>CM057483.1:68668298-69918298 GCA_030035585.1 Dugong dugon
TGACCATGGTGACAGGGATGGAGGTTATGCATGGGCTCAGCAACATGGACTTCCACTCAACAAGGCCAACTTGGCTACAGCCACTGCTGAGTGCCCAATCTGCCAGCAGCAGAGACCAGCACTGAGTCCCTGAAACGGCACCATTCCTCAAGGTGATCAGCCAGCAACCTGGTGGCCGGTTGATTACATCGGACCACTTCCATCATGGAAAGGGCAGTGTTTCATTCTTACTGGGATAAACACTTAACTCTGGATACAGATTTTCCTTCCCGGCACACAAGCTTCTGCCAAAATTACCATCTGTGGACTCACAAAATGCCTTATCCACCAACGTGTTATTTCACACATTGCCTCGGATCAAGGGACACACTACACAGCAAATGAAGTGCAGCAATGGGCCCATGCTTATGGAATTCACTGGTCTTACCATGCTCCCATCATCCTGAAGCAGCTGGCTTAATAAAATGATGGAATGGCCTCCTAAAGACACAATTACAGCGCCAGCTAGATGGCAACACTTTGCAGGGTTGGGGCAATGTTCTCCAAGAGGCTGTATATGCTCTAAATCAGTGTCTAATATATGGTACTATTTCTCCCATAGCCAGGATTCATAGTTCCAGGAATCAAGGGGTGGAAATGGGAGTAGCACCACCCACTATTACCCCTAGTGACCCACCCACAAAATTTTTCCTCCTATCCACGAGACCCTGCTCTCTACAAGTCTAGAGGACTTAGTTTCAAAGGGAAGAATGCATCTACCTGGAGACACAACACAGATTCCATTGAACTGGAAGTTAAGAATTCCACCTGGTTGCTTTGGGCTCCTCATGCCTCTGGATAAACAGGCAAAGGGAGTTACTATATTAGCTGGTGTGATTGAACCTGACTACCAAAGGGAAATAGATTGATGTTGCATAATGGAGGTAAAAAAGAGTATGTCTGGAATATAAGAGATACCTTAGGGCATCTCTTAGTACTACAATGCCCTGTGATTAAAAGTCAATGGAAAACCACAGCAACCCAATTCTGACGTGACTACTAATGACCCCAGACTTTTCAGGAATGAAGGTTTGGGTCACTCCATCAGGCAAAGAAACATGACCAGCTGAGGTGGTTGCTGAGGGTAAAGGGAATACGGAATGGGTGGTGGAAAAATGTAGTTTTAAATACAAGTTAAGGCCACGTAATCAATTGCAGAAACAAGGACTGTAATTATTATGAGTACCTTTTCTTTGTATGTGTGAATCAAGTATTTTTGTTTTCTTCACTTATAAAATATAAGACGTAAATGGGGCTAGTGTGTCTTCAGTTGTACTCATGTCAGTTGTATCATGTTAGGTACAAGTATGACTTTGTCTTTAGGTATTGTGTATGGTTTAAGGAGACGTGTAGAGGTGTCAAGTTGACAAGGGGTGGACTGTGGTGGTTAAGATTGTGTCAACTTGGCTGGGCTATGATTCTCGGTGGTTTGGCAGTTATGTAATGATGTAGTTTGGCAGTTATGTAGTGATACAGTCATCCTCCATGATGTGATCTAATGTGTTCAGCCAATCAGTTGCAAGGGAATTTCCTTGGAGTTGTGGCCTGCATCCAGTATATATATGGATGTTCTGGCAAAGCTTGCTTGCTTCTCTAAATCCTGCATCCAGCTCATCATCATCTGACCTCTGGTTCTTGGGACTTGAGCCAGTTGCCTGCTGTATTGCATGCCGATCTTGGGATTTATCAGTCTCAGAAGTCTGTGAGCCAGCGTCCTGCCATCTCATCCATCGATGGTGGGATTCATTGGCCTCCACAGCCTGTGAGTCAGCAGCCAGCTGTCTTACCTACTGATCTCAGGTTCATCAGCCCCTGCGGCTACGAAATTCAGGAGAAGCCTCCAGCCTGACGCCTGACCCACAGACTTTGAACTTGCCAGCCTCTACAACCACGTTAGCCATTTCCTTGAGATACATTTCTCTCTCTCTCTGTATATATATATATATATATATATATATATATATATATACACACACACACACATATATGTATGTGTGTGTATAGATGCTTCACTGGTTTTGCTTTTCTAGAGAACCCAGCCTAAGACACACTCTTACCCAAAACTTTCATAACAATGATAGAGCATTGTATTGTTTAGTCAAAGATATTTGTTGCAACATTGTCTGTTTTAGCAAAAACCTAGACACTACCTAAATAGCCATCTAAATATTAAATCAGTTATAGGTCTGTCAATCCGTTAGAACACTATGCAGCCAATAAAAAGAATAAAATAGCTCTGTTCTTTTTATTGTGGAAAATTCTAGAAGACAAATTTTAAGTGAAAAAAGAAGACACATACATCTGTCTATAGTAGCTCCCATTTGTGTAACATTTTAAAATCATTTGTACACATTTGCATATATACTGGTATATGGATTTTTTTTCCTATAATAAAACACAAGACAATTTTTAATAGAAATTATCTGTAATAAGAGGTAATTTTAAGCAGTAATGAGAGGTACAAAGGGAGACACTGACTTTTCATTTCATACTTTATGATTTATATTTTTTACTATGCATATGTGTAACTTGTATTCTTAATACAACAGTATTATATTGGTACTGAGATCACAGGTTATTTTATTTTCTTCTTTATTCTAAAACCTAAAAGAATGTTCTTTGTAATAGAAAGTTCAGAATAGACACCAAAAAAAAAAAAAAAAAACCACAACTAACACTCTGCCTATATGAAAATAAAACAGTTGATTAATTCATTTAATTTAGTTGAACAACGATTCCACTCTAAAAAAGAATCAGAGAGACCACTTATTTACCTAACTGGACTGGTCTGGGAAGACAAACTGGTCAATGAAGCTGCTTCTTAGTAGACTAATAGCTACTGCCTTTCTTATTCAGATCAAAGACAACTGATTCCCCAATGCTTTCACAGACTTCATGAAATTTTATGTAAAATATTGTATGTATGTGCATTATTTTGGAGGAGGGAGTTCATAGCTTGCATTTGATTCAAAAAGTGCCCATTATTAATATTTGCTGTTGTTCTGTGCCATCAAGTTGAGTCTGACTCATAACTACCCTATAAGGACAGAGTAGAACTGCCCCATATGGTTTTGAAAGCCCTGGTGGTGCAATGGTTAAGTGCTCAGCTGCTAAGCAAAAGATCAGAGGTTCCAAGGGGAGAAAAGACCTGTCAATCCGCTCCCGTGAAGATTACAGCCTAGGAAACCCTGTGGGGAAGTTTTACTCTGTCATATAGGGTTGCTATGAGTCAGAATCGACTTGACAGCACACAACAACAACATACGGTTTTAGATGTGTCAGATACGGTGCTAAGTGTTTTGCATTGCTTATGCCTTTTGTTCCTCACAGTAACCCAGTGAGGTAGGTTCTATCATTATATACATTACACACAGGAGAAAATTCATCTGCAGCACAATTATGCAACTTTCTCCAAATTACAACCAACCACCGTCCTATACTGTACATCTTTATTCTTCATAAGAAGGATTGAGGCAATAACAGTGTGATATTATCTGCATACAGTGAAAATTGCTCTGACACAACAAACCATTTGTGTTCCTTAAAAGTCTTTAATTACATATTTGCTTAGGTACATGGCAGAGGCCAGAGCTGCACTATATGTTGTTATATCCATTTTCCAATAGCTGCCTCACACATCCACTGGGTGGACGAGTGGAACTTAGTGATTAGACTCAAAAACCAACCTATTGCCTAGGCACTCACAGTCCTACTTAAACTCAGATTAGAGAATATTTTCCTCTTATACAAACATGTGCTGAAGCCAGAGACCACCAAAGGATATGTAAGCTGGAAGACAGTAAGTTACAATCTATACGCACCTCTTATATACATCTTTCTCTTTAAAAATTATTTTTTTAGAAAAGAATAAGCCTACTTATCTCCACACATAACATTTCAAGTAATAACAGAAATTTTTTTTTTTACAATGGATTAAACTTGAAGTTATGGTAAGGCTATATATATAACTCTTGTATAGGTATTTTATGAATTAATGAAAAGAGTAGATAATTGAAAGTTTCACTATACATACCTATGTGATCTAGCTAAAGAAATAACTTCCTTATATAGGTTGTTTACACGTAATGGAGCAGAGAGTGAAAACTCATTCATTCCTTTATTTCACAATAAATATGATACACTTGACCGTTATCTGCCCTTACCACACTAAACCAACCATTTGCCATCAAGTCGATCTCGACTCATGGAGACCCCATATGTGTCAGAGTAGAATTGTGTTCCATATGGTTTTCTGTGGTTGATTTTTCTGAAGTAGATCACCAGATCTTTCTTCTAAGGAACTTCTGGGTGGAATCAAACTGCCAACCTTTCCATTAGCAGCCTAGTGTTTAACCATTTGCACGACTCAGGGCTTCCCCTTATTATGCTAAATCCTCTAAAATATCTCTATGTGTCTCTCAAAATCCAGAGTATTCATTTTTATCACTTATTATTTTCAGTAGACAAAACATTTTGAGGGTACTATATGTTAGAAGAGACTATAACATGAAGTATTTTTAAATCTCTGTTGCTATGTTCTTTTAGAATTTTTGATTCCTGTGAGACTGGAAGCATAGCTTTGTTAGATTTTTGGCCTATATATTCATAAAGGTAGTTTAGATCAATTGAACAATGTACAAATATCACATGATATTTGTAAGTTTTGTTTTAATAAACAGAAATTATGCTTTTAACATTAAACAGCAAAGCTTTAGTCAACTCTTCTTAGTTAAATTCTGCCAGTGTCACCATTGTACAGAATTAATTCCAATCATCATCTTAAAGACAAGCTAGTGTCAAATCAAATGAATTACCCAGTCCTATTTACCATTTGAGAAAATTATGGATCAAACATAGAAAATTAGATCCTATGAAAGAAAGTTGAAAATGTGAGTCACTTTGATTTTTTTTTTTTTGTTAGATTTTTATCTAGGTGACAAAGCTTTGCTTATCATCTAGTCTTCTATTTTCCTGATTGCAATCTCATTTCACTTGCCCTTGATAAGACATGTTTGCGGTGACCTCCAGCTTGTTAAATATTCAGCAGAAAGTTTACGGACTTTCCCATAACCTTGATTAAAAGCCTTTTGGGAAAGTAAATGCTGAAACAAGAACTTTATTTGAAAAGCAACTTGAGTGCTCCATGCTGATTTCTGTTTTCACTAATAGTACTTATAATCAGCAGTCACTGGCATAAGATGAGGCCAGAGGTAAAATATGGAAAAGCAGCCATTTCCTTCATATGAGTTACTGTAGTAGCAGACTAAATGAGGTATTTACAACTTGACCGAGCCACCAAAAGAGACTTATTTTTAAACTCATGGGAAGGATTCATGAAGTGACTTACAAATTCATATTCTACAAAATAAATACTAATGCCCAACATATATCCTTGTATGCAAATATAGATATTAAGACACTCAAGCACACAGCAGCAATTCATGATGTTTTAATTTAAAATAGCAAAGAGCCTTGTAGATTTTAAAATTGAAGAGGTAGATAGAAATTAATAATTCAGACTGATCTGAGTTCATATCAAACCCATGAAAATTTCTATGATATGGGGAAGTTTTGCTATCTCAAGGCATATGGTAATCTTCTGCCTAAAAGTCTGAGTAAGTAATCTTTATCTTATACTGGATAAAGATGGGCTTGTTATATTTTATTTGTGATTTATGGGTATGATTTCTTCAAATGTATTTCTTTTTTCTGGAAACTTTCCATTATCAGTAACTGAATAAGCATTCTGGTAAGATTTCCTGGATTTAAATGTACTATTTAACTTTAATTAGAATCTATTAAAACCCTGTATATTTACTTTTCAATCTGGTTTAATTTGAATCCATTTTTGTATTGTTATTATATGTATAAAATAAGTTACTGAACACATGCATCATCACTATATCTCTTCCATGGGTGAATTCTTTTTTTTTTTGGTTTATCAGTACCCAGTATATTGTACGCAACTAAATTGCATCTAAAAAGATAACAGTCCAGGAGAAAGTGTTAAACATTATCCTCTCACCATCATGTTAAGTTCTATAATCATTGATGTATAGTTCTTTCACTTCTGTAAACTGTCATTAAGGATTTAGTTTCATCTGCCTTATTGGATACAATAAAATCGTGAGAATGACCTTTTCCCTAAATAAGCTTATGACCTGGCAGGATTGGTAAAACTTAAGCCTAAGAGAGAATCATACTGGTGATGGTATGCACTCAATATAATCAGCCACTAACTATACGGTAAAACAATGAAAGGGAACTCAGGGGGGAGAGTAAGTGCCATGTGGTAGACTATTTGGGAAAGCTGGAAGTTCCTGGAGAGGTAAGAAGTGGCCTGTCCCAGACTGTGCAAGGTTCACACTCAAGGTTAAACGTCTCCCAAGGACGTTCCATCTGCATGACTCTGGTGCTGAAGATTTCTAATTCCGAAGCAGTGGCATCATTAGGGGGATGCGGGGGGGTGGGGGGGTGCAAACCACACAAGGTGACACTGTCAGACGGGGTGATGCCAAAATGACCAAAATGACTTGCAATCAGGTAGGAAAAATGGCAGAAGTGGCAAAGACAAAACCAAATCAGCAATTGTGTTCACCATAATCCATTGGAGTAATTTACTCTTTAAAAATTAAACTGAATGTGAGAGTTCAGTAGCCCATATTTCCAGCTAGAAGTTATACCCTACAAAAGAAAACAAAAGGGATATGTATGGAGGTGAGATTCAAATAGCATTATTTCTAATTAAAAAAACAACTTTAAGCCATTCACATGAGTGTGATTATCAATAGACATAAGTTTATTGCTGTCATATTGTTGTGCTTTTTTGTATGTGTGTGGTGCTAACGTTTTCTTTGTTCTTCTTAGTTTCCTGTGCTGAGTTCCTTTTGTTTGTGGGTTTTTTCTTTTCTTTTGTTATTATACATTTTGTGTTTACTGAGACTTTATGTTTTTGCTTCTTTTTTATTCTAATGAGTAGGTCTGTTAACTTTCTACATGGTTACCTTGAAATTTACCCTTATCTTCCTAAGTTTGAACCAGTCTTTTATTCCTTGATATCACCTTGACTTCCTCTCCATTTGAAAGTTCTATACCTACACTGTTTATTCCCCCTTTTATTATTTTGACATTGTTGTCATTTACACACTGACATCTCTGTTTCCCTGTTTTAAGTCTTTTAACTTTGTTTTATTATTGAGAGTTCTTTACCTAGGCTGATTTACACACTGACATCTCTGTTTCCCTGTTTTAAGTCTTTTAACTTTGTTTTATTATTGAGAGTTCTTTACCTAGGCTGATACCTGGCTGATGCTGTCCTGTGTCCTAGACTCCAGTTGTTGTCTGCTGTTGTTGGTTCTCTAACCAAAGGACTCCCTTTAATATTTCTTGTAAGTTTGGATTGGTTTTAACAAATTTCCTTAATTTCTGTTTATCTGGAAATGTCTTAATTTCTCCATCATATTTGATAGGGAATTTTGCAAGATATATTATTCTTGGTTGGCAGATTTTTTCTTTCAAGGTTTTATATACGTCATTCCATTGCCTTCTTGCCTGCCTAGTTTCTTCTGAGTAATCAAAGCTTACTTATGGTTTCCCATTTGTAAATGACTTTTTGTTCTTCTAGAGCTGCTGTCAGGATCCTTTCTTTGTCATTGGTTTTGACAAGTATGATTATTACATGTCTTGATGACTTTCTTTTGGGGTCTATTCTATATGGGGTTCATTGAGCATCTTGGATGGTCAGCTTTTCATCTTTCATGATACTTGAGAAGTTTTCTGCCAGCAAATCTTCAACAATCTTCTCTGTGTTTTCCATTTTCTCCTCTGTTCTGCAACTCTGATCAGGTGCAGATTTTTGCTCTTGATTGTTTCCCATGTATTTCTTAGGTTTTCCTCATTCTTTTCTCTGATTTTTCCTCAGAGGGGCATCCATGGATTTGTCTTTAATCTGGCTGATTTTGCCTCTATTTGTTCAAATTTGCTCCTAAACTTTAACTGAGTTGTCCATTTCTGAAACTGATTTCCAGTTGCCATTTTTTTCTGATTTCTAATTGTTTATTTATTTTCACGTTTCCTTCTTGTATTATTTCCTGAATTCTTCTATTGCTTTGTCTGTATTTTCCTTGATTTTGGCTATGTTTTGGTTGGTTTTGTCTGTTTTCTCTGTGATTTTGTCTGCATTTTTCTTGATCTCTTTCTAATGTCTTGCAGAGCCCTAAATAGAAGTCTTTTGAATTCCATATTAGGTATTTCTGCTGCTTTTTCTCCTACCGGCAGGTCATATGATTCTTTATTTTGGTCACTTGCTGGAGCCATCTCATTCTGCTTAAATGCACCTCTCACTCTGGTCTGGGGATGACGGGTGTCTATGTGGGTGAAGAAAGCCTCTGAGCCTCGGTGACTGCCGCCAGGACACAGGGCGGGGATGGTTGAATTCTTAGTTTGGAAAAAGTGATCTAGTCCAGGAGGAAATCTATTTCTCAAGTGACATTTAACAAATAGAAGTCAGTGCCATGGCTTGATTCTTTTACAGAATATTTTAGGTTTTATTTTTCTCTTCTTTGTCTTTCCTTCTTTATTTATCCTTCCTGTCCAAGGTATTTGTTTCTTACATATTTATTTATGAGTGCACTTTCTCAGGTCAGGCTTCAAATGCAAAACCTACAACTAATTTTCAATTGTGTTATAAAATAAGCAGAAAAGGAGAAACAAAATATACAGATTATGAATTTTAAGGCATTATTATATTGTAAAAGTCTTTTGAAATGCCATTCAGTGATCATCCCTCAAGTACTGCTGACATCAGAAGGAAGTCATAATCTCAGAAAAAAAGTTACTCTTTGTTTAAAACTGAGAGATTAAGAAATATTGATAGTTCAGGTATTATGATATAGTGCAGATAGAATAAAAATGAGAAAATATTATATGAAAATAAAAATTTTTCTTGGGCTTAAAAAATCTACCAGCTTATGAAGGCTGACATCATTTCTATATTCAATTCAGAGTGCCTTGGGGTACTCTAAATATACTAATTTGATTTAAAGCTCCAGTACCTTTAAGTACTTAATTATAAATGACCCATTAAACCAAAGCACTGACAATGGGCGTATTGTTATCTTTGGTATGGTAGGCTTTGAAGGTATCAGAGAGTGTGTTTGAAACTCTGTAAAGCATTCACCATATCATGGTCATATTAATGACCTGAGAACAAAATATGAGTTCTTGGAGCATACTGTATGCATTACTCTTCTCAGAAGCAATATTTCAGTGGATTTTAAAATATACTAAGTGATTTGACTTTGGGGATATGTCAGATTCATAATGTAAGTATTTAATATAATGTTCCCATGGGCTGTTTAGTACTTTCTTTATGGATCATTCCAGAAATACCACAAAATACACATTACTGGAAAAAATGTGTGTGTGTGTGTGTGTGTGTGTGTGTGTGTGTGTGTGTGTGTGTGTGTGTTTGTGTTATATAAATAGAGGCCTAATTGCTCCCAAAGAGAAACTGTGTTCATATAAGGGTATTCATTATTTTCTTTTACCTGCACTATATCCTCTAACAAAAATACAATCATTAAACATGATTACTAGGCCTGTGCTGAACAAAGCAAGTCTTTTCATAGTGTATTAAAAAAGAAAGCAGTGTATAATTAACTTTGCCTTTAATTACATACATCCGCCTTCCCCATCATCAATGAAATCTAATGAAATAATCATGTCTATTCATCAATTCACAGGTGGGAGAGGTAAGTTTTATCATTAACCCATAGAAAGAGTAAGGCTTCAGCAGCTTTACAGGGAGGAAAATATACATTTTTAATCCCTATATTGGGCTAGATGATATTTGTATCCAAGTAATAAATACAAGTAATAAATAAAAAAACCAAACCCACTGCCGTCGAGTCAATTCTGACTCATAGCGACCATATAGGACAGAGCAGAACTGCCCCCACGAGTTTCGGAGGAGCGCCTGGTGGATTCAAACTACCGACCTTTTAGTTACCAGCTGTAGCTCTTAACCCCTGCGCCACCAGGGTTTCCATCTCTAAATCATGATATATATGTCTGTACTTTGGCAAATGTGTTAAATTATAAACACATAAAAAACAAACAAATGAAATATAACTAGTTGAAGAATACAACGGTTGCTAATTATTCAACAAGCAATTGTGGAAGTTGGTATTATTAAGTAAAGTTCTATGGAAAGCTTTGTGGTTAAAATAACGAAAGAAAACGTTGTAAGAAGCCTTGCTTATTTCTGTTAAGACAGTGGACAGTAGTGTCATGGCATGTTTCGCGAGCCAACCCTATGTGACAGATAATAAATGTGGAATTTTGCTTAACATGAAACTAGCAGTTTCTCCCTCCATTCTTAAGGCAGCACTGTTCAACAACCTACATTTATAAATACGTTAAAAAAATAGTACATGAAGAATAATAATTTTCAGATCATTTAAGTTAACCTTCAAAAACTTAAAAAATAAGCATTTCTTAAGAAATAGTAAAACTCCTTAGGCAACACCTTTTACTTCAAGAACTCTGTTTTGTCAGAATTCGCAAGGAAATTTTCTGCAATTTCTCCAAACTTATAAATGATTGATTTAGTACTTTGAATCAGTGACACTGAATCAACATGTACATCTGTTGTTAAGCGCTATCAATTTGGCTCAGACACATACCTGCCCCCTTGTACAACAGAACGAAACGTGACCTGGTCCTGCACCATCCTCACAATTCTTGCTATGTTTGAGCCCATTATTGCAGCCACTGTGTCAGTCCATCTCTTTGAGGGGCTTCTTCTTTTTCACTGACCCTCTATTTTACCAAGCACAATGTCCTTCTCCTGATGACGTGTCTAAAGTAAGCGGACGAAGTCTCATCATGCTCACCTATAAGGAACATTCTGGCTGTATTTCCTCCAAGACAGATTTGTTAGTTCTTCTGGCAGTCCACCGTATATTCAGTATTCTTCGTCAAGTCCACAATTTGAATGCTTCAATTATTCTTCGGTCTTCCTTATTCATTGTCTAGCTTTCGCATGCAAGTGAGGAGACTAAAAATACCGTGGCTTGAATCAGGCACACCTTAGTCCTCAAAGTGACATCTCTGCTTTCTTTTTTTGCAGCAGATTTGCCCAATGCAATATGTCATTCGATTTCTTGACTGCTGCCTCCATGGGCATTGATTGTGGATCCAAAATGAAATCCTTGACAACTTCAATCTTTTCTCCGTTTATCATGATGTTACTTATTGGTCCAGTTGTGAGGATCTCTGTTTCCTTTACGCTGAGGTGTAATCTATACTGAAGGCTGTAGTCTTTGACCTTCATCAGTAAGTGCTTCAAGCCCTCTTCACTTTCAGCAAGCAACGTTGTGTCATCTGCATATTGCAGGCTGTTAATGAGTCTTCCTCCAATCCTGATGCCACATTCTTCTTCATATAGTCCAGTTTCTTGGATTATTTACTCAGCATACAGATTGAATAAGTATGGTGAAAGAATACAATCCTCGCACACAAATTTTCTGATTTTAAACCACACAGTATCCCCTTGTTCTGTTTGAACCACTGCCCCTTGGTCTATGTACAAGTTCCCCTGAGCACAATTAAGCATTCTAGAATTCCTGTTCTTCAAATGTTATCCATAATCTGTTATGATCCACACAGTCAAATGCCTTTGCATAGTCAATAAAATACAAGTAAACATCTTTCTGGTATTCTCTGCTTCCAGCCAAGATACATCTGACACCAACAATGATATCCCTTATTTCCATGTCCTATTCTGAATCCTGCTTGAATTTCTGGCAGTTTCCTGTTGATATATGGCTGCAGACATTTTTTTAATTATCTTCAGCAAAATTTTGCTTGTATGTGATATTAATGACATTGTTTAATAATTTCAACATTCTCCTGGATCACCATTTTTTGGAATGTGAGTGAATATGGGTCTCTTCCAGTTAGTTGTACAGGTAGCTGTCTTTCAAATTTCTTGGCATAGATGATGAGCACTTCCAGCATTGCATCCATTTCTTGAAGTATCTCAGTTGGTATTTGTCCATTCCTGAAGCCTTGTTTTTTACCAATGATTGCAGTGCAGCTTGGAATTCTCCCTTCAATACTATTGGTTCTTGATCATATGCTACCTCCTGAAATGGTTAACAGTCAACCAATTCTTCTTGATACAGTGACTCTTTGTTTTCCTTCCATCTTTTTTCGAAGCTTCCAACGTCATTCCTTTTTTTGCCCATAGAATCCTTCAATATTACAACTCAATACTTGAATTTTTTCTTCATTTTTTTCAGCTTGAGAAATGCCTAGCATGTACTTCCCTTTTGATTTCCTGATGCCGGGTCTTTGAATATTTTATTATAATACTTTACCTTGTCTTCTAAAATCATCCATTAAAGTCTTCTGTTCAGCTCTTTTACTTCAACATTTCTTCATTTGCTTTAGCTACTCTGCACTCCAAAGCAAGTTTCAGAGTCTCTTCTGACTTCCATTTATTTCTTTCTTTTATTTTTAATGACCTTTTGCTTTCTTTGTGTATGATGTCCTTGATGTCATTTCACAACTCTTCTGGTCTTCTGTCATCAGTTTGCAGGGCATCGAATCTATTATTGAGATGGTCTCTAAATTCAGGCTGGATATATTCAAGGTCATACTTTGGCTCTCATAGACTTGTTTTAATTTCCTTCAGCTTTCTCTAGAACTTCCATATGAGCAACTGGTGTTCTGTTATGCAGTTGTCCCCTGACGTTGTTCTGACTGATGATCTTGAGCTTCTCCATTATCTCTTTCCACAGATGTAATCAACCTGAATACTTATGTATTCCAACAGGTGAGTTTCACATGTATAGTTGTCATTTGTGTTGTTGAAAAAGGTATTTCCAATCAATAAGTAAATGTTCTTGTAGAATTCCTTCATGCAATCACTGGCATCATTTCTATCACCAAGGTGATATTTTCCAAATACTCATCCCTCTTTGTTTCCAACTTTTGCATTCCAATCACCAGTAATTATCAATGCATATTGCACTTTGATCAATGTCAGACTGCAGCAGTTCATAAAAATCTTCAGTTTCTTCATCTTTTGCATTAATGATTCGTGCATAAATTTGAATAATAATTACATTAACTAGTCTTTCTCGTAAGCATTTGGATATTATCCTATCAATGACAGCATGGCACTTCAGGATAGATTTTGAAATGTACTTTTTTACAATGAATGCTGTTCTTCTTCAGTTTGTCGTTCCAGGAATAGCAAACCACATGATTGTCTGGATCAAAATGGCCAATAACAGTCCATTTCAGCTCACTAATGCCTAAGATATTGATCTTCAAGGGTTCCATTTCATTTCTGACGATTTCCAATTTTCCTTGATTCATGCTTTGTACATTCCATGTTACCATTACTAAGGGATGTCTGCAGCTCTTTCTTCTCATTTTGAGTTGTACCACATCAGCAAATGAATGTCCTGAAAGGTTTAGTCCTTCCACATCATTAAGGTCGACTCTACTTTGAGGAGGCAGCTCTTCCCCAGTCATATTTTCAATGCCTTCCAACTTGAGGGGCTCATCTTCCAGCACTATAGCAATATTCTGTTGTTATTCATAAGGTTTTCCCTGGATAATTCTCTCTGGAAGTAGAATGCTAGGTCCTTCTTCTTAGTCTGGAAGCTCCACTGAAATCTGTCCATCCTGAGGGACCCTGCTGGTATTTGAAATACCAGTGCAATAGCTTCCAGCATCACAGCAACATGTAAGCCACCACAGTATGACAAACTTACAGTGGTTGGAACATGTATAGTTAAGTAACTTAATGATCCTTTTTTTTTTTTTTCTGTATTGCTGCTGTGATCATTTAAAAATTATCCTTTATTTTCTCTATTAATTTTTTAAATGATGTCCGTTTGTCTACCAGAATTTCCCTTGAGATTTAAACTGGGTAAGATATCCCTTAAGTATTTAGTTGATGTGTTTTTGAGGTTTTCCAGGGTTTTTACCTTCATCTTTAACTTATTATATTTTAGCATTGCACACCTTTTTGTTAGCTCAAAAAGCAAATTCATATCTAATCCTTTGGCATGAATAACAGCTATTTGTGTTAGCTATTACTCAACATGGAGACCTCGTGGTGCAGTGGCAAAGAGCTAGCCTGCTAACCAAAAGGTCAGCAGTTCAAATCCACCAGCCACTCCTTGGAAACCCTATTGGGCAGTTATACTCTGTTCTATAGGGTCACTATGAGTCAGAATTGACTCCACGGCAATGGGTTTGGGTTTTTTTTTTTTTTAATTATTCAACATTATTGAATTAATGTAACATACCAGACAAAAGGAGCAGAGAATTTTTAAATTGCCACTTAAATGCAATATAATGTTATATATGGGGAAATTGAACCACACTTTTTTTTATAATTTATTTTATTTTTGTTGTGTTGAGAATATACACAACAGAACTTACACCAATTCAACAATTTCTACATGTACAATTCAATAACATTGACTACATTAAGTTGTGCAGTCATTCTCACCTTCTTTTTCAGAGTCATTCCTCCTACATTAACATAAATTCACTGCCCTCTAAATTTCCTGTCTAATCTTTCAAGTTGCTATTGTCAATTTGATCCCATATAGATAGATCTTAAATGAGCACAATGCTCAAGGTAGACATTCTTTACTAGTTAAGCTAAACTATTGTTTGGTTTTAAGAAGACTTCAGGGGATGTTTTTGGTTTAAGTTTTAAGGTTTAAAGATTATCTCAGGGCAATTATTTCAGAGGTTCATCAAACCAGAGAATTACTAAACTATTTCTCAGGTCCCTTTCATAATAACCATGTTCTTTCCACTGAATATACAGTATTAAGTACATGTATATGTAACAGTTTGATAACAAAATTAATCTCTCCTTCAAAGACAGGAAAAAGTAACTTAAAAGTACATACTCACTAAAGAATAGTTCATAGGTTAATCTAAGGGCCATTTGCTCTTCCATACAAATAATTATTTCTTTTGAAAGCCATTTCTATACTTGCTTAAAGTAAAGCTTGTAGATTCACGAAAGAAGAGAATGAATACAAATGAGGCATTATAATTTCATCTACAGCAATTTGTCAAAACTGCAAATCATTGCTTCAAGAACTCCCCAGCATACTTAGCACTGTCTTCATTAGTTAATTACTTATGATAAATCAGCGTAGACTGAAATCTGATAGGGCATTCAGCATTCCGCATGTATAGTAGTTTCATCACTAACCTCAATATAATATACTTTAAAAACAAATTTCATTGATCAAAACATATCCTTTGTGTTAGTCTAAGAATTTTTTTTAGAAAAAAAAAGACATTTTGCCTTAGAGTTACTTGTGATAAATCACCTTAAAATATTATAATGAAATGACTCAGTCTCATAAAATGTAGCTATTGTACAGAGCATTATAAAAATATACTTACAATTTACGATGAAAGGCTCTTGTAATAGGACCAGAAATTGGGCAAGACTACATGAAGGAAGTGGCATATGAGATAAGTTATAAAGGATAAGGAAGCCAGGAAACAGAAGTAGCTTTCTAATTAAAAAAATGGCTGGAATCCTTAATCAAAGACCTCTAAGTACAAGTAGGTAGAATAGAATTCAAGCAGAAAAAAGAGAGAAATAAGGGTGTTGAAGTAATTTGAGGCAGGTTATCAAAGATTTATTAAAATATGTGAAGGAGGTTAGAGTATATCCTAAGACCATTTGGATAATATTGAACGCTTTTAAGCAGGTTTTTAGAAATAGAACCACTCAAGTCTTTAGAAAGAGGAAGCTAGTTTTAAAAAAACAAATCAGATTTCTATGCTCTTCATATTAAAAATAAGGAAAATCTTATCCTATGTAATTTAAGAAATTAATTCTTAATAGTATTTATCTTTCTACACAGACACTATTAGCTATCACATACAACCAGCTCAGTTATGAAAGTAATTTCAGCCTCAAACTCAATAAATTGACATTTAAAATTTTTTTTGTAATATTTCATTGTGTTTTTGGTAAAAGTTTACACATCAAATTAGATTTCCATTTAACAATTTCTATATATATTGTTTGGTGACATTGGTTGTATTTTTCACAATGTGTCAGCTTTCTCATTACTTCCATTCTTCTTGTTCCGTTTCCATTAATCTAGCTTCTCTATCCTCCCCATTTATCTTCTTATCTTTGCTTTAGAGTAAATGTTGACCATTTGGTCTTACGTAGATGATTATTTAAAGAAACACAGCACTCACGGGTGATATTGTTTATGAGTTAATCTATTATTTGTCTGAAAGGTGACCTCTGTGAGTCACTTCAGTTCCAAGTATAAGGGGTCTCTCAAGATGATAGTCTCAGGGGTTCCTCCAGTAATTATGGCCTTTTTTAGGAATCTGAGTTTTGTTTTACATTTTTCTCCCATTCTAGTGGGGACCATCTACTGTGCCCCTAGTCAGATTGATCGGTAGTCGTAGCTAGACACTATCTAGTTCTTCTTCTCATAGGATAGATGAGGCCATTGTTCATGTGGGCTCTTAGTTCTGTAGCCTAGTTTCTTCTTTTAGTGTTTGATTTCCTTCTTTCTCTTTTGCTCCAGACAAGTACAGACCAACAGTTGTATCTTAGATGGCCACTTGCAAGATTTTAAGACCCCAGACGCTACTTACCAAATTAGAATATAGAACATTATATTTATTAATTATGTTATGCCACTTGACTGAGTTGTCCCACGAGACTATGGTCCTAAGCCTTTTAATCCAGTAAACCAATTCTGCGAGGTGTTTGGTTATGTCTCGGAAGTATCCATAACAGTACCCCTATGTGTTTTATTATTTATATGTATATATATGCAGTACACACAAACATGTATATATATATATATATATATATGCCTACAGATACACCTATACCTGCACCCTATATACTCACATGTGCCTTCCTATACACATATATGCATATATATATCTACCTATGTAACGACATACATCTTTTTTGGTTGTTACTAATATTGTCGCAAAGTTATTTATGCTATAGCATTTACCAAAATTGTTCCTTATACTTGTGTACTTCTTAGTGTCATCGTTTACTTTGGTTAAGTTATGCAGACTTCACCCATACTGGGCATTTCCTTTCTCATGACCAAAATAACAAGTGTCTACTATCTAGAAAGTGATTTCCCCTCACTCCCCCTCCCATCACAAACTTTGCTTTCTGTATGTATACTTATTCTTGTATTTATAAAAGTGAGACCATGCAATATTTATCCTTTTGTGATTGACCTGTTTCACTCAGCATAATATCCACCAATTCATCTATAAGATGTGTCAAGAACACATCATTTATTCTTTATTGCCCTGTAGTATTCCACTGTATGTAAGTAGCACAATTTGTTTATCTATTCATCCATTTATTGGCACATAGGTTGTTTCCATCTTTTTGCTATTGTGAATAATGCTGCAATGAACATAGGTGTGCATGTCTATTTGTGTCACTGTTATTATTTCTCTAGTATATTTACCTAGGAGTGGGATTGATGGATTGTAAGGTATTTCTATTTCTAACTTTTTGAAGAAGTATCATACTGTTTTCCACAGAGGTTGTACCATTTTACAATCCCACCAGCAGTTTATAAGAGTGCCAGTCTCCCCACAACCTTGACAGTTATTTGCTGTTTTCCTGTTTTTTGTTTGTTTTGGATCAGTGCTATTTTTGCAGGAGTGAGACGGTATCTCATTTAGTTTTCATTTGGATCTCTCTAACAGCTAATTAGGAGCCCTGGTGGTACAGTGGCTAAGAGCTCGAATGCTAACCAAGTAGTTGGCAGTTCAACTCCACCAGCCTCTCCTTGGAAACCCTAGAGGGTAGTTCCACTCTGTCCTGTAGGGTTGCTATGAATAGGAATCAACTTGAAGGTAACTAGTTTTTGGGGGTTTAAAGGCTTATTAGATTCAGAAGAGGATGTGGAATAAGGAATATCATTGCTGATGTCAGATGGTGGTTATCTAGTGCTACTATAACAGAAATACCACAAGTGGATGGCTTTAACAAATAGAAATTTATTCTTTCGGGCAAGGAGGCTAGAAGACCAAATTCAGGGTGCCAGCTCCAGGGGAAGGCTGTCTCTGTTGGTTCTGGGGAAAGGTCCTTGTCATCAATCTTCCCCTGGTCTAGGAGCTTCTCAGTGCAGGGACCCTGGATCCAAAGGAAGTGCTCCACTTCCCACTCTTCTTTTTTGGTAGTATGAGGTCCCTCTCCTTTCTGTTCATTTGTCTCTTTTATATCGCAAAAGAGATTGACTCAAGATACAATCTGATCTTATAGATTGTGGCCTGCCTTATTAACATAACTGCCTGTAATCCTGCCTAATTAACATCATAGATGTTAGGATTTAAAACACAAAGCATAATCACATCAGATCACAAAATGATGGACTATCACACAGTACTGGGAATCATGGCCTAGCCAAGTTGATATACATTTTGGGAGGACTCAATTCAGTCCATAACAGATGAGTCTTGGCTGGAAGCAGAGAACACCAGAAAGATGTTTACCTGTGTTTTATTGACTATGAAAAGGCATTCGACTATGTGGATCATAACAAATTATGGATAACATTTCGAAGAATTGGAATTCCAGAACTCTTAATTGTACTCATGCAGAAGCTGGATATAGACCAAGAGGTAGTAGTCTGAACCAAATAAGGGGATACTGCTTGGTTTAAAAATCATGAAAAGTGTGCTACAGGGCTGTATCCTTTCACCACATTTATTCAATCTGTATGCTGAGCAAATAATCCGAGAAGCTGGACTACATGAAGAACTCGGTGTCATGATTGGAAGAAAACTCATTAATAACCTGTGCTATACAGATGGCACAACCTTGTTTGCTGAAAGTGAATAGGGCTTGAAGCACTTACTGATAAAGATCAAATACTTCAGCCTTCAGTATGGATTACACCTCAACATAAAGAAAACAAAGATCCTTACAACTAGACCAATAAGCAACATCATGATAAATAGAGAAAAGATTGAAGTTGTCAAGGATTTCATTTTACTTGGATTCACAATCAACTCCCATGGAGGCAGCAGTCAAGAAATCAAACGATGTATTGCACTGGGCAAATCTGCTGCAGAAGACCTCTTTAAAGTGTTCAGAAGTAAAGCTGTTACCTTGAGGACTAAGGTGTGTCTAACTCAAGTCATGGTATTTTCAATCGCCTCATATGCATGCAAAAGCTGGACGATGAATACGAAAGACCAAAGAATAATTGATGCCTTTGAATTATGGTGTTGGTGAAGAATATTGAATATACCACGGACTGCCAGGAGAACGAATAAATTTGTCTTGGCGGAAGTACAGCCAGAATGCTCCTTAGATGGTGAGACTTTTTCTCACGTATTTTGGATATGTTATCAGGAGGTACCAGTCTTTGGAGAAGGACATCATTCTTAGTAAAGTAGAGGGTCATTGAAAAAGAGGAAGACCCTCAACAAGATGGAGCGACACAGTGGCTGCAACAATAGGTTCAAACATAGCAACAACTGTG
Organism: Dugong dugon; assembly: GCA_030035585.1. NCBI lineage: Eukaryota > Metazoa > Chordata > Mammalia > Sirenia > Dugongidae > Dugong > Dugong dugon. Next base: position 68,687,900 of record CM057483.1, read on the forward strand.
AGGATGGCACAGGACTGGGCAGTGTTTTGTTCTGTTGTACATAGGGTGCCTGTGAGTTGGAACCTCGACGGCACCTAACAACAACAACAATGGCTAATGATTGCGGGCATTTTTTCATGTTTATTGGCACCTGAACGTCCTCTTTGGTGAAGTGTCTGCATGTCCTTTGCCCATTTTTCAATTGTATTATTTGTCTTTTTATTGTTGAAGTTTTCTATATATTTTAGAGATTAGACCCCTATCTGATATGCCATTCCCAAAGGTTTTTTTCTAGTCTGTAGATTCTCTTTTTACTCTTTTGATGAGCATAAGTATTTAATTTTTAGGAGGTCCCAGTTATCTAATTTGTCTTCTGTTGTCAATGTACTTGTAGTTGTGTTTGATAGTCTATTTCTGCAAAAAATTAGGTCCCACAATTTTGTCCCTATATTATCTTCCAAAAACTTTATAGTTTTAGCTTTAACATTTAGGTCTTTGATCCATTTTGAGTTAGTTTTTGTGTATGGTGTAAGATATGGACCTTGTTTCATTTTTATGCAAATGGATATCCAGTTTTTCCAGCACCATTTGTTGAAGAGACTGTTTCTTCTCCCATTATGTGGAATTTGGCCCCTTGTTGAAAATCAGCTGCTTAGAGATGGTTGCATTTACTTCCAAGTTCTCAATTCTACTCCATTGGTCTCTGTATCTGTCATTGAACCAGTACACCAGGCTGTTTTGAATACTGTGGCTGTACAGTATGTTTTGAAATTAGGAAGTGTGAGGCCTCTTACTTTGTTCTTCTTCTTCAATATTGCTTTGGCTATTTGGGGCCTCTTTCCTTTCCATATAAAGTTGATGATCAGTTTTTCCATTTGAGTAGAGAATGCTGTTGGGATTTGGATCAGAATGGCATTATATCTATAGATTGCTTTGGGTAATATTGACATTTTCACAATGTTAAGTAGTCCAATCCATGAACATGGAATATTCTTCCATTTATGTAGGTCTTTTTTAGTTTCTTGCAGTAGTGTTTTATAGTTCTCATTGTGTAGGTCTTTTACATCCCTAGTTAGGTTTATTCCCAGGTATCTTATCCTTTGGGGGGCTATTGTAAATGATACTGTTTTCTTGATTTCCTTTTTGGAGTTCTCTTTGTTAGTGTAAAAGAACCCCACTGATTTTTGTGTGTTGATCTTTGTTATGGGTTGAATTGTGTCCCTCAGAAATATGTGTTGTAATTCTTAACCTCTATGCCTGTGGTTTTAATCCCATTTGGGAACTAGTTGTCTTTGATATGTTAATGAGGCAGGATTAGTGCAGGATGTGTCTTGAGTCAATATCTGTTTTTAAGTTTTTATAGTTTATTAATCCTCTGGTGGAAAATTCACACAATCATTGAGGATCAAGTCACTGCAGAATCTGTATTCCTTCTTTTTGCCTACACCAACGTTGGCTTTTGCAGTCTCCCTGACTTTCTTCATTCTGTTCTTGTGCTCCTTGCACTGTTTTCTTGAGGTATTTTTCTTCTCATACAGGCCATGTCTTGCAAGTTTGTCTTTAGGTTCATTTTTCTTTGCATAATCCAAGGAATCATAAATCACGCCAAAGCCAGTAATCTTTCCACCACCAAAATGGGTTCTCTGAATCTGAACGCAAAGATGACATCTGGTGTGATTTGGTACATTTTAGCTAGTTTTTCCCAAATTTCCATCTTAGTTACTGTTGCCTTCCCAGGGTGAAGGACATCAATGACCATTTTTTTCCACTGGAGTAGTCAGTTGGTCATGAATTTCCTGGTTCGGATAGTTACTGTGTCATTCATGATGGTGGCAGATCTTCAAGTAGTCAGAGAGGAAAAGAGTTGAGTCAATATCTTTTGAGGTATAAAGAGATTAAACAAGCAAGCAAGCTAGCAGAGGTGGGGGAAGAGAGTTGCTAAGTCACATGAAGATTGTCCAGGAGCAGAAGCTTAGAAGAAACAAGGACCTTCCCCCAGAGCCTACAGATATAAAGTGTTCCCCTAGAGCCAGCACCCTGAATTCAGACTTCTAGCCTCCTAAACTGTGAGAAAATAAATTTCTATTTGTTAAAACCATTCACTTGTGGTATTTCTGTTATAGCAGCACTCAATAACTAAGAGAATCTTGTATTCTACCACTTTGCTGAATCCTTCGATAAGATCCATTAGCTTTCTCATGGATTCTCTGGTATTTTCAGTGTATAGGATCATATCACCTATGAATAGAAATAGTTTTACTTTTTCCTTTCCAATCTGTATATACTTTATTTCCATTTCTTGTCTTATTGCTCTGGCTAGGACTTCCAGCACAACATCAAATAAGAGTGGTGATAATGGGCATCCTTGTCTCATTCCTCTTCTCAAGGGGAAGGATCTCAGTCTTTTTCCACTGAGAATAATGTTGGCTGTCAGTTGTGCATATATGCCCTTAATTATGTAGAAGAATTTCCCTCTATTCCTATTTTACTGAGAGTTTTTATCTGGATAGGGTGCTAGATTGTATCAAATACCTTTTCTGCATGGAGATTATTTGTTTTATTTCTGTGGTGAATTACATTGATCGATTTTCTTATGTCGAACCACCCTAGCATTTCTGGTATGAATCCCACCTGATCATGATGTATTATTTATTTATCTGATATGTTGTTGAATTCTATTGACTAGATTTCTGTCGACAATTTTTGTATCTATATTCATGAGGAATATTCAGCTGTAATTTTCTTTTTTGTGTGTGTGATGTCTTTACCTGGTTTTGGTATCAGGGTTACGTTTGCTTCACACAATGAATGAGGGAGTACGCCTTCCTTTTCTTTGCTCTGGAAAAATTTGAGTAAAATGGGTGTCAGCTTTTCTCTGAATGTTTGGTAGATTTCCCCAGTGAAGCTGTCTGGGACAGGGTTATTTTTGCTTGGATCTTTTTGATGACATCTTCAATCTCCTCTTTTGTTATGGGTCTATTTAGATTTTCTACCTCTGTTTGTGTTAGTTTAGGTAGGCAGTGTGTTTGTAGAAATTTGTCCATTTCTTCTAGATTTTTAAATTTGTTAGAGTATAATTTTTCATAATATTCTGTTATGATGAGTTGGATCTGTTGTAATGTCACCCATTTCATTTCTTATTTTGGTTATTTGCATCTTCTTGCTTTTTTTTACCTATGTCAATTTGGCCAGTGGTTTGTCGATTTTATTGATTCTCTCAAAGAACCAACTTCTAGTCTTGTTGATTCTTTCTATTGTTTTTCTCTTTTCTCTTTTATTTATTTCTGCTCTGATCTTTATTATTTCCTTTCTTCTGGTAGTTCAGTCTTCCTTTGCTCTTCCTTTTGTATTTGTTTAATGTTGACTGGTTAAGTTATTGATTCTGGACCTTTCTTCTTTTTAATGTATGCATTTATTGATATAACGTTTCCTCTGAGCACTGCTTTTGCCATATTCCAAAGGTTTTGGTATGTTGTGTTTTCATTCTCGTTTGATTCTAAGTATTTTTTAATTTCACTTTTGATTTCTTCTATGACCCGATAGTTTTCTAGTAATATGTTATTTCGTATCCATGTATTTAATTGGTTTTCCTTGTTCTTCTTGTTATTGATTTCCAGTTTTATAGCATTATGATCAGAGAAGATGCTTGGTATAATTTCAATGTTTTTAAACTTATTGAGGGTTGCTTTGTGGCCTAAAATATGGTCTATTCTGGAGAATGTTCCATGTGCATTGAAGAAGAATGTGTATTGTGCTGCTGTTGGGTGGAGTGTTCTATACTTACCTGTTACATCAAGTTGATTAATAGTGTTATTTAGATCTTCTGTATCTTTGTTGCTTTTCTTTCTAGTTGTTTTGTTCATCATCGAAAGTGGTGTGTTAAAGTCTCCTACTATTATTTTAGAATTAACTATTTCTCTTCAATTCTGTTAGAGTTTATTTTATATATTTTGGAGCTCTGGCATTGGATGCATAAATATTTATTATTGTTATATCTTCTTGGTGAATTGACCATTTACTCATTATATAATGAATGCCTTTCTTTGTCTCTTATAATGGATTTTGAATTAAATTCTATTTTGTTAGAAATTAATATTGCTATTCCTGCTCTCTTTTGATTACTGTTTGCTTGGTATATTTTTTCCATCCTTTGATTTTTAACTTATTTATGGTTTTTGTGTCTAAGGTGTGTCACTTGTAGGCAACATATTGATCGGTCATGTTATTTAATCCATTCTACCACTCTCTGCCTCTAAAAGTGCATTAATCCACTTACATTCAGTGTGATTATCAATAGGTATGAAATCACAGCTGCCATTCTGTTGTACTTTTTTTTTTAATGGTGTTCAAGGTTTCTTTGTTCTTAATTTTCTGTGCTGAGTGATTTTATTTTCTTATCATTTGTTATTGTTGTTTTTGTATTTACTGAGTCTTTTTTATTTTTCTTCTTCCTTATTTTGATGAGTACATTTATTTTCTTTGTGATTACCCTGAAGTTTGTTTTTATCCTCCAATATTTAAAACAATCTGTTATATCTTGAAATCACCTTGACTTCCTCTCCATTAGAAGTTTTATAGCTACACCATATATTCTCCCTTTTGTTTTGAAGTTGTTGTGGTTTACAGCTTAATATCTCTGATTCCTTGTAATCAATTTTTTCAGATTTATTTTACTTTCATGAAGACTTTACCTGGCTTGGTATCTGGATGATGCTGTTGTGTGTCTTTATCTCAGTTTGTTGTCTGATATCAGTTTCTCTATCTGAAGGACTCTCTTTAATATTTCTTGTACAAACTCCCTTAACTTCTGCTTATCTGGGAATGTCCTAATTTTGTGATACTGGTCTATGTATGACTGGATGGTGTCAGTTGGCTGGGTGTGATTTCCTCTCACTAGTGGGTATGGTGGGTTGCACGTTCATGTGAGTCCTCTGTCGGTAGGCTCATTCATATGTCTTCCCTTACAGGATTGAGTGGAGGTATGAGAGCAAGTCCCTTCCCTGATTTGAGTCGGCAAATGTTTGGTAATCATGGTCCTTTTACAGCTCTTGTGGGACAGTGTGGTCCTTCCATGTTGGTGCTAGCAGTTACTGCATCCACTGGAGAGCAGGACAGGATCATCTTTGTAGCTACAGGGGGCAGTACTGCCCAAATATATGGTGTAGGCCCTCTGTGCATACATGAATTGGTGTCTCAGTAGATGAGAGAAGATCAAGAAATCTCAGTGCATGCGTGGTTGGCCTGCAGAAACTAGCTGGGTGTGAGATGGATGTTGCTGCAGCTGGGCTGTCTCTGGGTGAGTGCACAGGGATAACCTGCTAGTTGTTGGGTAGGGGCACGGGTGACGCCTGTCAGGATGTGCCAGGTGATAGTTGGTAAGGGGGTGTGCTTGCTGGGCTTTGCCATGTGGTTGTTGGAACAGCGTGCGGGGGGCACTTCTGTTAGTCATTGGGCTGTGGTGTGGGGGCACACCAGATGGTTGTTGGGCAGTGGCACAGGGCGCTTTTCTGGTCACTGTGCTGGCTTGAGGGGGTCTCACCTGCTGGTCTCTGGACAGAAGATACAGTTCGTGCTGCCTGTCACTGGGCAGGGGTGCGGTGAGAGCTCCAGTGAGTATGCCAGCCAGTCACCGGCTGTGTGGTACAGGAGTGCAGCCACCATTCGCTGGGTGTGTGGCACAGGAATGCACTGCTGTTCACTGGGTGGGGGACTGTGGTGAGCATGTCTGACTGTTTTCTTGGAGGGGGGTGTGCTTGCCTGACAATGGGCGTGGGTGTGGGGTTGCTACTGGTAGAGCACACCAAGAGCTTGGGGTTGGCCTCATTAAATGTGATAGGGTGGGAGCTGCACGGAGGCTGGCTGGCTGGCTGGGGAACCTCTGATTTTTACTCTAGGGTTTTACTATTTACTGGATGTTTCTTGTTCAAATGGACAGCACCACTACTGGTGAGTAGTCCCGTCCCTAGTTCCTGGCTCCTTCCCTTCTCTGTGGTCACTAGATCACTGGAGCTTTCCTCTGCCTTTCTGTACTTTCCCTTTTCAGATCCAGCTCTTGTCCTGCTCACTTTGTTTCATTCCAGGTTTGTTTACACAGTATCTCTGTCTCCTGTTTTGAATTTCATGGATTTGCCTTCCTGTGCTCCTCATCCAGGAACACTGTTTACAATGTCTCAAGATGGCCATACTGGGCCAGGCTGGCTGACAGGGAGCCGATGATCCATAAACCACTGCTTCAGCTGTTTTGGTTCAGCCTCTACTCCTGCTCAGTGCTCAGTCTAATTCTTCAGCCTTCTGTCTGACGCTCTAAGTTCCAAGGTTGTCATCTGTATACGTTTCACTTGGTTTCTCTAGTCTTTGTTGTAAGGGGACATTATGGTGTGAATAAGACACCATCTTGGGCCTCTCTGACGTTTAAAATTTTTAATAAAATAAAAAGGACTAAATGATAGTGTCAATCTCTGCTATTATTGCTGGGAAAATGGGTACTGTTATTAAAATATGATATAATTAAATATGATAAAATATGTTGATACCTCAGTTAGCTAAGGTAGCATACATGATTCATACATTGTCTCCTAGACTCAATTCAGTCATAGCTTTCACCATGTGTCATTGGCCTACATGAGTTTTTACCTAATCCCAATATACTTTTCATATTCCTGAGAAAGAGATATAGCAGGTTTGCAGCTATAAATAAAAGTACAAACTATTTATATTTGTAGGATTGAAAAGACTACTTACAAAGCATTGTTCCTTTTAACTTCAAAAACATACAGACACCGTAATCATCCTCAATGACATTTCATATGGATTGTGAACAGTGGCAACAGTAACATTTTGACACTTCTAGGGCATATTGGGAAAACTAAAAAGATAAGAAGATGGCTTATTTCTCTGAAAATTTGGGGGAAGTTATAAAAATGTCAAATATTATTATTATTTCTTGCTGAGAGTAAGTGAGTTTGGTTTACCTGAAGTATGTTCAATCCTCTACTTGGAGGTGAATGCTTATTTGTATTTACACCTATGGAGTGTAAGGGTTATACACTTTTTACATAGGAATACACTTACATATAGGGAAAAGTAACAAAACCAGTTGCTGTTGAGTAGATTCTGACACAGGGCGACCCCATGTGCGTCACAGTAGAATTGCACTCCATGGGGTTTTCAATGGCTGTGACCTTTCAGAAGTAGGTCGCTAGGTCCTTCTTCCCAGGCATCTCTGGTTGAATTTAAACCACCAATCTTTTCTTTAGTAGTTGCGCGCTTAACTGTTTTTGCCACTCAGGGACTCCATCAGAGAAAAGTAAATAGTCTAAATTTAACATCAACATTTTACTTCTGATTATATGATTATTATTTCTGCTGCTGTTGTTGTTAAGATCCTAAACTATTATTTTTCTGGGAAAAAGTGCTGATGATTGATTTGAGGATCCTAAAATAATTGAAAATAAATAAAATAATCAATAAATTCTAAACTGTGTGAAGTTTACAGGCAAATAAACCACACAGTTGAATAGAACTTGGCTATCTTTGATTTTTACCATGGAATAGAAAAAGTCATATACCATAAGAAATGAAAACACAGCTGCCTACAATTTCTCTAAACATCTATATTCAGAAAGCATCATGCATACTGAAAACACAGACTTCCCTTAATTTTATGTCCGTTAGACTCAAGACATAGAGCCTCCTAAAACATACTGGGAGGTGGGGATTCAGGGGGGAAGTTGCCAAGAAAATGAACGATGATAATAAAACAAGATTCAGGAAAAAATAATCAGTCAATAATTCTTCACTCTTTCCAACTAAACTAGGATATATTAGTAAGCAATGAGATAAAGAGAGAAATAAAACTCACACATAACCAGCATTACCCAATTAAAGCTCTCATCATAGAATGCATCCACATTGAATTGCTAAGCAAATATGCTTCCTCAAAACTATTAGGACTTTAACAACAGGGCATTTCTTTTTTATGTTTCAATAGGCATACACAGAAAGCAGATTCTTCTGGATACATGCAAAAGTAGTCAAATAAGACAGACCAGCACCCCACATCAATGGGAAACTTACATGTCTCTTTTCATCTACTTTCTTGTGACTTTCTCGGCTTCCTTTGTTCAACTTCCCCATTCATATAATAGTTTACACAAACCAGAACATCAGCTCTAGCAATATAGCTTGTTTGTAATGGGAAGTATAACTACTTCATGTGCAATAAGATATTTGCTGACTCAATTATTTGACAGCACAGCTAGTACTCTACTTTGCTAATGCACTATCTGCCCTGTTGTTCTGCTAATTAACTTCCTAGAATAGAATTTGTGCATAGTTTCACACCTAGGTTAAAAATAGTATTTATAAAAAATAACAAATAGCATTTCTCTTCCCCTAGAAGATACGGGTGACAAAAGGAGCACATTGTTTTTCAAACAGAATTTGTCAGAAAAATATAAGTAGAACTGTGTGTGCACTTGTGTATATATGTGCATGTATGTGTATACATATATATACAGAGGAAAGAGAATCTTTTTTGAAGAATCAGATAAGCACACATTAATGCATCAAAATTATCTAGAATGCTTTTCTGTACTTCAGTACTCTACTCTTCCCAAAGTGTCTATAATATAAACTCCAGAACAGTAAAATTTGTTACACCTTATAATATAAAATAATGTCTTTTGAAGCTTTGCCACAGATCATCATGAGTTATTGTAATGCTTTAATTCTTCGTGGCCAATTGCTGCAGTTCTCTCCCTCATATCTATTTTGGTCACCCACTAATATTTGTCAGATCCTTGCTACCCAAAATGTGGTCCCCAGACTAGCAGCATGGACATAACCCAGGGGCTTGTTAGAAACGCAGAACTCAGGCTTCCACAGCAGTCTACTGAGTTTACATTTTTTAACAAAATCTACAAGTGGTTTGCATGCACATGAAAGTCTGAAAAGTACTGTATAATAATCTGAATCATCCCAAGGGGGAGGGGGAAATAAAATGCTATAAACATATGTATCTCCTAATATACATACACACACTTATTTACTACAACACTATGAGACAGATAGTATTATAATTACCATTTTAAGGATGAGGAAACTGAAGCACAGAAAGCTTATATGTCTTGCCAAATATCACACCACTGGTGGTACAGTGTAAACCCTGGTGGCGTAGTGGTTAAGTGCTATGGCTGCTAACCAAAAGGTCAGCAGTTGGAATCCACCAGGCGCTCTTTGGAAGCTATATGGGGCAGTTCTACTCCGTCCTATAGGGTTGCCATGAATCAGAATCGACTCAAAGGCAATGGGTTTGGGTTTTGGATGGTACAGGGGTTAAGAGCTCAGGCTGCTAACCAAAAGGTCAGCAGTTCGAATCCACCAGCTGATCCTTGGAAACCCTATGGGGCAGTTCTACTCTGTCCTATAGGGTCACTATGACTCGAAAGAGACTTGAGGGCAACGGGCTTGGTTTTGGTTTATAGTAAGTGGCAGAAGTGAGATTCTAATCCAGGCAGGGTGGCCCCACCCCATTAGAATGCCTCTCCTCACAACTAATTCCGTATTTTTACGCAAAAACCACGCATTCTAAGTTTGTTTGCCAACACCACCCTCCCCTTGGGAGGTATTTTCTTAAGCACTTTATGCCAATTTTTTTCACATGTTCCTGTAAAAACTTTAGCATGGTGGGCTTATGAAAATACCTCGTGGAGGGAGGCCATGGGTGGCAAACAAAGGTAGATGGGGCACGTTATTTACATAAAAATACAGTATTTAATCATGCATGTTACTACAGCAACTAGGCTCACTTTTGTAGATATGCGACTAAAGAAATATGGGAGAATCAAAACATATCTGCACTTCCTACATCTTAATGTATTTTTTAAATCTAAAGGAGTTTAAATGCTCCAATTTCAGAAAAAAAATCTGTCTGGGAGTGGGCAAACAAATAAAATCAAGGTCTTTGAAGGTCTTAGCTTGTAGCTTGAATTTACCACAATATATTTTTTTCTTTTTCAGAAAGAGTATTGCCAAAATAGCTCAGAAAACTCACTTTAAAATGTGTGACTAATTTCACCTATGCAGTGGTCTTGCACGCCCTGCCCTGAAAGCAGTCTGCTTTTACCCTATATTGAGTGATAATGTATAGACAGATTCACTTCAGGCTGCTGGGCATTATGGGATCTTTCTAGATGAAAGACCTTTTTTTTTTTTTTTTTTTTTTAACTTAGCCACAGTTCATATCCTTTGAAACCCTGAGGGCATATTTCAAAGAGTTACATGGGTATTGAATTGGGTTCAGTGTGTTTAAGATCTTTTCACATGATATTTGGATTTTCAGATATTATATTTTGGAAGCTAAGCTGTTCTGCAAAAATATAATGGCTAGTTCTTTCAGAAAAGAAGAGTTAAATTATAGTTCAATACAATGGCACTTGTAATTGGAATTTCAATATTTGGACTTAATTCTGGTTGAATCCTGAAACTCCAATTTTCTACTTGAATAAAAACAGATATTTGTGTGATGTTTTCCTACATTTCCTGTTCTCTTGTCCAATTCAATTCAGAATCAACACTTAGAGGGAAAAACATTAAAAAATACTAGTACTGCAATATTTGCATTAGTTCTAAGTAGTAAGACTAGCTTTTATAGAAAACTACATGTAGAAAAAAAACAATCAAATACAAACAGTTGAATAAAAAGGATGATGATTTATCCAATGACTGAGAATGGCTTTTCATATTTCATTTATATTTCAAAAATATCTCAGAGGAGTACTCCATCCTTATAAATAGAACCTGAGTTAGGCAAAGAATCCTGACACTCCTTTTTAACATTTAAGTTTTTGCTGTTGTTGTTTTAGTTGAGTGGATTCTGACTCATGGTGACCTCATGTGTGCAGAGCAGAATTGCTCCATAGGGTTTTCAAAGCTGTGACCTTTTGGAAGCAGATCGCCAGGCCTGTCTTCTGAGGTGCCTCTGGGTGAGTTTGAACTGACAAACTTTTGGCTAGTAGTCCAGTGCTTAACTGTTTGCTTAGTCTTAAATAATCAGATTAATTTACTTCATTGTTTAAAAGTACTTAGATGAGATGTACATGCCCCTGTAAAACTGACTTTTCCTTGAAATCAAACCTAAGAAGTATTTATGAATTATTGGGAAACACATTTTATGAAGAGATAGGTATGAGTATAGTTAAATAGAAGTATCAGTTAGGACAGAATTGTGCACTTCAGTTTTGGATTAAGTTACATGCATAAATCTAAGGGAAGTGGACTCAGATCCCAATCCTGGAAAACTAGGCCATTAAGACAAAAATTATAGTGAGCTAATGAGCCTTGCAAGGCACTATCTGTAGGCCAATGAGTAGGAGTAGAATCTTTTTTTTTTTTTTTATTGTTGTAGTTTAAATGAAGTTTACACTTCAAGTTAGTCTCCCATACAAAAATTTATACATACATTGTTATGTGACCCTAATTACTCTCCCCATACTGTGACAGCACACTCCTCCTTTCCACCCCTGATTCCCCATGTCCATTCAACCAGCTCCTAAACCTCTCTGCCTTCCCATCTCACCTCCAGACAGAAGCTGCCCGTTTAGTCTCTTGTATCTACTTGAGCTAAGATGCACACTCCTCATGAGTATCACTTTATGTCCCACAGTCCAGTCCAATACCTGTCGGAAGAGTTGGCCTTGGAAATTGTTTTAGTTCTGGGCTGATAAGAGAATCAGTGGGGCCATGCTTTCCAAGATTCCTCCAGTCTCAGTCAGACCATTAAGTCTGGTCGTCTTACTAGAATTGGAGTTCTGCACCCCACCTTTCTCCTGCTCCATCAGGGACTCTTTGTTTTGTTCCCTGTCAGGGCTGTCATTGGTGGTAGCTGGGCACCATCTAGTTCTTCTGGTTTCAGGCTGATGAAGTCTATGGTTTATGTGGCCCTTTCTGTCTCCTGGGCTAATACTTTGTTTGTGCCTTTGGTGTTCTTCATTCTCCTTTACTCCAGGTGGTTGGGACCAATCGATGTATCTTAGATGGCCGCTTGCAAGCTTTTAAGATCCCAGATACCACTCACCAAAGTAGGATGCACAGAACATTTTCTTAATAAGCTTTGTTATGCCAATTGACCTAGATGTCCCCTGAAACCATGGTCCCCAGATCCCTATCCCTGCTACTCTGTCCCTCAAAGTGTTTGATTGTATTCAGGAAACTTCTTAGCTTTGGTTTAGTCCAGTTGTGCTGACTTCCCCTGTAATGTGTGCTGTCCTTCCCTTCACCAAAGATAATACTTGTCTAATATCTAGTTAGTAAACAACCCTCACCCTCCCTCCCCACCCTCGTAACCATCAAAGAATGTTTTCTTCTATGTTTAAACATTTTCTTGAGTTCTCATAATGGTGGTCTTATACAGTATTTGTCCTTCTGTGACTGACTAAATTCACTCAGCATAATGCCCTCCCGATTCCTCCATGTTATGTTTCACAGCTTCATCGTTGTTCTTTATTGTTGCATGTATTCCATTGTGTGAATATACCATAATTTTTTTATCCATTCGTCTGTTGATGGGTACCTAGGTTTTTTCCATCTTTTTGCTATTGTGAACAGTGCTGCAATGAACATGGGTGTGTATATATCTATTCGTGAGACCGCTCTTGTTTCCCTAGGATATATTCCAAGGAGCGGGATAGCTGGATCATATGGTACTTCTATTTCTAGCTTTTCAAAGGAAGTGCCAAATCGATTTCCAAAGTGGTTGTACCATTTGACATTCCCACCAACAGTGTATAAGTGTTCCAGTCTCTCTACAACCTCTCCAGCATTTAAGGAGTAGAATCTTCTTAAAGCCAATTAAAAACCCTCATTTTTTACATGCTTAGATAATTTTGTCCTGTAAAAATAATGCTATTCCAAAATCATCCAAGTATCTTTCTCAAAAAATAGGTTTTTTATTTCAGCATGGTTTTAACGATCCAGGGTAACAGCTTCCATGATGTCATCAATTTAGTATAAACAAAAGCTATCAGAGTTCTTATGTAAGACAAACTGCTTCATATATTTTAATTATTTCAGCAGGGTACAGCTCTTTTTAGCTCCTATGGTTATCCTGCTTTTATCTCCAGTTCTAATCCCTGTGCATAAAGACTATTATAATAAAGCTTACTCCAAATATTTTGACTAAAAGGCACACTATCAGCTCAGTTGGTTTGAGTCTATCAAATCACTTCCCTGTTAAATGTAACTCCATCATTGTGCTAGAAAATGGTAGTAGGAGAGGAAAACACAGGAATTTCAGAATAGAGGAAGAGTTGGTTTTCAGAGGAGAATAGATGAGGGATATATTGACATATTCATTCTCTTTTCCGCCCTTTGAATTTTTTTTTAATGTATTTTTTACCATATTCACAGGAAATTTGCCTTCTATAATTCATTCTTAATTCCAGGTTGCTCTGTAAGTAGTACACACACATGCATACTTACACACCCCAATTTTTTTAATCTGCTAGATAATAGTCAAGATTAGCTAACTTTCCTGCCCTAGTACTCCTTATTATTCAGCAAGCTTACAATTTTCCCCATAAAACTTTCAGTAGGTAGCACTAGTAGCAATTTTAGAAATCAGTAGTACATACTGCTCAAATTGACCTTATAGTTGCAGAAGATGGTAAACGTGAAACTTTTTAAAAATATATGGCCTCAAGACATATATAAACAGTTTTCCATATGGATATATTACTACAACTTTCTCCATAGGGGGTGAGAACTATTTAAATTGTATACTAGTCTGCTGTCAATTTGTTGCTTCATATGACTCTCCTACCAAACTCGTTGCTGTCGAGTAGATCCTGACTCATAGCAACCCTGTAGGACACAGTAGAACTGCCCCATAGGGTTTCCAAGGAGTGGCTGGTGGATTTGAACTGCTGACCTTTTGGTTAGTAGGCATGACTCTCTTAGCTTAGAAAATAATAAACATCAAATATTTGTTTAGGACATTAAGCTATTGCTTAAAAGGGCTAAATCTCAGTTCTCTCATTTGCATAATGAGAGGGTTGGATTAAATACCTTGTTGTTGTTGTTAGCTTCTATCCAGTTAACCCTCTACTCATGGGGACCCATGCACAACAAAAGGAAATGCTTCCCAGTCCCGCACTGTCCCCACAATCTGGTTGCAGATCAGACTGTTGAGATTCGTAAGGTTTTCATTGGCTGATTTTCAGAAATAGATCATCAGGCCTTTCTTTCGCAGTCCCTTAGACTTCTAAAATTCAAATACTATTATATAATTCAAAAGGAAACGCCTGAACATTTTGCATTTTGGAGTTTTAATAGCTACAAAATTATGACCCTGAAAGGAGTGTTAGAGATCAGTATAATCCCTTCATTTTATAGTTAAGGAAAAGGAGACACAGTTAAGTTAAAAGGCCTTCCCAAGATGATGTAACTAGTAAACGATAGTGTCTGGATGGGAACCATGTAACGTCAAAGGAGATTACCTAAAATTGATGATCAGTTGTGAAAAGATTTATTGAATAGCAGATTACAAAATAAAGTATTACAATAAAATTTATTCTACAATCATTAATATCAACATCCAGATTATTAAAAAGTAAGACTTAAATAGATACCCAAATATAATTTTTAGAATTACTTGCTTTCTCATAGCTTTTAAGGTCAATATACATTACAGGAGAAGAGATTCCTAAAAAAAAAAATTAAAGTTTTAATGGCTAATATAATATATAGTATTAAGAAGACCTTTTTTATGTAACCTACAACTTTTTTCCTATATAACATAGAGGAAAATAAAGTGCTGGACCAGGAGCATGTACCTAGTAGAACTGGGACAACAATTACTAAGAGTATTGATTAAAACGGGGGAAATTGCTCAGCAAACACTGTCATATTTATTCCACTCTCTATTGGGGATCTTCAACACTCAAAGATGTAAACTAAAAAATTATAGAAATCTTCATAAGACAGATTGTCTATGCAAAAAAAAACCCAGATCTATTGCTATGAGTTGATTCTGACTCATGGCAACCCCATAGCACAGAGCGGAACTGCCCCATAGTTTCCGAAGACTGTAAATCTTTACGGAAGCAGACTGTCACATCTTTTTCCCACAGAGTGACTGGTGGGTTCAAACCACAGATCTTTAAGTTAGCAGCTGAGCACTTTAACCACTGTGCCACCAGGGCTCCTCAGATTGTCTATAGTTATTTATTATTTAATGAATTCCTTGCTATATTCACTAGTGGTAGAGTATTCTGTTGATGTAAGCAATTATGAGAGTTGCAAGTTACTGTATACTTTAAAAGTCTCATGGAAACCATAAATATATTGTTACAATGCTCCTCATTCTTTAAACCATTTTGAAACAGAAATCAGTGTGTGGCTAACACTAATAAATATTCCAAGTTATCTAAAAGCTGCATCTTGAGTGACTGATTATATTGACTTTCAAAGAACCACAAAAAAGAACACGTGGGAAACAGTCATATCTTATACTCAAAAAAAAAAGTGAAGAGTAAGATAAAAGAAGCAGAAGAAACACAGAAAAAGGTCATAAAATGAATTGCCTCATGGCTCATAAATAATAGAAACATATGAACTTTATTATATGATGTAGGTAGCCTAATAAAAATTTAGAAGCAATGGAAGGCTTATTGTGAAGAGAAGGCCACCTATTCTGTCACTGAAGGCAGTTATTCAAGCTTAGTGACATTTCAGACCTTATGGCATTGGCTTTCAATTGGCAGCCTGTGCCAAGCTCCTAGTGCTTGTCACTTTCAAACAGGAAAGACAAGATAAGAGATCTCTTTACTTGGAGTGGCCTGTTTTTGTGTGATAAACCTGCATCTAATCCATTCTAGATTTAAGATACTAAAGATCCACTCATCTTAGTGGCTGTCACCCAAATGGAATCCTGTCAATGTCTTCAAGTTTTGAACTTTAGAGATATGAC
Organism: Dugong dugon; assembly: GCA_030035585.1. NCBI lineage: Eukaryota > Metazoa > Chordata > Mammalia > Sirenia > Dugongidae > Dugong > Dugong dugon. Next base: position 68,703,846 of record CM057483.1, read on the forward strand.
TCCCATTTTGATCCATAACCTCTGTGACTTTTTTAAGGCTATCTCTACCATAAACCTTTCATTGCCTTCACAAAACCTATTAGAAGCCATTTTTTAGTTGGTCTATGTTTGTGATTACATTTCCTGTATAGAAACGTTGGAAATGATAGGACTGTATAGTAAGATTTGTTTTATCCATTTTCTTATTATGATGTATTTTAAAACTTTCCTAAGCTTGAATAGAGAAAGATTGACTTTTCAAAAGCACATCAGTTTAAGTGATAAAATGAATACACATCACAGAACATCTGCCACTAGATCACTGTTTATATCTGTCTAAACTCATTATTTATATAAACTACTATCAAGTGTGCGTTATTCTCGCCCAAATAATAGCAGACAGCTGAACTCTTGGGTGGAACTATTCTTTCCAATCCATTTATATACAGATACTTTTCTAGTGCTATTATTTATAACACATTGGGAAACTAAAATAAACAGGTAGTCACAGACACTATTAATGACCGCAATGATTTTCCTTTGAGAAAGAATAAAGAGATTTTGATATTATTGTTAGCTTAAAAATATTATCCTATGTGAGGAATTTTTTTTTATTTCAATAAGAGGTTAAAGCCATATATTGTTTTCCATTGGCAAATGAAGGATATCAGGTGTTTGTCTTTAACCTCCAGAATCAGGAGTACAAAGTCCAGTTCCCTGCTACAAGTGGGCCAGAATTGACCTAATTGATAATGATAATCTCATTCCTTAGAAATAATAATTTATTTATTTTTCAAAATATGTGATTTCAGGTTTGCTGAGCTGATTAGAACTATTCTACTTCCTTCTCCCTCTCACGGACTGATGTTATTATTCAGCGTTACACAGGCTAGAATGACAACAATCTTAGGAACCTATATTTCAAATACATAGCCAACGGAGACAGAATTGGTGTGGGTAGATAATTAACTTTTAAAAGGACCATAACATCTCTTTCTTAGGATTAGTGAATTTCCTATTTGTTTCACATAATAAAATTAAGAAAATGATGGCATTCACTTTCCTTTTTTGTAATACATGAATTGATGTTTGGCTTACCTCAAAATGCATTTTGAAGAAATACTAGGGGTCTATGAAGTCAAATTTTCCTGGGTAATATCAGCAAACAAAAATGCCCAATTAATAGTTATATGCGTGACACTTGCTAAACTGTGGATTTGGGTAAATTTTCTGTGATATCAGAATGTTTCTCTGGAAAGAGTAAGTGCTACAGCTCCCTTATATATATCATCCATTATTACTCTTCTTTCTAACTAATTGAATAGTATTTTTAGTTGATCTTTTAGATGAGTAATTAGCACAATCCCTGAAGATCACTCCTTTCCTCATAGTACTAAGGTATCAAAATTTGCCTAGAAAAATATTTGAATGGTTTTATTTTGCCTTTAGATATCTTAATCCTAGTGTTCTTAAATATGAAGGGCTAGGTTGTAATGATCCTTTATTAGGTGATTTTTAAAAAGTTTTATAGTTTTATTTTTTAATTAATTTTACCAATTGTCTACCTTTAGAATTAGATGTTCAACTAGTCAACCATTAAATTAATGATTACCCTAGTGTTATTAATGACAACAGGATTAGCAGATCAAGACAAAATTTGACATTTCCCTGAGGGGTGTTCTAGTTAATCAAATTGGTCTCCCACTTTTTATACCAACTAATTAGATTACTGGTAGAGGGTCAATCAAAGGGTGCTGCCAGAGAAAGATTAATTACTTCCTTTTTTGTGAATTATATAATACCATATTAGAATGTTAAGCAAACCTGATCTAGTGAAAGGAAAGTGTGTGTCAAACAGATGTGCTAACCAGGAATATACTATAACATAGAGATTTATCATTTTTAAATTAATGATAAAATATATTCTTTTTTATTTTAAATATAGAATTCCTTTAGTCCTACGTGCTCTTGGAATTCTTTCTTTTTTTTTTTTTTTTTACTTTTGTATCATAGAACTGAGTATGGTATAAGAAAACAAAACACTAACAAACACTTTTTTGAAAGGTGATGAATTTTTATGCTTTAATATTGTTACTTCAAGCTCTATTGTAAGACACTAGATCCCTATGACATTTTCAGATACAGTGTCTTCATTTGTGAAATTACCATATCCAATGAAAGGAATTAAAAAAAAAATTCAGATTGCTAGAAAAGGACATCATGTTTGGTGAAGTAGAGGACCAATGAAAATAAAGGAAACCCTCAATGAGATGGACTTACACAATAGCCACAACAATGGAACAAAACACGCTAAGGATCATGAAGATAGTGCAAGATCAGGCAACTTCTCCTTCTGTCATACATAACCTCGCCATGAGTCTGAGCGAACTTGGCAACAGCTAACAACAACAAATTAGCAAACAGAAGCCTGTTTTGAATCTCTGTAGAAACAGTCTATCGATTTCACCATTTCTCTTCCAGAGAAACATGGATTTTATCTATGATTAGTCAAATTACAAAATGCAAGCAGATGGGTATAAATTTAGAAGTATTTGTTATTTTCTCTCCAACTTGTCCATAGTAAGAGATTGGCAATACATTCTCTGAGGGGGAAAAAAAAATACACGCACTGACTCCATATAATTTCAGAAATCTATGAAATTTAATGTGGTAGACATTTGCTAATTATTTCTATGTGTCTAAAAACTTAAAACAAGTAGCAATGAACATTGGGCCATAAACAGTTTGGTGTATGTGATGGTTAAGGTTGTGTGTCAACTTGGCTGGGCCATGATTCTCAGTGGTTTGGCAGTTATGTAATGATGTAGTTTGGCAGTTATGTAATGAGGTAGTTTGGAAGTTGTGTAATGATGTAGCTATCCTACATTTTGTTATATAATGTAATCATGTCCATAATGTGATCTGATGTGATCAGCCAATCAGATGTAAAGGTAAGGGGAGTTTCCTTGGAGGTGTGGCCTGCATCCAATGTATATGGATGTTCTGGCAAAGCTTGCTGGCTTTTGCTCACTCTGGATCCTGCATCCATCTCATCATCATCTGACCTCCAGTTCTTGGAACTTGAGCCACTGGCCTGCCATACTGCCTGCCTGTCTTGGGATTCATTGGCTTCCGCAGCCAGTGAGCTATCAATCCGCCATCTTACCTAACAATCTTGGATTCATCAGCCTTCATGGTCTGTGAGTCAGCAGCCTGCTGTCTGACCTGCCGATCTTGGGTTTGTCAGCCCCTGCAGCTATGTGAGTCAGTAGAAGCCTCCAGCCTGACACCTGACCCATGGACTCTGGACTTGCCAGCCTCTACAACATCTTGAGCCATTTCCTTGAGATAAATCTCTTTGTCTCTTTCTATATATACATGCGTATAAATATATATATAAGTATTATATATATATATGTATGTATATATATGTATGTATATATATATATATGGAACCCTAGTGGCACAGTGACTAAGAGCTTGGCAACTAACCAAAAGGTCAGCAGTTCGAATCCACCAGCTGCTCCTTGGAAATCCTATGGGGCAGTGCTACTCTGTCCTACAAGGTGTGCTATGAGTTGGAATTGACTGGATGGCAATGGGTTTGGTTTTTGGTTTATACATACATACATACATACATATATACATATATATATGCTTTACTGGTTTTGCTTCTCTAAAGAACGCAGCCTAAGACAGTGTGTATTTAGAGTAGTTCTGAGAGGCTTGCTCTGTCCCCAAATCTCACACATAACACTAATAACTTGATATGTAAAATGCCCAACAGTACAGTTACACCCTCTTCTTTACTAAGACCACACACTGTCTCAGTGACTGCATCTCCAGAAGATCATTTGAAAATGCAAAGATATCACCTATTACAGTATGCACAGTAACCCTATAATGCTGTTTATGGGCTGAGATTCTGTCTGTTGCTGTTTTTACGAAATTATTTACCTTCAAAGAGCAGGGTCTATTGGAAATGATATACATAATTTGATTGGAAGTATGGTAGGAGTAAAGATCTGGAATAAGGCTGTTATCCAAGGAAGACAGAAGTTCGTAGAATAGCATTAATTGATCCTCATACCAAAGGTTAGAGTCAGGAGATTGCAACTGTGAAATTTACAAATTCACAAAGTCTTAAAATGGAATGAGGCAGGATGTTTTATTAAACTTGTAGCATGGAAGGGAAATAATTGGATTTAGTTTGCTTGTTTCTTCTTTATCTTAAAAAAGAAGTTAATATTCTTGGCAAAAGACTCAAGAGAATTGATTGCAAAATTTCCTCATCTAATCAGCAGATTTTTAATCAACCCAGGAACCGTATTTTTAAAGTAGTATTAATAAATTCCTCTAGCAAATTTTGGGGAATATCTTATTCATAAAAGCTGTATTTCTATCTGTTTTTTATGAAGTTACAAGAAATTTTCAGAACTATGTACTATTTCAGGCAATTCATTAGCAGAAACAAAGCAGATTGAGGATGTAATACATTTCAGAATATGAAATGGCAACTGAATAAATTAATTCTATTGCTTAAGGATAGCATTTACTTCCTCTAACAGTTTACATTCCTAATTGTGGTGCTATTGACTAACACTGCACAGTTTATTGGCATCTGCTCAGTATCACAAAAACCATTATTGCATGCTATTTCAGAGCTATAGAGTTTCTGTTTGAAGAGTCAAAGTACCTTATCAACAGTATCAGCCCAAAGAGATTATTTTGCCATGGCAATTTCTGCATCTGTTATTTTTTCTTATTAATCAAAACAAAACACACATACACACAAGTATAAACTATGTTAAATATTTCACTAGTATGCCATATTAAGATAATAGGACCTATTTTAAGTGAACTATTGTGCTTCTTGTACATGTAAAAAAGGTTTGTTATTGTCCAAAATGGAAACACCTAACCAAAAAATCATCTTGGAACATGGCTTAGAGGTAGGTTTCAGTTAACAGTGAATTGTTAATATTATCCATAGTAATAATAACTTCTAATATTGATCAAAAAATATTGTTAAACTTTATACATAAATGGACATTCATTTTTAATTATCTCTACCCTTTGTATAAGTCTATTAAAATATCGAGTACCACATTGTATTATTTGTATTATTATTGCCTATAACTATCCTAATATTAACATAAAGCCTAATTAATGAAGAAATTTGTTAATTTGGAGTTGTGATTGTTTCATCCTGTAGAGTAGTTATGAACAAATATTTAATAGTCAAAATAAGGGTCTTAATGTGGTTACAGAACAATCTTTAGTCCCTAGGAAAACAAGCTTTAAAAAAGTCCTTCGGTATGTCAGCTAATGCATTGTTGTTAACATTTTATAATACAGTCTTCACTATACATAAAAGTAAGTAACTCTGTATTTGAATATTTTATTAAACAACCACTTATTACCAGATATAATTGGAAGCAACAAAACTGTATATAATTTTAAATGTTTTATAATTTCTAATAATGCATACTGATTCTTTCCCTATTACTATCAATAATATTCCATCCTAGTCCCATTCAGCTTGAAAACTTATTTCAGAATTAGTTTATTTCAGCACTAGATTTACACCGTGGATGCTAAGAAAGGGTCTTAGTAATACATCTCCTATGCAAACGGAATCCATTATTTCCAGTTTATAAAAATGGTACTTAGTTCATCTCGATATTGTTATCTGTTTACAGAGCTGTGTTAGATATACAATCAAAATGATTGTTTATGAAGTAAAAAAATACCAAGGATACCTTTGAGTAAATGCATGTTTGTTACATATGACCATATACTTACTAGAGATTGACTCTGAGTTCATTGTAGCAGCAGATATAATCACAACTATGTATTTCTACCGGAAGCCATTGCCATGTTACATATTCCATATTTTTACACAAATAACATGAAACTTCTATGTTTGTTTGACACCTGTGCCCTCCCCCTGCAAGAGTATTTCATAATCGCCGCTATGCCAATTTTTCATGTGTGGCTGTAAAAAAATTAGCATAGGACGCTTATGAAAATACCTCACAGGGGTAGGCACAGTTGGCAAACAAATGTAGAAGGCATGTGTTATTTGCCAAAAAATATGGTAGTACATCAAAGGTAGATTACTGATGCATGTTATAGGAGAACTGATCATCCTCAGAAAAATGTTGATTATATATTCTAAGTATAAAATTAAAAATGGAGATAGCAGGTTTAGCATTTTTCTGAACTTGAAGACTCAAAAGACTAATATTTTAATGTTGAAAACACCTTTAATAGCCAATGTCTACACCAGTAGAGAGAAAAAAAGTTGATGTTTTAAAGTCATTGGTGCTGTATGTTTAGCCTGAGACTTGAATCTTGATGTTCAATCATTCCATTTCCTTCTTCTTTTAAGTTTCAAAAACAGAGGATTAAAATACAATGATGGGAAGCCATTTTGTTCTAAAGCCTAGATACTTTATTTAAATTATATATCCACACTATCCATAATTTTCAAAACAGCCTTTGCAAATTTCTATTTTATATTAATTTATTTTATATGTTTATTCTGGTTACTTGGCTCCTTAGTTCATATTTATTTATAATTATGACTCTTCTCTACAGCGTATATGGTATGCTATTTTATACATACACACTTTTATGTCTGCAATACATACCTGGAGCAAATTACAGCTCCTTCGATTTGAAAATCTTCCAAAAATGTATACCTTATCAAATTTTGCATTTATAACAATTACAATAGAAAGCAGGGATGCTCGATACATGTTCAAGATCATAAATTTAATGAAGTTCTCTATTTAATACCAACTTTACGATCCTTTTTAAGAGTAAACATTTTTGGATTTTACAAAAGATAGTCGTCATGCCTGCTGTCTAGAAATAAAATCTGAATATCTCTCTAAATAGAAAAATGGCACAAGGCTTGTGATTTTAGTACATTATGGAAAATCCCAGGCCAATATTGGAGTCAGGATCTCTTATTTTCCCAGAAAGGAAATAATTGTTAATGGTTCTCATCTCTATTAAAAATGAAAATGAAAACTAGAAAAAATGTATGCCAGTAAAAATAAAGAAAATAAATTGGTTCTGCACGGGTGTATGGGTATTTGTGTGTGTGTGTGTGTGTATGTATATACACACACAAACTGACTATAATAAATTTCATTCAGAGTAGCTATAACCACACATTTCAAATATTATAAATTGCTGCATATATGTCATTTGTCTAATTTTGAGTTATCTTTTAAAAATGTTTTAGTACGTGCATTAATATAATTAATTTGCTCATGTTAGTATGCCTACAATAGTTTGACTTATAAACACAGTACCAAAAAACAAACAAAGAAACCTGTTCCCGTTGAGTCAATTTCAACTCATAGCGACCCTACAGGATGGAGAACTGCCCCATAGAGTTTCCAAGGCTGTAATCTTTACAGAAGCAGACTGCCACATCTTTCTGCTGCAGAGCTGCAGGTGGGTTTGAACCCCAACCTTCTGGTTAGCAGCCAAGCACTTAAACACTGCACCACCAGGGTTTCCCTGTAAACACAGTAGGCTCATTTACATTGAGGAACTAGGGAGACATCACTTACTAGATTCAGGATCAGAGTTGCCATCCCCTTCAGTACGGTTGTTGGGTGCAGCATGATCAAAGTACTCCTCCTGAGGATATCCAAGAGGCAGAGCATGTGATGTGCTGGGAAGGCTGCCTGCATCATGGTCTCCCAGCCCACCATCACTGCCGCTTTCCTGAGAGCCTTCTGGTAGGTGAAATGTGACACGGCGCTGGGACTGAAAGGAAGAGAGAAAATTACAGGGTCTCAGCTAATATCTGAATAATTGCTTAATGCATCCAATTTAGAAAACGTATTATTCAGCTGTCTGGTGATACCACATTATCTTGAGTTGTGAACAATTTGCAGCTGTTGTGAACAGGCAGCTTTGTGTTCAAACCTGTTTCACCTGGCAGCAGAGTGGCTTCTATTATATTTTCAAACAGGACATATCCTGATGCAGAATGAAAGTCAACTTATTCTAAAGCAGGAGGCTGTCAGCCACTATAGGCATATGAACACATTGGAAATTCTAATCATTATTTGAAAGTGAATTTTTTTAGCTATCATTTGACAATAATTGATTTTTGCAATAAGCATGGACAAATACAACAAAATTTTGTTGCTGTATCTTTAAAATCTTGGTGGGCTGAAAAACAAATAATTACACAAATTTATTTAATCATGTAGTCTTAGAATATTAGAAGTACAAATCATCTTTTAGAAGAATCTTAGGGGCGAGATTTTGAGTTGGAATTAATTTAAATTGATTCTACTTTCTAAAAACCAAAAATAGTTAGATGGTATGGATAACATTTGATAGTAATTATAATAGCAACTATAGTTAATACCTTAAATAGTCATTATAACAGAATACAAATATATATATAAATCAAAATATAAAGATGAAGAACTTGGTTTCTAAAGCATGAGATTCTTGTCATCCAGTAAGGGAGATATTGCCACTAGATGTAGCAGTATTTTTGTTTGCATCGTTACTATATTTAGTAGCTAGTCTCAAAAGATAGCTTCCCCAATGGATCATGCTCTTTGGTATTCAGACTCTTATGTAGTCACCTCATACGGTCAGAGTATACGCTGGCTTTCTGTAACAAAGCCCTTGCAGCATCTGCCTTGTTCCTTGGAACATTTACTCTGAGGGAAACCAGCTACACTGAAAGAACTCTGACTAGTGGGAGACTGCTATGTTGTAAGGAAGCTCAAGCTACCCATGTGGAAAGACAGTATACAAAGAGAGAACAATACATAGAAAGATCCAGCTCTTCCAGCCTCCCTAGTTTAGGTGCCAGAAGAACTCCAAACCCCTGACTCACAAAAGGATAAATACACTGGGTTGTTGTTTTAAGCTCCAATGTTTAGGAATGATTTGCTAGATAGCAATAGATCAAGAATAAAAACACTAAACTGGCAGCATAAAAAATGTAGCTTAGAGATAGTAATTTAAGAGGTTCTGTTTATACACATCAAAGGTCTCATGAACTTAGGTACCTAGGCATTTCCATGATAGAATGCAAATACTTTTGTAAATTCCATTTTGATAGTCAACCATTTCTTCAACTGGAGATATGAAAACATTTGAATACAAATTTCAATCTAATAATAAAATATAATGCGGAAATATGATTTAAAAAAAAACAAACCACCAAACCCGTTTCGGTAGAGTTGATTCTGAATTGCCCCATAAGGTTTCCAAGAAGGGGCTGGTGGATTTGAACTGCCAACCTTTTGGTTAGCAGTCAAGCTCTTAACCATTGCACCAAATACCATAGACGTATATAATACTTAAATAGCTAACTTGAACCCTCCTAAATTTTAAGTCATTGCCTATATTAAAGTATCAATGAAATATGAACAAATGAAGAATACATAATATAAAACACAATAGATTCTATATTCTATGGAATATGTTTATCATCGTAGAATCACTCACTTTAATGAAAAAGATTTTGCTGATTTTCTAAATGTAATACTGCAGCCAGGCAGGAACTCATTGGGCCTGTTAGAAGGTGTTGTTGGGATAATTCCTAGCAGACTTAGTAGAGCAGAAACTAAGCAGAATAAAAGAAAAACTTGCTAGAACAGAGTAATATTGGGGACCCATAAAAAGTTGCTATTAAGCTTGACTCGTTTATGATAATGACCTTCAGGAGAATAAGTGAGGGAGGTGAGCAAAATCCTATATACTTGCCCTTTTGATATAAGATGCAGTGTTTCCTCTCTCTGTGAAATATCCCTGGTTGTTCTGGTATTTTGTATTATTTACTGATCTAAGATAATGAAGTTTGGTTCTATATATCCATGGCCAAGAGGGCAATACGTGTAATTGCTACTCATCTCGGAGGCAGGCTGATCAAATGAGAAATACAAAGGTACCAGGATTTAAAATTGACGTATTGATTTAAATATGGATAGGAAACCAAGGGCTTGACTTTAAGTGGAATTAAGGCAAGGCTTTTTAGAGCATGACCGAGAGAGAGAGATCTTTCTCTTAGTAACCAGGAAGAGAGGGCCAAAAAAGCTACCTGATGATCAGAAACTTTCACTAGGAAAAGGTAGCAGAAGAATGTGTTTCCATTATAGGTATAAAAGGCTGACAGAAAATTCACGTCAGCCACCTAATGAAGCTACATTATTTTGGGGGAAAGTCCCTCAAAGATTCAAATCATACAAGTGGGAGTTTAGACACTGAGAAAATAGGCAGGTCTGTAGACTTACCAGAAATTAAGCAGGAGTATTAGCAAAGAACAAAATTGTTTTGTCTTAGAGCTTTGATATTAATGGATCACAGTTGACTACAGATGTTACCAAAAGTATCATTTTTCATTAATAAAATAAAGGTAATTATGAACATATTTTATCTGCTATTTCAATACTATTTTACTTTAACAACAAACTCAATATTTGTTGTTACTCTCAAGAAGAAACACATCTTAAAATTATATATGGAAGTATAATTTTTTTCTGTTTGATCTGCAGAGTATCCAAAGATAAATCTTTAGTGGGACTTTAACAGTCAACAAAACACTAGAAAACAGTAGGTACACAATCGCAATTCAATGTGTTGAATTGAATGTTGAGTACAGGACCTAATCTTACATCTGTTTGGAGTACTTGGTCATTCTGAGTCTGTGATTTCAATGTAAAATATGGATGGAAAACTTCTAATAGCTCAAAAACTACCCAAACAAATTGACAGCTTACTGATAATAAGGGTTACTAAATAGTCAATTTGTCAGATAATGGTGACATAATTTGAAATCATTAGATAAAGATGGAATAATATTAATACAAGAAGTAGTCTTAAATCAACAACTCCATAGTATCATTGCTATTGCTGTCTATATAAACTGGACATTTGCTGCTTGGATTGGCCTTTATGAGTGAGGAGATACAGCCTCCAGATGAAGTCTGTTGCCTTGTCTTTTTCTGAATCTACGAAAAACAAAAAAAAAGTCCAGCCTTCTTGGAGGCAACCCGAGTGTCCATTAAAGTGTTTTCCAACCCAAACGATGAAAAATTTTCGAAATAGTAGTGTTGCTTGCTCAACATGGTGAATGTAATTAATTCCAATAAATTGTCCATTTAAAAATTGTTAAAATGGTGAATTTTTATGTTTTATATATATATATATATATATATATATATATATATATATATACATACATATAACCACAACCAAATTAAGAAAAAAAATTAAGTTAAAAAAAAAAATGTACAGTAAATGTAATGTGGTGTAATGGATTGGATCCTGAAACAGAAAGTCCATCGTCAGAAAAACTAGGAAAATTCAAATAAAGTCTGTGGTGTTAACTTCTTACTTTTGACAGATAAATGTAAATACACATGTGAATATAAATATACATGGCTCTGTAAGATGGTAACATTAGGAGAACCTGGGTGAAGGGTATATGGGAACACTCTGTGCTATTTTGTAAACTCTAAAATTATTTCAAAATTAAAAGTTTAAAAACAAAGCAAAGCAAAATAAATAAATAGCAAAAAACTCTGCCTTCTGAACACAGCCCTTTAAGTAACATATCTCTTGTGCTTATACAATTATGCAACTTGTCAATATTCTTTACTTTCCTACAAAACCACATATTTTGCTATGCAATTTCTATACATTGCTTTCTTACCACAACATCAAATACTAAACAGTAATAAAGACATACACATCTATTTTGTATAATTCAATTACAGATCTCTATGTATAAACAGATGAATCATACTGCTGTTACTTTTCTGTTCAAGTCTGTAAACCAGGAAACCTGGTAACATAAACTTAAAAAATAAAAGAAACTATAGTGACAGTTGTTAATTTCCTTTTTTTTTAAACAAGAAAAAAAATATATTCTTGCTTATTTTAGCAGTATTCAACATTCCTACAATAAAATATTCCCTGGAAGTGTAAAATATATGTTGTTGTTAGTTGTCATTGAGTCGATTTTGACTCATAGCAACCCATGTGTGCAGAGTAGAACTACTCCATCGGATTTTCAAGGCTGTGACCATTTGGAAGTGACCTTTCTCCCGAGGCTCTTCTGGGTGGATTTGAACAGCCAACCTTTCAGCTAGTAGTTGGATGCTTAACTGTTTCTGCTTTCCGGGGACTCCCATAAAATATATTTTCTTAGTCATCTAGTGCTGCTATAACAGAAATACCACAAGTGGATGGTTTTAATGAAGAGAAGTTTATTTCCTCACAGTCAAAGCAGGCTAAAAGTCCAAATTCAGGGTGTCAGCTCCAGGGGGAAGTCTCTCTCTCTGTCAGCCTTCTCATCAGTGTTCCCCCAGACTAGGAGCTTCTCAGGAGCAGGGACCCCTGTCCAAAGGACGCGCTCTGCTCCTGGCACTGCTTTCTTGATGGTATGAGGTCCCCCTGTCTCACTGCTCACTTCTGTCTTTTATATCTCAAGACATTGCCTCAGGATACAATCCAATCTTGTAGACTGAGTCCTGCCTTACTAACACAACTGCCTCCCACCCTCCCTCATTAACATCATAGAGGCAGGATTTACAATTTATAGGAAAACCACAGAATACCAGGAATCATGGCGCTGCCAAATTGATACACACATTTTTTGGGGAACATAATTCAATCCACGACATATATTATGCTACATATTGCATATTTGATCAGGATTTGATACCTAAAGTTTATTAATTCTTTCTCTAAATATTTATTGGGAGCCTATTATGTCTGAAGATGACTTTAGAACCTAGGTCCTTCTGTAAGATAAAAACCAATTTTACCAAATTTCAGTAAACTTATAATTAATTCATTTAGTAGGTGCCACATACCAGCACAGTATTTAGGACAAGTACAGACTTTACCTCATGAAGCTTACTTTTTAATGGGAAGAAGGGGAAGAAAAGGAAAGATCCATCACAATATTAATTACATAATTACATCTTTAATTATAATAAGGTAAATGCTATAAAGGATAAAAGCAAAGAGATTGACAAGAATATAAGACACCAGCAATGCTAGTAGCCATTCTTGAAGTGTGTGTTATGCATTTGGGGAAGGTAAATTTGAAATTAAAACAATATTTTCTTGTCGAACAGATTTGGTAATAAAATTTCATTATAAATTGGGCTTCCTACTTAGCGGACAAATTTTAAATAATTTTATCAATTTTTTTAAGGCATTTTGGTGCTACAGGGTCACTTTGAGCCAGAATCTACTTGATGGCAATGAGTTTTTGCTTTGGTGCTAATATGATTAAAAATATTTATATAATGAGGTCATTGGATCAGAAAAATAATGTTTCTCCATCTTCACTTTGTATATCAGATTCACTCAGAGAGCTTTAAAAAAAACTGATGTTTGGGCTTCAGGCCCATGAAAATTGATGCTCAGGCATCTCTAGTTGAGAAGCATTGGTTTGTAAGATCCCCAGATTAACAGCTAGTAGTTCCAGTAGTTCCATCTCTAAGCTATTTATGGCCATATTCCATAAACACTAAATCTCTCTCTCTTTCTCTGTGTCTTTGTGTGTGTGTGTTGCAAATGTGTATGTGTGTGTGTGTGCTGGGTGACAAGAAAGCTGTGGAGAGTGACACTGATTGTATTATATGATTAAACTGCAATGTACATTCTAGGATTTAAAGCTATTATTTGCTTCAGTAGTTAATAGGAGCATTGCTCAGAGAAAGAATATAACTTAAATTTCTTTTTCTATGCTTTTGCCTCTCACTCTCTCTCTTTTTCTCTTAGTCTCTGACTCTACAACCCATGAGGAAAAGAGTAAAACAAAAGTTTTAGGATTTCTGACCTGATTTTTGCATTTGCACTTATTATACACAGGTATTTCATCACATTAGAGGGCCTAGAAATATGGATTACCTAGCCTGACCGTCACCCTATCATTAATAGCAGTACTAAATAAACTTATGGGGGGAGGGCTAAAATAATCATCAAAGCTATATTTTTCAAAAGCAGAATTTCATAAAAATTGGAAAATTTTCCACTGCTTAGACTTTTAAAGATTTAAGCACTAAATAGTCCTTGTTGTTGTTGTGGTTAGGTGCTGTCCAGTCAATTCCAACTCAGAGCAACCATATGTACAACAGAAGGAAACAATGCCCAGTCCTGTGACATCCTCACAATCCTCACAATCATTGCTATGTTTGAGTCCAATGTTGCAACCACTGTGTCAATCCAACTTGTTGAGGGTCTTCCTCTTTTTCACTGACTCTCTACTTTACTAAGCATGATGTCCTTCTCCAGGGACTGATCCCTCCTGATAACATGTCCAAAGTACTTGAGATGAAGTCTCGCCATCCCTTCTTCTAAGGAGCACTCTACTCTTCCAAGACAGGTTTGTTCATTCTTCTGGCAGTCCATGGTATGCTTAACATCCCTCACCAACACCATAATTCAATTATTCTTCGGTCGTCTTTATTCATTGTCCAGACTTTGCATACATATGAGGCGATTGAAAATATCATGGCTTGGATCAGGCATACCTTAATCCTCAAAGTGACGTCTTTGCTTTTTAATACTTTAAAGAGGTCTTCTGCAGGAGATTTTCCCAATGCAATATGCCATTTGATTTCTTGACTGCTACTTCCATGGGCATTGATTGTGGATCCAATTAAAATGAAATCCTTGACAATTTCTGTATTTTCTCCATTTATCGTGATGTTGCTTATTGGTCAGGTTTTGATGACTTTTGTTTTATGTTAAGGTGCTGTGAAGGCTGTAGACTTTGATCTTCATCAGTAAGTGCTTCGAGTCCTCTTTGCTTTCAGCAAGCAAGGTTGTGTCATTTGCATAACGCAGGTTGTTAATGAGTCTTCCTCCAATCCTGATGCCTCATTCGTCTTCATATAGTCCAGCTTCTCCGATTATTTGCTCAGCATACAGAATGAATAAGCATGATGGAAGGATGTAACCCTGACACATACCTTTCCTGATTTTAAACCACAGTTTCCCCTTGTTCTGTTAGAACGGCTGCCTCTTGGTCTATGTACAAGTTCTGCATGAGCACAATTAACTGTTCTGGAAATCCCATTCTTCACAACGTTATCCATAATTTGTTATGATCCATGCAGTCGAATACCTTTGCATAGTCAAAAAAATACAGTAAAACATCATTCTGGTATCCTGTGCTTTTAGCCAAAATCCACCTGAAATCAGCAATGATATCCTGCATTCCATGTCATCTTCTGAATCTGGCTTGAATTTTTGGCAGTTCCCTGTCTATGTACTGCTGCAACCGTCCTTGTATTCTTGTAAACAAACTAAACTAAAACATTGTCAGTAGTTTGGCTAGTATATAATGAAGTACTCACCATCAAAATTTATAAAATTAATCTACAATTTTGATAATGTTCAACACAATCATTCTTTAGGAGTCTTCTTACAACCATCTACTCTATGGGTCAGCAAACTTTTCCTGCAAAGGGCTAAATAGTAAATATTTTAGACTCTGTGTGCCATATGGTCACTGTTGCAATTATTCAAAACACATCGTAGTGAGAAAGCAGCCATATACAATACTGAAAAAAATGGGCGCGACTGTGTTCCAATAAAACTGTATCTATGAACATTAAAATTTGAATTTTTATAATTTTATGTGTCATTAAATACTATCTTTTAAAATTTTTTCAACCATTAAAAAAAATGTAAAAAGTATTCTCTGCTAGTGAGCTGTACAAAAACAGGGAGCAAAAAGAATTTGGCCCAAGGGGCCGTAGTTGCAAATCTCTGGTCTAGAAGACTAATTTTTTTCAGTCCAGTAAAGCTAGATTTTATTCTTCTTTCTCCTAGACAAGATGCCGGTTTAACTATAGAATAAACCTCATTTCATTCCAAAAATTATGTATAGTTATTAATATGTTTTCAGTGACTTCAGTTAAAATAAAACATTTATGCTTATAAACCTTTAAAACTGTAAGACTTGGAAAAATAGTAACATTTTAAAATGACGGAAACATTATATTGTAGAAATTTATCTACAATTATATTTTGCATAAAAACTTGAAGTCAGAATAATAGTGTATATATTAAATATCATTGTACGGAAAATAAGCTAGTTTGGCTTAAGGATAATTTACAATTGCTTCTACCATAATGCACAGCTGTTTAAGGCGTATTTTCATTTCTATTAAGACACAAGTAATAAATGTCAAATATATGTATATTATACGTACATAATATACATATGTATCTTACACATATATAATGCATTTTTATCATTTGAAGTTTTTCAATAAGCATAGAAAATTCCATGTTTCTATCAATTTTACCAAGTATTAAAATGTCTCAACTGCAGACCATGGTGTGCTGTTTGGTCATCAGTGGCCCCATACCGTGATAAAATAGTCTGAAGTTCAGTTGTATATTGGAGATTTTATTCCTTTCCCAATCTACAATTTGAAAGTTTACAGTCTGTAGCACTGTTTTACCTAATTCTATAATCCATACCAGGCAATCAAACACCGTCAATCAAATATAGTATTCTATCTCTATATTAAAGGAGCCCTGGTGATGCAGTGGTTAACAGCTTGGCTGCTAACCACAGGGTCGGTGGTTCAAACCCACCAGATGCTTCATGGGAGAAAGATGTGGCAGTCGGCTTCTGTAAAGATTACAGCCTTGGAAATTCTATGGGGTAGTTCTACTCTATCCTATAGGGCCACTATAGGGATGCTTTGAGTCAGAATCAAGTCATTATTGGCCATTTTTTTAAATCTTTATATATAGTGCATTCATTAGAGACTTTACATTTGCATAGATGTGATTAACTAGGTGTCTTAGTTACCTAGTGCTGCTATAATAGAAATACCACAAATGTGTGGCTTTAACAAACAGAAATTTATTTTCTCACAGTTTAGGAGGACAGAATTCCAATCTCAGGGTACTGGCTTTAGGGCAAGACTTTCTCTCTCTATTTGCTATGGAGGAAGGTCCTTGTCTCTTTTGACCTTCTGCTCCTGGGCAGTACTCATGGCTTAGTATCTCTCTTCACCATCTCTACTTGTTAGCTTGCTTTTAATCTCTTTTATGTCTTAAAAAAGATTGACTCAAGAAACACCCTACACTAATCCTATCTCAATAACATAACAAGACAACTCATTCCAAAGTGGAATTATAACCACAGACATACAGATTAGGATTTACAGCATGTATTTTTGTGGGACACAATTCAATCTGTAACATTCCACATTTTGGCACCCCAAAATCCATGTCCTTGCCACGTGCAAAACACATTCACTGCATAATATCATCCCAGAAGTCTCCAAGTCCAAAATCTCATCTTCTGAATCATCTAAATAAAATATGAGAGAGACTTTAGGCATATTCCATCCTGAGACAAAATTCCTTTTCATCTCTGAACCGGTGAAATCTAGGCTACAAGTTATCTGTTTCCATGGTACAATAGTGGAACAGGCACAAGGTAGACATTTCCATTACAAATGGGAGAAATTGGAGGGAAAGAAGGAATAATGGGCACCAAGCAAATCCAAAACCCAACAGAACAAATTACAGTAGCTCTCAAAACTTGAAAATAATCCTCTCTTCTCTGAGATCATCTCTGCAATGGCCCCGCCCTCCAGACTCTGGGTGTTGGCCACACCTTATGGATTCTGGGTGGAAGCCCCTTGGCCCTGGGCTTCAGCTCCACCTTCCAGGCCCTCTGGTATGGCAATTCTGCTCCCTAGGCTTTAGGTGGCCCCATTCTCCTAGTTGATCTGAGGGGCCACCTCAAAACCTCCGGCCTGACAAGGCCCCTTTCTTCTGCCCTTTGGGCATGGTAGCCCCACCCCCTCAGCTTTGGGCAGCAGCCCCATCCCCCTGGCACACCTCAAGACAGCCCACACTCTGAAACCAAGCTGGTCACGATCCAACTCTTTGAAACCTTGGAGGTTGTGGCCCCACCTTTTGAGATCCAGGAGACCATGGTCCCACCCTTTGAAACCAAAAAGGCCCTGCTTCCTGTGCTCCTTCAAACAGTTCCGCTAATCTCTGAGTTGCTCCAGGGATGGTCCTTTTCTTTTCTTGGAGGACAACGGATGTCACTTCTTTGGCCTGTTTCCTACCTGTAGAATTCCAAGAAGCAAACAGGGTTCTTTCCTTTCATTCTTTCTCTCTCCCCTCCAGTCTAAGTTGATGGGTTTTATGTTGTGCTAGTTGGTTAGATAAGTCAGTCACAGGCTTAACCTATTTAACAAAAGATCGTGTAGCCATGTCCTTGGTGGACATTCTAGGATACATGTCCTTAGTTTGTACAACAGAATTTTTTAAATCTTTAAGTCCTGTTTTCATTTTGTACCGTTCATTTTCAAGTCCATCTCTTTCCTCTAACATATTACTATAAGTGGCAAGGGGAAACTATACAGCTTCTGTAAGATCTTACTTATAAATCTCCTTAGCCAGATATCCAAGTTCATCCTTTACAAGTTCTACCTTCCACCAAACATTTGAACATAATTCAGACAAGTTCTTTGCCACTGCATAAAAAGCACTGCCCTCCTCCATTGTCCAATAACATGTTATTATTTTCTTTTAAAGCCTCTCCAGAAGCATATCTAACATCCACATTTCTAGCAACATTCTGTTGCTGGCACCATATGTATTCTCTATGATAATAGAAACTCTCTATAGCTTTCCTCACTTCTTCTGGCCCTCACCAGAATTGCCTTTGATGGTCATAATTCTACCAACAGTCTCTTCAAAGCAATCTAGGCTTTTACTATTAGGCACCTTAAAACTCTTCCAGCCTCTAACATTACCTAATTCCAAAACCATTCCCACATTTTAGGTATCTGTTAGAACAACACCCCACTCTTCCAGTACCAATTTCTGTTTCTATAACAGAAATATCACAAGTGGGTGCCTGTAACAAACAAATTTATTTTCTCACAGTTCAGGAGGCTAGAAGTCTGAATTCAGGGTGATGGCTCTAGGGAAAGTCTTTCTCTCTCTGTTGGCTCTGGAGGAAGGTCCTTGTCTCTTCTGAACTTCTGCTTTTGGGCAATCTTCTTGTGGCTTGGTATCTCTCTTCCTCTGTTTCTCCTTGCTAGCTTGCATTTAATCTCTTTTTATATCTCAAAAGAAATTGACTCATGATACAGGCTATGCTAATCTTGCCTCCATTAACATAACAAAGACAACACATTCCCAAATGGGATTATAACCACAGGCATAGAGGTTAGGATTTACAACACATATTTTTTGGAGACACAATTCAATCCATAACACTAGGTTATCTGCTGTTTTATCAGTCTCCATAAAATATCGTCTTAAGTGAAATTATTAAAAATTAATTTTAGAGGAATTGTTTTAAAATATTTCTGAAAATTTAACTTTTGATGGGATAAGAACATTTTCATTTGATTTTTTTCCCTATCATGCCTTTAATGATTCTTACTTAAGCTTGCATTTTGCAATTTGTGACACTTCCAGATAGAACTGAACATAAAATAATTATATAAACTTTAAAAATTTATGAATTCCTTGTAGTAAATTTTGGACAACCAGTTTTAACTCACTTGCCCTTTACTTTTTAATAGATGAATTCTTAATCTCTGATGGCACTTCTCTGCTCATAGTCATAATTACAATACAGAGGTATTATTCTTATCCAATATATTTAGAAATATTACTTATTTCCTAAAAACCATCCATTAAGTCTCAGAGAGAAAGATAAATACGTTTCCTTTTCAACTGTTGAAGGTGATTACTGGGCAATATAGAACAGCTATTATGTTAATGGCCATGTCATAATTTGTCTGTCTGCAGCCGTTCAAGGAAGCTGTGGCAAACAAATTAAAATAAATCTATTGACTATAATGGTGACTTTATGGGGGTGGAAATAAACCTTGGATTATTCATGAATAGATATATGCACTGAATCACAATTTTTTTTTTCTACCAGTAACAGAGAAATATCACAGAGTGCATCTCCCTAAAACTTACATGCCTTGTTTTTGTTCAAATCAATTGAAATTCCAGGACATGTGACTATTCAGACGTTATACCAGTGTCTGTGTCTCTTAGTTGACTAATTTAAAGGCAAACTATCAAATTCCCCACATTTTTGTGTCCATAATACCTCACGAAGGCATAATTCCATACTAAACATCAGGTGAATATTGTTACATTTTCATAACATGATGCAACTGGCATTTTAGAAAGGTTAATCTGGCAGCAGAGAGGCTGCATGCAGATAGGCCAGCCTGTGATTCTCATTATGGGATGCTTGAGTATCATGGCCTAGAGGGCTCATTAAAATCACCTGTCAAAGTTTTCACACTAATCATACATACAGCCCTGCACTTCCTCTGTTTCCAATTCCAATGCATCCTGACCTGGCCTTCCTTTAGATTCACTGCCAGCACCAGTCACTCTGATTAGAAAGGGTAACCATAGGTAGGCTTAGGCTTATTATTATTATTTTTTTAAGGAGTACCATATGCACGGTTGTTTTTGATTCATATACAAAACATCCTGGATATAAAACTATCAAGCATATTAACATTTCTGAGTTGCTATATTCTATAATAATTCTTGGCAGTCAGCTTCATTCTTAATGTCAGATGTGGTTTGCATTTTCCCACGAGTACTATCTCATAACCAAATAATTTATAATTACTCAATATAGCATAAAGTGGAGCCTGGTGGCACAGTGGTTAAGAGCTTGGCTGCTAACCAAAAGGTCAGCAGTTCAAATCTACCAGCCCCTCCTTGGAAACCCTATGGGGCAGTTCTACTCTGTCCTATAGGATCGCTATGAGTCGGAATCTACTTGATGGCAACGGGTATAGTATAAAGTAAAATGTGAAAATAGCTTAATTAAAAACTCAGCTTGAGATTTACATCTGCATTATATGGCCAGCACACATATCCCACTTGTAGCTCGTAATTCCCATTGTAAAAACTCCCATGTGATATATTTTATAGTAACTCTTTACTATTTGACCCTGTAATTTGTAGTCATAAAACCTCCTTATTTTCCAATTTAAATCATCTTGAAAGCTAGGTCAGTTGGCCTAATTGTTTTTTCACTGTTCTGTTTCATAAAATTTGAGTGTTCTGTCTTATTTCTTATTTTCTCTATAATATGCTGTTCATGAGGCTCTTACCCTTCAAGGCATTTTTTTTTTTAATACCATAACAAATTGCTAGCATGTGCAGGAAGTTCTTCAGGATGCTCAACTGTCCCAGAATCAGGTCTCCTCGTAGATGTGACTATACTACCACTACATTTTTTCATGGCACTTGGTGATTTTTGTTGTTGTTTGGTCAAACAAGTCAAACATATGCCGTTGATGGTTAGAAAACTACATGACATGACGTTACTTGAGGTATCTTTCCTTTAGTCGTGATTCATTTCAGCTCAATCTGAATGGAAATAATCTGCTTGACAGACCAGATACAGCTTCTTCTTTCAAGAATGTTGTTGATTGTAAATTGCTAAATTGGCACTTACCAGAGTTTTGTGAACTTTGAAAATGAAACAGCATTATCGCAAATGTTAGAGCAACAACAACTGTATGACTGACAATTAAAACAGGACAGAAATGAAGTTTAACATTCTTTGAAACTAGGACGTGACCAAAAATGCCATTAAATAATATTAAAACTACAACTCTGTAATGGTCTCAATTAAAAAAAAAGAAAGAAATCCAACTATCAATCAACAAAAATAAATAGAAGAAATGTCCACTTTTAAAAATTCTAACTACACCTATATTTAGTGACTTATATGTAAATCTATGAATTAAATAGCATCTTAATTATCCAGAAGCAGTTATCTGCCAGCCTCATCTATCCAGAAAGCAGCCACAAAACAGGAATTAAGGGGAAAAAAGGCATCTAAAATTGCAAAATTATTCATCACAAAGTTCATGCTCAAAATCCTATCTACCTTATTCTGCTTTTATACTTTAACAGCTCGTAGTGTTTTAGAAAGTTTAGTAGCTGTTAGAAATGGAAACACTGACCTAAGGAAAAGTTGCCAACAATTTTCCCTAGATCTGCCCTCTGTAGTTAAATAGAATAAGTTTGATTCTTCTTCTACATGAAAATCCTTCCAGTGTTTGAAGAAAGTTAAGCCTCATGTACAAATCATTCTATTTCAAGCTAAAATCCCCATCCTAATTTGGCATGGTTTTCAGACTCTTTACCAACCTGGTAACACTTTTCTTTTTCTCCCATGTAATTTATTTACATAATTAATAAAGTTCCAAAGCAAAACAAAACAAACCCATTGCCATTGAGTCGATTCCCACTCATAGCGGCCCTATAGGACAGGGTCGAACTGCCACACAGGGTTTCCAAGGAGTGGCTGGTGGATTCGAACTGCCAACCTTTTGGTTAGCAGTCAAGCTCTTAACCACTTGCACTACCAGGGCTCCATTAGTAAGGTTAGGCCTACAATATTTAACTCTCAATTGTCAGTGATAAAATGGGCTGGGGAGATGATGGATTCATAGTTCACATATGGCCCAAATAATCATTTTATTTTTCTGAACATTAATGAATATTTAACATTTCCTAATTGTTAAATTATTTGAAAGCTTTCAACAAGAGAAGCTACAAATTTTGTTTTCAATGGTGCTTTGTCTTTGGCATCACTTCTTTATATTTGCAAAATAAATTTCCGGTTGCTACAGTTATAAAACATGTCCGTTTAATTGATGTGTTTTCAACAAGCCAAACGTCATTCAACCAACAGATGGTTTCTCACATAAATTATATAGGTTGGAATGATTATGTTATATACAGTGCAAGTGGAAAAACTGGCTTTGTCATTAACTGCACAAACACTTGGAACAAAAGAATCTCTTGTTTAATGTTAACAGGAATCACAACAAAAAACATGTGATGGTGATCAAATGCCAACTTGAAAATAATAATGACTAGAATATTTTTCTAATAAAATTGGAGAGGGTTCACATCAGCTAGTATGCTAGTAATTTCTTTAGGGTGTTGAATTTATGGTCATTGGTAACCTGTCTGTTTTAGATCCATTAGGGTCGCTAAGAGTCAGAATCTACTTGATGCCAACAGGTTTGGGTTTGCTTTGTGGTGTATATAAAATATATTTAACTTCCTTAACTGGTGCTCGTCAGCGCTTAAAAAATAACTGCTACTCATGTAAAATGTGTCACTTCCTGGAAATTAACATGAGATGAAAAGACTAATGCTTCCATTGAACTCTTCTTGCTTGTTTTTATATTTGGAGTGCTATAATTTTCCATTGATTATCAAAGAGTAAATTAAAATAGATGCATCTTCCAGCAATAACATTTACCAGTGATGAAAGATAATCAACAAGCAAGGTTGGGGTGAATATACTTGAGGGGCCAGAGGAAAGAAGTTGAAACACTTATCACATGTAGTATTGCTTATTGATTTACTTGTTGTGCTCTCTATACAGATTTATTTTTCTGAAATTGTACCACTCCCTACTTATTTTGCATGCAAACAAGAACACCCCTACAAACTGCCACACCCATTTACTCTACACACACAGACACAGACACACAGACACACACACATACACACACACACAATATTAAAAATAGCCTCACAGCAAGCAAAAAGGTAAGAAGTTAACAAAACCAATTATTATTCTAGGATCTCAGGAGAAAGTTGATATAGCACTACCCTTTTCATTGTTCCTACAAACCTGTATACATGTATTTTGAATATATTTAAGCTGAGGATGGAACCCTGGTGGTGCAGTGGTTGAGTTAGGCTGCTAACCAAAAGGTCAGCAGCTCGAAGCCACCAGCCATTTCTTGGAAACCCTATGGGGCAGTTGTACTCTGTCCTATAGTGTCTCTATGAGTTGGAATCAACTTGAGGGCAAAGGGTTTTGGTTTGAAGCTGAAGATGGAAATAGAAACTACTAGAAAAATTTAGTCTCTGTCTTAGTTATCTAGTGCTGCTATAACAGAAATACCATAAGTTGATGGCTTTAACAAAGATAAATTTATTTTCTCAGTGTTTAGGAGGTTAAAAGTCCAAATTCAGGGTGCCAGCTCTAGGGGAAGGCTTTCTCTCTCTGTCAGCTCTTGGGGAAGGTCCTTGTCATCAATCTGCCCCTGTCAAGGAGCTTCTCAGTGCAGGGACCCCAGGTCCAAAGGACACTTTCTTCTTCTGGCACTACTTTCTTGGTGGTATGAGGTCCCCCTGTCTCTCTGCTTACTTCTTGCTTTTGTATCTCAAAAGAGATTGACTTAAAACACAACCTAATCTTGTAGATTGAGTCCTGCCTCATTAACATAACTGCTGCTAATCCCACCTCATTAACATCATAGAGGCAGGATTTACAACACATAGGAAAATCATATCAAATGACAAAATGGTGGGCAATCACACAGTTCTGGGAATCATGGCATAGCCAAGTTGGCACATATTTTGGGGGGACACAATTCAATCCATAACAGTCTCCAAGCCTAAAACTTTAACACCAATCTTACTTGTTTACCCCAAAGATCTTATTTTGACATTTATAATATTAATTTTGTTGCCTTTTTGTTATATTTGGGAATTAGGGAGAAAAAGGCATGCAATTTTGATAAAATTGATAGCAGGCTAGTGCAAACAGCTATCCAACTCTTTTCAAAACACTGGGCGCATATAAATTACCTAGTTAGGTAAGAATGCAGATTTCCAGCTCCCAACCTTCTCATATTCTGATTTAGTAGATGTGGGGTAAGATTCAGGTGATTTGAGGCATATGGTCCTTTGACCACAATTTCATAAAAAATGTGTGTGTGAGTGTGTGTGTGTGTTGAGAAAACAAGATGCACCGATTAGGGTTTCTAATGTTTATTTTTTCATAGATGATTTCTTTCTTGGCATTTAAAACATATTGGCCACATTAGAGTAAAGACATTGTAATAATATCAGCACGTACTCTGAATAGAAAAAAAAAAAAAAGAAAGTCATTATTTCAGATATTTATATAATAAGCATTTCCTTGTGTTACAATATTCTGTTTAACCCCACATACTCCCTCGGAACTCACGGAGGGGTCAATAAGCCAAGACAATTCAGTGAAACTACAAAATGGAAATTCTTAATCTTTAATCATTATTTTTCCTAATAACCATATTAGATGTACACAAAGGATTATCTTTATAATATTGGTAATCCCAAAGCACTAGTGGCAACGATTCTGGCATTTCTCTTGTCTATATACTTTGTAGAGCATAGATACACTGCACTGATCAGAGAAATCATGATTTCAAACAATTAGTTATCTATCGAGTAAATTCTAGAATACTCAAGAATTACAGTATTACATTAAAAATAAAAGATGGATTCCACAACTTGAATATATTCACTCTTAGTTAAGAAAGTTGATTAATTGCCTTTGGATATATTTACAATTTCATATTTTTAAGCCACTACCTCTACTTAATTAGTTTTATCAGCTTACTTTGATTAATAGCTATTGCTAGAATGTTTGCATTCAGTAAGTGCTCCTGCTCACTTTTGATGAATGATACATATGTTACAGCTATGACATTATTAACATGAAGGTGACCATAGCATAAAATGATGAAAAAGTGTGTGTTTGTGTGTGTATATGTGGGGGAAGGAAGGTTCACAGATATAAAATTGTCTCTTTATAATTTGATCATACTAACATATGGTACTATTCTGAAGAAAAACAAAGAAAATTTCAATGGTAGTATATGGATTAAAATAAAATCATTGGAAAATATATATTTAAAATCATATCTATGTGAAAGAGATAGAATAATATTTTTCTATTTAATAAGAATTGATTATTTTTTGGTGCAGAGTCTTCATAATACAAAATTCTACTTTTATTGACCCTAAAGACAAGTTCAATCATAAAAAATAGTGAAAAAGGAAAACCCATTGCCAATGAGCCGATTCCAACTCATAGTGACCCTACAGGACAGATCAGAACTGCCCCATAGGGTTTCCAAGGAGCAGCTGGTGGATTTAAACTGCAGACCTTTTGGTTAGCAGCCGTACATAGCTCTTAACCACTACGCCCCCAGGGCTCCAGATCAATCATAGGATTGTTAAAATTAGAGCTATGAACCTGATGACAGTGAGGGAAAAAAATGTTGGTAAAAGAGATTTGTGTTTAGAAGCTCTATAAGCTTTTCATTGTTGGAACACCTTCACATACAGCACTCAGATCTAACTATAATGACTCCAGGACCAACGCTGAATTCAACTAACATTCACATTTAATGGTGTTTCAAAAGTTCTGATTTCTGAAGTGCATTTTATGGTTTGGTTTGAGATATACAAATTGAAAAGTCTAAATCCTACAAAATACAATAGGTTATATTCTATAATTTTAAAAGAGGAGTGCTGTCTCTAGAGCTCTGAAGTTCCTATTAGA
The DNA here is from genome assembly GCA_030035585.1 of Dugong dugon. Lineage (NCBI taxonomy): Eukaryota > Metazoa > Chordata > Mammalia > Sirenia > Dugongidae > Dugong > Dugong dugon. The sequence goes on from CM057483.1 coordinate 68,730,256, forward strand.
CTTTCAAAACAATGCTTTTTAGTGTTTTCCACTTATATATTGACAATTCTTCAGTAAGTTACCATTACCTAGAATCATATAATTGTAGCTAGCAATTATACAGAATATTTCCTTGGATGTCTGAAAATGTCTTTAGTATTACTGATTACCGAAGTTACTGGAGAAAAGTCTATTTTGAATAGAAAGATTTTGAATACTTTTCCTAATCTTAAGATAAGTGACTCATTAGAAAATGACATAGGGGTCAGGAGTAAGAAGTGGTGGCACTTTAGAGAATGTCACTAAGTTACAATGTTTAAATTTAGAGAGAATGTTAAAGTGAATGTTAAACTTAAATATATTGGAATATTAAGTTATTGATATAAATAAGAAGATTTGTTTTTGTTTTTAACAAAAAGTAATACTGAAAAGAGTTAGGAGGAACCAAGTGGTATTTCTTGTACTGACAGAAACACAGGGTAGCAGATTGCTAAACATTTGCTTCCATTTGAAATCAGCCCCTGGAAAATATTTTGCTAATCAAGACTTCACCTTCACATAGCAACCACTGGCAACCAAGCAACTTAAAATCCTTCACAGCTTCCTGATAGGAATATGACACAAAAGAATTAATAGCTCTATTGTTCAAAGATGAATTTGCTACATATTAGTGCTGCTGAATATTTTTGGTTCAACAGCTTCATGGAAATGCAAATCTTAAATTTGTTCAGTGTGTTTAGGTTAAATTAAGCTAGCTTTCATGCTCCTGTAAAGTAGCCTATCCATGAACCTATTCAAATTTTGTTGCAATAATAAAACGAAATAATTACACCACTTTGAGGAAATAACACAACTTGATGATAAAGTGATTAAGGCTAGAAGTTGGTCATAAGGGATAGGACGTAAAGACAATTTAAAGAAAATTGCTCACCCCACAATTGATTTGGAATCCTCGAGTGGCAGAAACAGATAAGTACTGGACTATTAACCAAAAGATTGGTGGTTCTAATCCAGCCAGAGGGGCCTCTGGCAATCTGCTTCCAAAAGGTCACAGCCTTAAAAACCCTGTGGAGAAGTTCTACTCTGCACACAAAGGGTCACCATGAGTCAGAATTGACTTGAAGCCAACTGGAAACAATTGATTTTTTTTTCTTTTCCTCTGGTCTTTTATTTTTTATTTTATTGATGTACTTTAAGTGAAAGTTTACAATTCAAGTTAGTCTCTCATACAAAAATTTATACATACATTCTTATGTGACCCTAATTGCTCTCCCTAAACTGTGACAGCACACTCCTCCTTTCCACCCCTGATTTCCCCTGTCCATTCAACCAGCTCCTGACCCTCTCTACCTTCTCATCTCGCCTCCGGACAAGAGCTGCTGATTTAGTCTCATGTATTTACTTGAGCTAAGAAGCACACTCCTCACAAGCATCATTTTTTTGTCCCATAGTCCAGTCTAATCTTTGAAGAGTTGGCCTTGGGAATGGTTTTAGTCTGGGGTTGCCAGAGTCTGGGGGCCATGCTTTCTGGGGTTCCTCCAGTCTCAGTCAGACCATTAAGTCTGATCTCTTTACTAGAATTTGAGTTCTGCACCCCACCTTTCTCCTGCTCCATCCAGGACTCTCTGTTGTGTTCCCTGTCAGGGCAGTCATTAGTTCTAGTTCTTCTGGTCTCAAGCTGATGCAGTCTCTGGTTTATGTGGCCCTTTCTGTCTCTTGGGCTAATACTTTCCTTGTGTCCTTGGTGTTTTTCATTCTCCTTTACTCCAGGTAGGTTGGGACCAATTGATGCATCTTAGATGACCACTTGCTAGCTTTTAAGACCCCAGACACCACTCACCAAAGTAGGATGCAGAACATTTTCTTTTCTTCTTTTTCTTTTTTTTATTGTTGTAATTAATTGAAGTTTACATTTCAAGTTAGTCTCCCATACAAAATTTTTTTTTTACGTACATTGTTATGAGATCCTAATTGCTCACCCCATTCTGCGACAGCACACTCCTCCTTTCCGCCCCTGACTCCTCATGACCATTCAACCAACTGCTAACTCTCTGGCTTCCCAACTCACCTCTGGCCAGAAGCTGCTTTTCTGGTCTCTTGTATCTACTTGACTAAGAGGCACACTCTTCACGAGTATCACTTTATGTGATAAACTTTGTTATGCCAATTGACCTAGATGTCCCCTGAAACCATGGTCCCTGGACCCCCACCCCTGCTACTCTGGTCCCTCGACGTGTTTGGTTGTATTCAGGAAACTTCTTAGCTTTGGTTTAGTCCAGTTGTGCTGAATTCCCTTGTAGTTGGAAACAATTGATTTTTAAATATGTATTTGAAATGCCTATTTCAAATACATCAAATATTTTTGTCATGCATATATAAAAAAAAAAATGGGACCCCAGGACTAACACAGGAGGGAAAGGCAAAATTGAGATATCTTGAAGTTACAAAGAATATGGTATTTTTACACAAATAACGTGTGCTTTCTGTGTTTGTTTGCCTGCCTCGCCCTCCCGCCAGAGGTATTTTTGTAAAGGCACTGTGCTGATTTTTTTTAACGGCAACATGTGAAAGAGAATTGACATGGCCACGTTTGCAAAGGTGCATCAAGGAGGGAGGGTGAGGCTAGCAACCAAAGCAGAAGGTATGCATTATTTGCATAATGTGTAAAAATACGATACACGTACACAAACATACACTGCTTTTCGAAATTCCAAGCACATTAAATTCTCTTATTTTCCTTCTGTGGTTATTTTTAAAATTACCTTTAACAAACAAGATATATTAAAAGTTATTTGAACTAATGTTGCTGAGTGAAAACTTCAAAACTGAGATCATTTTTTAGCCATACACTAATAGAAAAGACATTTTTAAGTCCTACTAATTTAAAAGAAGCATAAATTAAAGGCTAATTCTTAAAAATATAAACTAATGGAATGATTCAAAAGAAAGTTAGGTAAACTATTAAAAATATATATATTTTATAGTTAATGATCCCAAACATTTGGAAGAAGCTTTTATTTTTTAATCTCTTTCAAAAAAAATTTCAATGCCTGTGTTTTATGACATAATCTCATCTAAGTTTGCTGACCCATATACTGATATTAATAACATCAAAAACAAGTTATGTACTTTATACTGATAACTTCAGTTTAAAACAAAACAAAACAAAACAAAACGCATTGTCGTCGAGTCGATTCCGATTCATAGCAACCCTATAGGACACAATAGAACTGCCCCATAGGATTTCCAAGGAGCAGCTGGTGGATTCGAACTGCCTACCCTTTGGTTAGTAGCCAAATGCTTAACCACTGAGATAGTTACTGATAATTCAATCTGATAGTCCCTTTGGAAAATATTATTATTCTCATACATGATACAATTATGGACAGAAAAGATCCAAATCACCTATTCCACAATACGATATGAATTATCATTGAAAATTCCTCTTCAATTAAATTCTAAGGGCATTTGTTTAATGCTAACAATGTACTAGATACTGTGCATTGAACAGAAATGTAGATAAGACTAGCCCCTGGCCATCAAAGCAATGTAGATGTCCAGACTTCATGGTGAGCTTGCTTGGATAAATGTATTACACTTCGAAACATCTCAGATCCAGACGATAATCCATAGCACTTTTCTATTATTCTCTGCAGAACAAAAAAACTGACTTTCCAGGAGAATTGTGCTTCAGTTAAACAAGTTGAATCAACTATAAAACTAGAAATATTCTATATTATAAAGTTTCCACATATAGTACTCATTTGTTAAGGAAAAAAAAAAAGACTTCTCATTGATATTCTAAAGTCTTGGTAAAGGTCTTGCTGATAGTTACAATCAAGGGCAAATATCTCAAGACAAGGAGTGAACACTCTCTGGGAGGCAGTGGATAAACCAACTTTCCATAAAAGAGGATTAAGATCATATTTGTGTACTACGGAAAGCTGAGGCAGTAATCTGCAGGGAGCAGGGAGTAGGGAAGAGGAGGAAGATAGAATGTATTTTATAAATAAATAAATTGAGAATAATCTTTAGAAATTTAGAATTTGATTTATAAATTTTAAAAGAGTTGAATATGACTCTTAAAAATTATATTTAAAAAAGAAGAAATAGCCAGGAAATTGTGATTCATTTCTGAAGGAAAAATGACAAATATAAAAATGAACTTTGAAACCCCGATGAAGAAAAAGAGACTATATGAAAGTTTTGCATGGAAGTTATAGCTTCTGTTATTAAATAAAACTACACCTAAAAAGCTTAAAATATTGTTCACTCTTACTGAAGGAATGTGCATCCTTGATCTTTCAACTGCCATGTTGTATAATTCAATAACTATAGACAATTAAATTATTATTTTTTTTTTTTAATTTTCAGAGGCATTATGGATGTAAAATGTTCCTGGGATAGAATGAATGTATGAAACTGGATGCAATTTCACTAAGATGAATGAAAGCAAATGAACATAGCTCACTTGCCATGTTTGAACACTGTCAGTTGATTCAGTAAAATATTACCTTTTGGCTTTGTTTTAAAATACATAAGCACATTATTAAGGATGAAAGGTAATTATTTTTCTGAAATGATTATTTGATTATTGATATGCTTCTAGAAAAGTTGCAAATGGTTGTTGCCTCTGGCTCATTCAAGAAAAGCCTACTTTATATTTTTATATTTTTCTGTCAGAGCTTTCAAGGTTTAGAAGGATCCATTTTAATAATCATATTCTGCTGTTTTCTAATCTTGGAATTCAATGCTGTCTCTAAAATATATTTTTATCTCTCATTATCAATATGTGAATATACAATTACAAAGAAAATATCTGAAAATCCATCAGATTGATTTTTACTACGTTGAATAGACTGATAGAGTACTATGATTCAATTTGGAGATGGTAAATCAAAAAAGAAAGTGTCTCATTAGCCACAAGGATCTGCCTTAAGCCTCCCAAAAGTACCATGAATGCATGATTTAAACCATCATTTCTCAGTGTGTGGTCTGGGGATAGTGGTAGCAGTGATGTTGGTGACAAGGTTGAATTAAATATTCAAACTACTAAGTGTCAAAACAGGCACACTAAATCAAAATCTCAGGTGACATGGCTTAAGATCCTGCATATTTACCTGCATATTAGGTGATTTCTACGCCTACTAAAGCTTGAGAACCAATCATTTTAAGCACTTACTATTGACAGAGCATCGAAAAATATACCATTAATTGAGAATTTAATTTTAGCTAAATTGAAGTAAAATATAAGGGTGATAATGCCCAGTACTCAAAATGTGATTATCAATTTTCTAAAAATATTCAACATAATTGAATATTTATTAACTAGATTGATCAAAATGATTATTGAATACTTAGAAATCACCTACATCTCATTTAAAATGCATACTATAAGTTAAAATAACTAGTATGGTCAGTACAAGCTAGAAAAATCAGATCTTCATAGAGTTGCATCCAACTGCCCCAAATAATCCACTCTCTTGAGATTGATTTAAATCTCTTGCAGTGTATCTCCCTCCTAATGTAGCTACTCTCAGTGAAAGCTATGGCTTCATGATTTGGAGACAAGATGCACATTAGGGGAACTGAAGACTAAATATATACCTAATGTGCTTATGTTACATTAACAAAAAATGGAAAGCATGATACCAGTGATGCTCTACATCTTTTTAAGAGTAGTTTCTCCTATAGATTAATGGAATAAATATGACCTCAATATAGTTGATAGTGGCTGGAGTTTACTTCTTTAAAGAAATGCAGGTGGCAGCTGCTACACCAAAAGGAAAAACATTTTATTTCAACACATACACACACATCCTTATTATTTAAAATCTAAACAGAAAGAGTTAAGTTACCTCATTACTGATCTTAGAAAATGGAATGGAATAGATAAGTCAAAGTTAAGATAGAAATACAAGATAAATTAGTTATTTATTTCAGATTATTTAGTCAAATAATATGCAAGTTGTTATTGCTGTTGTTAGGTGCCATCCAGTCCATTTCAACTCATAGTAACCCCATGTGACACAGTAGAACTGCTCCACTGGGATTTCTAGGCTGTAATCTTTGTGGGAACAGATCACCAGGTGAGTTTGAACCTCCAACCTTTCGTTTACCAGCTGAGCGCTTAATCTTTTGTGTCACCAGATACAGTGCAATAGGTTTCTCTTATATATGGCCTTGGGTATATATAATTCTACCAAAAATGATTAGCTAGACAACAATCTTGCAAGGGATTGGTCAATTGCTACACAAATAGTGGTGCATAAAACTACCCAATAGGATTGAGTGACTTGCTTATATAAGCAGCCTACCCAACAGAGGTTTAGAGAGAGGTAATGAAAAAGAGAGGGAACCTCTTAAAGAGCTGTAATATGGGTCAAGAACTGTAACACTGAAGATGGCACGAGATGGCAGGAGAAGTCGTCAGCAGTAAGAGCAGCGGGAACCATTGGACCTGGCAGACGGCTAGGGTAGTGCTTGCTGGCCAATGGAGAAAAAGAATATGCTGAACGTCTAGGTCAGAAGGATTGCTGGCAGAGGAGGGTAACTTCTGGCACTTGTCGGTGGAGCCAAAAGAGCTGTAACACTTGCTGGAGCAGGGCAGAGGCTCAGGGAGGCTAAGCAGCAGAGACAAGGCCCAGTGAGGCCCAATGGCCGAGAGTAGGGCTGCCGGCTGGCACGGCCAAGAGAATGGCCTGCAGGCTGGCATGGCTGAGAGCTATCTTGGTTGGAAGTTGTACTGACTGACAAACTGTATCCTGTCTCCTGAGTTATATCCTGTTACTTCCATGTTGATCCTTATCCCAGTTTGTAGCCTGTTACTTCCCTAATAAACCACATAACTGTGAGTATGGTCTGTAATGTCTGTGGCCATTGCAGTGAATTACCGAACTCAGCAGAGAAATAGGCAGTGCCATGGAGGGGTAGGGTGGCTGGTGTCAGGAATGGTAAAGAATTCAGAGAGTGATGGTATGTCTGACTTCCACCTCATAGGAAACAGCTTTGTGCTGATCCTGATTCTCATCCCTCCTCTTGAAGTTAGATGAGTTCAGATGCTGCATCACACTAAACCAAAAAAAAAAAAAAAAAAAAACCCGTTGCTGTCGAGTTGATTCTGACTCATAGCGACCTTATAGGGCAGAGTAGAACTGCCCCATAGGGTTTCCAAGGAGTGGCTGGTGGATTCAAACTACCGACCTTTTGGTTAGCTGCCGAGCTCTTAACCACTGCACCACCAGGGTTCCACATTACACCAGGGCTCCTAAATAATATGTATAGAAATATGTAATATTCATTTCATATTAAAGATTAAAGCATATGCATGCCATTTATACATGCTAACAATGAAAGCACACATATACAAATAAAACATATTTCTCAACAAATGATCTCCAGCTGTGAGCAGGCCACACTAGGTGAAAAGTTTATGTCTTTTGCACAGTTTCTAGGTCATCTTACGGCATAATTGAAACTAATGAAAATTATTATCAAATAACTGTTTGATCAATACTATGGAAATATGCTAGAAATGATGGTTTCTTTAAAAAGGTTATCATATTATGAATTGAAATAGCCTTAAATACCCCTAAAAAATAACCATAATATTTTTAGGATATCAGAACTCTAGAATCAAAACCAGGAAATATTTTAGGTCCATACTATTTTTATGAATATTATCAGTTATCCATGACCTCAGTTATCAGGCAATATTTTTTTTCATCATTTTTTTTGTATTGTACTTTAGATGAAGGTTTACAGAACAAATAGTTTCTCATTAAACAGTCAGTACACATACTGTTTTATAACATTGGTTAACAACCCCATGACATGTCAACACTCTCCCTTCCCAACCTTGGATTCCCTATTACCAGCTTTCCTGTTGCCTCCTGCCTTCTAGTCCTTATCCCTGGGCTGTTGTGCCCCATTAGTCTCATTTTGTTTTATGGGGCTGTCTAATCTTTGGCTGAAGGGTGAATTTAGGGGGTGACTTCATTACTGAGCTAAAAGGGTGTCCAGCGGCGATACTCTCAGGGTTTCTCCAGTCTCTCTCAGGCCAGTAAATCGGGTATTTTTTTTTGTGAGTTAGAATTTTGTTCTATATTTTTCTTCAGCTCGTTCCAGGACACTCTGCTGTGATCCCGGTCAGAGCAGTCAGTGGTGGTAGCCGGCACTATCCAGCTGTACTGGACTCAGTCTGGTGGAGGCCGTGGTAGTTGTGGTCCATTAGTCCTTTGGACTAATCTTTCCTTTGTATCTTGTTTTCTTCATTCTTCCATGCTCTCGAAGGGGTGAGACCAGTAGGGTATCTTAGATGGCCGCTCACAGGCTTTTAAGACCCCAGACTCTACTCATCAAGGTAGAATGTAGAACATTTTCTTTATAAAGTATGTTATGCCAATTGAGCTAGATGTTCCCCGAGATGATAGTCCCCACAGCCCTCAGCCCAGCAAATCGGTCCCTCAGGGCGTTTGAATGTGTCTATGGAGCTTCCATGACCTTGCCTTATACAAGTTGTACTGGTTTCCCCAGTATTGTGTACTGTCTTACCCTTCACCAAAGTTACCACTTACCTATTGTCTATTTAGTATTTCCCTCTCCCACCCCTCCCATTCCTCCTAACCATCAAAGATTGTTTCTTTTTGTATGTAAACCTTTTCAGGAGTTTTTACAGTAGTGGTCTCATACAATATTTGTCCTTTTGTGATTGACTTATTTCACTCAGCACAATGTCCTCCAGTTTCATCCATGTTGTGAGATGCTTCGCAGATTCATTGTGGTTCTTTCTCGTTGCATAGTACTCCATTGTGTGTATGTACCATATGTTTATCCACTCATCTGTTGATGGGCATCTAGGTTGTTTCCATCGTTTTGCTACTGTGAACAATGCTGCCGTGAACATAGGTGTGCATATGTCTATTCGAGTGAAGACTCTTATTTCTCTAGGATATATTCCTAGGAGTGGGATTCATGGATCGAATGGTATGTCTATTTCTAGCTTTCTGAGGAAGCACCATATCATTTTCCAAAATGTTCTTTACCATTGTGTAATACTCGATCATGTGTATGTACCATAATTTGTTTATCCATTCATCTGTTGATGGGCATCTCGGTTGTTTCCAGCTTTTTGCTGTTGTGAACAATGCTGCAATGAACATGGGTGTGCACATGTCTGTTTGAGTGACGGCTCTTATTTCTCTAGGATATATTCCTAGGAGTGGGATTGCTGGATCTTATGGTATTTCTATTTCAAGCTTTCTAAGGAAGCGTCATATCATTTTCCAAATGGTTGTATCATTTTGCATTCCCACCAGCAGTGCATAAGAGTTCCCATCTCCCCACAGCCTCTACAACATTTGTTATTTCCACTTTTTTTTTTTTTTTTGTGCCGGTGATGCCAAGGTGAGATGGTATCTCATTGTGGTTTTAATTTGCATTTCTCTAATGGCTAGTGATAGCGAGCATTTCCTCATGTGTCTGTTGGCCATTTGAATGTCTTCTTTGGTGAAGTGTCTGTTCATTAGCTTTGCCCATTTTTTAATAGTATTATTTGTCTTTTTGTTGTAGAGGTGTTGGATTTTCTTGTAGATTTTAGAGATTAGACCTTTGCCTGACTTGTACTGTCCAAAACTTTTTTCCAGTCTATAGGTTCTCTTTTTACTCTTTTGGTGAAGTCTTTTGATGAGCATAAGTTTTTAATTTTCAGAACATCCCAGTTAACTAGCTTATCTTGTAGAGTTTGTGTATTGTTGGTTATGGTTTGTATCCTGTTAATGCCGTGCATTAAGGCCTCTAGCATTGATCTTATTTTTTCTTCTATGATCTTTATAGTTTTTGGGTTTATATTTAGATCTTTGATTCATTTTGAATTAGTTTTTGTATATGGTGTGAGGTATGGGTCCTGTTTCATTTTTTTGCAGATGGACATCCAGTTTTACCGGCACCATTTGTTAAAAAGACTGTCTGTTCCCCATTTGATGGACTTTGGGCCCTTGTCAAAGATAGGGTGGCCATAGGTGGATGGATTTACATCTGGGTTCTCCATTCTGTTCCACTGGTCAATGTATCTGTCATTGTACCAGTACCAGGCTGTTTTGATTACCGTAGCTGTATAGTAGGTTCTGAGGTCAGGTAGTGAGAGTCCTCCTACTTTATTCTTCTTCTTCAATAGTGCTTTACTTATCCAGGGATTCCTCCTTTTCCATATAAAGTTAATGGTTAGTTTTTCCATCTCTATAAGAATGTTGTTGGTATTTGAATAGGGATTGCATTGTGTTTGTAAATTGCTCTGAGTAGAATTGCCATTTTTGCAATGTTGAGTCTACCTATCCATTATCTCCATTAGCATGGTATGTTTTTCCATTTATGTAGATGTCTTTTGGTTTCTTGCAGTAGTATTTTGTAGTTTTCTTTGTTTAGGTCTTTTATATCCCTGCTTAGATTTATTCCTGAGTATTCTATTTTTTTAGGGGCTATTATAAATGGTGTTGTTTTCCTGATTTCCTTTTCATCATTCTATTTATTCGTGTATAGGAATCCAACTGATTTTTGTATGTTTATCTTGTATCCTGCTACTCTGCTCAATCTTTCTATTAGCTCTAGTAGTTTTCTTGTGAAGTCTCTAGGGTTTTCTATGTACAGTAACATATCTTCCAAAATCAGGGGCAGTTTAACATCTTCATTACCAATTTGGGTGTCCTTTATTTCTTTTTCTTTCCTTATTGCTCTAGCTAGGACTTCCAGCACAATGTAAAATAGGAGTGGTGATAAAGGGCATCCTTGATCAGACAATATTTTGATTTTACCTAAGGAATACCTTTAAAAAAAAAAATTCTGGCAAGTGTGGTGTTCTAATAAATTATGAAAAGGGTATATAACCAACCCAATTCTTGTTTCTATTTAAGCACAATATTGTTGCTGTTTTTAAGTGTCATCAAGTCATTTTGGACTCAGTGATGCCATGTAACAGAGTAGAACTGCCCTATAAGGTTTTCATGGCTGTAATCTTTATGGGAGCAGATTGCCATGTCTTTCTCCTGCAGAGCAGCTTGGTGGGTTCCAACTGCCAAACTTTCAATTAGCAGCTGAGCACTTAAGTGCTTGCACCGCCAGAACTCCTTAAGCACAATAGATAGGTTAACATAAAGAATCTCATGTGCTAGCTTTAATCATGCCATAAGGTGGTTCCAAACTACCACTGTAGTTTTATTGTGCTTTAAGTGAAAGTTTACAGTCCAAGTTAGTTTCTCCTACAAAAATTTACGCCCACATTGTCATGTGACCCTAGTTGCTCTCCCTATAATGTGACGGCGCACTCCTCCTTTCCATCTCGGATTTCCTGTGTGCATTCAACCAGCTCCTGTCCCTTTTTGCCTTCTCATCTCTCCTCCAGACAGGCGCTGCCCATTTAGTCTCATGTATCTGCTTGAGCTAAGAAGCACTGTCTTCACAAATATCATTTTATGTCTTATAGTCCAGTCTAATCTATGTCTGAAGAATTGGCTTCAGGAATGCCAAATTACCACAGCTCTTGTGATGTCAGATGATATTGCCTGAAAATGGGAAATCAATCTGATTTTAGATAACTTTTTTATTGGTATTGCTGACATGAGACAGAGGGAACTAGGACAATAATGAAATATGTACACAGAAATATGTACATACAAAACGGAGTGAGAAAATATGTACTGAATATTTTAAATATAAATTGGAGCAAGTTTACAACTATCAGGGAAGTAATTTTAACTTATAATTGATTTCATGATTTGACTTAAATGGGATAGAAATCTCCTGAATTTTATTGCATTTAGGAACCTTTCTCTATAGTAGTGCTAACAGAAGAAAAAACAGGCTCTGTTCTCAATTCCATACACAATTAAGATTAGAATCTTCCTGACTTATTTTGTCATCCTCTATCTCCATTCAATTTATATGCTATGTAGCCCTCCTCAAAGTAAAGTATTGTAATTAGGTAATTCCAATATATTACTAATGGATCCATATATATGACCTTATGAGGAAATATAGCTGCGATAAATACAATAAACAATGAATTGGAAACTTTTACTGGGATTTAAGTCTAAATTAAACACAATGCAGTATGAAAGACTTATATGATTTAAAATATAGGAATTATCTTCTAAAATTGAGAGAATGCACATTTATTAATAATTAATAATTCATCATCACACTAATAATAGTTGATTAAATATTTATTTACATGTCTGTCTAAAGTGTAGACTTCTCCTTGGCAAGAACAGCTTATAATGTATGGATCCCAGTGCAAGGTACTGAGTGAGAATTATCAAAATAACTAAATGCAACTACCTACATAGTGGAAATAAAAACAGTCGAATTAGCCCTAAATTTTCATTAGTTCCTCTTTAAACCACTAATTAAACAATGCCTTGCCTGTATTTAATTCTAAGGAAAAGTGATTGTTATGATAATACTCTATTATCCCAGAAAAATATAGATTTACTCCTGATGTCATTGTTAGTTTCTGTGACAGATCTGGGTGTTTTTACCAGGTGTTGAATTCAGTGGTTTCACAGCCTCACACAGGGCCTCTTTATTCATTGACTCTCTAGACTCAGTGGCAGTTTTAATGTCATAAATTTTCATCTCACAGAGGAAAATAAATGATAGCCCAAGCTGTATACCACCTCATATGAAGCTTAAGTGTGATTGAAAATGAATGGTAAAGTACCCAGAGGAAGACATCAGTGTTACAAAGTGTGCCATAATTAATGGAGATACTGATGCATTTACGATGGCTTCTTTGTAACTTCCACAATTCACTTCAAATTTACGTTCTTTCAAGAAAGAACACAAGCAGTAGACCTGCTGTTCCCCAACTGTTTTATTTTAATTTGTTTGAATTCTACCAGAAACAGTGTCTTCCAATGTAGTAATTGGAAAATAGCTGATAATTGTTCTGGATACAGGTTGTTAACACTTTAATGAATCGATGCAATGTTTTAAATGGACATACCTTTTAAGCTTTTTTTCAAACACCTAAGACAAAATCCAGTGAGACAGTTGGAGCATTTCATGAGATGAAGGTGCAAATGGAAAAAAAAAATAAAAGTCTCACCAAATCTATAGGGAACAACAAATAGAAGTCATTTAGGATCTGAATAATTTTGAGTTAGTTTGTTACCATAATGAATAACAAGTAATGCTCAGCTCTTCACTGCATCTACCATTACTAAACCACCTGTATGCTTGAAGTAGATTAGAGCGTGTCTATTGGGAGTTTTTGTACTGGTGTAGTTTGGTTAATTTTAAAACATATTCTTCAAAACAGTTTAAAACATAGGGTTGGGCTACTGCCCTCTATTAATGGGATGCAACGGGAGTTGCTTATTGCAAAAAATAGGAAAATACCTCTTCCAAGAATCTTTTATTTCCCTTCCCAATGTCTATCAGCATATTTTTGTGATAACCTTCTGAAAGAAGATTCTGATATTGATCGTCATTAATTCCTCACTGGCCTACATGGGCTCTGGCTTTAACTTCTGTATTCATTAGCATATATTGATTGTGTTTGAGCTTCAGGGAGAGCTATTTACTCCGGTAGTTATCTGTTGCTCTGAATCACACTAAATCAACGTGCTTTGTAAGTGAAATAGGTACACAACATCATTTTTTGCATTATAAAGATAATACAAATTTTGTCAGGGTTTCATAATATCATTATGATCACCTCATACTTAGGGCGTTTGTTTGTACTGTTACCCAAATCGAGCTGATTTTCCTCCTTATATATATATATCCCAATTTTTTTACATATTTTTACATGGCAACTACTATATGATATAGGGAAGTCAGCAATTATCAGTGACCATCTGACCACTCTCATCACCTCCACTGTTACCATCTTGGTCCAAGCCACCATCATCTCTTGCCAGGAATATTGGAATAGCATCCTAACTGGTCTTGCTAATTTCAGCCTTTCTCTCCTTCTGACTACTTTCAACACATCATACAGAGTAATTTGTTAAAATCAGTCAAAATTACCTCAAGTCCCTTCTTAAAATACTCCAATACTTCCTATTGCACTGACAGTATTAGTCAAAATACTTAGCATCATATTCTAAGCCCTTTACAGTCTGGCCCTTCATTACCTCTCTGATCCATCAACTACCACTCTCCCCCTTCCTCACTTACCTTAGCCACAATGGCCTCCTGCTGTTGCTCATGGACAACAGGTATGCTCCTGCCTTACAGACTTTTCCCAGTTCATTCTTTATGGCAAGAAATGCTTTTCTCCCAGTTACTTGAAAGACCTTCTCATCCTCTTCAAGTCTTTGTTCAAATGTCACCTTATCAATGAGGCCTACCTGGAGCACACTAAAAATGTGACTCACCCACCCCAACTGACACTACTGACCTCTCCCCTATGCTTCTGTAGTATTTCCATCACACATAAAAACCTTTTAACATACTGTATAATTTACTTTTTTATTATGTTTATTGTCTCCATAAGGACAGGGACTTTCGTCTATCTTGCTCACTGCAATGTGTTCAGTGACGAGAACAATGCCTAGAACTTAGTAGGTAAAATTCAGCAACTAATTTTTGAATTAACGAATAAATGATTTTTAGGGACTTATATTTGTAAAAGAGAGTATCATAACACTTGAGTTAACTAGCTTGTCTCAGGAATAAAATGTTTTAATGAACTGAATCTTCCAGTTTTTACCTTAATTAATAAAAACCATTTTCAAAATGAGTATCCTCTTTTCCCACTTAAGTCAGTACAGTATAGAAGTACAGGTAGAGATACCAAATAGGCAACTGGAAATTCTGGATCTCAGAAGAGAAGTCACCTACACTTAAAGCAGTCACTTTCAATTCAGGAAGAATATGAGAGGAAAGATTCTTTAATTGTCTCATATCTAAAAACCCGTTGCCGTCGAGTCGATTCTGACTCACAGTGAGCCTATAGGGCAGAGTAGAACTGCCACATAGCAGTCGAACTCTTAACCACTGCGCCACCAGGGCCCATCTCATATTTATCGAGTGCTAAATACCAGGGCGTATTTTTATTGGAAACTCTGAGAATAGGATAGAACAGGAGGAGGAAGGGGCTCAAGAACAGAAAATGGGGCAGTCAGAGAAGTTAAAAAAAAAAAAAAAAATTCTAACAGTGGAATACCACAAATACTCAGAGAGGAGGATGCCCTATACATGGGATCAGTAAAAAACATGAAATAAATCAAGGATATTGAAGAAACTATGAACTGAAAAATGTCAGCTGGGTTTGATAATCATTGGTTTCCTTAAAGAATATAAAATCAGGCAAATGGTGAAAGAAGGATCCAGGTTGCAAGAACTTAAGGAGTTGTATATTTAAGGAGTAGCTGGTAGGTTGACTACTAACCAAAATGTCGGCAGTTTAAATCCACCAGCTGCTTCTTGGAAGCCCTATGGGCCAGTTCTACTCTGTCCTATAGGGTTGCTATGAGTCAGGGTTTGGTTGTTTGGTTTTAGGTATAGGATAATTTTGCAAATAGTTTGGAGGTACAATAAAGTGAAGAACTTGGGCAGAAGTCTGAGGGAGAGTACAATTTCTAATTATTTATTTGTTTTTAGAAATCTGATCATGCTTAAAGAAATACTAAGACAAAATAGAAAAATACCTTGAAAATTATTCAAACTGGGGGGGCTTACACGAGAAGTATACTTCTTCCTCGAAGACAGGAACACTAAAATACAGTGAACTGAAAGATTCAGAAATACTCTTAGTGTAGAAGAGGGAAGGTGAGAAAACTCGGGTTAAATTGCGTTCATGTCCTTAAGAAAATAGTCGGTGAGATAATTTCTGGCAAATTATAAGAGGAGTAGGATGGGACTAGGGATTTGAAGAAACTGACAAAGTTTTGAATCAACTTTTGAGGATTATATGATAAGAAATAATAAGAGGACTAATTAAAATACTGCCCAGCAGCATGGAGAGTCTGCTGCAGTTAGAAAGCATAGATTTGTAGTAGACCCAGGCCAGGCCATTTGAAAAAGTATATTTTCCAAAAGTACTTGGAATTCTGGGAGCAGAAGAGGAAAGCATTCAATATTGCTTAATACAGCTCATTTATTTTAATATGAATGTCACTTTAGTGACCTAGTGAAGACCTACAGTGCCCAGAGTAGTACTTAGAACAAACAGACATTGATTAATGATGCAAAGTTCTTTTAAATATGCATGATATAGTAAAATACAAAATATTTTTTTAAACTAGATGATAACAGTGATGCTGATATAAAACAAATACTTACAAAATAAAGAAAGGGAGAAATACAAGTTTCAGTTTATACTAGAAATATGAAAATAGCACTTTGAGTAGGCTGATTTTCAATTTATTTTCTCAGCTATTTTTAAAAAATAATCCTCCCTTATTACAACTGCTTACATGATTTATGGGCATCAAATTTAGATAAACTCAATTTCTAGAAAAGATTATTCTATTGATTCATCTTGGTACAATACATTCCACAACTTCAAAACATTTTGAGCATTAAAATGTTCAGATATTTCAAAGTGTTGTAGAAATAGAAATGATTTTATCGTCCTGAAACAATTTTTCCAACGTAAGGGAAAAGTAACATCATAAAAGCAAGAGACAAAGCTGTATTTTGCTTTCAAAAAGTGAAAAAAAGTACTGTACAAGGGCTTCTAAAAAAAGGAAACAATTCAAATCAATATAGAGTTTTAAACCAAGGTATACTTTAAGCTTTATAAAACGTACACTTCAGATCTTTCAAATTCAGATAATTTGTAAAAAAAAGATTTCCTAAGAAGTGAGAAAATAAGGACTCTAGCAATGAAACTCGATTGAGGGAGTGATTTACGTTTAGACATATAGACTTGTTTGCTCTTGCAGATAACTCATGTTTTAAAAAGACTTAAGTACCTGCTGGTTACAAGGCACTGGGGAGGACCTGAATGACTAATTTTTTTTTAAATGGATTAATACTGTGTTTAAAGAAACATTCAGAAAGTTAACAGAAATATCAATTGATTCTATCTATGATAGAATATTCTACGCTAGTCTATATAACAGAATAATTCTATTTTTTGTTATTGTTGCTTTTCGTGCCATTGAGTCTATTTAGGCTCATAGAACCCCATGTGACAGAGTAGAACTGGCCCATCTGGTTGTCTTGGCTGTAATCTTTATGGAAGCAGATCACTAGGGCTTTTTCCCATGGAGTGGCTGGGTGGGTTCGAACCTCCAACCTTTTGGTCAGCAGTTGAGCACTTAACGGTTTGTGCCATCAGGGCTTAAATCTGTTTACATGAAGCTATTAGATAGCATTTTTATTTTCATATTTTTAGTAAGCTCTAACTACTATGCACACAGTTCAAAATACAGTGATGAAAAGATAGACTTCATCTACTTGCAGTCATTTAATCATGCATATTTTTGTTCATCTGTTGGTTCTGTATTTCCTAAATGGCAAAGCCAATCAAGTCTATTGTGTCATGAAATGAATCAGATGTTAAGAGGGCTGAAAACACTGAGTTTTGATCCAATGAATTTTACCATAGAGACATGAACTTTGATTTAAACTAAAGTTTAGATTCAATTAGTTTGCTTGTATTGTACTGTGTAAGAATCGAGGATGACAATTAAAGCTATTCATGATGTATATGTACCAAAGGATACATTTATCCTTAATTATTGTGAGAAATATATTTAGATGTTCTAAACTAATGCAGTGTCCTATAGAATTTTAATTACAGTTGGTTCTCACAATGTTTTTTTCTTTCCTTGTGATCAGTAAGTTTAACTAATGAGATACCAAGTTTTACTGTGTTAGTAGTATCACTAATAACCAAGCCCTTTGAACACACCAAAAGGTGAAGATAGGTCTCTCTCTCTCTCTCCCTCAAACACACACACACATACACACAATTGTATGTTCATTCTCCTCCAATCCCCAAAGCTATCTAGTGGATGTATATATTTTTTTTCCTAACAATGGATAGTTAGTATAAAAGAACACACAAATTAGATGAGAAGAAACATAGCAATGCCTGCCCCAGGCATGAGACACCACCACTGAACTATGTGTCACAATCAATTTCTAGGGAAAATGTACATTGCAACTATCTTCTGATGACAGCTTTTTACATGAATCAGATCTTAACGCCGAAGGCCTGTAGGTTAGTGAGAACTGATGACCATATCAGTACATGCCCTTGCTTTATTAAGTCTATACTCCTGAAGTATAAACTGCCTGTAAGACTAGTAGCAGATCCCCTATGAACAGACTTTGTAATAAATGGATATAAGAATGTCTAGATCTTAGATTCTAGATTCTAAAAGAAAATAAGGGGAACCAGTGCAAGTGGGATAAAATGCCATTCTGCTTGCCCAAGATTACATTTTTGTCTCCAGCTGTGAGCATAATAGATATAGGATTTTCTAATGCCATGGATCCCCAGGATGTGTTGTTGGTCCTTTAGAGATAAGAGAAACCTTGAGTTCCTTTAAGTCACAATATAAATCATGGATTATTGTGGAGAGACATGGAAATATCCAAATATGTAAATTCCTGTGTCAGAACAGAGTTCAGCGAAGCAAACAACATTAAACATCTTACCAGAAGTATTGTAATATTTTTTCATAAAAGCCTGAAAAATGTAAATCTAAGACCTAAAAGGATCTGGAAATGGTCAAAGATATAGTTTCTACATTAAACGAATGAGCACCTTGAGCATCTTTGTGTTTTCAATAACATGAATGTTATTCTCTTCTCACTGTTATGTGTGTGGCACCCAGTAAACCAAACCAAACCAAACCCGTTGTCTTCCAAGGAACGGCTGGTGGATTCGAACTGCCTACCTTTTGGTTAGCAGCCAAGCTCTTAACCACTGCACCACCAGGGCTCTGTGGCACCCAGTAGGCACTCAAAATAATTCGTTTAATTCATGAATGAATTATGTATATTAAGAGGCTCTAGAATCTTTCCATAACCCACAATTTCAATTACCACCTGTATCCAGTGATTTCCAAATCTCTACCTTCTGCCTTGTCAGATGTCTCTCCTGAGATTTATACCTACTGTTTTTTTTCTAACTACCTCCTGGAATTCTCCAACAGACTGCTCATAGACATTTCAAAAACCTTATATCCAAAAGCAGATCCCATATTGCCCTTCTTTCAGACTTGATCCTTGTAATGTATCTCCTATTGCACATCCCTTGTAATTCCTTGTCGTTGTCCCCACATACATCAGCAATTCTTGTCTATTCACACTCTAAATATGCTCCAATTTTCTCCCTTTCTTCACCCTCCAGACCTCTTGCTTCATTCCTACAGTCACTGAGTGTGACCATAAATCTGTGCGTTAAAAAAAAAAAAGATAAAATACAAAATACATCTCTGAAAATTAACTTTCAACATCTTCAATTCTCTTAAGTCTAAAACAAAACAAAACAAAAAACAGATAGGAGACCGTAACACTACAAATAAAATAAAAACAAAAACAGATTTATAATCAATGAGATTAATGCAGGGTAACGGAAGCGTAAGTTTTTTTTTTTTTCACATTAGGTAACTGAGATAAAGAAATACATATATCATCAACTATAAGAGTTAATGGTAAAGAGAATATTAGGACATCAATACGCATTTTTAAAACGATTACTCTTGATTCTCTATTATAGTAATCACATTCAACTGTATTTTTAGAATGAAACAAAGGAGCAAGCTGGATTCTAATTAATGGCCTACATTCTCTGTTTTGAGAGAAATCTAACATATGAAGCTTTCTGTGATTGATTCAGCAGAAATCTGACTATTATCCACTGGGAATTGAAGTAGGTTTTCGAACTTTGCTCCCGCCTGAGTCATCTGCTTTTGGTACTCAGTACTTACTGCAGTTTCACTGTCACTTAGGAGCCACATTCCCTGCAAGGAGGAGCATTTCCCGCTGACTCTGACAATGACAATCTTTGTTATGGACCCTGAACCACCTAGAGTGAGCATCTTTATGTAGACAATCTCTGGATAATTGCAACTGCTATGTTAAGACTACATTCAATTTAAGTAGATAACTGGGAGAACTGATATGGCCAAAGACTACTACAAAGATCCCATTCCTTAATAGTTAGGCTATGTTTACCCTGTCAGGGCTGAAAGATATATGGTTTATGCTATTTAATTTCCTTACTCAGTGATTATGGTTACAACAGCTAAATGGTAACAAATAAACAAAACGATGTCCTGTTACCTCATTCATTAAAAGCAACACCCCGCCAATCAAACTTGTTTTTTACTTTCACTTATGCTAGTATATTCTTGCTGCATTTATTGCTTAATGTATCACCAGGCAAGTCCATTAATTTTTAATTTGATTATTAAAAAGTGATTCTATTCTAAATTATCTTGTAACTATAGGGAAACCATTTTGAAGAATGAATCACGAAATAGTTTTAAAGCTTGGGATAAATAGTTACCTTAATGGAATTTATGTGAAATATATCCAGGCAATATTACAGCTAAAATTGGTATTTCTTCCTTCTTTAAAGAATTCAGTATTAGGTAATTACATACCACATTTTTAGAGCCATGGAACATTTTAATGTTGTTAACGGTCCTTTTTATAAAGCAATACAAATTGTAGTTGCTTTGCTGGCAAAACAAGACCGTCTGTGAATAAAGTAAATGAACTCCTAGTGCATCTAAGAAGCAGAGAACAAATTTTACAACTTTTGCTTTTCTCTCCAGATTATCTCCTAGGGTTCCCTCTAGGGAATAAAAGTTGAAACATTTACCAGGAGCACTGACACAGAAGGAGCTCCTGGTGGTCTAATCAAAAGAGACAACAGGAGTTCTTTCATATAGTTTTTTCATTCTCTATATGCTTTGCTTGGCCGTTGAAATATGAGGCTATAGAAGGAAAAATAAAAACAAACAAACAAAAACGTTGCCATCGATTTGATTCCAACTCATAGCGACCCTATAGGACAGAGTAGAACTTCCCCATAGGATATCCAAGGAGCAGCTGGTGGATTCGAACTGCTGACCTTTTGGTTAGCAGCCAAGTGCTCAACCACTGCTCCACTAGGGATCCAATACTTAAGTATATTTAAGGCAGCATTTAAAGTGTTTTTCTTTTTTGAAATTCACAATTCTGGAGATTTGTCGAACAGAGCATATTTACAGAGTCTCAAGGTCACATAGCACGTTTCTCTGCTGACCCAAACCCATTGCCGTGGAGCTGATTCCGACTCATAGCGACCCTATAGGACAGACAGAGTAGAACGCCCCGTAGGGTTCCCGAGGAGCTGCTGGTGGATTCGAACTGCGGACCTTTTTGTTAGCAGCCATAGCTCTTAACCACTGTGCCACCAGGGTTCCTCTCTGATGACAGCAGTTATGAATGTGCGTAAGTATATTGCAGTATGAATCTGTACTCCCTCCATATCTTTCCAAGTGGATCTTTAGGCTGCTAATTCTTGGTCATGATCAAAACCAGATATTTATGAGCTATGTATAAAACATAGACTGCCTACATTAGATCATATAGTATTTGCAAAAAATTCAAGGACTATCAGAAATTTACAATAATATGAACTATAATTAATAAATGAAGAAACCTCTCACAATGTTTTAATAATATAGCATTATTTAATAATAATATAATAAAACTTGAAAGTTTACTTTTTATTTGTAGACTTCAGATATAGTAAAGAGTTTTTTTGTTCATTCACTTTTTGCTTTAATTTTAATATAAGAGAATGTGCTTCAACAACTTTTCTTTCTGAAAAGTAATCAGCCTTAGATTTTATCAGATGCCAGGGGAGATAAAGATTACAAGAATAGCAGTTATTTTTAGAAAGCAAAATCAATAAATATTACTAATTGATTAGAACTCTAATTACAGACTATCATAGAGGGAGACTGCTTATTTCAATGATGCTATTAGTGGCACAGTCGGTAAGAGCTAGGCTGCCACCCAAAAGGTACGCAGTTTGAATCCACCAGCTGCTCCTTGGAAACCCTATGGGGCAGTTTTACTCCATAGGGTCGCTATGAGTCAGAATCGACTAGACAGCAACAGGTTTGTTTTTTTTATCGCTCAGGACATCTTACTGTTTACTTCAGATTAGTCTTTAGTACCAGTTTATAAGCTACATAAGACCATTTTCATTACATCATTGATTGACCTTAACATTTGTCAAGGTTTTTATAGATCTATCTTACTAAACTCCTTTCCTTCACGGAGTACCTACTAATGTTTGAGGATTTTCCTTGGTGCCTTTAGTATAACTTCAGCAGATTTCAAACATCTTATTTTCTGCTTGACTATAAAGACTACAGCCTAGAAAAGCCTATGAGGGAGTTCTACTCTGTCACACGGGGTCACTGTTGAGTTGAAATCGACTTGATGGCACCTAACAACTACAATATATACATCAACATCAACACTTGCCTTAGCAATGAAAAAAAATCCTGCACTGATTTCTTCATTCCTAGTAAGATTTTCAAGATGTAGTAAATAATAAAGGGAGTTTAATGGAGTAAAAATTGTTCCAGTTCTAATTAATATAAACCCGGATAATTCAAGCCACACTTGGCATCAGTTTTCTCATTTGTTAAATAAATCATTTCATTCCAGTATCCCCTTCTTCACTCAAACTTTATGGCTTTTATATGAAGAGGTTAACTTTTTGCACAAGCCCCAGTTAATTTAGTATGCAAGGTCATTAGCTGGAGCATGAAAATGACGCATCTCAAAATTAGAAATTTTTATTGTATAAAGTAGAACATCATGATAAAAATAAAATTAAGCTGTCAGTTGGAGGGCAACTGGGAATAACTTTCTCTCCATTTGATGGTCAGATTGAGTTACACCCTCCAATTCTCCAGATTGGAAATAACAGGCATTTTCATATAAACACACCACAACTGTTCTCCATGCTTTACAGGCAAGTTCTAGGAATGGAATGATGATCTTAAGGATCTTAACACCCTTTCAATAGGACAACAGTTGATGTACTAGTAAATTTGGGTGAATGAGCTTCTCCTGTACCCAACACCACAGAAGCAAAATTTCGGGTGGAATTGCCTGGTGAAAGGAGAAGTCAGACACAGTGGAGATTTATTAAGGGGGTGGAGGAAAAGTGCATGTCACCTCATTTAACTGTGAGTCATATGACTTTCAGTAAATAAACAGGCAATGTTTAATCACTGTTGGAAAATTTGGCCCAAGCCCTGTGTACTCTATTTAAATGTAAACATAATATAATTAGTATTATACTATAAATAACATTGATAGCAGTGAAGATAAAATTATGTTTAGCAAAGTTATAGATCTTATAAATTTACACAATTTGAATTTTAAAGATAGCTAAAGAAATGGAAGGAAAACTCACTATTAAATGTACTCCATAGATTTAACTGATACAAAATATTTTTAAATGAAATTGAATATCATTTAGTTAACATGAAGTTAAATTAGATTGTGCTTCAGTCAAACACAGTCTGAGTTATTCTTGGGCAACTTATAGTGATGACAAAAAAATTTGAAATTATTTGTCAACCACAAAAGAGCTTTGGGAGGGGGTTGAATACAGTTGAAAAGAAGCTAGTCTTGTAAAATACAGATAATTCTCATTCTTGAAACAAATGTACCTGATTAGATATTATTGTGTTTTAGGACTGAAGAACAATGGACCTGTGATCACAGTAAGTAAACATCTTGATAAACAAAGAGGTTACTCAGAAGTTTGAAATCAACTCTCAAGTTCTTTCTTCCCCTTTGAATTGCAAAGTAGTCTATATAAGTTCAAAACCTGCCAGCTGTGAAAACTAGAGAAAAACATGCTAATTTCCATTATCTATCAGTGCAAAAATATTTCATGGTGAAAGAAGAGAATAATGGATGGTACAGGTGGAATTTATATGTTTTGAAGTCAAATGACATATAAATAACACAGAATAAATGGTCACAGGTCTACAAGTTTTACACACATAAGCTTTTCTGCTTCATTTTAATTAAAGTTATAAATGTAGATCTATAGGCATTTATGTGGAAGTACACTTTTATTCTAAAGTTAGGAAAGAGATAGTGAATTTTTTGGACATTAATTAAACCATTATACAGCCAAATAAATTATATTTGTTAGGCAGAAAAGAGCTTGCTTTCAATATTTTCACAATCTACTTTTTAAAATTTTTATGGTTATAAAAAATATATATAACACAAAAAGTTGCCATTTTAATGATTTTTAAATGTACAATTCGGTGATGTTAATTACATTCACGATGTTGTGCAACCATCATCGATTTTCAAAAGTTTTTCAACATCCCAAACAAAAACTCAGTACCTCTTAAGCAATAACTCCCCATCCCTCCTCCCACAAGCCCCAGGTAACCACTAATAAACTTTTTTCTTTATGCATTTGGCCTTCTCTAGATATTTCATATAAATAGGATAATACAAAAATTGTCCTTTTGTTTCTGACTTATTTCACACGGCTTATTTTTTTCAAGGTTCATCCAGATTATAGCATATATGAGAAATACATTTCTGTTTATGACTGAATAATATTCAACTATATATATGACATTCATATATATATACATATAAGTATACATACATATATCACATTTTGTTTATCCATTCATCTGTTGATGGACACTTGGGTTATTTCCACATTTTGGCTATTTTGAGTAATGCTGCAATGACCACTGGTATACAAGTATCTGTTTGAGTCCCGCTTTCACGTCTTTTGGGTATATACTTAGGGTCATATGGTAATTATATGTTTAACTTTCTGAGGCGCCACCAAAATATTTTCCATAGTGGCTGCACCATTTTACATTCCCACCAGCAATGTGTAAGGGTTTTAATATATCCACATTCTCTCAACACTTGTTATTTTTCATTTTTCTAATAATAACCATCTGCTGAAATCTATGCCACCAGTATTTCAAATATCAGCAGGGGGGATAAGTTTCGGGGGATAAGTTTCAGTGGTACCTCTAGACTAAGACAGACTAGGAAGAAATGTCTGACTATCTACTTCTGAAAATTAGCTAATGAAAACTGTGTGAATAAAAACAGAAGACTATTGTCTGGCATAGTGCTGGAAGATGGGCCCACTAGATGGCCACAGTAATGAACTCGAGCAAAGCACTAATTGTGAAGATGGCACAGGACTGGGCAACATTTCATTCTGTTGTACGTGGAGTTAGCATGAGTCAGCCTCAACTAAGAACAACAACAGTGGGTGTGAAGTGGTATCTCATTGTGGTTTTCATTTGAATTCCCCTAATGACTAATGATGTTGAGCATATTTTTATGTTCTTGTTGGACATTTGCGTATCTTCTTTGGAGAAATGTCTATTTAAGTCCTTTTTTTTTTTTTTTCCTTTTGCCCATTTTTAACTTGGGTCATTTGTCTTTTTGTTGTTGAGTTGTAGGAGTTCTTTATTTATTTTAGATATTAAACGCTTATCAGATATATAGTTCCCAAATATTTTCTACCATTCTCTAGGGTGTCTCTTATATTTCATAGTAAAGTCTTTTGATGTCCAAAGGTTTTTAATTTTGACAAAGTCCAGTTTATCTATATTTTCTTTTGTTGCTTATGCTTTTGTTGTCATATATAAGAATACGTTTTCGAAAACTAGGTCTCAAGGCATTACCTCTGTTTTCTTCTAAAAGTTTTATGATTTTAGTTCTTATATTTGGATCATTGGTCCATTTTGAATTAATTTTGATATTTGGTGTGACATATGGGTCCAGCTTCATTCTTTTGTATGTGGATATCCAGTTGTCACAGAAACGTGTATTGAAGAGATTATTCTTTCTCCATTGAGAAATGCCTTGGTACCCTTGTTGAAAATCAATTGACCATATATGTATGGTTTTATTTATGGTCTTTCAATGCTATTCCATTGGTCTATATGTCTATCCTCATACCAGTATCAAACTGCTGTAATTACAGTAGCTGTATGGCACTTTTTGAAATTGAGAAGTGTGAGTTTCCAACTTTATTATTATTTTTCAAGATTGTTTTGGCTATTCAGTTCCCTTTGCAATTCCAGATAAATTTGAGGATTGGCTATTCCAGCTCTGCAAAAAAGCTGTTGGAATTTTGATAGGGGTTGTGCTGACTCTGTAGACCGCTTTGAGTAGTAGTGACATCTTAACAAGATTAAGTCTACCAGTTCATGAACATGGGATGTCTTTCCATTTATTTAGGTCTTTTTAATTTCTTTCAACAATGTTTTATATTTTTCAGTGTATAAGTTTTCACACAGGTTAAATATATTCACAGCTGTTTCATTTTTTTTAGATGCTACTATGAATGAAACTCTTTTCTTAATTTCCTTTTCAGCTTATTCATTGCTGGTGTACAGAAACATAATTGTTGATCTTGAACCATGCAGTTATACTGAATTCCTTTATTAGCTACAATTGCTTTCTTGTGCACTGTTTAGGATTTCCAATATATAGAATCATTCTTCCTGTGAATAGAGATAGTTATACCTTTTTCTTTCACCAGGAGCCCTGGTGACACAGTGGTTAAGAGCTCGGCTGCTAACCAAAAAGTTGGCAGCTCGAATCCATCAGCTGCTTCTTGGAAACCCTATGGGGCAACTCTACTCTGTCCTATAGGTTCACTATGAGTCGGAATCGACTCGATGATGACAGGTTTTTTTGAGATGTATTTTTCTTGCCTAATTGTCTCTCTTGTACTTCCAGTACAATGTTTAATAACAGTAGTGAATGCAAGTATCCTTGTCTTGTTCCTGTTCTTCGGGGGAAAGCTTTCAGACTTTCAGCATTGAGTATGATGTTAGATGTGGCTTTTTCATAAATGTCCTGTATCATGTTGAGGGATTTCCTTTATATAAATTGTTGAGTACTTTTCTCATAAAAGGGTGTTGGATTTTGGCAAATGCCTTTGCCGTGTCAACTGAAATAACCATGTGGTTCTTTTCCTTTGTTTTATTTATGTAGCGTATTACATTTATTTTCTTATGTTGAACCACCCTTGCATTCCTGGGATGGATCCCACTTGGTCATGGTGTATAATCCTTTAAATATACTGTTGGATATGATGTGCTAGTATATGTTAAAGATTTTTGCATCTATGTTCATAAAGGATATTAATCTGTAGGTTTCTTTTTTTTGTGATGTCTTTGGCATTAAGGTAATCCTGGCCTCCTCTTCTATTTTTTGGAACAGTCTGAGATGAGTTGGTGTTAATTTTTCTTCAAATATTTGGTAGAATTCACCAGTAAAGCCATCTAGTCCTAGACTTTTCTTTGTTGGGAGGCTTTTGATTAGTCATTTAATTTCTTAATTTGTTATAAGTCTTTGGATATTTTCTACTTCACCTTGCATAAACTTAAATAGTTTTCATGTTCCTAAGAATTTTGCCATTAAATCTAGGTCACCCAGTTTGTTGGCATACAGTTACTCATAGTATTCTCTTATAATTCTTTTTTTTTTCTTTAGAGTCAGTAATAATGTCCTCACTTTCATTTCTTATTTTCATTATTTGTATCTTATCTATTTTCTTCCTTGCAGAGTACCTAAAGTTTTCCTGATTTTATTGTTCTTTTCAAAGAACTAACTTTGTTTCCATTGATTTTTCTCTATTGTGTCTCTATTCTCTACTTCATTTATTTCTTCTCTAAACTTTAGTCTTTCCTTCCTTCTGGTAGCTTTGAGCTTAGTGTGTTCTTCTTTTTCTAGTTTCTCATGGAGTAGTTAGTTTATTTGAAATATTTCTTCTTTTTTAATGTAGGCCTTTACAGCTATGAATTTCCCTTTGAGCACTGTGTTCGCTGCATTCCATAAATTTTGGTATGTTGTGCTTTCATTTGCATTCATCTTGAATTATTTTCTGATTTCCTTTGTGATTTCTTCTTTGAACCATTGATTTTTTTTACTCTGTTGCATAATTTCCATATATTTGTGAAATTTACAGTCTTCCGTCTGTTATTGATTTTTAGTTTCATTTTATTGTGGTACATAAAAAAACTGCTTGATTTCTATGTTTTTAAAATTATTGAGACTTGTTTTGTGACCTTACATATGGTCTATCCTAGAAAATAATCCATATGCACTGGAGAATATGTACTCTGCTGCTGTTAGGTGGAGTGTTCTCTGTATGTCTTGTTACGTCTAGTTGGTATTCAGTGTTGTTCAGGTTCTCTAGTTCCTTACTTATCCTCTGCCTAGATGGTGTTTCCATTACTGAAAGTGATGTATTGAAGTTTCCAACTATTATCGTAAAACTATTTCTTCCTTCAATTCTGTCAGTGTTTGCTTCATATATTTTGGGGCTCTGTTTTTAGGTGCATATATATTTATAATTGTTATATCTTCTTGATGAACTGACCTTTTTATCATTATGTAATGTCCTTCTTTGTTTCTTGTAACAAAAAAATAGAAGAGGAGGCCAGGATTACCTTGATACCAAAGACAGATTTTGCTTTAAAGTCTATTTTGTCTGATATTAAAATTGTCACCCCAGCTCTTTTGGGTTACTATACGCATGTAATACATTTTTCTCATTCTTTCACTTTCAATCTATTAGTGTCTTTGTATCTAAACTGGGTCTCTTGTAAACAGTTGTTTTCTCATCCATTCTTCCAATCTCTGTCTTTGCATTGGAGAGTTTAATCTATTTACATTGAAAGTAATTAACAATAAGAAAAGTTACTTCTGCTATTTTGCTTTTTATTTCTGTAAGTCTTATACCTTTTTTCCCCCTCATTTCCTTCAATACTGCCTATTTTGTGTGTAATTGATTTTTTACCTGAAGCATTCGGATTCCATTCTTTTTTCCTTTTGTGTATTTATTTTTATATATTTTCTTTGTGGTTCTTCCCATGGGGGTTACATTTAATATTCCAAAATTATAACAACTAAGTGTAAATTGATACCAACTTAACTTTAAAAAAATTGTATACTGCTACTACACTTTTGTGTTGTTGTTATCACAAATTACATGTTTAAATATTAGGTGTGCAATAACACATATGTATAATTAGTCTTATGCATTTATAATTTAAATAGCAAAGGATATAATAAGTAAAATTATAACACAAAAATACCGCAAAACTAACCTTTCTATTTGCTCATGAAGTAACCTTCACTGGAGATCTCTTGTTCATATGACTTTAGATTACTCTTTAGTGTCCTCTCATTTTAATCTGAATGACTCCCTTTAGCGTTTCTTCTAGGTAAAATCTCATAACAAACACCCTCATTTTTGAAGGAGAGTTTTGCTGAATATAGAATTGTTGGTTGACACATCTTTTTCTTTTCTTTCAGCACTATAAATATGTCCATCCTACTACCTTCTGGCCTACAGGGTTTCTGAGGAGAAATCAATGCTTAATCTAATTGAAGATTCCTTGTTTGTGATGATTTGCTTCTCTCTTGATGCTTTCAAGATTTTCTGTTTATCTTTGGTTTTCAACAGTTTGATTATAATTTGTCTCAGTGTATCTCTTTGGGTTTATCCTACTTGGAGTTCAGTGGCCTTCCTGTATGTGTAGATTCATGTCTTTTATCAAATTTGGAAAGTTTTTGGTAATTATTTCTTTAAATATTCTTTCTGCTCTTTCTCTCTCTCTTGTCCTTCTGGGATTCCCAAAATGTGAATCTTGGTCCTCTTGATGATATTCTACAATTTTCTAAGGCTCTATTCACTTTTTGTTCATTTTTTTTGGTTTTGTTCCCCAGACCTGATAATTTCAATTGTCCTATCTTCAAGTTTTCTTATTCTTTCTTGTGCCAGCTCAAATCTGCTGTTCAAATTTTCCAGTGAATTTTTCACTTCACTTACTGTATTTTTCAGCTTGACTATTACTGTTTGATTGCTTTTTATAATTTACATCTATTTATTGATATCTTCATTTTCTTTCTGTGTCATTTTTATAATTTCCTTTAATTCCTTTTCCATATTTTCCTTTAACTCTCTGAGCATATTTAATTCTGTTGTTTTGAAGTTTTTGTCTAGTAAGTCCATTAACTGAGCTTCCAAGGGGATGGTTTCTGTCACTTTATTCTGTTCTTTTGAATGGGTCTTCCTTTCCTGTTTCTTGTGATTTTTTGTCGAAACCCAGACCTTTGGATATTATAATTTGGTAACTCTTGGAAATCAAATTTTTACCCTTCCCCAGGATTTGCTGTATTTTTTTTTTTTTGGTTTGTTTGTGTTCTAAATTTTCATAAGCTATAGCCATCCATTTGTTTAGTGACTTCTCCTAACTATGTTTGTGAAAACTTTATTCCAGCACATGTGTGGACACTGAGGTCTCTGTTTGTTAGCTTGTGTTCCACTAGTGAACTGCTTATTTCCTTGAACACAAGGGGAGAAAACCCTCTGCCAGTAATCGTAAATTGGCTCTGTGACAGAACTTTCTTCCAATACTTAGCTTGTCCTGCACTGAGGCTGGGAATTAGCCAGGTGAGAGCATAGTCTTCTTAGGTAATTTCTAAGTATTTGTCTTCCTCTCAGTATGTGTGTGGCTTTCTCAATTCTTCTTTATTCACTGTGCTTTTGAAAACTTTATTTTACAAGAGACACTCTATCCCAGGCTCTACTTCCAGTCTTAGGCACCTGTTGTATGCCCTAAGGGCACTCTTTAGCCCCAGGCAGCTAAAGGTGCTTACAGTCTTAGGCCGTTTCCCACTGTCCCTCAGCCTTGCAGGAGTTCTGAAACAAGCCAAACCAAGATGAACACCTTACTTCATTCCTTCAGGAGGCCTCAAGTCAAGTTAGAACAGATACACACAATATTTATATTTTGCAATTAAGTCAGTTCTTCTCTACAGAGAGCCAGAGAGCAGGCTCCCTCTCTGACAGTACAGGCTGGTGCCTTGTTAAGATGGCTGCACTGAGCTAGGGAGAGAATAGGCTCAGCACATAGATGACTAAACCTTTTCTTTTTTTACGCCACCATTTTCTTGATTCAGCATTTATGTAGTTGCTGTACCCCTTTGATTACTTTCCAGAATTCTGAAAAATTTAGTTCTGCCAGTTTCCTTTTTCTTTCTTTCTTTTTGGTGTTTTTGTGGGATCAATAGGAGCTTGCAGCTGTTCATACTATCCTCTTGCTCCAATCTTCCATTATCTACTTTGAGTCCATTTTCAAATTTTCTTATCAAGTTAACTTAGTTATCAATTAAAACAAACAAACAAAAAAGCCCTTTGCCGTGGAGTTGATTTTGACTCGTAGCGACCCTACAGGACAGAGAACTTCTGCATAGGTTTTCCAAGTAGTGGCTGGTGGAATCGAACTGCCAGCCTTTTGGTTATCAGCCAAGCTCTTAACCACTATGCCACCAGGACTCCAGTCATCAATTAGAAATGTATAAAAAGTTTATTGTTATTAATTCAACAAGTGTTTATTCAACATCTACTGTTTGTTAGAAACTGTTATAGACAGGGGAGATACATTAGGAAACAAATGAAACAAGAATTCCTGGTGGTAGAACTAATATTCTAGTGGAGGAAGATAAATAATGAATATAGGTAGGTATAGATGTACATATCTACATTGGTACCAACATTAATATTGTCTTAATTTCCTAGGGATACCATAACAAAATACCACAAAACGTGTGGCTTTAACAAAAAGAAATTTATTTTCTCACTGTTCTGGAGGCTGGAAGTTCCATTTCAGGGTGTCAGCAGAGTTATGCTCTCTTTCTATCAGCTCTAGGTGAATATCTTTCTTTGTCTCTTTAAGATTCTGTAGCAGTGGGCATTTCTTGGCTTGTAGATAAATCCTCACATGGCGTCTTCCCCTTGTGTGTGTGACTCTGTTTCTGTATCTGTCCTTCTCATTTATAAAACACTACTGAAAAGGTATTAGGATTAGGATCCACCATACTCATATGCAAATAAAAACCTTATTTCCCCCAAACAAGGTCACATTCATGGGTGCAGGGTTTAGGACTTCAATATATCTTTTTGGGGGTACAATATATCAGATACAGGTAAACAATAGTTACTGACAAGTGCTATAGAAAAAATAAAACAGAGAAGGATGTAAGAAATTTTAGGAAGTGAAAATTTAAAATAGGTAGAAAAGTTCTTACTGAAAAGGTGATATTTTTTAGTGAAGACCTGAAAGAGGTGAGAGTAATAGTTTCCTTTTGTTGTTAGAAAAAAATTTCCACAAACAAGGTGGCTTAAAACAACATAAATTTATTTTTTTACAACTCTGTTAGGCCAGAATCCTGGCAAGGTTCTCACTGGGATGAAATCAAGATGTCAGAAAGGTTGAGTTCTTTTCTGGAAGCTCTTAGAAAAAATCCATGTCTTTGTCTTCTCCACCTTCTAGAAGGTGCCACATTTCTTGGCTCATGACCTCTTCTTCCATCTTCAAAGCCAGTAACACATTTCATCTCTCTGATCCCTCTTCCATCCTTATGTCTCCTTTTGACTGAAGCCTGAGAAAGGTTTCTTGCTTTAAGGACTCACATGATTAGATTGTTTCCACTCAGGTAATCCAGGATAAGCGTCTCATCTCAAGGTCCACAACCATAATCACATCTGTAAATTCCCTTATGCTGTGTAAAATGACATATTTACAGGCTCCAGGGTTTAGGACTAAAACATCTTTGGGGGACCATTATTCTAACTACCATAAGTATAGCTATACATTTATCTGTCGGGAGGAGCAGTACAAAACACTCTGGGAAATGTGAACACAATATGCAAAAGTCTTGAAATCATAGTTTGTATGTTCAAGGAATAGTGAGGAGATCAGTGTAGCTGGATCTGAGTGACGTGAGGAGCGAGTAGTAGGAAAGGAGATTAGAGAAGGAATGGAAGCGGAAGGAGTGGGGGAATAGTTGCGGATTATGATAAAGTATTTAAATTTTCTTCTGAGATGGATAGGAAGCCATTGGAGGGTTGTGAGCCTAAGAGTTATCTGATCTGACTTTGATTTTTAAAGGATTGGTGTGGCAGCTTTATTGAGAATAGACTGAAGAGGACAAGGCTAGGAATCAAGGAGATCATTCTTCTATTAATGCAAGCTAAAAATTCATTTACTGTTAAGTAAGCAGTTAGATGAATTTCAAGCGTTTATATTTTATTATCCCCATAGAGAAATAAACCAAAACCAAGAACCAAACCCACTGCCATTGAGTCGATTCCGACTCATAGCAACCCTGTAAGGACAGAGAACTGCCTCCATAGGGTTTCCAAGTTGCAGGTGGTGGATTTGAATTGCTAATCTTTTGGTTAGCAGCCAAGCTCTTAACCACTACGCCACCAGGGCTCCCATACAGAAATAAGTCTTATTAATTTGCCTTAGACTGGCCATTGTTTCATAAAAATTTAAACATGTTTTGTTAGACATGTGAAAAAGTAACAAGATTTGGATCCTTTTTTATGTTTAAAACTTAAATTTCTGAACGAAAAATCTTCATTACATAGGTTGTATACTTCATCTAAGAATTAATGAATAGGCACAAACAATGGCTTTAATCATTTAAATATATGTATCAATGTCCATTTCACCAAATCTAGGCAAAAAGTTATAATGTTTGTGATCCTATGAGCTCTACTAGCTATAGCCACATGCACTACACTGCAATTATGGAATAATTCCCATATGTCAAATGCTCAGAGAACTTTATAGAAAAAAAATGCTTCACATTAGGACAGCAACTATGCACAAGTGTTTGACTACTGTCAGAATCAATGTTGCTAACTATGACCAGAGTCCCATATTTTATTTGTTCATAACTATTTTCATGGGTTTGATCTTTCTAAGTGTTAAAACAGCTCATAGATTAATGGTCTCAATCCCTGGACTCTGATTTTAGAAGGTTACAGAAGAGAAAATAGTATAGCATATTGGCTGAGATCCTGGGACTGTGGAGTCAAATATACCAGGAATAGAGTTCTCCTTTTATTTACTAGCTTAGAAGAGCCCTTAGTTTACAAAATATAATATTTATTTATGTATTTTGTGTTAATTTCATTTTGTTTTTGTGAGAAAGCCAGAAACTGAATCACTGATTCCTGGTATCCTGCTGTTTCAGCATCAGAGGTTTTCAGAGGTAAAAAGGACAAGATCGCTTCAATTACTTAAGCAACTTCTTTGCTTAAGCTTGAGGGATCCAGTTGAGAGTGGTATGCAAATGAACAGATAAATGCCAGAGTTTTGTTTTGTTTTGTTTACTCTAAGGTTGGGAGTTTTATAAACCAGGCTAACAAGAAAGTTAATGGCTCTAGACAGTGAAAATGGGGCTCTGATGGACATTACCCTTTATTCTCTTTTTAAGTCTCTTTGGCTATTATGTATAATGGCTTCCTGTTTTATGTATTCCCTATGATTTATAACAAAATAAAAAATGTTTGTCATCAAGGATAGTATTAAGTCCGAAAATTATGCTACTTATAGAGAATAAAAAATATAGTTTATCTTTGATTTGCAAATAAAAACCCAAATATTTCTGTGAGATCTACTATGTGTATACTGTGATATAGATAATGAGCATAAACTACAAAGGGTTTTTTTCTTATATAAGAATATTCACTTTGCCCATAGCCAGATTATAAAAGAAAGTAAGACTTGTGAAGTCATAAAGGAGGCTATAGCTTTGATCCCCTGTCATCTAAGAGACCACGACTCTCAGCTGCAAATGATGGGAATGTGTTATGTCAAATTGCACTGGTGACAAAATCTTACTAGAAGAGAATCAGCAGCAAAGACTTATTAGACAGCAAGTGACAAGCATGTTAGTGAAGTTGTCCGTGCATTGGGTGTCTCATAAATGTGATAAATGTTTGGAAATTTGAAAAGTCTCAGTGAATTTGAGGTAAAATAATTATTAAGCATACTTTTTAACTGTAGCATACATAGTAAAAATCAATGAATTTATAGCTTAAGCAAAAAAAAAAATACATATTGGAGATATATTATTACATCCAAATGTAAAAGTTTGCATATCTTTTAGAATTTAGGTATTGATATCTACAAGAGTGAGACAATGTAAATAACCAATTATTAATTAGTGGAAGCATTGGGATATATTTGCTATGCATATAAGACAAGCTTATTTTATACATTTATTTTCAAAATCATTGAGTACCTATGATATTTCTCTAATATCTATTTCAGCATTACAATTAAATCTCACAAGTATCTCAGGATTCTGTTTTATTATGACCTTGAATGGACCTTACTTTCAAATAATTGGTGTATGCGTGTTCTTTTTATACTGTGGCAAATATATATGTAACAAATTGTTTGCCATTTCAACATTCTTCATGTACAATTTGGTGACATTTGTAAATTGTTTGCTGTCAGTCGATTCCAACTCATAGCCACCCTATAGGACAGAGTAGAACTGCCCCACAGCGCTTCTAAGGCTGTAATCATTACAGAAGTACGCTGCCACATCTTTCTCCCATGAATGTTGATCTTTTGGTTAGCAGCTGAGCACTTTAACAATTGTGCCACTGGGCTCCTTCAGTGACATTAGTTACGCTTATCCTGTGGTTCAATCATTTCCTTTATCCCTTCCAAATTTTCTCATCACCCTTAACAGAAGCTCACACCCCCCACCACCTGTTGCCCTTGAGTCAATCCCGACACATAGCGATGCTATAGGACAGAACAGAACTGCCCCATAGGGTTTCCAAGGCTGTAATTTTTATGGGAGTAGACTGCCCCATCTGTTTCCCGCAGAGTGACTGGTGGGTTCGAATCACTGACCTTTTGATTAGCAGCAGAGAATTTAACTATTGCTCCACCAGGGCTCCTAACAGAAGCTCAGTGTGCCCTAAAGCACTTCCCACCACCCCTTAACCACTAATAGTCTTTGACCTCTATCACTTGTCTATCTTAAATATTTCATATAAGTGGGATCATACAATCTTTGTCCCTTGTGGCTGACTTATTTCACTCAGCATGATGTTTAGAGGTTCATCCATGTTGCAGCATGTATCTGAAAATGGACCTCCTCTGCATGTTAGAAATAACATGAAGTATATTTTAATTCTTTAAAATCATTTTTCTTACAGTAACTCTTATAGAATTGTGACATATTTAGATGACAGCTTCCTTACAACTGTTATATAATAACCACAAACAAAACTGCTAAGAGACTTTCTGGAATTGCTCTCTTGTGGTAGGTGTCACCTACAGCTTTTAAAATACAGCTTCCTGGTTAATTTCCAAGTGATAACTTACAGCTTTGGAAATATGACCACTACTGGTCTACTTGGGGGCTCTAGTCTTACTTGTATACTATCCACTACACAAAGTAGACCGATTCAGTCAAAACTTAATATTAAATAGAAAGAGTTTTAGATATTAACTGTCAAATAGTAATCACTAACTTAAAGGTTTTATAAACATACCCCTACACTTTCTGTATCTAGCTATCAACACATATATATAAGCATTTACAAGATACTGGCTAGATATAAATGACCTCATTATAGGAAAGTTCCAGTGTTAACAACAAAGTACATTTTAAGAAATGTTTCTGCACAGTGTTCCTAGTTGATGCTTTCTGTTACTCATTGTAAGTGTGATTTTCACACAGTTTGGAAAACTCAGGAGTGTTGGCCTGCTCCATTAACAGATGGAGTGGTATTGATCCGATAGTTGTAGATTAGAGAGAAGCTCATTTTCACTCTTAAAATTTGTAATCATTCGGTTGCTTCTAGTTCAACAATGGGATTGGAAAACATGCTTATGCATGCAAAGCCCGCTCAAGATGAATAAATTTCTATTTTCTACAAATGCCTTGATTTTCACTTATTTTCAGACAACTTTCAGGAATCAAAGCCTGGAGCACATTACTTTCAGATTCCTGATTATAGATGCAAGTATGATTTAAACATAAGAAGCTACTTACAAGTGAACGAAATAGAAAAGCAATCTGTCATGTTGGATCAAGAATCACCCAAGGTCTAAAAGATGGACTTTGGTGCTCATCTAGAATTGAAAGTAGTTATTTCTATGCCTTGGGCTCTGAAAAAAATTGATTTTACATAGAATTGATGCACCCAAAGTTGGGAAAATAATTTTTTGTCCTCTAATTGATAAAAAGAGGGGGCTATAGCATGTGAGGAATAGACAGAGGTAATTTCACTTTCTCCTTAACTGAAACTGATTGACCTTAAGCCCCTTGCCCTGAGAGACAGAACAAAATATTCTGAAACAAATGCTATTTCTAGAGCCTCAGATGCAAACTGAAACTTTCTAATGCAGCTGAATCACAGAAGCAGAAATTTAAAAATCCAACTAAAATTTTCAACATGGGCGATAATTGTATGCTGGTTTTCTATAAAGGTAAATTATTTTATGGTTTTTCTGTCATTAAATATGTTAATAAACATGTCTTGCTAAATCAAAATTTACTTTCTAGAAATAGCAAAGATAATTTATAAATATTAAATTCATATTTAGGAATAGAAAGTATTTAATCAGTGGGCAAATTGTCACCCAAACTAAACAAGTGATCTGTGCTTGTAGGCTATTATCTCTATTCAAACTACAAAACCTGCTCTATGCCTAACATTCCCCCAGGAAATGTCTCAAAGTGATTTCTTTCAGTATCTTCACTTATGTAGCTGCACTTAGGCTTATTCCAGAAAATTCACTTCAAGTGATTTTCTAAATAGTGAAACATTCTTTCTAAAGCAATATTCTGGAAATTAAATGCTTGGTAAAACCAGGGCTTTGAATATGTTCATTCCAGTTCGAATCCCTGCCGAAAATTTGCATTTCTAACAAGTTCCCTGCTGAGAATTTGCATTTCAACCCCAGATGTACTGAATCAGAATCTACATTTTAACAAGATCTCCAGGTGATTCTTATGTATAACTTCCTGGGAAGTTGTTAGAAATGCAAATTCTCAGCAGGGTTTGAAACCAGAAGGAACCTGTTCAGAAGCCCTGGATAAAACATTAGTTGTTCAGTGCAAAATGCTTTCTCAAACAGGTGAGAATGATTTAATCACTCCATGACTCATTATATAACAGATAATGATTGTCAACTGTATAACATAAGGCACAAAAAAGCAAAAAGTAAAAAAAAAATCCTTTCATGCAAAACCTGAGGATTTAAATCTCCTGAAATTCAAATACTTCATATGTATATTAACTCATTTAATTCTCACAAAAATGCTAGTCATCAGATACTAGTGTCATCCTCAGTTTGCAGAGATGGAAACTAAGTCACAGAAGTGGTAAGTAAGTTCTCTTCACCAACTCATGGCGAGCGAGGCTGGGCATTAAATTCTAGCAGCTTCCAGCAAGAGCATAGGCACTGAACTAATATCCTATTCTGCCTCCTACATACATGTTGTATAGGTGATTCTATCCTCACTGTTTCTTACCCTGGGATTTAATGGGGCAGCAGTTTTTATTGGCTAAGTCCTTCTGAATGCCTAGACATAAACCCAAGTTGTTAAATTTCCACTTGGTCTAACCTAGCGACTCTCAACTTTAACGTGCATCAGAATAACCTAGAGGACTTGTTAAACGTTGATTTTGAGGCCAACTCTGGAGTTTCTGATTCAGTAGGTGTGAGGTGGGACCTGAGAATGTACATTTCTAACCAGTTCCTAGGTGATATTGTTTACTGCTGCTGGTCCAGGGACCAGAGTTTGAAAATCACTCGTTTACTAACCCAGTTCACTGCCAATTCATTAATAGAGACAATATTTTGTAAAAGAAAATGATAAGGATAAATTATAGCATTTAGCTCCAGAACTTGTCAGGACTTATTTATAAATCAAAGCCAATAATTGTTGTTACTGATTTACTTTTCTTCACTAAAAGACAGTATATATCAAGAGTGAGTGATGACAACAGTACTTTAAGAAACACACTGGAGCTCAGATTAAAAACCCAGAGATCATACATCTTATGTCTTACATGGTTCTTATTACATTTGTAACCTTTACATCCCGGAGACACACACAAGCGTCCACACAAACACACACATGCATACCAAAGGTTTTAAGAAGACAAAAGTAGTACAACCTAAATGTTCTTATTGTTAGAGTGAAGCTACCCTATAATACCAATAAATAAATGCCTTTGTCAAAAGTAGTGAAATACTGGTTACAAAAGTATTTACTCGATTTCCTAATTTTTCTTGTTTATATAAGTCTCACTGCACTGAATGTTAATGCCATTTTATTTAAGAAATTTAAATTTAATTTATTTAATTAAATTTAATTAAGCGACCTTAGCTTTTAGATGTTTAGCAGACGATTAACAAATGGCAGTGATTTCACTGTAACTATATATATATATTTTTTAAAAGTCTGTAATTGTAGACCTTAAGTTGTAAATAGTAAACCCTAGGTATGGCATGTATTATAATTAATGTGTGCCAGATAATGCTACTTATTTGAATGTCTATTATTTATGGAACACTGAATTAAGCAAGGATGAGCAAAAAAATAAATAAAAATAATATTTCATTTCTCCTATCGGCTGAGTAGTATTTCAATGTATGTATGTACCACATTTTGTTTATCCATTAATCTGTTGATGGACATTTAGGTTGTTTCCACCTTTTGGCTATTGTGAATAGCGCATTTTATAGAGTTTTACATAAATGGATTCATGCTTTTTTTCTAGCTTCTTTCACTTAGGACCATTATTTTGAAATTCACCCATCCCTTTGTGTGTGTATCAATAGTTCATTACTTTCTATTGAGGAGTAGTAGTCTATTGTGATGATTTATCACAATTGATCATTCATTCTCCTGTTGATGGACATTTGGGACAGTTCCAGATGTTGGCTATCATAAATAAAGCTGCAGTGAGCATTTCTGTACAAGTCGTCTTATGGACATACAATTTTACTTCCCTTGGGTAAATGACTAAGAGTGAAATGACTAGGTCATACAGCAGGAGTGTGTATGTTTAACATTTCAATATATTGCTAAACTATTTTTCAAAAGTATTTGTTCAATTAAATTCCCACCAGTAATGTATGAAAGTTCCAGTTGCTCCACAGCTTCACCAAGGCTTGTTATGGATAGTATTCTTAATTTTTAAGTATTCTACATTGTAGAGTTTTGTTTTTTTTTTTTTTTTTACCATTTCTCTAATGACTAGCATGTGCATTTTTTAATGTACTTATTTGCCATCCATATATCTTCCTTGGTCAAGTGTCTCCATTTTATTGTCCATTGTTATTAGGTTGCATGTGTTCTTATTATTTGTTTTCTGTCATTTGACAGTTCTTTATATATTCTGGGTACGACTACTTAATCAGATATAAAATTTGAAAATATTCTCTCTGTGGCTTGCCTTATCATACTCTTAATAGTGTCTTTCAAAAACTGAAATTCTTAATTTTGATGAACTCCAATTTATCGTTTTTTTGGTGTTGCATATAAGTAAGAAATTACTGTATAACTGAAGGTCAGAAAGATGTTCTCATTTGTTTTATTTTAGAAGTTTTATAATTTCAGGTTTTACCTTTGAGTCTATGATCTATTTTGAGTTCATTTTTGTATATTTGTGTATGGTGTGAGATATGGATTGAAGTTCACTTCTTCTCATGTATATATCCAAGCGTTCCAACATCATGCATTAACAAGACTATAATTTCTCCACTGAACTGTTTTTGTACTTTTGTCAAAAATAAGTTGATTATATATTCTGTTGGTCTATTTCTGAACTTTCTATTAAATTCCATGGATAATTTTATCTATTTTGTTGACAAAACCATACTGTATTAATTACTGTAGCTTTAATATGTCTTGAAGTCAGTTATTGTAATTCCTCCAATACTGTTCTTCTTTTTCAAAGAGTTTTATACTATTCTAGGTCCTTTGCATTTCCATATGAACTTTGAATGAGCTTGTCAATTTCTAAAAAAAAAACAAAAACAAAACCTACTGGGATTTTTATTGGGATTGCAGAGAAACTATAAATGATTTGGAGATCTGACATCGTAACAACATTGAGTCTTTCAATTCATGAATATATTAGAAATCTCCATTTACTTATGTCTTCTTTAATTACCCTCATCAAAGTTTTGTAGTTTTTAGGATACAGGTCTTGTACATCCTTTGTCCAATTTATCCCTAAGTATTTCATATGTCATTGTGAAACTGATTTTTAAAATTTATTTTTTTATTCACTGCTAGTATATAGAAATGCAATCAACATTTGTAAGTTGAACTTGTATCCTACAGCTTTAGTGAAGTTACTTGTTAGTTCTAGCAGCTTTAGTGTAGATTCTATAGGATTGGCTACATAGACAATTGCAGTGCAGTGAATTGCTTTTACATGGTCTTTCTAGCCATGATTTTCTAACTCTCCTAAAATGATTGACTGAGCCGCAATCTTGCAAGGGATTGTTCATTTTACTATGCAGATTGAGTGACTTACAGTCCACTAGGGGATTGGTCAATTACTATGCAAATTGAGTGATCTGTGGTCTACCAGAGGGGATGGGTTATTTTGTGGTCCTGGTGGGAGGGCCATGACTTGAAATTGACAAGGAGTAGGCTTACATAAGAGCCACCCTCACGGAAATTCAGGGGGACATCACTACCACCGAGAAGTGTCTGGACTGGAGTGCATCCCTGTGCTGAGTGCTTCCTAGACCCAGAAGAAAGAGCAGTAACTCTGAAGATGGTGCAAGATGGTACGAGACAGCAGCAATGGACATGCTGGTCCATGGAATGAGGTGGCTGTGGTGGGCTTGGGTCCACGAAGAAAGGCAGCTGCAGTGGGCTTGCCAGCTCTCAGAGTGAGAGCTGAGCTCCTTCAGGAAGGAGGCTTGCTGGCAGAGCTAAAAGAGCTGTAACACTTGCCTGTGCAGAGCAGAGGCCTGAGTGTGCCCTGTGCAGAGGTTGCCTTGGAGAATCCTGTGCCAGAGTCTTCCTACAGCAGAATGGAGCTGGATATCTCTGGGAAGGAGGCCTGCCAGTGGAGTTAAAAGGGCTGTAACACTTGCTTGTGCAGGTCAAGGAGGACTGGGTGTGCACACCTCCCCCACCCAGGGCAGCATGAACCTGGGCAGTGTGGCAACCAAGAGAGCCCTGGAGGCCCGAGGAGCATGGCAAGAGGGTAGTGAGGCCCAGAAGCAGAGCAGAAGCCTCAGGAGCTGGGCAGTCCCCCTGAACAGCCTGGCGGTAGCCTGAGGCAGTGGTGATTTGAACACAGCATCTGGCCTGAACCATGGCGCACCTGCCCAGCGACATAAGAATGGACATGGGCTCTTTGGGAAACGGTAAGCATTTCCCCTTTGTGAATCGACTGCTATTGTTTACCGTTTGTTTTCTAAAAGTAATAATAATGACTTTCACTTTGCCAGTACTCTGTGTAAGTGTCTTGTGTCTCTGACTCAATCACGGATGAACATAGCACCCATAGAATGATTGATGCTAGCGAGTGTATGTGTCTCACTCCTAGCAGTCTAATGGTTATCTGGAAGTTTGAAGCACAGCCTGCCTGTATGGGCAATGCAGATAGGCAGAGCTTACAACAGCCATGTCATCTGCAAAGAAAGAGCATTTACTTCGTCCTTTCCAATTAGATTCATTTTATTTCTTTTTCTTACCGTATAGCACTTCCTAATATCTTCAGTAAGATGT
Source organism: Dugong dugon (assembly GCA_030035585.1). Lineage (NCBI taxonomy): Eukaryota > Metazoa > Chordata > Mammalia > Sirenia > Dugongidae > Dugong > Dugong dugon. The sequence continues at coordinate 68,772,841 of CM057483.1, forward strand.
TGAATAGAAGTGGTAAAACAGACATTCTCACCTTGTTTCTGTTCCTAAGAATAAATTACTCAGTCTTTCACCATTCAGTATGATGTTAGCTGTAGCTTCTTTACAGATGCCCTTTATAAGTTTGCAAAACTTCCCTTTCAGTCCTACTTTGCTGAGTTTCTGTAAGGAATGAAGACTCGATTTTGTCATATGCTTTTTCTGCATCTATTGAGAAGTTCATATGTTTTTCAATTTTTAGTCTGTTAGTAAGGTGAATTACATTGGTTTTTAAATGTTATAACAATTTTGCATTCCTGGGATAAATCCCACTTGTTCATAAGAGGATAAACTCCACTTTTTCATGAAATATTGCCTTTTTTATATATTGTATTTGATTTGCTAAACTTTTGTTGAGAATTTTTGCATCTATGTTATGGATATTGGTGTGCAAGTCTTTTGGTATCAGAGTAATTCTGATCAAAGAATAAGTTGGGATATATTCCTGCTTCTTCAATTTTCTCAGAGCTTGTATAAGATTGGTTTTATTTTGTCCTTAAATGTTTGGTAGAATTACCCAGTGAAACCATCTAGGCTGACTATTCTTTTTCGGAAGAGTCATTTTAAGTATAAATTCAATTTCTTTAACTGACATAGGGCTATTCAGGTATTCTATTTCTCTCTGAGTGATCTCTGGTAGTTTTTTTCCAGGTAATTTTTATAATCAAAGTTGTCAAATAAAAACGTGGAAATATTAATATTCCATTTTCCTTTTAATAGCTATAGAATTTGTAGTAATGTCACCTCTCTCATTCCTGATATTGGTAATTTGTATCTTCTCTTTTCTTTCTGATTAGTCTGGCTAGAGGTTTATTAATTTTATTGATCTCTTCAAAGAACCATCCTTTGGTTTCATTGTTTTTATGTTTTTCATTTCATTGATTTGAGCTCTGATTTTTATTATTTCCTTTCTTCTGCTTATTTGGTTTTATTTTGTTCTTCTCTAACTCATTTCTTAAGGTGGAAGCTTAGAGGCTTAATTTAAGACTGTTCTTCTCTTACAATATAATAACTGTATGTCATAAACTTTCCTCTAAGCACAGCCCTGGGACCCTAGCTACCTTGGCCTCTCTGGACTTCCAACTCCAGAAAGAGTCAACCCAAAGAGCCCACCAGTCTCCAAATGATTTCCCTCTTCTTGTGCCAGAGACTGGAAGCTTTATCCTGGTAGTAAGCTAGGGCAATTGGAAGGATCACCTTGTTTGTTTTCCATCTTTAAGGCATCACTACTCTTGTAGCATTATGATTAATATCTACATTGTGTCATACATTTTGTTTGTTTTTTCAGCTGTTTCAGGTGGAAGGTAAATCTACTCCCTGTTACTCAATCTTGGCAAGGGGCAGAAATTTCAAATGATTTTATTACTTGTTTTTATTTAAACATAATTATTACTTTAAGTATTTGGGTTTTTGAAATATTTAAACACAGCATTCTTATTATCATATTTCATGTTCATAATCCTCTAAGTTATGCCTCCAAGATTATATGTTATATTTCTAAGGAACGAACTTTTACAGGCCTAACCTTATTTACATCTTAATTACTATCCCTTAGTTGCTCCAAAGGAGTCTTTTTGGTGGAGAAAATGTCTCCCAAGGGAGACTAAAATATCTTTTATGATATGACCAAGTCGAATAGAAATGTCACCATGTATACTCATGTCAAGTGCAAACTATATGGACAGTTCGAAATGTCTTCAAAAATCTGATTCTGAAAGAGCCAGGATAAAAAGCAGCCAAGACTCAAAGTAAACTGGTGAAATCAGTTCTTTCTTTTCATAATGAAAATTATAAATTCTTACGCCACATATCTCAAGCAGCAAAAAGTACATGAGAGCCTTGCAGGTAGTAAAAAGGAAGCCTTTTATGAGTTTTTTAATAAACCCCCTTAAAGCTACAGAATATAACTCGATGTGCAATCAACTAAACTACACAAGTAAAGGTGACAAATGATAAATTTTGAGGGCAATTGAACACACACACGCAAAAAACAACTTCACAATGGATCAACACTAGGTTATTTAGTACAGGTGTTTTTGAAATTTGATATAATGCAAACATTTGCAATATTCAAGGGCTACTGAGTTTATTCTTTGACCTTCTAAATATAAGATTTTCAGGTCTAATGCTGATCTATTTCTACACTATAATTATTTCCTTAAGATACAGCATTTGAATGCATGTAATTATGGACTGAATATATATGGTATACACATATTCTAGTTTTTCAGATCATTAAAACAGATACCTGAGAAGACTGATAAGGGATTTCTTATTGAAATGAGCTTTACAATTCTTCCCTGTCTTAGATTTGTAAATCGTGAGATGATAACCTGGCATTTCTAATCATTTCCACAAAAGTTTCTTGCATTTGTCAAAGATATTCTGACTTTTCAAATACTGACATAGGCAACAACAAACTTCATTAAACATGACAAAAATGAATAACTGTATATATTTTTGTAAGTAGTATTCCTAGGGGAATAATGGGGAAAAAGAAAATAAAAATTCTTAACCTTTTCATAACTGGTGGGATGTATGGTTGCCCACCAATATTTTCTCTCTCTCAAGTTACAGTGAGAAGCTGCTTTCCTACTGATAGTGCATGCTGCCACAAGGCAGGGGCCTTTATGACTGATTGAAACTGGAAAAACAGGCATATTCCACAAATCAGTGTTTCTACAGGGTGTTGTATGAAGTGTGTGCATTTTTGGTACGAAAAATAGAAATTTTGAAAAACTTTTTGGGGACACATGTGTCAATGGACTTGGGAGGCTCTGGGGGTTAGAATTAGTGGAGTAACATTCGACCCTCTGGACTCTAAAGGTAGGCTTGATGGAGGGGGTTAAAAAAAAGTCCATACTGCCTATCAAAAATTCAACAACACTCAGTGATTCAGCACACTTCCATTAATGAAAACACATGGTAACAACAAAAAATTCAAAGCAGAAAATAATTGGATCTTGAAAGAGTTATTAAATGGTATTCAGTCAGCTCGTCTATCATTTTGTTTTCCATTATGTATTGATAGACATTTACTAAATATAACTGAAAATAACATGCTAGAAAGTAAACATTATAAAGGTCATACAATCCCCACATTACTCATTGTGGCAGATTGTATTTTCCAAGGATGGGTACGGTAATATCTCCTAGCCTACAGATTTTTCTAGAAACTTGCCACTCCACCATCTAACGGTCAAATCTTATGTTCCCTCTCCTTGAATCTGGGCAGACTTTGGTCTGTCTCTACTAACAGAGTAGAGCAGAAATGATACTATATGATTTCTAACATTAGGTCATAAAAATGTCATGCACCTCCACTTTATTCTCTGTGAATGCTCACCATTGGAGCCTTCAGCCTTGGTAAGCAATCTGATTGCCCTGAGGCTGCCATGCTGCAAGGAAACCCAAAATAGTACACATGGAGAGACTGTTCGGAGAGTCCTCAGAAACTGCGTAAAGAGAGAGCTGCCCTATGAGTCCCCAGTTTTTTCAGCCACCTGCTGTTTTAGCTCCAGCTAACTTCTGACTGCAACCAAATGAGAGACCGCAAGCCACAACTCCTCTGCCAAGCCCTTCCTTAATTCTTGACACACAGATACTATGAGAGATAATAAAATAAATGATATTGTTTTAAGCCACTTTCTTTTGGATTGATTTGTTACATAGAAATAGGTAACTAGAACACTCATTCCTTTTATGTATTTTAACACAGTGATATCTGAAAGGGATAGCATGCTATTCTATCATCAGTCGTTAACAGTGTGGCATTATTTTCTCTGATCAATAGTCAACTTCAGAGGGAAGGAATGGGGGCAAGAGAGTTTTGATAAGAAAGCGGAACTCAGGAAAAGGCTTGCACAAGGAGTGAAACTAATATGAGATAGATTGGGCAACCAGGAGGTATCATGGGGATAGGTATTAGATTAAAGGATGTATTGGAACAACAGACAAGATTTGTCTGTGGAACCAATGTATAAGTCAGGAATGTACTGATTATGAAATTTACCATAATGGTAAGGCCACCTAGGTCACAGTTATAATCGTCTCCTAGACTACTTAGGAGAAATTGGAATATAGGGGGAAAAAAAGTAACTTTCTTTTTCTTTCACTTAGTTGAAAACATCATTTCAAATAAATTTCACTGCTTAAATTGGAATAATCAATTTCCTAAAATTTGTGTTAAAGTGTTTGTACTCCTTGGTGTTAGAATTATTCCATGTAGAGAGAGTATCTTACTATTATGCTTGATTGACAAACAGTCATTAGTCATAGTTACTACTTTTTCAAAGTTATGTGTAATTCCCATGAGACAAGCAAGAGACTTATAAATGCCATGGACACCAGCACATGAACTTACTGCCTTCCAGCAACACGTTGTCAGGTTTGCACAGAAGACCGCGTACACTTGAGTGGCCTCAAGCATGACCTGAGCACTCTAGCCAACAAGATAGAGCAGGCATCAGTGATTTTAGCACAGCTTGTCAAAACACTTAACTGCACCCAAAATGTCACACTGCTACTCATCAAATGAAGTATATGAATTTTTTTATGCTTATGCCATTGGTAAGCCAAGAGTTTCCCTCCCTATGCCAGTCTCACCCTAATCCACCAGCAGAATGCAGAAATACATTAATCACTTTCTTAAGGTAATTGTAATAAAATACAGAATATATTACCTAGGATTAGATCACAACCAAAAATTACACTCTGGAATACTGATTGAATTTTATATTTAGCGTGTGTTGCCTTGGATTAGCAATAAGTATGTTATCAATGCCTGGGAGAACTGAAAAATGTATAAAAACAATCACATTTCATTTCTATTATTGAAATGAAGAGAAATCTGCATATTCAACATAAGTGGATTTGACACTTTTAAAGCAGGGTGAGTTTGACGATGACAAATATAACAGCGAAAGACAAGCTTAAGGTGTCATAAATAACATCCACTCCCCAGAAGCACACCTCTGTGTTCTTAGTAGAATGCTAGTACCTGAAAGTCCAGAAGAATGGGATATACCCTCCATGAGTGCAGAAAACTCATATTCGGGAGCTCACCAGCCCACCAGTAAAGGGACATGTATGAAATCCAGGGATCGAGAATGCATCTGTGGATTTATTGCTTCTTTATTCAGATTATGGTATGGAAGGTAAACGACAAACCCTACCCCTCTTCCTGATCCTGCAACAGTCTGAATACCAGCCTGTCTAAATAGTATAAAATCAGGAGATAAATCACAGCATGATACCTTTTCTGTTTACTTTCTGTAAGGTATCATACTTTTAATCGAGTCTATATGACTTACCTTATTTCCTTTTTGTATCAAAAGCTTTAGTATTTTCTGTTCTCAAAAGCATAGCGATAGCATTAAATAGAAAGAAACAGGCTTGTTCCCCATATGAAACTTCTATAAAGTATTTGTTTATCACAGTGCACTTGTTTGTTAATTGGTTAGTTTCTTGCTTAAGCAAGCAAATAATCTAGAAAAGATAGCGTCATTACTCAGCAACTAAACGAAGTAGCTATAAATGTATCATCAATTTCAAGTTAATACTCCTTCCCAGTGGTTCCAATGAATGGGTAATCCGGATCCTGAGAGAGGAAACACAACCTATTTGACATATCTAAAGGCCATAACACCAGTAAAAGAGAGCTGAAACTTTTGTTACAATAATACAATATTAATAATCATGGATTTCATCATTTCAGTTTCACTATAGCTCTTTGATTTCAAGCTTTTTTCTCCTAGTCTTTGTCATTATTTGTTCTTAGATTAACAATTTTCTCCTTGTAATAGGGTTTATTAGTGTATTAATAGTAATACTATTAATAGTATTATGAGTGCAACTGAATTAAGTATTGTTACCTTGGAAACAACTCTTGTAAAGCTTTTCTTTGTCAAGAACTATTTCTAGAGCTACCTTTTTATGTGATGCTTCATACAAGTTTGTACTAGATAATTAGAAACTTGATCAAATTAAAGTAAATATGACATAAAGAGTTCATAAGCCCTAGGATTATACCCCCCACCCCTCCAAAATTAAGCACAACTGTTTCCTATTTTTCTTGCATTATACTTAACTCCTATCAGCTTTGATTTTGCCAGCTGTAAAATGATTTTTTTTCTTAAAAAAACTGCCTTTTCTGGTTATTTTGAATTATATGGAATATGAATGGACAGTACATAAGTAAATACTGATTAAAAGTTATTTTTGTTTTGGTCATAACTGTTGTTAGTTATATATTGGCAGTAATTACTTAGGGCCAAGTTAGTTATATTTAAGGTAATACTGAATTTTTAGTTCCCTTTCTTTCAGGTAAATATGTGTATATGTGTATGTGTTAAGTGTGTAAGAATAAATTCCTATAGTATATGACTGAATAAATTAGCTCTCAGAGAATAACAATAGAATGTTATACCGGCTGCTGCCGAGTCGATTCCGACTCATAGCAACCCTACAGGACAGAGTAGAACTGCCCCATAGGATTTCCAAGGAGTGGCTGGTGGAGTTGAACTGCTGACTTTTGGTTAGCAGCTTAGCTCTTAAACACTGCACAGCCAGGGCTCCAAAATATTATACAGGCATTATAATTTAAAAGGCTACATATCAACAAAGTACATATGTTTTGTCTACAAAAAATTAAAAATAGAAAATATTTTTTATACCATGTGTATAATTATGTAAAAGCTACATGTAAACACAGCCCAAAACTGGAACGTAGAAATACATAATGTTGGAATAATGAGTATAACAAGATCATAAGTAAATTTCTTACTTTTATTCTAATATCCTCTGGTATTGTTATAATTAACTAGGTGCAATCAATAATAGTAATGAGTTTAAAAAACTATTTAGATAACATTTGATAGCATGTTAATGATATCAGTAAGGCTAGTGAATTATGGGTCATATACTCTACGCACTGCTGATTTTGTCAGAAAAAAATGTGTGTGTTTGTGTGTGTGTGAGTGTGGGTATCAGACAGAGAGAGAGGGAGAGATATACAGAAATAATTTTATTATTGCAGGTCTATTTGTTTGATCTGCCCACTTCCTGTCTACCTTACTGTGAGCTGCTTGGTTGTGTTATTTGAGGACACTAGCATACAGAGCCCTGATGGTGTAGTGGTTAAGAGCTACAGCTGCTAACCAGAAGGTTGGCAGTTCGAATCCACCAGCTGCTCCTTGGAAACCCTATGGGGCAGTTCTACTCTGTCCTATAGTGTCAGTATGAGTCAGAATTGACTCTATGGCAATGGGTTTGGTTTTCAGTTTTGTTTAGTAAATAGCGCCACCACCTGTCAATCAGTTTGTGGTACTGTGGTTCCTTTCGTGTTTCTATGATTCTGGAAGCTATGCCACTGGTATTTTGACATCAGCAGGATCACCCATGGTGGACAGGTTTCAGCAGAGCTTCCAGACTAAGACAAACTAGGAAGAAAGGCCTGGCAATCTACTTCTGAAAATTAGCCTTAAGGATCACAACAGGACATTGTCCGATTCACTTGCTTTGGACACATCATCGAAAGGGATCAATTTCCGGAGAAAGGCATTATGTTTGGTGCAGTAGAGGGCCAGTGAAACAGACCTTCGGTGAGATGGATTGTCACTATAGAGACAACGATGGACTCAAACATGCTGGCAATTGTGAGGATAATGCAGGACCAGATACCATTTTGTTCTTTTGTAAGTAGGGCTGCTTTGAGTCAGAGTCCACTCAATGTCAGCTATCTACCTATAACTTACTATGGATAAAAAAGTTTACCTCTCTTTTGCTGATTTGTAAAACTGATGAGAAGTGACAATCACAGAATTCTTTTCATTTTGTACTAGAAGAGCCAGTTTCTTATAATTAGAGAAGTAGTGGAAGGTTTACTGAGATTTTTGGTGATCAGACAGTAAGGCAACACATTCCTACGCTAAGGTGCTTTGAAATAATAAAGGTTCTGACCTATACCCACAAAGATGATGTCACGCCCTGAGCTCACACAAGTGCAAGAATAAAAAATTTTCTTGCAGGAAAAAAAAAAGAAAAGATTTACACAGTTTGGGGCTGTATTTTCTTTACTACAAAACTCAACTCTCCAATTTCTATATTTCAAAAGACAAACTTTGAGCTTGGCTATGCAATTGTAGAAAAAAGAAATTTCTGGGTGAAACTGCTTTCTACTGACTAATTCTATTTTTGTCTTTGTGTCTACATATGGTTTTTGATTGTTGAATAGCACAGGCAAGGTTTGCTGGTTGGCAACTGTCAAAAAGCATGGAGAAGAGAGGCCAGCCCTCTGTTCATACAGTGGTCCTGGGAAGAAGCACGGGCCCACCCAGGAGAGTATGCCTCACTTGGGGAAGAAAGCTGCCCTTTGTGGAATGATCTAAGTCAGCACACCTGACTCGGCTGCATTTTTCACTCTTCAAGGTACATGCTTTAAAACTGACCTGCAGTGAGTACTGAGAAATGTACGCAGTCTGAAGCTGTCTGTGTATCTGTTTACATCCAGAGTTCTGTGACGTATACCGCACCAACCCAAAACACTGTCAAGTAATTGATTGCACTTCATTAAGCTTATCTCTATAGGTAAAAGAACAGGTTTAGGTGGGGACTGGCCTATAGGCTGATGCTGTGCCCTGTGTCCCAATGTGGCTCATTTCTCTGTCCACTGCCTCACTGATGTGCCCAGGGGGAGTGGTGTTTCCATCTTTTCCATACTGACCTGCAGTCTGTACGAGCTAACCTGAAAGAAGAGTAGCTGTAGCTACAAGGGAAACCTGACTGGGATAGTTGAGCACCTATCCCCATGACCGCTTTTGGCCTTGAAATGAGTTAATGAAGGCAGAGGAGCTTTCATCGCCACTTCCCAGTGGATCGTAGCAGAATGCGCTGTGCCACATACTCAGCCACTCTCTGGGATAAATAGGCTGGTTTAACCATTGGAATAGATTGTTTAGAGGAGAACCCTGAGAGTTTTGACACCCCACAGACCAACCCCTCCCCTCCCTTTCCCCATCTGATACAGTGTTTGGATAGGAGGGTACGGTGCTGCTCTATGTAGCAAATACTTTGGCTTATCAAAGAGGCAGCCAGGCATTTTGCATTAGGAAGAAGCAGTGATCACTTTTCAGAAGACTTATGGACCACAAATATATTACGGAGGAACAGATTTTGCTAAGACATAATCTAGTTTTATAACTCAATCATGGATCAACCATATGTAGCTAACTTGCAGTTTAAAGGGATCCCATCAATGAAAAGAAAACAAATTTTTAAAAACTGCCTGCTTTTAGTTAAATTGAGAAAGTCATCTCTTCTTAAAAGGCTTAAACTTGCCCACCTTGATCTTAAAAGCATGTCAAACAATCCACGTCAGATGCCATATATATGAACTGCAAGGGAAAATGGTACAATCTTAGTGAATGGGAATTGGAATCAAAAGGGTTTGCTGTCCTTCTTAGAATGTTCTAAAATGTCAAGGCAGTTGCTTGTGTTTAACTGTGAACAAATAAAAATTTATTGTTTTGCCAAAAAAAAAAAAAAAAAAAAAAAAAAAAGCACGGAGAAATCAAGTTTAGCAACAAAATAGGAATTCTTAAGAACTTGGCAAATCTCAAATCAGGGGATAAAAACAGATTAATTTTGAAATGCAGACAGGCAATACAAAACATGAGGAAGACATTTTTGTCCAGATGGTGTATTTTGATAGAATGATTTAATTCAAAGACACAGTTATCCATCCAGAGGAAGTGTGATGCAAGTTTGATTGCCTTAAATTTTTCTTAAGATCAAAAGAACATGGCATGACAAAAGTAATTCTAGGCTGTGAACTTAAGCATGAAAGAAGCTAAGGAAGGTCAAAAATACATTAATGACAATCTTAAATTTTTCAGATATAATGGACCACTGTTATTTTGCACTACTACTATTATTATTACTTCCATTACTGCTACTGGAACCCTGATGGTGCAGTGGTTAAGAGTTTGGTTGCAAACCAAAAGGCTGGCAGTTTGAATCCACCAGCTGCTCCTTGGAAACCCTATGGGGCAGTTCTACTCGGTCCTATAGAGTCACTATGAGTCAAAATTGACTCAACGGCAACAGGTTTTTTTTTTTTTTTTAATTACGACTACTGTTGTTAATAAAATAATAACTAACATTTAATACGAATTCTTATGTGTCGAGGTCTTTTATGTCTATTATTACATTTTACGTTAACAGTAACCCTAGGAGATAGTTTCCTCCATTTACTGTTGGGAAAATAGAGTTTTAGACAAGTTATATCACTTGCTAAATTTCAAACAGCTAGTAGATGAGGCATCCAGGATCTAATCTCAGGTATTTCTAACCCCAAATTTGTGAGCTTTTCTACTACACTAACTTGCCTTTTACACTAAAGTATTAGGAGTAAAAAAAAAAGGATCTTATGGAACAAATTAATTTGCTAAGGATTTTAAATATTGGTTCAAAATGCTCTGTAGATGATAATTCTCTGCTTTTGTATCCAATCAATTATTTCAGCTGAAAAATAGTCAAGATTTTTTACAGACTACTGGAAAATATTCTCAATAATTATTGTCAATTTTTTGCCCCGCCTTGATTTTTAAGACATATTATGGACTGAGGAATACCATTAGGAGAGATATGGAGAAAGAGAATTTTAAAAATAATAATTGTTTTAACAAACAAATATGTCCATATTTGAATAGTTTGTAGTTTTTAAGAGTCTCAAAGGAAATTTGTGAAATGAATTAAAACTATGTGGTAGGAATATAGAAAAATACAGATTAAAAGAGGATGAATAAGGAGCCTCTAAAGAGGCTATCTTTGTCTATCAGTACGTCTTCATCAAAATATCATGCAAATGTAACTCTTGGGAAAGAAAATTTCAAAACAAGTGGTAACATCATATTCTTTCCCATAACATTTTTTCACTCTTGTCCCTGTCATATTTCCACTCTCTAAATTCAACATTTAAAAACTAACAGTTTTACAGATGACTTTCTACTTTTCCCTCCTTGATTGCAATTGTTTCTCATAGTCTGTTTGCCTGTCTTTGAAATGAGCTTTTTGAAATTAAAATGGAATTTAATTAAAATGGAATTCCATTTTTGGCAATGAAGATCTAAATTAAGCTTTTCAATGTAGACAGATGCATGAAACAAACGGCTATCAGAGATTGGTTCTTTAGTGACCACAGAGATGTTTTAAGATTAAAAGTTAAGAAACGTTAGCAGAATGAGGGGTAGAAGAATTTGCAAAGTCTACCAGTTCTAAATCTCTTAGAACTTGAAATACAAAGTAACTTCATTTTTCTCAAAATTCTCTCTGATGCTACTTTCGGATAAGTTTTGACCCTAATGATTTCTTGTCAAGTGTACCAAATTAAACAAAATAATAAATCAATAACAGAAAAAAGAGATTGCATCGCTGTTTTCGTAACACAGTCTTTCACAATAACACTAAAATTCTCTAATAATGTTAAACTGGATGGATGATTTGGGTGCATAATCAAAAATAGTATCTATGAGAAGAAGTTTCACATTATTTTAAGAAGAGGAAGGCATTATATCATATTTTAAATTGTCTTGGATATAAACAAGAAGCTAATTTGGGAATTGCACTGGAAAAAATAAATTTTGGCTAACTGATTAACTAATCATATTTGTTAGTGTTCTGTTTAGAGCAATTGCTAAATTTCTCTGCATCTTAAGCAATTTTATGATGTTTATATAAACTAGTTTCATACAATGTGTCAGCAGAGATAAAGTATAATAAAACCTAATTACAGTATTTATTTGGTTTATATGGCTGGAAGTGAGTAAAAGTCTTTAAGATATTATCAAGTGCATGATGTTCAAATTACAATTTCTACAAATATGGCTTAGAATTAATGTAATTATTCTAGAGCGATTCAAAGGATCATTTCAAAACTAAGTGTTTATAGACCTGAGAAGCCACTTCCTCAAGCAATATATAGTGTGTGTTTGTCTGTCTCTGTGTGTGTGTTTGTGTGGGGTGGAAGGGGAGAGAGACAGAGACAAAGAGATAATGATTTTCTGTCTCTATCCCTACTATCTCCCCATATACCAACTAAATAAACAAATGAGTCAGGCACATTTATCTAACGATCATTTGCTAAATACAAAATATTTAACTCTTTTGAACTCCTGAAGAACTTTTAGCACAACAGTCTATAACCTCTTCCTTGTCAAAACATGACTCAACCTACTCCATTATAGTGAAATTAAATGTCACCATATAGGAATGTCTTTTTTTTTCTTTTAACTATTCAAATATTTCTAGTTTATCTACCCGGGTTTATCCCAGGGATGCCACAAGGAAAAAACATTGCTCCTTTCTTCACCCTCTTCATACCTACCACGTACATTGTATATGACTTCAACTCCTGCTAAAACAAAATTCCTGCATAATTGTATCAACTCTCCACTTGGTTTTGGTTAAGAAGATACAGCAACAATAAGTGAAGAACAATGTTCCGCAATTAAAGGATTCGATCACTTCCAACATGGAAGTTATGGCTTAAGTTCGCTCTTCTGAGGCCAGTTCTGTGGAACTGAAATTATTCACATGACTCCAGTTAATATTTAAGTAAGCACTCTATCTCATAAACAAAATAAACAAACAGATGAGAGGAAAAGAGAGTTTGAAAAGTTTACCAGACAAACGCCAGCCCTTTACTTCACAGTATGTAGATATGGAGTAAATAAATGTTGCTGAGTATTACAGTAAGGCATACAGTGTACAGCTAATATCACTATACACCCATGTGCATCTATAAAAGTTCGAAGATTTAAAACGTGTTTAGCAATTCAATTTGCTCAGGGCTCTCTTGGGGGTGTACATACTGACAGCACTCTTCCTGTGGCATGCACTTACAATAGGCATATGCGTAGATTGGAGAAATTCATGCTGGTACATGAAAGGAAAAGAAATTAAATGTAAACTCAAATCACAGCATATTATAAGGCTTTCAAATTTAGACATATTGGAATACAGAGGCTTTCACGGAAATATTAATTTACCCTATTTCCCCAACGTTGCACTTTTAAATCTTCATAGACTGGTAAACAGTCATGGTACTCTTTCTACATAATTAAGATTTATTGAGTATCTTAGTGTGTTAGGTATCGAACAAAATTTACAAAAACAATCCAGTATTCTCTGTTGGGATATATAATAAGTCTGTGCTATTTAAATGAATAATTTAAAACCAACGGTATACTTGACAATGTTCAAATGGTCTAATTTACACAATATGCTTACCTATTTTTCAAAAGATAGCATTTTGTTGCCTCTTCTTTCAGCAATAATAACTAACTTTTCTGTGCTGAAAAGAAAAATGTTCTCTTCTATGGAAAAGCTATTATTATTCAGTCTTTTGCTTCCTAATCGTATATGATTGCCCACATATCTATACTGTTACATACAGTAAGAAAAGGACTATGTGTTTCATTTCCATTTCAAAAAAGTTTGATAGTAAAAAAAAAAAAAAAAAATAACCTAGTAGTTAAATTACTTCGAGGTCTCACGTTAAAAGCATAAAGCAATGTTCAGGATGAAAATGTTCCACGTACAGTGTAGTTGCTTACTTTCTGGAGTAGAAGAAGCAAATACACCAGTAGCAATGTAAGAGATTTCATGTGAGATAATATGAACAAAAGTTTAGCGTATGGCTTCCTTGAGAATCTATTTTCAGTTGCCAAATATGGTGGCTAATTATTTTAACTGAACAATGTCAATCTGCTATAACTGAGTACTAGGACTTCATATTTTTCTCTTTTTTAAAAGAACTAAATATACAAACAATTATTCCCTCTGCTGATCATAAAAGATAATCAGAAAAAAATGGCAAGAAATATTAAATGCAAATATTAGGCACTGCTTAGAAAACATTAACAATTAACTAATGTAGAAAACCACTGTTTTTAGCAGGCTCACTCTACATTGGAAAGGATTCAAGGCGAAAAATAAAACTGATTTGGAAGCCAAAGAGAGTCTGTCCTTAACTGAGTACCTACTACACATATTGTAGTTCTTATACTTTATCTTATTTATCATTTTCAAAAACTTTGAAAGATAGGTGTAATCCGTATTTTACATTTCCATGGTTTTAAAGTATTCCATATATCAAAGTTTGTTCCCCAACCACTTTTCATCTAATACAAATTAGATAAACTGAAAGTTTAGTTGAGGTAAAAGTCAATACAGATAAAATTAACTGGGCTATACAGAAAACTCAGAGCATGAGAAATTCATTATTTGGCTCATTTCCATTGATCTAGTGCCCTTTTATTCATCAAACTGCTAAAATTATTTTACTCAGAGTTTCAGGTGAATTAAGACTCACAACTGAAATCTGCAATAGGCTAGATATTACAAAAACCAAAAACTAAATGTTAATCATTTTTCAAAATTTTATAAATGTAATTTATCAGAGAAGCATTCATATCTTACTGAGTAGATAACATTTCTCCTCAATATTTTTGCTTTTCCCCTCATACTAGACAGGGAATGGCTGGAATAAATAAAATATTTTGATTCAGAGGAAAAAAATAAAGTCAACAAGAAGAAAATAAAATGGAGATATGGGTTTCAAAACAAAAAAAAAAAAGAAAAGAGGAAAGAGATATTTTAGTATGTTAAGATGCTTGTAAAATTGGAAAATTCCCATTACCACTTATTTAAACACAACTTTCACAGTTTGGCCTCTTTATTTATCTGCAATTTAAACCTGAACAGAAGAGCAAAACTTGAGAGAATATTGGAAATGATGGAGAGAGATGTCAAGGATCCGGTTATAAAGAAAGGTGGAAGAGAGTAGTTAACTGAAAGAAAGGGCACAAAAAAGGCAGCACCGTAGTGAACTGGGTGGTGAAAAACGGGCAGGGAATCCAGGTATGAAAGCAAGATTGATGATTAGAGTGAGGGGTAGTAGAAACTGGAATATCTGGAGATTGAGCCAGACTTTTCCTTTTAATTTTTTCTTTAACTTTTCTTCCTTTCTTTATAAAAGTGTAAATCTGCACAATCAAGTAAGAGCTATTTCCAGCAACAGAAAGCTGATTTAGATTAGCATTAGATAGAAAATCGTTGCTATACAAGTAGCTGCATTTTGTCCCAGCTGTCATTGGCTTGGGGAAATGTCCCTGGCAGAGAGAGGGCCACTGTCAGCAAATGCTTTCCTTTGTTTTCTTAGTGGAATGGAAAGTTCCATTTTATTTTAGCCATTGCGGGAGTTACAAGTTTCAATTTTAAAATTTCTTGCTCTTACTAGCTAGTTTGGAGCCCTGGTGGTACAATGGTTAACTGATACGGCCACTAACCAAAAGGTCAGCAGTTCAAATCCACGAGCTGCTCCTTAGAAACCCGATGGAGCAGTTCTACTCTGTCCTGTAGGGTAGCTATGAGTCAGAATCCACTCCATGGCAATGGGTTTGGTTTTTTGTTTTTTGTTTTTTTTTTTTGCTACTAGCTAGTTTGGTAAAATCTATTGTTATAATCCTGGAATACATTATCCAAAGAATCACTAATGGAAAATCACACTTTGAAAATGATCAAATTTTCCATGCTTATTTGTACATTTGTGAATTATCTTCAACTGTTAACTGCCTGCATTCATATACATAGTTTTGTCTTTATTAGCATTGAAAGACCTAACTAGCAGTACTGTACCCTGACACCATCCTTGGATGCTAATCATAGCTACTGATTTGATATTGCAAGTTATTTATATATGTTCTGGAATGTGAGGTGTTGACTGCAGTCTCTCTCTCGCTCGCTCACTCTCTCTCTTTTCAGAAACATTTTCCCTCCTAATATCTATAACGCTCTGCTTCCAAATATCTCAACCCAAAGCCTACTTATTTAGGAACTGAAATGCAAACATTCTGAATAACATATGTCTTTACTGTTCTACATTTAAATAAAAGTGGCCTGCAAAGATAATATTTCAGTGGGACTTCCAGGCAACATGGCACTATAGGCAGAAGCACCACGTTGTCCCTCCACAGCAAAGATCTGAAAAACTCAGCAAAACAGAGAAAACGGCAACCCTGAAACCCTAAGCATCAAATGAAGAGATGAAGAACTCAGCCAAGCACTGAGTGGAATAAGAAACTGACAGAGAAAAGAGAGCCAGGAGAGATACATGCAGAGGTCCCCTATTGACTAACGCAGCACAGATCCACCATCTTGGACTCCTATCAGAGACCAGCAAACAGGGGGTATGAGAAAGCAGCTTCACAGAGCTTCCAGCAGGAGACAGAACAACTGGTAACCAGTGATATACACTTTCCAACCCCCACTCGGCCTGCTGTGCTTCCTGCGGCCAGACTCTTGGCAAGGAAGCACCACCTTAACTCTGGTGTTGCTTGGATTCCACCCGCCCTCACTGGCCAGCTCCCTAAGTGCCATTTGTTGGCTGCTGGTGTTCTTTTTTCCACTCTTTAGATTTCTTACTTACCTCTCACCACCTCCCCCTCCTGTCTCTCAAATGCCTGGCTCCATGTGCCATGTTTGCTTCTTCCTGAAAGGCTGTGAAACACCGCTCGAATGTGAGGCTGCTTCCTGGCCGGTGATGCCACGCTGGTGGGATCCTATGGCTTTTTTTGTTTGTTTGTTTTGAATTAATTGTTTCTTTTCTTTTTCTATTCTCTAATTGGAAGCCCGTTCTAGCTGGGCAGTCCTGCACGGCTTGGGACCTACCCCGTCAGTTTGCACAGACGCAGAGGGATCTCTGAGGGCATTTCTTTTTTCTTGTTTTTTTTTTATTTTATTTTTTTCTGTTTTCTTGTTCTTTTTTTAAAAAATTTGTTTGTTTTGTTTTCTTTTTGCTCTTTTTCCCTTTCTTCATTACTCAGTTTCTCGGCTATCTATACTTTCCTTCTCTTCCTGTGCCCTGAATACCTGGTGCTGAGTGACACCTGTATGCCTTCTAGCCAGGCTGTACTTCACAATCTGGGAGCAACTTCCCAGACCTTGTAGCCACATGGGTGGGATTCCTGGAAGCTTTTCTTTTTTCTTTCTAAATTTTATTTATTCATTTTTTTTACTTTTCTTTTTTTTCTTCTTCTTCTTTTTGTTTTTCTCCATTTCATAGTTCCTCATCTCTCCACTCCAACAGCAAGCTCCCCTAACACTCATTTTTGTTTGTTTGTATGTTTTTGGCCCCTGTTCCTCTCTCCTCTCTCTCCACTTTCCCATACCCATCTTAGCGCCACACATCACAGCCTCCCCACTCCATCCTGCCTACCTGTGCTGCACATTGAACATCGCACCACCAAGCAGCCCAGGCACGGCCTACTGGAACACACCCTGCACTGATTACTGGCCTGCCTTGGTGGCCGTAGAAAATACCACAAACAACCCATCCAAGCACATCCTCTTCAGCTAGACCTGCCCTGCTGTACCATATCTGAGCGACTGACCGTGCCAATTGGAGAATGAGGTGAAAAGTATCGTGCCCACAGACAAGCAAACAACAATGAACACATAGCCGGCCTGCTCAGACATAACCAAATAAAACAAAACAGGACAAAACAAACAAATCTACAATCAGTAAAAGAGAAAACTACCAAATGCCCCGAAGACAGCAGACAATATCAAAACATTTACAAAAACAGGATAGGATGCTTCCAGTAGGCATCCAAAATAAAACACTAGATGACTTTCCAGTGGAAGAAAAGGCACTATAACTACCTCATAGGGAATTCAGATTGCTAATATTCAGAGCTATCCAAGAGTTGAAGCAAAATGCAGACAAAAATGGGAAAAAAATAGACAAATTCATAGAAAATACAGACAAAAAAAGGAAGAATTAAGGAAAATAACGCAGGAACAAAATGCCAAAATAAACTCACAACTAGAAATCATACAAAAACAACAATTAGAAATCCAAAAGATAAACAACAAGATTTCAGAAATGGACAGCTTTGAAATGGTGGAAGACAGGATCAGCAAAATTGAAGACAAACACTTGGATAAAACACTGTATGAGGATAAACCAGAAAAAAGAAAGAAAAATGAAGAGACCCTGAGAATTATGTGAGATACAATCAAAAGCAAAAATCTGTGAGTGATCAGAGTTCTGGAACGGCGGAGAAAACAGAAAACACAGAGAGGATCATTGGAGAACTGCTGACAGAAAACTTCCCCAATATCATGAAAGAAGAAAAGCTGGCCATCCAAGAAGCTCAACGAACCCCATATAGGATAGACCCCAAAAGAAAATCACCAAGGAATATCATAATCACTGTCATCAAAACCAAAGGCAAACAAAGAATCCTGACAGCAGCTTGAGAAAAACAAAAAGTAACATACAGAGGAGAAACAATAAGACTATGCTCAGATTATTTGGCAGAAACCATGCAGGCAAGAAGGCAATGGGATGACATATACAAAACTTTGAAAGAAAAAAATTGCCAATGAAGAATAATATATCCTGTAAAACTCTCATTCAAATATGATGGTAAAATTAGGACATTTCCAGATAAACAGAAATTAAGGGAAAAAGTAAAAAACAAACCAAACTTACAAGAATTATAAAGGGAGCCCTTCGATCTGAGAACAAACAACTTCAGCTAACAAGCTGAATCTAGAACACAGGATCGTACCAGCCACATACCAATCTAGCAAATGAACTCTCAAGGACTATCCAAAACCAAAAGAAGTACAACAGAGAATCAGAGCAGTTAATCTGTAAGTGACAACAACATCAGAACAATAAAAGAGGGAATAAACTGTGTAGGTAGAAAACCTTCTAATAGAGAGGAAGGCAAGGCTATACCAAATAATATAGACTGCTTCAAACTTAGAAAGATAAGGGTAAATTTCACAGTAACCACAAAGAAAGTTAACAAACCTATTCATAAAAATAAAGAGGAAAAACATAAGTCACAGTAAAAACAAAACCTACAAAAACAAAAGAAATGAAAAAATCCACAAACGAAAGGAATTCAGCACACGAGTGTAAGAAGAACAAAGAAAACATTGGCACCACAACAAAAAGAAGCATCTTATATCATGGATGACCCTGGAGGACATTATGCTGAGTGAAATAATTCAATCACAAAAAGACAAATATTGTATGAGACCTCTATTGTAAAAACTCATGAAAAAGTTTAAACACAAAAAGTGACAATCTTTATTGGTTACTAGGGATGGGCGAGTTAGGGGGGAAATACTAAATAGACAATAGATAAATAGATAAGTAGTAAGTTTGGTGAAGGGTAAGACAGTATACAATACCAGGGAAGCCAGCATAACTTGTACAAGGAAACGTCATGGAAGCTCCATAGACATATCCCTACTCCCTAAGGGACTGAATTGCTGGGCGGAGGGTTGTGGGGACCATGGTCTTGGGGAACATCTAGCTCAATTGGCGTAACACAGTTTATAAAGACAATGTTCTACATTCTACCTTGGTGAGTAGCGTCTGGGATCTTAAAAGCCTGTGAGCAACCGTCTAAGAGACTCCACTGGTGTCACCCCTTCAGGAGCAAGGGAGAATGAAGAGAACAGGATACAAAGAAAAGATTAGTCCAAAGGACTAATGGACCACAGCTGCCAAGGCCTCCACCAGACTGAGTCCAGTACAGCTAGATGGTGCCCGGCTACTACCACTGACTGCTCTCACCAGGATCACAACAGAGGGTTCTGGACAGAGCTGGAGAAGGATGTAGAACAAAATTCTAACACACACAAAAAAGACCAGATTTACTGGCCTGAAAGGGACTGGAGAAACCCAGAGAGTATGGACACCCTTTTAGCTCATTGGTGAACTCACTTCCGAGGCTCACCGTTCAGCTGGGGATTGGACAGCCCCATATAACAAAACGGGACTAATGAGGCACAGCAGTCCAGGGACAAGGTCTAGGAGGCAGAAGGGGACAGGAAAGGTGGTGATAGGGAACCCAAGGTTGAATAAGGATAGTGTTGACATGTAGTGGGGCTGTTAACAATTGTCATAGGGCAATATGCGTACTGTTTAATGAGAAAATATTTTGTTCTGTATACCTTCATCTAAAGTGAGAATAGCAGCACAACTGGAAGAACGTACATGAATTGTACAGGTAGAAAATTTTGAAATGGTGTATCTTTGGCTATGTATATTTTCACCAAAAGAAAAAGAAAAAAGGTCCTCCAAGGTCAAGAAGGGAGAGTGTTGACATGTCGTGGGTTGTTAACCAATGTCATGAAACAATATGTGTACTGACTGTTTCATGAGAAACTATTTATTCTGTAAACCTTCACCTGAAGTACAATTAAAAAAATTTTTTTATAAAAAAGTATTTCACTGTTGTTTTGAGTAGAGTTTCTTTATAACGGTGTGGAATCATTCCTCTCCCCAACTCTGAATGCCCTTCATTCTACTGTTTTCCAAATGAACACTAGATACGAAGTTTATGAACTCTTGACAAGAAAGCAAAACTTACTTTCCAACAATCTTGTGAATAATTTAAAAACAAACCACAAAAATCTATTCACTACCACTGCCACCCATTTTATGCTAGTCCAAAAGTTTTTAGAGTAATTTTTGTTATTATGGATAAGTGCACCTGAAAAGCAAGAAAAGTTAGGTGGTGGCTAATTTTAATACACTGTGTCAATCACATTTCATTGTATTAGCAACGAAAGACATGTGCTGGCTCTTCTGTAGATTTATTCAGGATTTTTTTTTTTTTTTTTGCTGAGGATCTGATATAATCTGCTGTTAAGTGACTTCTTTGTGAAGCCTTATTAAAATATACCAAATCAACAATAAAATAGAGTCAACTGACTGGAGGTAGACAGACATGGATGCTACAAATTGCGTTAAAATATTTCCATTTCCCATAATATGTCTTAGGAAACATCAAAGACATTGCTACAGGATTATATTTATTTCAATCATGGTTAACATACGATGACTGGGAAGCTGTAATTATTCTGCTTCTCTCAATTCAACATCATCCTATTTTCATCTCAAAATCACTAGAAGTAGTGGCTCAGTATAGAAGATTTATTTTATTGCTCTTTGATCAAAGATTATTATAATTTTTAAGCATAAGGGGTAGTATGATAAAATGGAAAGAATATTGCATAGGGTAAGAAGAGTTTAAAATGAAGACGGCAGTCCCATTTCTGACAATAAGACTTTTTGTTATCTGGGGAATCTCACATAATCCCCCAGAACCTTATTTTCATCATCTGAAAATGAGGGTGGTGCAGGTGAACTAGACAACTCCTAAGGACTTTCCCAGCTCTGATCATATATTATCTAAGAGTAATGTTTTTCTTACATAATGTGTTCTTTATTTTTCTTGAATTGAATTACATCAGTCGTAAATGGACACATCTAATTTAGATATAGACAACATAAGTAGCATGTTACTACCATTAGATTGTTCTTTCCCAATGTCACAAATACATATCAATTAAAAATAAATATAATATACCCATTCAATTTAATAAGTTTTATTAATTTGAATAAGTTCCTGTTTCTACTTAAAACTTTTTTTATATCTCACACTAAAGGTAGATACCTGTATCCTTCAAATGAATACAGTAAAAGCTTCCGTAAAAATGAGTCTTACTTAATTATTTTGGTTAAAATTAAGTCTATAGATAAATTGTGAAAGTGAAAAAAGAATTTTGTAGTTATCTGATTAACATCATCAATATAGCTAGCCAACCTGGATGATCCTGGATAGATATAACCAAAATATAACACAGGAATAAAACAGTGCTTTTATGATTTACCTTTAAATATTCTACCTGCTTGTTTTCTCTAAACCTTACTGCTAAGAGAATTTCCCCTTCCACTAGGAGTAAAGAGTTCTCATATTGATAACATAAAACAACTCAACTTAGTCATTTAGAATACATGTTGCTTTGTGATAATTATTTGCACTCACTGAAGCACCGTTTATCTTGTAAGACATGATTGTAAAACACCAATATCAATGGCAGTACAAGGGACTGTCTTGGATTATAATGGCAAACATTAGTGTTAGTTGTATTCTTCATGGGAGGAAAAAGCAGCTTCTTAGTATGGAAATTAATATGCAAAATTATCATAAAAAATGAGAAAGAAATTTTACTTTTTTATAGGTTTGACGAATATCACTTCTGAAACATCTGGGAACCTGAGAAACATTTGTACACATGCTTGCAGGTGCCAAACCGATGGAAATATATTCATAGTTTGAAACACAAAATGGGACCTGTACACAAGACATAGAGCTACTATGCACAGTATTTACCAGATAAGGTTTCTTTAAATTATATCAACATATATACTATCAAGAATATCTTACTGATGCAGATTTGTCTCTTTTGAAAGTTCTTTAGGAAACTGTATTAATTAGCACTTGAACGATATTTAATATGAGCCTCTGGGATCAGCCTACTCCAATTCCTTTTACATACAGCGGCTATAATTATTTTCTAAAACACAAATCTGGTTATAGTGCTCAGGTTCTTATAGGGTACAAGGTGCTGCATTGCCTGAAGAATGATTTTTATGCAAACAACGTGCCCTTCTGTGTTTGTTTGCTGGCCACACCCTGCCCCCAAGACGTATTTTGTCAAGTGCACTATGCTAATTATTTTTACAGCAACCTGTGGAAGAGGATTGGCCTGGCAGTGTTTGTAAGGGTGCTTGGTGGTGGGGAGGGCAAGGCAGGCAAACAAATGCAGAAGGTGTGCATTATTTGCATAAAAGTATGGTACAAAAAGGCCCTTCACAATCTGTGGTAGCCTCATACCCTATGTTCTAGCTCATTAAAAAACAAAAACAAAACTGCTCTATCCCATAAACTCTGATTTTATAGTCCATTATCTTAAAGTCATTGGTGAAAAGTGACTTTCAGCATGACAGCATGAGGAGCCACAAGAACCTATTCCCCAGTTAAACTGCTGAAAATTATACATAGAACAACCATTTGAAGTCCTGGAAATTATCCTAAGAGCATCGAGGAAATGAAGAAACACTTATTCAAGAAAATTAAGAGTCTGTGATTTTTTGAATGAAGACCTGCTTCCTCCTGCCCCCTTCCCAGCTCAGCAAGACAACTCCACTGAACACTGGAGCAGCCAAGAACACAGGGCTCCCTCTCCCCTCCACCCCTAGTTCCCAACTGGACAGCTATTTTCCCAGGAGGGACAGGAAATAGCATATTTCGTAATGCCCAGAGCTACCTGTTGCTGAGGTATAATTCCAGGAGACTGCAGCTGAGAAACGAGGGCTCCCTTCTTCAGCCCAGCTCCCACTCGTGGGATGGAGGCTCTATTTTGGATGCAGTCCCTGGGTGGCGCACCCAGAGATGCCTCTGAAGACAGGCCTAGCAATCTGCTCCCCAAAGCTCACAGCTTTTTAAATCCTGTGGAGCAGTTTCACTCTGCACACATGGGGTAGCCATGAGTCAAAATCAACTTGAGGGCAACCTAACAACAACAGCAAGAATAGACCTTGCCCTGGCGTTAAGGCACTTGTTCCATGTTCAGAGGGGCAAGCTGAGACCTGAAATTACTGCCCCTCCCCTCCACTATGTACTTAGCTCCTAAAGTAGAGGTAACCCTCCAAGAGAAATGGGCCTGACCAGAACTAGATGACTTCACTGGTTAATTCTATCGAACATTTAAACTCTTCAAAAAACATAAGCAGGAAACACATCCTAACTCATTACAGAAGGCAGTATTACCCTGATATCCAAAACACAAAGACAATCAGATGAAAAGAAAACTACCCACCGATATGGATGTAACTGCAATATGAATAAAGATGCAAAAACCCTCAACAAAATACTAGCAATTCAAGTCCAGCAACATATTAAAAGAATATAGATCATGACCAAGTGGCATTTATCTCAGGAATGCAAGGGCAATTCAACATACAAACATCAGACAAAAATCGATCAAAGTAATGCATATTATGTCAACAGATAAAAATTAAACAAAAAAGGATCATCTCAATATATGTGGAAAATCATTTCACAAAATCCAACACCCTTTCACGATAAAAAAAATATATCTATAAAAACAAAACAAAAAACTAGAAGTAGAAGGGAACGTCCTCAACCTGATGAAGAAGTATTTATGAAAAATATGTAGATAACATCATACTTAATGGCAACTGACTGGATGCTTTCCCACTAAGGAACAAGAAAATAATGCCAGTTCTCACCACTTTTATTCAACATTGTATAAGAGGTTCTATCCAGGGCAATTAGGCAAGAGAAAGAAATTTAAAAATCAACATCCATCTAAGAAAAGGATAAGTAAAACTATCTCTATACGCAGATGATGTGACCTTGTATATAGAAAATTCTAAAGAAAAATATTGAAGAATCCACTAAAGAAACTACTAGAACTAATGAATTTAGCAAAGTTGCAGAATACAAGATCAATATAGAAAAATCAATTGTATTTCTATACACTTGTAATGAGCTATCTGAAAATGAAATTTGAAAAATATCATTTAAAATAGCATCTAAAAGAATGAAAATGCTTAGAAATAAACTTAACAAAAGGAGTTCAAAACATATACTCTGGAAACTACAAAGGATTGTTGAAAGAAAGTAAAGAAATTCTAAATAAATGGAAAATATGCCATGTTCTTAGATCTGAAGAGTTAACAGCATTAAGATGGCTATACTCCCCAAATTGACGTACAGATTCAATATAATCCCTTTCAGAATCCCAGCTGGCTTCTTGTAGAAACTGACAAGCTGATTCTAAAAGTGATATGGAATTGCAAGGATCTAGAATAGCTAAAACAATCTTGAAAAAACAAAAAGAACAAAGTTGGAGGACACACACTTCCCACTTCAAAACTTAACACAAAGCAACACTAATCAAAACAGTGTGATACTGGCATAAGGGTAGATATGAGGATCAGAGGATTAGAACTGAGAGCCCAGAAATAAACCTATTATGGTCAATTGATTTTAGACAATTGTGCCAAGGTCATTCAATGAGGAAAAATAGTCTTTTCAACAAATGGTGCTGGGACAACACCACATGCAAAGTGATGAAATTGAACACTTACCTCGTACCATGTGCAAAAGTTAACAAAATAGATCAAAGAGTTAAAACTATAAAACTCTTAGAAATAAACATAGGGGTAAATCTTTATGACTTTGGATTTGACAATGAATCCTTAGATATGACACCAAAAGCCCAAATAACTAAAGAAAATAAATTGTACTTCATTAAAATAAAAATAAATTTGTGCTTCAAACAACACTATTAAGAAAGTGAAAAAGCAACCCATAGAATGGTAAAAAAATATTTGCAAATTATATCTCACAAGGGACTTATAAAAACTGTTACAACTTAATAATAGAAAATCCAGCTTGAAAATGGGCAAGGAATCTGAATAGACATTTCTTCAAAGAAGATATACAAATGACCAATAAACACATGAAAAGACACTCAGAAATAACCTATTGCCGTCGAGTCAATTCCAACTCATAGTGACACTTATAGGACAGAGTAGAACTGCCCCATAGGAGTGGCTGACCAGGAAATGCAAATCAAAAGCACAATGAGATACCACTTCACATTCACTAAGATGGCTAGAATCTTTTTGTTGCTAAGTTGTAGTTTTTTAAATATATTCTGAACATTAAACCTTTATCAGATATATGGTTCCCTATTATTTTCTCCCGTTCTCCAAGGTCTCCTCACTATGTTGACAAAGTCCTTTGATGAACAGAAGTTTTAAATTTGATGAAGTCTCATTTATCCATTTTGTCTTTTGTTGCTTGTGCTTTCATTTTCATACCTAAGTAAGTCACAATGAAAACAAACTTATAGCAGGGATGTATCCTCCCAAATAACTTTCAGGTTATGTTCTTAATCATATGGAATTCATATCAATATCCTATGCTTTGTACATCTAATCTACCAGCAGGTACCCTGTTTGGTATGGCCACATTAACTCTGATACCAATAACATTTTAGTATATTTGTATTTATAATCATAATGCATGCTAATGCATAAATGACTATACTAATGCATCAACAAAGGTATCACACAATATATTCATATATATTTTATGCAACAATTCTTGTTACAAATTTAATGCTTCCAGTGTGATTTAGTCTTATTCTGTCTAAAGTGGTTGCAGTTCCATCAGGGGAGTAAACTATTAAAGGCTCAAAAGTACTGCCTGATTCTGTTTCACTCATTAATTAATTGACAAAAGAAGTATTTTAGGGCAAGGATTACTAAGTAATTTGTCAACTAATTTATGGGCTAGAATTCTACAGATCAAGAAAAATGAGTTAACCATTAGAACTTAATTTCCCTGTTTCTAAAATAAGCATATCTTTCCTTGTACCACTACTGAAGATAACAAGAACACGCCAGTTAGAGGGCTCTGAAATTCTTAGAACAAGAATCATACACAGATACATACATACATAAAACAATAAAACAAAATATTAAGTCCATAATATAACTAAAATAAAAATGGAATCTTATGTTTAGAAAGGTGATTGTTTCCATTATAATTCCAAAGTTCTTCATTAAATTTTATTTAAAGTTGTATTATATTTTACTTTTAGTAACACTGGAATATTATATTTAAATGAAAATAATCTGTGTTGTATGGCATCCCAATTGCACTATATTTTCTTAAACTTAGCATCAAAAATGAAATTTTGGTGTCACTGAGAACTGTCTGGTACATAAATTTTCTCCTCACTTTATTTTTCATGGAAGAATTTTTTTATGAAATGAAGATTCTTAGACAGTGCAAGCACATAGCCAATTACAGTTTTGGTCATTCTTTACCCACTTAGGGACATTGAGAAATCCAATAGATGTTTCCAGAAATTTATGGAATGCAACAAATAATGTTTTTTTTTTCTTTTCTGTCAGCTAAACTTTTTTCTGGGCAAGTGACCATATAATATTTTTCTTTCCTAAGAATATTTAGCCACAAAATAAGATAACTATGGTATAAGAAACCAAACAGTTGTTCACACTTCCTCACAAGAAAAGCAAATTTTATTTGCTCCCTAAAATTATTTGGTAATGGCTATTGCAGACACAGCAGAGAAATGCACTAGCTGTGATTATAGTATTGGACAGTTTAAAAAAATTAAGTATTAGGTTTCTCAACATTTATCAAGCATTTTCTCTTTCTTTTCTTTCAAGGGATAAATTTGAAATGCTCGATACAGATGCACACATGTACAACATGACAACTACCTTAGCAATAGGCTGTTTGTTTTCCTGAATGGTTCCATCATGATCTCCAGTCACTGGTTGTTATTGATTCCTGAAACAAATATGATCCTCTCTGTGTTTCATTAAGCAGGCTATCTGTTGTTAATTACTCTTAAGTTCAAATCACTTTGTATTTCATTGAAGTCAACAAATTGAAGGAATTAAATATACAATTCATGCTGTACTCTCAATGCAATTCTCTTTATTTGAATACCAATAAATAATAAAGCATTTCTCTTTCTTACCTATTGTTCCCAACAGTGACTATGTGTGGTTATGTGTGTGTGGTCAGTAAGGCCAGCTGTGTATCTATGGAAAATGGTGCCTATGGCAAGCACTGAAATTGTGCCCCTGTCCAAACATTTGACACTCCTCTTTTAGATAACTTTAATATCAGCTCAAAAATATAAGTCAAGCTCATTAATCTTTTATCTAACACATTACCATGCTTGAGGAAGGACATTGGACCATACTGGGTTAACAGAAACTGCTCAGTGGTGGCACGCACCCAGGGCCTGTGCAATACCCTAGATACGCCACTCGTAGTGCACCAACAGTAAAGATTACACAGCTAGAGGTAAAAGACACTATCTTCCTTTAACATTTTCTTCCTGACTTTGCTTTTCTCGTTGTCAAGAAGTTGTTGCTCCAGAAGGCTATGGTTTCATTTGACTATCTAGAGATGTATTTCTTTAAATCATCTGTTATGTGTTAAACTTTAAGAGATCCCTAAATTTTTCAACTGAAACAGAAAAAAAGGAAGTCTGCCTCTGACCTGGCAGGTAGTGCATAGAAATGACTTCCATGAAAAGATTGCACAAGTTGAAATAAAATGAGAGTGATAGCATTTAAAGAACAGTATGCAGGCAAAAAGCCCCAGAAAAACGCAAACCCGTTAAAGATATTTGAAATTTATAAGCTCTCCTTTATTTTTGGTAAAAAGTTACCTGTTAACTATTACGGCATGTAACATAATTTTTCCAAAATGAAGCATATTTTTTTTCTGCAGCACAATCTGACAACTGTTTACTCATTGATCCAGCAAGATCAGTCACTTCATTAGCTCTAAAATGTAAATAATTCTTTGTAATCCATCATCCAGAGAGATAAGATTCAACTATATATTTTTATAAATATAATATGTTTTAACTAGGTCCAATATTATATATAATGGTCCATCTTTTTTGGGAATGTACGGAATCGACTCGAAGGCAAAGGTTTTTTTTTTTAAATGGCCATCTACTAATACTTAACCAAAATGATATACTTTACTCTTTACATTCTTTCTATTCAGAGTTTATTTTCCAAATATTCTCCAGGGTTGATGTTGTTGTTAGGGGCCATTGAGTAGATTTTGACTCAGAGTGACCCTACAAACAACAGAACAAAACATTGGCTGGTCCTGCGCCATCCTCACAATCGTTTCTGTGGTTGAGCCCGTTGTTGCAGCCACTGTCAATCCAGCTTATCGAGGATCTTCCTCTTTTTTGCTGACCCTCTACCTGACCAAGCATGATGTCTTTCTCCAGAGATTGATCCTTCCTGATAACACGTCCAAAGTTCTTGAGACAAAGTCTTGGCATTCTTGCTTCCAAGGAGTACTCTGGCTGTACCTCTTCCAAGACAGACTTGTTCCTTCTTCTGGTAGTCCATGGTATATTCAATATTCTTGAACAACACCATAATTCAAAGGCGTCAATTCTTCTTCTTCCTTATTCATTGTCCAGTTTTTACATGCATATGAGGTAATTGAAAATATCATGGCTTGAGTCAGGCACAACTTAGTCTTCAGAATGATATGTTTGCTTTTCAACACTTTAAAGAAGTCTTTTGAAGCAGATTTGCCCGATGCAATATGTCATTTGATTTCTTGACTGCTGCTTCCATGGGCATGGATTGTGGATCAAAGTGAAATGAAATCCTTTACAACTTCAATATTTTCTCCATCTGTCATGATGCTGCTTATTGGTCCAGTTGTGAGGATTTTTCTTTTCTTTATGTTGTGGTGTAATCCATACTGAAAGCTGTGGTCTTTGATCTTCATTAGTAGGTGCTTCAAGTCCTCTTCACTTTCAGCAAGCAAGATTGTGTCATCTGCATATCGCAGATTGTTATGAGTCTTCCTTCAATCCTGATGCCCCATTGTTCTACATATAGTCCAGCTTCTCAGATTATTTGCTCAGCATAGAGATTGAATAAGTATGGTGAAAATGTACAACCCTGACGCACACCTTTCCTGACTTTAAATCGTGCAGTAGCCACTTGTGTGGTTTGAACAACTGCCTCTTGTTCTATAAGCACCATTAAGTGTTCCGGAATTCCCATTTTTCATAATGTTATTCATAATTTGTTATGATCCACACAGTTGAATGCCTTTGCATAGTCATTAGAACACAGGTAAACATCTTTCTGGTTTTCTCTGCTTGCAGCCAAGATCCATCTGACATCAGCACTGATATTCACTCCTTCCATGTCCTCTTCTGAATCTGGCTCGAATTTCTGGCAGTTCCCTGTCCATGTACTGCTGCAACCATTTTTGAATATAGATGATAGTAGATACATAAGTGATATGTAGAGGAATATAAGATGAAAAACTTAACAAATAACCACCATCCTTTCCATACCCACAGTGTCCTATAACAATGACTAACTGTATACTTATTAGAAAGTCATTCTTCCGTGTAAGCTATTGCATTTACAGCAGTCTCTGAGTAAAGTGTGATTTCTCCTGAAGGAGGAAAAAATTAAGCAAACATTTGAATTTTAGGATCATAACGAAGAGAACTAAAGAGCCAGAATTCCTTAAGATGTTATTGTTGTTGTTGGGTGCCATTGAGTTAATTCTAACTCATAGTGACCCCAGATGACAGAGTAGAACTGCCCCATAGGACTTTCTAAGCTATAATCTTTACAGGAGCCATTTGCCAGGTCTTTCTCCCATAGAGCATCTGGGTGGGTTTGAATTACCAGTATTCTGGTTATCAGCCAAGCCCGTAACCATTTCGCCACCAGAGCTCCTTTCATGAGACGTAAAGACCATTATAAAGTAGGTAGATAAGACAGAACCAAAGAAAACTGTTCTCTTTCACAACTTTGTGCTGTGTTCCTCATGGGAAACACCATTGAGGTGCCAGTCAATAGATTTTAGTTCTAATTTTGCTTCTAGTGTGAACCATCTGTCACCTCTCCTTCCTAGGTATTAGTTTTCTCATCTGTAAAATAATGTAGATGGAGCCAACAATCTCTAAATTATCTACCAGCTTTATGCTTTGAGAAGAGACACCTCAGAAAATCTATTACATTATTGGGATAAGTATGCTTCAGGGGAGAGTAACACTCCTTGAAGTGAATAGGCTTTGTCACAGTTTATATTCTGTTTTTGTAAGTACATCTCTGTCTCAGCTGATATTCAGCACAACTAAAAGATGAATCACATGTGCAATTGCTTACAATGACATATTGTCCCTTTTTGTAACAAGTGCTCCATGAAATACTCAAACACAACTTTCTTCCTCTTCTTTTTCTTTGTGAGGAAGTAAAAATTTAGAATCATTGTAAAGTTATTCTTTTTTTAAATTGTACTTTAGATGCAGGTTTACAGAACAAATAGTTTTTCATTAAACAGTTAGTACACATATTGTTTTATGACAATGGTTAACAACCTCACGATATGTCAACACTGTCCCTTCTCGACCTTGGGTTCCCTATTACCAGCTTTCCTTCCACTCCTGCCTTCTAGTCCTTGTCCCTGGACTATTGTGGCCCATTAGTCTCATTTTGTTTTATGGGGCTGTCTAATCTTTTGCTGAATGGTGAACCTTGGGAGGGACCTCATCACTGAGCTTTAGTAAAAGGGAGGCCATGGTAGTTGTGGTCCATTAGTCCTTTGGACTAATCTTTTCCTTGTATCTTGTTTTCTTCACTCTCCCATGATGGTGAAGTAAAGTTATTCTTAATTTTTCATTCTGGTATTACTTATGTTCCTCCCACACTGAGCTTTCAAACTTCATTATACTGCTAAACATAAAATAGAAGTAAAATAATGTAGGACTAAGACATTGACAAAGAAAACAAAAATCCTCACAACTGGACCAATAAGCGACATCACGATAAACGGATAAAATATTAAAGTTGTCAAGGATTTCATTTTACTTGAATCCACAATCAATGCCCATAGAAGCAGCAATAAAGAAATCAGACAATGTAGTGCATTGGGCATATCTGCTTCAAAAGACCTCTTTAAAGCTTTATAAAGCAAACATGTTAGTTTGAGGACTAAGTTGTGCCTGACTCAAGCCATATTTTCAATCACTTCAGATGCATGTGAGAAGTGAACAATGAATAAGGAAGACCAAAGAAAAATTGATTTCTTTGAATTATGGTGTTGGTGAAGATTATTGAATATACTATGGACTGCCAGAAGAAGGAACAAGTCTGTCTTGGAAGAAGTCCAGCCAGAGCACTCCTTGGAAGTGAGGATGTCAAGAATTCATTTCAAGTACTTTGGACATGTTATCAGGAGGGACCAGTGTCTGTAGGAGGACATCATGTTGTTAAGGTAGAGGGTCAGCGAAAGACAGGAAGACCTTCGAGGAGATGGACTGACACAGTGGCTGCAACAATGGGCTCAAGCATAGCAAAGATTGTGAGGATACTGCAGGATCGGACAGTGTTATGTTCTGGTATGCATAAGGTCACTATGAGTTGGAACTGACTCTATGGCATCTAACAACAACAACAGAACATTGACTTTGAAGAACACACCTGGGTTTGTGAACATGCAATAAGTTCTGCATTTGAGGCTGAAAAGGTTACATATTTTTCATATTGAAAATCAGAAATTTAGTATTAGGTGCTATTTTTTAAAGTTTAAAAACTATTGTCTTTACCTTAGTGGTAGGTAAATGATGTTATTCAAAATATCTTGGAATTTTATTTTCTATATTTTTCTAACAAGGGATGCACATTGAAAGTCAACCAGAAATAACCCATTTCAAAAATATTTATGACAGGGCTGGAAAGTTTATTGAAGAGTAAACTTATCTCCTATAGCTTTGACTGCAACAGCTAGCCAATCTTGATTATTTTTGCATGCCAGGAAGCCAATTACAGTTAAAGCAATCACTTTCTCATGTTTTACCTTACTGAAAATTGATTATCTACCTCTAGAAGTAGCCAAGGAAATGAACTGTATGTCCACCAACATGTAATTAAAATTTCAAATAATAAATAAGAGTGACAGTGGAGATAAAAATGAGATCAAATTCAAATCAGAAAGGGGGATATATTTATCAAATTACCCTGGTGGCACAGTGGTTGAGAGCTATAGCTGCTAACCAAAGGTCGGCAGTTAGAATCCACCAGCTGCTCCTTGGAAACCCTATAGGGCAGTTCTACTCTGCCCTATAGGGTCGCTATAAGTAGGAATAGACTTGACAGCAACGGTTTGGTTTTTTTAATTGACAAACTGATAAAATACCAATTAGGAATAATTTTTGCACCAAACAAATGTATTTTCTAAGATTTTGAGGGACCTTTTTCTATTTGTGAGGAAACCATTTGCCATAGCACCATAACTCTCATTTAACCACTATGCCACCAGGGTTTCCACACATAAAACGATACTAGATGGAAACAACCCAGCTGCCCATTAACAGATAAATGGATAAAGAAATTATGGAATATCCACACAATGGAATACTATGCAACAATAAAGAACAACGATGAAGCCGTGAAACATATCCTGGAGGAATCTGGAGGGCATTATGCTTAGTGAATTTAGTCAGTCACAGAAGGACAAATATTGTATAAAACCAGTATTATAAGAACTCAAGAAAAGGTTTAAACACAGAAAAAAAATATTCTTTGATGGTTACAAGGGTGGAGAGGGAGAGTGAGTGTTACTCACTAACTAGATAGTAGACAAGAATTATCTTAGGTGAAGCGAAGGACAGCACACATTACAGGGGAAGTCAGCACAACTGGACTAAACCAAAGCTAAGAAGTTTCCTGAATACAACCAAACACTTCAAGGGACAGAGTAGTAGGGGCAGGGATCTGGGGACCATGGTTTCAGGGGACCTCTAGGTCAACTGGCATAACAAAGTTTATTAAGAAAATGTTCTGCATCCCACTTTGGTGCATGGTGTCTGGGGTCTTAAAAGCTAGTGAGTGGCCATCTAAGATGCATCAGTTGATCCCAAACCACCTGGAGTAAAGGAGAATGAAGAACACCATGGACACAAGGAAGGTATTATCCCAAGAGACAGAAAGGGCCACATAAACCAGAGACTTCATCAGCCTGAGACCAGAAGAACTAGATGGTGCCTGGCTACCATCAGTGACCACCCTGACAGGAAACACAACATAGAGTCCCTGATGGAGCAGGAGAAAGGTGGGGTGCAGAACTCAAATTCTAGTAAAAAGACCAGACTTAATGGTCTGACTGAGACTGGAGGAACCCCAGAAAGTGTGGCCCCTGGACTCTCTGTCAACCCAGAACTAAAACAATTCCCGAGGCCAAATCTTCAAACAAAGATTGCACTGGACTGTGGGACATAAAATGATACTAGTGAAGAGTGTGCTTCTTAGTAGATACAAGAGACTAAATTGGCAGCTTCTATCTGGAGGTGAGATGGGAAGGAAGAGAGGGTTAGGAGCTGGCTGAATGGACATGGGAAATCAGGGATGGAAAGGAGGAATGTGCTGTCACAGTATAGGGAGAGCAATTAGGGTCATACAACAATGTATGAATAAATTTTTGTACGAGAGACTAACTTGAACTGTAAACTTTCACTTAAACTACAACAATAAACAAAAAAAAAAAAAAGGAAAAAAAATGATACTGAAAACTTGACTGCTCTAGAGTCTTTCTATCTCTCTTTCTTGGCTATAATTCCTAAAATTTCAGCCACATATTTAATGTGACTAATATATCCACAACATAGTTATGAAGATTAAAAAAATTAAATACGTTACTACTAAAGTATAAGGTAAGGAGGCTTGATCTTTCTTTAGCATTTTATCACAGTTACAAATTTTTCAGGGTAGAGAGTAAGGACCAAGGATGGCACACAGACAGGAGAACACAAAATTTTGAGGAGACACAAAAAGCTATTCCATGGGTCATTTCTGGCATATGAAGAGATGATCCTAAGAAAGTTGTCTGGGAACACAGAGCAATTGCATGAAAGCATCAGGGAGATTAAAGGGAGGATACACTGAAGACAAAAAGCCTACTTTATCAAAATTTTCCCAGGTTGGTTCATGACCCTATTGAGAGTATTAATGAAACACTATTATGATTTTATTTTTTACATATTTCCCAGTTTCAACGATATACAAAATGACAGTTTATAGTATATAGATGCATGCATGATATCTCAGTTATATGTCTGGCAACTTGTTCTGAAGTTTTACACTTTTACTGTACTACTAAAATTACTACTGATCCCAGTAATAGAAAATGGTTTCCATGTGGGTTTTTTCCCCTGGTCATTACTAAGATAAACCTGCTTTTCTGTTGCCTTTCTTATTCTTTTGTGTTTCCCTCCCTATAAAAAATATCATTACTCCTCTTCATAAATGAATCCAGTATTATCTACAAGAGAAAATTAAAAAATTTTTAGTCATGTGAGTATTTTCTCTTCTTGAGGAAGGAAGAGAGGGAGGGAGAAAAGGAAGAAGGGAAAGTAAAGAAAGATACATTACTTTTGAAGGGAAGCAGGAATGGAAAATAAAGAGAAGGCAAATCTGGGGCGGAAGGGAATCCAAGGGAAGAAGGAGCCTTAGATTGACAGTGTTCTTTAAAGGCCCATTCCCATCCTTATCACTTAACCCATAATATCACAAAAGTATCAAGTTTAGTCTGGCCAACCAGGTCACTATCTCTTCTTGCATCTACAACCTAATCCGTAAATCACAGTAAGTCTACTAGAGAAATTGATGTTAATGGAGATTTGCAGTAGACAGAATTATAGGCAAGCAGTTTTTACTGTTTATTTCATCTCAAAGTGCTGGCAAATGTCTCTTCCTTAGTTCCATTTTTCAGTTATGAGGGAAGAGCAAGCAGCAAAACTTCATCAAAGATGATATTTTAGAGTCATTCAAAGACCAGAGACGGCAAGTCTTCTTTTCTCATATTCCCAACCTGACATCCAGGAAAGGGATAGGGAAAGGGGGATGGCTGGTGGGGATGAGGTTGCTGAATGAATGTATTGAAATGATAGGTCGAAGACTACATTTCCTTTTCATGAAATGATCTTTTCCATTATGTATCAAGCAGTCCCTTCCTTGGCTCTCAGGTTGGAAATGTTAGAAAAGAAGGATACTCTCACCTCTGGACTTTGTCTGACTCTAAAATACCATGGTCTTTTTCCATGATGAAGCTTTGCTTCTTGTTCCTCCCTCAGGAACTACGTTCTGAAAATGAAACTAAAGAAGAGAAATTTGCCAGGACTTTTGGATGAACTTTATAGTAAATGCTGCTTGCCTGCAATTTTATCTGCTACAAAATCTCTATTAACCACTATTTCTCCACTCTGCCAGAAGGATGATAGTTGTTCATAATGATTCCCCTCAATCACTAAGATACATATGGACCTTCTGAGCCGTTAGAAAAATGTTTATATTTGCTCTGGTTTTAGTGTCAGCTATTTTATATTATATTCCACAGGTCTGACAAATGTTTGTCAAAGGATGGCAATTATCAATTTAGACCAACCAGAAGTCTCTCCTTCCTCACTGCTAAATAAAGGCCAAGCTTTCTGTACAAAATCAACACTCTCTGATGTAGTGAGCTAGTCCAAAACAGCACGGGAGAAGAGCAGACATCCACAGCTGTATCTTTCAATAGCCAAGGAATAGCACTGTTGATGCACAACTTCAGAGCTTTCTCCTCTTCTAACTCTGTCCGATTCACAGAAATAAATGGTGCTGTGTGACTGTACTTTCAAAGAGTTGAATTTGGCTGAAGAAAAGGAGGCTGAATTAATCTAAGTGCCACACTGCTTTTAAGTTAAAAAGTCATATTTTGTTGCCTCAAAAAATGTGTCGTTGACATTCTGTAAAGTCTCATATACACTACTTTCAGCAATTTATATTTTCATAATGCCACACAACAGACTAAGTCATGATTTAAAAGTATTTGCAAAAGTCAGAAATCATGCTTCTGATGCATTTTTTCAAAGATATAATTTTTTACCTCTGTGCATTCAGATATATAAACACCATTTGTTTCATTTCCAAACATGAGAAAGAAAAGCATAAAATTCAAGTAACCGTTCATGGAATTTGTTCAAAAACAAATTACCCTTAATATGTTATTATATTATTAAGCAACAGAATAATTAGGTAGTTTGTTTTCCTATGTTAAAACCCCTAAACTATTTTTATCCTATATTGGTTGAATGTATAGACTTTAAAAGTTTGGAACTGGGTTAGAGCAGGCGTGTGTTATATTTTAGTGACCCTAAAAGGTTGCAAATGTAGTGTATACATCTGTAACCTCCCTGTATATGGCAGGAGGGCAAAAACTTCTGCAAGTCTAACAAATGGAACACTCCATTTTTTGCCTAAGACTGTTTTTCATTATTTTCAGCTTTCAAACATACATATAGGTCACAAGACACATGTAACTCCTCCTCAAACACACAGATATTTTTGTCTCCTCCTTAAACACACACACAGATATTTTTGTTATTCCATAAATAAAAATCTTTGAAAATGCAGTGTCATAATAGTATATTTTAAAATATGAAAATTTCTCGGTCAGTTCATCTTTCATTCACTAATTACATCGTCTACGTAAACTAAGTTGATGCTTTCAATGTACAAATGGTATAATTAATAAATGCATGGTGGTATATTGTTCTTTTTAATATAACTAGAACTACTATACATTAACTTTGCATTCCTGAATAATGTGACTGATGAAAAAGGTCCAATGACTACAATCAGACATGTTGATATACTTTGACAATATTTGCATACTTAGTCATGTCACTGGCTAGTCATGTTATGCAAAATATTAAACTTATTTAAGACAAACATGATGGCAGAGGAGGACAATTTTCT
Source organism: Dugong dugon (assembly GCA_030035585.1). Lineage (NCBI taxonomy): Eukaryota > Metazoa > Chordata > Mammalia > Sirenia > Dugongidae > Dugong > Dugong dugon. The sequence continues at coordinate 68,810,192 of CM057483.1, forward strand.
TGAACCCTTGATTTTTTGTTTTTGCAAATAGTAAATGCCATATTTTTACAAGTCAAAACATTGATATGCTTTCCTTAATATCACCAGAAATATCTTTATTATGACTATCCTTGATAGTTCTGAAATAATCCAATGTGTTATTTAGGAAGTGGAATTTGAATTAAAGTGAAAACATTTCCTTGTGGAGCCAGATGGATAGCCGTGACAATGTGTTTTAGCCACCAAGTGAATCTGGGGAAGCAGTATACTAATTCTAACCCCTATCAAATCATCGTAAAAAAAAAAAAAACACTGTTATGCAAAAATTAGCAAATATATAATCTCTGAGATATATATGTGCAAATGGAAAGTAAATAAGAAATGAGGATGTAATTATGACTCACTAATTTGTCTTGTTAATAATTTTATCACATATCAAACAAATGAGAAGAGTTACATTAATCATAATCAAATTGTAATGGTTAGAGAAAATAATTAATTAAAACGTCAGGTTACAAAAATAGTTAATAGCAGTTTTAAATGTCATCTCTGTCATTGACACTATTACTCTTAAATAAATAAATGTTTTAGACAAATGTTTTATATCCTTGACTATAGCCCAATTCTTTAAAAAACATGTTAGTACTAAGTGTGCTTCAGGAAAGCTTAAAAAATTACAAACTTCCAGGAAATCTTTATTAGGTGAGCTAATAGATTTTTCTATGAATCTTTTCATATAAAGAATTATGATGTGTGGTAACTAGTAAAAAGAAAAAGAAAAGAAAAAAGTGAAAAGGCTTTGGTGTATTAAATTATGCTCTTGTACTAGACTGTCCCTACAATTACAGAGTTTACACAGTACAAAACAAACTTGTGTTTTTTAGGCAAACCTAAGTATCTGACCCAGTCATAACAATTGTTTACTATTCATTTATATTTCGATATATATTCACACATTTATTTTACCTTTTGTTCTAACCTATTAGTTCTCAACTCTTAATTTAGTAAAATGAATTAAAATAAGATTTACCATTTCAATATTAAGTACATTAAAACTTACATATTAAGTACTTTTTTTCATATTCCTCAGTACATAAATACTTATTTATACAAAGTGAAAGATGACATAAATGAAACTGTCATTGAAGTCATGGAAATACAGTTATTTAATTTTATGCTATTTCATAAGCTATGTTTTAGCACTTGCTACACCAACTTGGAAAAACTGAGTCCCATTTCCAGCAGAAAGAATAACTAATAACCATTTAACTTTGGCACTCTTTATTGTATTTGTTGATAAGATGGCAGATATACGACTCCATATTATTTTATATATATGATCTGAAAGTCAGATAACAACTTCACTGTAATCATTTATAAATAGACGTACGTAGTAATAATTTGTATTTTAATATGATTTTTAATCATATGAATAAAAACCAATAATAAATCTTAAAGAAATTCCAGTAAATAGAACTGAGTTATTTAGTGGATAGAGATCAGCTGTAAAAATCAAAGCTCGTAAGATTAAAAGGTAACTCTATTTGATAATTTCAGTACAAAATCCACCAAAAGACAAATACATAGTCTATTACTGAAATAATTTTTCAGTATTGTAGGTGATTTTCCACGGCTCTAAAATAAATAGAAATTATAGTGGGATCATGTACAGAGTGATTACCTTTCAATACAGCATTCTGTTAATTTCTTTTTTATACTACAGAAATTGTGATCAATGATAGTTTATAAGATTAAGAAAATGTATTTATTTGCATGATACTCTCTTTATGTTAGAAATTCAGACTGGATTATATGCTGAGGCTATAAAAAATGAGCACTTGCTTTTGAAAAGATCACATAAAGATTAAACTCTAGGATCAAACTCACAAAACAAAATAAATCACAAAGCTGTTTAATACATTTACTATAATTTGAATTGTTCTGAATTGAGAATAAAATTTAACTGATGCAAATAGCAGCATGTGTAAAGAAATGACAATTGCCTTGATTAATGGTAAAAATAAATTTTTTTTTAAAGTCTGGAATTTATCTATACAGTCTTAGGAGTTACTAACTCAAAAATTGCAGTGACTTCAATATCTCCAAGTGAATTAAGAAAATGCTTTCAAAAATGGGTAGAACATTCCTTCCTGTAGGTCTAAGTTCCCACTGTCTACCGAAAAGGCAAACTATCTCAGACTTCTTTGCAACAGGGATAGAATTCCCACAAAAACAAAAAGAAGAACCAAATCCTTTGCTGTCGAGTCAATTCCGACTCATAGCGACCCTATAGGACAGAGTAGAACAGCCTCCATATGGTTTCCAAGGAGTGGCTGGTGGATTCAGACTGCACACTTTTTGGCTAGCAGCCGAGCTCTTAACCACTGCGACGCTGGTCTCTGCAATCTCCCTCTCAGAAAAGAAAATGTATTTCAAAGAGAAGTAATATATTAAATCTAACAGCATGGATTTATTTTAGTAGAATCAGCTAGATATCAGTTTCTTAGGTAGAGAGCAGAGCCTAGAGAAATGTTATTAGGCAACAAAATGTTGATCTAGGAAATTTTTATAGAAGAGAGAGGGGAGAAACATTCTAGATTCCAGGATACTGTCCAAATAATGATGAACCATCTGGGACGGCAGAACACAAGCATCCATGCTGGTGGATGACTGAATGAGGATATTAAGTGTTGGAGTAGGGAGACTAAATGCAGATGATGGTTACTGAAAGGGAGGTAAGTTGGGAAGGGGGGTCAGAGAGTTATTTTCACGTTCTGTTTTTTGCTGACAATCAGTTCCCAAAAAAAAGCAAAGTAGTTTGGCATCCACTGTTTTAAAGTCATGTAAATACAATGTATTGAATCATACAATTACTACCACTAATAATATTGATAACAGCTAAAACTTACATAGCACTTCTATGTTCCAGGCACTGTTATAATTAATTTTAGGTACACTGACTTATTTAACTTTCACTTAATCCTCACAACAACCCAACAAGGTAAGTATTATTACGTTCATTTCATGAACTAGAAAAATACCTTACTGGAATTTCTAAAATAATATCATGTTTCTAAATGTGAGACCCTTTTTTTTGGGGGGGGAGGCTATATCTGTAGATTATACCCACTTCTTGCTACATAATTCCACTCCGTATGTTCTGTTGTTGCTACATTTTTTTCATGTTTCAATAAGCAATACAAAATAAAATAAATTTTCTAATAAAGAAGTGAAAACTACTAAGATCATTTAGTACAGCTTTATCTAAGCATCCATTTGAAAGTACAGAAGCCCATTTAATTTGCAATGAAACAAATGGCCTTTTAAAAATAAATTTATTTTTTAAGTGTGTTTATTGTACTTTAGGTGAAGGTTTACAGAACAAATAGTTTCTCATTAAACAGTCAGTACACATACTGTTTTATGACATTGGCTAACAGCCCCATGACATGTCAACCCTCTCCCTTCTCAACTTTTTTTTTTGTTGTTGAAATATACATAGCCAAAGATACACTGTTTAAAAAATTTCCACATGCAGAGTTCAGTGACATCAATTACGTTCTTCCAGTTGTGCTGCTATTCTTACTTTAGATGAAGGTTTATAGAACAAAATAGTTTCTCATTAAACAGTTAGTACACAGGTTGCCCTGTGACAATGGTTAACAACCCCACTACATGCCAACACTGTCCTTACCAAACCTTGGGTTCCCCATCAACAGCTTTCCTGTCCCCTTCTGGCTTCCAGTCCTTGTCCCTGGACTGCTGTGCATCATTAGTCCCATTTTGTTTTATGGGGCTGCCAATCCCCGGCTGAATGGTCCTTGGAAGTCACTTCATCACTGACCTAAAAGGGTGTCTGAGGGCCACACTCTTGGGGTTTCTCCAGACTTTTTCAGGCCAGTAAACCTGGTCTCTTTTGTGTGTGTTAGAATTTTGTTCTACATCCTTATCCAGCTCTGTCCGGAACCCTCTGTTGTGATCCCGGTCAGAGCAGTCAGTGGTGGTAGCCGGGCACCATTTATCTATACTGGACTCAGTATGGTGGAGGATTTGGTAGCTGTGGCCCATTAGTCCTTTGGACTAATATTTTCCTTGTATCCTGTTCTCTTCATTCTCCCTTGCTCCTAAAGGGGTGAGACCAGTGGAGTATATTAAATGGCTGCTGACAGGGTTTTAAGATCCCAGACACTACTCACCAAGGTAGAATGTAGAACATGGTCTTTATAAACTGTGTTATGCCAAATGAGCTAGATGTTCCCCAAGACCACGGTCCCCACAGCCCTCTGCCCAGCAATTCAGTCCCTCAGGGAGGTTGGATATGTCTATGGCGCTTCCATGACCTTTCCTTGTAAAAGTTGTGCTAGTTTCCCAAGTATTGTGTACGGTCTCACTCTTCATCAAAAATACCACTTATCTATTGCCTATTTAGTATTCCCCTCATCCCTCCCATACCTCATAACCAACAAAGATTATTAGTTTTTGTGTGTAAACTTTTTCATGAGTTTTTACAATACAGGTCTCATACAATATTTGTCCTTTTGTGAGTGACTTATTTCATTCAGCATAATGTCCTCCAGTTTCATCCACGTTATGAGATGCTTCACAGATTTATCACTGTTCTTCATCGTTGCGTAGTACTCCACTGTATGTATATACGATAGTTTGTTTATCCATTCATCTGATGACAGGCATCTAGGTTCATTCCATCTTTTTGCTATTGTGAACAATGCTGCCATGAACATGGGTGTGCATATGTCTATTCGAGGGATGGCTCTTATTTCTCTAGGATATATTCCTAGGAGTGGGATTGCTGGATCATATGGTACTTCTATTTCTAGCTTTCTAAGGAATCGTCATATCATTTTCCAAAATGGTTGTATCATTTTGCATTCCCACCAGCAGTGCATAAGTGTTCCGATCTCCCCGCAGGCCCTCCAACATTTGTTATTTCCAGTGTTTTTGATTCGTGCCAGTAATGCTGGGGTGAGATGGTATCTCATTGTGGTTATAATTTGCACTTCTCTAATGGCTAGTATTCACAAACATTTCATCATGTGTCTGTTGGCCGCTTGAATGTCTTCTGTGGTGAAGTGTCTGTTCATTTCCTTTGCCCATTTTTTAATTGGATTATTTGTCTTTTTGTTGTAGAGGTGTTGGATTTTCTTGTAGATTATGGAGATTAGACCTTTGTCTGACTTATACTCTTCAAAACTTTTTTCCCAGTCTGTAGGTTCTCTTCTTACTCTATTGGTGAAGTCTTTTGAAGAGCATAGGTGTTTGATTTTTAGAAGATTCCAGTCATCTAGCTTATCTTCTGGGGTTTGTGTGTTGATTGATATGGTTTGCATCCTGTTAATGCCGTGTATTAGAGCCTGTAGTGTTGCTCCTATTTTTTCTTCTATGAACTTTATATTTTTTGGCTTTATATTTATGTCTTTGATCAATTTTGATATTTCTTTTTGTACATGGTGTGAGGTATGAGTCCTGTTTCATTTTTCTTGCAGATGGGTATTCAGTTTTGTCAGCACCTCTTGTTAAAAAGACTGTCTTTTCCCCATTTGATGGACTTTGGGCCCTTGTGGAAGATCAGGTGACGGTAGTTAGATGGATTTACATTTGGGTTCTCAATTCTGTTCCATTGGTCAATGTATCTGTTGTTGTACGGGTACCAGGCTCTTTTGACTACCATAGCTGTATAGTAGGTCCTGAGGTCAGGTAGTGTGAGTCTTCCAACTTTTTTCTTCTTCTTCAAAAGTGCTTTACTTATTTGGGGCTTCTTCCCTTTCCATACAAATTTAATGATTAGTTTTTCCATCTCTGTGAAGAAATGTTGTTGGTAGTTGGATCAGGATTGCATTGTATTTGTAAATTGCTTTGGGTAGAATTTTGACAATGGTGAGTCTGCCTATCCATGAGCATGGTATGTTTTTCCAATTATGTAGATCCCTTTGGGTTTCTTGCAGTAGTGTTTTGTAGTTTTCTTTGTATAGGTCTTTTACATCCCTGGTTAGATTTATTCCTAAGGGTTTTATTTTTTAGGGGCTATTGGAAATGGCATTGTTTTCCTGATTTCTTTTTCATCATTCTCTTTATTGGTGTACAGGAATCCAACTGATTTTTGTAATTTTTATCTTGTATCCTGCTACTCTGCTGAATCTTTCTATTAGTTCCAGTAGATCTCTTCTGGAGTCTTTTGGGTTTTCTATGCATAATATCATATCATCCCCAAACTGGGACAGTTTAACTTCTTCATTACCCATTTGGATCCCCTTTATTTCTTTTTCTTGCCTTATTGCTCTAGCTAGAACTTCCAGCACAATGTTAAATAGGACTGGTGATATAGGACATCCTTGTCTTGTTCTTGTTTTCAGGGGGAAAGTTTTCAGCCTCTCTCCATTAAGAATGATGTTGGCTGTTGGTTTTGCATAGATGCCCTTTATTAGGTTAAGAAATTTCCCTTCTATACCCATTTTATTGAGAGTTTTTATCAGGAATGGGTGTTGGACTTTGTCAAATGCCTTTTCTGCATCAATTGAGATGATCATGTGATTCTTTTCTTTCCTTTTATTTGTGTGTGGATTATGTTGATTGATTTTCTAATGTTGAACCATCCTTGCATATCTGGTATGAATCCTACTTGGTCATGGTGTATAATTTTTTGATATGATGCTGAATTCTATTGGCTAGAATTTTGTTCAGAACTTTTGCATCTATATTCCTGAGAGATATTGGTCTGTAATTTTCTTTTTCTGTGACATCTTTGCCTGGTTTTGGTATCAGCGTTATGCTGGCTTCACAGAATGAATTTGGAAGTGTTGCTTCCTCTTCAATGGTCTGAAATAGCTTGAGTAGTACTGGTACAAGCTCTTCTGTAAATGTTTTGTAGAATTCTCCAGTGAAGCCATCTGGGCCAAGGTTTTTTTTTTGTTGAGAGTTTTTTTTATTATCTTTTCAATCTCTTCTCTTGTTATGGGTGTGTTCAGATTTTCAACATCACTTTGTTGTAGGTTGGGAAGGTAGTGTTTTTCTAGAAATTTATCCACTTCCTCTAGGTTTTCAAATTTGTTGGAGTATAGTTTTTCATAATATTCTGTTATGAACCTTTTTATTTCAGTTGGGTCTGTTGTAATGTCCCCCATTTCATTTATTTGGGTAATTTGTATCCTCTCCTGGTTTTCTTTTATCAGTCTTGCCAGTGGTTTGTCGATTTTGTTGATTCTTTCAAGGAACCAACTTTTGGTTTTGTCAATTCTTTCTATTGTTTTTCTATTCTCTATTTCATTTATTTCTGCTCTGATCTTTATTATTTCCTTTCTTCTGGTGACTGTGGGCTTTTGCTGTTCCCTTTCTATTTTTTTGAGTTGTGTCGTTAATGTTTTGATTTTGTCCCTTTCTTCTTTTTTGATGTGTGCATCTATTGCTATAAATTGTTCTGAGGAGCCTTTGCTGTGTCCCAAAGGTTTTGGTATGTTGTGTTTTCATTCACATTTGATTCTAGGAATTTTCCGAATCCATCTCTGATTTCTTGTATTACCCAGTGGTTTGTAAGCAGGGTGTTACTCAGTTTCCATGTAATTGATTTTTTTTTTCCTTGTTGTTTCTGATCTTAATTTATACCTTGATGGCATTGTGGTCAGAGAAGATACTTTGTATTATCTCAACATTTTGGATCTTCTTCAGGATTGCTCTGTGGCCTAAGATGTGGTCTATTCTGGAGAACGTTCCATGTGCATTGGAAAAGAATGTGTACTTTGCAGCGGTTGGATGCAGTGTTCTATATATATCTATGAGTCCAAGTTGGCTGATCGTGTCCTTTAGGTCTTCTGCATCTTTGCTGATTTTCTTTTTAGATGTTCTATCCTTTAATGAGAGTGGTGTGTTGAACTCTCCTAGTATTATTGTGGAACTGTCAATTTCTCTTTTCAGTACTGTTAGAGTTTGTTTTATGTATTTTGGAGCCCTGTCATTGGGTGCATAGATCTTTATTATGGTTATGGCTTCATGATGGATCGTCCCCTTAATCATTATATAGTGTCCTTCATTGTCTCTTATGGTGGATTTTGTTTTAAAGTCTGTTTTATCTGAGATTAGTATTGCCACTCCTGCGCTCTTTTGGTAGTTGTTTGCTTCATATATTTGTCTCCAACCTTTGAATTTTAAGAAATTTACATCTTTGTTTCTAAGGTGTGTCTCTTGTACACAGCATATTGATGGATCCTGTTTTCTTACTCATTCTGTCACTCTCTGTCTCTTTTTTTGGTGCTTTGAGGCCATTTATATTCAGTGTAATTATTGGTAGATGTGAGTTTATTGCTGTCATTTTGTAGTGCTTTTTTTTTTTTTTGTGGTGCTGATGTTTTCTTTGTTCCTCTTATTCTCTTGTGCTGAATTCATTTTGTTTGTGGATTTTTTTTCGTTTCTTTTGTTTTTGTAGGTTTTCTTTTTACCGAGACTTTATGTTTTTCCTCTTTATTTTTATGAGTATGCTTGTTAACTTTCTTTGTGGTTATCGTGAAATTTACCCTTATATTTCTAAGTTCGAAGCAGTCTGTTATAACGTGGTATTGCCTTGCCTTCCTCTCCATTAGAAGGTTCTATACCTACACCGTTTATTAACTCTTTTATTGTTCTGATGTTGTTGTCATTTACAGATTAACTGATCTGATTCCCTATTGTTTTTCTTTTGGTTTGGCTAGTCCTTGAGAATTCATTTCCTAGATTGGTATCTGGCTGGTAGGATCCTGCATCCTAGATTCAGCCTGTGAGCTGAAGTTGTTTGTTCTCAGATTGAAGGACTCCCTTTACATAATTCATAAGTTTTGTTTTTACATATTCCCTTAATTTATGTTTATCTGGAAATGTCCTAATTTCATCATCATATTTGAACCAGAGTTTTGCAGGATATACTATTCTTGGCTGACATTGTTTTTCTTTCAAAGTTTTATATATGTCATCCCATTGCCTTCTTGCCTGCATGGTTTCTGCCGAATAATCCAAGCTTAGTCTTATTGTTTCTCCTCTGTATGTGACTTCTTGTTTATCATGAGCTGCCCTCAGGATTCTTTGTTTGTCTTTGGTTATGGACACGAGTGTGATTATGATATGCCTTTGTGATTTTCTTTTGGGGTCTCTTCTATATGGGGTTCTTTGAGCTTCTTGGATGGCCAGCTTTTAATCTTTCATGATACTGTGGAAGTTTTCTGTCAGCAGTTCTTCAATGATCCCCTCTGTGTTTTCTGTTTTCTCACCCTGTTCTGGAACTCCGATCATCTCAAAAATTTTTGCTTTTGATTATATCCCATATAATTCTCAGGGTCTCTTCATTTGTCTTCGTTCTTTTTCCTGAGTTCTCCTCAGAGTTATATCCACGTTTGTTTTCAATTCTGCTGATCCTGTCTTCCACTGTTTCAAACCTGCTCTTCAGCCCTTCTATGACACTGTCCCTTTCTGAAATCTTGTTTATCTTTGGATTTCTAAGTGTTGTTTTTGTATAATTTCTAGTTGTGGATTTATTTTGTCATTTTCTTCCTGCATTATTTTCCTGAATTTTTCCAATTTTTGTTGTGTATTTTCCATGAATTTGCCTGCCTTTTCCATAAATTTGTGTATTTTTTCCTCATTTTTGTCTGCTTTTTGCTTCATCTCTTGGATAATTCTGAGTATTAGAGATTTGAATTCCCTATCAGGTAGTTCTAGTGCCTTTTCTTCTACTGGAAAGTCATCTGCTGTTTTATTTTGGAAACCTACTGGAACCATCCTGTCCTGTTTTTGTAAATGTTTTGATATTGTCTGCTGTCTTTGGGGCATTGAGTATTTATTTTTCTCATTTATTGATTGTAGATTTGTTTTGTCCTTTATTTTTTTTAATTTGGCTATGTCTGAGCAGGCAGGCTGTGTGTTTTTTGTTGTTTGCTCATCTGTGGGCACAATACTTTTGGCCTCCTTCTCCAATTGGCAGGGTCAGTCGCTCAGATATGGTACAGCAGGGCAGATTTAGCTGAAGAGGAGTTTCTGGGATGGTTTGTTTGTGGCACTTACTACAGCCACAAGGGCAGGTGGGTAATCAGTGCAGGGCAGGTTCCAGGAGGCCGTGTTTGTGCTGCCTGGTGGTGTGATGTTAAGCGCACGGTGCAGGTATGCTGGATGGAGGGAGGCGATTGTGATGTGTGGAGCTAAGATGGGTATGGGAGAGAGGAGATAGGAGCAGGAGCCAAATACATACAAACAAACAAAAAAGAGTGCTACAGGAGCTTGCCGTTGGAGTGGAGAGGTGAGAGACTATACAATGGAGAAAAACAAAAGGGGAAGAAAAAGATAAAAGGTGAAAAGAATGAATAAATAAAAAATAGAAAGAAAAAAGAACAGCATAGCTCCTAGGGATCCCATCAGTGTGGCTACGAGGTCTGGAGAAGTTGTTCTCAGGTGTTGAAGTACAGACTGGCTCAGAGGCATAGAGGTATTCAGCACCAGGTATTCAGGGGACAGGAAGAGAAGGAAAGTACACAGAGATAAGAAACTGAGTAACGAAGAAAGACAGAAAAGGAAAAAGATGGAAAAGAAAACAAAACAAATTAGAAAAAAAGAACAAGAAAATCCCCCCCAAAAAAAAACAGAAAAAAAAAACCACGAGAGAAGAAATGTCCTCAGGGATCCCTCTGAGCGTCTGCGCAAGCTGAGGGGTTAGATTTCAAGCTGGGTAGCACTGCCTGGCCAGAACAGGCTCCCAACTCAAGAAAAGGAAAGGAAAACAAACACACAATTCAAAAGAAACAATCAAAACTCCCAGGATCCCACCAGCATGGCAGCATGGACCGGGAAGCAGTTCCACACTTGAACGGAACTCCATAGCACCTCAGGAAGAAGCAAAGATGGTGTACAGAGCCAGGTACTTGAGTGAAAGGAGGGAGACGTGGTGAGAGGTAAGGAAGAAATCAAAAGAAGAGGGAAAAACCAACACCAGCAGTCAGTGAGTAGACCAGTGCAGGTGGGTGGAATCTAAGCAGTCGGTGCTTCCTGGCCAAGAGACTGTGGCCGCAGGAAGCAGAGGAGGCCGAGTGGGGGTGAAGAAGGGTGGGGTGCTGTGTTAGCTGATAGGGGACCTCTGCATGTATGTCTCCTTGCTCTCTGTTCTGTCAGTTTCTTATTCCATGTGGTGCTTGGCTGAGTTCTTTATCTCTTCATTTGATGTTTAGGGTTTCAGTATTGCTGTTGTCTCTGTTTGGCTTAGTTTTTTGGATCTTTGCTATAGAGGGACGGCGTGGTGCTTCTGCCTAGAGGGCCATGTTGCTGAAAGTCTCCACATGGCCTCTTTTAAGGAAGTCTATCTGTACTATGTGCATTTGCTTTTCCTTTTATTTATTTATATATCAAATTAATAAGAACAGTTACATTAATCATAATCAAATTAAAATTGTTAGAGAAGAATAATCAAAACATTAGCTTAAAAAATATTTTATTTTTTACTTTTTGAATTAGATTTAATGCATTAAGAGAAACAATGCCTAACTTCCCAATTTATTTTTCAAAATGTCAAGTGGACTTTTTACTGACTATCAACACCCCTCAATTAATGCATAATTCTGAATCATCTATAAAGGCTGAAATATTTTTGTTCACCAACAGTAAAGAATTTTTTGTGGGATCAAGTAATGAGAATAACAGTAAAACTCACCTCAGTTTTATGAAGCTGTATTGAATTTTTTTCCTAAAAGATATTCCATATATATGAAGAGAAAATAGTTTATGTCAACACATTTACTTGTTTTAAATTTTAGTTCTCTAACAAAACTCAAATTGAAAGCATAAACATGCATTATTATATACATAAATTGACTTACTATTTTTATTAAATTATATTGCAGTCTCTCAGAAAATCCATACTATAGAACAATGTGATACTAGTACCATAGCATTTGCTAGAATATCTGCATTGTTTTGCATATTGAAATCCTAATAACAATAATAATAATAATAAAATGGCAGTAAATACATATAATTTTTCACCATGACAAAACCATCTGTGCTTGTGTATTCATTGCAATATCATTACAGTTTTAATGTATGTAATCTGCAAACATTTGTAGTGAAATGCAGGGGAGAAAAGAAAAGAAACTGCTTTCAGTGTCTATGGGCCTCCAGATAGCACAGTTCACTAGCTACCCAAATTGTTTTTAGGTAGTTTGGCGTATCTCAACAAGTCCTTCAGATTAAATTTGAAATGCAGTCACAGATGTGAAGATATAGCATTTTATACACTAGACCCCAGAGATTCAGCTCATTCTTTCACAGGTTTCTGCAACAAGCCATTGAGAGTTGGCAGCAGATTATCCTCAAAATAAAAACTATATATTGCATTAGAAAATTTCCTGCTCAAACATAAAAAAGCTGTACTATGTAAGCAATAGAAATATTCTTGTGCACAAACAATTTTAGTTGCTTTAAAAGCTACTACAAAAAAGTGGCCCTGTCTCTCAGCAAAAATTGTTCCCAATTTCCCACATTCTCGAAATTACCATAAATCCTGGAGCTTCGTGGTGGATTAAAACATAGTTATTTTATGGCCTTGATTCTAGTAAAGTGTAACAGGATAAACTTTATAACCAGTATCAGCCTAAGGTTTTTGTTGATATTGTTGTTTTGTTAAAATACTTTATTGTTTAAAAAGCACATAGAAATTTACAATGTATAATACTTTGACCCAGTCTGACACATATTCAATTCCATATATGCTTCTTTTTTTTTTTTTTTTTGGTGTGTGTGTTGCTATTAATACTAGCCACCACTCATCTGTCAGTCTGTGGTACTGAGATGGTTTGTGTGTTGCTATGATGCTGGAAGCTATGCCGCCAGTATTTCAAATACCAGTAGGGTCATCCATGGTGGACAGCTTTCAGCAGAGCGTCCAGACTAAGACAGACTAGGAAGAAGGACATGGCAGTGTATTTCTGAAAAATATTGGCCAGCGAAAAACTTATGAATAGCAGCAGAACATTGTCTGATATAGTGCTGGAAGATAAGCCCCACACTTTGAAAGGCATTCAAAATATGACAGGGGAAGGGCTGCTTCCTCAAAGTAGAGTTGACCTTAATGACATGGATGGACTAAAGCTTTAGAGACTTTCATTTGTTGATGTGGCCACCACTTAAAATGAAAAGAAACAGCTGCAAACATCCATTAATAATAGGAAAGAGGAATGTACAAAGTATGAAACTAGGAAAATTGGAATTCATTAAAAATGAAACGGGACACATAAAAATCAATATTCTAGGCATTAGTGAGCTGAAATGGACTGGTATTGGACATTTTTGAATCAAACAATCATATGGTCTACTATGCTGGGAATGACAAAATTAAGAGGAATGGTGTCCCATTCCATGTCGAAAAGAACATTTCAAGATCTATCCTGAAGTACAATGCTGTCAGTGATAGGATAACATGCATATGCCCACAAGGAAGACCAGTTAATACGACTATTATTCAAATTTATGCATCAACCACTAATGCCAAAGATGAAGAAACTGAAGATTTTTACCGACTTCTGCTGTCTGAAATTGATCATACATGCAATCAAGATGCATTGAAGATTACTGGTGATTTAAATGCAAAAGTTGGAAACGAAGAAGGATCAGTAGTTGAGAAATAAGGCCTTGGTGATAGAAAAGATGCCAGAGATCTAATGATAGAATTTTACAAGACCAACAATTTATTCACTGCACACACATTTTTTCAACAGCTATACACGTGAACTTTGCTGTATGGAATACACAGGAATCAAATCAACAATATCTGTGGAAAGAGACCATGGAGAAACAAATTATCATCAGTCAGAACAAGACCAGAGGCCGACTGCAGAAGAGACCACCAATTACTCATATGCAAGCGGAAGCTGAAGAAAATTAAAACAAGTCCATGAGAGCCAAAGTGTGATACTGAGCATATCCCACCTGAATTTAGAGACCATCTCAAGTATAGATTTGATGCACTGAACACTAATGACCAAAGACCAGATGAGTTGGGGGATGACATCAAGGACATCATACATGAAGAAAACAAAAGGTCATTAAAAAGTCAGAAAAAAAAGAAATGACCAAGATGGATGTCAGAAAAGACTCTGAAACTTGCTCTTGAATGTACAGTTGCTAACGTGAATGGAAGAAGTGATGAAGTAAAAGAGCCGAAAAGAATATTTCAAAGGGCAGCTCAAGAAAACAAAGTAGTATTTTAACGAAACATGCAAAGACCTGGAGTTAAAAAAACCAAGAGTGAAGAATATGCTCAGCATTTCTCAAGCTGAAAGACTGAAGAGAAAATTCAAGACTCCAGTTGCAATTTTGAAGGATTCTATGGACAAAAGACTGAATGACTCCGGAAGCATCAAAAAACTATGGAAGGAACACACAGAGTCACAGTACCAAAAAGAATTGATGTTCAACCATTTCAGGAATTAGCATATGATCAAGAACCAATGGTATTGCTGGAAGAAGTCAAAACTGCGCTGAAGGCACTGGTGAAAAACAGGGCTCCAGGAATTGGCAGAATAGCAACTGAGATGTTTCAACAAATAGATGGAAAGCTGGAAGCACTCACTCATCTATATCAAGAAATTTGGAAGACAGCTACCTGGCCAACCTACGGGAAGAGATCCACATTTGCGCCCATTCCAAAGAAAGGTGATCCAACAGAATTAGGAAATTATGGAACATTATCATTAACATCACAAGCAAGTAAAATTTTGCTAAAGGTAATTCCAAAGGGGTTACAGCAGTACATCGACAAGGAACTTCCAGAAATTCAATCTGGGTTCAGAAAAGGACATGAAATGTGGGATATCATTGCTGATGCCAGATGGGTCTTGGCTGAAAGCAGAGAATACCAGAAAGATGTTTACCTGCATTTTATTGGCTACGCAAAGGTATACGACTGTGTGGATCATAACAAATTATGGATAACATTGCAAAGAATCAGAATTCCAGAACACTTAATTGTACTCATGCAGAACCTGTACATAGACTAAGAGGCAGTCATTCAAACAGAACAAGAGGATACTGCATGGGTTAATATCAAGAAAGGTATACATCAGGGTTTTATCCTTTCACTACAGTTTTTCAATCAATATTCAGAGCAAATAATACGAAAATCTGGACTATATGAAGAAGAACGAGGCATCAAGATTGGAGGAAGACTCATTAATAACCTGAGATATGCAGATAAAACAACCTTACTTGCTGAAAGCCAAGAGAACTTGAAGTACTTACTGATGGAAGATCAAAGACTACAGCCTTCAGTACGGATTACACCTCAACATAAAGAAAATAAAAATCCTCACAAGTGGACCAATAAGCAACATCATGATAAATGGAGAAAATATTGAAGTTGTCAAGGATTTCATTTTACTTGACTCTTCAATCAACGACCATGGAAGAGGCAGTCAATAAATCGAAGGACATTGCTCTGGGAAAATCTGCAACAGAAGACCTCTTTAAAGTGTTGAAAAGCAAAAATGTCACTTTGAGGACTAAGGTGCTTGACCCAAGCCATGGTATTTTCAATCACCTCATATGCATGTGAAAACTGGACAATGAATAATGATGACCTAAGGACAATTGATGCCTTTGAATTATGGTGTTGGTGAAGAATATTGAATATAGCATGGACTGGCAGAAGAAAGAACAAATCTGACTTGCAAGCACAGCCACATGATCCTTAGAAGGATGGATGGTGAGACTTTTTGTTTCATGTCCTTTGGACTAGTTATCAGGATGGGCCAGTCCCTGGAGAATGACATCATGATTAGTAAAGTAGAGGGTCAGCAAAAAAAAAGGAAGACCCTCAATGAGATTGATTGACATAGTGGTTGCAACAATGGGCTCAAAGAGCAATAATTGCAAGGATGGCACAGGACTTGGCAGTGTTTTGTTCTGTTGTACACAGGGTCACTATGAATAGGACCTAACATAATGGCACTTAACAACAACAATAATACAAGCAGCAAACAACTTTAACAGGAATAGTTATGAAAGATTATAATGATTAACACCAACTCGACTCAGTTTCTCCAAAGAGTAGCAAAGGACAATAAGAATATTTTATATTAATCACTAAATTTACGTAAACAAGTTGATTTCTGTTAGCAATAATTGACTAAATTCACTATAAGTAGAACTGTAAGTAGAACTGATTATTCACATATGCTATCTGAATTTTATTAGGAAAATTAACTGCAACAATCAGTTTAAAACAGCAAGTTCAGTCAGTGTGTGGTTGTAGAGCTTGCCTGAAACTTTAAGCACACTAAAAGCAACACGGATGATTTAGTCAATTAGTAAAAAAAGGTGACTTGTCTAAACTGTAAACTGTATAAATCAGTTGATGAAAACTGTATAATCTTCATCAAGAAAAATGGACACTGAAATAAAAGAAAGATATCTTCCCTCATTCCATACTCAACTTCAAGTAAAATAAAACATTTAATCTAAAGGGTCCAAGGTATATACCTCAAAGAAAACAATTTATATGAGGCTCTACAGCTAATGAAAGGGGAATGACTAGAATAACCATTCTTAGAAATACAGGATATATCATGTGTAATAATACAACATTTTATATGACATGTCCAAAATTGTTCACCAGAGCATTAAAAGTGCTAATCCCTTGTTTTAGGTAATTATATGATTTGTGAAACTTAATATGGAATTTTGTGGGAAGAAAATCAGGAATTACACACCTAAACATAGCTGTCAATAGCAAAAATGAAATGAAATAAAATCACACTAAAGCACTAACTCATCAATTTTGGGCATGAAACAGAAGTTGGATTAAAAGAAATTCTTCAGTTGTAATATGGAAAGTATGTCAATCAGAAGTTCAGTGCTTTTTGCTTTAATCTTTCTGTACACTCAAAAGGTTATGGGATTAAAGCAGCACTAATAAAGGGAGATCACTTCAATAAAAACTCTAAAGAAATCCTTATTAACACAGTCTTCTTTGTGCTATGGAATATTCTCAGGAAGTACAAGGGCCCCACCCCTCCAGAATACAGATTCGTCTACAAACAGTACAAGGTCATCATACATGATCCTTATGAAAATAGAGCACACATATTATGTCAATATCTACAATTCGTTGTGCTCTATTTGGCTTCTTACTAGTTGACTGAAGAGCCATGTCACAAGGGAACATGAAACCCAATCACAAAGATTACAACTCTATACCCCATAGTTTAAGACTTTTAAAGTTAATTGATGTTAGTTTTTCCTATAAGCTGTAAATCACTGAATGCCATTGATATCTGATCTTGTTTCAAATTATTCACTTTTATTGATCATCTTTCCAGACACAACCTAGAAAAGATAAACCACAATACATATTCTTTTAATGTCAGCTTCCAAGGTATGCGTTTATTTTCCTTTTTCACCACCATTTTTTCCACAATGTGCACATATGAACACACAAAAATTAAAGTTACATAAATGGAAATGTAAATCCAACCATCTGAATGCTTGACCTTATGAAAATTAACAGTTGTCTGTTTATGTTTGCATTTGTGCTCTTGAGCATGCATGCATATGTATGTGCATTTACCAAAAGAATTAAGCTGAAACCTAAGTAAGAAATATGATCCAATATAGCCCTTGATTCAGAAAGTGAATGAAAGTTAAGTTGCTGTGGAGATAGCAGTATGGCCAATCTAAATACACAGTAATGTACTAAGAAGATATCATCTTCCAGTCGGTTTAGTCTAATGAGCTTAATGTCCAAATGTTCCTTGTCTACCATCACCACTCAACTGCCATCACTGCCACTAAGAAACAAGATTCAGCTAGCAAAGTCACAGATGTTCATGATTAGAATACTATAGAGTAAACTCATTCTGAACTTTAACATATGCTTTGCAGTATATTGGTTCTTCTGCTGAAAGCAATTTTTTTATTTCTTCCTATCTCATAGATTTATTTCATCATTGATATTAGATTACATTTCTAGTTTTTCCCATATTTAATACCACATAAAGTAAACAGTTACTTCTTATTAAAATGCCAAATATATATATATATACACATTAGATCGATTGCTTTATGGTTCAAAGTATATGGTAGTTCAAAGTAACTCATTTGCTTTCCCATTTTCTGACTCATCTTTTTTAGTTCTATTGCACTGCATGTCTATATATTGTTTCAGTTGGGACAAAATTCTATTAGAGTTTAAATTAATGTGAAAACTATGTAACTAAAATATAAAGTAGGAAAATTCACTTACGTGGGGTGTAACAATAGCCTCTTATTTGAAATCTTAAATCTATAAGGTCTGCAGTGAAGTAAGTGGAAACTTAAATATTTTGAACATTTTAAAATATGATAAATAGGATGGGAAATAACCATTCATATATTGGCAAATATAAATTTTACTTTTCTACTCTATAGTCATTATGGTAAAAATCAGCCACGAAACTAAAAACCAGTGACCTTTATTATTATCCCTCTGCCCTCTAGAGTTGGCAAGAGGGAAAATAAATTATATTTTTACTATACCTAAAATATATACTATATATAATTTCCTTGTTCAGCAATCAAGTAACTATAACACTGGCTAGAATTCTGAAGGCCTAGGTTGTATTCCTACTAAGATGTATAACTTTGGGAAGTTACTTAATCTTTTGGGCCTCAATTTACCCATATGTAAAATAAAGTGGATTTTATTCTGTCTAGAGACAATTCCAATTCTTAAATTTTGGTATTTTAATACATACCATGGCTACTGCATGTGAATACTCAAGTATTATAATTTTATATTAATTTATTTCCAAATGTTTTCAAATTCTTAAATATAACTATATTTTCAACTTATTTGAAACATTAGATATGTAGATATTATTAAAAGACTCTCCATGAAGGAACTCAAAGGATAGATAAGCAAAGAGGCCCTTGATAAAGAATAAATAAATAAATATGACCTGTAATTACATAATACCAAATGTGCGGATGAAAAGTGAATTTATCAATCGTTGTTGTTTTTAGGTGCCGTCGAGTAGGTTCTGATTCCTAGCGACCCTATGTACAACAGAACGAAACACTGCCCAGTCTTGCACCAGCCTCACAATGGTTGCTATACTTGAGCCCATTGTTGCAGCCACTATGTCAGTGTATCTCATTGATGGTCTTCCTCTTTTTCTCTGACCCTCTACTTTACCAAGCATGATGTCCTTCCCCATGGACTGATCCCTCCTGGCTGTCCTTCTTCCAAGACAGATTTGTTTGTTCTTTTGGCAGTCCATGGTATACTCAATATTCTTCACCAACACCATAATTCAAAGGCATCGATTCTTCTTTGGTCTTCCTTATTCTTTGTTCAGCTTTCGCATGCATATTAGCCGATGGAAAATGCCATGGTTTGGGTCAGTCGCATTTTAGCCCTGAAGGTGGTATCTTTGTTTTTAACACTTTAAAGACATCTTCTGCAGCAGATTTGCTCAATGCTTTGAGTCTTTTGATTTCTTGTCTTCTGCTGCCACGGGTGTTGATTGTGGATCCAAGTAAAATGAAATCCTTGACAGCTTCAATCTTTTCTCTGTTTATCATGATGTTGCTTATTGGTCCAGTTGTGAGTATTTTTGTTTTCTTCATGTTGAGGTGTAATCCATACCGAAGGCTGTAGTCTTTGTTCTTCAGTAAGTGCTTCAAGCACTCTTCACTTTCAGCAAGCAATGTTGTGTCATCTGCATAACGTAGGTTGTTAATGAGTCTTCCTTCAATCCTGATGCCCTGTTCTTCTTCGTATAATACAGCTTCTCGGATTATTTGCTCAGCATACGGATTGAATAAGTATGGTGAAAGGATGCAACTCTGACCCATGCCTTTCCTGATTTTAAGCCAGGCAGTATCCCCTACTTATCAATTACATATTGAAATATTTCAGAATAGCCTGGTCATTGACATATTGCAAAAAATAACATCACAAATACTGCATGATTTTTTTCATTTTTGAGAAAATATATTTTTATATAAATATAGACATAAGGATAAAGAATGAATAAGAAATTGCCATTAAGAAAGTTAAAGATTACAGTGGTTGAATAACTGAAAAATTCAATTAATTCAATTTGAAATATAATTAAATGAGAAATCACAACATTAACAGATCCAGAATTTTCTGATTTCCATCCTAGCATATTCCCACTATATAAAGCTACCTCAGAAACAATCAAAATGAGATTATAGCAAGGTTGAAGGACACAAGGTTAGTATACAAATGTCAATTGATTTCCCATATACCTGCAAAAAAATTGAAATTAAAAATTAAAAAATGACATAATTTACATTAGTATCCAAAAAATGAAATGTCAGTTGTTTGTTGTTAGGTGTCCTTGAGTCGGTTCCAACTGACAGTGACCCTATGCACAACAGAACAAAATACTGCCCAACCTGAGCCATCCTAAAATCTTTACTATGCTTGAGCCAACTGCTGAAACCCCTGTGTTAATCCATCCTACTGAGGGTCTTCCTCTCTTTTGCTGACCTTGTACTTTACCAAGCATGATGTTCTTCTCCAGGGGTTGGTCCTTCCTGATAACATGTCCAAAGTACTTGACACGAAGTCTCGCCATCCTTGCTTCTAAGCATTCTGTCTGGACTTCTTCCAAGACAGACTTGTTTGTTCTTCTCGCAGTCCATGGTATATTCAATATCCTTCGCCAGCACCATAATTCAAAGGCTTCAATTCTTCTTTGGTCTTCCCTATTCATTATTCAGCTTTCTCATGCACATGAGAGGATTGAAAATACTATAGCTTGGGTCACGCTCACCTTAGTCCTCAAAGTGAAATCTTTGCTTTTTAACACTTTAAAGAGATCTTTTTCAGCAGATTTGCCCAATGCATTGTGTCATTTGATTTCTTGACTGCTGCTTCCATGGTTGTTGACTATGGATCCAAGTAAAATGAAATCCTTGAAAACTTCAATCTTTTCTCTGTTTATCATGATGTTGCTTTTTGGTCCAGTTGTAAGGATTTTTGCTTTCTTTATGTTGAGGTGTAATCCACACAGACAGCTCTAATCTTTGATCTTAATCAGTAAGTGCTTCAAGTCCTCTTCACTTTCAGCAGGCAAGGTTGTGTCCTCTGCATGTTGAAGGTTATTAATGAGCATTCCTTCAATCCTGATGCTATATTCTTCTTCATATAGTCCAGCTTCTTGGATTATTTGCTCGGCATAAAGATTGAATAGGTGTTGTGAAAGGACACAATGCTGACACACACATTTCCTGATTTTAAACCCCACTATATCCCCTCATTCTGTTTAAAGGACTGCATCTTGGTCTATGTAAAGTTTCCCCAGGAGCACAGTTAAGTTTTCCGGAATTCTCACTCTTTGGAATGTTATCCATAATTTGTTATGATTCACACAGTTGAATGCCTTTGCATAGTCAACAAAACACAGGTAAACATCTGTCTGGTTATCTCTGATTTCAGCCAAGATAAATCTGACATCAACAATGATATCCCTCATTCCAAATCCTCTTCTGAATCCAACATAAATTTCTGGCAGTTCCCTGTGGATCCACTGCTGCAACCTTTTTTTTTTTCTTCTTTTTTTAAAACTTTTATTGTACTTCAGGTGAAGGCTTACAGAACAAATAGTTTCTCATGAAACAGTAGTAAACATGTTGTTTTATGACATTGGTTAACAATCCCACAACATATTAACCCTCTAACTTCTCAACCTTTTTTTTTTTTTGGTGAAAATACACATAGCCAAAGATATACCGTTTCAAAAATTTCTACATGCACAGTTCAGTGACATTGACTACGCTCTTCCAATTGTGCTGTTATTCTCACTTAAGATGAAGGCTTACAGAACAAAATAGTTTCTCATTTAACAGTTACTACAGATGTTGCCCTATGACAATGGTTAACAATCTCACAACACATCAACAATATCCTTACTCAACCTTGGGTTCCCTATCACCAGCTTCCTTGTCCCCTTCTGCCTTCTGGCCCTTGTCACTGGACTCCTGTACCTTGTTAGTCTCATTTGGTTTTACGGGGCTGTCCACTCCCAGGCTGAACAGTGAACCTTGGAGGTAGCTTCACCACTGAGTTAAAAGGGTGTCTGGGGGCCATACTCTCGGGATTTCTCCAGTCTCCTTTAGGCCAGGAAATTTGGTCTTTTTTTTGTGAGTTAGAATTATGCTCTACATCCTTCTCCAGCTCTGTCCAGAACCCTCTGTTGTGATCCTGGTCAGAGCAGTCAGTGGTGGTAGCCAGGCACCATCTAGCTGTACTGGACTCAGTCCAGTGGAGGCCTTGATAGCTGTGGTCCATTAGTCCTTTGGACTAATCTTTCCCTTGTATCCTGTTCTCTTCCTTCTCCCTTGCTCCAGGAGGGATGAGACCAGTGGAGTATCTTAGATGGCCGCTCACAGGCTTTAAAGACCCCAGACACTACTCACCAAGGTAGAATGTAGAGCATTGTCTTTATAAGCTGTGTCATGCCAATTGAGCTAGATGTTCCCCGAGACCATGGTCCCCACAGCCCTCCACCAAGCACTTTAGTCCCTCAGGAAGTTTGGATGTGTCTATGGGGCTTCCATGACCTTTCCTTGTACAAGTTGTGCTAGTTTCCCCTGTATTGTGGACTGTCTCACCCTTCACCCAAGATACCACTTATCTATTGCCTATTTAGTATTCCCCCCCCCCACCACTACCATCCCTGGTAACCAACAAAGAATGTTGCATTTTGTGTGTGAACTTTTTCATGGGGTTTTACAATAGAGGTCTCATACAATATTTGTCCTTTTGTGATTGACTTATTTCACTCAGCATAATGTCCTCCAGTTTCATCCATGTTATGAGATGGTTCACAGATTCATTGTTGTTCTTTCTCGTTGCATAGTACTCCATTGTGTGTATGTACCATATGTTTATCCACTCATCTGTTGATGGGCATCTAGGTTGTTTCCATCATTTTGCTCTTGTGAACAATGCTGCCGTGAACATAGGTGTGCATATGTCTATTCGAGTGAAGACTCTTATTTCTCTAGGATATATTCCTAGGAGTGGGATCGATGGATTGAATGGTATGTCTATTTCTAGCTTTCTGAGGAAGCGCCATATCATTTTCCAAAATGGCTGTATCATTTTGCATTCCCACCAGCAGTGCATAAGAGTTCCCATCTCCCCGCAGCCCCTCCAACATTTGTTATTTCCAGTGTTTTTGATTCGTGCCAGTAATGCTGGGGTGAGATGGTATGTCATTGTGGTTTTAATTTGCATTTCTCTAATGGCTAGTGATCGCGAGCATTTCCTCACGTGTCTGTAGGCCATTTGAATGTCTTCTTTGGTGAAGTGTCTGTTCGTTTCTTTTGCCCATTTTTTAATAGGATTATTTGTCTTTTTGTTGTAGAGATGTTGGATTTTCTTGTAGATTATGGAGATTAGACCTTTGTCTGACTTGTACTGCTGCAACCATTTTTGAATTATCTTCAGCATGTGCATGTGATAGTAACGATATTATTTGATATTTTTCACATTCTGTTGGATTACCTTTCTTTTGAGTAGGCACATATATGGATCTCTTCCAGTCGGTTGGCCAGGCAGCTGTCTTCCAAATTTCTTGGCATAGACAAGTGAGCCCTTCCAGTGTTGCATCCATTTGCTGAAACATCTCATTTGGTATTTTGTCAATTCCTGGTACCTTGTTTTTCACTAATGCCTTCAGTGCAACTTGGACTTCTTCCTTCAATATGATCAGATCTTGATCATATGCTACCTCCTGATATGGTTGAATGTCGATCAATTCTTTTTGGTACAGTAACTCTCTATTCCTTCCGTCTTCTTCTGATGCTTCCTTTGTTGTTCAGTATTTTACCCAAAGAATCATTCACTATTGCAACTTGAGGCTTGAATTTTTTCTTTAGTTCTTTCAGCTTGAGAAATGCCAAGCGTGTTCTTCCCTTTTGGTTTTCTAACTCCAGGTCTTTACACAATTCATTTTAATACTTTATTTTGTCTTCTCAAGTCAATGTTTGAAATCTTCTGTTAGCTCTTTTACTTCATCCATTTCTTCTATTCACTTTAGCTGCTCTACATTCAAGAGCAAATTTCAGAGTCTCTTCTGACATCCATTGTGGTCATTTCTTTCTTTTCTGACTTTTTAATGACATTTTTCTTTCTTCATGTATGATATCCTTGATATCATCCCACAGCTCATCTGGTCTTTGGTCATTAGTGTCCAATGCATCAAATCTATTCTTGAGATGGTGTCTAAATTCAGGTGAGATACACTCAACGTCGTACTTTGGTTTCTTGGGGGCTTGTTTTAATTTTCTTCAGCTTCAACTTGAACTTGCGTATAAGCAATTGATAAGTCTGTTCCACAGTAAGCCCCTGGCCTTGATCTGACTGATGATATTGAGCTTCTCCATGGTCTCTTTCCACAGGTATTGTTGATTTGATTCCTGTATATTCCACACGATGAAGTCTATGTGTATAGCCACCATTTCTGTTGTTAAAAAAAAAAAAAGTATGTGCAATGAATAAGTTGTTAATCTTATAAAATTCTATCATGAGATCTCTGGCATATTTTCTATCATCAAGGCCTTATTTCCCAAATACTGATCCTTCCTCTTTGTTTCTAACTTTTACATTTCAATCACCAGTAATTATCATTGCATCTTGATTGCATGTTTAATCAATTTCAAACTGCAGAAGCTGGTAAAAATCTTCAATTTCTTGATCTTTGGCATTAGTGGTTGATGCATAAATTTGAATAATAGTCGTATTAACTGTCTTCCTTGTAGGCATATCCTATCACTGGCAGAGATACACTTCAAGATATATCATGAAATGTTCTTTTTGACATTGACTGCGACACAATTCCTCTTCATTTTGTCATTCCCAGCATAGTATACCATATGATTATCTGATTCAAAATGGCCAATACCAGTCCATTTCAGGTCACTAATGCCTAGGATATTGATATTTATGCATTCCGTTTCATATTGATGACTTCCAGTTTTCCTAGGTTCATACTTTATACATTCCATGTTCCTATTATTAGTGGATGTTTTCAGCTGTTTCTTCTCATTTTGAGTCATGCCACATCAGTAAATGAAGGTCTTGAAAGCTTTACTCTATCCATGTCATTAAGTTCATTGAGGAGGCGGCTCTTGCCCAGTCATAATTTGAGTGCCTACCAACGTGAGGGGCTGTATCTTCCAGTACTATATCAGACAATGTTCTGCTGCTATTCATAAGGTTTTCACTGGCCATTTTTTTTCAGAAGTAGACCACCAGGTTTCTTTTCCTAGTCTGTCTTAGTCTGAAAGTTCCACTGAAATCTGTCCACCATGGGTGACTCTGCTAGTATTTGAAATACTAGTGGCATAGCTTCCAGCATCACAGTAACACACCAGCCATCACAGTATGACAACCTGACAGATAAGTGATAAAAAAAGGAAACACTTAAACTGAAATCTACAATAATATGTAACAAAAATACCTCAGAAGTATTTAAGGTTCTGTTCCAGACCGCCGTAATAAAGTGACTATCACAATAAAGCGAGGCACACGAAGTTTTTGGTTTCATAGTGCATATAAAAGTTATGTTTACACTATACTGTAGTCTATTGAGTGTGTGATAGCGTTGTGTCTAAAAAAATGTACATACCTTTATTAAAAAATACTTTAGTGCTTATAAATGCTAACCATCATCTGAGCCTTCAGTTAGTCATAATCTTTTTGTTGGTAGAGGGTGTTACCTTGATATTGATGGCGGCTGACAATCAGGGTGGTAGTTGCTGAAGGTTGGGGTGGCTGCGGCAATTTCTTAAAATAAGACAACAATGAATTGACATCAATTGGCTGTTCCTTTCACAGACGATTTCTCTGTAGCATGTGATTCTGTTTGATAGCATTTTACCCACAGCAGGAGTTCTTTCAAAATTGGAGTCAATCCTCTTACACTCTGCCTATGCTTTATCAGCTAAGTTTATTTAATATTCTAAATCCTTTGTTGTCATTTCAACAGTGTTCACAGCATCTTCACCAGTAGTAGATTCCAACTCAAGAAACCACTTTCTTTGCTCATCCATAAGAAGCAACAACCTTATCTGTTAAAGTTTTATCATGACATTGTAGCAATTCAGTCACATCTTCAGGCTCCACTTGTAATTCTAGTTCTCTTGCTATTTCCACCACATCTGCAGTTATTTCCTCCACTGAAGTTTTGATCCCGTCAAAGTCATCCATGAGGGATGGACTTAACTTTTTCCAAACTCCTATTCATGTTGATATTTTGACCCCCTCCCATGAATCACGAATGTTACTGATGGCATCTAGAATGGTGAATCATTTCCAGAAAGTTTTCAATTTACTTTTCCCAGATCTACCAGAGGAATCACTATCTATGGCAGCTATAATCCATTAAAAGAAAAAAAAGTTGCAAAAAGTATTTCTTAAATAATACGACTTGAATATCAAAATTACTCCTGGATTCACGGGCTACAGAGAGGATGTTGTGTTAGTAGGCATAAAAACATTAATCTCCTTATACATCTCCATCAGAGTTCTTGGATGATCAGGTGCATTGTCAATGAGCAGTAATATTTTGAAAAGAATCTTTTTTCCTGAGCAGCAGGTCTCAAAAGTGGGCTGAAAATATTCAGTATACCATGTTGTAAACAGATGTGCTGTAATTCAGGCTTTGTTGTTCCATTTACAGAGCACAAGCAGAGTAGATTTAGCATAAATCTTAAGGGCCCTAGGATTTTCAGAATAGTAAATGAGCACTGCCTTCCACTTAAAGTCACCAGCTGCACTGACCCCTCACAAGAGAGTCAGTGTGTCCTTTGAAGTTTTGAAGCCAGGCATTGACTTCTCTTCTCTAGCTATGAAAGTCTTAGATGGCATCTTCTTCTAATATAAGGCTGCTTCACCTACACTGAAAACTTGTTGTTTAGTGTAGCCACCTTCATAAATTATCTTAGCTAGACCTTCTGGATAATTTGCTGCAGTTTCTACATCAGCAATTGCTGCTTCACCTTGCACTTTTATGTTATGTTATAGAGACTCTTCTTTCCTTAATCCTCATGAACCATCCTCTGCTAGCTTCAAACTTTTCTTCTGAAGCTTCCTCACCTCTCTCAGTCTTCGTAGAATTGTAGAGAGCTAGGGCTTTGCTCAACATTAGGCTTTGGCTTAAGGGAATGTTGTGGCTAATTTGATTTTCTACCCAGACCACTAAAACTTTCTCCAGACTAGCAATAAGGCTGTTTCGCTTTCTTATCATTCGTGTGTTCACTGGAGTAGCACTTTTAATTTCCTTCAAGAACTTCTCCTTTGCATTCACAACTTGGCTAACTGTTTGGTGCAAGAGGCGTAGCTTTAAGCCTAGCTCAGCTTTCGACATGCCTTCCTCACTAAGCGTAATCATTTCTAGCTTTTGATTTATAGTGAGACGTGCAAATCTTCCTTTCATTTGAACACTTAGAAGCCATTGTAAAGTTATTAATTTGCCTAATTTCAATATTGCCCTGTTTCATGTAATAAGGAGGCCCGAGGAGAGGGAGAGAGACAGGCGAACAGCCAGTCAGTGGAGCAGTCAGAACACACACAACATTTATCAGTTAAGTTTGCCATATTATATGAGCACAGTTCGTGGCTCACCAAAACAATTATGATAGTAATATCAAAGATCACTGATCATAGATCACTATAACAGATATAATACTAATGAAGCAGTTTGAAATATTATGAGAATTACCAAAATGTGACACAGAAACATTTAGTGAACACATTGTGTTGGAAAAATGGTGTCTATAGACTTGCTCCATGCAGGGTTGCAACAAACCTTCAATTTGTAAAAAGCACAACATCTGTGAAGTGCAAAAAAGCAAAATGCAATAAAGTGAGCTATGCCTGTACACGGCCTATGTGAGAAAAATAACAAAGCTCTGATGAGATAAATCAAAGGAAATCTAAATAAATGGAAAGATACTTCATGTTCTTGGATGTGAAGATTCAATATTATCAATATCTTAATTCTTCCTGACATAATCTATAGATACTACACAATCTCAATCAAAATCCCAGTTATTTTGTGGATATTGACAAACTGATTCTAAATTTTATATGGAAAGACGAAAGACACAGAATGCACAACATAATACAGAAGAAGAACAAAATCAGAGGACTGACGCTATTCAACTTTAACACTTACTATAAAGCTACAGTGATCAAGACAGTGTGATATTGATGAAAGAACAAAGAGCCTAGAAATAGACCTACACAAACAAGGTTAACTGATCTTTGATAAAGGAACAAAAGCAAGCCAATAGCAAAAGGATACTCTTTTCAACAAATAGTGCTGTAAAAACTCGTCATCCACATGCAAAAAAAAAAAAGAATCTGTACGTGACATATCTCACAAAAACTTAGAAAGGATTATACACCTAAAAGTAAAACATGAAACTATAAAAATTCCACAATATAGGAAAAACTATAGGTGACCTTGTGTTTGACAATGACTTTTTAGATACTATACGAAAATCATGATCCATGAAAGAAAAAGATTCGTAAGTTGGACTTCACTAAAATTGAAAGCTTTTGCTCTGAGAAATACACTGTTAAGAGAATGAAAAACAAGCCACATACCTCGAAAAAATAATTTGTGAAACACATTTAAAGGGCTTGTATCCAAAATATAGAAAGAAGTGTTGAATCATAACAAAAAACAAACAATCCAACTATAAAATGGGCAAAAGATCTAAACAGACACCTCACAAAAGATGATATACAGATAGCAAAATAAGCATTTGAAAAGATGCTCAACATCATGCATCATTAGGTAATTACAAATTAAAACAACAATGAGATACCACTTTACACCTATTATAATAGACAAAGTCCAAAACACTGAAAAATCCAAATGTTGTCAAAGCTGTGAAGTCAAAGAAACTCTCATTCATTGCTGGTGGGAAAATGGTACAGTCACTTTGGAAGACAGTTTGGAAGGTTCTTCCAAAGAGAAACATAAGCTTGCCATATGATCCAGCAATCACACTCCTAAGTATTTACCCAAAAGAGATGAAAATTTATGTCCACACAGAACTTGCACACAAATTATAGCAGCTTTATTCATAATTGCCAAAAATTAGAAGCAACTAAGATTCCTATAACCGGTGAATGGATAAACACACTGTGATACATCCATACGTGGGAGTGTTATTCAGCTCAAAAAAGAAATGCTCTATTGTCACAAAAAGTCATGGAGGGACCTTAAATGCATATTGTTAAGTGAAAGAAGCCAGTCTGAAAGGGCTATATGATTTCAACAATATGACCTTCTGAAAAAGGCAAAACTACAGAGACAGTAAAAAGATCAGTGTTTGCCTGTGGTTTACGGCGAGGGATGAACAGGTGAAACAAGGGGAATTTTTAGGGCAGTAAAACTATTCTTTTTAGGGCAGTAAAACTATTCTTTTTAGGGCAGTAAAACTATTCATTTTAGGACAGTAATTAAGGAGACATAACATTAAGCATTTTTCAAAAGCTATAGAACTGTACAACACAAAGAGTGAACTCTAATGTAAACTATGGAATTCAGTTAATCATAATGTATCAATAGCAATTCATCAATTGTAGCAAATACACTACAGTAATGCAAGATGATAATAATAGGAGAAATTGTGTGGGAAGTGTAGGGAAGGGAGGGAGCATATGGGAATAGTACTTTCTGTGCAACTTTTCTGTAAATTTAAAACTGCTCTAAAAAAATCTAATTAAAAAAAATCATTCAAAATGGTCAGACTGGTCCACGGTTGTATCTATATTCATAGGAAAAGACTGAGATGAATTGTGTATTTAAATCTATATTCAAAAATGTTTTCACTATAATATGTGGGTGTACTTATTACTTTCAATGATGATAGATACATCTTTTTTAGTCTCTGTTAAACTATAATTTCAAAATGTAACAATTACATTCAAATTATGTCTGCTTTTACTTTATATATTTACTACCAGATAAACATGAAAATCTAGGTTATGATTAGCCTTAAAACTATTATACAGACTTCCAGCAAAATGGAGATCTAGGCAGAAGCACCACGCCGTCCCTCCACAGCAAAGATCCGAGAAACTAAGCCGAACAGAGAAAACAACAATCCTGAAACCCTAAAACATCAAATGAAGAGATAAAGAACTCAGCCAAGCACCAAATGGAGTGAGAAAACTGACAGAGAATGGAGAGCAAAGAGAGATTCATGCAGAGGTCCCCTATAAGCTAACACAGCACAGACCCACCATCTTGGAAGCAAACAGGGGGTACAAGAAACCAGCTTCACGGAGCTTCCAGCAGGAGACAAAACAACCAGTAATTTGCGATATACACTTTCCCACCCCCCACACTTCTTCACCCCCACTCGGCCTCCTCTACCTCCTGCGGCCACAATCTCTTGTTCAGGAAGCACCAATTGCTTGGATTCCACCCACCCGAATGGACCGGCTCTCTGAGTGCCATGTGTTGGCTGCTGGTGTTGCTTTTTTCCACTACTTTGGATTTCTTCCTTAGCTCTCAGGAACTCTTTCTCCTTTCACTCAAATACCTGGCTCCGTGCTCCATCTTTCTATCTTCCTGAGGGGCTGTGGAGCTCCGTTAGAGTGTGGAGCTGCTTCCTGGTCTGGGCTGCCACGATTGGTGGGATCCAGGGACTTTTGTTCGTTTGTTTGTTTTTTTTCTTTTCCTTTTCTTAGGTTGGGAACCTGTTCTGGCCAGGCAATGCTGCACGGCTTGGAACATACCCCCTTGGCTTGCACAGATGTGCAGAGGGATCCCTGAGGAAAAATTTTTTTTTTCTGTTTTTTGGGGGATTTTCTTGTTCTTTTTTTAATTTGTTTTGTTTTCTTTTCCCTTTTTGTCTTTCTTCATTACTCAGTTCCTCATCTCTCTCTATCTTCCTTCTCTTTCTGTTCTCTGAAAACCTGGTGTTGTATATCTCTATGTTTTCTAGCCAGGCTGTACTGCAACACCTGAGAACAACTTCCCCAGATATCATAGCTGCACTGGTGGGATCTATTCCTGTTGCTGTTGCTGTTCTTTTCCCTTTCTGATTTTTATTTATTCATTCTTTTCTTCCTCTTCCCCTTTTTTTTTTCCCTCCATTTCATAGTCTCTCATCTCTTGACTCCAATGGCAAGCTCCCCTAGCATTCTTTTTTGTTTGTTTGTATGTTTTTGGCTCCTGTTCCTCTCTCCTCTCTGCCATATCAATCTTAGCTCCACAAATAACAATCTCCCCGCTACATCCTGCCTACCTGCACCATGTGCTTAACATCAAACATTCAAGCAGCACAGGCATGGCCTACTGGAATATACCCCACACCGATTAATGACCAGCCCTGGTGGCTGTAGTAAGTGCCACAAACAACCCGTCCCAGTAACTCCTCTTCAGCTAGACCTGCCCTGCTGTACCATATTTGAGTGACTAACCCTGCCAATTGGAGAAGAAGGCTAAAAATATTGTGCCCACAGATGAGCAAACAACAAAGAACACACAACCCGCCTGCTCAGAAATACTCAAATTGAAAAAAAAAAAAAAAAAGGAAACAAACAAACCTGAAATCAATAAATGAGAAAAATAACTACTGAATGCCCAGAAGACAGCAGACAATATCAAAACATTTACAGAAACAGGACAGGATGGTTCTAGTAGTTATCCAAAATAAAACACCAGATGACTTTCCAGTGGAAGAAAAGGCTCTAGAACTACCTGATATGGAATTCAAATCTCTACTACTTAGAATTCTCCAAGAGCTGAAGCAAAAAGCAGACAAAAATGAGGAAAAAATAGACAAATTCATGTAAAATACAGACAAAAAAATGGAAGAATTCAGGAAAATAATGCAGGAACAAAATGCAAAAATAAATTCACAAGTAGAAATTATACAAAGACAAAAATCAGAAATCCAAAAGATAAACAACAAGATTTTAGAAATGGAAGGTGTCATAGAAGGGCTGAGAAGCAGATTTGAAATGCTGGAAGACAGGATCAGTGGAATTAAAGACAAACACTTGGATACAACTCTGTTTCAGGAAAACTCAGAAAAAAGAACAAAGAAAAATGAAAAGACCCTGACAGTTATGTGGGATACAATCAAAAGCAAAAGTTTGCAAGTGATTGGAGTTCCAGATCAGGGGGAGAAAACAGAAAATATAGAGAGGATCATTGAAGAACTGCTGACGGAAGACTTCCCCAGTATCATGAAAGATGAAAAGCTGGCAATCCAAGAAGCTCAACAAATACCATACAAGATAGACCCCAAAAGAAAATCACCAAGGCATATCATACTCACACTCGCCAAAACCAAAGACAAACAAAGAATCCTGAGAGCAGCTCGTGAAAAACAAGAAGTCACATACAGAGAAGAAACAATAACACTAAGCTTTGATTATTCGGTAGAAACCATGCAGGCAAGAAGGCAATGGGATGACATATACAAAATCTTGAAAAAAAAAAATGCCAGCCAAGAATAATATATCCTGCAAAACTCTCATTCAAATTTGATGGTGAAATGAGGTCATTTCCAGATAAACAGAAATTAAGGGAACACATAAAAACCAAACCAAACTTACAGGAATTATTAAAGGGAGTTCTTTAATCTGAGAACAACAAACTTCAGCTCACAGGCAAAATCTAGGAGGCAGGATCGTACCAGCCAGATACCAATCTAGGAAATGAACTCTCAAGGACTATCCAAAACCAAAAGAAATACAACAGGGACTCAGAGCAGTTGATCAGTAAATGACAACAACATCAATAAAATAAAAGAGGGAATCAGCAGCATAGGTATAGAACCTTCTAATGGAGAGGAAGGCAAGGCAATACCAAATAATGGTAGACTGCTTCAAACTTAGAAAAATAAGGGTAACATTCATGGTAACCACAAAGAAAGTTAACAAACACTCATAAAAATAAAGAGGAAAAACATAAAGTCTCAGTAAAAACAAAAGAAATGAAAAAATGATCCACAACAGAAGTAACTCAGCACAGGAGAGTAAGAAGAACAAAGAAGAAGTCAGCACCACAAAAAAAAAAGCACTACAAAATGACAGCAACAAACTCACATCTATCAATATTAACACTGAATGTAAATGGCCTCAAAGCACCAAAAAAAGAGATGGAGAGTGACAGAATGGATAAGAAAACAAGTTCCATTAACATGCTGTCTATAAGAGACACACCTTAGAAACGAAGATGTGTATTTATTAAAAGTCAAAGGTTGGAAAAAAATGTATGAATCAAACACCTACCAAAAAAGAGCAGGAGTGGCAATACTAATCTCAGATAAAATACACTTTAAAACAAAATCCAGCATAAAAGACAAAAAGGACACTATATAATGATTAAAGGGATGATCCATCATGAAGACATAACCTAAAAAACATCAATGCAGCCAATAAAAAGGCTCTAAAATACATAAAACAAACTGTAACAACACTGGAAAGAGAAATCGACAGTTCCATGATAATAGTAGGAGACTTCAACACACCACTCTCAGTAAAGGACAGAACAACTAAGAAGAATCTCAACAAAGATACAGAAGACCTAAAGGGCACAATCAACCAAGTTGACCTCATAGACATATATAGAACACTCCATCCAACCGCTGCAAAGTACACATTCTTTTCCAATGCACATGGAACATTCTCCAGAATAGACCACATCTTAGGCCACAGAGCAATCCTCAACAAGATCCAAAACGTTGAGATAATTCAAAGTATCTTCTCTGACCACAATGCCATCAAGGTAGAAATTAACAACAGAAAGAGCAAGGAAAAGAAATCAACTACATGGAAACTGAATAATACCCTGCTTACACATCAGTGGGCAATAGAAGAAATCAGAGACGGAATCAAAAAATTCCTAGAATAAAATGAGAATGAAACACATCATACCAAAACCTTTGGGACACAGCAAAGGCAGTCCTCAGAGGACAATTTATAGCAATAGATACACATATCAAAAAAGAAAGGGACAAAATCAAAACATTAACTACACAACCCAAACAAACAGAAAGAGAACAGGAAACAAAGCCCACAGCCACCGGAAGAAAGGAAATAGTAAAGAGCAGAGCAGAATTAAATGAAATACAGAACAGAAAAACAACAGAAAGAATCAACAAAACCAAAAGTTGGTTCTTTGAAAGAATCAACAAAATCGACAAACCACTGGCCAGACTGACAAAAGAAAAACAGGGGAGGACGCAAATAACCCAAATAAGAAATGAAATGGATCATAACAGAATATTATGAAAAACTATACTCCAACAAATTTGAAAACCTAGAGGAAATGGATAAACACACTACCTACACAAAATACAACAAAGTGATGTTGAAAATCTGAACAGACCCATAATAAGAGAAGAGATTGAAAAGTTAATTAAAAAAACTCCCAACCAAAAAAGCCCTGGCCCAGATGTCTTCACTGGAGAATTCTACAAAACATTTACAGAAGAGCTTGTACCAGTACTACTCAAGCTATTTCAGACCATAGAAAAGGAAGCAACACTTCCAAATTCATTCTATGAACCCAGAATAACACTGATACCAAAACCAGGAAAAACGTCACAAAACAAGAAAATTACAGACGAATATCTCTCATGAATATAGACTCAAAAATTCTTAACAGAATTCTAGCCAATAGAATTCAGCATCATATCAAAAAATAATACACTACTACCAAGTAGGATTCATACCAAGTATGCAAGGATGGTTCAACATTAGAAAATCAATCAACGTAATCCACCACATAAATAAAAGGAAAGAAAAGAATCACATGATCATCTCAACTGATGCAGAGAAGGCATTTAACAAAGTCCAACACCCGTTCCTGATAAAAACTCAACAAAATAGGTATAGAAATTTCTCAACATAATAAAGGGCATCTATGCAAAACCAGTAGCCAGCATCATTCTTAATGGAGAGAGGCTGAAAACACTCCCCTTGAAAACAAGAAGAAGACAAGGATGCCCTTTATCACCACTCCTATTTAACATTGTGCTGGAAATTCTAGGTACAGCAATAAGGAAAGAAAAAGAAATAAAGGGCATCCAAATTGGTAATGAAGAAGTTAAACTGTCCCTGTTTGCAGATGATATGATACTATACTTAGAAAACCCAAAAGACTCCACAAGAAATCTACTGGAACTAACAGAAAGATGCAGCAGAGTAGCAGGATACAAGATAAACATACAAAAATCAGTTGGATTCCTATACACCAATTAAGGAGAACGATGAAAAGGAAATCAGGAGAGCAATACCATTTATAATAGCCACTAAAAAGATAAAATACTAGGAATAAATCTAACCAGGGAATGTAAAAGACCTATACAAAGAAAACTACAAAACACTACTGCAAGAAACCCAAAGGGATCTACACAAATGGGAAAACATACCACGTTCATGGATAGGCAGACTCAACATTGTGAAAATGTCAATTCTACCCAAAGCAATTTACAAATACAACGCAATCCCAATCCAAATACCAACAACATTCTTCAAAGAGATGGATAAACTAATCATTAACTTTATACGGAAAGGGAAGAAGCCCCGAATAAGTAAAGCACTACTGAAGAAGAAGAATAAAGTTGGAGGACTCACACTACCTGACTTCAGAACCTACTATACAGCTACAGTAGTCAAAACAACCTGGTACTGGTACAACAACAGATACATTGACCAATGAAACAGAATTGAGAACCCGGATGTAAATGCATCCACCCACAGTCACTTGATCGTCCACAAGGGCCCAAAGTCCATCAAATGGGAAAAGACAGTCTTTTTCACAAATGGTGCTGGCATAACTGGATATCCAACTGCAACATATGAAACAGTACCCATACCTCACGCCGTATACAAAAACTACTTCAGAATGGATCAAAGACCTGAATATAGAGCCTAAAAGTATAAAGTTCATAGAAGAAAAAATAGGACCAACACTACAGGCCTTAATATATGGCATTGACAGGATACAGAGTATAACCATCAATGCACAAACCCCAAAAGATAAGCTAGATAATTGTGGTCTTCTAAAAATCAAACCCATATGCTCTTCAAAAGACTTCACCAAAAGAGTAAAAAGAGAACCTACAGACTGGGAAAAAAATTTTGGACAGTACAAGTCAGACAGAGGTCTAATCTCCATAATCTACAAGAAAATCCAACACTTCTACAACAAAAAGACAAATAATCCTATTAAAAAATGGGCAAAGGAAATGAACAGACACTTCACCAAAGAAGACATTCAAATGGCCAACAGACACATGAGGAAATGCTCGCGATCACTAGCCATTAGAGAAATGCAAATTAAATCCACAATGACACACCATCTCACCCTGGCATTACTGGCACGGATCAAAAACACTGGAAATAACAAATGTTGGAGGGGCTGCGGGGAGATGGGAACTCTTATGCACTGATGGTGGGAATGCAAAATGATACAACCATTTTGGAAAATAATATGGCGCTTCCTCAGAAAGCTAGAAATAGACATACCATTCGATCCAGCAATCCCACTCCTAGGAATATATCCTAGAGAAATAAGAGTCGTCACTCGAATAGACATATGCACACCTATGTTCACGGCAGCATTGTTCACAAGAGCAAAATGATGGAAACAACCTAGATGCCCATCAACAGATGAGTGGATAAACATATGGTACATACAATGGAGTACTATGCAACGAGAAAGAACAACAATGAATCTGTGAACCATCTCATAACATGGATGAAACTGGAGGGCATTATGCTGAGTGAAATAAGTCAATCACAAAAGGACAAATATTGTATGAGACCTCTATTGTAAAAACCCATGAAAAAGTTCACACACAAAATGTAACAATCTTTGTTGGTTACCAGGGATGGGAGGGGTGGGGGAAAACACTAAATAGGAAATACATAAGTGGTATCTTGGGTGAAGGGTGAGACAGTACACAGTACAGGGGAAACCAGCACAACTTGTACAAGGAAAGGTCATGGAAGCTCCCTAGACACATCCAAACTCCCTGAGGGACTGAATTGCTGGGTGGAGGGCTGTGGGACCAGGGTCTTGGGGAACATCTAGCTCAATTGGCATAACACAGTTTATACAGACAATATTCTACATTCTATCTTGGTGAGTAGCGTCTGGGGTCTTAAAAGTCTGTGAGCTGCCATCTAAGATACTCCACTGGTCTCACCCCTTCAGGAGCAAGGGAGAAGGAAGAGAAAAGAATATAAGGAAAAGATTAGTCCAAAGGACTAATGAACCACAGCTACCAAGGCCTCCACCGGACTGAATCCAGTACAGCTAGATGGTGCCCGGCTACCACCACTGACTGCTCTGACAAGGATCACAACAGAGGGTTCTGGGGACAGAGCTGGAGAAGGAGGTAGAACAAAATTCTAACTCAAAAAAAAAAAAAAAAAGACCACATTTCCTGGCCTAAAGAAGACTGGAGAAACCCCGAGTGTATGGCCCCCAGACACCCTTTTAAGTCAGTGGTGAAGTCATTTCCAAGTTTCAACGTTCAGCCAGGGAGTGGACAGCCCCATAAAACCAAATGGGACTAATGAGGCACAGCAATCCAGGGACAAGGGCCAGAAGGCAGAAGGGAACGGGAAGGCTGGTGTTAGGGAACCCAAGATTAAGTAAGGATAGTGTTTCATGTGTTGTGAGGTGGTTAACCATTGTCATAGGGCAACATGTGTACTAGCTGTTAAATGAGAAACTGTTTTGTTTTGTAAGCCTTCATCTATAGTGAGAATAGCAGCACAATTGGATGAGTGTAGTCGATGTCACTGAACTGTGCATGTAGAAATTTTGGAAATGGTATATATTTGGCTATGTATATTTTCAGCAAAAAAAAAAAGATCGAGAAGGGAGGGTGTTGATATGTTGTGGGGTTGTTAACCAATGTCATAAAACAATATGTGTACTACTGTTTCATGAGAAACTATTTGTTATGTAAGTCTTCACCTGAAGTACAATAAAAAAATAAAAAAATAACTATTATACACACACATGGATATATATATGCATGTATCTACATACATGTATACATATATACATATATATAATATATAAATATACTTTATTATATATATACATATATATAATAAAGTTCCTTTTGAAAGTGGTAAGTCATCTAAGTTGGGATTATATATACAGTTTTAGAAATTTTATTTGTTTAATTACTGTGAATCAATTCAATGTCTTTTATTGATACTTTGATGGAAATGTAATAATGTATAAAACAACATACCCTGAAATAGAGAAAGATAGAGAGAAATCCAATACATTGAATTGAAACAGAATATTGCAGTGTATTATAGTAGGTTGATTTTTCATTTAGGGATGAAAAATAGATTTGCATTAATAAGTTAAAGTATAATTTAAGACAAATGGTATTGTCTCTAATACTTCAGAGATATGGATTCCCAGTGGATTAGTAACTCCTAACTAACAAATTATCCTATTATATATGGGTTTCCTTCCTCTTGACTTAAGGGAATATGGGTTCATTTATGTCCAGAAAGGTATTTGGTGAACTAAGTTGTGTTAACTCCTCAAAAGGCAATATCTGGATGATGTTACTGAAGTGAGAAACCTTTAAAAGTAGACCCTTGGGCACTTTGTAGAAGTAAAGCTATGACCTCCATTGAAAAGTTGCACAGGCATTGTCGAATCACATAACTCCAAAGGAGAAATTTAAAATTGGAGGTAAGCCCTTCTAGAGCTAAATAATATTCCTTCCCAGGCTCTAATCTACACAGTAACCCATCAGATTTCAACAAATGCATTGTCTGATAGTTAATTTCAAGTGTCCACATGGCTATGCTACGTCGTTCCAGTTGTTTGGCAAAACACTAATCTAGTTTCTGTCATGCAGTAGTTACGTGTGATTAAACCAGTTTGCCTTGGGTAGAGTAGATTGAATATAATAATGTAATACAATGTAATACAATCAACCAATCAATTGAAAGGGTAAGTTTTCCTAGGGTATGTTATGCTTCCAGAGTATAAACAGATATTTTGGCAAAACTCTTTTTTCACTCTTGTAAATTCTGCACTCTTTCTGTTTCCTGACCTATGGGATCTTGAGATACAAGTCTGCAGGAGTCCCCAGCTTGTCACCTAACCTATGTATTTTGAACTTGACATCCCCCACAACTCCATGAGCCAATTCATTAAAGTAAATTTCTCTCTCTATATGTGTTTGTGTATATGTGTGTGTCCAAAGATGGCAAGACTTTGGTTTGATTACTTTGGACATGTCCTCAAGAAAGACCAATCATTAGAAAAGAAAATAATGCTTGCAAAAGTAGAGGGACCAGACGACTTTTTGTTCTGTTATGTACGGGGTCGCTATGAGTTGGAGCCAACTCAACGGCATCTAGCAACAACAAACAACAGCGACGAGGTTCAGTGAAAACAAGGGAAACCCTCAATGAGATGGATTGACACAATAGCCACAACAGTGGTGTCAAACATACCAACAATCATGAAGATGGTACAGAATCGGGCAACATTTTGTTCTATTATACACAAAGTTGACATGAGTCAAAGTGGACCAGATGGCAACTAATAACTAATTATATATAACTATATATACAGGCGCCCTGGTGGTGTAGTGGTTAACAGCTCGGATGCTACCAAAAGGTCAGCAGTTCAAATCCACCAGCTGCTCCCTGGAAACCCTATGGGGCAGTTCTACTCTGTCCTAGAGAGTTGCTATGAGTCGGAACCAACTCGAAGGCACCTATCAACAACAAGAACATATATATATATGGAGCCCTGGTGGTGAAGTGGTTAAGAGCTCAGGCTGCTAACCCAAAGGGCGGCATTTCGAATCCACCAGCTGCTCCTTGGAAACTCTATGGGGTAGTTCTACTCTGTCCTATAGGGTTGCTATGAGTTGGAATTGACTCAACGGCACACAACAACAACAAATATATATATGCATACATATATATGCCTGTATATGTATTTGATATATATATCTCTGGTTCTTTTTCTCTAGAGAACCCTAAGACATTCAATATAAGAACATATACTTTATTAACAAACGTTTTCATCTATTTCAAATGAAACAAGATGTAGTAATGCCAAATAGTGAGGATACAGTGTGGATTTTAAAAGCAATGTTATAGGATGCTATGCCTATGACACTATAGATTCCATCCATTGAGAATACTCTTATTTAAAGTTAAATCCTATGCTAAAGTGAACTTAACCAAAAGCACATAGGATGTAAAATAAAATTACGTTGTTAGCTTTCTTTTGAGAGGACTGATGAGAATAAGCTATACTAAATATTAATTTAAACATGGTTATTGGATGGTATAAACTACTCCAGTGAGGTTGCGTTTCTAGTGTTTTGCTGTTAAAATATCAACAAGGATCCTAAAATAGAAATGACATACTCTGCCAGAAAAAGCATTAATAATGGAGAGTTGTAACAACCCAACACACAATAAATACATCCCTTAAAACTATTCTGTTAAGTGTTATGTAAGGATATTTTACATATTAAGTAGTATGTGCTGGGTAAATAACAACACTTATTTTAAAAGGCTCTATATCTAAAAAAAAAAATTAATGCAGTCTTCTAATATGCTACACACAATATATCAAGGATTTGTAAGGTGCTGTTCATATTCAAACTTACAACGTTTTCTTGGTAACCAATCCTTGAATAATGAATGCAGAATAAAATATAAAGGATTCACAGTTCACACTCTTAAGGTCCAAGTAATATAAAAATCTTGACTTTTTGCACATTTTGTGAATGGATCAATCAGTACTCACATATACCTTCAGTCTGCAGAACTTTATCTCTTGGATGCCCGATATTACTTTGCTATCCAGTTCCTATGTATTTATCTTAACACTTTCTTCAATTCACCCTCATTGTCCATTTGTGCTCCTATTATAGCTGGCTACTTTCTGCTCTGATCATTTTCCTGCAATCTTTCCTTGTCCAACAAAGTTTTCATTTACCTAGCAG
Organism: Dugong dugon; assembly: GCA_030035585.1. Classification (NCBI taxonomy): domain Eukaryota; kingdom Metazoa; phylum Chordata; class Mammalia; order Sirenia; family Dugongidae; genus Dugong; species Dugong dugon. The sequence goes on from CM057483.1 coordinate 68,851,208, forward strand.
TTCTACAATATAGCCACAGAAAGAAGGGAAAAATTATTTAGCTTTTATATGTTGGTAGATTTCAAATGCGAATATTTAATATATTATTATGCTGAATTGGAAGAGTCTCCGGAAGCAACACTATTAACTAACAACAACAGTCTTCTTGAAATCTAGTCTGCTAAAATCATCATCAAACTAAAAAAAAAAAAAAAAATTGCCATCAAGTCAATTCAGACTCATGGCAACCTCAGCTGTTGCAGACTAGAACTGTGCTTCATAGGGTTTTCATGGCTGTAAGCTTTTGGAAGCAGTTCACCAGGCCTTTCTTCTGAGGTACCTCTGAGTGGGTTTGAGCAACCAACCTTTCTGTTGATAGCCTAGTGTTTAAGTGTTTGTGCCACCGAGGGACTCCTAAAATCATCATAGCATCTTTTAAATTCTACTGATTTATAAGATCGGGGGTGGGGGTGGGGGTGGGGGGGGAATTACTTAATTTGGCTGTATTTACCAGGGATTGCATAAACATATTGAAGATATGCGCTGATGAGTATAAGGGCATGGAGAGGGAAATGGACTAATTGAATATTTGCTATCTAGGTATTTCATGGAATCAAAAAAAGCCAAAAACCCTTCCAACTAGGAGTTTTTGTTTAATACATTTAACTACACTGGTTTTTGTATTGAATTGCGATTTTTTTTTTCTTTTGCAGGTGGCTTCTTTGCTCAGAGATGCATGGGATTTCCTGATTTGCAATAGCCACTGGTATCTTTATGGCTAATCTGAAGCATAATGTTTTCAATCAATTTTTCACCCAGCCAACTTTACACAGGCATTACATAGATGGTATCTTATCATCAATAAAAATGATACACAACCTGTTCTGGAGTTAAACAACAAACAATTCCCAGCAATCACCTTTATTACAGAATATGAAACAGACCTCAGAGACAGTCCCTTTAATGCTAGAGATTTACAACATTACATTCACAATTGCTTACTATGTAAAAGATTGAAGGTCAGTATTTGAGACTTGCTCTACTACACATCTTGTTTTCACTAAAATAAGGGGGGTAATCTGTCATGATAGTTAAGAGATGCATTGTTTGAAGTATTATGCACTTCAAGGAAAAAAACCAACTCTTAAATTAATGTTTAAAGTATATTTGGATAACAGTAGCTCTCATTCATAAATAATAAAACAAGCTGTTAAAGAGTATCCGATAAATACCTTAGGGCAAGAGGAGTCAAATATAATGGGAAGAGGGATGCCACCTCAACAGAATAAAAATGCAATGGCTTATATGATTGACATAAGCTAAAAAGACCAAATTTAAATAAATAAGAGTATAAGAAGGAAATTTATTTTAAACAAACATTAGTGCATTTATGGACACTATCACCTTTAAATGAGCGAGCCTGATTAAAAATGTCAGTACATGTAAGTGGGATTTAGTCTTATTCAAGAAGAAATTTCTATATTAGGTTAGCATAATAAACAAAGCTAGTTATAACAGATTGAAATTTTGGTTTACATATCTGTTTTTCTCAGTAGACACTGGGCCACTTGAGGGCAAAGAGCCTATTTTATTCCTTTGATATTCTCATCACCAAGGGTAGGATCTGATACAAAGAAACCATCGCATGTGTTTGTTAAAAAAAAATGACAACAAATTTGCATTAAATATTTACTAGGTTTCAAGCGCTTCACTAGGAATAGGTTACAGAAACTTATAAAACATCTTAAATTATTAATTCTCTATATCTCAACATATACTGTAGAATTTTACCACTTTAATATCTCTAATTTAAAGGATAAAATAATCCTAGCAAGTTCTTTTTAAGCAGCAACAAAATAATTCAGGTAACTAAGCAAGAATAGTTTCATTGTGATCCTCAAGGACTGGGCTAGGGGACTGACTAATACATTTACACTGCTTTGGTAAAATATCACCTGTGAGTTACCTGGGAGTTCAGTAGGAGACTTAACCAGCTTAAAAATTTAAATGTATCCTGAGGACTAAATGTATGAGGGTTTATTGTTGTTAGTTTCTATCAAGTCGATTCTGACTCATGGCAACCCTAGGTGTGCAGACTAGAACTGCTCCACAGGGTTTTCAAGGTTGTGACCTTTTGGAAGCAGGTTGCCAGACCTGTCTTCTGAGGTGTCTCTGAGTGGGTTTGAACTGCCAACCTTTTGGCTAGTAGTTGAGCGCTTAACCGTTTGTACTAAATGAATACAAAGAAGCATGCCAAAGACAATGTATCTAAGCTAATGGACATAAGATATGACATTTTAAAATCATAATTATTGTTCATAAATTTCTCAATATCTGACCTGGCAACTCCTGCTAACTGTATTGTAGAAACACATGTTCAGAAGAAAACTTCTCAAATTTCCAATATAAATGCAGCTTGACAGGAAAGAAGTGCCTCTAAGCCACTACTGCTGAGGACTGTACTTTTATTACACTCTTAAATCTAGACTTTTTTTCATAGAAACAAACAAAATATTTGAATCAATATCATCAGGTATTATGAAACTTTATCCAACTCCATGGGTCCAATCTATACATACTATTTCTCTGGACATTAATGCATGATTGCTTTTGTTCTCAAAACATAATGTTTAAGGGAAGAACATGCATAATAAATTGTCTTTAAGATACTGAAATGTTACGTGATGCTTGAATGACTCAATGAAAATCCTAGCTATTAGCATAACTGAAAACCAAACCAAATCCCTTGCCACTGAGTTGATTCCGACTCATAGTGACCCTATAGGACAGAATAAAACTGCCTCATAGGGTTTCCAAAGCTGTAAATCTTTATGGAAGTAGACTGCCACATCATCTTTCTCCTGTGGAAAGGCAGGTGGGTTTGAACAGCCGATCTTCCAGTTAGCAGCCAAGTGCTTAACTACTACAGCACCAGGGCTCCTGTTATTACTATAAAGCTTATAAAATTATGAATATTAGAATACTAGGAAAATCTAGCATCACTGCAAAAAAGCATGGTAAATGTATATGAATATCACCCATTGCCATAAAGTAGATTCCAATTCATGATGACTCCATGTGTTACCATAGGGTTTAATTAGCTATAATCTACTCAATTACAATAAGTTTGGTTTTGGTTTAATCTTTAGAGAGGCAGATCACTAGGCCTTTCTTCCATGGCACTGCTTGGTGGGTTCAAACTGCCAACTTTTAGATTAGTAGTCGAGAGTAAACCATTTGCTCCAAACAGGTACTGAAAAAGACTGTCTCCTACTAGTGACATGAGAGCAATAGGCCATAGAGTAACTAATCCTTAGTTCAGCCAAGAAGAAAAACATATGGTTTGATTAAATAAACATGGTTTGTTAATCTAGTATTCTAAAGGACAGAGTAAGCAGATATCTCTACATCAATGCCGTCAGGAAACTTTATTAGAAAACGTTTTCCACTAAACCCCCTAGGAAAGCTTCCTTTGCTAGCTATTTTCACAAATCAGAAGATAGGAATTAAGGTGAAATTAAAATTATTTGTTCTTCTAAAATAGGGGAATTTTCTATTTCAAAGTTGTCATTAATTTAGCAGTGAAGGCATCAAATGTTACTGTTTATTATATGAAAATCTTTAGAATTACAATTGTTTCAATTGTTTGTTGAGATCAGAGATATAAATTATCATTAGAGCTTTAGAGTTCAGAGTACCAATTTTCAATGTATCAGTTATTGACTTAGTCATAGATAGCACCAGACAACGTTTCTAAATTACATACCAAATTATATGGCATTGAATGAAGCAATGACTGCCAACAGTTGCTAGGGGGGAAAAAAAAGGAATAGAAAACTGCCCAATCGGTGACAATGGAAAAAGTACATATGCAAAAGACTAAATTTGTAACTACACCTAACACAACTGTAAAGCTAAATACCTTGCAATGGTGTATTTACTACATAGTAGAGTGCTACTGAAATAAACCTTTATAATGCTTTCCTCTTTTCTATTGCTTTGAAAAAAAACATATTTTCAAAATCTTTTAAAACTTTGACTTATTTTACTTACTGTGTCACTATCTATTATTTCCCATACATTAGGAATAGAACTTAAATGAATATCGATGATTTTATTTCAGAACATCCTCAGTATTATGCTACACAGAGTGGAAACATCTGTTTCTCAGAGACACAATTGATGGATTTGATGTTGCAATGTGAGACAATGGTAGGAATGAAGATTTAGATCATTTTGATGTGAAGTTAGGAGTTTTCTGTAAGGGATGAGAAAAAGAGACACTATGTGATCATGTAGTTCTCCTCCCCTGCCTTTTGCATAAAACCTAAGGAAAAAAATATTTTTAAAGAGATGAAAAGAATTCAAATTGGATAGTTCATCCAACTGAGACCTTGTGGAAAAATACTTGAAAAATATTCAGAGCATCAAAGTTTAAATATCCAGATTGGAAAAGAAGAAATAAAATTATCCCTCTTCATGGATGATATGATCCTTTATATAGAAAATCCCAAAGAGTCCAGAAGAAAACTTCTAGAGCTTATAGAGAAATTTAGCAAGTTGCAGGGTACAAGTTCGACAAACAAAAATCAGTTGGATTTCTATACACCAGCAATGAGAATTCTGAAAAGGAAATTAGGGAAACAATTCCATTTACAATAGCATCTAGGAGAATAAAATATCTAGGAATAGGTGAAGGATTTATAAAAAAAAAAAAAAAAAATGAAAAAACTATAAAACACTGCTGGAAGATATTAAAGGAGACTTAAATAAATGGAAAGATGTTCCTGTTCATAGAGTAGAAGACTTAATATTGTTAAGAAGTCAATACTACCCAAAGCGATCCATAGATTGAACATCATCCCGATCAAAGATCCAGCAGTCTTCTTTCAGAAATAGAAAACCAATCCTCAATTTTATATGGAATGGCAAGAGGACCTGAGCAGCTAAAGCAATGTAGAAAGAGAAGAACAAAGCAGGGACCCTCACACTTCCTGATTTTAAAACATACTATACAGCTATGTAATCAAAACAGCCTGGTACTGGTGTAACAATAGATGCACAGACCAATGGAATAGAACTGAAACTCCAGAAATAAACCTACACATCTATGGTCAACTGTTTTTTGACAAGGGTGCTAAATTCATTCAATGGGGAAAGGAGAGTATCTTCAATAAATGGTGTCGGGAAAATTGGATTTCCACAGCAGAAAAATGAAACAGAATCCATGCCTCACACAGTACACAGAAACAAATTCAAAATGGATTAAGGACCTAAATGTGCAAACTAAAACCATAAAATTCTTAGAAGAAAAAGAAGGGACAGCACTGTCAGGCCTAGCTTTTTAACAATGGATTATCTAATAACAAAAGCACAAACAGCAAAAGACAAAAGAAATAAATGGGACAGCATAAAAATTTAAAACTTTTGTTTCTCAAAAGATTTTACCAAAAAAAGTGAAAAGACAAGCTACTGACTGGGAGAATATCTTCAAAAACCATATATCCAATTAGAACCTAATAACCAAAATATATATAAAATTGGAGAACTTGAAAGCAAGAAGACAAATGACCCAATCATAAAATAGGCAAAAGACTTGAATAGACATTCCACTAAAAAGGACATTCAAATGGCCACCAGACACATGAAAAGATGCCTAGCGTCATTAGCAATCAGAAAGATGCAAATCAAAACCACAATGAGATACCATTCCACTCCCGCTAGGATGGCTAAGATAAAAAAAAACTGTCAGAGAAGATGTGGGGAAATTGGAACTCTGACTTATTGCTTGTGGTGGGAATGTAAAATGGTACAGTCATTGTGGAAAACAGTGTGGCAGTTCCTCAAAAAACAAAAACTAAAACTACTGTATGACCCAGCAAGTCCACTCCTAGGTATATACCCAAAAGACTTGAAAGCAGAGACTCAGAGACTTGTACACCAATGTTCATTGCAGTACTATTCACAACAGCCAAAAGGTGGAAACAACCTAAATTCCCATCAATAGATGAATGGATAAACAAAATGTGGTACATACATACAATGAAATACTACTCAGCTAGTAGGAGAAATGAGGTCTTAATATGTGCTATAGTATGGAGGCGCTGGAAGATATTATGCCAAGTGAAATAAGTCAATCACAAAAGGACAAATAGTGCATAACCTCACTTATATCAAAAGACAAGAACAAGCAAATTTAGAGAGAACAATGCTTATTAGTCGTTACCAGGGGTGGGAGGAAGGGGCAAAGGTGGGATTAACAGTGAGGGAAATACTGCAGTGATTAAGGGTAGAGTTGCACAGCTGAGTATTTAATAGCTGTCAATAAGTTGTACATCTGCAAAAAGTTGAAATGGCAAAAGTTGTGTGATATATTTAAAAAAATGACAAAAAAAAGAGTACCACATTTTTACGCAAATAACATGCACCTTCTATGTCTGTTTGCCAACCATGCCCTCCCCCTGTGAGGTACTTTCGTAAATGCCGCTATGCTTATTTTTTTTCTACATGTTACTCTGAAAAAAATTAGCATAGCACACTTACAAAAATACCTAGCAGAGGGAGGGCGCAGTTGGCAAACAAACTGAGAAGGCGTGCATTATTGGCTTAAAAATACAGTAGCTGCTGAGGCTGATTATGTATAACCAAACATCTCATGGGATTTAGTTTCTTAGTTTGGAGGTTCAGAGTCATGGTTTCGTGGGACATCACAGTTAATGGCTAATAACATGTTTAGTGCCTCTGTTCTACCTCCTAGTTCAATGCATAGTGCCCAGGGTCTTAAAAGTTTGTAAGTGGCCATCCAAGGCACAACAATTGGTCCCTATATGCCTGGAACAACAGAGGAAGGAGAGTCAGTAATAGGAGGAGGATATGGAATGTGTGGCTAATTGCCTCTATGAACAACTGCCTCCTTTGCCATGAGACCAGAAGAACTGGATGGTGTCTGGCTACCATTACTGAATCTTTTGATCAGAGATTCCATAGAAGAATCCTGATCAAAAGGGGGAAACTGTAGAAAAGAATTTCAATTTCTCATGGACGCCAGACTTCCTGGAGCCATAACAGTTGGAAGAACCCCTGAAACTATTGACCCAAGGCAATTGTTAAACCTTAAACCAGGTTCTTAAAACCAAACAGTAGTTTAGCTTAACTAACAAAAAATGTCTGCCTTGAGCATTATGCTCTTTTAAGAACTGTCTATATGGAATCAAACTAACAACAGCAAATTGAAAGATTAGATAGGAATCTTAGAGGGCAGTGAATTTATGTTGATGTGGGAGGAACAACTTAGAAAAGGAGAGTGAGAATGGTTACACAGCTTGAAGAATGTAATCAATGTCACTAAATTGTACACATAGAAACAGTTGAATTGGTATATGTTTTGCTGTGTATATTCTCAACAATGACAACATAATAAATAAAATAATATAAAAAAGTTGACTCTCAACATTGATTTTCCCAGGATAGTTCTATACACACGGAAAAACAAGATTACAACCACTTTAATTAGGGCATAGCTCATTGTTTATTACATATATTTCTTTGTTTCACCTGAAGCTCAAGGACCCTGAAAGGAAAATTTTAAATCTCCGTATCATCAGCATTTGTTATTATATTGACAGAATATTCCATGTTTTATTCCGGAAAATTGGAAACAGGTTTCTTTTTGATTAAGTCAGTTCTGTTAGTTCCTTACCAAAGTGCAGAAATTAAAAATAAGACAAATGTACTTTGTGTTTATAGAAAGTGAAATATGCTATTGTTGTGCTAGTCATTGAGGAGATAGATGAAATTTGTATTTAATTAACATGAACTCTCAACCCAGGTGTGAACATGATACTTATGTGTAGAAATGGGTGGTTCAGACAAAAAAGTTTAAAGTGAGAAGGTGTTACTGTGGTTTGGAGAGATCACAGAAGGCTTTATGGAAAAAGGTTTCTAAAAAAACCGAGAGAGGAGTTGTAGTTACAATGTCAAATGTAACAGAAAAGTCTATACGTAGCATGCAGAAAATTTTAGATAACTGACAAAAGAGTTCCGTTTTAATTGGGAAGAAAAGGTAATAGTCATATTACAGCTGGGAATGTGTAGTGAGAAAATGCAGTCAATAGGGGGAGATCATTCCCTCAATTTAGTAGTAAATTACGGCAATTATCTAAAGAGGATAGCCAACTTAAAGGTAAGAGTGTTATTACATTTTTTTCCTTGACAAATGACATTTTCATATTTTTAAAGGTAAAAAGAAAGCACATAGAGACTAAAAAGCCAGATATTTCAAAGTTGTGAGGGAATAAATGAGAGACTAAAAAGGAACTCAGAAATATATAGAGTTACAAAGAGGGTTTCTATTTTAGGATAGTAGGACTTAAAGTAATTTGCTGATAATTCAGGGCTGGAGATTGGGAAATAAATTTGAAGATGGTTGAAAAGGGTTACACAGTCATTCAAGGCATGGAATAGAAAGTTAATGAGAGAGTAATAAAAAGATTTCTGAACAATACCTAGAGCCCAACTGAAGCTTCATGCCATTAATGTGTAAAAAGTTAAATCTTCTGTACAATTTTCTGCTTTTTTTCCCAAACAGTGCTCAGTGTCCTGCAGAGAATACAATCTATAAGAGTAATCTACAGTTAGAGATTGGTACCGTAAACAGAGTGAAAAGCCAAGGATGGCAATGATGAGATAGGGAGATAAATGTAGCCAGGCAGAAATTTTGTAAAGCGAGTAAAATGGAGAGGCACTGAGTTATTGGAGGACCTAATAAAGGAAAAATTCAAGTTAAGTAGGTGGGATAGGAGAAGGCAAAAGATAAAAAAAGTTATCATCAAAGGGGACACCATGTTAAAAATTATATTCACATGAAAATAGGGTCCAGGAATGCACGAAGAAGAGCCACAGAATCAACAAAAACAATATGCAAAGATGTAAGACAAAATGGATGTTTATGACAATTGCTGCAATTAACAGTTGTAACACGGAATGTGAGATGTAAGCATAAGTCTGTGAAAAAGGATGGAAGAAGAATCAAAAAGATTAAAGCACAGGTGTTCTTCAAATTATCTGCCACTTTTTGCCACTGACTAAATTTGCTGTCACTAGCGACTGAGTTGAATAAATAAAGGATCTATCCTTAAACAAAATAAGAAGTCATTAAGACACTAAAAAATAGTATACCTTTAGTATTATGTTTTTAGAAGAGCATATTCTATGGATCATACATAGGACAAATAAAGATGGGTTTCCTTGTAAGTAGTAATGCTAAATTAGAACTCTTTTAGTGTGATTTAATTTTCTCCTATTACTAATACTAAACTATATGTTTGGTAGGGAAAACAGTTTAGTATAGAAAATATGGCATTTATAACTTCTGCAGATATAGCCTCATGCATTTGCTAGATCATAACACTCCAAAAAGTAATATATGAAAATAATCTTTCACTAAAAGCAAAACATGTGGGTACATCTCTTACAAAGCATACCATTAAAATTAGGTTAATTTAGAGGTAACATTAAATAATATCTCAGTGCACCATTCCATACACAAACTCCTAAAATACGATGCCAGAAGAATACTTTTTTTCCTGAAGAAAGAACTTCCAAATATTTCTAGATTGTTGAATACAATAGGGGGTGAAGAAGTACCTTGGGGACACCAGCAAAATGGGCATTGGAACATTCTCATTGCTCCTCTCTTCTTCATGTAATGTAGCCTTGAAGCAAATGAATACCCAAATGACAAGATTCTGGAAGCAAGTAGGCCAATGGTAGAGAATGGTTTTTACATGCATTGCTACTATAGCTACTCTTTCTGTTGTTACCCACTGACCTAGTCTAAAAGAAGTTACTTTGTAAATTCACCTCAGGCAAATATGAAGAAATAAGATACACACTCCTTTGAGAATCTCAGTCAGTTCTGTTTCTGCCATTTTCAGTTTAGTACTTCGGTGAACATACTCTTTAACAAATCTGGCCATTTGCTCAAGCCCTGAGGGCAATTTAGTATCAGGCTTAGCCAGAGAGGGGGAGGGATGTTTGAGAAAAATGTCTATAAGAAAATCTTCAAGTTAATCCTAACTAAGGAAAAGCCAGTAGATTGAACCTATGAACCTGTCTGTGCAAATATAAACAATGATTTTTTTAAAACATTAACCAGCTTAAGAAAAATAGCACTCTATCTTAGTTGAAAATAAATATTGTTCACACTAATTTATTCAATTACAGGTGACTATGTGCTGAAATGTGTTCTTTTCCCTCAAATTAGCTATTAGCCAACTGTATACCAACTAAGTTAAAGAATGAATGAACTGTGGAGTGTGGCATTTGCTTTTATTCTGCTGTTTGCCACTAGCTTCTCTGTGAAATGTACTCTTTCAGGAGAGCATAGAATAAAATGTCTATCTCTGTAACTTAAACCTATTTGGAATCTATAAATAGGTTTTGTTTGGTGAGGTCTCTGAAATCATTTAACGCTCTGAAATCATTTAAACAGGAGCAGTCATTGAGAAATATTCTACTTTTTCATGTTTTAGTATCTAAAATATAGATAGGTATTTCATTCTTTGGTAAGATAATGTGTTGTCTTACTTTTTTCACAAATGTAGAATCTTTATATTTTTCACTTACCCTGAATTAGACTGAACATAAAAGCTCTATTTTATATTTCATTAAAAAAAAAAAAAAAACCTAAATAGGCGAAGTTCATGAGTGCAAGAGATTAATTCAACTTTTTATGGAAACATTTGCAATAAATCCAAAGTTAATGAATATTCTGACACCTAATATATTTAAGGTTTATAGCTTCTTGAATTTAATATCCAAAATACCCTTCAAAAGGTATACATAAAAGCAATGAACCAAAAATAAAGGGCATCAGAGGACAGAATTAATCTCCATGGTATATGCTAACCATATTATATCAGGCTACGAATGGAATGTGTATAGACTAGTGAAAACAGCTTGATGATGAGTGTATAGCATCATCATAGTTGATAGAAGTAAAAACTTTTTTTTAAAAACAACTCTTTCAGAAACATCTCTAGTACCTTACAACATTAAATATATTTAATCTTTCCTCTAAAATTCAATAAACACAAATATTTTGAACTAAAAAGATATATATTTATCTTAAGAGTGCAAGTTTTCCTTTTCTTTTGTAAAAGAGGTATTCTGAGACAGACGGTCTGGGATCAAACCCCACCTCTTCTACTTATAAGCTCTGTAACCTAAAGCAAGTCATTTCAGCTCTCTATGCCATGGTTGCCTCATCTGTAAAACAGCATAAACGGCCATTGTGAAGTTTAAATATGTGCATACAGTTCCTGAAACAGAGTAAGCACAACATTAGTAGGTTATTTTTATCATGCTTATTTTGGTTTATAATGGAAAAAAGCAAATAATGTCCTTCACTAAGAACCTCATTTTCCATTGGCCCTTAAATTATGATTAAATTGATGCTTTAAAATCTCCTATTTAAGTTTATGTTAAAATTTCATTCCTAGGTATATATTTATTTACTTATTCCTTTTTTAAATTTTATTGTGCTTAACGTGAAAATTTACAGTTGAAGTTAATTTCCCATTCAAAAATGTATATACACACTTCCAGGCAACATGGCACTATAGCCAGAAGCACCACGCCGTCCCTCTGCAGCAAAGATCAGAAAAACTAAGTCAAACAGAGTCACACACGCATCAAATGAAGAGATAAAGAACGCAGCCAAGCACCAAATGGAATAAGAAACTGACCAAGAACAGAGTGCAAGGAGAGATGCATACAGAGGTCCACTATCAGCTACTGCAGCACGGATCTGCCATCTTGGACTCCTATTAGAGATCAGCGAACAGGAGGTATGAGAAAGCAGCTTCACCAGCTTCCAGCAGGAGACAGAACAACCTGTAACCCAAGATATAGGCTTTCCCACACCCCACCCTTCTTCAACCCCACTTAGCCGCCTCTGCTTCCTGCAGCCATAGTCTATTGGCTGGGAAGCACAAGCTTCCTCCCAGTGCCGCTTGGATTCCACCTGCCTGCACTGGCCAGCTCTCTGAGTGCCATTTGTTGGCTGCTGGTGCTACTTTTTTCTGCTTCTTTAGATTTCTTCCTTACCTCTCACCACCTCGCCTTCCTTTCTCTCAAACACCTGGCTCCGTGATCCATCTTTGCTTCTTCCTGAAAGGCTGCAAAACACCGCTCGACTGTGAAACTGCTTCCCAACCTGTGGCGCCAGGCTGGTGGGAACCCCAGGGCTTTTTTTTTTTGTTTGTTTGCTCTGATTTGTTCTGTTTTGATTTGTTTGTTTGTTTTCTTTTTCTTTTCCCTGCTTGGAAGCCCCTTCTAGCCAGGCAGTACTGCGTAGCTTGGAAGCTAGTCCCTTACTCTGCACAGACACACAGAGACATCCCTGGGGGCATTTCTTCTTTCTAGTTTGTTTTTGGGTTTTTTTTCATTTCTCTGTTTAGTTTTCTTCTCTCTCATTCCCTTTTTGTCTTTCTTCATTTCCACTTTCTCAATTTATTCATTTTTTTCTTTTACCCTTTTTCTTTTTTTTTCCATTTTTGTTTTTCCCCATTTCTCAGTCTCTCATCTCTGCACTCAAATAGCAAGCTCGCTTAGCACTCTTTTTTGTTTGTGTGTATGTTTTTGGCTCCTGTTCCTCTCTCTCATCTTTCCCATACCCATCTTAGCTCCACACATCACAATTTACCCCATCCTTCCTGCCTACCTGCACCGTGCGCTGAACATCACACTCCCACGCAGAACAGGCACGGCCTACTGGAACCTGCCCTGCACTGATTCCCAGTCTGCACTGTCAGCCCTGGTATGTGCCACAAGAAACCTATCCCAGCAACTCCCCTTCAGCTGGACCTGCCCTGCTGTACCATACCTGCGTGACTGACCCTGCCCATTTGAGAAAGAGGTGAAAAGTATCACACCCGCAGATGAGCAAATAACGAAGAATGCACAGTCTGCCTGCTCAGACATAATGAAATAAAACAAAAAAGCAGGAAGAAACAAACAAATCTACAATCAATAAATGAGGAAAATACCACTGAATGCCCTGAAGACAGCAGATAATATTAAAACATTTACAAAAACAGGACAGGGTGGTTCCAGTAAGGGTCCAAAATAAAACACCAGATGACTTGCCAGTAGAAGAAAAGGCATTAGACCTAACTGATAGGAATTCAAATCTCTAATATTCAAAATTCTCCAAAACTTGAAGCAAAAAACGACAAAAATGAGGAAAAAATAAACAAATTCATGGAAAAGGCAGAGAAATTCATGGAAAATATAGACCAAAAAAAGGAAGAATTCAAGAAAATAATACAGGAACAAAATGCTAAAATAAATTCACAACTAGAAATCATACAAAAACAACAATTAGAAATCCAAAAGATAAACAAGATTTCAGAGATGGACAGCGTCATATAAGGGCTGAGGAACAGGTTTGAAACTATGGAAGATAGGATCAGAGAAACTGAAGAAGAACACTTGGATACAACACTGTTTGAGGAAAAATCAGAAAAAAGAATGAAGAAAAATGAAGAAACCCTGAGAAGTATGTGAGATACAATCAAAAGCAAAAATCTGCGAGTGATCGGAGTTCCAGAACAGAGGGAGAAAACAGAAAATACAGAGAGGATCATTGAAGAACTGCTGACAGAAAACTTCCCCAATATCATGAAAGATGAAAAGCTGACCAAGAAGCTCAATGAACCCCATATATGATAGACCCCAAAAGAAAATCACCAAGGCATAACATAACATAATCAAAACAAAGACACGGGATCCTGAGAGCAGCTCAAGAAAAACAATAAGTCAATACAGAGGAGAAACAATAAAACTAAGCTCAGATTATTCAGCAGAAACCATGCAGGCAAGAAGGCGATGGATTGACATATAGAAAACCTCGAAAGAAAAAAATTGCCAGCCAAGAATAATATATCCTGCAAAATTCTTGTTCAAACATGATGGTGAAATTAGGTCATTTCCAGATAAACAGAAATTAAGGGACTAGGTAAAAACCAAACCAAACTTATAACGCTTATTAAAGGAAGTCCATCGATCTGAGAACAAACAATATCAGACCACAGGCTGAAGACAGGACACAGGACTGTCCTAGCCAGATACCAACCTAGGAAATGAACTCTTAAGGACTATGCAAAACAAAAAAAATTACAAAAGGGAACCAGAGAGGTTAATCTTTAAATGACAACAGCATCAGAACAATAAAAGAGGGAATAAATGGTGTAGGTATAGAACCTTCTAATGGAGAGGAAATCAAGTGATACCAAGTAATAATAGACTGGTTCAAATCTAGGAAGATAAAGGGTAAACTTCAAGGTAACGAAAAAGAAAATTAACAAACCTACTCATCAAAATAAAGAAGAAAAGCATAAGGTCTCAGTAAAAAGAAAACCTACAAAAACAGAAGAAATGAAAAAAATCCACAAACAAAAGGAACTCAGCACAGGAGAGTAAGAGGAACCAAGAAAACGTCAGCACCACAAAAGAAAAGCACTGCAAAATGCAATCCCACTCCTAGGAATATAGCCTAGAAAATAAGAGCCATCACAATAATAGACATGTGCACACTCTTGTTCATTGCAGCATTGTTCACAATAGCTAAAACATGGAAACAACCTAGATGCCCATCAACAGATGAATGGATAAACAAACTATGGTACATACACACAATGGAGTACTATGCAACGAGAAAGAACAATGATGAATCTGTGAAGCATCTCATAACATGGATGAAACTGGAGGACATTATGCTGAGTGAAATAAGTCAATCACAAAAGGACAAATATTGTATGAGACCTCTACTGTAAAAACTCATGTAAAAGTTTACACACAAAAAGAAACAATCTTTGTTGGTTACGAGGAATGGGACGGGTGGGAGGGGAACTAAATAGACAATAGATAAGTGGTAACTTTGGTGAGGGATAAGACAGTACACATTACTGGGGAAGCCAGCACAACTCATACAAGGAAAGGCCATGGAAGCTCCATAGACACTTCCAAACTCCCTGAGGGACCGAATTGATAGGTGGAGGACTGTGGGGACCATGGTCTCGGGGAACATCTAGCTCAATTGACATAACACAGTTTATAAAGACAATGTTCTACATTCTACCTTGGTGAGTAGTCTCTGGGGTCTTAAAAGCCTGTGAGCAGCCATCTAAGATACTCCACTGGTCTCAACCCTTCAGGAGCAAGGAAGAATGAAGAGAACAGGATACAAGGAAAAGATTAGTCCAAAGGACTGATGGACCAAAGCTACCACGGCCTCTACCAGACTGAGTCCAGTACAGCTAGATGGTACCCGGCTACCACCACTGACTGCTCTGACTGGGATCACAATAGAGGGTCCTGGACA
Source organism: Dugong dugon (assembly GCA_030035585.1). Classification (NCBI taxonomy): domain Eukaryota; kingdom Metazoa; phylum Chordata; class Mammalia; order Sirenia; family Dugongidae; genus Dugong; species Dugong dugon. Next base: position 68,866,572 of record CM057483.1, read on the forward strand.
GAGCTGGAAAAAGATGTAGAACAGAATTCTAACTCAGAAAAAAAAGATCAGATTTACTGGCCTGACAGACTGGAGAAACCCAGAGAATATGGCCCCCTGACACCCTTTTAGCTCAGTGGTGAAGCCCCTCCCGAAGTTCACCATTCAGCTGGGGATTGGACAGCCTCATAAAACAAAACAGGACTAATGAGGCACAGCAGTCCAGGGACAAGGACTAGAAGGCAGGAGGGGACAGGAAATCTGGTGATAGGGAACCTAAGGTTGAGAAGGGACAGTGTTGACATGTCATGGGGTTGTTAACCATTGTCATAGGGCAATATGTGTACTAGCTGTTTAATGAGAAACTATTTGTTTTTCAAACCTTCATCTAAGGTACAAAAAAAAAAAAAGCATTATCTATGTGAGATCAAATTGACAACAGCAACTCAAAAGGTTTGATGGGAAGCCTAGGGGGCAGTGAGTTGAAGATAATGGTGATGGAATAATTTGGAAAAGGATAGTGAGAATAGCAGCACAACTGGAAGAATGTAATCAATGTCAATGAATTGTACATGTAGAAACTTTAAAACTGGTGTAACTTTGCTATGTATATTTTCACCAATAAAAAAAGATCCTCAAGGTCGAGAAGGGAGAGTATTGACATGTCGTGGGGTTGTTAACCAATGTCATAAAACAATACGTGTACTGACTGCTTAATGAGAAACTATTTGTTCTGTAAATCTTCATCTAAAGTACAATAACAAAAAATTTTTTAAAAAGTATACACGTATTGCTTTGTGACATTGGTTGTAATCCCCACAATGTGACAGCAGGCTCCCCCTTTCCACTCCAGGTTCCCTGTGTCCGTTCGACCAGTTCCTGTCCCTTCCTGCCTTCATGTCTTGCTTTTGGGCAGGAGTTGTCCATTTGGTCTCATCTATTTGATTGAACTAGGAAGCACGCTCCTCACGTGTTTTGTTTCTTTTATAGGCCCTGTCTAATCTTTGTTTTAAAAGTGGGCTTCCGGAATGGTTTCCTTTCTGATTTAGCAGGGTGTCCAGGGGCCCTAGCTGCATACTAAATGAAGTGATGAAATAGTTTTCTGAATATGAACATGGGTTCAACTCAAAGTGAATTATACAGAGTCCTAAGTTTTTTTAAAACAAAGATGTTCCCCTATTTATAGGGTAACTATACCTGATAAATTTTGCCAACATTTCTGTTCTTCAAAATTTCGACTTTAGATAACTGAGCAACAGGTCTTTTTCTAAATTTACCATAATGGTTGAGAATGTCAGAATACCTAAAGTTTGCAGGACTTCTCTCTCTCTGTCTATCTGTCTATCATCTAACTATATGTTGTTGTTGTCAGCAGCCATTGAGTAGGTACTCAACTCACGAAGACTCTATATACAGTGGAACAAAATGCTGTCTGGTCCTGCACCATCCATATCATTGGTTGCAGATGGTTAGTGTTGTTGATAATTGCCTTTGATTCTGACTCTTGATGATCCCATATTTGCAGAGCAGAACTGCTCCATAGGGTTTTTAAGGCTGTGAGTTTTCAGGAAGCAGATTACCAGGTCTTTCTTCTGGGGTGCTTCTTGGTAGTTTTGAACTGCCAACCTTTAGGCTAGTAGTTGAGCACTTAACTGTTTGCACCACCCAGGGACTCCTTAAAAACCAAACCAGTTGTTGTCAAGTCAATTCTGATTCATAGCACCCCTAGGTGTTTCAGAGTAGAACTGGGCTCCATAGGGTTTTCATGACTTTAAACTTTTGGAAGCAGATCACCAGGCCTTTCTTCCTAGGTGCCTCTGAGTGGATTCAAACCACCAATCGTTCAGTTAGTAGCCAAGTACTTAACTGTTTGCAGTGAAGATGTCACTATTGTGAAAATCCATAGGGTTTTCATTGGCTAGATTACCAGGATTTTCTTCCTAGTACGTCTTAGTCCAGAAGCTGCACTGAAACCTGTTCAGCATCATAGCAATACTCAAGTCTCCACTGACAGATGAGTGGTGACTGTGTATGAAGTGCATGGGCCAGGAATTGAACCTGGATCCTCTGCAGGGAAGGGGAGAATTCCACCACTGAACCGTCACTGCCCACGCTCCACCCCTAAATATATATATATATGCAATTCCACATAGTACACAGTAGTAGCCAGTGATATTTTACTTTCCCTGCTTCCTTTCTTTCTTACTGTTAACTGGAGAATTCTTATATGATCTTTTGTCTTCTGGGAGGAGCTGACTCTCAGACAGGCATTTGAAAACTCTCAGAAAGATGTATCGATTTAAAACTCTCTGATTCTCTTATTTTAGTTTACCTCTCAAACAAATTGTAGTTTATCTCTCAAACATTATCTCTCAAACATCACTTTGGCATTCTAGTTAGACGCCTTTCTCAGGCAATTGGTACACTTGGTAAAGACATCCAAGGCTAACAGGTTACTTCCGGGCATAGCCCAGACTACTCTTTAGCAAGTTCCTCTTCAAAAGCAAATTTTGAACTCCAAAACCAGAATAGGATAGTTTGCCCCATTCACATTTAACCTAGCATAAAGTAATGGCAAACTTTGACTCCTATGGATAGAATTTAAGGCTTCCTGAATTTAATTTCCAAAACATCTTTCATCAGAAGCTTGTAAATGAAACTCATTTCTTTCAACCTCAAAACACGGTGAGAAAACCATGTCATAAATGCTAGAAAAAAAATGTCAGTGAACAGCGGTAAAACTTTATTAACTTTATTTTTAGAGGTAGTGCAATTTAACTAGTGAGGTATTTATAATTTAACAACATGTGTGAGATAGTTTTTTTTTAATAGTTGAGAAAGAACTTCTTCAACAAAACTGGACTGTTCATATATATTTGAACAGTATTTAACATTTTTCACTTTGGAAGAAGACATTCTAAAGCCCAATTTCTCTGAGAACATCATTTTGCCGATTAACCATATTTAGTTTAGTTATAGTATTCTTCCCTGTGATTTTATCAGAGACCTGCATGGTTCATATTAAGTAACTTTTGCTGACACTGTTAAATTGTGAATTGACACCAAAATGGTCCTTTTTTATTGCTAAAAACTTATCATAAAATAACTGTATTACCGGAACATTCACAAAATGATGCTGTCAGCAGTATGTTGTTTTGGCACAGTGGGAAGAGAAAGTACTGGTGAAAAATGAAATAAAATCAGACTTGAAAATTGCTTCTAGGACTGTTTGTTTAAGTGATACAAACATGGAGATAGCTCACCTTGAAGCTCTTTTAAGGCAGAACCATAACATATATCATCTTAATATCTACAGTTTAACTCCATGGAGTAACTACTATACTCTCAGAAATTTAAGAAAAAAAAAAATCATAACATTTTACATAATCAATTTTCTTTGAAATTTACAATCTTACCTTTCCTGCTTTTTTTCCCTCAGATTTCCGCTGATTTGGGATAAAATGAAGGCAAGGGAAAACAAAACAAAACAAAAACAAAAATCAGCTCCAATTTGATTACTTCAAATACATTTTTTTAAAACCATGTCCATATTCCCAGTGCCACAGTACACAATTTTGTTTGTCTACCGAAGCAGTATCAGTCTCCTACATTCTTCATTGTTTTCAGAAATGGGATATAACAACATTGTAAATCTCTTGGAACCATCCGGAGCCCTGGTGGTGCAGTGGTTAAGAGCTACGGTGAGCTAAGGCTGCTAACCAAAAGCTCAGCAGTTCAAATCCACCAGTTGCTCCTTGGAAACCTGATAGGGCAGTTCTACTCTGTCTTAAAGGGTTGCTATGAGTGAGAATTGGCTTGGCGGCAATGGGTTTCTTTTTATTTTTTTGGTGGGGCTGGTGGAGGTTTGCAACCATATGAGAAGCCATATAAAAACTTTAATCAGAATTAATAAATTGTTACATGCTTGGTTCATATAGGCATTGGGCAAGACAAGGAACCCTTTCAATTTGATATCATGATATCACTTATTTCTAAATGAGGGCATTTATTTCAAGCATTAACACATTTCTTAATTAAAGAAAGAAGAACTAGACTGGTTGGAAATTCACGAACAGAGAGTAAACATAAGAAATATCTATATGGCATTGAGGCACTCTCTCTAACTGCTAAAACAATAATTTTGGTGGTTCTTAGGAGCATCTTAATTCAAGTCTATGCAATCTAATCTTTTTTCAGCCATCCTGGTGAAGCCCTTTGGTTCAGTTTTATTTATGACTCCTTTTTTTTTCCCATCCATCCTCAGAAGACAGGTTAAATCAAAATTTTTAAGATCCCAGAAACATTTAAGCCATTTGGCATTTTATATTCAGTCTCCTTTGTATAGGATGGGCACACCATATGGTAAATAGATGAAATGTCTACATTTCTATCTAATGTTGCTCCTAAAAGTGTTTTCTCCCCAAATTTTTCTCAATTTCCTGTCCTCTCTACAGTTATGCAAAAGTAAGTATGAGAGCATTCTCAAACACAAATAATTATAGAAAATTGGTGGTGGGGATAAAGGGTGGTTTTGAAATAATGGTTAATACAAAGAGATATACATTTAATATAGTAAGAGGATGAATGCTTTATATTTTTTATTCAATGGCTTATTCCTAGATCAAGTGGTTTTTTTTTGTGTGTGTGTGTGTCATTTTAATGTAATTTGATTCTCCAAAAGTGGAATTATGGTAAGTAACCAAATATAGGCACAAATCTATTATCCTAGAAAATCAAAGTGTGTGTTTTGTCCTTCCATTTCGGGTATTTATTTTTAGTCTAAGATATTCATATTGTCTGTCTTCATTGATCAAATTCAACTGCCAATGGCTCAATGTTAGAATTCAATATGTCTGTGAAGACATTGCCTGAGGATAGCACTTTGAATAGTCTCTTCCAAGAAAGTGTCCTTGGATCTTTAATGCTTTGAACAATCAGTATTCTGGTTTTCCATCTCTTTTTATCAAATTTAACTTTCCCAAATAAACAAACTCAAGGACATTTAAAAAAAAAAAAAAACTTTGTCTATATCTACGAATGTAACATTCAAAACTACCATTCTCTGCTTTGCAGAACTAAAACGGATCTTTTTATATGTGTAACATTAGAGGTCATTTTCAAAAACATGTTAGATTTTAGTTATATTTTTTACCATTTTCTCACTGAACAATCTAATACCATTAAAATCCTCACTGAACTACTGAAGATATGGAAATGTTCATTATATCTATCTTGATAAATTATGTAGTGAATTATTGCAAAGCTAATCATCTAGGCAACATTTAAGGCTAGTCAACATTTTGAGGTATGCACATCCTCCATCTTCACCTAATAAAAAAGGGACAAAGCCAAAATATATGTGTTTATTAACCTAAGTTATATATTTTAATTAACAGCTTGTTTCTGCTGTACTATTTTACCCTTATTCAAGAATTTCTAATGAGAAAAGCTTAAAATAGATCGTGGGAAATATTAAAATGATAGTTTTTGCATTTATCCACACCACCCAGACACAACACAGTCTGTCACCAGGAGTGGGTCTTATTGCATGACAATTAGGCAAGCATTAGAATTTAGAAAAATCACAGAAATATATTGGCAGGCATACAAGTAAGTTGGCAAACTGATACCAGATTTGATGCTAGAAATTTTTTTTTTTAAATCAATGATGGATGGGGGAAAAGCATTCTAAAAGCAATTTATACTTTAATAGAGGTATGTATTTTTATTTCCTGATTTAAAAACTGATCCCAAAATGACCAGCATTAAATCAAAAAAATTATTCTTTGTTATGATTGCATTGTGTCCCCCCCAAAATGTGTGTCAATTTGGCTAGGCCATGATTCCCAGTATTGTGTGGTTGTCTACCATTTTGTGATCTGATATAATTATCCTGTGTGTTGTAAATCATAACTTCTATGATGTTAATGAGGCAGGATTAAAGGCAGTTATGTTAATGAGGCAAGGCTCAATCTATAGGATTAGTTTGTATCTTGAGTCAATCTCTTTTGAGATACAAAAGAGAAAATTGAACAGAGAGGAGAGGGACCTCCTACCACCAAGAAAGAAGAGCCCAGAGGAGAGTGCATCCTTTGGACCCAGGGTCCCTGTGCTGAGAAGTTGCTAGATGAGGGGAAGACCAATGTCCAGGACCTTCTCCCCAAACTGATAGAGAGAGAAAGCCTTTCACTGGAGCTGGCACCCTGAATTTGGACTTCTAGCTTCCTAAACTGTGAGAGAATAAAGTTCTGTTTGTTAAAGTCATCCCTTGTGAACTTCTGTTATAACAGAGAAGGGGAAGAAAAGTTAACTAGTCTGGCTGCTTATTGGCTCATATTCTTCTGTAATATACATAAGTCATGTATTTTCATATGTTCTTATTAACTTCCTGGTGTGAATAAATCCTCAAATGGCAAGGAAGAGATCAATAACCCAAAAGAGTGTTGCTTTTGCGCAATCACTCTGGGAAATCCCAACTCCTTTTTTCCCCCTTCTCTAGTTTACAACATCCCCTTTCCTTCTCCTTTCTATGTAAAGTACAGGTACTATCTTCGTTCTGAGTTCAAGTAGTGTATTTTCGTGTATGTTTGCTGCTTACAAAGAGAAAGTCCTCTTGAACACTAGTATTAATAATTTCTGACCACTAAGGTTAATGACAAATTTAAGGGAACAAGACTATAGTAGGAAGTCAAGGAAGCCACATCTCTGCACACAGGTAACAGAATAAAGGAGGAATACATTAAAGAAAAAATACACTAGAGCTTATCCTAAATCACTACCCTGTCCGCTGATTAGGAAAGAAGTAGAACAGAATTTGTACAGGTAGACAATGCACTTGGTGGTCACAGATTTATTATAAAACCTGATTACAAGTCTCACCCAATAAAGCACCAATTATAAGTAAATTTTGTCAGCTGGACTAAGAGCAATATCATCTTGAGCTGTCCAATAACAGTCAATGCTTAAAAGCACTTATCAGAATGACACTGGCAGTGCTATGCAGCACTGCAGGTGTTACGATGGCACCTTTTCTGAATAGCATTTTCAAAATATATCTTTTTTAACCATTGTAAACACATAGTAGGTCCTCAAAAAATATTTGTTTAGTGGATGAGTGAAACTGGGGAAGGAGGTTCGTATCCATGTGTATGTGTGTGTGTGTGTGTTTGCAACATAACTAGAAGCCTGTGAAGTGAGTTTTCTAATGCTATACCATGTGGAGTACACCCCCAGTCTGCATTTAAAAATTGAGTGCACAGATTCTATACTGAGAAAAAAATGTCACAACTTTAAGACCAATTAATTTCTACTTGGTTTAAATCGCTAGATAACGATCATCACTCTGTTTACGTCATTCTGTTACCTGACATATATAGCACCCTATTTAAGAACTCTATTGTGTTATCAACTTAGAGTGCTGAAGCCCTTAAAAGAAATACACTGGTCTACCTAATCATTATCATCATCAACGTCATCATCATCTGCCTTCTCAACATGTTTGTTTATAATCTATTTCTTTTTGAAAATGCAAAACGTCATTTCTAAAGAACAAATTCATGAGAATGCATCTAGGGCTTTCTATCACCTTATTCCATCTTTTCTAAAATTGAGGCTGGTATCAAAATTTCGTAGATAGTATTTATGCTGCGGCTCTACTCTGTCCTATAGGGTTGCTATGAGTTGGAATTGATTTGATGGCATACAACAACGATCATGACATTTTAAATCAGAAGACTGAGGTGTCAGTCCTGATTCGACAGCTAGCCATAGGAACTTTTAGAAGCTTTAGAGTGCCGTATCTTCCTCCTACACTGAGTCCCAGACATTGACTACATTTATTGATGATGATGATGGTGATAATGATTCTGACAATGACAGCAACACTACTGCCACAGTCGTTACTACCACCACTATTGTCGCAGCCTGGCATTAAGTATGAGGCATTGTACGAAATGGTTTTCAGATATCATCTCATTTAATTCTTACAGTGAAAATATCACTCCCATTCTACAGATAAGGAAAATGTGGCTTAAAAAAGTTAAGTAACTTACTTAATGACTCTACTTGAAAGAGGAAGAGTATACTGGATTCTATAGTCCATATTCTAGAATGTAAGCTCCACGGCAGCAGGAACGTTGCAGTTTTGGATTATTGCTATATCCTCAATACCCAAGAACGTGCCTGGCACATAGCAGACCAGAAGTGAATATTTATTGACTGAATAAAAATTTCAGGTACATTCCTCAACTGTTTAGTTATATGACTACAGGTAAATAGAGCCAATGTGTAATATTTAGTCATGAATTTTGGCAAAAAGTAAAAATTCAGAAGTCAAAATACCTGGGTTCAAATCCTGGCTCTACCATTTACTACCTAAGTGACTCTAGGCAGTAACTTCTTGCTCTTTTGTTTTAGCTTTGTCATCTGTAGAATAGTGAAATACTGCCTACTTTAGAGGAATTGTGATGAGGGTTAAATGAGTAATTTAAGTGATTTTAACAGTTGCTGGCATTTGTCAGAAATATGTGTGAACTATTATTTTTTAATTGCTTTACTGAGGTATTATTGGCATACAATCAGCTGCCCATATATGCCCTGTACAATTTGATGGGTTTGACATATGTAGACAGCCATGAAACCATCATCACATCAAGATAATCAATATATGCATCACATACAAAAGTTTCTTTGTGCCCCATTTTAATCCGTTGACCGTTCCCACCCCCCCTTCCACTGGATGTACCTTGTCTGTTTTCTCTCACTATATTAGTTTGCATTAGAATTTTACATAAATGGTATCATATAGTTTAAAATAATTTTGTCTGGCTTCTTTCACTTAGCATAATTATTCTGAGGTTCATCCATGTTGTTGTGTGTATTAATAGTTCATTCATTTTAATTATTGAGTAGTATTCCACTGCATGGCTATAGCACAGTTTGTTTATTAATTCACCTGTTGATGCACATTACGTTGTTTTCAGTTGTTACTTAGTACATATAAGGCTGCTATGAACATTTGTGTACAAGTTTTAATATGGATATATGCTTTCATTTATTTTGGATAAATACCTTGAAGTGCAATGGCTATTATATAGGATATAGTTTCAGATGCTGGAATACAGACCCAAAAAGCTGTGACTAATATAAGATAGAATTACCTATCTCTCACCTAAAATTTAAGTGCAAACATAATAAGGTGCTAATATTCTAACCATATGTTAGAATCTCTCTCTTGTTTTTCTTCACGATCTCGGGGGTCTTGCCTTTCTTTGTCCAGTCCAACAGAGCTCACACCATATTACCATATCAGAAACAAGGAAAAAGAAAGGGGATCAAGTGAGGACACATATTTACATTTTAGAACTTAAATCAGAATTTTACCCATCACTTCCTTTCACATATCCTGGCCAGAACATAGTCATGTGGTCATCTTGAAAAGGTGGTGGTAAAATGTATACGTTATTATAGACTCAGCGACCTCAGCTAAAAGTAGTGAGTCCTGTTCTCTAGGGGAACATTAGCAGTCTCTGAAAACTACAGGATAATATTTATCTTCTGTCATGGTTTGAATTGTGTCCCCCAAAAAATGTGTGTATCAATTTGGCTGGGCCATGATTCCCAGAATTGTGTGGTTGGCCTCCATTTTGTGATTGTAATTTTATCTTAAAGAGGATTAGGGTGGGATTGTAACACCACCTTTACCCAGGTCACAGCCCTGATCCAATGTAAGGGGAGTTTCCCTGGGGTGTGGCCTACAACACCTTTAATCTCTCAAGAGATAAAAGGAAAGGGAAGCAAGCAGAGAATGGGGGGACCTCATACCATCAAGAAAGAAGTGCCAGGAGTAGAGCGCGTCCTTTGGATCGGGATCCCTGTGCCAAGAAGCTGCTAGTCTGGGGGAACACCGAAGAGAAGAAGGCCGATAGAGAGAAAAAGCCTTCCCCTGGAGCTGATGCCCTGAATTTGGACTTTTAGCCTACTTTAACTGTGAGGAAATACACTTCTCTTCGTTAAAACCATCCACTTGTGGTATTTCTGTTATAACAGCACTAGATGACTAAGACATCTTCTAAAGGAAACTTTAATGTGATCACAACTAATAGAAATGATTAACATGTTTGTTCTTACGTCACCTTAATTTTCCATACTCTTATCTGTAATTCTTTGTTTTTGACTCTTCTTTGTGTGTGTGTGTTGTGTTAGCTATTATTAATAGTAATTTACTTTTAAACAATTAACTTTGGAATTAAAGACTGTATAACTGTGCAAAATTAAAAAAAAACCTATATACTGATGTCCAAAATTAGTTTAATTTCATTAATAAAATTATGGAGGACGGACTACTTCCTGGGATTGAAATATTGGACAGCAAATTGCCAAGATCATCCATTTCAGAGGGTTGAAAAGTTACTCATTTCCTGATACAAATTTCCTGGACAAATTAACTCATCATTTAAATACATATATTAAATGATAAATTTTCTTATGTTAAAATGAATGTCATTTAAAAATGGTTATGAAATTATTATTTATTAAAATCCAGGACACCGTATATCACTGTTAAAGCCTGAAAGAAAAGAAAATTGGAGAAAGAGATAGGGTATCATGGGACAATGATGTTGCAGTTATAGTACAAGAAGTAGAGAAATTAAGAGTACTGGACTGAATATACCTGAAATTGTTTTATGCGTCCTGCATCTTGGAATTCTAACATGCAGATATTATATAGAATAGCAGAATGAGAGTCAAATTAAAGGAAAACTGTTTTATTCAAGATTGATGCTATAACAGATGTACTAAAAGCTAAACAAGAACAAAATATTATCAAGATGACATACAAGCAGAATATTATGCACGATGCAAAATCCCCAGCTTAACAGGATCCAGGGTTGAGTTAGAGTACAATTTCACCTTGTTCTAGCATAATGCTTTTGGCTTTTCAAAACCCTACTCTTGCTCTGCAACGTTTTTATACTATGACAGTAACAAAAGCAATGTGACAGACACATCTGCTTTGTAAAAATATTGCATGTCAGTGGAAACGATGTTTCATTTTTAATTGTTTGAGTTTTGCATAAAGATACCTTTGTTTGTTTACTGCTGAGGACATATGCAATTATCTCCAATATCACTTTAAGTTACAGATCATCTTAGCATGTGTCATTCTTGTTCAACGTGCAAATCTGACTGAGAATGTTGCATTGTGTCTATTAAAGCTTGCAGATGTTTGTAAAATGAACATCAAACCAATAAAGTTATGAGAATAAACACAGAATACAAATAATCTTTCTTATTTAATAGAAATAAAGCATTTTTTAAAACGCACTAGCTGCCAAACTGCTTAATTCTGTGAATCCCTGCTTTTTCATATTAGAAGACAATGTGGCAAAATACATCAGTTGTAATAAGTAAAAATTTAAAAGCCAACTATATGCTTACCTTTATATGAAACTTCAGAATAAACACAGGGTATTTAGGTATATACCCAATACACTCGAAAACAGCTACATATACAGACACATTATAATCTAACAGCATAAAGAATCACCTAAATTCATGAAGGAAAAGAATCAGGATCAGCACAGAACTGGTTCCCATGAGGTGGATGTCAGACGTATCACCACTATCCAACTTCACTATTTTTGACCCTAGTCCTTTCCTGCACAGAACTCTCCACTTCTTTGCTAGGTTTGATAATTCCTTGCAATAACCACACACAACTCACAGCTATATGGTTTATTAGGGAAGTAACAGGCTATAACTTGGAATCAGGATCAGCTTGGAAGTAACAGGAACAACTCGGGATCAGGCTCAGGAAGCGCATAGGTAAGGTTTAGAAGGCTCCCCCAAGAGAGTACATCTGTCCCTTCTTCAGTGCAGGACGGCTTCCAACCAGGACAGCTCTCTCAGGCCCTTCTCAGCCATGCTAGCAGGTCCTTCTCTTGGCCACGCAAGCAGACAGGCCCTTCTGTTGGCTGTGCTACAACCCCTCTTGGCCATGCACACCCTCCTCTCAGCTGTGCAGACCTCTCTGCTATCGGCCTCCATGCCATCGACCTCTCTGCTGATAACTGGCCCAGCTCATAGCCAGTGTAACAGTTTGCTCAGCTCTCTTACAATTGCTTTCTTAGCAGCAGCTTTCTGCCATCACCACCAGTTCTGCCACAGGGCCCCTTCCATGTATTCAGTGTTACAGCCCATGACCCATATTACATCTTTTTTAGGAGGTTCCTAACCTTCTCTCTCTCTGCTTCTCTCTTCTCTGAAAAACCTCTGTGGGGTTGGTGACTCATACATACAAACTCCTTGTCAATTTCGAGGCATGGCTCTCCCAGCAAGACCACAATCTACCAATCCCTTCGGTGGACTGCAAGTCACTCAGTCCTATCAGGTGGATTTCCAAGCCAATATTTGCGTAGTAAGTCAACCAATCTCTGCAAAGTGCATACAGTAGACCAGTCGCACATCAGACTGCAGCCCAGGGCCAGACAAAAAGTATTAAACCGGTAAGTTGCTTACAGCTTACCCAGAAATGTCAATCAACCTGAGGAATCCCCTGTAACAAACTCTCTGGGGTAGAAAACAAGCTGGCCGCACCCCCACAAGTTGCTTCTCCAAAGAACTGTTGCTGTTGTTGTTAGGAGCCATCGAGTCAATTTCAACTCACAGCCACCCTATGTGACAGAGTAGAATTTCCTCATAGGGTTTCCTAGGCTGTAATCCTTACAGAAGCAGACTGCCACATCTTTATCCTGCAGAGCTGCTGGGAGGGTTCTAACCATCAACCTTTTAGTTAGCAACCAAGTGCTTAACCATTGTGCAAACCAGGGCTCCTCCTCCAAAGAACTAGGGCAAAGGTAAACTTTCAAGGCTTAGGGGAAAACATCTCCCAAGCTGTTTTTCCAAAGAACCAAAGCAAAAGACCACATAAAGGAACTCATTTCACCACACAAGTACACCGATGTTAACTGCAACACTATTCACAATAGCCAAAAGGTGGAAACAAACCAAATGTCCATCAGCAGATGAATGGATTAAAAAAATGTGGTATATACATGCAATGGAATATTACTCAGCTATACAGAGAAATGAAGTCTTGATACTTGCTACAACATGGATGAACCTTGAAAACTTTATGCTAAATGAAGTAAGTCAATCACAAAATGACAAATATTGTATGATATCACTTATATGACATACCTAAAATCGTAAAAGGCATAGATATCAGAGTTTAACAGTGGTTACCAGGTGTGAGAGAGAAGGGGAAAAGGAGAATCGTTGTTTAGGAAGCCATGAGTTTGTTTTTGGTGATGTAAAATTTGGTAAAGGATATTGTTGATGGCTGCACAACATGACTGACTGATGTAGTTGCTGTCACTGAATTGTACTGTGACAGATGTTGGAGTGGCAAATGTTATGTTATGTATATTTTTACAACAATAAAAAGTAAAAATAAATAGTATTACTGGTTCTTTAACATTCTTCTCATTCAAGTGAAAGCATTCTAAATAAATACTAGTTATGTATGTAACTTTCTGATAGACTTGAAACTAGATTATATTTGCATTATTTTTTATTATCCTGAAAACTTTAGTTTCAGTCTAATATTTCCTATCTTGTAACAGGCTGTGAAGTTATTATAATTAAGAGTCTGATACCTGATACCATCTGTTGCTTATTTCCTACGTCAGAAAAATAATCCCTCCTGAGATAATCATATAGTTTTCCTGAGTTCTTAGTTCCTTACTGACATATTCCGTTTCAAACTTCTCTAACAATTTCATGCTGAACTTTCACTTTCAATGCCTTTTCTGTGGAATTTTCAATTATATTTGAAATCCTCTAAGAAAAATTAAACTCTATAAGAGGCCCTTCTATTTTATCCAGTTGAATTCATTGTTTCTAGGATTGTGAGGTTTCATTAAGTCTGTCTCGATATTATCACCGTAAATGAAGCCTAATAGTCAAAAAAAAAATACTTCCAACTCAGGAAAAGACTGGGCAAAAAATGGGTTGCTCCATTAATTAACCAATTCATCAAGCTAGAAATTAATTGAAAGATTATTGGGAATAAATCACTGTATTTTGTGTAATGTGTAAATTTTTGCAGCACTGGGATGATTATAAGTAAGAATGGAAAAATGGAAAGAATATCAGGTTTTAGTGACAAGGTATAGCTTCTAATTCTAGATCACCTGTTCTTTTGTGAACTATTTACCAAAAGCCTATTTGGTACTATGTACAATGTTTCTAGGTCATCGAGAAATGAATGGGTAAGATCCCAGCCCTGAAGGACCTCATAGTTTGGTAGGAAAACCAGATGTAGAAATAAATAATTACAATATAACATTTGAATTGTAATCATGGGCATATCAATAAAATGCTATTAAACCACAATTCATATCAGTAAGTAGCTGTATAACACCGAGCAAGTCACTTGGCCTATCTGAATCTCAGTTTATTAATCTGTAAAATGAAGATAATAATAGCAATCCTTATCCCTCTACCTTCTGAGGTTATTGAAACTCAAAATCTTTCTCCCTATTCCTCCTTTCTTCCTTCTCCTCCTTCCTGAACTATTTTGGCATCTATGATTTTTAAGTTCTCACTGAGTTTTACACTCATTTTAGGTATTTAATATATATTACCTGATTTAATTTCTAAAATATTTCATCAGGGTAATATTTAAATTTGTGTAAACTGAGGCACAGAGATTTATGTTATTTGTGAAAATTACACAGACTGCTAACCAGGATGTAAACATTCTTTTCTGCCATAGCCTGCTGTACACCCCAGATATAAATATATAAAATATAAATATTATACTACTGAAAGTTAATGTCTTATGTGTCCAGATCACTAACAATAAATAAATTATATACTGAATAATATTTAAAAATATACATGAATAAAAATAAATATATGAATATTATATAAGCTTCTATAGCACTTCATTTCCTGACTAAATTATCATCTATGCTAGAGAAAGAATATTCAGATAGATACATCACTACTAAATGCATTGATATTAATGTAAGACAGTTACATTTGTATTTATTTAGTGGATTGATATAAGTTAACTTTACCTCAAAAATTTGCAATTGCATTTATATTAACTATTGGGATATTCAAGAAGTCCTGGTGGTGCAATGTTTAAGTACTTGGCTGCTAACTGAAAGGCTGGTGGTTTGAACCCCTCCAGCAGCTCTGCAGGAGAAAGACCTAGCAATCTTGTCCCATAAAGATTACAGCCTGTAAAACCCTGTGGGGCAGTTATACTCTGTTACATGAGGTCTTTATGACTTGAAAATAGATTCAAGGGCACCCAACAACAACAACGTTGGGATATTCAGTGTTTTTGCATATGCAAGTAATAATCAGGAGCTTTGAGTATTAATCAGTTTATTTTTCTATAACTTAAGTAATCTACTAAATTCTACAATTGTCAAATTTTCATATTTAACATTTTAGTTCTCTGTTCAGTTGCCATCTGCTTAATTCAGAAGAATCGTATGTAAAGAGAATATTCCCTGTGTGGAAAAAGGGTCAGGGATCCACAATCTTGTTCTTCTTCAGTGTAGGAAGAACTACTCACTGTAACAAAGCTGGAAATCTACAGCCTAGAATAAATTCTTGTCTCCTAAATCATTTCTAACTCATTGATTGATTGATTGATTGATTCTAAGGCTAGGTACTAAAACTACAGTGATTGCTAAGACACACATAATCATCTTTGCCCTCATAGAGCTTACAGTCTCTATAAAGTAATAAAGACAATACGTGTGGTGTCAAAATAGTTTGGCAGCTTTTTCTTCATTAATAGAGGCATCCTTATATAATTTTCTCTCACAGATGATAATTTCTGATCATTTGGTTATAGCTTTAGCAGAAATATAAAGCAAATATAAATTAAAGGCATAACTTATTATTTACCACAGCTCAACTCCAATATCTATGATGCTGCCAGATTTCCATAATACAGAAATAAAAGCACTCCTCTCGAGTGTTCCATGAAGTCTTAAATTATCAAAGGCTTACATTAAAACTGCATAAGATAGGGTCTGAGCTTTATTTAAAAAAGCTGTTTCATTCCCTTAGAGGCTCATTCGCCTCAGGTATCTTCTCGGTAGTTAGGTCTTAAAGTATCTAAAATATTTTAAGCTTGCACATTTTTTACTGCTTTGTGAATCTAGCGTAGATTTTCCATTTTTTTCAACCTACCACATTGAAGTTGTTATTTTCCACTTCCAATTCAACATAAAGCAGCCAATGATTCCATTTAGCTCTCCAGCTGAATTTATTCTCAGTAGAGCTCTGTATTCTGGACATTTTAATTTTTATTATTGGTTATTTATTATTGATATTTTTTGGAAAAAATGAGACAGTTGTGATTCTTCGGAGTTCTAACTATAGAATTTTATAAGCCAAAATATTTAACGAGTGCCTACTATGTAACAGGAATAGTACTTAAGATCATGGGCTCTGAGACTAGAAAGTCTGGCTCAAAAACAGCTCCAGCATATATTAAATGTATGATCTTGAAAAAGTACAAGTTACTTAACTACTCTGACTACTCTGTGCTTGAGTCTTCCCATCTGTAAAACACTGACGTTAATAGTAACTATATGATACTGTGGCTGTGTGGGTTAAATGTGTTAATAGAGTAAAGCACTTAACACATTGTTGGCCATGCAGTGAACACTCAATAAATACTAGCTGTTATTGTTATAAAACCATTATTTTATGTGAAACCTTCAGAACACTATGATAAAACAAGAAAGAAGCTTACAAATCTACTGAGTAAGTTAGTTATTAAAAATACTTAGAGATAATCAATTAATTAATTGCTGATATGTGCAAAAGTGCCTTGAGTGGTAGTAAAACTTTGTGAGTGGGGAAACTTTTTCTTTGGGGTCCCAAGTGAATCAATACCTCATGAAAATGAATTATAGAAAGCTATAATACTGAGCTAGTTTGCCTGGAGCATATAAATACAGTCCCAGTTTAAAAAAAAAAAATCAAACGTTTTATTCAGCTAGTGACTATGGTTCAACAGTAAAAAGCTAAGTTTATTAAAGGCTTTAAACATTTATAAATCTCCAGAGCCACACGACTTAACACATGGCCCTTAATGTTAAATCAGTAGTGAAACAGAGGTTTCTATCCTGGACTCATGGGATCAGAATCTTGGCCTAGATGATGAGCTCTTTATCATATTCATTGTAATTGTGGCTCATCTTGAAATGATTAGATCTATTGTTAGAAAGAAGCCTTGTGAGCACTAAGGATGCAATGATTAATAGAAAATTTGGTATAATTCCTTTTGATAGATGTCTAAAGTCTCGTTTGAGCCATGAACCCAAATTATGAAGAGATTAAAGAAATTGTAATTCCTGCCCTTTATACACATTCATCACCAGGCTAGGATTTAATCATTGTAAGCAAAGAAGAGCAGAGAGCAAAATATTTTATAACTAATGTTGTAGAGATAGAAAAACTTAAAAATGGGCTACAGGAACAACAAGCCAGAACAAAAGTAAGCCATTAGAAATGTTCTAACAATACTTGGTTTAATTTCAGATAAAGGAAAAAACAACCTCTGGGCATCAAGCTTTTTTTTTTTTTTTTCCTTTCACTGTTATGGCAAACTTAGTTGTTTTCTTTTTCTCCAAGAGAGGAAAAGTGAATGTCAGTCAGTCAAAGCTGACAATCTCGAAGAACTCTATTCTAAAGTATCTGTCTGGTTCCTAAGTGAGTTACCACTCTGATTTTTTTGTTTACCATGAAAACAGGTTTTCTAGTTGTAGCATATTAAACACAAAAAATATCAGAACTGTTCTATTGTTTCTCTAAATAATTTATGGTTAAGATGAGTAGAATTTAATGGAGGTACATTTCCTTGAAATTAGTCAATACATATAAAAATAAGAGTCAAGTAAAGGGGGCAAGTTCTGCTAGTTTAAAAATTATAGTGGAGTTTATTTTGTTAATGATATCTGTTTTCTTCATAAACCAAATAATCTAACCTCTGGAGATAAAAAAAAAAAAAAGATTGCACAAAAGGTAAATGTGCAAAGGGAAATGCATAGAAATTTTTAAAACATCTTTTAATGCTTACTTGACAACAGAGATACCATGATTTCAAAAGTGGATTTCCCAGGACAAGGCTCATCCATTGCATCTGAATGTGTTGACTCCTGAGATATCTCCAAATGTTTAAAACTAGGGAACGTAAAGGAACCTAAATGGAAGTGAGGTTTCCACACTTCACTTGAAGTGGGAAAATGTTGATATCAGTAAGACTATAGTAGGTCACATATGTACATTATAATACACAGAGCAGCTAGTAAGAAAACTATACAAAGAAATACACTCAAAAACACTATAAATAAATCAAGATGGAATCTTAAAGAATGTTAAAGAAACCCACAGAAAGGCAAGAACACATAACCACTATTATATACTGCTTACAGGAAACTCACTTCACATTCAATGACTTAGGTAGGTAGATAATAAAACCATGGGAAAGATACCATGCAAACATTAATCTAAATAATGCAGATATTATTTATATTCATATCAAATAAAGTGACTTCAGAGCAAAGGAAAACACTAGTGACAGAAAAGGGCATTACATAATGTTAATGGATCAATCCACTTAGAAAGATACAACAATTCTAAATGTGTATGCACCAAACAAGAGAATCTCAAACTACATGAAGCAAAAACTAATAGAGTTGAAAGGAGAAATATACAAATTCACAATTATAGTTGGGAACTTAACACCTCAGCAACTGATATAACTGTCTGAAAGAAAATCAGCAAGGATATAGGAGATTTGACTAACTCCATTAACCAACAGGATCTAATTGACATATATCTAACACTCCACCCATCCACAGAAGAATACATATTTTTTCAAGTATCAAATGTGCATAAGGAGCTCTGGTGGTGCAGTGGTTACGAGCTTGGCTGCTAACCAAAAGTCCAGCAGTTCAAATCTATCAGCTGCTCTTTGGAAGCTCTATGGGGCAGGTCTACTCTGTCCTATAGCGTCACTATGAGTTGGAATTGACTCAATGTAATGGGTTTGGTTTTTGGGTTTAATGTTCATCAAGATAAACCCTATCTGGAGCCATAAAACAACCCACAACTAATGTAACATGAATTGAAATCATAATATGTGTACTCTGACCATGTGGCAAAAAACTATAAATTAATAACAGAAAAGTAAAGCAAAATCTCTAAATATGTGGAAATTAAAAAAATTCATTTCTAAATATTCCATGAGTCCAAAAAGTATAAGAGGAAATAAAAAAATAGAGAGCTGAATTTAAAAAAAGTACCAAAATTTGTGAGACACAGCTAAAGCAGTGCTGAGAGGAAAATTTACAGCAGCAAATCATTACAATAAATGAGAAAAAGACTCAAATCAATAACCTAAGCTTCTTCTACAAGACACTGGAAAAATAAAAATGAAATAAACGCAAAGCAAGCAGAAGGAAGGAAAAAGGTAATGATAAAGACAGAAATTAAAGAAATTGAAAATTCACAGAGAATGTCAATGAAACAAAAGGCTAGTTATTTGGGAAAATATCAGTAAAAGTGATAAACTACTAGCAAAACTGAGAAAAATAAAAATAAAAACACAAAACACTAACAGCAGAAATGAAATTGGGCATATCACGACAGATCATGCAGTCATTAATAAGATGATGGAATACTGTGAACAAATTGACACTCAAATTCAACAACAGAAGTGACGGACCAATTCCTCAAAGATCACAAACTATCAAAATTCAGCCAAGATAAAATAGATATCTGAATAGTCCTGTAACCATTAAAAAAAGAAAGAAATTCGAAATTTTAAAGCCTCCCTGTCCCTCCTCCCACAGAATCTCCAGGCCCAGATGATTTCACTACAGAATTGTGTCAAATACTTAAAGAAGAATTAACAGCAATTTCACAGGCTATTTTCCAGGAAAAAGACGTGAACACTTCCTAATTCTTTTTTTTTACAGTATTTTTATTGTGGTTTAAAAAAAAAAAAAAAACCCACTGCCGTTGAGTCGATACAGACTCATAGTGACACTATAGGACAGAGTAGAACTGCCCCATATGGTTTCCAAGGAGTGCCTGGTGGATATGAACTGCCGACCTTTTGGTTAGCAACCAAAGCTCTTAACCACTATGCCGCCAGGGTTTCCTTACTGTGGTAAAACATATATAATATAAAATCTGCAATTTTAAATATTTTAAGTATATAATTTAGTGCTATTAATTACATTTACAATGTTGTGCAACCATCACCACTATCTATTTCCAAAATTTTTCATCACCACAAAGAAAATCTGTACCCATTAAGCAATAACGCTCCACTTCTTCCTTTCCCCAACCCCTGGTAAACACAATCTGCTTTCTGTCCCTATGAATTTGCCTATTCTATATATTTCATATTAGTGGAATCATATATTATGTGTCCTTCTGTGACTTCCTTACTTCATTAGCATACTATTTTCAAGATTCATCCATGGTGCATCATGTATCAGGCCTTCATTCTTATTAAAGATAATTAATATTCTCTTGTATGTTTATATGCCATTTTGTTTACCCATTTTTTTCTTGACGGACACTTGAATTTTTACATCTTTTGACTATTGTGGGTAATGCTACTATGAACATTGGCATACAAGAACCTGTTTAAGATCTAGTTTTCAGTTCTTTTGGATATATACTTGGGAGTGGAACTGGTGAGTCCTATGGTAATTTTATGTTTAACTTTTTGAGGAATCCTAAAACTATATTTCACAGTGGCTCACCATTTTACATTTCCATCAGCAATGTATAAGTGTTCCAATTTCTCAAATCCTCATTAACATTTTTTATTTTCCACTTTGTTGATTATAGATATGCAAGTATGCGTGAAGTGGTATCCCACTGTGGTTTTGATTTACATTTCCCCATTGACTACTGATGTTAAGCATCTTTCCATAAGCTTGTTCGCCATTTGTATATCTTCTTTGGAGAAATGTCTATTCAGTTGCTTTGCCCATTTTTTACTTAATTTGTTTGTGTTTTTACAGTTGAGCTGTAGGAATTCTTTATATATTATGGATTTAAAAAAATCCTTATTAGACATATGATCTACAGATATTTTCTCCCATTCTGTGGGCTTTCTTTTCATTTTCCTCATAATGTCCTTTGATGCACAAACGTTTTTAATTTAAAAAAAGTCCTATTTATCTAATTTTTATTTGTTGCCTGTGTCTTTTTTTGGTCATATTCACTAAACTATGGTCAATTTCTCCATATATTCTGGGTATCAAATCTTTATGAAATATACTATTTGAAAATACTGTTTTCCATCCTATGAGAGGCAGGTGTGTTTTCCCTTTCTTCGTGGTATCCTTTGATGCACAAAAGTTTTCAATGTAATGAAGTGTGATTTATCTATTTTTTTTCTTTTGTTGCTTGTGATTTGGTGTCATATTTAAGAAACAAATGCCAAGATCAAGTAGTTTTGCCTCAATGTTTTCTTCTAAGAGTTTCATAGTTTTCACTCTTAAATTTAAATCTTTAATCCGTTTTGAGTTAATTTTTTGTATATGGTGTAAGGTAAGGGTTCAACTTCATTCATTTGCATGTGGATATCCAGATTTCCCAGCACCATCTGTTGAAGAGACTGTTCTTTCCCTATTGAATGATCTTGGCATCCTTGCCAAAAATCAATTAACTAGAGATGTGAGTTTATTTCTGGGTTCTCGGTTCTATTGCATTTGTCAATATGTTTATCCTTATGCCAATATCACATTATTTAGATTTCTAGTAAGTTTTCAAATCAGGAAGCCTGGGTACTCCAATTTTTTTTCTTTTTCAAGAATGTTTTGTCTCTTCAGAGTCCCTTGTAATTTCACATTAATTTGAGAATCAGCTTTTCCATTTCTGAAAAAAATGCCACTGAGATTTTGATAGGGATTGCATTAAATTGTATATCATTTTAGATAATATTGTTACCTTAACAATATTAAGTCTTCTAATACATGAACACGGGCTGTCTTTCCATTCATTTAGGTCTTCCTTAATTTCTTTCAGCAATATTTTGTAGTTTTCAGGGTACAAGTTTTGCACCTATTTGGTTAATTTATTGTTGTTCTTGTTAGGTGCCATCAGTTAGATTCTGACTCATAGCCACCCTATCTACAACAGATTAAGAAACTGCCTGGTCCTGTGCCATCCTCACAATCATTGCTATGTTTGAGCCCATTGTTGTAGCCACTGTGTCAATCAATCTCATTGAGGGTTTTCCTTTTTTTCTGACCCTCTACTTTACTAAGCATGATGTCCTTCTCCACGGACTGGTCCCTCCTGATAATATGTCCAAAGTATGTGAGACAGAGTCTCACCATCCTCGCTTCTGAGGAGCATTCTGGCTGTACTTCTTCCAAGACAGATTTGTTTGTTCTTCTGGAAGTCCATGGTATATTCAGTATTCTTTGCCAACACTGTAATTCAAAAGCACCAATTCTTATCTGATCTGCCTTATTCATTGTCCAGTTTCCACATGCATATGAAGCAACTGGAAATACCACAGCTTGGGTCAGGCACAACTTAGTCCTCAAAGTGACATCTTTGCTTTTTAACACTTCAAAGAGGTTTTTTGCAGCAGATTTGCCCAATGCAATACATCATTTGTTTTCTTGACTGCCGCTTCCATGGGGGTTGATTGTGTAGTAAATTTATTATTGTTGTTAGGTGCTGTTGAGTTGGTTCCAACTCATAGCGACCCTATGTACAACAGAAAGAAACACTGACAGGTCCTGTACTATCCTTACAATCATTGTTATGCCTGAGACCATTGTTGCAGCCACTGTGTCAATCCATCTCATTGAAGGTCTTCCTCTTTTTCGCAGACACTCTACTTTACTAAGCATGATGGCCTTCTCCAGGGGCTGATCCCTCCTGATAACATGTCCAAAGTATGTGAGATATAGTCTCGCCATCCTTGCTTCTAAGGAGCACTCTGGTTGTACTTCTTCCAAGACAGATTTGTTCATTCTTTTGGCAATCCATGGCGTATTCAATATTCTTCGCCAATACCACTATTCAAAGGCGTCAATTCTTCTTCAGCCTTCCTTACTCGTGGTCCAGCTTTCGCATGCATGTGAAGCGACTGAAAACACCATGGCTTGGGTCAGGCGCACCTTAGTCTTCAAGGTGACATCTTTGCTTTTCAACACTTTAAAGAGGTCTTTTGCAGCAGATTTCCCAATGCAATGCATCATTTGATGTCTTGACTGCTACTTCCAGGGTTATTGATTGTGGATCCAAGTAAAATGAAATCCTTGACAACTTCAGTCTTTTCTCCATTTATTGTGATGTTGCTTATTGGTCCTGTTGTGAGGACTTTTGTTTTCTTTATGTTGAGGTGTAATCTTTGATCTTCATCAGCAAGTGCTTCAAGTCCTCTTCACTTTCTGCAAGCAAGGTTGTGTCATCTGCATAATGCAGGTTGTTAATAAGTTTTCTTCCAATCTTGATGTCCCGTTCTTCTTCATAGAGTCCAGTTTCTCAGATGATTTGCTCAACATACAGATTGAGTAGGTATGGTGAAAGGATACAACCCTGACGCTCACCTTCCCTGAATTTCAACCACACAGTATTCCCTTGTTCTGTTCGAACCACTGTCTCTTGATCTATGTACAGGTTCTTCATGGGAACAATTAAGTGTTCTGGAATTCCCATTCTTCGCAATGTTATCCATAATTTGTTATGATCCACACAGTTGAATGCCTTTGCACAGTCAATAAAACACAGGTAAACATCTGTCATGGTTTGAATTATGTCCCCCCAAAAATGTGTGTATCAATTTGGCTGGGCCATGATTCCCAGAATTGTGTGGTTGGCCTCCATTTTGTGATTGTAATTTTATCTTAAAGAGGATTAGGGTGGGATTGTAACACCACCTTTACCAAGGTCACATCCCTGATCCAATGTAAAGGGAGTTTCCCTGGGGTGTGGCCTGCACCACCTTTTATCTCTCAAGAGATAAAAGGAAAGGGAAGCAAGCAGAGAGTTGGGGACCTCATACCATCAAGAAAGCAGTGCCAGGAGCAGAGCGCGCCCTTTTGACCTGGGTTCCTGCGCAAAGAAGCTCCTAGTCCAGGAGAACACCGAAGAGAAGAAGGCCGACAGAGAGAAAAAGCCTTCCCCTGGAGTTGATGCCCTGAATTTGGACTTTAGGCCTACTTTACTGTGAAGAACTAAACTTCTCTTTGTTAAAGCCATCCACTTGTGGTAACTCTGTTATAGCAGCACTAGATAACTAAGACAACATCTTTCCGGTATTCTTTGCTTTCAGCCAAGATTCATCTGACATCTGCAATGATATCCTTCGTTCCACATCCTCTTCTGAATCTGGCTTGAATTTCTGGCAGTTCTCTGTTGATGTACTGCTGCAACCATTTTTTCAATTATCTTCAGCAAAATTTTACTTGTGTGTAATATTAATGATATTGTTCGATAATTTCCAAATTCTGTTGGATCACCTTTCTTTGGAATGGCCACAAATATGAATTTCTTCCAACTGGTTGACCAGGTAGCTGTCTTCCAAATTTCTTGGCATAGATGAGTGAGCACATCCAGTGCTGCATCTGTTTGCTGAAACATATCAGTTGGTATTCCTTCAATTTCTGGAGCCTTGCCTTTCACCAATGCCTTCAGTGCAGATTGGACTTTTCCCTTCAATACCATTGGTTCTTGACCATACGCAATGGTTGAATGTTGGCCAATTATTTTTGGTACACTGATTGTGTATTCCTTCCATCTGCTTTTGATTCTTTGTGTGTCATTCAATATTTTGCCCATAGAATCCTTCAAAATTGCAACTCGAGGCTTAAATTGTTTCTTCAGTTCTTTCAGCTTAAGAAATGCAGAGCATGTTCTTCACTTTTGATTTGTGGACTCTAAGTCTTTGCGCATTTTATTTTTATTTTCCTTTATTTATTTATTTTTATTTTACTTTGTCTTCTTGAACATATATCTATTTTTATTTATTTATTTATATTTTACTTTGTCTTCTTGAACATATATTTAAGACAATTGATTTAGTGTTTTTGTTTAGTAAGTTCAATATCTGTGCTTCCTCAGGGGTGTTTTCTGTCACTTTATTTACTTTTTTCCTTTGAATGGAAAATATTTTCCTGCTTCTTTCTGTGCTTTATTTTTTTTGTTGAAAACTGTACATTTTATATTATAAAATGGTACCATTGGAAATCAGATTATCCCCCTCCCCAAGATTTACTGTTCTTGACTGATGCAGACTTAGCTTGTGTTCAGCCAGAGTTTTTACTGAGATATCCTTGAATGCCAGGAGTTTAAAAAACAAAATGTAATAACAACAAAATCTCTCTCAGTCTTTGCAGATCAACTGTCTGCTGAGGCACTCATTTAATGCTCAGCCAGTCTGATTACAGTCATCCCTCATCCTTCACTTTCTGCTTGCACTAAGGTTATGTATCAGCCATTTGTGACTGTTAAGCTCTTCCAGGTGTTTATGAGCATGCTTCCTGTCGCAGGCATGTGTGTGCTTTTCTAAATTGCCCAGGATATGTGATTGTCTTTGAATGCCCATTTACCAAACAAACTCTATCCCTGGCTTTTCCTTTCTAACTGTAGGTTGTCTATTGTATGTTTCCATCACAATGTTTTGTCCTAGGGGCCTTACAATGTTTTCAAGCAATGCCCTCTAGTTTTTGATGTTTCTGTGGAGATACAGGATTTGGAATTGGGTAATCCACCACTTTGCTGATGCCACTCCTATTTATTTTGTAAGGTTATTATTATCCTGTTATCAACACCAAAGACAATATAATAAAAGAAAACTACAGATCAATATAGCTCATAAAATTAGATGCAAAAATTGACAATAAAATATTAGCAAACAGAATCTGACATTGTATAAAAAGAAGTATGCACCATGAAGATGGATTCATTCCATGTATATAGGGCTAATTCAACATTCAAAAATAAATCAGTGTAATCCATTATATCGATAGACTAAAGAAGAAAAGTCATATGATCCTTTCAACTGATACAGAAAAAGCATTTAACAAAAATCCATTATTTACTCATGATAAAAACTCTCAGCAAGTTAAGAATAGTGGAAAACTACCTCTACATGATAAAGAACATCTACAAAAACCATACAGCTAACACTATATTTAATGGGAAAAGCTTGGATGCTATTCCCCTATGATCAGAAATAAAGCAAGAATGTCCACCCTCTTATTCAATGTATTACTGGAAGTTTTAGCTCTGCAATAAGACAAGAAAATGAAATAAAAAGGCATACATTTTGGAAAGGAAGAAGTGGAACTACCTTAATTTGGAGAGCACATGATTGTCTACACAGAAAATCCAAGGAACTTACTAAAACAAAAACAACAAAAAATTCCTAGAACTAATAAATGAGTTTAGCAATGTCACAGGACACAAGATCAACACACACACACCCACACACACATACACACACACACACAATTTTATTTCTATATACTAAAATGAACATGTGTAAACTGAAATTAAAAATACAATGCCATTTACAATTTTTCCGAAGATAATAAAATACTTACGTATACATCAAACAAAACACTTGCAAGATGTGTACGCTGAAAACCACAAAATTTTGATGAAAGTAATCAAAAAAGACCTAAGTAAATGGAGAGGCATAAAACGTTCAAGGATTTGAAGCCTCCACATAGTAAAGCTTTCAATTCTCCCCAAATTGTTATACAGGTTTAATGCAATCCCTATCAAATTCCCAGCTAGGTTTTTAAATATATAGATAAGCTTATTCTAAAATTTATATGGAAAGGCACAGACTCTGGAATAGCTATAACAATTTTTAAAAAATAATAATAAAGTCAGAGGAATTACTTTACTAGATATTATGGCCTTTTTTATAGCTATAGTAATCAAGGACGTGAGGTACTAGCAAAAGGATAGACTCATAGACTGAATAGCCGTCTCAGAAGTAGACTCAAACAACTATACCTGGCTGATTTTTGGAAAAGGTGCAAAAATAATTCAATGGAGAAAGAATAGCCTTTTCAATAAATGTTGCTGGAGCAATTGTACATCTACACGTTTAAAAAAAATGAACCTCGACCTAAACCTCACACCTTATACAAAATTAACTCAGAATTGACAATAGAATTAAATGTAAAATACAAAAATACAGGAAGAAATAACCCAAATTCCCATAAACTGATGGGTAAACAAAATGTAGTATATCTGTACAGTGGAATATTATTCAGCTATAACAAGGAATGAAGGCTGGCATCGATTAGAACATAGATGAATCTTGAAAACTTTATGTAAGTAAAAGAAGTCAGACATAAAAGGCCACACATTGTTTCGTTCCATTTATGTAACATATCCAGAATAGACAAATCTAATGAGACAGAAATCAGATTAGTGCTTATCAGAGGCTAGGGAGGGGAGAATGTGTAGTAACTGGTTAATGAGCATGAGGCTTCCTCTTAGAGTGGTGAAAATATTCTGGAATTAGATACTGGTGATGGCTGCACCACATTGTGAATATGCTAAATGTCACTGAATTGTAAATATTAAAATGGTAAATTATATATGTATTTTACCACAATAAACAAATGTCAGAAAAAAATTGAAGTCTCTCCACCATGTATATATGTATGAATGGCAAACAGTAAGACAAAAATACATTCAATATCATCAGTCATTAGAAAAGGTAAGTTAAACATACAGTGAGATAATACTACACACCTAATAGAATGTCTGAACTTAAAAAAATTGATCATATCAAGTAATGGCAAATACATGGATGAATAAGAATGCTCATAAATTGATGGTATGTATAAAATTGTACAATCACTTCATAAAAACAGTTGGAAGTTCCTTAAATATTTAAACATTTATCCATATATGACTCCCCATTCTACTATTAGATATTATCTAAGAGAATTGAAAGCATGCATTCACAAAAAGACATGGACAAATGTTCATTGCAGCTTTATTTATAATAACCACATCAGAAAAAACCCAAATGTCCATCAACAGGTGAAGAGATATGCATAGATGAATCTCAAAATAATTGTACTGAGTCAAATAAGCCAAATAACAAATAGTACATACTGTATGATTCATTTATATAAAATTCCAGAAAATGCAAGGAAATTTATCATAAGAAAAGTATATCCCTGGCTGTTTAAGAATGAGAGTGAGGAGAGAAGGGAGGAATTGTATAAGACCATCAGGGAACTTTTGGAAATGGTGGTTATGTTCTACATTTTGATTTTAGTGATGGTTTCACAGTTGCATGCATATGCCAAAATTTATCATACTGTACACCTTAAACACATTCAGTTCTACGTCAATTACATTCCAATAAAAATTTTAAAATTTTTAAAATAAAAAAATAGGAGAAAATCTTAGCATTTAAGCTAGGAAAATAATTCTTAGACTTAACATGGAAAGTACAATCAACAAAAGGAAAAAAATGTTAACTTGGACCTCGTCAAATTTAAACACTATGCTCTGTAAAAGACAAATCAAAGAGGATGAAATGACAAACTACAGACTGGTTGAAAGTATTTGTAATTCACATATCTAGAATATGAAAAACTCTTAAAATGCAGTATTAAAAGAAAAAAAAATCCATTTAGAAAATTGACAAAAGACATGTAGAACCATTTCACTAAAGAGGATATATGGACAGCAAGTAGGCACATGAAAAGATGTTCAACATCAGCAGCCCTTAGGGAAATGCAAATTAAAACAACAATGGGATGTTACAACACACTTTTCACAGTAGCTAAAACAAGAGTGTCAACATCAAATGCTAGAGAGGTTTCAGAAAAACTGAATCATTGATACATTGCTGTTGGGAATTAAAATGGTACAGCCACAACAGAAAACAGTTTGACAGTTTCTTATAAAACTAAGCATATAATTACCACACAAGCTAGCGATTACCCTTTTGGACGTTTACCTCAGAGGAATTAAAACTTACGTTTACACAAAAACTTGCACATAAATGTTCAAAGAAGATTTATTGTAATAGAAAAAACTGGAAACTGCCTAACTGTCCTTCAAAAGGTGAATGACTAAACCAACTGTGGTACAGCCATACCATGAAATACTACTTAGAAATAAAGAATGGACACTTGGTACACACAATTTGAATGAGACTCCAGGGAATTATGCTGAGTGAAAACGTCAATTCGGAAAGGTTACATACCATATGATTTCACTGATATACATTATTGCAATACCAAAATTGTGCGAATGAAGAACAGATAAGTAGTTGCCGAGGTTAGGCATGGGGATGGGGTGAAAGGGAGGTGCATGTGGTTATGAAAGGGCAGTAAGAAGGGATCTTTTGGTGAT
Source organism: Dugong dugon (assembly GCA_030035585.1). Taxonomy (NCBI): domain Eukaryota; kingdom Metazoa; phylum Chordata; class Mammalia; order Sirenia; family Dugongidae; genus Dugong; species Dugong dugon. The sequence continues at coordinate 68,895,975 of CM057483.1, forward strand.
GGATCTTTTCAGTACCTTGGCTGTGGTGGTAGCTACACCAACATACACATGTGATAAAATTGTACATAACTAAACACACACACACAAATGAGTACATGTTAACCTGGGAAAATCTGAATAAATTTGATGGACTATTCTGATGTGAACATTAGGGTTGTGATATTGAATAATAGTGTTGCAAGATGTTAACATTCAGGAAAACCAGAAAAAGGGTACGGGGGATCTCTCCATATTATTCCTTGAAACTTCATGAAAACCTAAAATTATCAATAACAATGTCAATTTAGAAAACAAAGCCTTCTTGAGTTCTAAAGAAACTAACCAAGGAAAAGCAAAATCTTTATTAGTCAACAAAGTTGCCATGTCTGGGATGAAATATATTGTCAATAGACATTGTCTCTGTTGCAAGAGAAGTCCACTGAAACAGATGGCCACTTTTTAAACTTTGCACAAAATTTTAGTTTTTTGTAAGTGTTTTCATTTCTGTTTTTAATTCTTAGTGGTGTGAAAGAAATAACAGTGTAAAATTAAAAGTGGAAAATGAAGTAAGATGGAACCAAGAAACTGGTAAAGATTGTATTTGGACCCCATTGTACAACAGCTTTCATGTGTGTCATAAGTAACATGATTAGAAATATTGAGAAGAATATTTTGTTTTTCATAAGTCACTGCACACCATTTCTTTGTTGATGCACTCATTCTATTTTTTCTAATTTTATTTAATAAATTGCTTAAGGAAAAAGCAATATGTATCACCACAGGTTTTTTTAAGAATTATACTCATTTGTGTTTGTCCTCAATAAACATCAGAGCTAGCAGGTCTTCTTTATTATTTCTTGCAAGGTGACATTAATTTATAATAACATTGTTTAAAATATGATGAAATTTATTTGGAACCACTCTTCTCATTTATATGGAAATGCATACCATTAAAATCAGTGCAAATTTCTCATTACTATTTTAATATCTGTCCCCCTATGTCATCACGTGAATGTATACTAAGCAACATTCTTCTGAGGCAGAGTAACCCACATTAAAAATGTATATACAAACTATCTTCTTACCCATGATTTCAAAATCTTTGCTGAGATTTAAAAAAAAAAAAAGACCAGAATTAAACTCTGGTTGTCTGATATGTAGATATTACTGACTTAGAAATAATTATCAGTCAAATGTTAAACTAAGTGATTGAGAAAATTTAACTCTTAAAAAGAATGGTAGTATATCCTATAGCAACTTCTAAAACAGACTTCTATAATTTTCCATTAGTAAAGCCGTACATTTGACCACCATACCAGCATTATGATTGGGAAAACTGACAAACAAATAAATTGTAAACATTTATTTTTAAATGTAAGCTTTAAAACTTAAGGGGTATATTCAAGTCCTTTGTCCATTTTTTAATTGAGTTGGGTGTCTTTTTCTTGTAATGCTGTAGTAGTCCTTCATATACTCTGGATATTAAACCCTTATCAGGTATATGGTTTCCAAAACTTTTCTCCCAATCTGTAGGTTGTCTCTTCACTTTCATGATAAAGACCTTTAATGAACAAAAGCTTTTAATTTTCGTGAGGTCCCATTTATCTGTTTTGTCTTTTGTTGTCATATCTAAGAATCCATTGTTAAAAACTAGGTCCCAAAGCATTAACCCTATGTTCTCTTCTAAGACTTAGTATTCATACATGGAGTGAGGTATGGACACAGGTTGATTCTCTTGTTTGTAGAAATCATTCAGGTGTCCCAGCATCAATTTATTAAAGAGACTGTTTCTTCCTCTTTGTATGGGCTTAGCACCCTAGTTTAAAATCAATTGACCAGAGATGTATGGGTTTATTTCCAGAATCTCAATTCTATTCCATTGGTCTATCTATCAGTATACCAGTATCAAACTGTTTTGATTACTGTAGCTTTGTAATATGGTTCAAGATCAGGAAATGTGAGTCCTCTTACTTTCTTCATAGTTTTCAAGATTGATTTGGCTATTCAGGGCCCTTTGCTATTCCATATAAATTTGACCATTGCCTTTTCCATTTCTACAAAGAAGGCTGTTGAGATTTTGATGGGAATTGTGTTGAATGGATAGATTGCTTTAGGTAGTATTGACATCTTAACAACATTAAATAGTCCAATCCATGGCCATGGAATATCCTTCCATTTATTTGTTGATGTTGTTAGTTGCTGTAGTCAGTCCCTGATTCATGGCAACCTCATGTACAAGAAACAGAAATGCTACCTAATGCTGACACATCCCTATGATCAGTTTTGGATTGGACTGTTGCGATCCATAGGGTTTTCAATGGCTGATTAAGTAAGTAGATAGCCAAATCTTTATTCCTAGTCCATTTTAGTCTGGAAGTTCTGCTGAAACCTGTTCAGCTTTATAGCAACACACAAGCCTCCACTGACACATGGGTGGTGGCTTCGCATGAGGTACATGGGCTGGGAATCAAACCTGGGTCTTCTGCATAGAAGGTAAGAATTCTACCAATAAATCACCAATACCTCTTTCATTTATTTAGGTATTCATTAGTTACTTTCAGTAATAGTTTACAGTTTTTAGTGTGCTTGGCTTTCCCTTTCTTGGTTAAACTTATTTCTAGGTATTTAACTCTTTTACATACCACTGTAAATGGAATTGTTTCTCAACTTCCTTTCCAGATTTCTACTTGCTGATGTATAAAAACCTAACAGATTTTTTGTGTTGACCCTCATCCTGCCAATTTTCTGAATTCATTTATTACCTCTAAAAATTTTCTAGTGGATTATCTGGAGTTTTCTATGTATAGGATCATGGCATTTGTAAAAATGAATAGTTTTACTTCTTCCTTCCTTATTTGGATAGATTTTATTACTTTTTTCTTACCTAATTACTCTGACTAGAACTTTTCACCAAAATAGAAATAAAAATGGCCAAAAAGCATATGAAAAGATGATCAATATCATTAGTTATTCGGGAATTGCAAATCAAAACCACAATGAGATATCACTTCACATCAAGATGGCTATGATTAAAAAAACCAAAAAAACAGGTTTTGGTGAGGATGTGAAGAAATTTTAACCCTCATAAATTTATGCTGGGATTATAAAATAGTGCAGCTGCTGTGGAAAACAGTTGGGCAATCCCTCAAAAAGTTAAACATAGACTTACCATGCTCTTGTTCTTAGGTGCCATCCAGTCAGTTATGACTCACAATGACCTTATGTACAACAGAATGAAGCACTGCCCAGTCTTGTGCCATCCTCACAATCATTGCTATGTTTGAGCCAGTTGTTGCAGCCGCTGTGTCAATCCACCTTGTAGAGGATCTTCCTCTCTTTTGCTGGCCCTCTACTTTACCAAGCATGATGTCCGTCTCCAGAGACTGGTCCCTTTGGATAACAAGCCCAAAGTACATGAGACATGGTGCCACCAAGGAGCACTGTGGCTGTACTTCTTCCAAGACAGAATCGTTCATCCTTCTGGTCCACGGTATATTCAAAAGTCTTCACCAACACCATAATTCAAAGGCATCAATTTTTCTCCAGTCTTCCTTATTAATTGTCCAGCTTTTGCATGCATATGAGGTGATTGAAAATATCATGGCTTGGATCAGGCACACCTTAGTCCTCAAAGTGACATCTTTGCTTTTCAACACTTTAAAGAGGTCTTTTGGGGCAGATTTGCCCAGTGCAATACGTTTTTTGATTTCTTGACTGCTGCTTCCATGCACATGGATTGTGGATCAAAGTGAAATGAAATCCTTAATAATATCAATATTTTCTCCATTTATCATGATGTTGCTTATTGGTCTAGCGGTGAGGATTTTTATTTTCTTTATGTTGAGGTGTAATCCATACTGAAGGCTGTAGTAAGTGGTTCAAGTTCTCTTTGCTTTCAGCAAGCAAGGTTACATCATCTGTGTATTGTAGATTGTTAATGAGTTTTCCTCTAATCCTGATGCCCCGTTCTTCTTCATATAGTCCAACTTCTTGGATTATTTGCTCAGTATACAGACTGAATAAGTACGGTGAAAGGATACAACCCCGATGCACACCTTTCCTGATTTTAAACCACACAGTATCCCTTTGTTCTATTCGAAAGGCTACCTCTTGGTCTATGTTCAAGTTCCACATGAACACAATTAAGTGATCTTTAATTCCGATTCTTCGCAATGTTATCTATAATTAGTTATGATTCACAAAGTCGAAAGCCTACGCATAGTCAATAAAACACAGATAAACATCTTTCTGGTATTCTATTCGTCCAGCCAAGATCCATCTGACATCAGCAATGATATCGCTCATTCCATGTTCTTTTGAATCTGGCTTGAATTTCTGGCACTTCTCGGTGGATGTACTGCTGCAATGGTTTTTCAATTATCTTCAGCAAAAGTTTACTTGTGTGTGATATTAATGATATTGTTTGATAATTTCTGCATTCTGTTGGAACACCTTTCTTTGGAATGATCACAAATATGCATCTCTTCCAGTCAGTTGGGCAGGTAGCTCTCTTCCAAATTTTTGGGCATAAACAAATGAGCACTTCTAGCGTTTTATCCATCTGTTGAAACCTTTCAATTGGTATTCTGTCAATTCTTGGAGCCCTGGTTTTCTGCCAGTGCCTTCAGTGTAGCTTGGACTTCTTCCTTCAATACCATGGGTTCTTGGTCATATGCTACCTCCTGAAATGGTTGAACTTGGACAATTATTTTTGGTACAGTGACTCTGTGTATTCCTTCCATCTTCTTTTGATGTTTCCTGTGTCATTCAATATTTTGTCCATAGAATCCTTCAAAATTGCCACTGGGGGCTTGAATTTTTCCCCAGTTCTTTCAGCTTGAGAAAAACTGAGCGTGTTCTTCACTTTCGGTTTTCTATCTCCAGCTCTTTGCACATGCCATTATACTTTACATTGTCTTCTCGAGTTGCCCTTTGAAATCTTCTGTTCAGCTCTTTTACTTCATCATTTATTCCATTCCCTTTACCTATACTCTACGTTCAAGAGCAAGTATCAGAGTCTCTTCTGACATGCATTTTGATCTTTTCTTTCTTTCCTGTCTTTTTAATAACCTTTTTCTTTCTTCATGTATGATGTCCTTGATGTCATCCCACGACTCATCTGGTCTTTGGCCATTAGTGTTCTATGTATCAAATCTATTCTTGAGATGATCTCCAAATTCAGACGGGATATATTCAAGGTTGTATTTTGGCTTTCACAGACTTGTTTCAATTTTCTTCAGCTTCATCTTGAACTTGCATATGAGCAATTAATGGTCTTTTCTGCAGTTGGCCATTGGCCTTGTTCTGACTGATGACATTGAGCTTCTCCATAGTCTTTTTCCACAGATATAGTCGATTTGACTCCTATGTATTCCATTCAGCAAGGTCCACGTGTATAATCAGTGTTTATGTTGTTGAAAAAAGGTATTTGCAAGGAATAAGCTGTTGGTCTTGCAAAATTCTATCATGAGATCTCTAGTGTCATTTCTATCACCAAGGTCATACTTTCCAACTGCAAATTCTTCTTCTTTGTTTTCAAATTTCACATTCCAAACACTAGTAATTATTAATACATCTTGATTGCATGTTTCATCAGTTTCAGACTGCAGAAGTTGGTAAAAATCTCAATTTCCTCATCTTTAGCGTTAGTGGTTGGTGTATAAATTTGAATAATAGTAGTATTAACTGGTCTTCCTCGTAGGTGTATGGGTATTTTCCTATAAGAACAATTACCAAATGATCTAGCAATTCCACTCCTAGGCATATACTCAAAAGAATTGAAAGCAGGAATGCAAACAGATACTTGTATACCAATGTTCACTGAATCAGTATTCACAATACTCAAAGGATGGAAACAGAACAAATGTCCATCAACAGATGAAGGGATAAGCAAAATGTGGTACGCAATGCAGTGGAATATTGCTCAACTACAAAGAGAAATGAAGTCCTAATACATGCTAAAACATAAATGAACCTTGAAAACATTATGCTGAGTGAAATAAGTCAGTCACAAAACGACAGCAACTGTATGGTACCATTTATATGAAAGATCTAGAATAGGCAAGTATATAGAGACCAATGTTTATTTGCAGTTACCGGGGGTGGACAGTAGAGAGGGGCAAAGGGGATTTATTGCTTACGGCAGACTGAGCTTCTGTTAAAGGTGATGGGAAAATTTCTAACTAGCTATGGTGATGGTTGAACAACATGATAAACATAACTAATGTCCTTGAATTGTACATGTGAAGAATTTTGAAATGACAATTTTTTGTTACATATATATTTACAACAAACATAATTAAAATATTAAGAGGAGATTAGCAAATTTTATGGTATGGCTAATTATATCTCACTGACATTGTAATAAGTATTACTAGCAGAGTAAATGTGGAAGGCAGAATTTTTTTAATTTATTTTTTCCCATATAAAAATTTATACATACATTGTTATGTGACTCTAATTGCTCTCCTCATACTGTGACAGCACACTCCTCCTTTCCACCCCTGATTCCCCATGTCCATTCAGCCAGCTCCTAACTCTTCTCTGCCTTCCCATCTCACCTCCAGACAGAAGCTGCCCATTTAGTCTCTTGTATCTACTTGAGCTAAGAGGCACACTCCTCACGAGTATCACTTTATGTCCCACAGTCCAGTCCAATCCTTGTCTGAAGAGTTGGCCTCGGAAATTATTTTAGTTCTGAACTGATAGAGAATCAGGGGCCATGCTTTCCAGGGTACCTCCAGTCTCAGTCGGACCATTAAGTCTGGTCTTTTTACTAGAATTTGAGTTCTGCACCCCACCTTTCTCCTGCTCCATCAGGGACTCTCTGTTGTGTTGCCAGTCAGGGCGGTCATTAGTGCTAGCCAGGCACCATCTAGTTCTTCTGGTCTCAGGCTGATGAAGTCTCTTGTTTATGTAGCCCATTCTGTCTCTTGGGCTAATACTTTCCCTGTGTCTTTGGTGTTCTTCATTCTCCTTTACTCCAGGTGGTTGGGACCAATCGATGCATCTTAGATGGCTGCCTGAAGGTTTTAAGAACCCAGATGCCACTCGCCAAAGTAGGATGCAGAACATTTTCTTAATAAACTTTGTTATGCCAACTGACCTAGATGTCCCCAGAAAGCATGGTCCCCATACCACTACCCCTGCTACTCTGCCCCTCAAAAAGTTTGATTGTATTCAGGAAACTTCTTAGCTTTGATTCAGCCCAGTTGTGCGGAAAGCAGAATTCTAAGATGACTCCCAATGACCCTTGCCCTTGCATAATCCCCTTTCCTTTGAGTGTGGGTGGAACCTGTGAATATGATGAAGTATCCTGGTTAGGTCTCCTAATAATGTGAGCCCTTTAAAAACAGAGAGTCTTCTCTAACTGGTCAAAGAAAAGAAAGTCAGAGAAACACATTCCAGATGGCCTGGAAGAAAGTAAGCATCATGTTGTGAACTGCTTATGTTAAAGGTCATGTAGCAAGGAAATGTGGGTGGCCTCTAGGAGGGGAGAGTGGCTTAACAGGTAAATAGAGATTTCAGTCCTATAACTACAAGGAAATGAATTTTATAAAACAAACAAACACAATAAAAACCAGTATGCTGGAAAGAGATCCCTGAATCCTGGATTTGAACCACAGCCCTGGTCGACTTAATTTCAGCCCAGTGAGATCATGAGCAGAGAATCTAGCCAGGCTGTGCTTGGGTTTTTGGCCTACAGAAACTGTGAGAAAATAAATCTGCATTTTTTTAATCAACTAAGAAATGTGTTAGGTAGCAATAAAAAGCTAACAAGTAAGTATACAAGTATTCAATGTAAAATTATTTCAACTTTCTTGTATGTTTGAACATTTTCATAATTAACTTTTGAGATCAAAAAAAACATACAAAAATATGATTAATGTTGAAAAAATAGATTTTTAATTTTTACAAAAAATAAGCTTTGGTATCAGTGGAAAAATAAAGGGTCTTGCTTACTAATCTTAGGGTGTAGAAATGTGCAATGGAGGATAATAAATAACTACAGTGTATGGTGCATGATGAAGTAGCAGTCAAGTGCTCTGGGTTACATTACAATGTTCAATCAGACAGTTGGGTCAGTTAATGCATGAGCTAAAGGTTGGCACATCAACCTCCCAAGTTGTCTAGAAAGAGAGTAATGTGTATTCTCGATAATACAGAGTTGCGTGACTCAATGACGATCTTTTAAAAAGTCTTATATAATAAAATAATCATTTCAGTTGAAGTTCCAGTACATTATTATTCTTAATTTAATTTTTATGGTTACGTATATAAAAACTGATAAAAAATAAAATGTTCCACAGATATTACAAAGCATATGTGATTATCATTTGAAATCAGTTAATTCCTCTGTAGAGTGGGTGTTGAACTTGGCATCTGAATAATGCTGACCATTTCTATCAGCACTGAATTTATACCCAGTGGACTGTAAAACCATAACCTATGTGTGAATTAAATAAACAAGAAAAAGAAATGGGCAAACGTCAATTGATGGACAGAATCCTTTTGAGGCAACAGATTACATATTAAACACAATAATACAGGGTCCATATCATTGCTTCGTGAATCAATATTTAAGAAATTATTCACACATTTCATAAACTTTTATTCCAAATTCCAATATATGGGACATATTTAGAGAATAAATGAAGATGAATGATTGATGGTTGGGAATAAAGGCAGATGATATCTGGTGAAATAAAGTGAAATGACTAAAAGTAAAATAGATAAAGCACATTTCTCAAAAGCACTCAGAAAGTTGACAGATACATATCTATGAATAGAAGGGAAATATCAAAAGCAAACAGATTAATTTATTGTTCTGGAATAATGACTGGGGTGCTATGTTTTCAGTACATATGATTCATCAGTCACACATTAGACATGTAAGTCTCTGCTTATGGTGTGCAAGGCATGGGCAATATTTATAAACTTTAAAATATGGATTATTGAGCACTTACTATTTATTAGACACTGTATTTTACATCAGGAGCCCTGGTGGCACAATGGTTAATAGCTATGGCGAGCTACGGTTGCTAACCAAAAGGTCGGCAGTTTGAATCCACCAGCCACTCCTTGGAAACCCTATGGAGCAGTTCCACTCTGTCCAATAGGTTCACTATGAGTCAGAATGACTGGACGGCAACCGGTTTGGTTTGATTTGGTACTTTATATGTAGTTTATATGCATTATTCATTTACTCTTATAAGCTAGGTACAACTACTTTTTGAGTATATACAGCTCTATACTATATATATTTGTGAATAGACAACAGCAAAAACAACAATAATAAAACCAACAGCAGCAGCCAGAATTTATGGAACCCTGGTAGTGTAGTGGTTAAGAGCTCGGCTGCTAACCAAATGGTTGGCAGTTTGAATCTACCAACCTCTCCTTGAAAACTCTATGAGGCAGTTCTACCCTGTCCTGTAGGGTAGCTGAGTTGGAATCAACTCGAAGGCAAAGTTTTTATGTTTGTTTCTTGGTACTAATTGTCAGACATTATTATAAACCCTTGTAATATATGTGTTACCTCTTTTAATCTTTGAAACACCCTAAAGATATAGTTTTTTTCTTTTTTACTCCCACTATATAAATGAAGAGATTGTAGCTCAGAGAAGCTAAGTTACTCATCCCAAGTTAGTCACCCTATAAATGGCTGAAATAGGACTTCAACGTAGATATGTTTGAAATCAAATCGTGAGTTGCTTGCCAGCATGCATAATGCCCATCTGCATAGTGCATATGATTCTGTCCATAAATGACAATGTTATATAAACATGATCTTGGACAATTAGATGTCTATGTAAGATATTCATAGCACATTCATATACAAACTTGCACATGCACATGCATACACACACACACAAACACACATTAAAATTATTGGCCTTTATTTTAAAGTTGTAAGGCACAAGCAGCACAGAAACACCAAAGTTTGCAAGATACAAGGTGTGCTTTTTAATTTTTTAATTTTTTAAAAACCTTGGAGAATTTTTCAAACTTCCCATGACTCTCAGAAGCATAAAATTTTGAGTGAACTTTGTTTTCTTAGGAAGGTGTGGAAGTTGATACTGCTGTAGAAAAGGCACTTTTCAAAGCCTATGAGCTGTCCATGGATAAAATACTGAGATAAACTTGTTTTCTTCCTGATGGAAAGTAATATGACAATATGTAGGTAGAGCACTCTACCACAGATTAATGTCATCAATAGGTAGATTCATCACTGCTATGAAGCCGATATTATTATCCATATGTTATTCTGCACAGACAAGTTGCTGACTTGTTTTATCTATGCCTTGGCGTAAATGATATTTTCTATGATGGACTTCATCCAATATCTTTCATTAAATATGGGCACCATTTTTAACCAAAAAGAATAGCAACGAAAACAAAAACCAGAAATGAAGACTGAAAAGAATCACTGCTGTGGAGCTTTTAGATATCCTCGTACTGAAAAATGGACTATAGCAGAAATACCAGGAAACATCATTATAAAATACTTAGAACTATATTTTTATTGAGAGTTTGCTACGTGCCAGACATTATGCTGAAGTTTTACATCTTCTTAAATTGTCAACATACACCTCTGTGGCAGATAATCTTATACCATATTACAGACTAACTGACTAAAGCATACAGAGGTTACGATTAACTGGTATAAAGAAGATAAGCAACTTTCTCACAGTGAACAATGAGTCATAAGAGGAACTGGTTAGAATGGTACGACAAAACTGAATTAAGAAAAATATACAAAGGAATTAGTGTTTAGTTTTGTATTAGGATTTAGTTTTGTATTAGGATTTATTTGTTCTCCCAGAATGCAAATAAATGTAAATCATTTCCAAAATTATTTTTCATAAGAAAAACAAACTTGCTTCTCTATTTCTGAATATCAAATACCATTTATTAATACTATTTAGCCAAGACTTAAGATAATGGGTTTGGAATTAATTTCTCAGATAGGAATTGATCATGCCTTAACTTGATTAATCCCTTTGGTGCATTAATTATTTGATCTTCAGATCTTCAACTTAGTTACATTACTTAAATCTACTTGGCAAAGCAAAAGTCCCAGATTTCTTTGATTTAATAGCGAGATATTGTTGTTAGGTGCTGTGGAGTCAGCTCCGACTCACAGTGACCCTATGTAAAACAGAACGAAACACTCCCCCATCCTGCACCATCCTCATGATTATTGTTATGCTTGAGCTCATTGTTGCAGCCATTGTGTCAATCCATCTCCTTGAGGGTCTTCCTCCTTTGCGCTGACCCTCTACTTTATCAAGCACAATGTCCCTCTCCAGGGACGGTCCCTCCTGATATCATGTCCAAAGTATGTGAGTCAAAGTCGAGCCATCCTCCCTTCTAAGGAGCATTCTGGCTGTTCTTCTTCCAAGATAGATTTGTTCATTCTTCTGGCAGTCCATGGTATATTCGGTATTTTTCACCAACATCATAATTCAAATGCATCTATTTTTCTTCAGTCTTCTTATTCATTGTCCAGCTTTCGCATGCATATGAGGCAATTGAAAATACCAAGGCTTGGGTCAGATGCACCTTAGTCCTCAAAGTGACATCTTTTCTTTTTAAGACTTTAAAGGGGTTTTATAAAAACAGATTTGCCCAGTGCAATACATCGTTTGATTTCTTGACTGCTGCTTTCATGGGTGTTGATTGTGGATCCAAGTAAAATGAAATCCTTGACAACTTCAGTCTTTTCTTTGTTTATCATGATGTTGCTTATTGGTCCAGTTGTGAGGATTTTTGTTTTCTTTATGTTGGGGTGCAATCCATACTGAAGGCTGTAGTTTTTGATCTTCAACAGTAAGTGCTTCAAGCCCTCTTCACTTTCAGCAAGCAACATCGTGTCTTCTGCATAATGCAGGCTGTTGAGTCTTCCTCTAATCTCGATGCCCCCTTCTTCTTCACAGAGTCCAGCTTCTCAGATTATTTGCTCAGCATACAGATTGAATAAGTGTGGTGAAAGGATACAGTCCTGACACATACCTTTCCTGATTTTTAAACCATGCAGTATCCCCTTGTTCTTTTCAAACAACTGCTTCTGGGCCTATATACATATTCTGCATGAGCACAATTAAGTGTTCTTGAATTTCCATTCATCACAATGTTATCTGTAAATTTTTATAATCTGCACTGTCCAATGCCTTTGCATAGAATATATTTAATGCAGTTGCTAGCTTCTTACTGCCTCAAAAATAGAGAAATTACAGTTATTTTGGCATGTGGAAATATCAGTAGATGGTATTGTGGTGTAAGTTGGTTGAGGGTCATCCAAGCCAGTACAATCTTTTTTTTAAAATATCTGTTCAATCCTAAGTGGCAAAGTATTCAGAGGAAAAAAAGAAAAGAATTCTGCTCATGGTTGTACCATGAAGGGTGACAACCTACCCTGAGGTGCATTGCAAACTATTGTTTGACCAACAATCATTTCATTTTTAGTCGCAATTCAAGCAAGTGCAAAGCTAGATTCCTCTTAGCATGAACCCACATAGGCTTCCACAATGGTTCTTTAAAAAAATTGACCTCTTACTCTTTTTTCCTCTCCTTTAACGAAGAAGAAAATAAAAAAGACAGCTTTGAACGGTGGAGGGTTGTTCTGCAGGCTTTATCAAAGCTTTAGAGTTGCAAGCCAACATTGCCATTTTTTACAGTAATAGTAAGAAAATAAACAAATCCAACTGCAGAAAAGTTTCAGAGGTCACACTAACTACAATAAGCAAAATCAGAACTCTTTTGTCAAAAGGGAGAAAATACTTTCAAGGTTATTCTAGTTATGTTCCATTTCCTATTATTATTTACACTGCACCAGATTTATAAGAAAAGATTTGCATTAAGTTAAGATGAACAAGCTCCATTTATAAAAACTCTTACATAAATGGTAAGAATTAATATTGTCGTTGAAATCATAACACGAACATGACAGCTAAAATTCAGCACAACTCAACCATGCAAAGCCTCAGGGAGCTCAGGCTTACTTCTGAAAATCCAAGAATAAATATGAGAATCGTCTATATAAGTAAGCAACTGGAATCATGGACTGTGATATAGCTATGTAAAAAGAAAGAAAAATATTTTGTGTTTGTATTTCTTTTCCTTTTTAATTATATTTGTATAAAAATTCTCTCAATAAAATTAAAAATACATGCTGCTGAAGCTTCTGGACAAATATATTAAAACATACGTTGGAGAAATCATATAAATGTAAATAATTTTCTTTGTCCTTTACAATTAAAACAACACACTGGAAAATAAATTATTATGTTTTAATGCACATTATCTTAACAAAGACCATGATTTTACTGATGATCAAAACTCTTCCTTTTGAAAACTTTAATAAAATGTATTGGCTTTTCCATGGTCTACTCAAGAAAGAGTCAGTATTCTCCACATGTAAATGCTTACAGTCAGGGGGCGGCGGGGGTGGGGGAGAAAAGAAAACAAAAATGATCTGGAGCTAGAATATGAGTACAATAATCTTTTATGTCATTTATTCTTTCATGAAAACAAACAATGTGATATTCTATGTATTCTGTGTGCTTTCTCATAAAGAGTAAAAAGTTCTTGGATAAGAGGTTGTAAAGGCTAAAAACCATGATGGGTTTCTTGAATGCCAATATCAAGATGCATGCTAAAACTACCTTGTTTATTAGATTTGATATCATTGGTTTAAAATTTGCATTTCAATATATGTAGTCATGTCCTAATAATTCATAACTCTGCAGTTAGTATGTTATGTTTGTTTGTGAGAGCCTCTTCATTTCCCACCCTGGCAACTGCTGCCCCAGGCCTCTCCATCAAAGCTATAGCTTGCTTATAGTTATCACTTCATCTGCGTGCTCTGACTAGCCATAGTCTTCTCCCTCTAGGTAATTTTTAGTTTGATATAACTATTGACATGCCATAGGCAGGCAAAAAGAAAGATTATGCCATTTAACTCTGTAAAGTTTACACTAATTACAAAAACATAGTTGTCATTCAAAAGAACATTCTCTCTCTAGAAAAGCGGCAAGTGCCTCTCCCATTTTAGACAATAACTGTAACGATATTATTGGGCTATCTAAATTGTCCTGACCACTTGACGGCATCCTCGAATATTAGGTCTAGAGATATATATTATTCTATTAAAGTCAAACTACTTAAACCATGCCAGTACTGCCACAGAAAATTGAAATCACTATGTCTTCATACAGTCATAAACTTGGAGTTACCTGTCCTTTGGAGGACTGCTTTTTTTTTTTTAAATCAGTGAATACTGCAAAAAAAAAGACATATGCTGTAAAAAATATGTAATAAATGTATAACTGAATCACCACTATTCTATCATCAAAGGTTCACTGTGGCTTTTACTGGTAAAGTTGCAAACACATTTGGGATTCTTGTGGCTAATGTAATTACTCTGTGGATTAAAAAAGAAATCCATAGCTTTAAGGTAGATTCTACATTATATCGGTTCGAAGTAAAAAAATATATAACTCCAAAATGAAATTGAAATCTTTTCTTCTATGAGCTAAAACACACACACACACACACATACACAGTATAAGTCCACTTAATTTCAACAGTGATCTGAACAGCCTCACACAATAAAGCACAGTATAAAATAGGGTAAAATTAAGTACAAACAGAAAAATGAAAACACCAGAAGCTGGAAAGTACATACTAGCATAACTCTTAGATGTTTTAATGTTATATTTAAGCATTGACTTTAGCTCTGACCTTCCATGATAACTAAGGCAAAAAGTAAAACATCCAAGTTACTATCTACTAGAACTATACCATATTGTTCATGCAATTTATGAGAAGTTGGGTATTCAATTCATCTTAACTAAATTGTGATGTAATAATCTCTGTATCATTAAACAAAGGGGAAAGAACTATGTGCTACTAGGTACTAAGTATGACAATAAGGAGGAAAATAAACATAATCAATGAGGTCAGGGGCTATTACTATAGTGTAATATTACCAAATATATTGAGCCAATCCGGAATATGAGTTACTGACCTGAGAGCGTATAATTGAATAAGGCACTAGAACGCATTAAGTGGGATTCAGGGTACAGAGAATCAAAAGAAGTAAAGGGTAGAAACAGGTGAGGGGTCAGGGTGGGGTTGAATTTTACTGCTTATTTACTACCTGTTTGACTATATTTAGGGTGTGCATGAATGCCAATACTAGCAACATGTCTCCTAGTTGCCAGTTTCTGAATTACATTGTCTCCTTTGGATTCAATGTCATTCATACAACCTGAAAAATAAATGTGACTGCATGTGTGCACCTGCACACACACACACACACACACACACACACACACACACACACACACACACACACGTGTAGTTTCCCCAGAGGCAACATAATCATATTAATTGCTTAGAGAGTTACTAGGTGAGACACAGATTCCGTGTTTCTAACAATTATCAGAAGGAATATTTAAATATTTTGCATATGCAAGGTATTTGGGGTATTTTTCAAAATCTGAGAACACATGAAATCAACATTGTTGCAAAGTGCACCATCTAGTGGTTACCTTTAGTACATGACAATATTCTCCTGAGTATTAGACTACATAGGGTTCTTGTTTTACAGTTTTGTCTCAGTTTTTCTTTAAATGCCTCCTTTTCGACTCTGTTGCCACAAACCACTAGATTACTTTATTTTGAAGTATATGTTTAATAACATACACTGTCCTAAGTCTGTTCTATGGTATCACTCGTCTAAAACTAGAGAAACTTGGTGACAAATAATTAGTAAGCACATAATTCATCCAACAATAAGGGGCATCTCACGGTCAAAGAATGGAGATGTCCTGAATGTATCCATCTATCTTTTCTCATAGAACAGATATTAAATCCTGGAGCATTACATGGACCATCACTCTCCGAATCGTTGGCCCCAAATTGCCAAATCTGACCTAAAATGCAAGTTGCTTTGCATAGACACATTGGAGTGAAATGAGTCTTCTGTATTCTCTCTAGCCTAAAACTGTACTTAAGAGATGCCCCAGGGTTCTCCCATGAGCCTTTGACAATACAGCAGTATGAATTGAGACATCCCATGCTCAAATGCTATCCTTGAGTAGAAGTGTACCTTACTAGCCTTACATCCATAAGAACTTGAAATTGACATCTGCCTAATTATCTCCTATTTTACATGCATGCTAGTACACCAGATGATTCTATTTGTACTTTTGAAATTCTCATTCAAATGAATGTTAATGACTAAAGAACAGAAACTACATATTTTATTGTACCAATATATTATTACATCTTTATAGAGCTGCAAAGGGCAAATACAAGCATATTAAAGGCCCTGTAGGTCTATTGGAGCCTTGGTGAATCAATGGTTAAGAGCTCCGCTGCCAACCAAAAGTTCAACAGTTCCAATCCCCCAACCGCTCCTTGGAAACACTATGGGGCAGTTCTACTCTGTCCTATAGGGTCACTATGAGTTGGAATCAACTTGACGGCAATAGTTTTATTTTATTATTTTTTTGAAGGTCTATCACAAACAATAATCTTCTGAAGCCTTTGTTTCCATGGCAAGTATACCTATACCAGAATGGAATCTCCACAGTTCACCCACTAGCCTCCTACTGACATTTCTACTTCTATTATTATATGTACTTTTTTAAGATAATGAAGAAAAAATAATGGAAGTTTTCAGGGATGGCCTTTCTTCCCAAAAATCTGGCAATTTTTCTTTTAGCTCCTCAGATATAGAATATCAAATCTTATACACAACAATACAAAATAATGTTTAAAATGACTGAAATTTTCTACTGCTGGCTTACACTTATTTAGCAGTAAACCTTTGGGGAAATAAAAAACAACAACAGCTTATTCCTGATTCTTTACTGGTAGCTCAGAATGGGCACATTTTGGAAAACCAACCAAAAAGAAAAAAAAGAAAAGCTCTTCTCTCCTAAGACAGACTAAATGAAAAGAATTTGGAGTATGCTTTCTATTTCTACTCTGGATGAAGTTATCTGTGTTATATAGACAAATTCTCTACTAGAAAGTGAAGTATATACTGAAAACTGCCTAAAGCTGCTGTCTTTGCTCTTCATACTCTCAGATGTTAAGGAAGACTTGCAGTGATTTTACTGCTAATTCCCTGTTGCCACATTCTGTACCTCTAGACATATTCTATGGTTATGTCAGACTGAAAATAAGAAGGCCCTGAAACAGTGACTAATGTACGTCATGATCTTTCTACACTGCCATATTCTCCTGTGGTATGGGTAGCAACGGAGAATCAAATTGGAACTTCCCTGCAGCGTACGGCTTGTCTGGAATATTTGCTGACAGGGGCAGAACATTTGTTAACACCACTGGCAAGTTGTGCAGCAACCTATTCCTGTTGTCTTTTTGCCCCTGAAAAGTACAGGAACAAATTCCCAGGACACCAACTTCATTGCTAACTCTAGCAACATCCATATTCACTAAACAAAGATGACTTCTGCACAGAGAAAGGCACTTGTATTCCAACATGAGAGATGTGAATGCTCATATTCATATACAGAAACTCAGAACAAAACTGAGATATACAAAACATAAATAAGTCAATGAGAAAACAACTCGACTACAAGGGGACACTGTAAGTATAAATATTCAAACTGTCTTGAGGTTATGTTTTTATTTTATCTATTTCACAAATTAATGGTCCCTGGATGGCGCAAATGTTTTGTACTCCAGTACTAACCTAAAGTTTGGTGATTTGAACCCTCCAGGTGGTGCCACAGAAGAAAAGCTTGGTGATCTGATTCTGTAAAGATTACAGCCAAAAAACCCTAAGGAACAGTTCACTCTATAACACGTGGGGTTGTCATGAGTCAGAATCTACTTGATGGCAACAGGTTTGTTTTTTGTTTTGTTTTGGTTTTCCACATACAAATTAGAGCAAGAAAAAAAGAGTGCATGTTTCCTGCACATCGATATTCTTCTAAAACAAATTTCTTTATACTTAAAAAATGTTTTCAAATTATTTGTGTAGCAAAAATATATTTCAGAAAATGACTAAAATTTTTGCCATACAAAGGAGAGACATCATCTGACTTTAAGATTACCGAAATTTCTAGTGATTGCCCTCCACTGACTTTAATTACCCAATGTAATCCACAGTACATTAGTTCAAAGCAATACAGTCATCAACATTTCTGGGTTTCTAAACTTGAAAATGGCTTTAAATCACTTTTATAAGGTGTTATAAACTGTATCTAAGTAGACATTTGTTTCATAGAAGCCTTTTCTTAAGTGTGGCCGGAAAAATGTTTCTAAATAAAATGAGATTTTAAGCCAAAATCACATAATTTGACTTACTGACTATATCTGAACCTAGGCTGTCTAGTAATTTAGAGCATACTCTAAGAAATAAATAAGCTTACTCACAACCTTCCTTTTTTGTGTTGATTTCAGTTTATTCAGAATAAATATTAAAATCTTATTTTAGACCTGTCAATGGCCTGAATGGTTAATAACTTAATATAAAATAGCAAAAGTTATGATATAATTATACCCAGACAAAACTCATGTCAACCCTGCCACTCCTCTGATATTAGCTAACAATTTATTTCAGGTGCTGTCATGCAAGTTTCAAGTCTGAGAATTTTTCTCCTCTCTAGGCTGTTAATGCATTCTGACATTATTAATGGCTCCCTTATGGAATCACACAGTAAGCTGAAAGCTGAGCTCTCTAGGTGTTAACGTTTATATTTCAGAATCACTTAGCAGGAAAGAAAACAAATTTAAACTCTTCTGTGCCAAGCAATCCCACCATTCAGTCATCTTTGGGAATTGTCTAGGATGAAAAATGAGACCTGGACATATGAGAGGAGACCTGATGGCTGTTGTATGTTGTCCTGATAATCTGATTGCTACTCCCACCCTCACAAATGATATTTTTATTTCACCTGCTAAGCCCTTTTTGCTCATGCTGCTGACAAATACCCCACTTTCCAGCTCTATAGAATACACTATCTAGTCTTTTTCTCCCATCCAAATCACACCCACCTCTGAAGGTCGAGCTCAAATCCCACCTTTCTAACAGGCCTCTGCGGAATACTATAGTCCACATCAGTCTCAACTGTCTTTAACACTTATACTACCTCAAGTCTGTATTGCACAATTTAGTGCTTAATTAAAGGAGACTTATATTTTTTAATGTGTGAATCTTTTCTCCTTATAAAAGCATAGGTTCATTGGAAGAAAGAAGTGTTCTTCAAATCTCTATACACCGTCTAGCCTATACAATGTGCATTTGATAATCTAATTGCTTTGGGCAAGAAGTCTGTAAGGAATTATAAGTTCTCAAATAATGAAGGAGTTAAGGACCATTTTTCAGTGAGGGGAAAAAAACAAAACAGAAACAACTCTTGCTTGTCTGAGAAGATAAATAGTGCAAAGCAGCCCAGATAATGTCCTTTCTTAGATGTAAAAAAGTAGATTCAAAGAATCTGCTATATACCAGCACTGGCCTAATTGCTTTACATGCTTTATTGACTTTAATTCTCCCAGCAGTTCTTTGCAGCAAATACTGTATTATTTTCCTCATTTTACTGATTAGAAAACTGACACTTAGAGAAATTAAGTAGTGGTTTTCCATTTTTGTATAGTTAGTGAGGGCTGACCTATGACTCAAACCCGGGTGGACCTGTATACAAAGCTCATGGTTTTAAGTACTAAGTATGTTATACCGACTGCCTAAAGTGAAACTAAGGTCAATGGAGAGGGAAAAACTACAGAATTCTTACTTCCAAATTTGAATGTAGATGGAATTAAACGGGCAGACTCTAGGGATACACTGTATCCTTTCTGCCTCTGTCCATTTTTCTTTCAGTAGTTCAAAATCAGTCTCCGGTGTTCCCATTTGAATATGACTTCAGCCAACAGCTTCTCATTTTGAAATATTTAGAAAAGAGGAAAAAGAGAAACTGAGGGAAATCCTTTCTCTGCTAAATCCCTGACTAATTCTTAAGAAATTTTAACGTTACTTGATCTGAGGTTCAGTATGCACAAGGTTAGCCAGTTCTACCAATCCTGTTAAGAATCAAAGAGAAAAGCAGGTCCTCAAATTTCTTAGGCATTGCATATAAAAGGTCAAATGATTAAATAGTAGTGTCAGTACTGGGGGTTTTCACATGAAGTCTAGATATAAAAAACTTTGATTTCATGTTAGGATTCTTAGGTTCTATGTCTACTATTATTTTTGTACTGTAACTTGAAGCTCACTGCCTCTAGCAGTCAAGCGTAAGTTTTCTTTTTTTTTTCTTTAAATAGCTTTACCTCAATAGAGAACAACTGGAGACCCACTAACAGGGAAAAAATATATATATTCTTAGTCCTTCACATTGGGGCAACATAAACTACTCCTTTAGTTACTGTCTCCTCTCAATATTATTGTGCCCTCTTGGCTTCTCCTTTCATACATAATCTAGTGGCTTCTCCATTGAAAAGCAGTTCAATCTCATGATTTCTCAATTGAATGTAGACTATTTAAATTCTCTGCACAAATTAAACTATAGTATCACTAGACTAAATTTCCTGATCTCTAATGCATATTACCAGCTTCTTTTACACGTTCTATGGCTTGAGCCATATTGAGCTTTACAATATGTAAAAAAGAAGGAATACCAGAGGTCAGAAAACATATCATGTTGGTAGCCTATAACATGCCCATATTTATTTATTTATTTATTTATTTTTATTGTACGTCAGGTAAAGGCTTGCAGAAAAAATAGTTTCTCATGAAACAGTAGTACACATATAGTTTTACGACATTGGTTAACAACCCCACAACATGTCAACCCTCTCTCTTCTCGACTTTTTTATTTTTTTTTTGGTGAAAATATACATAGTCAAAGATACA
This sequence comes from Dugong dugon, assembly GCA_030035585.1. Lineage (NCBI taxonomy): Eukaryota > Metazoa > Chordata > Mammalia > Sirenia > Dugongidae > Dugong > Dugong dugon. Next base: position 68,916,847 of record CM057483.1, read on the forward strand.
CCATTTGAAAAATTTATACATACACAGTTCAGTGACATCCACTACGCTCTTCTAATTGTACTGCTATTCTCACATTAGATGAAGGTTTACAGAGCACAATAGTTTCTCATTTAACAGTTAGTACGCATGTTGCCCTATGACAATGGATAACCACCTCACAACACATCAACACTATCCTTATGCAAACTTGGGTTTCCTATCACCAGCTTCCTTGTCCCCTTCTGCCTTCTGACTCTTGTCCCTGGACTGCTGTACCTCATTAGTCCCATTTGGTTTTATGGGGCTGTCCACTCCCAGGCTGAACGGGGAACCTCGGAGACGACTTCATCACTGAGCTAAAAGGGTGTCTGGGGGCCATAATCTTGGGGTTTCTCCAGTCTCCCTTAGGCCAGTAAATATGGTCCTTTTTTTTGAGTTAGAATTTTGTTCTACATCTTCCTCCAGCTCTGTCCAGAACCTTCTGTTGTGATCCTGGTCAGAGTAGTCAGTGGTGGTAGCCAGGGACCATCTAGCTGTACTGGACTCAGTCTGGTGGAGGCCTTGGTAGCTGTGGTCCATTAGTCCTTCTGACTAATCTTTTCCTTGTTTCCTGTTCTCTTCATTCTCTCTTGCTCCCGAAGGGATGAGACCAGTGGAGTATCTTAGATGGCAGCTCACAGGCTTTTAAGACCCCAGACACTACTCACCAAGGTAGAATGTACAACATTGTCTTTATAAACTGTGTTATGCCAATTCAGCTAGATGTTCCCCAAGTCTATGGTCCCAACAGCCCTCCATCCAGCAATTCAGTCCCTCGGGGAGTTTGGATGTGTCTATGGGGCTTCCATGACCTTTCCTTGTACAAGTTGTGCTGGTTTCCCTTGTATTGTATACTTTCTCACCCTTCACCCAAGATACCACTTATCGATTGCCTATTAAGTATTCCCCACCCCACCCCACCCCTCACATTCCTCGTAACCAACAAAGATTGTTACATTTTGTGTGTGAACTTTTTCATGGGGTTTTACAGTAGAGGTCTCATACAATATTTGTCCTTTTGTGATTGACTTATTTCACTCAGCATAATGTCCTCCAGTTTCATCCATGTTATGAGATGCTTCACAAATTCATCATTGTTCTTTCTCATTGCATAGTACTCCATTGTGTGTATGTACCATAGTTTGTGTATCCATTCATCTGTTGATGGGCATCTAGGTTGTTTCCATCATTTTGCTATTGTGAACAATGCTGCCATGAACATAGGTGTGCATATGTCTATTCAAGTGATGACTCTTATTCTCTAGGATATATTACTAGGAGTGGGATTGCTGGATCGAATGGTATGTCTATTTCTAGCTTTCTGAGGAAGCACCATAACAGTTTCCAAAACGGTTGTATCATTTTGCATTCCCACCAGCAGTGCATAACAGTTCCGATCTCCCTAAAGCCCTTCCAAGATTTGTTATTTCCAGTGTTTTTGATTCGTGCCAGTAATGACGGGGTGAGGTGGTGTTTCATGGACGTTTTAATTTGCATTTCTCTAATGGCTAGTGATCGCGAGCATTTCCTCATGTGTCTGTTGGCCATTTGAATGTCTTCTTTGGTGAAGTGTCTGTTCATTAGCTTTGCCCATTTTTTAATAGGATTATTTGTCTTTTTGTTGTAGAGGTGTTGGATTTTCTTGTAGATTATGGAGATTATACCTTTGTCTGACTTGTACTGTCCAAAATTTTTTTCCCAGTCTGTAGGTTCTCTTTTTACTCTTTTGGTAAAGTCTTTTGAAGAGCCTAGGTGTTTGATTTTTAGAAGATGCCAGTTATCTAGCTTATCTTTCTGGGTTTGTGCATTGATAGTTATGGTCTGTATCCTGTTAATGCCATGTATTAAGGCCTGTAGTGTTGGACCCATTTTTTCTTATAGGAACTTTATAGTTTTAGGCTTTATATTCAGGTCTTTGATCCATTTTGAAGTAGTTTTTGTATATGGCGTGAGGTATGGGTCCTGTTTCATTTTTTTGCAGATGGATATCCAGTTTTGCCAGCAGCATTTGTTAAAAAGACTGTCTTTTCCCTGTTTGATGGACTTTGGGCCCTTAGAGAAAATCAGGTGATGGTAGATGGATGGATTTACATCTGAGTTCTCAATTCTGTTCCATTGGTCAATGTATCTTTCGTTGTACCAGTACCAGGCTGTTTTGACTACTGTAGCTCTATAGTAGGTTCTGAAGTCAGGTAGTGTGAGTCCTCCAACTTTATTCTTCTTCTTCAGTAGTGCTTTACTTATTCGGGGCTTCTTCCCTTTCCATATAAAGTTAATGATTAGTTTTTCCATCTCTTTGAAGAATGTTGTTGGTATTTGGATCAGGATTGCATTGTATTTCTAAATTGCTTTGAGTAGAATTGTCATTTTCACAATGTTGAGTCTACCTATTAATGAGCATGGTATGTTTTTCCATTTATGTAGATCCCTTTGGGTTTCTTGCAGTAGTGTTTTGTAGTTTTCTTTGTATAGGTCTTTTACATCCCTGGTTAGATTTATTCCTAAGTATTTTATCTTTTTAGGGGCTATTGGAAATGGTATTGTTTTCCTGATTTCCTTTTCATCATTCTCTTTATTGGTGTATAGGAATCCAACTGATTTTTGTATGTTTATCTTGTATCCTGCTACTCTGCTGAATCTCTATTACTGCCAGTAGATTTCCCATGGAGTTTTTAGGGTTTTCTATGTACAGTATCATATCATCCGCAAATGGGGACAATTTCACTTCGTCATTACCAATTTGGATGCCCTTTATTTCTTTTTCTTGCCTTATTGCTCTAGCGAGAACTTCCAGCACAATGTTAAATAGGAGTGCTGATAAAGGGCATCCTTGTCTTGTTTCTGTTTTAAAGGGGGATGTTTTCAGCCTCTCTGCATTAAGAATGCCATTGGCCATTGGTTTTGCATAAATGCCCTTTATTATGTTGAGAAATTTTCCTTCTATACCTATTTTATTGAGAGTTATTATTAGGAATGTGTGTTGGACTTTGTCAAATGCCTTTTTTTGTGTCAATTGAGATGATCATGCAATTCTTTTCTTTCCTTTATTTATGTGGTGGATTACGTTGATTGATGTTCTAATGTTGAACCATCCTTGCATACCTGGTATGAATCCTACTTGGTCGTGGTGGATTATTCTTTTGATATGATGCTGAATTCTATTGGCTAGAATTTTGTTCAGAATTTTTGCATCTATATTCATGAGAGATATTGGTCTGTAATTTTCTTGTTTTGTGACGTCTTTCCTGGTTTTGGTATCAGCATTATGCTGGATTCACAGAATGAATTTGGAAGTGTTGCTTCCTTTTCTATGCTCTGAAATAGCTTGAGTAGTACTGGTACAAGCTCTTCTGTAGATGTTTTGTAGTCTTCCCCAGTGAAGACATCTGAGCCAGGGATTTTTATGGCTGGGAGTTTTATTTAATTACCTTTTCAATCTCTTCTCTTGTTATGGGTCTGTTCAGATTTTCCACATCACTTTGTTGTAGTTTGGGTAGGCTGTGTGTTTCTAGAAATTTATCCGTTTCCTCTAGGTTTTCAAATTTGTTGGAGTATAGTTTTTCATAATATTCTGTTATAATCCTTTTTATTTCACTTGGGTCTGTTGTAATGTCACCCATTTCTTTTTTTATTTGGATTAATTGCGTCCTCTCCTGTTTTTCTTTTGTCAGTCTGGCCAGTGGTTTGTTGATTTTGTTGATTCTTTCAAAGAACCAACTTCTTGTTTTGTTGATTCTTTCTATTGTTTTTCTGTTCTCTATTTCATTTATTTCTGCTCTGCTCTTTACTATTTCCTTTCTTCCAGTGGCTGTGGGCTTTTTTTGCTGTTCTCTTTCTGTTTGAGTTCTGTAGTTAGTGTTTTGATTTTGCCCCTTTCTTCTTTTTTGATATATGCATCTTTTGCTATAAATTTCCCTGAGGACTGCCTTTGCTGTATCCCAAAGGTTTTGGTATGATGTGTTTTCATTCTCATTTGATTCTAGGAATTTTTTGATTCCATCTCTGATTTCTTCTATTACCCAGTGATGTGTAAGCAGGGTATTATTCAGTTTCCATGTTATTGAGTTTTTTTCCTTGCTGTTTCTGTTGTTAATTTCTACCTTGATGGCATTGTGGTCAGAGAAGATACTTTGAATTATCTCAGCGTTTTGGATCTGGTTGATGATTGCTCTGCCCATATTTATTTTAAGACTAGTACCATAAATAAAAAACTAATAAGAGTGTTTAATTTTCTTATATATTTTCTTAACACCAATCATTTAAACACTGATTTTCTCTGTCTTGCCAAGGCTTAAATTATTTCCTCAGTATAGGTTAGAGAACATGGGAAATATCATTAAGTTCTTACGGGTTGCTAGATCATTCAATTAGACAATATACATTTATTGCTGAGTTTTGCAGGGTAATGGAGTATGATCTGGTAGACTCTTTAACACACTTTTCAATGTCCAACTAACTAGCAGGCATCAGAAAACAAAAATCTAGATCAATATATTTTGGTTGTATGTGGCTAAGATTACGTTTCATTAAAGACAGAACACAAAAACTGGAAGGTTAATGAATTGAAGTATGTCCAGTAGTAGGTATGTCATAGTTTTTTTCCTGTCTCTTTTAAGTCAATTTTTATTTTATATTATTGTGATATATATTTTGCTGTTTTGCTAAAACTGCCTTCAGGAACAAAGTTTTTTTTTTTTTAATAAAGTATTTACATGTATTTTTTATCTTTTTGATAGAGTAATACTCCTCATATTCATTATAAAATGGAAATGTTTGTTTAGTTTTCTAAATTGTAACAGTTTATATATTTTATCTATAAACATTTACTGTGTCTTTATAGTGCCTACACTATAGTGTCTATGAAAATATAAAAATGAAATTGAAGCACTCATGATCTGACTCAGTAAAGCCCCCACCTATCCAATTTGTCTCCCCAAGAAATAACTTGAATTATAGATTGCATTCTGTTTTAATTTTTTTTTTTAATTTTATTGTGCCTTAGGTGAAAGTTTAGAGCTCAAGTTAATTTCTCATTCAAAAACTTATACACACACTGTTTTGTGACAGTGGTTGCAATCCCCACAATGTGACAGCATACTCCTGCTTTCCACCACTGGTTCCCTGTGTTCATTCATCCAGTTCCTGGCCCTTCCTGTTTTTTTTGTCTTGCTTTTGTACAGGAGTTGCCCATTTGGTCTTACATATTTGATTGAACTAAGAAGCACATTCCTCACATGGGTTACTTTTTGTTTTATAAGGCTGTCTAATCTCTGTCTGAAAAGGACCACAGAAATACTCTTTATGTGTAGATGGTATTTCTTCTTCAAAATATGGTGTGTGACTTTTAAACCATGTTCAAAAACATGTAAAACAGACTAAACAAACATAAAGAGATTTTATTTTAATGAACATAAAGCACAGGTTTGTTTGTTCCAAAATAAAACTAAAATAATTTATGTTGGGAAACATGACAGCTTTAAGACTGTTAAGCACAATGAGAAGCATTATCACAATATCTTAGAGAATATATTTCTGAACAAAAAATAAAATTCGGTGGACACAATTGACTGAAATTTATTGAAATTAGCATCACATTTATAGATCTCCACACAACAAGCAATGCCAGAAAAAAATGCAGAAGAGGGAGTTAAAACAAGCATATTTCGTAGGATAAATGCAAGGATCAGGTGTTACATTTGGAAATGAAATAAAAGAGGCAAAGGAAAGCTGGGGGAAAGCCAAAGAGCAAAATTGAAATGCAGGAGTTACAAATGCACTCCTTGGAGGTAAATTGATAATATACACGGGTCTGTGTGTGTGAGAGAGAAGACAGTAATATATACAATCACTTGCAAACTTGCTGATGCTCAGAATGTATACTTTAATCTCTTCATTATTAAAACTAAATGTGTCCCTAAATTATATTCACAGTATAGATTAACTGGGGCATTTCTTTGCTTGCTTCCAAAATTTCTTCTAAGGATTAAATAAAAACCAGGCCAATGGAGAGCTTACTTGTGTTGGCCTCTTTATCTCTGAAACTCTTAATGTGCTTCCATGATAAAAGCTCAGAATCAAAAGATTATAAGAGACACAAGGTGTATTGTTATGTTAAAGCAGTTCCAAAAGATTATTTTGAACTATTCTGAATTTTGGCTTCAACTAGCATTTCATTACCAGACAATCAGGAATGTTTTTTTGATAATTTGTCTGTTTCTTTCTTGCACTTTTTCCCCAAAATGGAAGTTCTCCAGGTGATAAACTTCAATCTAAAATTGTTCCAGCACAATTTACAATTTTTCCTGCAGATACTAAGGCAACTCTGTTAATGGGCACATACTATCTTGAAGAAGAGAAAAATGTGTAGAAAGGGAACTTTATGTAAAACAGGAGATTTTGTTTCAACTCTACCACTTACTAGCTCTGTGAGTCTGGTAAATAATAATGTTTATCACTGGTTGAAGGTCTGCTTAGTAAAAAAGCACTGTGCTTTTTTTTTTTTTTTTCTTTTTTAACAAATGTTATCAAATTAAGCATAACCTCACTCTTATCCATTCTTACCTTTTAATCCGGCTCCAATGCCATTACCAACTGAAAATCTTTCCTGATTTCCACCCTCAGTCACATCACAGCATGTTACTTGTAAAACCACTTAACATCTATTTCTATATGTTTTATAATTAGTGGTTGGTACCACATTATTTTCACTACCCTGTGAGATACTGGAGGATGAAGCTTTTTTATGATGATTTTTTTTTCATGATTAAATTTCCTATATTTTTCCCAGTACTTAGAACAAACTGAACCCTCAAAAAGGTTTTTTTTTTTTTAAATTCTTATGTTAAATGACAGTTGAGCAAGGTAGAAAGCGTACAAGCAGCTTTCTCTGGAAAATATTAGAACAACAGAGAGTGGGACATATGGCACAAATAATTTATTTACCTTCATTTAGAACAAAATGCATTTTGTGCAGGTGTAAATTATATGGCCTCAGAAAAGCTAACTCACAAAGACATTTTTATTAGAATATTTTTAAAAATTTGCATTTTGACATTTGTAAAACTCCCCTTCAAACTAACAATGGAGCTTTTAAAAGTCGTTGCAATAGAAATAGTATCAACATAAGCCCAATATGTTTCTATACTATGTATTGACAACAGTGCCATACACTCAGAGGTGATGTAAGGGAAGAGAGGAAAAAGGGTGTCTTAGGCTGGGTTCTCTAGAGAAGCAAAACCAGTAAACTGTATAAATATATATATAGAGAGAGATTATATCAAGGAAACAGCTCACTGGATTGTAGAGGCTAGAACGTCCAAAGTCCATGGATCAGGGTAGAGGCCTCTTCCAAGTCAAACAGCTGCAGAAGGTTGCAAGCCCAAGATCAGAAGGTTGGAGAGCAGGGCTCCCACTCACAGGCTGTGCAGATCCACGAATCCCAGGTTCGGCAGACAAACTGACAGCTCAAGTCCCAAGAACAGGAGATGAGACAACAGGAAGCAGCCGCAGGATCCAGAGCGAGCAAAAAGCCGGAACGTCTGCTTATATACAGATTCGGGCCACACCCCCAAGGAGACTCCCTTTCATCTGATTGGCTACTCACAGTATATTCAATCATGGGAGTGATTACATTAAAACACGGAGAATCACAGCCCAGCCAAGTTGACACATAGACTTAACCATCACAAAGGGCTCGTGTTGGTGCAGGACACCCACAGAATTCTCAAAGTACACCAATTTGACAAGAAATAACCATTTTAGGCAAGCAAAGGTAAACGATGCCTACAGTGCATGTTCAGTGATTAAGGATGGCCTGTTAGAGGCAGCTGCATTTATTGTTCAATTATTTTCTTCTCTTCACATGTGTAAGTGCATATGTGAGACCACTTCTAGGATCAAAAAAGCCTGCAAATATATTTTTATCATCATTCTCCCATAAACAATCTCTGCTATCTCTCCTTAAGGTATCAAGCAGAAGACTGGGTAAAATTATCCATTTTGTCTTCAGTGTCATCAGCCTAAATAAGAATCACTGCCTCAAAGAAGACTCAGTACAGATGTGTGAATGAATATCCATCTTGCCTTAACTCTCAACATACCATGCTTAGATACTTCTTCAGGATGCCTTATGGTCATGAGAGAGCAGGTGTGGAGGTGCTGTAGTTCTTATTGTTTACTTTAGAATACTTAAGACATTTCCTTATAGGAACCAATTTCTCGTATATACAAAGGAAAATGGGCAAATGATTTCTCAGTGGTATCTCTTGTGGTACATGTAACATATGCATTAAAAAGGTAAGGCAGATCACTAAATCTCCTATCTTTGTAACTCTAGTATTCACGCCTATCAAGCAGCTACCCACCTATGTAAATACACAGAATAGAAATGTAGTTCACATATTAATAGGTACCCAAGAAGTGTCCCACCCAAAAGTGTTTTCTGGAATATTTTAGGAGATCACTTCATAGTCTTGTGCAAATTAGTTACAGTTGATTTTTCAAACGTATCTTTAATCAGGAAGTCAGTTATTGAGGCCTCCAAGAAGCATTTGCTTACGTTTCACATTTAGCCTGTGTGTTCCAAGAATGGTGATGGAATTCTGGAGGGCAGCACTGACAGTAGATGGCTTTGCTTTAGTTCTCTTACTTCTTGGTTCTCTTGTTCTGTTAAGTGGTACATCCGTGGTCAAAAAAGGGCAGCGTTTAATGAATTAGTTACTTTAGAAGCCAAGTAATCTTCCTCTTTGGAGACGTTAAAATAAAGATGGAAACCTATCCGTAAGATGACATAGGTTTTGAGACAGAGCAGCTTGAACTTTTTTGAGAAAGAATGGATAAAAAAGTAAATAAAACTGCTTTAAGTTATAAAAGTTATTAAGTTATAAAATAACTGCTTAAAGTTATTAAGTTATAAAAACTGATTTGTGGCCAAAAATTCAACAGGTAAAAACAGAAGAAGTATAAAATAATATGTATATATATATATATATATAAAATATATATGTCTCTATAACCAAACCCTGTTGCCGTTGAGTCCATTTCAACTCACAGTGACCTTATAGGGCAGAGCAGAACTGCCCTATACAGTTTCCAAGGCTGTAATTTTTACGGAAGCGCACTGCCACGTCTTTCTCTAAGGGAGTGGCTGGTGGGTTTGAACTGCCGACCTTGTGGTGAGCAGCAGAGTGCTTAATCATTGTGTCATCAGAGTTCCTAATATATATAACATAATATAAATATGCATGTATATATAGGAGCCCCGGTGGCACAGTGGTCAAGAGCTCAGCTGCCAACCAAAAGGTCAGCAATTTGAAACCACCCGCTGCTCCTTGGAAATACATAATGTAACTGACATTTATTGAACACTTACTATGTCAGACATGGTACCAAGTACTTTACATTGGTTATGTAATTTAATCCACATCAATTCTCAAGGAAATAGGTATAATTATTACTGTATTTTATGCAAATAAAGCTTGCACACTCTGTGTTTGTTTGCCAGTAGTGTCCTCCCCTGCTGGAGTCATCACCCTCACAAGCTCTGCAGAGTCAATCCACTTCCACATGTTGCTGTAAAAAAAAATTAGCATAGAGCACTTAACTAAAATACCTGGGGTGGGGGTGGGGGGATGGTGGTGCAGTGCAGAGAGCAAACAAAAGAGAAGGTGCACATTAAAAGAGTTTCGACAAGATTACATAGCTAACCAGTGTTAGCACTAGCCTCTTCAGAAAAAAAAAAAGAGTATAGGCAAATACCAGTGCTTAGTTGCTTAGGTGGGAGAATGTTGTATTTGGCACTAAAAAACACATAGTAAGTACAAGGTACTATGCTAGGTGTGGAGTCAAGAGTTAAAAAACATCCTTGCTTTCAAGGAACTAATATTATAGTAAGACATGCACAAATTCTTGAAAGTCAGAGAAGTACAGACACAATGCTATAAGGGGCTCACAGAATGGAGAGACAACAGTAGCTGTGTGAATTGAAAAAGATGTCAAACGCTACCTTAAAACATTAACTATGAAGCCAATGGTTAAGCACAGGTGGAGAGAAGGAAAGTGCATTGTTTAGGGAGGGAGACATATATACAAATGAATATATAGGGAAGAACAACGAACATTAAAGGAAGAGCAAAAAGCCCAGTTTTGTTGGAACATAAGTATGAATTTAGAAAAAAGCAGGTTGTAAGACCAGAAAGAAATGTGTAGGCAAAAACAAGGAGGGGTGTGAAAATAACTAGACTTCTTTTAATAAGCAATAGGAAACTACTGAAGATTTTTGAAACTAGGATAATCCATAATTAGCATTACCATTTAGGATGAAAAATATCCAGTGAAACCTGTGAGAGCTGGAACTGAAAGGGACTGCCTTGTTTTTTGGAGTCTCAAAAGTTTTCTGCCTTTGACAGGGTGCAGACTTACCACTTTTCTATCACTCTCTGTTAGTGGAAAATATATGCGTTTTCCTTCTCTGACAAGTTTCTGCCTTACACAGGTTCTGGGTTTCACAGGTTTTACTGTAGTAGCTGTTTGAGAAAGGACTAATAGGAGAAGTTTAAGAGAGGAGAGACAAATTGGAGTTTTACAACAGTATTCCAGAGATCTATTTTTGCAGTCTTACTGTAATGGCTATACAGATGAAATACATTCTGAATTCATTCTTGTGAATTATTTCTAATATAACTTAAACCTAACCAGAGCTCTGCTTTGCAGAAACTTGTGACAGTTTCATTATGACTGGAAAGTCTAACATATTTTCATTCACTTTACTAAACAAAAAAAGGGGGGCTCTATATCAAAAAGAAGGGCTGACAACTGCAGAGGGATCAGGATGGTCTACAATGTATGCTAATGAAAATTAACAGCAGGGGAGAGGGATTATCTACTGCAAAGTCAAAGAAAACACAACACAAAAACAAAAGAGGAAAACCTTTAAAGTCTCTGAGGCATGCAAACTGCTAAATTGTTCTAGCATTTCTTCTCTGACACTTGGGCACTAATATTAAATAGAGCAATTTGATATTGTTACATGTAAGATAGCATGTGTTCTAGAGAAACAGTTAGTCCTGGAATGACAGATTCAGTATTCAGATTGAGTTATCTGCCAGAAACATTGGGTGAGATATTTCCATATTACACCAAGGAGCTCCCTGCCATCGTATAATTTTTCATAAAAAAAAAAAAAAAGATCTAAGAGGGACAACAGTTTGCTGCACAATAAGGCTGGAAATCAACAACTGGAATAATCGTTAGGTTAAATAATAAAGGTGAAGATGAGATTTTGATAAGATTTGGTTTTATTTTTGCTTATTTTTTAACTTAGCTCTAGATTGCATCAGTAAATTATGATTAAAGTAATTAGAGACTTACATATTTGCTAATATGCATCTGAGCAGAGTCACTAGTGTTTCTTTTAATATTTATCAAAGTTCTAGATCAGTCAGAGTAAAGTATTTTTAACATATAATTCCATGCTGATCTAAGAAACTGATATATAAACCTTTTTTCCTTCAGGATTAACTCGTGTCAAAATCAACAAAGAGGTAAGGCATTGATGTCTCTGGCATTTATCTAGTCTTTCTCTATGGATCCTTCTGCAGAATCTAAGCCTGCTCAATTGCAGAAGGTGAAGACCAACTCCACCTAGTACTTGAAACAATCTAGACCATACCAGACAGTACTTTAAAATGCCTAGTTTCATTGCCTAAGTGAGGTAAGCAGAATTTAGTGTGCTGGTGTGGGCCATAGACACCTGAATGTACATCTTTTCTAATGCCTACTCCATTTGTACAGTTTATATACCTGGAATTTATCTCTTTCCTGTTTTATCTTCTAATTTTTAAATGGGATTAGAGGAAGAAAAATTTAATACCTAGATGTTGAGCAACCACTATAACATCTTAAAGTGTACACTTTAAAAACATTATTCTAACTCTGATAGCAATATATGAGAACATATGAGAATGATATAACATATGTGGGAACAAATTCAAATAATGTTACCTGCCCCAGGCTACATATATAGCTAATGGAAAAGCCATTGGTTGGGTTCTTACAACAAGGAGAACCAAACATTATTGCTGATCATGACTATCAGTAATACCTAAACATTTTTCATTGTCAATATTTTGTACTCCAATTGCTCCAGAAGAATTGCCCCATCTGTTGCAGTCTGTATTTATCTGCTGTGTGTGCTCACAAGGCCTTTATCTGTGGACATGGCATCCATCTGCTATGCTGCGGACATTTATTAACATGTCAGGGAAATCAGTGGGATGTCAGGTCACACCTGGGATGCATGTTCATAGAGTAAACAATCTCTACAATTATATTAAGAATGAGAGGCTATGTAGGGTTGGGGAAAGATTATGGATTTTAGAGTTAATGCATTTATGTTTGAATCCCCCAATTTAACCCTTGCAAGCTCTGCAATCTTAAGCTCATTATTTAACTTCTTTGAACTTCACTTTCCTCACTAAGAAAATGAGATATTAATATCTGCACCTCAACACAACCTCTATAAGGAATGAAGTAAAAGTGATAATTACTATAGAGAACCTAGCATGATACATTTTTAGTCACTTTAAAGATAAAGTTATTAATGGTTGAAAATAAAGTATTCATAGCTCTAAAGATCAAGGACAAAGGCTAAAAGCTTAGGCTTTGGTCAGAAAATCAGGGTGAAAATAAGGTTGAGATTTTACATATCCTCTAAAAAACAAACAAACAAAAAAAAAAAACCTCAGACAAACAATGACACATAAGGGTATGCTAATTTTTTTAAATTAGACTTCCTGTTGTGTAGTTATTTTTAAACTTGACTTGGTATTTAAGACCCTCCACTACATAGCCCTTGATAATGAAAATAACCTGAACGTTTTCCAAGATCCAACTCTGGAAAAATTCTGATCTCAAATCATTCTATGATAGCAGTTAGCTCACATTCCCATTGAACACACATTTTCCCATACAGCATAGACAAATAATAACAAAAACCACATCCTGAGCTTCCAGACAAAAGATAAGTGCTTTGGGCTTTGAGGGAAACATGAATTATGAAGTGTGTGGTTCAAAAAAGCTTTTTTTTTTTTTAATGATGTGTATCTTTAAAAGCATTATCAAAAGTAGCATCTAATGTGAAACTGAGGCTGGCACCTAAAGGGAGTTAATGGTCACGCGGATCTTGGAAAACCTTGTGTGGTTTCAGGACCCCAGTGAATTTTTCTCAAGATACCTATGTTGCTAATGAAGAAACACTGCAATTTTCCCCATGTGTAGACATATTGAAATCCATGCAAAATTCTTCCTGAGAGTAGTCTAACATTCAATGATTCAATTATGTATAGTTTAGAATGATTGTTTTCTTAAATTATGTATTTTCATTCCTTGCGAGAGAAGTCTCTGGTATTGATCCTAACCTATGTATGTAAACGTTTTTTGGGGATGTTCTATTAAAAACAACCAAAAAACAAAAACAAAATAAACAAACAAAAAACTTGAACCTAGTGTGACTCTGTCATCAACTGTAGACCATTTAGAGTATGAAACAATTATAAGAGCTGGTTTTACTTCATGAAAACTGATTAGCAAAACCCCCGTGGATTTCTTTACTGGACCGTGATAAAATATAAAATTAGCGCAATTCCTTCATCAAATGCATTTACTGTTAACGTATCAGATTAGTGATCCTGTTAGCCACTATCCCAAGATTACAGGGTAATTCTTTTAAACTGTGGGAATTCTCACATTTTATCACTGTTAATTATCCTTTCTCATCTTGCAGGAAGATTTTCATTAAGGATTATCATAGTAACTTTCACATTTCTAAACACAGTATTTTTCTGATTATTTCAGAACCTAGTATTCTTTATGGTCCATATGTCTTATTGTCCTTTTTTTTTTCACTTCAGTATCATAAGGGGGATCATCTTAATTTTTCATATGTATATATGTGCAGGTGTTCTCCTAGCTGAAAATAGAATTCTATTAGTTTAAAACCAGAAAGAGTCTCCTTTAAAATTATTTCTTGACCCAGGAATGAACTTTCATTCTTGCTGTTGATACTTAATGAGAAATTATCACATAGTTATTAAGAAGATGAGCTTTAGAGCCAAACCCAGGGAGTTTACATACTGTCTTTGGTACTTACTAGCACTTCTCTGTGCCCATTTCCCCATCCGTAAAATAGAGCTAAGAATAATAATAAATTTAATAACATTCATAGGTTTGTAAGGAGATTTAATTGAGTTAATATTTTTAATTGCTTAACAGAGTGCCTGGTACAGAGTAAGTTTATACCAGGTTTTTGTTTTTTGTTTTTTAATTAATAAAAGAGATCAGTTCTTAGCTACAGTTGACTTCCATCATCTGTCCCAAGTAATCAATATTTCTACTTTCTTTATATCTCTTATATCACCTCACAGTATTTTATTTACTTTCTGTACCAGAGGTCAATCACATTCTTTGTGGGAGACATATGAGCCACTAAACCCATTGCCACTGAGTCAATTCCCATTCATAGTGACCCTATAGGACAGAGTAGAATTGCCCTATATGGTTTCCGAGGAGCAGCTGGTGGATTTGAACTGCCGACCTACTGGTTAACAGTGGACCCCTATGAGCCACTAACTATGGGTATTAACAATTGGGTAATTAAAATCATGCCCCCCAAACATTCTACAGCAGTTGTCCAGTACTATGTTTATGAGCTATTTATTTCTTAGTGAATATAGGACACGACATAATATATAAATGTCCCAGTAAGTGCTGTAGATATCTGCATTTAATGAAGTACAGTGGTAGCCAAGATATTATCTGTATTCATAATCAGAATGTCATCTTAGTAGAAGATTTTTTCACCAGCAATTCAGTTGCCAATGAAAGTCAAGGAAAATCATGAAAAGACCCCAATAAATATACCAGTTTATTCTTTTTCAATTTTTTGGCAGTGTATTATACAGTTTTAAACTTGGTGGCTCATTGAGCATTGTAATTGCTAAGAATCAGGGAGCAGAGAATGTGGGGAAGAGACCTTATTATGGAAGGGGGAAACATCAGTCATTACAAAATACTGAATTACAATAAAATAAGAACTCCATGCCAACTGGCATATGTATACAGCATGTGCAAAGCTGTTCAACAACCATTTTTGAATACTTTTCTATTTCCTCTCAATATCACACAGATGCTAAGATGTTTATGTTTATGACTTCAGTGAATGTTTATGTCCATTGTCCCCTACACATCAAAAACGTACTCTGGGTGAGCTGAATTATTTCATTTGTTGATAAAATATCATGTTAATTTTTAAAATCTAACTTTTAACCTCAAGATATGTACTACAGTTGCATACCTAAATATTTTCTAAAAATTCTAATAAAAATGCTATTTTTAACTCTAAAGAAATAGACACCTTAATTTTTATTTTCTTCACATAAAGAATAAGTTAACCAATGATTTCATCACTTTAATTAGTTGAACAGTTTGTTTTTACAAATAGGAACCATTCTGGTTTATGGCAAACTATTGTAACTATTTATAAACCACCGAAGTCACTATCTGCAGCATGAATTTTGACTAGGTGGCATATGGATGGTTGAGGAGGCATTATCAAATACTTTAAATATTTCAATTGAAGAATAGAAATAATTTAATTTTTTGGGTTCTACTCCAGCTTCAGCTGTTGCTGTTTTCAGAATGTTGTTTTTTACAACACTCAAATGAATATTGAGCATCTTGATAAAGTTAAGATATTTCATGAGGAACTCTAAAAGTTTATTAATGAAACAAATATTTTCTTTAAACTTTTCATAGGCAAGTATAATTTTTTTTATCAAAAACAAAGGTGAAAATTTCCTATCTGCACCCTGTGAGTAGTAATACTGTACAGTGTAATCCACCACTCTATGGTGTGTCTTAAATTTCAGTTGAAGACACAGGCAGTAAGGTTAATCAAAGTTGCCAGATACTTAAAAGAGTTACCTAATAAGAGACCAAAAAACGCGTTGCCTTCGAGTCCAGTCTGATTCACAGTGGCCTGTAGGACAGAGTAGAACTGCCTCATGTGGTTTCCACCACTGTAAACCTTTACAGAAGCAGACTGCAACATGTTTCTTCAGCGGAGCTGCTGGTGGGTTGGAACGGCAGATTTTACGGCTACCAGCCTAGTACTTAACCGATGCACCACCAAGACTCCACCAGAAAGCACCCATTATGTAAGAAACAGAGCCCTGGTGGTGCAATGGTTAAAGTTTGGCACCTAACAAAAAGGTTGGAAGTTCGAATCCAAAAGGCTCTCCCTGTAAACTCTATCACTATGAGTTGGAGTCTACTCCAAAGCAATGGTTTTTGTTTTTTTAATGCCTAGGATATCAGGCTTTATGTGTTCCATTTCATTTTTGATGACTTCTAACTTTCCTAGATTCATACTTTGTACATCCCACGTTCTGATTACTAATGAATGTTTGCAACTGTTTCTTCTACTCATTTTGAGCCTAGCCATGATAGCAAATGAAGGTCCAAAACCTTGACTCCATCCAAGTGATTAAGGGCAACACTACTTTGAGTAGACAGCTCTTCCCCAATTGTATTTTGAGTGCCTTCCAACCTAAGGGGCTTATCTTCCTGCACTATATGAAACAATCTTCTTCTGGTATTCATAAGGTTATCACTGCCAATCTTTTCAGAAGTAGACCACCAGGTCCTTCTTCCTAGTCTTAGTCTGGAATCCTATGGTCTACTACACAGGGAATGACAAATTGAAGAGAAATGGCTTCACATTCATTGTCAAAAAGAGCATCTCAAGATCTACCCTGAACTACAGCACTGTCAGTGATAGTATAATACCACATGCCTAGATGGAAGACCAGATAATACGACTATTATTCAAATTTACACCACAATTACTAATGCCAAAGATGAGGAAATTTAAAATTTTTACCAACTTCTGCAGTCTGAAATTGATCAAATATGCAATCAAGATGCATTGATAATTACTGGTGTTTGGAATGTGAAAGTTGGAAAAGAAGAAGGATCTGTAGTTGGAAAATAATGGCCTTGGTGATAGAAAAGACAATGGAGATCTCATGATAGAATTTTGCAAGACCAACGACTTAATCACTGCAAATACCTTTTTTCAACAACGTAAACGGCGACTATACACGTGGACCTAGCCAGATGAAATACACAGGAATGAAATCGACTATGTCTACGGAAAGAGACAATGGGAAATCTCAATACCATCAGTCAGAACAAGGCCAGGGGCCGACTGAAGAACAGACCATCAATTGTTCATATGCAAGTTCAAGTTGAAGTTGAAGAAAATTAAAACAAGTCCACAAGAACCAAAATACGAATTTGAATATGTCCCAACTAAATCTGGAGCCATCTCAAGAAGAGATTTGACTCACTGAACACTAACGACGGAAAATCACATGAGTTGTGGGATGACATCAAGGACATCATACATGAAGAAAGCAAAAGAACATTAAAAATACGGGAAAGAAAAGATCAAAATGGATGTCAGAAGAGACTCTGAAATGTGCTCTTGAACATACAGTAGCTAAAACAAATGGAAGAAATGATGACATAAAAAAGCTGAACAGAAGATTTCAAAGAGCAGCTTGAGAAAACACAGTAAAGGATTATAATGAAATGTGCAAAGACCTGGAGTTAGAAAACCAAACGGAAAGAACACGCTTAGCATTTCTCAAGCTGAAAGAAGTAAAGAAAAAATTCAAACCTCGAGTTGAAGTTTTGAAGGATTCAATGGACAAAATACTGAATGACACAGGAAGCATCAAAAGAAGATGAAAGGCATATACAGAGTTACTGTTCCAAAAAGAATTGTCAAAGTTCAACCATTTCAGGAGGTAGCATATGATCAAGAACCAATGGTATTGAAGGAAGAAGTCCAAGCTGCACTGAAGGCATTGGCGAAAAACAATGCTCCAGGGATTGATGGAACATCAATTGAGATCTTTCAATAAATAGATGCAGGGCTGGAGGTGAACTCTCATCTATGCCAAGACATTTGGAAGAGATCTACCTGGCCAACCTACTGAAGAAATCTATATTTGTGCACATTCAAAAGTAAGGTGAAACAACAGAATGCAAAAATTGCAGAGCAATATCATTAATATCACATGCAAGTAAAGTTTTGCTGAAGATAATTAAAAAATGGTTGCAGCAGTACATCATTATGGAACTTCCAGAAATTCAAGCCAGATTCGGAGGAGGACGTGGAACAAGGGTTACCATTGCTGATGTCAGATGGATCTTGGCTGAAAGCAGAGAATACCAGAAAGATGTTTACCTGTGTTTTATTGACTATGCAAAGGCATTCGACTGTGTGGATCATACCAAAATACGGATAACATTGCGAAGAATGGGAATTCCAGAGCACTTAATTGTGCTCATGAGGAACCTGTACATAGATCAAGAGGCAGTGGTTCCAACAAAACAAGGGGACACTGCATGGTTTAAAATCAGGAAAGGTGTACGTCAGGGTTGTATCCTTTCACCAAACTTATTCAGTATGTATGCTGAGCAAATAATCCAAGAAACTGGACTATATGAAGAACAAAGCTGCATCAAGATTGTTGGAAGACTAATTAACATCCTACTATATGCAAATGACATGACCTTGCTTGCTGAATGTGAAGAGGACTGGAAGCACTTACCTATGAAGATCAAAGACCACAGCCTTCAGTATGGATTACACCTCAACATAAGGAAAATAAGAATCCTCACAACTGGACCAAGAAGCAACATCATGATAAATGGAGAAAAGACCGAAGTTGTCAAAGATTTCATTTTACTTGGATTCACAATCAACACCCAAGGATGCAGCAGTCAAGAAATCAAAAGACGTATTGCATTGGGCAAATCTGCTGCAAAAGACTCTTTAAAGTGTTGTAAAGCAAAGATGTCAGTTTGAAGACTAAGGTGTGCCTGACCCAAGCCATGATATTTTCAATTGCCTCATATGCATGCAAAAGCTTGACAATTAATAAGGAAGATCAGAGAAGAATTGATGCCTTTGAATTACAGTGTTGGCGAATAATGTTGAACATACCATTGACTGCCAGAAGGATGAATGAGTCTGTCTTAGAAGAAGTACAGCCAGAATGCTCCTTGAAAGCACTATGTCTCATGTACTTTGGTAATGTTATCAGGAGGGACCAGACCCTGGAGAAAGACATCATGCTTGGTAAGGTAGAGGGTCAGCCAAAAGAGGAAGACCCTTGACGAGATGGATTGACATAGCGGCTGCAGCAATGGGCTCAAACATAGTAATTACTGTGAGGATGGCGCAGGACCGGGAGGTGCTTTGCTCTGTGTTATATAGGGTAGCTATGAATCAGAACTAACTCGACAAGACCTAACAATAATAACAATGATATTGCACTCCACTTAATAGAAAACAATAGTAACTACATGACTAGATAAAATATCGCTTATCGTATATCTTTATATTAATGGAGGAACAGTGTTGCATAACAATTTATTCCAGTTGTACATTAGGTCATACTGACAGGTCAGATTGTTGAACCTTAAAGTATACATTTTAATATTATGTAGTGTTCGTCAAAACTGCTATTCTGAAGCCTTCTTAATTAAGGAGTCAATACACTGATAGTAAAATTCCAAGATCTTTCTTAAATACAGATGCAGATGGGGTTATTGTATTAAGTTCATCTTGCATTCCACATCCTCACCAATTTTCTTGAGACTGAATCAAAGATGACATGTTTGCAAGATTCAAAAGCCAGAATTTGGAATTTGGCAAAATTTCACTAATTCAGACTTGAGTAATTTTAATTTGTGGCAATTTGGACAGATCTTGGGTCGCAATTTACCTTTATTTAATTAAACATTTCTTTACAAAGGGTGTAAATTAACACTGCAAAACTTTAAGGTATATTATTACCCAACACGTGGTTTCACATTCCATCATAAATTTCCGAAGCGCATATGAAATGATATATAATACACAATTATGCCACTCTTTCCATTCCATTTGGATTGCTTTTCTAATACTATAGATCAGCATTTTATTTATCTACATTTTCTGAATTTACTTCCTTTGTAACCAATAAGACTTTCGAAAATAACTGGATAGAGGACAGTTTATGGCCATTAATTTGACACCCAAAGTGTCAGATTCAGGACCTTTAGCTTATTAACAACAGTAAGTTACCCTGCCATACAATACCAAATAGACAGCGTTTAGACATTGGTCTCCTTACTCCATTTTTAAAAGTCCCTTTAAAGCCTCTACTAGGAAAACACATTTGAATGGATTTGATAAGCCACCTTTTAAGCTGTCTTCATTGAAATGAATAATCATTC
The DNA here is from genome assembly GCA_030035585.1 of Dugong dugon. NCBI lineage: Eukaryota > Metazoa > Chordata > Mammalia > Sirenia > Dugongidae > Dugong > Dugong dugon. The sequence continues at coordinate 68,937,214 of CM057483.1, forward strand.
TTTAAAAAAATACTGTATAAATGATTTTGTTTTAACAAATTCAGACTGGCTTCCCCCTGAATGAATGTGCTTTAGTGAGGTTTTAGTAATAGAAAAAAAAGTCCTATATTATGTTAAAGTTAAATCAAATTATACAGTAGCAGTTCTCAATGTTTTTTCAGTCCACGATTCCAGAACTAGACTTAAACATTGGTGGAATGGACAACCATTTAGAAGAGGAATGTGTGGACCTGATCTGCCACAGGAACAAATTCCACAGGGAGAGATACATACTTACTGTCATATGTTTAACAACAGAATCTGGCACAAAACCAACTAAAGAGCACACATGGAGAATCACTACTTAAGAGTCATTCTTAAACATTCATAAAATTCAATTAAAAGGAAATTGAAGGAATTATGACAAGTATTTTCCATTATACCTGTGGCTGGGGATGAGTCCAGATCTCCACAGTGGTGGATTCTTTCATGGGAGTGTGAGATCGTACAACCTCCTTCATTGGCTGTGAAAAGAAAAATATAGAAGAATTTTTTTACGTTGTTTGTTAAAATAAAAAATATAGTGCAAAATCGAAGTACACATTGCACATAAGTATTTAAAATACTGTGTAAATTATCTCTTTCTAGACATCAGAGTTTACTTATTCATTAATTCTTCAAATATTTACTGAGTGCTTACTATTTGCCAAGTACAGGTCTAAGTACTGGAGATACAAAAGTGAAAAAGAAAACAAAAAACCTTTTCTCATGGAGCTAAAATTCCACTGATACATATAAGTGTTCCATTAAGCAAATAAATGGAATTGTGGAGGACAACTTAAAACACTTAAATGACTAAAATTTTGGATGGAAAATTTCAGTCCAATGCCTTTAAAGCTCAATGGCTTCAAGGGCTATATTTGCTAATTCACCATCTATCCTGAGTGTGTCACCACATCACAGATTTTCTATCTACTGTACATAAATATTTAATAGACATTATAAATGCTAAGAGATTTATGAACGGATCCACAGATGTTGACCTACCAACCCAGAATAATTATCAAAGTCCTGAAAAGATGTTTGTGTCCATTTAGTTAACCTCAGGACATAGAGTATATTCTGTTTTGTTTTAAAGCAATTGAATGTATACTATACACATTCTCTTTAATGACTACTTTTAGTATATGAGATAAAGAATTTGGTAAAATGTTGTTTGATCTATGAAAGGGAGAAATTTTTCAAGGAAGCTGAGAGAACTCAACTCAGTGACTGCTGGAAGTTTTTGTACTACAGAAACAGTTGAGTGGTTGTGACAGAGACCTTATGTCACGCTCTCATGACTTCACCCTGCTGTTCCACATGCAGCAGTGATGCAATTTTTGCTGGATATGGTTTCAAGTGACAAATGTATCATTACACCACAAAATTTTATTTTATTTATTTAATTACCAGTGAATACCCATTTTGTCAAAACAAGAAAGAACAGAAAATCAGACCTGGAAGTGTGCATGTTTAAGGCACAGAGGAGTATGGATACTTTTGTGATTGAATTAAATGGTAAAGCATTGTGTTTGTTATGTAATGACACTATAGCTGTAACAAAAAAGAATACAATTCATGTCAATTTTACTAAACTAAGTACTCATCACAATATTCCAATTCACAGAAAAGAAAGCATCAGAAATGTTAGAAAATTAAAATGAAGCATCTCATCACAGAAGAATTTCTTAACAGAAATAAAAAATGAAAATGACACTGTGAGCAAAGTAAATTTCTGAAAGACTCACTTGTTAGTCAAGTAAAGAAGGCCATTTACCAATGGTGAGTTAATGAAATCATGGTTGATTGCAACAGTGAAAGAAATATGTCCAGAGAAAATAAATTTAAGACTACCAGCTTTTCCAAAGGTATAGTTACCCAAACAGTAGAAAACAATTGAGAACAACATCAATAATGAATTAAAAAAAAAAAAAAAAAAAAAACCTAAGAAAATGATTTTGAGTAGTTTGCCTAGTCTCTTGATGAGCTGACGGATATTACCAACACTGCTTAGTTGTTATTTATTTGAGGAGGCAATGCTGAATTTGAAGTGACAGAATTCTGTCTATGAAAACCTCTATGAATAGTCTGTCATAGACCTCATAGAACAACTCTGATCGAGAATATGTTCAAAGAATTTGAGAAAACACTAATTCAGTGCAACCTGAAGTGGAATCTGCTAAGAAGTGTTACAACTGATGGTGGGTAAAATATGTGTTGGAGCAAAACACAGCTTAGTTAGACAAATTTACAAAATTTGTCAAACTGTAAGGTGTCCAAGGCCTACAGTTATTTATTGTATTACTCATTAGCAGGTACACTGAGAAAAATACTTGAATCTATTACGTATTATTGAATCATTAGGGTTAACAATGAACTTCATTCACAATTGTGGACAGAACAATTGTCAGTTATGTGAATTTTTGTCAGAAATACAAGCTGACTTGTTCTACCACACAAGCGGCTGGATGGCATAGCAATGAAAAAGTTTTAATGTGATTTTTTTTTTTTAAGCTTGGGTCCGAAATTTAAATTGTACTAAATGAGAAGGACCATCCTCAGTCACCATTATCAAACTCTGAACAGTTTTAGAAACTAGTTTTTGCTGAAGACTCGCTGATGCCTCTTAGTCAAATCAATCCAAAATTACAAAGCAAAACAGTACATATATGAGAAACTAATACTGCAGTACATTAATTTTGACAAAAACTAACATTGTTTGAATCACAATACCAAGCTGCTTCATATTTTCCAGCACTGTCAAAATTTAAAACAAGTAGCAAAATCTCATCTTCACACATATTTGCAACAGATATATTTTCCCAAGCTAATTATACCCCCAGGAATTTGTTTTGGACCTCAATGCAAATGCAAAGGAAATGTACATATTCCATATTTCAAAATCCATTTAACTACACAATCGAGGAGCTTTTATCTAACCTTCAACTGGAAATTATTAATCTGCAATCTAATAATATGCTAAAAGTCAAATATAAATAGAAACATATAACAGAATTCTTTAAATGCTTTTCAAGGGATGGGTATGCTCAATTAAAATCATATGCTCATGCATTGATATAAATATTTGACAGGACCTATCCTGTAAAACTCATAGCGACCTGTAAGTTGGAACTGACTCCACGGCAAAGGGTTTGGGTTTTGGTTATTTTGTAAAAAGACATTTTCAGAGATGGGATACACAATTCTCTTTCTCTCATCAGTACACCTGTATTACAGAAAAACTATAATCAATTGCTATTATTATTTTAATTCCAGCAATAAAAAACTTGTGAAAATTTGTTTTCTCTTGTTATATGAATACCTACTTTGGCCCTTTACAGAAAAAGTTTGCTGACCCCAATCTAAGGGAAAGACATACCAATAACTATGATTAATGGACCACACTATGACAGAAGTAAAGTCTGAGAGACTTGAGATTCACGGGATGAAGAGGGAGCAATATGGTCAAAGGCAGAGAAATCCAAGATGTGGTCAGTATGACTCAAATGTCCAGGAGATATAGCTGAATGGTGGAACAAATGTATGAGAAAGTGAATTAAACACATACTCTAGATGAACTTGCACAGTTAGCTGGTGATTTTATGTATGAACAAAGTAGAAATACTCAAATGTGTTTGAGCAAAATGTTGTGTGCTACAGGAGTTTTTCAGCAGACCTATGCTCAGGTCTCAGATTTAATTTTATTTTTAAACCAATTCCATTGGAGTTTCAGTTCCCATACATATTTGTTCATTTCTTAAGCATCTAATTTAAGCATTCTCTGTCAACTGTGAGTAATTTGATGGCTGTCTGAGATGCCCTCTATCAAATACATAATTTTGCCTTCAAATAAACATTGAATTAAGTAGGAATGGTGTTTTAGCTGGTTAAAGTTTTAAAGCTGTGTGGATGTATCTTGTCAATTTACATTTTGTAACTGCCTTAGGCTGGGTTCTCTAGAGAAGCTAAATCAGTGAAGCATATATATATGTGTATACACACACACACACACACACACACACACACACACACACACACACAGACATCTATCAATTCCTATTCATAGTGACCTATAGGACAGAGTAGAACTGCCCCGTAGAGTTCCCAAGGAGCACTTGGTGGATTTGAACATGTCAACTTTTTGATTGGTAGCCGTAGCACTTAACTACTATGCCACCAGGGTTTCCGTATATATATATCAAGGAAATGGCTCACATATTAGTAGAGTTAGTAGAGACTGGCAAGTCCCAAGTCTGTGAGTTAGGCATCAGGCTAGAGGCATTTCCTAACTCACGTAGCCACAAGAGCTGATGTACCCAAAATCAGCAGCTAAGACAGCAGTATGCTGGCTCACAGACTGTGGAGACTGGTAAATCCCAAGATCAGCAAGCGATATGTCAGCCACTGGCTCAAGTCCCAAGAATTGGAGGTCAGATGATGATGAGCCAGATGCAGGATGCAGAGCAAGCAAATGAGCTTTTCCAGAATGTCCCTGTATATATTGGGTGTAGGCCACACTCCCGTGGAAACACCCCTAACAACTGACTGGCTGACCAGATCAAATTATATCATGGAGGTGATTACATTATGTAACTTACAGGAGATCAAAAAATGGAGGATAATTACATCAGATCACAAAATGGAGGATAATTACATAATACTGAGAATCATGGACTAGCCAAGTTGACATATGATTAACCACCACAGTCCACTCATTCTGAATGTGGAATTTGTACACATCCCCTTAAACCAGACATAATCTTTAAATAAAGACAATTTTAAGTTCATACTTGCACCTAACATGATATAAGTAGCATGTGTACAACCAAAGATGCACTAGCCCTGTTTAAATTTTGTATTTTTTAAATAAAGGAGAGAAGAAAACAAAAATATTTTATACACACACACACATACAACAAAACAATGAAGAAATACTCAACAACTATAGTCCTCGTTTCTGCATCTAATCACATGGTCATAACTGATATTTAGAACTACCTTCTTCCAGCATCCAGTCCGTGTTCCCTTTGCCATCAGTAAACACCTCAACTGGTCACGGTTCTTTGCCTGGTGGGGTTAGCCAACCTTCATTCCTGAAGTGTCTGGTCCATTAGCAGTCATATCGGAATTGGGTTACTATAGTTTTCCATTGACTTTAATCATAGGGCGTAGTAGTACTAAGGGACACCCTAACAGATCTCCTGCATTCCAGACATACTCTTCTTTACCTCGATTATGCACTATCAACCTGATTTCTCCTTGGTAATCCAGATCAATCACAACAGCCTATATGGTCATTCCTTTCTTTGCCTGTTGATCCAGAGGCATGAGGATTCCAAAGTGGCTAGGTAGCATTCTAAACTTTCAGTTCGGTGGAATCAATGTTGTGTTTCTAGGTGAGAGCATTTCTCCCCTTGGAATAAGACCTCTAGACCTGCAGAGCATAGGTTGCAGGGACAGGACAAAAATATTTTGCAAGCAGGTCACTAGGGGTAATGGTGAGTGGTGCCACTCGCATCCCCACCCCTTGATTCCTGGACCTGTGAATCCTGGTTATGGGAGAAACATCAGTACATACTGGACACTGGTTTAGAACATATACAGCCTCCTGGAGAACACTGACCCAACCCTGCAAAGTATTGTTACATAGCTGGCACCTTAAGTGTGTCTTGAGAAGGCCATTTCATCATTCTATCAAACCAGCTGCTTCAGGATGATGGGGAACATGGTAAGACCAGTAAATTCCATGACCACGAGCCCATTGACACATTTCATTTGCTGTGAAGTGAGTCCCTTGATCCGAGGCAATGTTGTGTGGGATGCCATGACAGTGGCTAAGACATTGGGTGAGTCAACAGATGGTAGTTATGGCAGAGGCACTGCATGCAGGGAATGGAAATCTGCATGCAGAGTAAGTGTCTATCTCGGTAAGAGTGAGACACTGCCCTTTCCATGATGAAAATATCCACTGTAATCAACCTGCCACCAGATTGCTGGCTGATCACCTTGAGGAATGGTGCCATATTAGGGACTCAGTGTTGGTCTCTTCTGCTGGCATTCTGGACAATCAGCAGTGGCTGTGCCCACGTGGGCCTTGGAGAGTGGAAGTCCATGTTGCTAAGCCCATGCAAAACTTCCACCCTGCCACCACAGCCACTTTGTTAATGAGCCCGTCAGGAAATGACAGTAGGGTCTGGGCAAAGAGGATGCCTGGTTTCCAGAGAATGTGTCATCCTACACACTTTGGTGAGCATTCACATAAGACACAAATAATCTTTACTTATTTGGCCCATTCAGAGAAGTCTCTCCACATACCTCTTCCCCATACCTCCCTGTCTCCAATTTTCCTATCATATTCTTCCAAGTCCCTGACCATCCGGCCAAACCATTGGCCACAACCCATGAAACAGTATACAATCGCACATCTAGCCATTTCTCCTTCCAAGCAAAGGGAACAACCAGGTGTAATGATAAAGTACAGTGATGAATCTGTGAGGCATCTCATAACATAGAGGAAACTGGAGGACATTATGCTGAGTGAAATAAGTCAATCACAAAAAGGCAAATATTGTATGAGACCTCTATTGTAAACACCCATGAAAAAGTTCACACACAAAATGTAACATTCTTTGTTGGTTACTAGGGATGGGTGGGGTGGGGGGAAAATACTAAATAGACAATAGATAAGTGGTAACTTTTGTGAAGGATAAGACAGCACACAATACTGGGGAAGCCAGCACAACTTGTACAAGGAAAGGTCACGGAAGCTCCATAGACACATCCAAACTCACTGAGGGACTACTGAATTGCTGGTGGGGGGCTGTGGGGACCATGGTCTCGGGGAACTTCTAGCTCAATTGGCATAACACAGTTTATAAAGAAAATGTTCTGCATTCTACCATGGTGAGTAGTGTCTGGGGTCTTAAAAGCCTGTGAGCAGCCATCTAAAATATTCCACTTGTCTCACCCCTGCGGGAGGAGGGAGAATGAAGAAAACAAGATACAAGGAAAAGATTAGTCCAAGAGACTAATGGACCACAACTACCATGGCCTCCACAAGACTGAGTCTGGTACAACTAGATGGTGTCCAGCTACCACTACTGAATGCTCTGACATGGATCAAAACAGAGGGTCCCGGACAGAGCTGGAGAAAAATGTAGAACAAAATTCTAACTCACAAAAAAAGACCAGACTTACTGGCCTGACAGAGACTAGAGAAACCCTGAGAGTATGGCCCCTGGACACCCTTTTAGCTCAGTAATGAAGTCACTCCCGAGTTTCACCCTTCATCCAAAGATTAGATAGTCCTATAAAACAAAACAAGACTAATGGGGCATAACAGTCCAGGGACAAGGACTATAAGGCAGGAGGGGACAAGAAAGCTGGTAATAGGGAACCCAAGTTTGAGAAGGGACAGTGTTTACATGTCGTGAGGCTGTTAACCATTGTCATAAAACAATATGTGTACTAAATGTTTAATGAGAATCTATTTGTTCGGTAAACCTTCATCTAAAGTACAATTAAAAAAAAAAAGACAATTAAAAAAAAAAAAAGTTCTGCACATTGAGAGGATTAGCATTCACCACTGTCCTTCCGGGAGGTCCACAAAGGAGCTGCAGTGCTGCCGCTGTCCACTGTCCAGCAGTGCCTGCATATCGTGCAGAACCATCTGTAAACCAGGCACACATTTTCTTTTCCTTAGTCAACTGATCATAAGGAACTCCCCATGAGGCCATAGGTGCAGACTGGGAGACGGCAAGTAATTTGACATAAATGGAGACCATGGGCATTTGATCAACTTCCTGATACAACTTATTTGTGCATTCAGGTCCAGCTCAGGCCCAATCTTGGATACACCATTTCCATTTAATGATGGAGTAATGCTGTGCACATTTGACTTTATGACTCTGTGAGTCAAATAACACCCAGTTCATGATGGGGAGTTCAGGCCAAATGGTGACTTGGTGGCCCATGATTAAGCATTCAGTCTCTACTGAGGCCCAGGCCCAATAACCACTCAAAAGCTGTTTCTCAAAAGGTGAGTAGTTATCTGCAGAGATTGGCAGGGCTTTGCTCCAAAATCCTAAGGGTCTACACTGTGATTCACCAATAGGGGCCTGCCAAAGACTCCACACAGCTTCTGTATCTACCACTAACACTTCAAGCACCATTGGATCAACCAGATCATACGGCCCAAGTGTCAGAGTGGCTTGCACCACAGCCTGACTCTGTTGCAGAGCCTTTTCTAGTTCTGGACCCCACTCAAAACTAGAAGCTTTTCCAGTCACTTGATAAATAGGCCAGAGTAGCACACCATGAGTGATATGTTGCCTCCAAAATCCAAAGAGGACTGCCAGGCATTGTGCCTGTTTTTCAGTTGTAGGAGGTGACAGATGCAACAACTTGTCCTTCACTTTAGACGGAGTATCTCAACATGCCACACACACTGGACTCCTTGAAATTTCACAGTGGTGGAAGGTTCCTGAATTTTTTCAGATTAATTTCCCCCCCGCTAGCACTCAAATATCTTACCAACAACTCTAGCATTATTGATACTTCTTCCTTACTATGTCCAATCAGTATAATATCATCAATATAATGGATTAGTGTTACATCTTGTGGAAGGGAAAGGCAATCAAGGTCCCTTTGAACTGAATTATGACATAGGGCTGGAGAGTTGATATACCTCTGAGGTAGGACAGTGAAGGAGTATTGCTGGTCTTGCCAGCCGAAGACAAACTGCTTCTACTGTCCCTTCAAAACTGGAATTGAGAAGAAAGCATTAGCCAGATCAATAACTGCATACCAGGTACCAGGAGATGTATTAATTTGCTCAAGCAATAAAACCACATCTGGAAAAGCAGCTGCAATTGGAGTCACCACCTGGTTAAGTCTTCGATAATCCACCATCATTCTCCAAGATCCTTCTATTTTGTGCACAGGCCAAATAGATGAGTTGAATGGGGATGTGGTGGGAATCACCACCCCTGCATCCTTCAAGTCTTTAATGGTGGCAATAATCTCTGCAATCCCTCCAGGAATATGGTATTGCTTTTGGTTTAGTATTTTCCTACTTAGGGGCAGTTCTAATGGCTTCCACTTGGCTTTTCCCTTACTCCAGATGTCAGGGATCCAATATGGGGGTTCTGCCAGTTGCTGAGTATGTATATTCCAATTATGCATTCCAGAACTCAGGAAATCACTACAGGATGGGTTTGGGGAACCAGTGGACCCACTGTGAGATGAACCTTAGCTAAGCCTCCATTAATAACCTGACCTCCATATATACATATTCTGACTGGTGGGCCACAGTGACATTTTGGGTCTCCCGGAATGAGTGTCAGTTCAGATCCACAAATAACCTGAAAATTCTGATTATTTCCTTTTTACCAATGAACAATCACTCTCATAAAAGGCCATAGATCCCTTTAGAGAAGTCTGGGAGAAAGAGCAACAGTATACATTTTGATATGATGCTTTTGGGTCCTTCCTACAGGGGATCTGGCCTCCCCTTCATTCAAGGGGTTGTAAGTCTGTAATCTCGCTAAAGTCTGGGAAGTGGTTGACTCTGTTCTGGTGATTTGAGTTAGACTACCATTCACTTGAACTAGAATTCTTCAGCCTGTACTGATTTAGTATATATTTAGTGGATTTTTCATCTATTTCACTGATAGGGACATCATGACTATTAGCCAATGCCATAAGTCCATATGAGTCAAATTATTCAGCCCCATTGTAGGTAGGTGTCTTAATTCAGTTAGGGCAGTTCCCAATTTCAAACCTGACTTACATAAAATAACAATCACAGAAGTCTTCAAGGATGCTGATGCTCCCTTCAACATGTGTTCCTCACTATTGTCGTAAAAGGTATGTCCTCTGGGCATTCCATGTGTGTGTCTGTGAGTCTAACCTGACAAATCCACTCTAACATGCCAATTTCCCTAAACTTTTGGATACCTTCTTCTACTGTATACCAAGGCAGGTCTGGTACTTCAGCTTGATTTATTATAAGCCACCACATAATCCATGCTTTAGTGAACCAACCAAATAAACTATTAGATCCTTTTCCAACATCTCAAGCTGAAACATTGAAGAATCTGTGCTTAGTGGGCCCATATCAATAAACTCAGACTGATGCAACTTTATGTTTCTTGCACCATTATCTGACACCGTTAATAGCCATTCCCACACGTATTTCCCAAGGTTTCTGTTTGTGCATATCAGAAAAGTCAAGTAATTCTTTTGGAGTGTAGTGTAACTCCTCCTGGGTCACATTTTGTACTTCACCTTTTAGGGCTCGGTGAGACTTAAGTCTAGTTATAGATCTAGAAGAAAAAAAATGGTTGCTGGGGATGGGTCCTGGGATCATTTCAACAGTCTTATAAGGCATCTACCTCAGGCAATGCCACAGGGAATGCTGCAGGAGCTGCCCTAGACGATATCTCAGACAAAGCCTCTCCACCCACAGTGGCTTAATCCCAACAGATGGTGGTGGAAAGGATAATGGTTTTCCTGTGGAGGGTGGTTTAGACCACAAAGATGAAGCGATCACTTCAGACTGGAGTAAGAGGGCTGGTTCTGTTGGCAGGAGTTATTTAATGGATTTTAGTGGCTCAGTGTCCCCAGCTTCATGATTATCTGCCCATGTGCCCCCATCCCAAGTTTCAAGATCCCATTTCTTCCCAATCAATGTCTTCACTTTAACTTCAGATACTATTCGACGGTGGGAATACAATTGGCATTGTAATCCAGCCACTCTTATGATAGGACTCTGGGTTTGGTTTTTGGCAAATTCAGCTGTTACTATAAAAAATAAAGCTTTCTTTGAGGGCACAAGTGGCAACTTTCAGATCTTTTATGTGGTGCTTGAGCTGTGACTTTGAAGCCCTGTTTTCATCTCTTTCTTTCATCACTTTGTTTAGTGAAAGTAGGATCAACGAACCAGCTTCCCTATACTTCTTATTCTGACAAAATTGTAGAAAAGTATTAAACATGCGATCACCCAGTGCCTTGCTTCTCACAATACTTGATCTATTTATTGGTGGTGATATTTTGGTGTTAATATTGCCAACTACAAGCATGGATTAGCAGCACCCTCTTTACTACTGAAGGCAGAGTCATCAGTGTGTTTAAGACAAGTCAGACTTGAGAACCAATTTAGAAAACTTATCATTACAATTTTGTTTCTCTAGACCCACTTTCAGTAGCAAGTATCTTAGGTTGGGTTCTCTAGAGAAGCAAAATGAGTGAAAAGTGTATGTATATATGTATAGAGTGAGATTTCTATCAAGGAAATGGCTCACGCAGTTGTAGAGGCTGGCAAGTCCCATTTCCATGGATCAGGCATCAGTCTGGAGGCTTCTCCTGACTCACGTAGCTGCAGGGGCTGATGAACCCAGGATCCGCAGGTCAAACGACAGGCTGCTTGCTCACAGGCTGTGGAGGCTGGCCAATCCCAAGATCAGCAAGCAATATAGCAGGCTACTGGCTCAAGTCCCAAGAACCAGAGGCCAGATGATGACAAGCCAGATGCAGGATCCAAAGCAAGGAAGTGAGCTTTTTCAGAATGTCCATATATATATTGGGTGCCTGCTATACCTCTGAGGAAACTCCCTTTACAATTGATTGGCTGATCCAATCAGATAACATTATAGAGATGATCACATTAAGTTACTTATAGGAGATTACAAAATTGAGGATAAATACAACAGATCACAAAATGGAGAATAATTACATAATACTGAGAATCACGGCCTAGCAAAGTTGACACATAACATTAATCATCACAGTAACTAAACATCTTTATTTTTGTATGCTTCAAAATTCAATTACGGAAAGTTTACTAAGATTTGTTTTGTAAAAAGTGACGTAAATGTAAAATAATACTCCTACCTCTGCCAATGTTTTTCCCGTTACTCCTCTTCCATCCACAAAAACCCTACAGTTATAAGGCTGATAAGTAGGAAGTAGTCTAATAAAATAACTCCAATACAGAACTGCTGAAGTTTAAATACAATGCAAGTAAGAGAAATGGCAATTCCAGGAAATATTAGTGCTGAAATACATTTATGCTTTACCTTTTTTATTAAAATGAGATATAATTCATTAGTGACACCTGAGAAATAAAATGCAGATGTGCGTTTCTGTTTCCTTACATGCACCCAGTACTGAACCAAACTGAATCTTGCCTTTTATGGAATTAGATGTCAAACTGTCAAGAAAAGATTAAAGTGCTTTATAATAATCACAGTCTTTACAGATTTGAGCCTCATTTTAATCCAGTTCACATAATAAAACAGTGCACACTGCTGAAAAGAGGTATGTTTTACCACTGATCTCAAAGAGTTTTGAAAAGTGTCACTGGCATTTCTGCTAACAATAAAAAATAATACTTCCATGAACAGGCGGGATAGATATTGGATCTTCTTATCATTCCTTAATCAGATATTCCTTGTTCATATGTTAGGCATTGGAAGATAATCGGACACTGTTTAAAATTGCATTAGCTCTTTTAAGCACTAATACATTATTTCACAGTGACGCCCTGTTGGTCTAAAGAAATCAAGGTGCATGAAAGAAAAGTTGTTCATTTATATTAGTTCACTTTTCATAATCCAGAAATTTTATAGCTTACAAAAATTATGTATAAGCTTCTAGAATGCTTTTATTTATAAAAGAGGTAGGAGGGGAGGAGGCTGGCTCAAACAAGCATTTATACAAAGTAAATACCCACAACTCTATTAAATCTCCCCATTTTTTTTTTCCTCTGAGGCAAAACGAAAGAAAAATTTAAGGCAATGTTTTATTCAGTCACTTAGCTTTTAAATGGGAAAATATTTTCAGCTTCCAAGAATTTAGTCTTTCAGGAAAAGATTAAGACACTGTTACAAGTGACCTAAAAGAGTAAAATTCACTTCCCAAAATACAACTGCTTTGCAAAAAAGGCTTATAGAAGCAAGACAATATGATCAAATCCTCTAAATCTGGCCTCTCCTTCTTACTGTCCTTCTCAAATTAAATTTTGTGTTTTCTGAACCATGTCTCACAAATTATGAAGTTTAGCAACTTGACAGATTAACTGCATCCCTTAACCTGTCTAATCCCAAAGTGACTGTGCAAGGTAAACCCAGACTGCTTGTGTGACAGTTTAAGGAGAAGTGTGGAATACATCCTTTATTCTCCCACTTGGGAATTTTATTGTCATTCAAACCTAATGGTAAGGAAATCACATTCAGAATAAGATCATGATATTTCTTATTATGGTCTGAACATTACATTATTGTTTCAAAATTTAGCAAAAAAATATTCCAGACAAGCTTCAGTGTATTCAGCTATTGCATTGGTTTCTCAAATGCAGCAGGTTTTCCCCAAGAAATTTAAGTATGCTGCCATTTTCTGAGTAATCATACACATACCATGAATCTCATGTTTTACAAAAATATGACATTCTGAATTGTCGCAGTCATCACTTTATTTTAGCTACCAGAGACTACAAGTGAGTTTAACTGATGGATTACTGTTATTTTATTGCCATATATGTGACAGAATAAGAAAAAAAAATTTTTCCAGTCAATATATCTTCCTACACAGCCCCTTCTGGAGGGCAGGGATGAGATTTTTTTGGAGAGTCCTATGTATTATCTAGCACAATGGCATGTGCCTAAAGACATCTAAGTATGTGGGTGATGCTTTTAATGATTACCTTTATAAGTTTTAATACATTCTCATTCATTTCCTTATAACAAATCTAGAGCCTTACTATAGAAATAATGTCAAGCAATACTATGCATTACTATGGCAAGGTTGCCTTAGCAAAATATCAACTTTTTAATTTTTATAATAAATTTCAGGGCACATTTTATAATTACAATGAATACATACCAGAGATTTTCCGGAATAGGAAAAGTCTTTTGTTAATTCCTACTCTCCTCAATGTTTCTTAAGTTCCTCCTGGCATACCTTTCCATCTTGTAATTAGAAGAGGTGGCAGGCAATGTATAAGAAGCAAGAGACAGGTGTTTAAAAGAGATTAAAATTTACACAGCAATAAGGTGCAACAGTGTAAAGAGCATGGCCTTTGGAATCTGCATCTGGCTTTACATCTTACTAGTTTTATGACCTCTGTCATCTTATTTAAACTTAATCTCAGTTTCATCATCTGTGAAATGAGTATAACATGAGAACTACAGGATTATTGTGTTATACTGAATTACTAAAATAAACCTACTGGCACTTTATAATTGTCCCGTGTCCTTGCACTATTATGGCGATATCTTTCCTATTAACATGCAGAAGAAACCATCTGGCCATCTCTCTCTGTCTACATCTCTACTTCTTTCTGTATCTGTCTCTCTCTCTCTCTCTCACACACACACACAAACACACACACACACACACTCTCTCTCTCCTTCCTAAGTGAAGTGATCTTTTGAGGACAAGAGAGAGGCGCTGAGCAGCCATAAGAGTGATGGAAGCTGATGATGACCCCAAAGCCTTCTCTCCTCACTCACAAATGAGCCTCAATTCTCCTCAATAAAATATTATGTGGCATCACAAAATTGGACACTGGAAATTCCAATTACTCACATAAGATTTTTGGTACATACGTAAAATAAAAGTTAATCCTATTGAGTCCCTATAAGTCAGAATTGACTCGATGGCAACTTTTTTTTTTTTAACAATAAATACCTCACCACTGTGACAGATGAGGGTGGAGGGAAAAGGGAAGGCAGACATTAATTACTCTTTACTTTTTACAATTATTACATAACCTCAAATTGAAAGCAGCCTATTTTTATTATAATTTCCTCTTATGTAAAAATTAGCCTTTGTGAATAGTTGACATTCAAAAGTTCAAAAGAAAAAGTTGGTTTATAAAACTAGAGAGTTGCTGAAATCATCAAAATTTGAGAACCATTACTAATCATATATATGAATGTTCATAGTAAAGAGAAACAAAAATAGACTTAAAGTCAAATTGACTATTCCAAATTTAACATTACTTGCCTAATAAAAAGAGTATAAAATGTATCTAAATTTGATCAGATGTCAATTAGGGTTTTTGGAAAGAAGAAGGGTTGGATTGAATAGGCTTAAATATGGAGCTTGATACTTAGTATTCAGTTTAAACTTTCAAGTATCCTTAAAATACTCTGTTTTCTAAAAGCAGCGCATAGATTACATGCTTCAAAAAATATGACAACTTTAAGTTTTCATAATAAGTTACACCTAGTAAAGTGTTCCCCTACAAACTCACAAACTGAATTCACATCATGTTTTTTGGAAATGAATCCAGAACAGAAAATACATAATCTACTGATGTTTCCTGTGTTCGGGGTAATTGGGATGCATTTGACAGAATTAAAGGAAAGTGCAAACCTATGTCTAGTACAGACAGAACACTGTTGATCATCCTTTATTGTTTATCTGTTGTTTTGGTTTTTATTTGGTTTTGTTTGTTTTCTACTTTCAAATTGGTGTCAAAAAACCAAACCCATTGCTGTCCAGTCTATTCTGACTCATATTGACCCTACAGGACAGAGCAGAACTGTCCCATATGGTTTCCATGGCTGTAAACCTTTACAAAAGCCGACTGCCACAGCTTTCTTCCAAGGAGCGGCTGGTAGGTTCCAACCACCAACCTTTCAGTTAGCAGCAAAGCCTTAACCGCTGCACCACCAGGGCTCCTGTAAATTGGTGTCAAAAAGACATGAATTTCTAAATGCAAAGCACAATCTGATAGTTGTGGACAGAACAGTGGGAAAGGATTAACACCAAGGTAATATAAACCGAAATTTATTTTAAGACTATATTTAACTTTTCTTAGGATAACTGCCATCATCAAAGCTGAAATGACGACGGCTTAAGTAAAAACAGTATCAGGTTATTCCATAGGTTTGTCCAGTATTTGCCAGACTGGCCTGAATCTCTCTGAAGTGGTTCGGTATCACGAGAAAAGTGCCGGTCCTCCTCCTTGATGTAGTGAGAGCTAAGGGGAAAATGGTGGAATCGGTGAGGATTTCAACAGTTCTGCCAAAGGCAAACAGCTATTTTGAAATTGTCTTTAAGGGTAACAAATCACTAAGTGGAAAAAGCAACAAGCTTGGGGCACTTAATTAGCTCTTTTAATTATCAACAAGTCAAATGTGTGTGTGTTTAGGGAAAGGAGGATGTTATAAAAGGGGGATAAATTAACACTTAGAAAGCTCAGAGATTTAACAAAACCTGACAGGAGATTTGCCAGATGGTTTGGTACTGGATTGTAAAAACTTGAAACTAATCTTCGTTTAAGAGTTTTAATAGTTGTATCACTTTTATAAAGCCTCTTGCTCTTTTGCTAGGGTGATTCTGCAAAATTATAGATCAAGCTTTAAAGAACAGCTTCTATGAACAGGCTCCTAAAATCTCAGCTAAACTGAGCAAGAAGATTACATGTTATTATGATGTAGCACAGCAGGATTTCCCCCCAGCAAACATAATGATGTGACAAAGGATAAAGCTATCATTCTGTACAAAGAGGTCATCCATAGAAGAACAATACTTTTCAAAAAGCTTATCCGTACGTGTTGAAATGTTCGTATTGCAAAAGCTTTTTCTTAATGTTTCTGTGAAGAGGGCTGATCCTGACAAGCATCCAGATCTAGATAGCAAGACCCAGTGATCATATATCTCTGTGAGTTGAACTGCCCTGGGGCATTTGGGAGAGATTATAACTGTCATAGACATTAGTGGAATAAAAGTAAAGTATATTTATTTCTCAGGTAATTTTTATTTAGTCTCAGCTTATCAGTTTTATTTGAAGGAGATGTTTTCCCATTTTTTTGTGATTTAAGTTTATTAAACTTTATCTGTACACCAGAGACCAAAAAAGTAACTACATAAAACTAGAATGCTATATATATTTGCATATTTCTATATTCCTACTGAAAGCCTATTAAGAAATGTGCCATAATAATGAAAATGTATGGGTCTCAGATATTAAGTAGTAGAGTTATATAATAATCAGCTTATTTAGCATCAGGTCATTAGAACTTCTACAGTATAAGTATCGCATTTTAATAGAAAATATCAGTGAATTATGTTCCACACAATAAAGAATAATTTATGTTTGCTTATTCCCTAACTTATTTCTTCCCTTCACTTCTCAGAGAATAGCTGAAAATTACTCTCCATTATAGACACAGATATTTCAAATTAATGACTACGAAAATTTTAGACCCAAATAAGGACACACACACACACACACACACACACACACACACACACACACTGCTTTAGGCTTCATGTAGTCCTCATTTTCAAAATAATTACTGTCATTGCTGTTACCATACATTCCTAAAGAAAAAAAATATGTAAGTAGCACCTAGGGTAATCTCTTGAATGATTTCTAATTCTTTCAAAGTGGCTGTGAAGGCATTAAAAATGTCTAAAATTACAATCATAAATAATAACTAAACATTTTCATAGATTTTATGAATTGTTAGAGCAGGGTTAAGGGTTGTGTTAAGCTATTGTATCAAAATACTTTTTTTTTCCCCGTAGGAGTTAAACAAGCTCAAATGAGTGAGAGCAACTGGTTATTCAGCAGCTTAATACAAGGTTGTTTTAACATAAACATTATTTATTGAATTTTTGTAAGAAATATGAAAACAGAAATAATTCATGGGTTTATTGCTCACTTTTAAAAGTGTATCAGTCACTTGGAAACATTTCCATGCATAAATTTCTTTAAGAAAAAACACATGATAATTTATTACATATTATAGGAATGATTAATTTGAAATAAAAGCATTACTCTGAATTTAAAAAGAAAAGTAGAGAAATACTTTGGCCAAATTTGTGACCAGAATATTAAATGTGATTGTAATCAGTTAAAAACTATAATGGTCCTATTATTCATGGAGACAAATACACTGTAGATAAAGGTAGATTCCTAAAGATTTAACTACTTATTGCAATGAAAACATGATATACTGTAGATAGTTTAGGTTATCAGCATCATGCTTGTCTCCATCAAAAAAGTCATAAAGGAATTCTACTGTATATAAACTGGATGCTATCATGAAGAGGATCTACTGTATATCAATAGTACCAACACTATCCTGCCAATCTGTGATAAAAGATGGATTAACCTTTCAAATTATCTAGAACACACAAAAAAAATGATGTCTTTATCCCTACCGTTAGTCTGTAATCTTGCTTGCAGGAAGTCTTCCTAACGATTATGCCAAATGAAAAATCTCTCTTTCAATTTCATACTCATATTAGGATTGGCAATCCCTAAACATTAAAACAGGTCTACAATTATAATGACTTATAATTGTATCATCTGTGTCTCCTCTAACTTGCCATCATTCAGATATCTAAATGAAACTCTGTGGCACTGATTGTTTAAGTAGAGAATGCTATCAGGTATTTATTATTTTATCTTCTATTATTTTCAGAGCGAATACAAAATATATACAAAAAGGTTTGTCAGAGAGCTGGTGGCTATAACAATTATGAGTTAACATTCTTTTTCCAAAAATCAATTAAAAGTCAAGAACTGAAGAATTATAGATCCTTTGTCTCCTTACATCAAGGCATTGGCATTGCGTTCAAGTGTATAACAGGGAGAGGGAACAGTCCTTTTTAATTCAGAAGATATGACTTACTTCATATCATAAGGGACAAAACGGCATTTCATCCCAACCTTGAGTATTTGGTGAAAGAATTTAAGAAATTTAGAAAATCTATACTTTCAACTCTAATTAAGATTCACAAACTATATAAAAACAAAGTCTCACTAGATTTTTGTCTAAAAGAAATTTGTCCTGGGAGATTGCTGTCTTGAAAATCCTCTGAGTTCTTCAAAGACCCCATTTATACTGAATTATTTAGCAACATAAACACGGTCAAATAGGGGCCTTTGTTGCTACTGTGAGAACTGGGCTTTGTAATCGTAAATTCAATATTAAATAATTAAAAATAATCCACATAGAGGTACTATTTAAGATATTATTTAAAATTAGTTTTCAACACTAAGAAGAACCTCAATTATTCACTATTTTAAAAACATATATAGTTTTGCTTCCTATACATATATAATCCAATTCCTAGGTTTATATCAATAAACTAGTAATGAACTAAATTGAGATGATTTCTACAGTTAAAAAATGTACTAGACTAAGCCACAGTCCAATTTAATTTGCTTTTGTTAAGAACCACCAGAAAATGCATTACGATTATATTAAAGCCCTCATATAATAATGAAATTTCTCATTCCTCAAGAGGTCCTTCCAGGATTCAGAAGTAATATGCCAAGAAAACATTTTCACCTGAATTGGTCTATAGTCTACAACAATCAGCTAAGAATGTGAAAAAAATAAATAAAAAGAGGAATAGAAAGTAAAGCCAAATAAGTTAGGCTGGAAAAATAATAATTACAATGAGTAGGAAAAGGGAGAAGTTATTTGTCTGATGTACAACTAGAAAAAATGCAGGTAAAAAGGAGATGTGACCTATGTAGTTGCACCCCAATCCTGAACAATTATCTATTGAATTTAGGAGGGTTAGATGGAGGAAGGAGCCCTGGTGGCACAGTGGTTAAGAGCTTGGCTGCTACCAAGAGGTCAGCAGTTTGAATCCACCAGCTGTTCCTTGGAATCCCTGTGGGGCAGTTCTACTCTGTCCTATAGGGTCGCTATGAGCCTACGGCAATAGGTTTGGTTTTTGGTTTTAGACGGGGGAAAAGAACAGTATCCCAGTATCAACAACAACAAAGTAGAGTCCTTTTCAGCTTAATTAGAGCAAATTTATATTGACCAAAACAAAAGGAAAAATAAACAAATATGAAAAATTGATTTTCTTAAAACAATGGAGTTAATTTATATAAGGTAGAAAAATTAGCTATTCATAAGATTTTTTATCATCTAATTTTCAGAAGTAGACTACCAGGCCTTTTTCCCTAGCCTTAGTCTGGAAGATCCACTGAAACCTGCCCACCATGGGTGACCCTGCTGGTATCTGAAATACTAGTGGCATAGCTTCCAGCATTACAGTAACATGGAAGTCACCACAGCACAACAAACTGACAGACGGGTGACATTTTTGCATTAGGACATTAGGAAAGAGATGCATATTACAACATTATAATAAAAAATAACAAAAACCTTAACAAAACACCAGCATCATGGTCATGTCCTCTTTATATTAAATCTTCTAAACTTGAAATACTAGATTAAAATCTCCTCCTGTTTATTTCATAGCAGGTTTTACAATAAGCGGTCTCTAGGGTCTATTTAAAAAGGAAAAAGGAAAGATGAGTACTTTATATTTCTGAGAAAGTAACCATCTTATAAATCAAAAACTTCACGATCATTAGTCAACACTGTTACTTTCCCATCATATGTATTGAGGAAATATTATTTTATTTATATTCTAGACTCACTGGAATATTATTTTAAAAGAAATGCACACTCAATGTATACCTATGTAGGAAGAATACTGAGACTGATGATAAAGGAATGTTGCAATAAGTTTGAAGTCAAGGGAAAATGTGATTGCTTGGGAGAGCTGACATGGTACAGTGACTGCAGAAATAAAATAAATTAATAGTAAAGTTTTTAAACTATTATTTCTGAAACTTCCGATTTTACACTAAAGCCTTACCTGGTTAAATAACATGCTGTATAGGCATTTTCAAACAACATAAAAATATAAATGCTCTTTGAGTTCAAGATCTACAGATGGTATACTAAGTTTTAAATATCTAATTGTTTTGGCTTTTAATTTAATATAAGCTGTGATTTTTTAATGACTAGTTTGGTAAATAGGTAAAAATAACATAGAAGTTATGAACACAGTCTTTGCAGCCCCACAGACCTGAACTCAAATGCCATTTGTGCAAACTAACTTGTTCTAAAACTTTGTATAAATTAACTTGCTTGAATCTGTTTCCTCATCCTTAAAAAATACTTCTTTCATGGGATTGGTGTGGGGATTAAAGTAGATCATATGTGCACAGCAGTTAGAACAGAACCTGGCATGTATCATTGATATTCAATAAATGGTAGCATCTAGTTCATATTAAAAACCAAAAAGACCAAACCCGTTGCCATGGAGTTAATTCCGACTCATAGTGACCCTATAGGACAGAGCAGAACTGCCCCATAGGGTTTCCAGGGAATGGCTGGTGGATTCAAACTGTGCACCTTTTAGTTAGCAGCCAAGCTCTTAACCACTATGCTGCCAGGGCCCCATTTCATATCAGCCCAGTGCATAATCTCCTCGATTGACAATCAATTTTGAGGTATAAAAGGGCTGTATTTCAGTTTCCTATAGACTCCATGAAAAAACGAAAACCATAGTCACTTCATTTCCTGAGAGTAGCAACTGGTACTGATAATAGAATTTTTAGAGATGAGCAAGCTGAAATAAGCTCTGTGGGGTGAGGAGAAATTTGAGCATTTCCTTTAATCATTCAACAAACATTAACTAACTGCCTACTAAGTGTCAGATAGTGCCTACTAAGTGTTGGAATGAAAGATGATAGCTGTTTGAGTTTGGGTCATTACTAATACATGATTTTTAACGGGTTTCCATTCAATACCAATGTGTCAAAGATCTAGAGACATCGGAAAAACTGACCAATGTTCCCCTATATTTTTATTGACATATGTGGCATTTTATAGCCGAAACAGAGTGTCAAGAATAAGAGATGAAAATAAATGTGTTAGGGGAGACGATTATTCTAAAATTAAAAGCATGAGCGATATAAATATATCAGGTAAAAGTTTAAATGAAATTATCAAATGAAATACTAAGAAAAAAAGAAAATGATATGTTTAGTAATATATATTTAAAAAAACATGTTTGACATAAAAAAATAAAGTGGTATTTGCTAATGAAATAAGACATATTTTTAGACTAAAGGTTCAACAGAGGGATTTGCTACAGAATTACACAGAGCCAATATACAGAATTTTAAAGATAATTCCTGTAACAAAGAGGTTCATGATGTGATTTGCTGACAAAATTTAATCGTTGTTATCTGAGTACCTTCATAATATATGCACAAATAATAAATGAAATTATAGTGATATATTTCAATTATAAATATTCCTATTCCCCACTACCATTCCTATAGAACTTTAAGGTATTATATATGTTTATGTCAAGTGCTCAGATAATTTAATCAGTAAGCACCAATTCTAAGATTACACACAAATTATAAAATTTTATTATGCTAGATTAACAATTTCTTAGATTTATGACTTTATTAAATTTGACTAGACGCCCTAGTGGCACAATCATTAAGTGATTGGCTACTAACCTGAAGGTTGACGGTTCAAACACACCCAGTGGGAGAAAAACCTGGGGATCTGCTTCCTTAAAGATTACAGCCTAGAAAACCCTATGGGGGCAGTTCTATTCTGTCACATGGGGTCTTTATGAGTCAAAATCTACTCCACTTCACCTAACAACAACAACATACCAATTTATACCCCAAGTATAACTAATCAGGGTAAAAACCATATAAATCTGTGATTGCCATAAGACACATATTACTGCAAAGAACGATATTCTATTGCTCAAGTTTCTCTCTTGTAATGCTGCAAAATCAATCCCTTTGGAATAATCTCTGAGATCATCTCATGTGTAAACTTAATGAGCGTAATAAAAGTTTTCTGAAAAAGTAGAGACTTGCAAAAATGCTTGGCAACTTAACTTCTTAAGACCTCTAACATCCTCCAAAATTCCTTTCAGTCTCAACTCATCACCCACCCTCTCTCATGGCCAAATATAAAAAATGAGTAAATAAAGGGAACAATGCATAAGCAATGCCCACCCCATTTGCAATATTATATGTAATTTTCTTCTAATTGTGACAAAAACTGCTTGAATGGCTGCCCCAGAATTTGCTTCATCACAGTACCATATTTGGTCTTGTTCTCCATCAGGAGGTCTACAATTAGTTAAATTTTCTTTCCCTACTATTACATCCAATTCTTCTTGGTGCGTTGTTTTCTCAGGGCCCTGGTTAATGAATACAGTCAAATTATATTAGTCATGAATCCTAAAGTGTTAATGCCTTATTATGCTACTTCCTCCCAGGCTGAAGTTATACTTTTTGAGACCTAATGTATTAACCCAAAGGAATAACTCTAATGATGGGAAATGTGGAGGCTAGGCAGGCCAGTGAGGGAAGAACCTAGAAAGAAGAAAGAGGTAGGCAGGAGAAACCCACAGAACTCACAGTTCTGTCTCATCATTTCCTTGATCACTCCATTTATGGTACCTAGTCACAGTTTTTTTGACCTCTGCCACATAGATTATAGGGATTCCTAATCTCTCCAATGGGTAAATATCAGTATAAAACTCACTCTTAGGTGAGAATTGTCTCAAGTAGATAGATGCCTGGCCTCCTGGGCTTGTCAAGAATTTTATGTAATCAATTCTCATATATAAGTTTTGCTCTTCCTAGACAGTTAATCGAAGTACCTCACCTTTAGCTTCCAATTTTTACTGAGTATAAGAATCAATGCAAAGGATTTTCAGGTCTATGATAACAGAGAGAACAAATATCGTCATGTTTATATTCAGGATTAGTCAAGGTTTAGAGCAAATAAAAGTCACTTGAATCTTCACCTCTGGCTAGAAACAAATGAGTTTGGATATTCAGTAAAGACCTGGTGATGTTTTAAATCAAATTTTCAGAAATTTCCCATTTGTCTCTTTGCTAATAAGAAAACAGGAGCCCTGGTGGTGTAGTCATTAGGAGCTCGGCTGTTAACCAAATGGTCAGCAGTTCAAATCCACCAGGCGCTCCACGGCAACCCTATGGGGCAGTTCTATTCTGTCCTATAAGGTTACTACGAGTCTGAATCGACTCGACGGCAACGGGTTTTTTGGTTTTTTAAAATAAGAAAACAGGAACTTCCAGACTTATTTGCAGTCATTTATTCTTTCAGCAGTACTGGGAAGAACTATAAAAACACACATAAAAATTCTACTTTAATGTATATATTTTTCTCATATTCAGACTCATTTATTAGCTTGGCAATGATTTTATGATTTGCTTAGATTTTGACACAGTTACCTGTCACCACCTTAAATTTACTCCATTAATATGGTAGGCAGAATAATAGCCTCCAAAAATGTTGGTGTCATAATCCCAGAGCCTGTGAATATGTTACCTTGCATGGCAAAAGAGACTTTGCAGATGTGGCTAAATTAATGATTTAGAGGTTCTGAGATTATCCTGGATTATATGGGTGGGGCCAATGTAATCACAAGGGGATTTATAAAGGAACGAGGCAGGAAGAAGACTCAAAGAAGGGGATGTGAGTATATAAGCAGAAATGGGAATGATGTGGCTGTGAGCCAAAGAATATAGGTAGCCTCTAGAAGCTGGAAATAGCAAGGAAATGGATTTTCCCTTAGAGCCTCTAGAAATAACATGGCTCTGTCAACACCTTAAGTTTTGCCCCATAACATATTCCCAGGCTATGGGATTAGGATGTCAACATTTTTGGGAGGCCATTATTCTGCTTACCATATAAGGGTGAATTTTTAATGGAATAAATTTAATGTGGTGACCCATTTTGGGCTTCTGACTTCCAGAAATGTAAGATAATAAATTTGCATTGTTTTAAGCCACCCTGTTTGTAGTAATTTTTTACAGCAGCAATAGGACACCAATAAACCTACTCACTGGCTGGATTCTATACGTTTGAAAGTAAAGCCTACAGAATTTGTTGCAACATTGAATGTATGGTGTGATAGAAACAGAGAAGTCAAGAATGACCCCAAAATTTTTTCAATAACAAATAAAACAGTGAAGACTGAAGGAGAGCATGTTTGGAAGAAGGGAATCAGGAGTTACGTTTTGGGTGAGTTGGTCAAGTTGAGGAGAGAGGTGTGAGCTGAAGATATAACTTTAGGAGTCATCAGCATATAGATGGTATTTCGCCATGAGAATGGATTAGCTCAACAAGAGAGTGAGACAAGACAGAGAAGGGAAGAGGTTGAAGGACTAGCCCTGTGGCACTGCAATGCTTACAAGCCAGGAGGATGAGGAAGATCCAGCAAAGGAGACTGAGAAGGAATAGCTTTGGAGTTAGAGAAACAAAAGAGGGTGGGGTCCAAGAAGCTAACTGAAGAATATAGGCATGAGTGATCAACTGGTCCAAATGCTGCAGATTGTTCAAGTAAGATAAAAATTTATAACTGATCATTGGATATAGTAACATGGTGGTAAATTTTGATCTTGGCAATAGCTACTTCAGTGCAGTGATGAGAACAAAAACTTAATCGGAGGGAGTATGAGATGTCCTGTCAGGATCTCCGTAAACATTTTTCAGTTTCCTATAACTGTATCATCTCTAATTCCTTTCTGAATAAGCTCAAAAGGATACCATGATACAAGCATGAAATTCATTTTTAACACTATTTCCAATAAGTAAACTGTGCACAAAGTAATAAACACTTTACTGATGAGAAACTGTAACTTCTTTTTAATACCAACGTCTTTTAAAGAAGCTTAATATGTTTTTCATTACCTTTGTTTGTCCATATCTTTCAGATATTTATGGAGCAGTTTAAACATGTGTCTTTTTTTATACACATGTTCACGTGTACAGTGGTAATATGATTTTATATTCATTTTTTAAATTCAGGTGGGTTAAAATTTTCAGATGTTTTTGTCAGTCTTAGTGATGGATACACAAAATATCATGAAGAGAAAGTTAAACTGTTTTTGAAAAGAGGGCAACTTCAAGTGTTCTGCTTTCTGCAATATTAATGCTTATGCTTATATGTCCTTATATCCTTCATAAGTGCCATACTGTAATTATCATCATTCGTTTGCTATAACTTGTCTATGTTGACTTCTTTTCATATACAAAGTCAAATGGAAAATTAAAGTAATAATACAGATAACTTAAGATAAAAATAACCTGCTTTTACTTCTATTGTTTTTCAACTTAAGTGAATATGATCTTTTGGCCCGGATTAGTCAGTTGTTTTATTCTTCTACCTTACTTTGTAGATGTGGAGTAGCAAGAGTTATTATTCATTATGAAACTAGTGATCTGAAAGAGTTAACTACATAAACCTATGGGTTAGTATACATGCTAGGAAAAGCCAATGAAAAATATAATTAGTTAGAAACATTTCATTTGAATTCATATATTTAGGTAGT
The DNA here is from genome assembly GCA_030035585.1 of Dugong dugon. NCBI lineage: Eukaryota > Metazoa > Chordata > Mammalia > Sirenia > Dugongidae > Dugong > Dugong dugon. The sequence goes on from CM057483.1 coordinate 68,963,417, forward strand.
ACTAATAATGGCAGTGAATAATGTCCCTATCCACTTTTTGTAAAATGTTTCCTTTAATCCTAAAATAATGTCTGAATTAGATTTTAAATATTTTTTCTTTTTAATCTTTATTTTTAATGATAGTGAATTTTGTTTGATATGTTGTAACTAGTTGCTGCCAAGTCGGCTCTGACTCCCGACACACCTTATATATATCAGAACGAAATGTTGCCGGCTCTTGCACCAAATTCATGATTGGTTTGACATGTGGTGAGAGATAAAATGCATTACTTAAATTAACAGATGAAAGCTTAAATATATATGAATTATTGCATCGGTCTTAGAACAGAGAAACCTTGGAAGACAGGTTATGGAAAGTGAAAGGCTGAGTAATTATTTGGTGAATTTTGAGCAGAGCAAACAGTCAATGTATAGATGATATATTTCTATACGTTCATTTCCCAAATTTCCTGAATTCACCATAATATTCAGCCACCTTCCAAAATGTTTAAGGATGGTGACATATCATTAACCATCACTTTAAATAATACAAGATAATATCAAAAGAATATGAATTCCAAATAAATATATATTTTTTTAATTCTTAAGATATACCTGTAGCTAGATATGATTCTATGGCTATAGGGTATCTAAAGCAGAAAAGAATGAATAAAATAATGAACATAAACTGAGCATCCACAGCCATCCTGTTTTCTCCAATAGTATTCACTGTTCTGTTTACAATAAGCTGCAAAATCCAGACATTATTCGATTTTCATTATTTTGAGAGTTTTGGAGGCATTCAAGACTGCAGCAAGAATTTAAGGACTTTCATCCTACCTGGGATTCCTACTGTCCGTGAAATAGATTTCAAATTATTTCTGTAGAAATGTCTTTGGTTCTGTACTTGGTGAATTTTTATCGTTAAAATCAAGGGAAAATAAATCAAACTACATTTCCATCACAACTCATTTATCTGGGGCTTCTAAATCCTTTTCTGAAGCAAGTAAAATCTCCTATGGAAAGAAATTCATGGGTAAAAAGTGTGTGATGGTAGTGGCTGAGGAGAGGTGTTAAAGAAAACCAAACAAAAACAAACACAAACATTTCAGTAATACCCAATATAGGAAATTTTCCAAATTGCATATACATCTATCAATATATAACAACACTTCAAGTGATTGTGACAACATGCAATCCTTACACATAATCTAAAAACAGGTACACAAAATTGGTTCAAGTAATTCTAGGGAGTTGAATTCAGTAAATTGTTGTAGGTTAGTATGAATGTTGCAATGAATTTTAGGAATTCCACTCACAAAATGACTATTAGGTTTGGGCGTGTTCCAGTATTTTAAATACATTAAAATATATTTCAAAATATTTTCTGCACAGGCCCAGAGGTCAAAATTTGTTTGGCTAAATCATGACAAACTTAAAAATGACCCCATCACTCAAATGACTGGATATTAGAAGTTTTACTGCCTATTATAAAACAGGTAACCTCAAGGGTGAGAGTGTTATAAATCAAAAAAATCCATTGCCATGAAGTCAATTCTGACTCATAGAGACCCTATAGGACAGAGTAGAACTGCTCCATAGGGTTTCCAAGGAGCGGCTCGTGGATTCAAACTGGAGACCTTTTGGTTAACAGCCCTATGCTTAACCACTGCACAACCAGGGCTTCAGGAGGGTTATAGATTATCTCAAGTCCCGATTCTAGCCCCAAATAATATTTTGTTATAAAGATAAAATATGTTATTCTCTATTTTCTGAGCTTTTAACCTCTGCTCTCTAACAGCCAGTCTCATGCTTGTATAAGAACTGCTCTAAATAAATTAAAGCTCAGGGCATCATGCCCTAAACCATATTTGGATAAAGAATCACTGTTTTGTAGACTACAGCTTATTAACACAGCCACTAGTTTCAGTAAGAGCTACACGACCACCCCCCACCCCAGATGAAAGTGCTGAAAACTGTTCTAAGGATCTGTTGGTGTATGGCCCAGAGAACATTAATGAACACGGCAGAAGCTGTTAACCAAGGTAGCAATATTGTAATATCTCCATATATGCCAAATTTTTCTCTTCTTCCACTCCCAGGTAAAAGGAATTTATTTTTTTCTCTCAAGATCTAAATGAGTTTGATCTTAAACATTGCATGTGTATGTTTATACCATTCCAGGAAATTTATTTTTATATGTTTATTTGTAAAGAGATATCCTTGTACAAAGGAGGCACTGAATATTTTAACTGATCTGTTTCATTAGTAGACAGCTTGGATTACAGAATTGCATATGGTTTTATGATCACAGATATAAAGGTTAATTTTCAAAATTGACAAATGTTCTGCATGTTGAATCTGATTCACATTATTGGAACAATATCCCCTACTATATTGTACACTGAACGAATGCATGCATTGTCAGGTGTTGTAGGAATGAAAGGAAGTTAAACTTGGAAGCTTAAGCAAGCTTTACTTTTCAAGCAGTTCAGCACATTGCCCAGAAATATCTACAAGCCTGTGATTTGACTGATCTGTTAAATTCCTGTGGCATTTTCAGTGGGGGTTTTAAAGTCTTAGTGAAAACCATTACAATGGATAATAAGAATCAAAAGTATATCCAAATTTTGTAGTTTTTGTCCAGACCCAATCTGAGAAATCAATTTCTAGATGCATCCTAAATATTAAGAAAAAAGTTGACACTCCAATGATGAAATCATATGGCAGTAGTTCAAGTTCACTTTGCTTCATTTTGCTTAACTCATAATGTGGCAGTGTGCTACAGTGGAAAGGATGAAATAAAAATCAGGAGTTTGGGTTCTGGTTTCATTTTTGTCACTAACTTCTTCTGTGGTTTTAAGACAGTTGCCTTGACTGTTAAATGGAAAAATTACAATATTTTACTAAAAGAGGAAATCAATCTGAATGCTTTGCCTTTATGGAATTATAGATAAGAAATTTCTTATTTTGGGATTTTTCGGGTTATCACAAAGGTGTGTGAACACCTAAGGATTACACGTACATTTTTGTGTGTATATGTGTCCTTTTCAGGGGAGAATGTCTTCGACTGTAAGCAGTAATTTACATGTATCATTCATACCTGCTTCAAAAAGTTAAAAATGTTTAACTAAAAGTACCTAACATTTGGATCCTAAGGCTATTTATTTACTCATACATAATTATTATTTACTCATACATAATTATCACTTACACTTTATAGGTTTCTTCAAAATCAGACTTTTTTTTTTTTTTTTTACTGTAAATTGAACTTTAATTTAGGCTGTGGCAGTTTTGCAGGGAAAATGCAGATGCACAATACCTACCTATCTTCTTCCCTGAATGATTAAATGACATTTTAAAAATTTAGTATATTTTAGATGCTTTTATGCCAGAACTAAATTGCTTAGGATTATTCTTTTGCAGCTAACCGCATTTAATAGCTGCTGGGAAAATACCATTTTTCATCACTGAAGTATAAGAAGCTACAAAGTTAACATTTTGCATACTTTGGAGAACAAAATGGGTAAGGCTCTAGATTTTAACATCTAGCAGTAATACATATTTTGTCACTGTTTCAGAACTTAGCTTTCCGTATTCCAGAGACCTCAGAAATATAGGTAGAAGGATACATGATATACATATTGTAAACAGCATACATTTTGGAGCATATCAAAAGCTGTCATTTCTAGGCAACTAGATCCTCCTTTTAAAAGAAAATGCTCTCTTGGTTTCAGCATGCAATCTTCTCAAATATATATTTCCAACTTTGACTTAGCTCTTTATCCAGCATTTGATTATCTGCATTGTGTGATTCTCGCATATATGTACCATTGATATCCAGAACCTACCAAAAACTGAAGTCTGGGTCTCTCAATATTCAGCCATTCTCTGTTGATCAGTATAATCAACAAGCCATGGAAAAGTCATTTTTTAGCCTCCTTTGAAATAACGCAAACTCTAAGTCAGGAGAGTTTCACGTAAGGTCATTGGAGTCTCCTAGAAGCCTAGCAGGAATATTTTCACCTTTTCCTCTTTTCTCCCTTTTCGCTGATTTAAACCTGGGTTTTATAAGTTTTTCTTTATTACTCTTTTTAAAATCACTCTTCTCTGTAGACTCCTGTTCTGAGGATCACCTTTGACACTAACACTGAAAGTAGCTTCTTCTTTGCTCTGATTTCCCTCCAGGATTCTGTGAACCATTGTATCTGCCCTTTTCCCTGATAGGTATTCTCTGATCTTTATTCACATTTTACCAGAATTTCTAGTTTCGGTGAGCAATTGGTTTCCTGATTTCTGTTTCTGCTTACATTTTTAAAAATAGAATTACAAAATCCATTTGACCATCACAGATTTTAAAATCAGACTTGCCAGGAAAAAATAAATCACTTATGTCAAATCAGTAGGGAAGTAGGGTAACTATATTCCTCTTTTCTATAAAACTATTTCCTTTGAGGAGGATGAAGTCATCGATAATGTGTGACCTGGTCAATTCTGGCTGTTTATTTTCAAGGAGGAGCTAAGTGGTATTACCTGCCTTGTGAGATTATATCACTAACTACTTCTAACATTCAGAACTACATGCAGAAATTTAAAGCAATGTTGCCTCAAAGGAACAAACAATAAATAACACTTTCATCTTCTTTATTCTAAAAAGTCACGTAACAACAACAAAAATACCTTTGCCATCCAGTCAATTGCTACTCTTCGAGACCCTGTAGGGTTGAGTAGAATTGCCCCACAGGGTTTCCAAGGAGCAGCTAGTGGATTTGAACTGTCAACCTTTCGGTTAGCAGCCAAGCTCTTAAATACTGTGCCACGAGGGCTCCAAAAAGCCACATAGTAGGAGCTAATCCATGACCGAGCAAGCCTTTAACACTGAGGCCAGTAAATATCTACCCAAAATCAGTCCTAGACTCTCAGAATATGTCATCTAAAAGCAATCCAATATCAACATCTTGCATTGCTTAATGGTTCTGAAACTCTGAAAAGAAAGGATAATGTCTTTCATGGAATTATTAAGTAAAGTAGTTCTTTAATTACAACCTAAAGCCAGGAAATACAATTTGAGATATCTTGTCTGGTTATGGAAGACTAAGATAATGGGGCAATTTTTGCTTGCTACTTTGTATAGATAAAAAATTTAAAATGCTATGAAAAATTTGAATTTTAATGTACCTAGTCAATTTTTCTGGATAATTTAAATAAAAGTATGTCAATTATTTGGACATTTTATAAAAAACCATTTTAAGAATGGAATTGGTGGTCATAATTGTATGAAAGTTTGTTTTAAATACTTTAGCAATAATCATACAGTGTCCAGTGACTGTGAAATTTTCACACTGTATGATTTTTGCTAAAATATTTAAGGCAAATTTTCAAATAATTATGAACAGCAACTCCATTCCTAAGATTGTAAAGATGACTAATTCATTTTGAACATACATAAAATATATTGTAGCTCTTAAAAATTAATAATAAAAGACAAAAAGTTTAGTTAAAAATCAGCCAAAAATATGAATAGATATTTTTCCAAAGATGATAAAACAAGTGGTCAAAAAGTGCATGAAAAGATGCTCAACATCCTGAGCCATAGGGCAAATACAAATTAAAAACCACAATATATATACAATGGAGCCCTGGTGGCACAGTGGTTAAGAGCTACAGCTGCTGACCAAAAGGTCGGCCATTCAAATCCACCAGCTGCTCCTTGGCAACCCTACAGGGCAGATTTACGCTGTCCTAGGGTCACTGTGAGTCAAAATCAACTAGACAGTACTTTTTAAAAAATATATATACAATATACTTAAAACCACAAGCTATAATCAAAAAGATAATAACAAGTGCTGACAAGGATGTTAAGAAACTGGAACCCTCATACATGGCCAGTAGGAAAGTAAAATGGTTCAGCTGCTTTGGAAAACAATTTGGCAATTCCTCAAAAGATTAAACATAGTTATTATATGACCCATAAATTCGCTCCTAGTTAAATGTTTAAGATAAATAAAAAAGTATATATGTTCACACAAAAGCGTGTGCATGAATGAATGTTCCTAGAGGGATTATCATTACGGTGAAAAAGTGGAAACAATCTAAATGTTTATCAACAGATGAATGGATAAAAAAAATTTTAGTATATCCATACAATACGATATTAGTCATAAAAGGAAAGAAATACTGATACACAGTAAAACATATATAAACCTTGAACACATTATGTTAAGTGAAAGAAGCCAGACACAAAAGACCACATATGTTGTATGGTTACAGTTATATGAAATGTCCAGAATAGGCAAATCTATACACACAGAAAATAGATAAGTGGTTTCCCAGGCCTGGAGGGTTTGGGAGTAAATGGGGATTGACTGTTAATGAGTCAGGGATCTGCGAGGGGTGATGAACATGTTCTAGAATTGATTGTAGTAATGGTTGCTCAACTCTGTGAATATACTAAAAATCATTACATTGTACATTTTAAATAATTGAATTGTATAGAAAGTGAAGTATATCTCAATAAAGCTATTAGAAAAAACAAAAAATAAATAAAGTCCAGCATTCATTCAACAACTTTTTTTCTTATTGATTGATTGATTGATTGATTGAACACTTCCATAGGGATTCTCAACCTTGAGTGAACACTGGATCACCTAGGGAGCTTTTAAAAATCGCAATACCCAGGCAGTCTCCCAGATAAATTACATCAAAATTTCTTAGGGTGGGGCCTAGCCTCAGAACTTTTAAAGCTTTTGGGTAAATAATATGTACCGGCAAGGTTGAGAAATAACACTGTAAAGAACTATGCTGAGCACTGAAACAGTAACTGGCTCTGAACCTCAGTTTCCTTATTTGTAAAATAAGTACAATAATACCTGCTCTGACTATTAGAAATGAGTATTAGTATGAGAAAGCTCTTTTAGACCACAAGACATAACAAGATACCAGGTTTTAAAGTGTAATTAATGATAGAAGCTAGGTGATGGGTAAATAGGTGTTGACTGTTAAATCCTTTCAACTTTACTGCATGTTTGAAAACTTTTATTTCCCTCACTCTGGAACAAGGCTGGAGCCCTGGTGGAGCAAGTTAAGAGCTTGGCTGCTAACCAAAACCGTTGGTAGTCCGCCAGTCGCTCTATTGGGTAGTTCTCCCTGTCCTGCAGGGTTGCTATGAGTCGGAATTGACTTGATGACAACTTTTTTTTGCTTTTGTTATTTTTTGGAAGAAGGCTTGAGAATTGATTCTGTCACAGGGCTACTTTATTTTCGTACATGACTCCATTTTTTTTGAGCTCTCCTTTAGTAATCTCAGACTTTCTTTACATTCATTAACCACAGAACCAAAACTTCTGTTGATGCATAATTCACATACATACATTTTAAATATGTAATGCTGTTTGGATATAAAGGCCTAGAAACATTATAAAATATTCATAAAATTAATATCTCCATTAAGTTTAACTTTAATATTAGGTAGGAGAAGATAGTGAAATAGTTTATTCATCTTAGCCCTAAATATTTTGAGACAATGATAAGTACAACTTTCAGTTAGAAAGTGAGGTGGCTTCTAGGTTTAGCATGATTAAATATATATAGAAGTATTTTTATTTTATTTTTATGTTCATATTTTCATGTAAAATATATCTAACAGTAATTAATGTCATAGAATAAGTAGACTGGAAAGCACTTTGTATGAATTTCTTCAGCCTAAGAAATTTCTACTACATTTCTGCCTCTATTGCCCTCTGTTCATTCCCTGGTGCTGTAGCAAATGGCTATTACAATGAATACTAATTATATGTAGGTGTTCCCTTACTAGACCATGGGGTCCTTGAAAGCAGAGATTGTGTCTTATTGTATCACTGTTTCATTAAAAAAAATCTGATTTATTATGTGCCAGATATAGTGCTAGATGATGGAAATTTATTTAACTTAATATCTAACACAGTCCTGGCCTATAGTAATCACTCAATCAATGTTTCTGGAATTAGAATAAGGAACAGATATAATATATCACACTGCCTCAAGAAGACAAAATAAGAGAAAGAAGTTATACTAATAAATACTTTTACCTCCATTTCTAGCAAAAGCACTTAGTCAATTACTTAAGAAATTGGCTAGGCTAATTCTAGGGAATGAATGTTACAGACTTTTTCTATGGTCACTAGCCCTGAAAATATATTGGGGGAGGGGAAGGCTAAATCAATTAATAATAGCTACCATTTCAACTAAAACTTAAAATCAAGTAGGGCGCTACCTCTTCGTCTACAAAATTGAACTCTCTTTTCTTATATATCCCAGACATGTGGATGATTCAGTAGAGTAAGGACGCCTCTGAACTTCATTCTTAGGTCTACGATTATTTGTTGTATATATTTCGGGGAAAAAAAACATATTTTTGCTACCTCTGAAAAAATAGGGACTAGATTTTCCTTACTTGAGAGTTATGAAGTTCTATTGATTTCTCTAATTCTCAGTGCTCAAAGGCATTAAGCCGAGTTTGAAAGTAAATGTAAATCTCTTCCTCCAGTAGGAAGAAGAGAGACAGAAGGACAACATTAAGGTTGGGAAGAGAGAGTGCAATGAGACTTCCTTAATTCTACCACTGTATACACTAGCTGCCTTACAACTCTCCAAGTAGATTTCAACATGCTCCGTTTTTGTCTGTACAAACAATATCTTTCCCAGAAATGATGATGTCTAAGAAGTCTTTATACCCCGCATTTATCTTGAGAAAGTAGTTTTCTACAGATCATATTCAGCCCGAAGAAAAGAATAAAGAACATTGTTTTCTGGACTTTATTTAGTAGGAGAGTACTTAAAAATGGTGTACCATGTTATCTAAAGAACAGTTATTTACAGTACACACACACACACACATTTTAGACAAGGCACTATTAGCAAACTTTGAAAATTTGAGGGAGAATCATCATGGTGAGAAGCTAGTTCCAAGGCTGACCTCATAATACCCAGAAAGTACACTGAACACGGTAGAACTGTAATTCTACTTCTATTTGGCTATGTCCAGCTGTATGAATTTAAGAAAGTTACTTCATTTCTCTGAGACTAATTTTTCTCATCTTTAAAATGAAATTATTGGAAAGATGATCTTTTAAATAACTTCAACTGTACAACTCAATGATTTTGTGGCAAGTAATGGAAAACTCATCCTTTGTCCTTGTAACCTCAACAAAAGAGCATATTCAAATGCTTGCTTATTAATTTTTTGCCATTTTACATTTATATAGCTTAAGGGATTATACCAAAACCAAATTCATTGCAATCGAGCCGACTTTGATTTATAGCAACCCTCTAGGACAAAATCTCTGAGTCAGAACGAACTCAATGGCAACGGGTTTGGTTTTGGTTTTTATAAGACAGATCAGAACTTTCCCATAGCATTTCCAAGGCTGTAATATTTACGAGAGCAGACTGCCACAACTTTCTCCCTCATAGTGTCTGGTAGGTTGGAACCGCTTTCGGTTAGCAGTCGAGTGCTTAACCAATGCGTGACAGGGCTCCTTTAAGGGATTATAGTGCACTCTAAATTTGTTGGCAAAGTAAGGCAGCAATCAATCGTGGCAACATAGGCTAAACTAGTTCTCATCCTAGCGGGCCCTAACTTGGTCTCTTTCTTCAATAATCCCTATCAGGAAGCATGATATATGTATTACACATTTTCCATTAAACAATGAACAATTTTAGTTAAGCACATTGATAAAGCATAGAGATATCAGTTTCCACTGCTGATATTTCCAAATTTTTTCCAAATGTCCCACTTTTAAGACAACTAGAAAATAGATGATCATCAATTTTGGTAAGAAACCCCAAAATAACACATAAAACAGGCAGCAAGGTCTTTCCAGTAATTCAACTAGATGGCCAAAGTAATATACTACAAGTAGTCCCAGACTTACCGCTGCGTTCCATTCCCATGACTCCATTTTAAGTTGGTTCTGACATAAATCAAATACCTCATTTTCGTTTTAAGTTTTCATTAGTATTGCCTTTTACTATAAATATCTTTATAAGTCTGATCTTTATTTGTCTTTAGGGGTTGGCATGAGAATGATAACATCAGCAAATTAAGTGCTGCAACATTGTATGTAGTACATATTACTAATGATACGTTGTACAAAAAAAAAAAAAAAAAAAAGTACTGTCATAAGTGCCGATCTTCATAACTAGAATACGTTGTAAGTCAGGGACTACCTGTACGGAAAAGTACAGAAATGTTTTTAATCATATTCTATGATTTAGTTTTTGCTTTCACCATGAAGCAACACTGGAAATGAGTTACAGAGACAAACATGAATAAGAGGCAAAAAACTAGAATGTAAATTTTGATTTCAACTCTTAGAAGATCCAAATAATTCTCTGAAATTAAACATCATTAGATATTTGCCTGCAGAACGGACACTTACTATTCTCTACTGGGAAACCCTGGTGGCGTAGTGGTTAAGAGTTCTGCTGCTAACCAAAAAGTCAGCAGTTCAAATCCACCAGGGGCTCCTTGGAAACCCTATGGGGCAGTTCTACTCTCTCCTACAGGGTCACTACGAATTGGAATCGACTTGACAGCAACGGGGTTTATTCTCTATTGAGGGGGAAAGCTTGACTAAAATAAATTGCTAGTGGATTGTTATTTTCAATTGAAACAAGAATAAATATTTCCCTTAATAATTCTATGGCTTGATAGCCCATAGGTTATTTATTTTTTCTGAATAGACTAAAACTGTTCAATTACACTTTCAATGTCTATTTTAAAAGTCCTTCAAAGACTTATTGTTAGCAATTATAATTTCCATTTGATATTTTTAAAAGGATTTTTTTTTTAAAAAGCATACTTTAAGGATTAGTATAGCACTTCATACTGAGTGAGGAACAGGAAGCAAAAATTAGCAGGTAAAACTGCAGTATACAACTGAGGTTAGGATGTTTCGGCAAAGAGAAATGCAGGTGCAAGTTTTAAATGACAGGAAAGTGATAGTTTTAATGTTCATAATAAGGAGAGTTGCCAACATGATAATGAATAGAATCATCAGTTTACAGTCATTGGTGACATTTCCTGTTGTCATTCAGCAAACTAATTGCCTCTTTTGTCAAGGATGAATTTCTTATAATAGAAACGTTACAGGAAATTCTATGCGGTCAAAAGATTTTTCTGGTATTTAAAAACTTCTGCTTAGGCAATTTGCTTTGATATATGGGTATTGCTTACATAATTGTGTTGGGAATTATAAGCAAGAGCTCCATGTGAAATATAACAAGAGCTCCATGTGAAAGTTACAGGATTTGTGAGATCTGTGGAAAATCTTACATTTTAAATAAAAGATTTATGATATGGGAAATCATTTTCTGATATGAAAAGGCATAGCCATTGTTTCACCTATTCAAAATAACATCAAACTATATGTAGAATATAATTTTTTAATATTACAATAGATTCATACAAGAATTGCATTGACAAACAGAATAAAGGTACAGTGCGTGCATTTTCTGAACATCAATCTGATAAGTACTAATATATTCTTTCAAATTGGTGAAACGACATTTCTCTATCGTATGGTGAAATAAAACATAATATGGTGGTTAGCTTCAGAACTTTAAAAAAGAGAAATGGATAGTAAATGAAGAAATAATTGCAAACTCACTTTATATTTAAATATGTATATTATAATTTTTTCACTAGATATACATTATTTAGGATTGGTTTTCATAAGTTTACACAAAAGGAGTATTAGTATTCACAAATCCTACCAGTACACTAACTAAAAGAATGAGGTAAGTGTCCTTTGGCCAGTGTTAACCATTCAAGATTTTATGTAATGCCAATTATATGTCTTTTTTGGACAAATTACCCTTGCAAATCCTGTATATCTAGCAATGGTCACATGATATTTTTAGAAATTTCATGAAAATTATTTCCTGCTATGGCAGATGCATTTATACCAGGCAATGCTAGAACTATGAAGGTGCAATGATTTTGCATTAGCCAGAATGCCATCCTTAAGCATTTAAATACAACACAGACACATTACCAAAGCAATTACAGTGCACATAGTTACTCAAATCTGAACATGGACCATTTCTAAATTGCTTTAAAATCAATAAGATATATCACTGGTCATAACAACTGAACATCAGAAGCAAGTAGGACTATATATAATTATGGTATATCCCTGACACTTTACAACAAAGCCAAGAGCCCCTTGAACTGAATCTCTTTGCACTTGTGTTGCCTAATCCTGTTTAAGTGGAGCATTACATATGTAATAGAGCTAGAGCAAGTTCACAGGGGAAGGTGAATAAAACATAGGTTTTGTAAAGACAAATGCCTTCTACAGAGGTAGAAATCCCATAGGCAAGATGACTTAAGAGTACATTAAGGGTATTGCAGAGGCTGGTTTATTTGACGAGGTCCATGATCATTATCAACGATATGAATCAGTAGATCAGATCACGATCTCTCATTTTCAGCTTTCAAAATATACAGAGAGAGCTGCTCATCAGAACATCTTTAAATTACAAAGATTTTACATTGTGCTTCCAAGTAGACTCTTGTATTCACTATATATAAAAATGATCTTCATTATATTTGTATATATTTTGAAATTATTCCTTGATTTGAATCGAGCCAATTACTCAATTCTGTAATACAATAGTGATGCTAATTTATTTCTCAAGCATCATACTATGTATGGAATTCTTGCATCAGAATTATTAAGAAAGGCCATTTTTTAATTCAAAAATTCTTTGTGATAAAATGTATTTGCATTTTTTAAGCAATTGTCGTGTTTTAAATTTTATGCACATTTTCAAGCTTATACCTTTCAATTCTTGTATTCAAAAACAGTCATATATAAATATCATTCATAGCATATCTCAGATCATTTCTAACAAAGCAGTGTACAGAAATATATTATTACTTACAATTACTAAGAAAGATGAAGGAAAAAAGTTACCTTAGCTCTTTCATAACATCAAATTTTTAGACGGTGGTATGTTTCTCTCTGATCATTCTTCACTTTTCCCTCTATATAAGTTAAAGTGTACTGTTTTTACCAGCTTGATTCAATAATAAAGACTTGCTTTAGTGAGCCAAAACAAAGCAAAACAAGCAACAACAATAAGGAAACAGCAATCTGGTTCTTTATCAGTGTATCTGAGTAGCCCCATTGACAGTGCCATAAATGGTATTTATAACTTTGAGAAAGATGGAGCTATCATTGCAGGGTACTTGTAAACCAGAAAATAATTTCAAATAAAAAGCGTTTCCCCACAATATTGTGGAATTAAATTTGGAAAACATTACTTCTCATTAGGTTAAATTTCAGAAGATTGTAAAGACGGCAACATAATTCATTAATTACAGTTTTCTCTTTGGATCAAAATAATTCATTTACATTTATAAAATACATTCCATTTAGATGATAATTTATTTTTTTCAACAGTAAAACGACCTAAACTTTAGATTATTTTGAGATTATAAAATATTAAAACAAACTTCTTAATTTAATTTGCCTTCTTTTTTCTACAAACGGGGTTAATTGAGTTCTCCACCAAATCCCTTTGTATTTGTTTTGGAAAATTCCTTTTTATACTATAGAATGTACAGGCACTTTTGTTTTTTATTCTTCTGAATAACAAAATCCTTCTTAAGGAATTTTAGCCTACTAACTATACTGATTATTGTCAAATAAAGTATGAAAACTTTTAAACGATCTAATGAGTTTATCCTTACAAAAAATGCATAGATGTGATTTTTCCTTACTATGTAGAATTTTTTTTCATTAAATGCATGTTGAATCTTCTGCAGTGATCAGATGAGAAAGAACACAGCAAGCCCTTCTATATCAAGATTTGAAAATATAACAGACTGGGAGATTCTATCTACTTATTGATCCTCTAGCTGGGATATTCAAACTTCATTCATTCATTCACTATTACTTCATCTGTTCCCAAATATTATTTAACTTAAATCTCTGCTAAATTTCTGGGTTTTTAATATTTAAAAATTAAAAGAGCAAGAGGTTGATTATTAGCATACTAATTTGATAAAGTCTACAAAATCTCTGAACTAGTAAGTTATTTTTCTTAAGGTACACTTGATTTTATCCTCAAAATCTCAGAGACACTCAGGATAGAACAATGAAGGTTAATAAAGCAAGTGTTGTTGGCTAAATATTAAAATGATCTATTTTAGAGGAAAGATTAGAGTGAGTTAACATTTGGAACATTTGGGCATTGTTAAAATCCAAGTTAATAATAACAAAGACAAATAAAGTGAACAGACTCAATTATTTACAAAATACATTTTCTTTGAATTTAAAGTATTTTAGAATTTTTAAATTGTAAACAATGAAAAGTATTCTTGATGATCCCTACAACAGAAAAATTTTAATGGACTGGCTTTTAACATACCAGTCATTATTTTTCATGTTACATAGAACATAATTAACTACTATTATTAATATTGGAGCCCTGGTGGCACAGTGGTTAAGAGCTATGGCTGCAAACCAAAACGTTGGTAGCTAAAATCCACCAGCCACTCCCTGGAAACCCTATGAGGCAGTTCTGTGCTGTCCTATAGGGTTGCTATGAGTCGGAATCGATTTGATAGCAACAGTTTTTTTTTTTTTGGTATTAATATTATTCAAATATTTATTTAGATTATAAAAATGAACACAATGAAAATACTATAAGAAAACGGGTATGATGTAAATACAAACCTAGAAAGAGTAAAATGTATTCAAGTCTTAATTGAGTTTCGGAGTAGGTGCTGATTATGATCAAGAAATTTTTAAAAAGTGAACATTTCAGTGTATCAACATTTATTCCCTTTTTAATCTAAATACATTTTTAAAAGAAATAAGCATATTGCCACAAACAACTTCATTTTAAATGATACCATGTGAAATACTTTAAAAGTTATATAACAGCAGTTGAGCATGTATTGTAATAACTATCTTTTACACTCTGCATTTTTCTTGGTGAACAGACCAATAATTCTGGACTTTTGCCATAAACTTGCTCTACAGCCTCTGCTCACGCTCTCACAAGATAATTAACGGCAAATGATATTAATACTGAGTAGAAAAAAAATACACTATTTCTAAGTTTTTGACAGTGCAATTAAACCAGTATGTACCATGATCACCAGAGAAATAATAGAAGACCAACCTGTGATCAGTTTAAGGTGAGGGAGGAAATTCGTAAAATCCACAATCCTACATAGCAGGGAAACACTTTATTGTACGGCTCCCTTGAGAAATATTGGGTAAAAGACCTCTCCGAGTTTCAGGTTCAAAAGAGTGCCTAAATGGTCTCCTAAATAAGGATATGTAAGAACTGATATAGAACATATTGCAAATTTGATTATGTTTTCTAGTGACAGATTTTTGGAAGTGGTGATACGTCAGCTAAATTAGGCACCTGTCTTAATTAATTTAAAGTGCATTCAAATCTCTCTTATGGAGGTCATTTTAAATCTCTCCAAGGAGAAGTTATATGTAACTACCACTGCTATCTTTTGGCAGACATGTTAAGACATTTATTTCATGAGTGGGAACTGCTTCTTTGTATAATTTCGAACATTCAAATTCACATAGATGAAAAAGCATAATTAGTGCATAAATAATAAACAAGTTAAACTGTATGGGTTAACCACTACAGTAATGGGCGGGGGGGGGAGAAAACTCTACTGTGATAAAAATATGAGAACAAAGAATAGGTTATATTGCTTCATTCAAGAAATATTTATTGAGCATCTATTATAGGCCATGTATTGTACTAGGTGCTGTCAATAGAGAAATGACTGCCCTCACTGTGATTTTAATGGTGAGAGGGAATGTAACACATAAATTAAAAATTTGTAAATTACCCCAAGCATTTCAGTTTGGTTTCATGACTGATTTAGAATAAAGACCATATTAGTCTTAGGGGATAACTTCTCTTGAGCAAGCAATGCTAATGTGATAAAGTGACTAAAAAAAATTTATTTTAAAAATCAGCATAAACAGACTATGATAATTGTAGAAGCTGAATGATGGATACCTGGGGTTTAATACAATACTTCTATATGTATTTGTTTAAAATATTCCAAAACAAAAATTAAAATAAGTAAACATTAAAAAATAGTGAAGTACATAGTATATTAGAAGGTGATATTACTATAAAAAAAAAAGAGTACGAAGAGTGTTGGAGAATGGGGGAGGGAGCTGCAACTTTAAATAAGATCATCAGGGAAGGTCTCATTGACAGTGTGCCATTTAAGCATGGAATAAAAGAGATTGCATATAAGAATGTCTTAAATATCTTAACCTGGAGTATCTTAAATCGCTTAAACTATTTTAATACAATTAAAAAATAAAGTTGATCAATACTGAAAAAAGAACCTGAGTAAATCGGTGGTTAAGTTTCCTACTTTTCCATCAATAGATAGGTAAATTGATTTTCAGTTAAAAATACACAGCAAGTCACAGCAGAGTTCATTAATCAAAATTAAGTAAGTGAAATTTACTGTACAGCTCTTACAGAATTTCCTCCATCTAACTACTTTGTGGTATATTTATAGTTATGCAGCTCATTTACTTGGCACTCTCTTTTTAAATTTCCTCAGCAGGTAATTTTTAGTGTTTTTCTCCCTGTATAACTACAGCTTTTTTTGTCGTTTGTCGCTAATAGTACTTTTATTCTCCTCTGTTATTATTTGTTTTCATTATGAAAGAATTAAGAAATCTGTAATAAAATGACTTTTCAGATAAGAGCATTCAGTTTTTATCATTACTTATGCAATGTCTCTTGCTTCATGTAAAATTAGTGTTGCTTTTTAAAATATATGGTTTCTAGATATAGTCCTAGAATTTTTTAACACTGGAATTCTTATAGTTCCCAAGAATTCTTGTAGTCCCTGCCATGATCACCATCCCACCTTCTATACATCCCAGTTGTACTAAATGGGGAGAAATTCCTTAAGTAATTAAAATAATACAAAATCAGAAAAACACATAAGCGTATAAACCCATTGTCATCCAGTCTATTCAGACTCATAGAGACCCTATAGTACAGGGTAGAACTGTCCCATAGGATTTCCAAGGCTGTAATCTATTGTCAGTTTGGTAGAAAATACACCACGAAAACCATCACTGAAAAATAATCATCATTTTCAGGCTACTAACAAAGTTTGATGAGGTTCTGCTTTGTAGAATTATTTTCTGTGTATATGCATCATACAAGATGGCATCACAGGAGTAACACTTCATTCCAACTGGATTTCGTTCATGACAAATGAAAGTTAGTTAAAATTGCATATAGAAGAAGTGTACAGATGCATCCCCTAGTATGTCAAATATCAGTCTTTGTGATATATTTTCTAATTTACCACCAAAAATACATCCTCTAGGGGCAGATTTTGTTTTTAAAAAAAGTTCACTGAGTCTCAGGAGTAGTAGTAATGCTACTATTAATACTAAAAGAGACACAATGAATTTTTATATTTTTTACGCTTTTGTTAATCAAATTTGAAGAAAGATTTGTCTGTCTGAAGTGCGCTTTACAAGATTTTCCTATCAGTGTTTTGTGAAGGTATATCGTATAGTGTCTAAACATATAAAGCATTAATATATTAATATATTTTAAATAAGCAAAGGTCATTGAAATAAAAGTTTGAAGTGCAATTCTAAAACAATTTGTCTTTATGGCTTTCCTTCCATTGTTTGAGACATTTTAGTGTTCTAAGTAGTCATGAAGTGTTCATGAGTGTAACTGAACCTACATAAATAAATATAAATCAACTCTAGTACAGGAAAACCTTTTCAAAAAAGTGTCTCCTACTATGAACTACAATTGAAAAGTATAAAAATTAAATTCTTTGACTGAATTGTCTTGATAATATTCAATATACATCCCAAAATGGACAGATCTTAATCAGTTACTGGCATAAAATGATTTTGTATTTTCTTACTTTCGTATTTGTTGGAAATATTCAAATATAAATACATGTACACTTATGCTGGTTAAGCAACTTCCACACTACAGCACAGTATTCTTTACTACCAGCATGAATTCTTTATTGTTTTTATGTACATTCTGCTTCATTGGCAAGTCTACACAATCAACACATCTGTTAGTATGGCATGATTCCCATGCAAAAGTTGGAATGTCAGAATCAAAGACATATGTGCCCAACAAACATAGGTGTGGTGTTAGAGTACATCTACACAAATATATTCTGTTTCCCTGATGTGTAGGCTTTTCTTACTTCTTCTTGTTATGTCATTGGGGTGCATATTAGTTTCCTTTTATGCCACTTCTACTCTAAAATTTTAGTTCTATAATGCTAAGAAACCACTTTATTAGTTGTCATATTTAAACTGCCTTAAGTTTTCAGAGAAATAGTTATTTAGAAATTTAATGGGTTAAAAAAAAGAATGTGTTTTTAAAACATAAATGAACCCTTAGATTTCCTTGTAAAGGTGAAGAATTTTTTATTTCATTAATCATATCTATGAATATGATGCAATTAAACACAAAAATAACACCCAAATAAATACTACAGTGGAACTTTGTTGTCAACTTATTATCTCTGAGAGAATAACTTTTCATTTCATTAGTCATGTCTACAAATATGATGAAATTAGTTAAACATAAAAATAACACCCTAATAAATCTAAAGTGAAGCTTTGTTGTCAACTTATTATCTCTGAAAGAGAATACTAGAATTAAGATTGATAATACATAATTTCACTTTAAAAAACAAATTATATTAGAAAAAATATATAATATACCATACTAACAAAATAAGGAAAAATATATTATCATGTTCATCGATGCAAAAAAGATATTTGACAAAATTCAACATCCATCCATGACTAAGGAAAAAAAAAAAAAAAAACTCTCAGCAAGCTAGGAATGATAGTTAACTCCCTGAAACAGAAAAAAGCATCAACAAAAACCTTTAGCTAGAGTCATACTTAGTGGGGAAAGACTGAATGCTCTCCTTCTGAGATTGGGAATAAAGCAAGGATGTCCACTCATGCCACTTATATTCAACATTGTTCCATAAATTATAAGAATTAGAATACAGCAATAAACAAGCAAAATAAATAAATAAATGAGTGAAGAAGAGAGAAAGATGTTAAAATGTTCCTATCTACAAATTATATGATTGCTTCCATAAAAAAAAATTCAGGGAGCCTACAGAACAACTATAAGAATTAATAAATACATTTAACAAAGTTGCAAGATACAAGGTTTACACACATAAACCACTTTTATTCTTATATGCTATCAGCAAACAAGTGGAACATGAAAGTTAAAAAAAATTACTGTAATGTCAAACAACATGAAATACATTACAAACACATCTAACAAAATTTCCTCTACACTAAATACTACAAAATATTGCCAAGAGAACTTAAATAGGCATAAATAGATGGAAAGATATCCTATGTTCATGGATTAGAAAGCTCACAATTATGAAGAAGGCATTTTTATAAAAACGGACAAGCTGATTCTAAAACTTATATCGAAATGTAAAGAACCTAGAATAATCCAAGAAATTTTTTGAAAAAGAAGAATACAGTTAAATGATGAACCCTATCTGATTTCAACTGTTTAAACTCAGGACCTACTATAAAATTATGTTAATCAGAAGTGTTGATTAAGAGCAAAAAAGATAGACATAGAGACCAAAAGAACAAAAAATAGAGTCCAGAAATATACCTAGACATACATGTTCAATTGCTTTTAACAAAAGTGTCAAGGGGGGTGTTATGGGTTGAACTGTGTCCCCCCAAAAAAATGTGTGCAAACTTGGCTAGTCCATGATTCTCAGTATTGTGTGATTGTCCAGCATTTTGTCATTTGATGTAATTTTCCTATGTGTTGTAAATCCTACCTCTATGATGGAAATGAGGTGAGATTAGGGGTAGTTATGTTAATGAAGCAGGTCGCAATCTATAAGATTAGGTTGTGTCTTAAATCAATCTCTTTTGAGATATAAAAGAGAGAAGCAAGCGGAGAGACAGGGAGAGGTCATACACCACCATGAAAGTAATGTCAGGAGCAGAGAGTGTCCTTTGGACCCAGGGTCCCTGTGCAGAGATGCAAATAGACCAGGGGAAGATTGATGACAATGAGCTTCCTTCAGAGCCAACAGAGAGAGAAAGCTTTCCCCTGGAGCTGGTGCCCTGAATTCTAGCCTACTAGAATTTGCTGAGCAAATAATCAGAGAAGCTGGGCTATATGAAGAAGAATGGGGCATCAGGATTGGAGGAAGACTCATTAACAACCTGTATTATGCAGATGATACAACCTTGCTTGTTGAAAGCAAAGAGGACTTGAAGAACTTACTGATGAAGATCAAAGACCACAGCCTTCAGTATGGATTATACCTCAACATAAAGAAAACAAAAATCCTTACAACTGGACCAATAAGCAACATCATGATAAACAGAGAAAAACTGAGGATGTCAAGGATTTTATCTTACTTGGATCCACAATCAACACCCATGGAAGCAGCAGTCAAAAATCAAATGATGCATTGCATTGGGCGAATTGGCTACAAGAGATCTCTTTAAAGTGTTAAAAAGCAAAGATGTCACCTTGAGGACTAAGGTGCGCCTGACCCAAGCCATGGTGTTTTCAAAGGCCTAGTACACATGCAAAAGCTGGACAATGAATAAGGAAGACCAAAGAAGAACTGATGCCTTTAATTGTGGTGTTGGCGAAAAATATTGAATGTACCATAGACTGCCAAAAGAAGGAACAAATCTGTCTTGGAAGAAATACAAGCAGAATGCTCCTTAGAAGCAAGAATGGCGAGACTACATCTCACATAATTTGGACATGTTATCAGAAGGGATCAGTCCCTGGAGAAGGACATCATGCTTGGTAACATGGAGGGTCAGCGAAAAAGAGGAAGACTCTCAGCATGATGGATTGACACAGTGGTTGCAACAACGGGGTCAAACATAGCAACAATTGTGAGGAAGGCTCACAATCAGGCAGTGTTTTGTTCTATGGTGCATATGGTTTCCCTGAGTCGGAAACAACTCGAGGGCACCTAACAGCATAACAAAAGACTGTGAGAGAATAAATTTCTCTTTGTTAAAGCCATCCACTTGTGGTATTTCTGTTATAGCAGCACTAGATGACAAAGACCAAAAAAAAAAAAAAAAAAAAAACCCGTTGCCATAGAGTCGATTCCAACTCACAGTGACACTACAGGACAGAGTAGAACTGTCCTATAGGATTTCCGAGCAGTGGGTGGTGGATTCAAACTACAGACCTTTTGGTTAGCAGCTGAATGTATAACCACTGCGCCACCAGGGCTCTAGATGACTAAGACAGGGCAATTGTAAAATGTCACAGCTACAGTGGAAAACAGTCTGACAATTCCTCAAAAAATAAATGTAGAAATACCATACGATCCAGTAATTCCACTTCTAGGTATATACCCAAGAGAATTGAAAGCAGGAACGCATACAAGATCTTTGTACAGCAATGTTCACTGCATCACTATTAACAATAGCCAAAATATGGAAATTGCCTAAATGTCTATCAACAGATGAATGGTAAAGATAATGTGATGCATACATACATTGGAATGTTAACCATAAAGAGAAGTGAAGTCTTGATACATGCTACAACATGAAGAAACCTTAAAAACATCATGCTTAATGAAATAATACAGCTACAAAAGGACGAATATTATATGATTCCACTTATATGAAATATCTAGTACAGGCAAGTATATACAGTCCCGTAATTATTAGTGGTTACCAGAGGAGGGCAGGAGGAAGGGGGAAATAAGGACTCATTGCTTAGGAGGTAAGAGTGATGGGAAAGTTTGGAAAAGGATAATGATGATGGTTGCACAACATGATGATCACAATTAATGTCACTAAATTGCACGTGTGAAGAATGTTGAAACGGCAAATATCTTGTTTCATATATATTTATCAGAATAAAAAAGTGTCAAATTCAAATTATATAATATTCCCAATTTTATTATAATTTAGACATTTATGTGGCTTTCCTATACCAGCTATTTAGACCCAGGATTGACTATTTTAAGGTAGACTGAATTTCATAGATTTATATTTTTAAAATCATCTACTCACCTAAGTCACCTTTTCAGGTTGAACTTTTGTTTCTGCCAGTGATGATTATTGCCACAATCTCTCTAGGCACCAGCCCCTACCTGCCTACATTTCTGCTTGC
Source organism: Dugong dugon (assembly GCA_030035585.1). Classification (NCBI taxonomy): domain Eukaryota; kingdom Metazoa; phylum Chordata; class Mammalia; order Sirenia; family Dugongidae; genus Dugong; species Dugong dugon. The sequence goes on from CM057483.1 coordinate 68,985,617, forward strand.
TAATTTCTGTCATTTCTTCAAATCGCCTTTTGGACTTGCCTATGGTCTCTACGGTTGCTATGAGTTGGAATCGACTGGATAGCAATGGGTATGCCTGCTAAATCTCTAGATACAAATTACAAGAGAAAGCTTTCCCAATATATAAGATTTTCCTAGTAGCTTTTCCTTCATTTCTGTTTTACCACCTTAGACAAGTCACTTTGCTTCTACCTTTAGAACAGAACTGTCCAATAGAGATATAATATGAACCACAAATTCAAGCCATATATGCAATTTTACATTTTTTTTTAGTAATCACATTATAATAGGCAAAAAGAAAAAGGTGAAATTAATTTTAATAGTACATTTTATTTCACTCAATATATGCAAAATATTCTAATTTAAACATCTAGTCAACATAAAATTTATTGAGATATTTTACTTTTTTTTTTTTTTTTGGCTACTAAATCTGTGAAATCCAGGGTGTGTTTTACACATCTCAATTTAGACTATCTTCATTTCAAGTGCTCAATAGCCACATATGACTAGTGGCATCATTACAGTACTCAGGCCCACCCTAAATGGGGTAACGTCCCTTGCTATCCTAAAGACCCTGAAATATATTAAGACACTTACTATGTGCAAAAAATAATGTTAGGTGCCACAAGTAAAACAGACATACAGATTAGAATTTAGTTGAGAGGTGTTATGGATTGAATTGTGTCCCAAAAAAAAAAAAAAAAAAGGTGTCAACTTGGTTAGGCCATGATTCCCATTATTGTATGGTTGTCCTCCATTTCATGATTGATGTAATCTTCCTATGTGTTGTAAACCCTAATCTCTGCCTGTTATTAATGAGGTAAGATCGGGTTACCTTAAAGAGGATCAGGGTGGGAGGTAACACCTTTACTCAGGTGACATCCCTGATCCAATGTAAAGGGAGTTTCCTTGGGGTGTGACTGCATCACCTTTTATCTTACAAGAGATAAAAGGAAAGAGAAGTGAGCAGAGAGTTGGGGACTTCATACCACCAAGGAAGCAGCACTGAGAGCAGAGTGTATCCTTTAGACCCGGGTTCCTGCACCTGAGAAGCTCCTTGACCAGGGGAAGATTGAAGACAAGGATCTTTCTCCAGAGCTGATAGGGAGAGAAAGCCTTCCCCTGGAGCTGGTGCCCTGAATTTGGACTTGTAGCCTATCAGACTATGAGAGAATAAATTTATCTTTGTTAAAGCCATTCACTTGTGATATTTCTGTTACAGCAGCACTAGATAACCAAGACAAGAGGATTGCACAACTATACTAGACCACTGATTTATGGAAATACCTGTACTAGTACTTATCTAAAATCTTCTATGATCCATTGAGTATTGCAAAAGTTAAATTTTTATTTGTTCTATCTATAAATGAGAGTAGAAAATGAGAACCATTGATTTTAGTTACAAGTCTGACACTTCCCCGGGGTTTTGCTCCAAAGTTGTCCATTTGTACTTGGCAATCGTGATAATCCATTAATATGTATGTTTATACCAAATTAATCAGCGTCATTGATAGAAGAATTTAAACTGCGATCAAGTTCCCTGCTAGAAATTGGAAAGACTAGAGAACATCTTGCTAATTTGCTAATCGGTTAAACAATAGCAGGATTTACAATGAAATTCCCTTGTTTTTCTTTTCCCTACCCCTTCAATTAAGGGAAAAAAAAATGCATATATGGCTTGCATTTGTGGTGTTGGTGAAGAATACTGAATATACCATGGACTGCCAAAAGAATGAACAGATCTGTCTTGGAAGAAGTACAACCAGAATGCTCCTTAGAAGGAAGGATGGATAGACTACATCTTACATACTTTGGACATGTTATCAGGAGGGATCAGTCCCTGGAGAAGGACATCATGCTTGGTAAAGTACAGGGTCAGCAAAAAAGAGGAAGACCCTCAACGAAATGGATTGACACAGTGGCTGCAACAATAGGCTCAAGCGTAACAACGACTGTGAGCATGGCGCAGGTCCGGGCAGTGTTTCATTCTGTGGTGCATAGGGTCACTATGAGTCCAAACCAACTCGAAGGCACCTAACAACAACAACCCCTTCAATAACTTTTCAATGCACTGTCAAGCTTTGCTGACTCAAAGTCAAAACAATGCCAAAGGATCCCTTTCAAATATACATTAGAGTGACCTCTGAAAAGAACATGGTGCTGGGAATTGATTTTTGAAAAAGTTTAAAAATAATCCTTTGAAAATCCCCAAATATTTGCTCTCTCTTTTCAGATAGAAAATTTGGGACTTCTAGGTGCTTGCTACTAAGTTCTGGGGATAAAATGGTACAGAAAGACTTATAAGAACCCTGCCATCTGGTAGCTTACAATCTAGTACAGGAATTCTCAAAGTATCATCTCCAGAGCAGCAGCATCAGAGTCACCTAGGAATTTGTTACAAATGCACATTCTCAGGCTCCACCGTAGAACTATTGTATCAGAAACTCTGGGGCTGGTCAGCAATCTTTTCAAGAAGCCTTCTTGGTGATCGTAATGCATGCTAATGTACTGATCTAGTGGAATGAAACCAGTGGAGATCAATGAGGGAAAAAAATGAAGAAATGCAAATTTGGCCTTTTCAGAGGCTAAATTAAGAAAATTGCTAGTATATAAATATGCATATAAGTAAATGTATCTGCATAATATGAAATACAAGACCCTAAATAGCATTTTCCCAGAGAAAAAGGTATTTTATGCCAGTGTAAGTTAAATATTCTGGGACAAGATGCTGATATGTTCCAAATATGCTCACAACTGCATCATAGAAGCTAGTCAAGGATTTGAAATATGTTTTTTTAGCTGACATTTTTGTGGTTTATATGAGGACATAGCATGAAGTCACACAGTGGGCAAATATTGAGAAAACACTGCAATCAGAGACTGTAATCAAATCAGAGAAATGAATTTGTGATGTTACATCTTTATTTAAAAATACAAATAATTACTTTACACCTAAAGTAGTTGAACTGTTCCATTCCTGATTTTGTTTCTGCTGATGGTTTTATTAAACTCTTAAAAAGTTAATCATCCCACATTCCAATTTCCTCCTACTCATGTTACAAAATAATAGTAACCAAGCCTCTGCTGATAGCTCTTTCCGTCTCATTTAAGAAAAATCAAAATGACCTCCATATCATATTTTCTGACAACTATTAGCTCTATTCTCTGAGGTATATATTACTAAAGTTAGATTTTAACCCCCAAATTATCCATACTTCAAATTCTACGTGGCATTTAAAGGTATCATAAATAGGTCTTTTATGAGTTTAGGAGTGTATTTTGTCATCAAACCAAGAAATAACGGGGGAATTCTGCAACATGGATTTCCTTAGATACCCCAAAACCGCCCCCCCAATGCTTAATCTGGTTTTGCAGGAAAAAGAAAGGCACATTTCTAGAAAATAAAGACATTAATTAATGTCAGAAAAACGAGTATTCCATCTTGCTCTTTTTATTTTGGAGGGCATTTTGACTCTTAGCAATAGCACACATTGACGTTTATAAGGGTTATACAAAAATCAGCCAGTTATATGCAGCAGCAGAGCTTTCCCATTTAATAGATTCCCAAGATGAAAGAGAAGATTGCTATACCTGACTGGAAAGTCTTTGGGGATTCTCGGTTGTCAAAATTAAACTTCAAAATAATAGTTCAGTTTTTATTGGTCTATTCTTAGTCATAAGCAGAAGAGTATGCCAAAATACCCTCTAAATGTGATGTTTATGGAAAAATATTACTCATGACAGTTCTATAGAATGTTTCCTAGGTCTTATGATTTTGATGATGAAAAAAAATATTCAGGGATTGTCTGTTATGGGCAAAGCACATCTGCAAGGCACTAGACCAGAGGCAGAGCAACAATTTAATACTTTTGCATTCTCCAAATGAGTCTATAATACATTAGAAACACAAAACTTTGAAACAGCTTGACATTTCTATTTGAAAAATAGTTTCGAAGCAAGCAGAACTGAAACATCGTTCTAGATACTATAAAACTACTGAAAAGACATTATTAAGTCATCATGAAGTGTGCTCAAAAATCCAATGAGAGTGGGAAATTGCGGAGGTATATAACATTAAAACTGACTTTCAAGTCTCTAATTCCCAAGGAAATTAGTGTATTTTTATAATAACAGTCTGCTAAATAAGACTAGTTCATTATTCTACTTCTTTATTTATAAATTTTCAGTTCCTGCAAGTGCCAGGTATTCTTAGCCAGTAAGTTTTAGCAGTGTTACGACTGACAATGTGAAAGGAAGTTTCTACATGCCACCTCTGATCAAAATGCACAATTTTTTTTATTCAGCCACACTTACATCGTTTTTTAATAAAGTCATTTAACTATCTTCTACATGCACAGTTTATAAAGCAAAGGTATCTTGTTTGATACAAAAGTCTTTGCTAGTACATTTTTAAGTCTCGGAAGAATGTTGCTTTTACTTGCACTGTCAGATAATTTCCATGAAGCCTAGATTCTGACCTATAGCTTCCAGCTCACAGACCAGAAAAAAACAAAATAAAAAATTTAGAAAGATAACAGCTGTAGCTATTTGGGCAGATAAATATTTGTCAAGTGACCACAGCAACACTTCATGGAAAGTTTCAAAGCTTTTTAGTCTGTTCCAGGGCTGTCCTCACATTTTTCTGGTTCCCTTTGTTTATATTTAATGAATATAAAAATGGAGCCATTGTATATGTATTTGAGTCAAACACAAGCAGCTTATTTACTTTGCACAATCATTTCACTGTCTACAGGTTATGTTCATTTGAAAGCCAAGTCCATTGCCCTAACTGACTATGGTGATTATGCAATGGTTTTTAAGAGATAAAGCAATAGAAATAAATTAATCAATAGTGCTTAGCAGAATACATGTTTAGGACAATAGCTCCATTGTTTGGCATTTCCCCCAATATGTTTATATAGAATCCAATGATTCCATGTCCTTTAGATTTTGTATATGCAACAAGCAATTTTGCAGATCCAGTTCAAAGATTAGACTTTTAAATCAACTGGTCAAAGTCATACATAGAAAACTATCATGCTTGAATTTCCAGTACATGTTAACAGTGTTGCCTCTTCCTTCCCCAGTGATTCAATGACGAACAAAGAAACAAATTTAGAGCTAAAAAAATATTGCTATGAAAACCTAGCTCTAATCATGTCAATCACAAACTGTAGTAAGGGAGGGGGGCAAATCAGGAAGTTAAGCGTTGGGTGATGCTGTCTGAAAATGTTAAAGTGCAAGCTTGACAAATAATAAAAACGGAGTAGCAGCCAAAGGTAACTATGATTTTAATGGTATTTTAAAATACTACATATTTATTTATGTGTAGAACTAATAAAGCAACAGCAATTCCAGAAATGAGCTTTGTAAAGTATTTCTCCTATAATTTTTCTTTTCTTTTTCTTTCCTCTGATTAATTGGATTTGAGCATTTCGACCTACTCTGTATTGTTCTACCCTTGACTAGCTAAGTAATCACAACTTTGGGGATTTTGGTATACAGGCCTATAAAAGGAGAGGAGACAATTCTGTTCTGGTTGAGGCATTTTATCTTTCTATGTCTACATGTTACAAGAGACAAAATTTTGTTTCAATGTAGAATTGAACTTTCTGACAGTGAGGGTTATTGAGCTCCATGCTTATTGAAATGCATGAGAAAATCCAGAACTGGTGTGAGCTTAAAGACAAGGATATTGTATTGAGGATCTGCATATGAAATAGAGATTAGATATAACTGCCACCAAGGTTCTTTTCCACTTAGAGATTCTATGACTTTGTGATTTTTTTGTTTTCAATTCAGTCAGTCATCACTTTACCATATTAAAACCTATTGTGAAAACATTTGTAAATAGTGATTGAACTGCAAACAAGCTCACAGCAAAGTCAAGCACTACCTTTGGATCAATCTTTTGCTTCATTTGGCTCCTTTAGGCTCCTCCTTCCGTATTATGAGAAGTCCAGGAGATAGACCTTTTTAGCACAAGGAAACTATATACATGAATTTGACTTGTTTTTTGCATGAATAATGATGATAAGCAATATAATTGTACAATGTATAATGTCAAATAAACAAATGAATTTATATTCTTTTTTACATAAACATCTAGAAACTTCACATGTAAAGACTAGTGCATATATTTATAAATGCACGTGTATATAAAACCACTATACATACAGCTATCATTGATCAATAAATTACAAGGTTTGGTACAGAGTTGTTCCAATTTTTAAGTTTTCCCTGCTATTTTCTATGCAAAAAATGCACATTTTAAAACAATATTAACAATTTAAAGAAAGTAATTTATAAGCAGCAGCATTGACTCATTTTTGCCTGACAACATTTCAAAAGCAGAATGCTAACATATGACTTCTGCGTTATTACATGTAAATGATGCTCAAAAATATGTTCTAAAGAAAATTAATTAATAGAATCACAATTAATAGATTCAAATCCTATTGCATCCTGGGGGAAAAAAAAAGAAAATTCTAAGAAACTGATTTTCTTCTCCTACTATAGAAAAGTAAACTCTTTGAAAAATGAAATGACCCCTTTGGAGTCTGCCATATGATTCTGCGAGCGTCACTGTTAAAACACTGGCATTAGAACAGAAAATTACAAATTTAATAGAAATATTCATGTAACTCACTTGTTTTCATTGTCAGTATGTAATTTGCATCTTGGGAGCAGTATGATCTCACTCAGAAATCCAGTTTCCTGCTTTAAAAAATTTCTATAGTGATGCAGACTTAATTTGCTACTATCATCAGAACAATAATTTTAAAATGCTCATAAAATTGGAAGGAATTTTTTGGATGAGAGTTTTAAAATTATATAAACCATTAACAAAAATTACTGCTTATATGAGAAAAGCAGAGACAGACATATAGCAATATTATAATTCCTGTAGGACTCACAAAATAATTAGTCGTGATCTTAAATGAAGCCATATAATTAATGTATAATATGTAATATTTGAAGTTATATATAACATAAATGTATCATTTTTTACCAAATATTTGGGACTTGAGAGAAAGGGAGGCTAAGCAAAAGACATAAAAATTCTGAACAATTAACAAAATAGGGTGGGGAAAATATGAAACTGGGTAGCATTTTCAAATGCATATATATGTACATATATTATATGTGTACGTATACATCTGCATACGGATATATAAAAATATGCAATTTAGGATAAAATTCTGGTGATAAAGATTGGTACCAACTTAATGTAAACTGTCAAAACAGGATCGCTACATGTCGCAATGGACTTGAAGGCAACAGGTTCATATGTTTGTTTGTTTGTTTGTTTGTTTGTTTTAAAGAAATAAGGATGGCAGGTAGTCCAAGAATTCACTGCAGGGCTGGGGGGAACAAAAGAAGATATCTGTATTTGTAAAACGGATTAAGCATTTTGAAGGTTGAGGTATATGTGTGCCTAATTCATAAATAGCCTATGCCCACGAGCTTCATTTAAGTGCTAAGACCTAAAACTATGGAATACCTAGGTTACCAATTTGTATTTCGGTTATTTAAGTAGTGAGAATGGACTCTTTCGATCTCGTTCTCTGCATTTGACCTCCAAAAAGTTGAGCTACTTGATTATCTGAAACGCCATGTCGACATGGCCATAGGAGGGCGGGGATGTTTTACAATTATGTGGTGAATTTGAGACAATCTCTAAAATTTACTCAAATAAAATTATACAGCTTGAGTTTAATTTATAATGTTATAAATTGTAACAATTTGCTTGGTCTGATAAAATTTACCCAAACAATGCCACACAATGGAACAACATTTAACAATAAGGTAGACCTTTATGGAATAAATAGCCACACCTAAAGCTCACATACAGTATTAGGACAAAATGAATATTCAAATTAAGCAAATAGAAGCATAGCAGTAAATATAGAGCTATTATTGGGAATTAAGTTTGTTGGTTTAAGCTAGAACACCTATTTCTGTCCTATAACTTGGCAGACATACTGCTGCTATATGGACAACAAATGCATTGCAAAACACTGCAGTCAAAATGAATAAAAAATAAGCATTGTGAATTTAACTAAAGCATATGGCTGCATTATAAATATAAATATAATTGAGGTGAAAAACTGGTATTTGAAAACCAACCTTAGTTTTAAATGGTCTTTTTGTTACATTAAGAACCTTACAAGCAATATAGAATTAAAAATGGGGAAGGGAAACCTTCTTCTTTAATGTACCTTATAACTTCACTTTTTAAAATTAAAGCACTGTCTCTGTTTAGCTAAAACTAAGCATGGACAATATCTTAACAGAGCATTTTCTTGTTTTGCTATTTGTTCGTTTATTGTGATAAGCTAGGTAATTCGTCATGTTCTACTTTAAACTTGCTGATCCAGCAAGTAGTCAAGCTGTGGTCTCATACTAATAAGGCATTGTAATTTGTCATGTTAACACTTTGTTAAATGACACAAACAATGAAAAATGTGATCTAGAATAAAAAGTTATATACTATTCAATATTATCGATTTACCAATAAAATCTGGCATGCCATTCATATCAAACATCTATTAATTTCATTCCTGGTGTGAGAAGAATGCCGAGAATAACTGACCAAGTTAAATTATCAGTGTCATTCGCTACTTTCCACCTGTTCCCCCTTCTCTGAATAATAACTGTAACAATCCTATAGAAGATGGCATTGTATACACACACAAAACATAATGACCTTGCCCACCCCCATGTAAAATGAATGATAAAGTAATAATGAATAAAAATGTATTCCCTATGTATACAATTCCTATAGCTTTAATATGTGTTTGCCAGTCTTTTCTCTGTAACTATACAAGCAAAATGCCTATTTACTAGTATATTTTCATTTCACATAAATCCTCTCAGGTACCTCTTAGATTGAATGCTAAGTGAAGGGATGACACACTCTACATACACCCTAATGCTGAATAAGCTTCTTTTTCCTTTTTTTTTTATGACATCTAGTGTTTACAGCACAGAGATGACTGTTTTTTATAATCCTTACTCATAAGGGAGTTGGGAAGGTAGAAATCCAAGGCAAAAATAATTTAGGGGGAAAAAATATTTTTTTTCTGAAAAGTTATATGTAAGTTTTTTGTTTTGTTTTGTTTCACTTCTCAGAATTCTCAAGAAATCTCAAGATCCTCTTGCTTTTAGCACAGGAAACAAAAAAAAGTATAAAGGGACCTTCATTAAAGATTAGGAAAAAAGTGATCTAAAAGCACAATACAATTTTTGTTTATATAGTTTATATAGTTTTATTTTCATTTACTGTTCTTGGGTAAATTACACAAGAGGTTTGAAAAACAGATTTTCTTTAGTGTTTCTCTCCTAAATAAAATCTAGGGCTAGTATTTAAAAAAACCCATTTCCTTCAAGTGAATTCATACTCGTAAGTGACCCTATAGGACAGAGAAGAACTGCCCCATAGGGTTTCCAAGGCTGTAATCTTTTCAGAAGCAGACTGCCACATCTTTCTCCATCCAGCACAGGGGCTGGTGGGTTGCAAGCGCCAACCTTTCAGTTAGCAGCCAAGGGCTTAACCACTGTGCAACCAGGGCTCAGGATAGCATAGCCCCTTACAAATAGCCATACTTAATGGTAACTGTACTCTATATGGGTATATAACACAGCATTGTAAACAACATTTAAACATGCTTTTGAACAGAGATGAAATTAACAGTCTACTTAGATGTTGAACTAAAATCAATACAGATAAAATAGCTTTTGGAAGAACCATTGAACTCATAAATATCTCTTCCTGTTTAATACACACATCAGCCCAACCTAGTTGTCATCAGGTTGATTCTGACTCATGGCAACCCAATGTGTGTCAGAGTGGAACTGTGCTCCATAGGGTTTTCAATGGCTGATTTTTCACAAGTAGACCACTGATCTTCATTCTCAGGAGCCTCTGGGTGGCCTAAAACCTACAATCTTTTGGTGAATAGCCAAGAGTTTTTGTACCACTCAAGGATTCCAATGTATGCACACATATATACAAATATATAGTTAAATATGCAAGTACATATATATCTATCCTGAACATTTCATAATTCTATTTTTGAAAACACATTTAGAAATATTTAAAATACTGTGCACTAGTATCCATATTTTAAGTCATTTTCTTTTCAATATATATATTCATCCTGATTACTTCATTTCACATTTTCTCTCTGAGATAAAAGAAAATATAAAAGGAATAGAGGATCATAAACAGGAGATGATTTTCATCTTTTCCCAACAATAGTTCTATAAATGCACTGGTTAAAACAAATGGGAATAACTAGGTAGAATATAAAGCGTCCCTTCTTTATTGATAGATCATAGACACTATAATAGCATGTTAGTAATGAAAGTGTAGATTGTATTCCTTTAAATTATTAACTATTAACAAGTTATCAAAAAGTTTGTGAAATGGCTCTCATAGCAATGGTGCACAGATAAACAATCTTTCTGATAAAGATTACTTATTCTTGTCTCATGGATAAAAACTTCATAGAGAAAAACTACAGATTTTATCTGAGTAACATTCATCTGCCTGCAGCCACTGTTATTCAGATTTAAATATTTAAAATAAATTTTTCTTTATTTTCAAAAAGTATGAAATGTTATCTGTAGATAATCCCAATACCAGGTATTTGCAAAAGCTGACCTGAATTTTTTTCTCCTTTTTTTATTGTACTTCAGGTGAAGGTTTACAGAACTAATAGTTTCTCATTAAACAGTAGTACACATATTGTTTTATGACATTTGTTAACAACCCCACGACATGTCAACCCTCTCCCTTCTTGACCTTTCTGTTTTGGTGAAAATATACATAGCCAAAGATACACCATTTCAAAAATTTCTACATGCAAAGTTCAGTGACATCGATTATGTTCTTCCAGTTGTGCCGCTGTTCTCACTTTAGATGGAGGTTTGCAGAACAAAATAGTTTCTCATTAAACAGTTAGTACACATGTTGCCCTATGACAGTAGTTAACAACCCTACTACATGTCAGCACTGCCCTTACTCAACCTTGGGTTACCTATCACCAGCTTTCCTGTCCACTTCTGCTTTCCAGTCCTTGTCCCTGGACTGCTGTGCCTCATTAGTCCCATTTTTTTTATGAGGCTGCCAATCCCCGGCTGAACGGTGAACCTCGGAGATGACTTCACCACTGAGCTAAAACGGTGTCTGGGGGCCATACTCTCGGGATTTCTCCAGTCTCTTTCAGGCCAGTAAATATGGTCTTTTTTGTGTGTGTTAGAATTTTGTTCTACACCCTTCTCCAACTCTGTCCAAAACCCTCTTTTGTGATCCTGGTCAGAGCAGTCAGTGGTGGTAGCCAGGCACCATCTAGCTGTACTGGGCTCAGTCTGATGGAGGCTTTGGTAGCTGTGGTCCATTAGTCCTTTGGACTAATCTTTTCCTTGTATCCTGTTCTCTTCATTCTCCCTTGCGCTGATCTGAACTTTCATGAAAAATCACACTGTACATTTGCTTATCTACATTACCAATCAAAGATAGAAGTGAAAATAATCTCTATATAAATGCATTCTCAAGGACATAAGCCATGCTACTGCCATTAACAATTAGACAAAACATTTACATCCACATTGAACATTCTCCCCGTCCAATAAAATTCAAATGTCTTGTGCATGTGTAAGAAGCTTAGGAAAATTGTTGGTAAAGAAAATAGTGCTGATGACAAGTTTCACCCTGAGATCTTTTTGCACACCGTCCTAAAAGTATTAAGAAGTTGAAATCCCCAGATAATTATTTTTTAAAATAAATACTGTTTAATAATTATGCATAAAATTAAATAAAGATGCTAATTTTACAGATTAATATTAAACTAAATATTTTGGTTTTCCTATAATACTAAAAATTGTTGCCAATTTTAAGTTATAATTATATAGAATGCTTACTTAAATTGAGGGTTGAGATACGTTGAAAACTTCTTTAAGCCAAGGCTAGCATAAAAACTAGCAATTGGAGTGTGCTCTGATAGTCTAGGCTATTTCAATATTCAGAGATTCTATTATAATCTAAACTTGATATAGGGTAGCTATGAGTCGGACTTGAATCAATGTCAACGGGACACTTGATATTTTAAATGCACATATTAAAGGATATTTTACCTCAAGTGCCTATGCTGCAACAGTTTATGGAAATGAAAACATATTCTAATACTAAAGTAAAACTGAGGATATTCCAATTTTTATAGCATGCTATTAAAAAAAGCTTTCATAAAACATTATGCTAAGTGGAAGAAGGCAATGACAAAAGATCATATATTGTAAGGTTTCATTTACATGAAATATTTAGAATCAGCACAAATATAGAGACAGAAAGTAGACCATTGGTTGCCAGGGGGTATGGGGTTAGAAGGATTGGGGTCTGACTGCTAATGGGTATTGTGTTTTGGGGGTGATGAAAATGTTCTAAAATTTATTGTGGTGATGGTTGCACAACTCTGTGACTATACTAAAAACCATTAAATTGTTCTTTCTAGATAGGAGAGTATTACAGTCTATGATTTATATCTCAAAACTGTTACAAAAAAAGGAGTTTGTATACTAAAAGATATAAGGAATAAGTTTCTTACTTTAGTACATCTTATGAGAAACATGTATTCTTCATTTCCTGCTGGAAATAAGGACAACATTGTATTTAGCAACAATTAACATGGCTTAAGATTGATCTTTGCCACTGCAAATATTCTTCAACATAAATAACAAGCTATCTTTCTTAGGTGATTTTTTTTAATGAAAAAAATTGTTTCAATCTTTCCATAGTTTAACAAAAATAAACTTGTTATTTTATTTTTTAATTTAGAAATCAACATATTTTTATTGATCTATCTGTTTGAATCAAAGATTTAAAATGTCTTTTTTTTTTTTTTTTTTTTTTTGGCTATGTTTCAGGGTTTTTCACCAGATTCTAATTATTTGCATATTTGTAGTTTAAATTGACAGTGACTTGCTGCTACCTGGCTGGATTTCTCTGACCTGAAGTGCAGTGAGCAGAGGATCATGTAAGAGCTTTAAATATGCCCACTCATTCTGTTTATTTAAGCATACAGACATTGGATATTGGAATGTTGGTTTTGAAGAATTTCAAAAGAATGATTTTGAACAAATAAGTGGGCTTTCTTTTGAAATTATATGAATTTTAATTTTTTTATATAATATTATAAATGTCTTTTATTCAATAGACTAATAATGTAATGACTTACAAATATAGAATTAAAATAAGCACTTTGCTTTTATGCTTTTAAATGATTATCCCTGTCTTACAGACGTATTTATCATTTTTGTGTGGTCTAATAAACAGCTGGTATAATCATTTTTTAATTTTTTTAAAAAAGTAAAAAATATTTTACTGTGTTTTAGGTGAAAGTTTAGACAGCAAATAAGGTTTCCACTTAACAATTTCTATACAAATTATTCTGTGACATTACATACAATTTTCACAATGCAACAACATTCTCATTATTTCCATTCTGTTTGTTCTGTTTCCATTGATCTAGCTTCTCTGCCCCTCTTTGCCCTCTTATTTTTGCTTCGGGGAACTGTTGACCTTTTGGTCTCATATAGTTGATTGTTTAACGAAGCACATTACTCATGGCTGATACTGTTTATTTCCTAAGCCAATCTATTATTTGGCTGAAAGGTGACCTGCGGGAGTGGCTTCAGTTCCAAGTTCAAAGGGTATGTGGGGGCAATTGTCTTGGGGGTTCCTCTAGCCTCTATTGGTCCAGTAGGTCTGGCCTTTTTCAAGAATTTGAATTTTGTTATACATTTTTCTCCCATCCTATCCAGGACCTTTTATTGTGTCCATGGTCAGAATGGTCGTAGTGGTAGCCAGGCACCATGTAGTTCTTCTGGTTTCAGGCTAGAAAAGGCTGTTTGTGTGGGCAATTAGGCCCATGGACTAGTTTCTCCTTGGAGTCTTTGGTTTCCTTCATTCTCTTTTGCTCCAGAGGAGTACAGACCAATAGTTGTATCTTAGATGGCTGCTCATAAGCTTTTAAGACCTCAGATGCTACTCACCAAACTAGGATGTAAAACATTATCTTTATGAACTATGTTATGCCAAATGACTGAGTTGTTCCATGAGAATACGGTCCGAAGACTTTTAACCTAGTGAACCTGTTCCGAAAGGTGTTTGGATATATCTAGAAAGTATGTGAACTATGCCCCCATGTGCTTTATTACATATATGAATATTTATGCAGTATACACAAACATGTATACACATATGCCTATAGATATACCTACACATCAATGTACATGTTCCCACATATGCCTTCCTATACACATATATGCACACATATCTACCTCTGTAACCACATTCATATTTTTTTGGTTGTTCTTACTGTTGTTGCAAAATTGTAAATGTTATATAGCGTTTACTGAAATTGTCCCTTATTCTTGCATACTTCTTAATGTCTTCATTTACCTTGGCCACCTTGTTCAGCCTTCACCCACCACCAAAAACAACAAGTGGTTCTGCCTCCCTTTTCTTCCCATCCCTGGTAATCTACAAAGAACGTTGCTTTCTGTGTGTATACTTATTCTTAACTTTTTATAAAAGTGAGACCATACAATATTTGTCCTTTTTATTTCACTCATCATCCTATCCTCCAGATTCATCCATGTTAATTTTCGTGGACTCCTCATTATTCTTTATAGTCGCAGAGTATTTCATTGTATGTATGTACCACAATTTGTTTATCCATTCATCCATTGATGGGCACTTAGGTTATTTCCATCTTTCTGCTATTTTGCATAATGCTGCAATGATCCTAGATGTGTATATGTCTATTCATGTTACTACCCTTATAACTCCAGAATATATACTGTTATGGATTAAACTGGGTCTCCGAAAATGTGTGTCAACTTGGCTAGTCCATGATTCCCAGTACTATGTGACTGTCCAAAATTTTGTCATTTGATGTGATTTTCTTATGTGTTATAAATCCTACCTCTATGATGTTTATGAGGTGGGAATAGGGGCAGTTATGATAATGAGGCAGGACTCAATCTACAAAATTAGGTCATATCTTAACTCAATCTCTTTTGAGATATAAAATAAAGAAGTAAGCAGAGAGACAGGGGACCTCATACCACCAAGAAAGTAGTGCCAGGAACAAAGTGCGTCCTTTGGACCCAGGATCTCTGCTCTGAGAAGCTTCTAGAAAGGGGAATATTGATAACAAGGATTTTCCCCCAGAGTCTATAGAGAGAGATAGCCTTCCCCTGAAGCTGCCATCCTGAATTCAGACTTCTAGCCTCCTAAACTGTGAGAGAATAAACTTCTGTTAAAGCTATCCACTTGCTGTATTTCTGTTATACCAGCACTAGATAACTAAGCATATTAGGAGTGGGATTTCTGGATCATAAAGTATTTCTATTTCTACCTATTTGAAAAAGGGGCATACCATCTTCCATAGTGGTTGCACAATTTTACAATCCCACCAGCAGTTTAAAGAGTTCTGATCGCTCCACAACGACACCAGCATTTGTTCTTTTTCTTTTTTTTAAACTACTGCTATTTTTGCAGAGCTGAGATGGTATCTCATTGTAGTTTGATTTGCATCTCTCTAAAGGCGGTACTTTTCCCAAGACAGATTTTTTATTTCTGGCAGTTCATGGTATATTCAATATTCTTCACCAACACCATAATTCAAAGGCATCAATTCTTCCCTAGGTCTTCTGTATTCATTGTCCAGTGTTCACTTACATATGAAGTAATTGAAAATACCATGTCTTAGGTCAGGAAAACCTAACTCCTCAAAGTGACATCTTTCCTTTTTAACACTTTGAAGAGGTCTTTTGCAACAGATTTGCCCAATATAATATGTCTTCCTATTTCTTTTTTTTGAAGGCACGAGTGCATATTTCTTTCTA
Organism: Dugong dugon; assembly: GCA_030035585.1. Classification (NCBI taxonomy): domain Eukaryota; kingdom Metazoa; phylum Chordata; class Mammalia; order Sirenia; family Dugongidae; genus Dugong; species Dugong dugon. Next base: position 69,001,550 of record CM057483.1, read on the forward strand.
TATTTACTCTTTTGGTTTTTTTTTTAATTTTTTTTTTATTTTTTACCATACAAAAACTTATACATATATTGTTATGTGACTCTAATTGTACTTCCCATACTATGAAAGCACACTCCTCCTTTCCACCCAATTCCCCATATCCATTCAACAAGCCCCCAAGCCTCTCTGATTTCCCATCTCACCTCCTGACAAAAGCTGCCTGTTTAGTCTCTTGTATCCACTTAAGCTAAGAGGCACACTCCTCTCGAATATCACTTTATGTACCACTGTCCAGTCCAATCCCTGTTTCAAGAGTTGGCCTCAGAAATTGTTTTAGTTCTGGGCTGATAAAGAATCCAGGGGCCATGCTCTCGGGGATTCCTCCAGTCTCAGTCAGACCATTAAGTCTGGTCTTCTTACTAGAATTTGAGTTTGGCACCCCACCTTTCTCCTGCTCCATCAGGGACTCTCTATTGTGTTCCCTGTCAGGGTGGTCATTGGGGGTAGCTGGACACCATCTGGTTCTTCTAGTCTCAGGCTGATGAAGTCTATGGTTTATGTGGCCCTTTCTCTCTCTTGGGCTAATACTTTCTTTGTGTCTTTGGTGTTCTCATTCTCCTTTACTCTAGGTGGTTTGGGACTAATTGATGCATCTTAGATGGCCACTTATAAGGTTTTAAGACCCCAGACTCCACTCACCAAAGTAAGATGCAGAACATTTTTTAATAAGCTTTCTTATGCCAATTGACCTAAATGTGCCTTGAAAGCATGGTCCCCAGACACCTACCACTGCTACTCTGTCCCTCAAAGTGTTTGATGGTATTCAGGAAACTTCTTAGCTTTGGTTTAGTCCAGCAGTGCTGACTTCCCCTGTACTGTGTGCTGTCCTTCCCTTCACCTAAGATAATTCTTAACTACTATGTAGTTAGTAAATAACCCTAACCCTCCCTCCACACCCTCTTAACAATCAAAGAATGTTTTCTTTGGGGTTTAAACCTTTTCTTGAGTTCTTATAATAGTGGTCTCACACAATATTTGTCCTTCTATGACTGACTAAATTCACTCAGAATAATGACCTCCAGATTCCTCCATGTTATGTTTCACGGCTTCACCGTTGTTCTTTATTGTTGCGTAGCATTCCACTGCATGGACATACCATGATTTCTTTATCCTTTCTTCCCTTAATGGGCACCTAGGTTGTTTCCATCTTTTTGCTATTGTGAACAGTGCTGCAATAAACATGGGTGTGCATATATCTATTCCTGTGATGGCTCTTATTTCTCTAGGATATATCCCAAGGAGAGGGATAGCTGGATCATATGGTACTTCTATTTCTAGCTTTCTAAGGAAATGCCAAATCGATTTCCAAAGTGGTTGTACCATTTTACATGCCCACCAACAGTGTATAAGTGTTCAAGTCTCACCACAACCTCTTCAGCATTTATTATTTTGTGTTTTTTGGATTAATGCTAGCCTTGTTGGGGTGAGATGATAAATGATTCTAGTTTTGATCTGCATTTCTCTAATGGCTAATGAGGACGAGCATTTCTTCATGTGTCTGTTAGCCACCTGAATATCTTCTTTGGTGAGGTGCCTGTTCAAATCCTTTGTCCATTTTTTAATTGGGTTAATTTGACTTTTTGTTGATGAGGTTTTAGTAGATTATTATTAGTAGATTATTTAGTAGATTTTAGAGATTAGATGCTTATCGGATTTGTCACAACCAAAAATTTTTTCCCAGTCTATAGGTTGTCTTTTTACTCTTTTGGTGGAGTCTTTTGATGAGCATAAGTATTTGATTTTTAGGAGCTGCTATTGAACTAGTCTCTCTTCTGGTGCTTGTTCATTGTTACTTATGCTTCGTATTGTGTTTATGTCATGTATTAGGGCTCCTAGCATTGTACCTATTTTTTCTTCCATGATCTTTATAGTTTTTGATTTTATGTTTAAGTGCTTGATCCATTTTGAGTTAGTTTTTGTGTATGGTGTGAGGTATGGTTCTTCTTTCAGTTTCTTGCAGATGGATATCCAATTATGCCAGCACCATATATTACAGAGACTGTTTTTTCCCAAATTAATGGATTTCGGGCCTTTGTCAAATATCAGCTGCTCATAGGTGGATGAATTTATGTCTGGATTCTCAACTCTATTCCATTGGTCTATCTGTTGTACCAGTACCAGGCTGTTTTGACTACCGTGGCAGTATAATAGGATCTAAAATAAAGTAGTGACAGGCCTCCCTCTTTGTTCTTCTTCTTCAGTAATGCTTTACTTATTTGGGGCCTCTTCCCTTTCCATATGAAGTTGGTAGTTTGTCTCTCCATCTCAATAAACAATGTCGGTGGAATTTGGAACGAGATTGCATTGTATCTGTAGATCCCTTTGGGTAGAATTGACATTTTCACAATGTTGAGTCTACCTATCCATGAGCAAGGTATGTTTTACCAATTATGCAGGTCTCTTTTGGTTTCTTGCAATAGTATGTTGTAGCTTTCATTCTATAGATCTTTTACATCTCTGGTTAGATGTCTTCCTAAATATTTTATTTTCTTGGGTACTATTGTAAATGGTATTGATTTGCTGATTTCCTCTTCAAAGTTCTCTTTGTTGGTGTAAAGGAATCCAATTTATTTTTCTATGTTTATCTTGTATCCTGATACTTTCCTGAAATCTTCTATTAGTTCCAGTAGTTTTCGTGTGGATTCTTTGGGGTTTACTGTGTATAAAATCTTATCATCTGCAAATATAGATACTTTGACTTCTTCACTACCAATTTTTATGCCCTTTATTTCTTTTTCTAGCCTAATTGCTCTGGCTAGGATCTCCAGCACAGTGTTGAATAAGAGGGCATCCTTATCTGCTTCCCGTTTTCAAGGGGAATGCTTTCCAAGTCTCTCCATTTAGGATGATGTTGGGTGTTGGCTATGTATATATGCCCTTAATTATATTGAGGAATTTCCCTTCTATTCCTATTTTATTGAGATTTTTTATCATGAATTGGTGTTGGACTTATTCAAATGCCTTTTCTGCATCGGTTGATAACATCATGTGGTTCTTTTGTTTTATTAATGTGATGGACTACATTGATTGTTTTTCTAATGTTGAACCATCCCTCCATACCTGGTATAAATCCCACTTGATCATTGCGAATTATTTCTTTGATATGTTGCTGAATTGTATTCGCTAGAATTTTGTTGAAGATTTTTGTGTCAATGTTAATGAGGAATATTGGTCTATAATTTTCTTTTTTTGTGGTGTCTTTACCTGGTTTTAGTAGCAGGGTTATGCTAGCTTCATAGAATGAGTTTCTGAGTATTCCATCCTTTCCTATGCTTTGAAATACCTTTAGTAGTCGTGGTGTTAAGTCTTCTCTGAAAGTTTGGTAGAATTTTCCAGGGAAGCCATCCAGAGCAAGGCTTTTTTTTGTTGGGAGTTTTTTAATTACCTTCTCAATCTCTTCTTTTGTAATAGGTTTATTTAGTTGTTCTACCTCTGTTTCTGTTAGTTTAGATAGGTAGTGAGTTTCTAAAAGTTTGTCAATTTCCTCTAGGTTTTCAAATTTGTTAAAGAGTACAGTTTTTCATAGTATTCTGTTATGATTCTTTTAATTTTAGTTGGGTCTGTTGTGATATCACCCATCTCATTTCTTATAATGGTTATCTGCTTCCTCTCCTGTTTTTCATTTGTGAGTTCGGACAGTGGTTTATCAATTTTATTGATATTTTCAAAGAGCCAGCTTTTAGTCTTGTTAACTCTTTCAAATGTTTTTCTGTTCTATATTTTGTTTAATACTGCTCCAATTCTTATTATTTCCTTTCTTCTGGCACTTGAGGGATTCTTTTGCTGCTCTCTTTCTACTTGTTGCAGTCATAGGGTTAATGTTTTGATTATGGCCCTTTCTTCTTTTTGTATATGTGCATTTATTGATATAGGCTGACCTCTGAACACTGGTTTTGCTGTGTCCCAAAGTTTCTGGTAGGATGTGTTTTCATTCTCATTTGATTCTATGAATTTCTTTATACCATCCTTAATTTCTTATTTGACCTATTAGTTTCAGAGCAAGGTGTTCTTCAGTTTCCATGTGTGTTTTTTTTTTTTCCCCTTGGTTTTTCTGTTGTTGATTTCTACTTTTATGGCTTTATGGTCAGAAAAGATGCTTTGTAATATTTCGATGCTTTAGATTTTGTTAAGGCTTGCTTTATGGCCTAATATGTGGTCTATTCTGGAGAATATTCCATGTGCATTGGAAAACAAAGTATACTTGGCTGCTGCTGGGTGGAGTGTTCAGTATATGTCCATGAGATCAAGTTGGTTGATTGGAGCATCTAGATCTTCTGTGTCTTTGTTGAGCTTCTTTCTGGATGTTCTGTCCTTCACCTAAATTGGTCTGTTGAAGTCTCCTACTACTATTGTGGAGCCGTCTATCTCTCTTTTCAGTGCTGTTAGTTTGTTTCATGTATTTTGGAGCCCTGTCGTTGGGTGTGTAAATATTTATTATAGTTATGTCCTCCTGGTGTAGTGACCTTTTATCATTATATAGGGTCCTTCCTTATCCTTTGTGGTGATTTTACTTTAAAGTCTATTTTGTCAGAGATTAATATTGCCACTCCTGCTCTTTTCTGAGTGTTGTTAGCTTGATATATTTTTTTCCATCCTTTTAGTTTTAGTCTGTTTGTGTCTTTAGGTCTAAGGTGTGTCTCTTGTAGGCAGCATATAGATGGATCATGTTTTTTTATCTAATCTGCCACTCTCTGTCTCTTTATTGGTGCATGTAGTCCATTTACATTCAGCATAATTATTGATAGGTATGAGTTTAGTGCTGTCATTTTGATGTCTTTATTTGTGTGTTGTTCACAGTTCTTTGTTCTCCTTAATTTTCTGTGCTGAGTCATTTTTCTTTATGTATTTTCTATTCATCTTTTTCATTGTTGTTGATTTTGTGTTTGCTGAGTCTTTATTTTTCTAGTTTTTATTTTGACTTGTAGGGTTGTTAGTTTCCTTTCTGGTTACCTTAGTATTTCCCCCTATTTTTGTAAGTTTATCCTAGTCTTTTAATTCTTTATATCTCCTTGACTTCCTCTCCATATGAAAACTTGATGTCTACGTTTTTTAAGTCCCTCTTTTTTGTTTTAATGTTGTCATCTTTTACATATTGACATCTTTTTCCCTATTTTCAGTATTTTATCTTTGTTTACTTTCTTGGCTTCCCTATCTGGGTTGATACCTGGTTGCTCTGTCCTGTGTTCTACTCTTGGGTTGTTATCTGATGTTACTGATTTTCTAACTGGAGGATTCCCTTTAGTATTTCTAGTAATTTTGGTTTGGTTTTTGCAAATTCCCTAAAACTTCGGTTTATCTGAAAATGCTCTAGTTTTACCATCGTGTTTGAAAGACAGTTTTGCTGGATATATAATTCTTGGCTGGCAGTTTTTTTTCCTTCAAGACTTTATATATGTCATCCCCTTGCCTTCTTGCCTGCATGGTTTCTGCTGAGTAGTCTGAGCTTATTCTTATTGACGCTCCTTTGTAGATGACTTTTTGCTTATCCCTAGCCACCCTTAAAATTCTCTCTTTATCTTTGGTTTTAGCAAGTTTGATTATAATATGTCTTTGTGACTTTCTTTTGGGATCAACCTTATGTGGGGGGTTCAATTAGCATCTGTAATCGATATCTTGTCATCTTTCACGGTATCAAGGAAGTTTACTGCCAACAAATCTTAAACAATTGTCCCTGTATTTTCTGCTTTCCCTCCCTGTTCTGGTACTGCAATCATTCCTAGGTTATTTCTCTTGATAGAGTTCCACATACTTCTTAGGGTTTCTTCATTGTTTTTAAAGACGTTTATCTGATTTTCCCTCAAATAAGATGATGTCAGGTGCTTTATCTTCCATCTCACTAATTCTGACTTCCATTGTCTCAATTCTGTTCCTATGACTTTCTATTGAGTTGTCTAATTCTGAAATTTTATTGTTAATCTTCTAGATTTCTGATTGCTGTTTCTCTATGGATTCTTGCAGCCTGTTAAATTTGTCATTATGGTCTTCTCTAATCTTTTTAATTTCCTCTGTTGTGTGTTCTGCATTTTGATTAATTTCCTTCCTCATTTCTTGAAGAGTTCTGTATATTAATCTTTTGTATTCTGCCTCCAGTAATTCCAAGAAATTTTCCTCCTCTGGAAAATTTCTAGATTCTTATTTGGGAGCTTGCTGAAGCCATCATGGATTGCCTCTTCATGTGATTTGATATTGACTGTTGTCTCCGAGCCATCAGTAAGTTATTATATTTATTTATTTTATGTTTGCTTACTGTGTCCTTGCTTCTTGTTTTCTTTTGATATGCCCAAATAGGCTGCTCGTATAAGTTAGTTTGATAATTGGCACCTTTGAAGCTCTTATGTCCTGTCACCAGGTGGTTAGATCTGCTACTAGGTATGTGAGCTCAGAAGTCCGCCCACTCCTGCAGTATGGATTCAGCTCAGGTGCCCAGGTAGATAGCCACCAAGTGTTTGGTGTAGGCTCTCACTTACAGTCCTTGACAGGCATAGGGGATTGGTGTAGGCACAGGCACCTGGCTGCAACAAGGGGACACACTTTGAAGAAGGCAGGGGGCTGACGGTCGCCCTGAGTGTCTAAGAGGAAAGCATGTCCCTGTTCCCTAGAATGTGCAGGTGGATGGGTTTTGTAACCGGACTGTGAGCACCCAGTGCTGTTGGCTGTAAGGACTTGGGGGCAGCTCTTATCCATGAGCCCCTATCATAGGTGGCTAGGTGGCATGGGTGGATCCACCAGTCCATAGGACCCTGATGTGGGTAAGTGAAGACCCTGCTTAATGGGCAGAGCTGTGTCAAATGTCAAGAACCTGCAACTTCACAGATGAAACTGTTGAAGTTAGAGTTCCAGTATATACCCTGTTGTACTGTGGTAATGAGGGCCTATGCTGTTGAGATGGGTCCACACAAGTCTATGCAGGGAAAGGCACTCAAAGTCTGTGGATCCCTTATGCCTGTACCTAGGCAAAGGACCTGTGCCTGCCCTGGATTCCTGGCTTAGGTGACCAGGTAGATTATTTTATCCCTTGTTTGTTAATTTCTTCACTTTCCAAGGCAGGGTGAATGGCTCTGGGAGTGTGATGGATCCTACTTCTAGCCCAGGGGACTCGGCAATTGCTAAAGCCATTCCGGGTCCCAGTGCAGAGCAGGGAGCGGGGAGGTAAATGGGAGAGAGGTTTTTCCCTAAGGGGTTTTTCTTGACCCATGCGGTAGGCGATAGGCAATTAGTTATCTTTGTCTGGATCGAGGGCCACTTCTCACTGGTTCTTGGAGGTCTCTCTGGCACTGGGTCTCTCCTAGTGCGGAAAATGCACCTCCAGAGCACGGCTGCTTGCCTCCCTCACTGCTCACCAACAAGCTGCTCAGGCCTGAAAGGCCCAGGGTCTCACCAGGTAAAGTCTGGCAACTCCTCACTGCTTCCAGACCATCTCTCCCTCTCCATGCCACTTAGACTGGTTCCTCCACTCTGCTTTTGATGTTCAGGTCTCCCAGATAGCCATATATAATCGAATCAGTTGTTTTTTTGGGTCTTTGTTGTAAGAGTGTTCACCAGGAGTGTCTGACTACTCCACCATCTTGGCCCCACCTCATCTTCCGACTTCTTGACTGCTGCTTCCATATGCGTTGACTGTGGATCCAAGTAAAAAGAAATCCTTTACAACTTCAAAGTTTTCTCCATTGATTTTGATGTTGATTATTGGTCAAGTTGTGAGGATTTTTGTTTTCTTTATGTGGAGGTGCAGTCCAAACTGAAGGCGGTAGTCTTTGATCTTCATCAATAAATGCTTCAAGTCCTCTTGACTTTCAGCAAGCAAGGTTGTGTCACTTGCATATCACAGGTTTTTAATGAGTCTTCCCCCAATCCTGATGTCACCATCTTATTCATATAGTTCAGCTTCCAGGAATATTTTTCTCAGCATACAAATTGAATAAGTATGGTGGAAGTATACACACTGATGCACACCTTTCCTGATTTCAAACCTCACAGTATCCCCTTATTCTGATCGAATGACTGCCTCTTGGTCTATGTACAGGTTCTTCACGAGCAAATTTAAGTGTTCTGGAAATTCCCATTCTTCTCAATATTATCAATAATTTCCTATGATCTACCGAGTCAAATGTCTTTTCATAGTCAATAAAACACAGACAAACCTTTTTCTGGAATTCTCTGCTTTCAGCCAAGATCCATCTGACATCAGCAGTAATATACCTTGTTCCATGTCCTCTTCTGAATCCAACTTGAATTTCTGGCAGTTCCCTGTCAAAGTACTGTTGCAACCGCTTTTGAATTATCTTCAGCAAAATTTTACTTGTGTGTGATACTAATGATATTGTTTGATAATTTCCACATTCTGTTGGATCACCTTTCTTTGGAATGGGCACAAATACGGATCTTTTCCAGTCGGTAGGCCATGTAGCTGTCTTCCACATTTCTTAGCATAGACAAGTGATCACCTCCAATGCTGCATCCATTTGTTGAAACACTTCAACTAGTATTCTGTCCTTTCCTGGAGCCTTATTTTCACCAATACCTTCAGTGCAGCTTGGACTTCTTCCTTCATTACCATAGATTCTTGATCATATTCTACCTCCTGAAATGGCTGAGTATCAACCAATTATTTTTGGAACAGTGACTCTATATTCTTTCCATCTTCTTTTGATGCTTCCTGCTTCATTCAATCTTTTCCCCATAGCATCCTTCAATATTGCAACTCTAGGCTTGAGTTTTTTCTTCAGTTCTTTCAGCGTGAGATATGCTGAGAGTGTTCTTCCCTTTCAGTTTTCTAACTTCAGGTCTTTGTACATTTATTTTATTATAATACTTTCTTTGTCTTCTCGAACCATCCTTAGAAATCCTCTGTTGAGCTCTTCAACGTTTCTTCTGTTCACTTTAGTTACTCTATATTCAAGAGCAAGTTTCAGAGTCTCTTCTGACATCTGTTTTGGTCTTTTCTTGCTTTCCTGCCTTTTTAATGACCTCTTGCTTTCTTCATGTATGATGTCCTTGATATCATTCCACAACTCCTCCGGTCTTTGGTCATTACTGTTCGATGCATCAAATCTTCTGTTGAGATGGTCTCTAAATTCAGGTGGGATATATTCAAGGTCATGTTTTGGCTCTCGTGGACTTACTTTAATTTTCTTCTGCTTCAGATTGAACTTGCATAGGAGCAATTGATGGTCTGTTCCGCAGTCGGCCCCTGGCCTTGTTCTCACCGATTATATTGAGCTTCTCCATTGTCTCTTTCCACAGATGTAGTTGATTTGATTCCTTTGTATTCCATCCAGCAAGGTCCACGTGTATAGTTGTCAACTACATTGTTGAAAAAAAGTATTTGCAATGAAGAAGTTGTTGGTCTCGGCAAAATTCTGTCACGAGATCTCCAGAGTAGTTTCTGTCAACAAGGCCATATTTTCCAACAACTGATCCTTTTACTTTGTTTCCAACTTTCACATTCCAATCACCGGTAACTTGCTATGCATCTTGATTGCATGTTTCTTCAATTTCTGCATGGAAAAGTTGGTAAAAATCTTCAATTTCTTCATCTTTTGGCCTTAGTGGTTGGTGCATAAATGGGAATGATCGTTGTATTAACTTGTCTTCCTTGTAGGTATACAGATATAATCCTATCACTGACAGCATTGTACTTCAGGATAGATCTTGAAATGTTGTTTTTGACCATGAATTCAATGCCATTCCTCATCAATTTTTCATTCCCAGCTTAGTAGATCATATGATTGTCCTATTCGAATTGTCCAATACCAGTCCATTTCAGCTCACTAATGCCTAGGATAGCAATCTTTATGTGTTCCATATCATTTTTTATGACTTCCAGTTTTCCTAGATTCATACTTTATACATTCCATGTTCTAATTATTAATTGATGTTTGCCGCTGTTTCTTCTCATTTTGAGTTTTGCCACATCAGCAAATGAAGCTCCGGAAAGCTTGACTCCATACATGTCTTTAAGGTCAACTCTACTTTAGGAGGCAGCTATTCCCTAGTTGTATTTTGAGTGCCTTCCAACCCTAGGGACTCATCTTACAACACAATTAGCAGACAATGTTCAGCTGCTATTCATAAGGTTTTTACTTCCTAATTTTTCAGAAGTAGGTCACCAGCTCCCTCTTCCTAGTCTGTCTTAGTCTGGAAGCTCTGCTGAAACCTGTCCACCATGGGTGACTCTGCTGGTATTTCAAATACCGGTGGCATAGCTTCCAGTATCACAACACCACACAAGCCACTACTGTATGACAAACTGACAGAGGAGTGGTAGGGAGCTATTGTAAATGGTATTATTTTCTTGATTTCCTTTTCAGAGTTCTCCTTGTTATTGTAGAGGAACCCAGCTGATTTTTGTTTGTTGATCTTGTACCCTGGCACTTTGTTGAATGCTTCTATTAGTTCCAGTAACTTTCTTGTGGAATCTCTGGGGTTTTCTATGCATAAGATCAAGTCATCTGAGACTAAGGATAGTTTTACTTCTTCCTTTCCAGTTTGGATACCCTTAATTCCCCTTTCTCACCTTATTGCTCTGGCTACGACTTTCAGTACAATATTGAAAAAGAGTGGTGATAGTGAGCATCTTTGTCTGGTTCCTGTTCTCACAGCAAAGGCTCTCATTCTTTCTCTGTTGAGAAATAATGGTGTCTTTTGGTTTGGAATATATGTCCTTAATTATCTTGAGGAATTTCCCCTCTCTTCCTATTTTGTGATAGTTTTTATCAGAAATGGTGTTGGATTTTATCAAATGCCTTTTCTGCATAGATGGAGATGATCATGTGACTCTTTTCCCTTGTTTTATTTATGTGGTGAATTATGTTGATTGATTTTCTAGTATTGAACCACCCTTGCATCCATGGTATGAATCCTGCCTGATTAACATGCATTATTTTTTGATATGCTTGAATTCTGTTGGCTCAAGTTTTGTTGAGAATGTTCGGGTCTATATTCAGGAGAGATATTGGCCTGTAATTTGCTTTTCTTGTGATATCTTTGCCTGGATTTGGTATCAGGGTTATGCTTGCTTCATAGAATGAATTAGAAGTATTCCGTCCTTTTCTATCTTGTAGAATAATTTGAGTAGAATCGGTGTTCAACTGGTTATTTTATACTCATACTTCATATATGTACTCCTCTTGGTATGCATGTGTGTGTGTCCATAGTTGTATATGTGTATATTTCGTTACATTATAAGAATACTGACCAGTAGAAGAAGGAGGAAGAGCTATTAGAAGTTTTGTTTTCTTACTGTTAAACTAAACTTTCTTAGGGGGGGAAAAAAGCCACCCTTCCCAAGTTATCAACGTAATAGTTAACAGATAAAATGATCCCGATTAAAAAGAAAATAAGCTGATGTCGTTCCTCTTTCAAAAACCATCCAAGGGCTCCCCGCCTCATTCTGATTAAATAAAGTCTTTAAGATGGACTGAAAGGCTCTAATACAGGGATCAGGAAAAAACTTTCTGTAAAGAATCAGATAGTAAATATGTCAGACTTTGTGGGGCTCTACCGGGTCTACTGCAAATACACAGATTTTCCATCTTAGGATGAAAGCAGCCATACCTGTTAGCACAGAGTTGATTCGGACTCATAGTGACCCTACAGGACAGAATAGAACTGCCCCATAAGGTTTCCAAAGATGTAATCTTTACAGAAGCAGACTGCCACATCTTTCTCCTGCAGAGTAGCTGGTGGGTACCAACTGTTGACCTTTCTTTAGCAGCTGAGTGCTTAATCCCTTCCTTGACCAGGGTTCTTAAATGAATGGGCATGGCTATGGTTATATTCAGTAAAACTATTTCTGGAACAGAAATTTGATTTTCATAATATTTTCACGTGTAAAATAATATTTTTCTTTGGATTTTTTTCCAACCATTTTAAACACAAAAACCATTCTTAGCTCGGGGGCCATCCAAAAAACAACACTTTGCTGACTCCTGCTCTACAAGATCTGGCCCCCTGTTATCTCTCTGGTCTTATTTCTTACTCCTCTTCTTTCCCCTTGCTAGGCTGGCTTCAGGGATACTGTACTTGTTGCTGTCAACATCAGGCCTGATGCCTGTGCCTTACTGTTTTGGTTACTCCTTAGAGGAATACACTTTCCCCAGCTAGTCAGTGACTTACTCCCTCATCTCTTTCAAATCTTTGCTCTGATGTCGCTTACAATATCCAGAAGATATCTGACTTCTATTTTTTCGGTTTGCTAATGAATAGTGCTTAACAGCTAATGTGGAACTAATTAGCATTCCAGTGTCTTAATTTGAGCATTAAGAAGACTTCTTTGCCATGTGCTTGCAATTTGTAAATGAAAACCAATTATTGACTGCATAAATACAAGTGAGCAACCTATCACTTCCTCCCAAATATTTTTGTTTGGATGGAATATTCATATGTCATTTTCAAATTACTGTATGTGTACTCTCGGCTTTATTATTTCTTTCTCATTACCAAAGACTGACAGCACAGATTTTCTTCACCAAGATTAAAATTGTCATTTGAATTACTATACACAAAGACCAATTCTCCAATTTATTTCATCATTAAAAAAATATATGTATATACATATTATGTACATACATATGCAAATATGTATGTATATGTTCATGAAGCTAAACTCTGTGCTATGGAACAATGTACAGTTCTTCTGAATTTTACTAGTCTACAACATTCTCCCAGAGGACATATAACAATTTTGGGAGGTAGGGTTCAAATTAATATTTACATTAAAATATAAACACTACTCTTGCACAAGCACTCGTATTACCTTTATTGGAAGGGAAAAACTGAGTATTAATAAAAAGTACAGCCTTCATTACAAAAAAAAAAAAAATTAAGCCGTACTCACAGGACCTTTCACTACACAACACAATCACAGCCCATATAGTAAAGAACACTAGTCCTGTTCTTGAAGAAATTATTCATTCTTGGCTCCACTGCATAGGAATAATGCACTTAATTAAGCTATCATTGTGACAAATTGAATGTGATAAGACAGTGAATTAAGCTAATCTCACTTTTAATTAGACAAAATTGAAGAGAGAGACAGAAGATACACTAAACTCTGGATTCAGGGAAGACCAAAACACAACAAATTCCACTGTAAAATACATTAGTTGGGCTGTCTTATTAGCCCTTTAGTCATTGTGGGTATAATGGCATACCAAACCAAAAAGCCAAACCCGTTGCCACTGACTCCGTTTCAACTCATAGCGACCCTATAGGACAGAGTAGAACTGCCCCATAAGGTTTCCAAGGAGTGCCTGGTGAATTCGAACTGTCGACCTTTTGGTTAGCAGGTGAATGCTTAACCACTCTGCCAACAGGGCTCCAAAATGGTATACCAGCCACTTTTTATGCTTCTGGACCTCATAGGTAAGGCATTATTCCAGTTCTAATGCATTTAGCCTCAAGGCGGATCCCTATTGAAATGTATGAAGATCAACAGACCCGAGTTGGAGCCTCATAGTTGTGTAACTTGAGCATTCCATAGCCTTTTTTCCTTTAATTCTGAGAGATAAGGCTTGCAAGCGTTAATTATGGCTTTCTTGTGTGATAGTTAGGGAGCCCTGATGGGTTTGTTTTCCTTTTTCTGAGTCATATTTGGAAAACCAGAGTTTCCCCCATGTAACCTAATGGAAAGGTGTTCTCGGTAAACTAACCATTTAGTTCTTATTGGTATATTGTCATACCACAGATCAGTGGCGACACAGTGCCACTCACCTTATTGGTGGTTTGTATTACCAGATCATATTTCTCAAAATCCATACTACCAAACAAAAATTTAAAAACACTCAATTAGTATTAAGCATGCATTCCAATACTGAAAACACAAAGCATCAAAATAATTTTTTTAATAAAAATTTAGTAACAAAAGGGTTAGTTCATATTAAAATAGCAAGCCAAAATCCAAGCAGACAACCGTATCTTAATTCACTGAAAACATTCTCAGATAACTTATTTTTATTTGAAAATATTTATTTCTTTGTAATATCTAGACAAGACTCTTCCTCTGAGAAAACATGTTTTCCACTTTTTTATTCTTCTTCTGAAAAAGAGCAATTAGTTCTATAATGACGAAAGTATCATCCATTTCCAGAACGTATATTCTGTACCCCTCTTGAAACAGTGCCGTCTATCTATATTTACAGATCACTTGTAATGCTCTTGTATCCTAAGGTGTGTGATTGTAATGAAAATAAAAATTCATCAAAATAAACAGCAAAAAAAAACACATGCAAAATGTAGCAATCCTTGTTGATTACCAGGGATGGGAGGGGAGGGGGGGAATACTAAATAGGCAATAGATAAATGGTACCTTGGGTGAGAGGTGAGATAGTACACAGTACAGGGGAAACTAAAACAACCTGCACAAGGAAAGGTCATGGAGGCCCTACAAACACATCCAAACCCCCCGAGGGACTGAGTTGTTGGACGTTGGGCTCTGGGGACCATGGTCTCGGGGAACATCTAGCTCAATTGGCATGACACTACTTATAAAGATAATGCTCTACATTCTACCTTGGTGAGTACTGTCTGGGGTCTTAAAAGCCTATGAGCGGCCATCTAAGATACTCCACTGGTCTCATCCCTTCGGGAGCAAGTGAGAATGAAGAGAACAGGATACAACGAAAAGATTAGTCCAAAGGACTAATTGTCTACAGCTACCAAGGCCTCCACCGGACTGAGTCCAGTACAGCTAGATGGTGCCCGGCTACCACCACTTACTGCTCTGACCAGGATCACAACAGAGGGTTCTGGACAGAGCTGGAGAAGGATGTAGAGCATAATTTTAACTCCCCCCCCCCCAAAAAAAAGACCAGATTTACTGGCCTAAAGAATACTGGAGAAACCTCAAGAGTGTGGCCCCCAGACACCCTTTCAGCTCAGAGGTGAAGTTACCTTCGAGGTTCGATGTTAAGCCTGGGAGAGGACAGCCCAGTAAAACTAAATGGGACTAACGAAGTACAGGAGTCTGGTGACAAAGGCCAGAAGGCAGAGGGGGAGTAGGAAACTGATGATAAGGAAGACAAGTTGAGTAAGGACACTGTCGATGTATTGTGAGATTGTTGACCACTGTTATAGGGCAACATTTGTAGTAACTATTAAATGGGAGGCTGTTTTCTCCTGTAAGCCTTCATCTTGGGCGAGAATGGCAGCACAATTGGAAGAGCATAGTCAATATCACTTAAATGTGTAAGTAAAAAGTTTTGAAATGGTGTTAAAAAAAAAAAAAAAAAACCAAATGAGATTAATGAGCTACAGTAGTCCAGTGACAAGGGCCAGAAGACAGAAGGGGACAAGAAAGTCCCCTGGTGATAGGGAACACAAGGTGGAGTAAGGATATTCTTGATGTGTTGTGAGATTGTTAACCATTGTCATAGGGCAACATGTGTAGTAACTGTTAAATGAGAAACTATTTTGTTCTGTAAGCCTTCATCTTAAGTGAGAATAACAGCACAGTTGGAAAAGCGGAGTCAATGTCACTGAACTGTGTATGTAGAAATTTTTGAAACGGTGTATCTTTGGCTATCTGTATTTTCATCAAAAAAAAAAAAAGGTTGAGAATTTAGAGGCTTAATATGTTGTGGGGTTGTTAACCAATGTCATAAAACAACATGTGTACTACTGTTTCATGAGAAACTATTTGTTCTGTGAGCCTTTACCTGAAGTACAATAAAAAAAAAAAAAAAAACTCACAGGTGCCTATAATACTATGTATCCTTGAAAAGTTTCAAAATAAATTTTCAAAAAGTATCTAAAGATTAATGTGAACATTCAGGCATACTAATAGCAAAATGTAAACAATCACCCAGAATTAATAGGAAAGTCATAAAGTGTCAGCATAATGGCATCATTCGTGTTTTTAAGCTAAATACCATGATTTTTAAAGTCTAAAATCTACTTGATATGATTATATTCTTTTCACATATATATATATATATATATATATCTCAGTGTGCAATGTCATTAATTGTGGAATTATTTTGCATGAAATTAAAATTAAGAAAATGTTTTTCTTTTAAAAAACCCCACAATAAACTAAAGTAATAATTATTGAACTTTTGTTCTTTTGCTCCTAAACAAATATTTGCCCAATGGTATTTTCAAATGTTAGGAAATGTCAGACATTTTAGGTCATTAACTGGAAAAGATATGAATTCTTAATCCGAAAGGAGTTTACTTTTTCTATTAATTCTTTAGATTGAACTGTGATTAAAGCTATAAGTCAAAGAAATAAAAATTATTCCATGTCACAGAAGGATATTTTCTTACTAAAAATGAAAATCAAGAGGACGTTTATAACCTTTACTGTGTCTTTTGTAAATCAGTACTCCTTACCCATTCTTTATTTTTGCTATCTTCTTGATTTAACATTCAAGTCCATCAAAATTTTAACCTAAGCTTAAGCCTTTGAAATGTAAAATGAACGCTGTACATGTTTTTAAATTCAATTACTATTTAAACCAAGGTAACATAGTAGAATAAAAGCTATTTATTTTTTTAAAAATGGGTGATCTAAGACATTAGAACATTATTTTCACCAGGCAAGGACTCAGTAAGATCAATTCAAGTACACATTATGATTTGGGTGTGTATTTTTTTTTAATATTATCAAGGCATTCTGTTAAATGAAAACGTGTTTTGTGCCCATGAATTAAATTTGTCCAGGAAGTTCATAAAAGCATAGAAAATATTCTAAGACGATACTTAAAAAAAACTATATTATCATTGTTTTATCTCTAAAATCTAAAAATGATCTTGAATTCTCCAGCCTTAATGGTGTTGTTTTAGAAGCTACAATAAATTTTCTCAGCTCTCCATGAAAACAATGCAATCGTTCATTTGTCCAACAACTCTTTAGGAGTACCTACCATGCACCAGGCACCCTGCTTGTCCCTGGAGATTTAAGGTAAGCAAAGTAGAAAATGTCCTTGTCTTAAAGAGCTAATTTTTGTGAAAAAGGGAAATTTGTTTATTTACAATAGGGTAAGAGACTGCATTCCAACATACAGTAGACATATATGTTTCTCTTGCATGTATCTACACATACTTAGATTCTACAAATAGAATTAGGGCACCTGCAGACTAAATGAGTTAATGTCAGTTTTCGAGCTTATTATATCTACTGCACCACAAAGAGAATGTAGACTATACCAAACAATAGGGATTCAAGGTAGATTTCATCAATATAAAAAATACATATTCTGATCACAAAGCACCAGGTATGCTAATTACAATTAATATGCTACACATATAAAAGTTACATATCCTAACAAAATTTGAGAAGCCTAGTTTTTTCTTAAAATATGAAAACTGGTCCAATAATAACAGTTTCTTAAAACATAGAAAATCATAGTTTTTTTTTTTTTTAATTTTACTTCAGGTGAAGGTTTACAGAACAGTTTCTCATGAAACAGTAGTACACATATTGTTTTATGACATTGGTTAACAACCCCACAACATGTCAACCCTCTCCCTTCTCGACCTTTTTTATTTTCTGGTGAAAATATACATAGTCAAAGATACACCATTTCAAAAATTTCTAAATGCACAGTTCAGTGACATTGGCTATGCTCTTCCAATTGTGCTGCTATTCTCACTTTAGATGAAGGTTTACAGAACAAAATAGTTTCTCATTAAACAGTACACATGTTGCCCTATGATGTGGTTAACAACCTCACAACACATCAACAATATCCTTACTCAACCTTGGGTTTCCTATCACCAACTTTACTCTCCCCTTCTGCCTTCCAGTCCTTGTCCCTGGACTGCTGTGCCTCATTAGTCCCATTTGGTTTTATGGGGCTGTCCACTCCCTAGCTGAACGGTGAACCTCAGAGATGACTTCACCACTGAGCTAAAAGGGTGTCTGGGGGGCATACTCTCGGGGTTTCTCCAGTCTCCATTAGGCCAGTAAATCTGGTGGGTTTTTTTTGTGAGTTAGAATTTTGTTCTACATCCTTCTCCAGCTCTGTCCAGAACCCTCTGTTGTGATCCTGGTCAGAGCAGTCAGTGGTGGTAGAGGGGCACCATCTAGCTGTACTGGACTCATTACGGTGGAGGCCTTGGTAGCTGTGATCCATTAGTCCTTCGGACTAATCTTTCCCTTGTATCCTGTTCTCTTTACTCTCCCTTGCTCCCGAAGGGATGAGACCCGTGGAGTATCTTAGATGGCCGCTCACAGGCTTTTAAGACCCCAGACTCTACTCACCAAGGTAGAATGTAGAACATTGCCTTTATAAACTGTGTTATGCCAGTTGAGCTAGATGTTCCCGAGACCATGGTCCCCACAGCCCTCTGCCCAGCAATTCAGTCCCTCAAGGAGATTCGATGTGTCTAGGGAGCTTCCATGACTTTTCTTTGTACAAGTTGTGCTGCTTTCCCCAGTATTGTGTACTGTCTCACCCTTCACACAAGTTTTTTGTTTGTTTTTACTGAGCTAATAAGAAGATACTAAAATGTGATTTAGACTACACAGTTATTAAAGGGATTTCAATAAGAAATGGGAGCATAAGAAAGTAGACATGGAAAATGCTATACAATAATAACACAAAGGAAGAATTATCTAAGTGTGGTGCAACATATTTATTTAATGAAGAGATTATCAATCTTTAAAATTTGGATCTGACTTTTCCAATATTATATAGATGTAAGACTAGAAAAATCAGATAAATTGGTAAATATATATAAGATAGATAAGATACATTACTCCCAAAATTGTTAAACTCTAACATTACAAAATAATCATAAAATGATGTTAAGGAATTATTGTATTTTTAAACAAAGAACATGCACCTTCTATGTTTGTTTGCCAACAACATGTTAAAAAAACTTAGGCATAGTGGTGCTTATGAAAATACCTAGCAGGGGGAGGATGCAGCTGGAAAACAAATGTAGAAGGTGTGCATTATTTGTGTAAAAATATGGTAATTATACATATGCACTATTTATGGAGTGCAGTATTCACCAAGATTGGAGGAAGACTCATTAACAACCTGTGATATGCAGATGACACAACCTTGCTTGCTGAAAATGAAGAGGACTTGAAACACTCACTAATGAAGATCAAAGACTAGAGCCTTCAGTATAATACACCTCAATATAAAAACAACAACAAAAATCCTCACAACCGGCCCAACAAGCAACATCATAATAAACAGAGAAAATATTGAAACTGTTAAGGATTTCATTTTACTTAAATCAACAAACAACATCCATGAAAGCAGCGGTCAAGAAATCAAATGACATACTGCATTGGGCAAATATGCGGCAAACGACATTTTTACTGTGTTTTTTTGTGATGTCACTTTGATGTCTAGGGTGTGCTTGAGCCAACCCATGGTACTTTCAATCACTTCATATGAATGTCAAAGCTGGACAATAAAAAGTAAAGACCAAAGAAGAATGGATGCATTTGAATTATGGTTTTGGTGAAGAATATTGAATACACCATGGACTGCCAGAAGAATGAACAAATCTGTCTTGGAAGAAGTATAGTCAGAGTGCTCCTTAGAAGCGAGAATGGTGAGACTTTGTCTCAAGCACTTTGGACATATTATCAGTAGGGGCCAATCCCTAGAGAAGGACATAAAGCTTAACAAAGTAGAGGGTCATGGAAAATAAGAAGACCTTCAATAAGACAGACTGAAACAGTTGTTGCAACAATGAGCTTAAACATAGCAAAGACTGTGAAGCTGGAGCAGGATTGGGCGACATTGTGTTCTGGTATACATAAGGTGGCTACAAGTCCATTTCTACAGCACCTAACAAGAACATTCATTTCTATATGAAAACTGAGTGAAATAAAAACAATTAATTATTATTATTATTAATTTACTTATTTTACAGATTTTTATGGAAATATCAATCCCAACAGTTATTATTATAATAGTTATAATGTCTTTCCTATGCCTTCGATCTTGCATATGTACACTGTTTTAGCTATCTAGTGTTGCTATAACAGAAAAACCACAAGTGGATGCCTTCAACAAAGAGAAGTATATTCTCTCACAATCTAGGAGGCTGGAAGTCTGAATTCAGGGCACTAGCTCTAGGGGAGGGTTTTCTCTCTGTTGATTCTGGGGGAAAGTCCTTGTCATCAATCTTTCCCTCCCTAGGAGCTTCTCAGCACAGCAACCCCAGGTCCACAGGATGCACTCTGCTCCCAGTGCTTCTTGCTTCGTGACATGAGGTCCCTATCTCTCTCTCTGCGCACTTCTCTCTTTTATATCACAAAAGAGATTGACTCAAGATACAACCTAATCCTGTAAATTGTGTCCTGCTTCACCTCATTAACATAACTGTCTGTAATCCTGCCTCATTAACATCATAGAAGTTAGGATTTACAACACATAAGATAATTACATCAGATCACTAAATGGAGGACAACCACACGATACTGGGTATCATGGCCTAGCCAAGCTGATATATATTTTGGGGGACACAATTTAATCCATAACACACATTCAGAACATTCAGCTCTTCCAAAACTGTTTTATTTCTACTGCAAAAATTTCCTTTCTATTAATAGCAATTCATTGTATAAGAAAACGTGAAATGAACTTAATTGTGGTATGTAAGTTAAATTTTTTAATTTTTGTTAAATTGTTTTATTCACTATTATTTGTCAGAATAAATATTTTATGATAAACCAGGAATAATCATATAAAGTTAATACTTCTAAAAGATTTTGCAGCTGAAGGTCCTATTGTTATCTGCCCTCCTTCTCTGTGCAAGGCACACACAATTCCTAGAACATTATTTATTCACCAAATATGTTGTTGACTGAGTGAAACTCTAAAGAGAATGAATTCAGAGAGAGTAGATCTATTATTACTTCTCTATTTCTGTAAACACTACTTAGCTAATACTCCCACCAGATTAAAGTTTTACATTTACATAGTGTTTAGTAGTTTTTCAAATTTTTTCCAGATTCATAATAATTAACTATAACAACTTATTTGGTAGATCCATTGGCTCAGGGGTTTGAAGAATAGTGATTTTCAGTTATCTACATCCAAACATTCACACATTACATACAGAATCAATCTATTTCTGATCAAAATATCCTCTCGTTACGCCATGTTACTCTTGGCTATTTATTATTTTCTAATAACTAGATCTCAACTTTTGCCTGAGTCCAACCTTATCCAACAATCATCATAACAGTAACACAAAACCAATAGTTGTTTATTGGCTTGATACTTTACACTTGGTTAGAGTAATGCAACAACAGCAAAAAATGTCTCAAAAGAAGGGGGCATAACTATGATAGGGAGCATGTAACATTTAAATTTAAAGCTTGCATTATTTCAAAAAGATTTAAGACCGGTGATTCAACTTTCAAATACAGTTACAGTATAATGATAACCAAATGCCGTAAATGTAATCAATCTAATTCAACAGTGGAGGGAATGGAACAGCTGAATCTAGGAACTGGGAATTCAAAGTTATTTCATTTTAGATAAGTGATTCGTTATCGACCTCTATATTACAGGAAAATAAAAACAACAGTAAATTACATGGCATGATATAGATACAAATTAATATTTATAATGTAATTTAATAGCTATGCATTTTAATAATATACTTAGTGGCTTTTCAATCAAATAAAACATATATGTTTAGTTTATAAAGACAATGTTCTACATTCTACCCTGGTGAGTACGTCTGGGGTCTTAAAAGCCTGTGAGCAGCCATCTAAGATACTCCACTGGTCTCATCCCTTCGGGAGCAAGGGAGAGTGAAGAGAACAGGATACAAGGGAAAGATTACTCCGAAGGACTAATGGATCACAGCTACCAAGGCCTCCACCAGAATGAGTTCAGTACAGCTAGATGGTGCCCCTCTACCACCACTGACTGTTCTGACCAGGATCACAACAAAGGGTTCTGGACAGAGCTGGAGAAGGATGTAGAATAAAATTCTAACTCACAAAAAAAAAAATACCAGATTTACTGGCCTAAAGGAGACTGGAGAAACCCCAAAAGTCTGGCCCCCAGACACCCTTTTAGCTCAGTGGTGAAGTCATCTCAGAGGTTCACCATTCAGCCTGGGAGTGGACAGCCCCATAATACCAAATGGGACTAATGAGGTACACCAGTCCAGGGACAAGGGCCAGAAGGCAAAAGGGGACAAGGAAGCTGGTGATAGGGAACCCAAGGTTGAGTAAGGATATTGTTGATGTGTTGTGAGATTGTTAACCATTGTCATAGGGCAACATTTGTAGTAACTGTTAAATGAGAAACTATTTATTCTGTAAGCCTTCATCAAAAGTGAGAATAGCAGCACAATTGGAAGAAGTAGTCGATGTCACTGAACTGTGCATGTAGAAATTTTTGAAATGGTGTATCTTTGGCTATGTATATTTTCACCAAAAAAAAAAAAAAAAGGTCGAGAAGTGAGAGGGTTGACTTGTGGGGTTGTTAACCAATGGCATAAAACAATATGTATACTACTGTTTCATTAGAAACTATTTGTTCTGTAAGCTTTCACCTGAAGTACAATAAAAAAAACAAATATGTGTTTACTAGTAGTATTAATTAGATCCATATATATCATTTTTTCACACCATCTTGCAAATGTTTTCATCAATTATATGGGATGATTTTTCAATCAAATATGAACATTTCTGTATCAGATACTCTCATGTAGACAGAACAAAATTTAAAAGGAAATAACTGTCTTGGATTAGAACTGAATAAAATGATGTATTTAATAAAAATTTTGCTACTTTTCAACAAAACTCAGCTTCCTTTGCTTGAAATACTGACATCATTAGCAGTGAGTCTTTTTTTTAAACATATTCCAAACAAAAGCAGAAATATATATTCCTCCTAAAGCATCAGTTTTAAAATACTAGATTTTCAATTAGACTCTCCCACATATTAGACTTATTTTCCCCCTCAAAATCCAAGTTAATTTCCATATATTGAGTGTGTGTGGGTGTATGTGTGTGTGTATACATTCTTCATTCTGCTGAAAAATTCTATTCCAAATCAAAAGAGAAAATATTTTCAATGTTTAATTAAAACTTCTGTGACTATTATGATGCGTTTAATGAAATGTAAGTTTATTTTCAGAACAGTAGGAGGATAAAATTCAGATGTGTTTAAAAAGCCACTATTTGTCTTAAATTGCTAAGAATTAGTTTGATGCCTTCCTGAACTAATTCAGAAAGGTCAGTTTATATACAAGCTCACTTAAAAAAATAGCAAATTCCTATAACCATGAGCTTCTTGTAACATCCTTTGTAAAGAACTGGCACTTATCATAGGTTAATAACAGTTTAGCTCATTTCAGAAAAGCTCCATTTAAGGTGCTTGCAAAAACCACTGCTGTCTACTGTTATACAATGTCGCTAATAAGCAATGAGATTGATTTCAGTAAGTCATCAAAACCAGTCCCATTACTTATACTCACACCTAGTGTAATAATGACAAATAAAACTACCCTTTCTGCTCCCATATTAAACAGTATGCCTGTGGCAATGACAACTGTTTGAGACTTATATAGAATTCAAAAGTAAAATTCATTGATTTTTTTTAATAATTCAATCAGAAAGCATTATTAAATAATATGTATACAAAATTTCAACCTATTAATTTATAACGTAATAAACATTTACTGAGTTCATATTATGTGTCAGACACTTATTAGGCACTGGAGATGCATTGATGAACAATACAGATAGATATATACCCTGACCCTCATGGAGCTCACAATCTAGTAGGTAAAATAGCCAACAAAAAGATAAACCAATGGATAAAAGGATCAGAGTTCACAAACTGGAGGACTAGGGCCAAATATGGTAGTCAGACATGTTTTATTTGGTCCACACAATGTTTTAAAAATATTCATTGATTTATGACATATGTATATCTGGAGCATTCACATAAATATTTAGATTTTCTGTTTCTATTGAAAAACTGAGTATTTACAACATTAGGGCTGCATTTCCAAATGGACTGGTCTTTTAGTCCCAATCCTGGCCACTCATATGGTTTTATACCAGGCCCACTTCACCTATTTATTTTATCTGCCTGGCCCCTGTTACACTTGAGTTTGTAACCTCTGAAGTACATCATAATTACAAAGTGTAATACATGCAATAAATGAAAAAGAATGAAGTAAAAAGATTGGATCAATTTAATAGATGATAGTGTTATGGATAAGTAGACCTAGTGGCACAGTGGCTAAGCTCTAGGCTGCTAACTGAAAGGTCAGCTGTTTGAAGCCACCAGCCACTCCACAGAATAAAGCTGTGGCAGTCTACTTCTGTAAAGATTACAGCCTTGGAAACTCTATAGGAAAGTTCTCCTCTGTTCCTATAGGGTCATTATGAGTTGGAATTGACTTGACGGCAAAGGGTAGTGTTATGGATAACATCTCTGAGAAAGTGATCCTAAAGGATGAAAAGAATGGCTGGGTCACACAGTGTCCTAGGCAGAAAGCAGAGCAAGGGCAAAGACACTGAGGTGGGAAAGAGTTTACCTTATATAATAAAAATACAAAAGGGAGGAGAAAAGTAGCATGAAATGAGGTCAGCGATAGATAAGAATTGCATCGTGTAGGATATTATAGGCTATGGTAAGGATTTGAATTTGATTCTAAATGCATTGAAGTCTTTATGATCTGATTTATGGTTTTCAATATTACACTAGCTGTTTTGAGGAGAAAGTAGCTGAAGACGGTAAGAATGAAAGCTGGAGAGAATGAATAGGAGACTGGTACAGTAGTATGTGGTAGATGGGCAATGATTTGGAATAGTGCAGAAGCAGTACAGATGGAGAGAACTTGATGAGTAAGACATACAGTTTTGAGGCAGAATAAATAGGGCTTGATGATGGATTGAATAGAAGTGGAAGAAAGGGAGTAACTGGGTTGAGTTGATGTTGTTACCAGTTACATAGCTAGGGATGATGAAGATGGAGCTAGGTTTGGCACAGCAGGGAGGTGGTTAGAATTTAAAATGCTTGTGAACTGTTAGAATTTAAAATGCATGGGAGGTAAGGAGTTAAATATACTCATTTATGGACCAAAACCACCAAACTCATTGCCATGGAATAAATTCCAAATCATAGTGACCCTATAGATGGTATTTAATACCATAAGAATGGAAATGATGACAAAGAAAAAGATCATAGAGAAAAAGTAGATAGCATCCTAGCACTGAGCCCTGAGGAATGTCAACAATTACAGCCTGAGTAGATGTTCTGACAATGGTACATTGTATGGTTCCTACCCACAAAGAGCTTACAGTCTAATAAAGGAGATGATATATACAAAATTATTGGATTTCGATAAGCAGAGTAACAGCAACAACATGCTGTGGTAGGTCAGAGAAGGGAAAGAATATTCATATAGGTGGGGGAAATCAAAGAAGACTAACTGGTAGAGGATGTTGATTTGGCATTAAAGAAAAAAAAAAACACCCATCAACATACAGAGGGTAGGTGGAGGAGGGAGTGAAGGGATTTCAGGTGAGAAAAAAAATTCCCCCTAAATGGAGATGCAGGACACGTTGTTCACCTTCCAGGAACCACAAGTCGTTCAACTGGTTAAAGCATAGGGTGAATGAAGGGCAATACTTTGAGATTACAAATGTTCTTAAATGTAAAAATTAAGTACTCAAGAGTATCGCTTGCCCTTCATTCTCACTACACAACCATTTAATGTGATATTCGTTGATTCGTTTTATTTCCTTTCTTTATACAGGAATTTCTACCAAGGTTCACAAATACAATAGACATGTGAAGTACAAAAGAAAGAAACAGAGGTTTATGAATTGGAGACTTCTTATTATGAAAAACATTTTGAAACTAGTAACCATCAGGCCAAGAAAAAAAACCCAAGCAGTTCATGGTTCAATAGTTTCAAAAATTATTTCCCAAATCCTTCCATAATACTTAATTCAGGGATACTAGAAATGTTGTAATTAATATTCTAATGGGATTGGTTTTTCAAGAGATGTCTGCTTTTTTTATATTTATTTGACTTTTGAAGAAGGACACCGTATATTGTCTTTCTACATCCATTTAGAAATTTTCATTTGTCCGTCAATTTGACATTTTTAAAAAATGTATTTATTTTGGTTTGTTATAAGGGAAGAGGTGGTAGATTATTAAGGTATATACTACTGTATTTTTGCCCTTTATTTAAAAAAATGTAAGTACATCTATATAAACTAAATTGAGAAAAATATTATTTCCTCCTAACACATATAACCTCCATGGGGGAAAAATAATGTTCAGCTTTCTTTTATTTCTAAACATTTAATAACAAATATGAGTGAAAAAGTAAAACCAATAAAGAACTAGAAAAAAACTGATCTTATCCTGGTATGAGTAAAGAAATTACATTTTTCCCCAACTACTCAATTTTTCCTAAAGAGGTCCAAGTGACAAGAGAAACACTGTGGCACAAATTACACACACTTCATTGGGGAAAATGTGCCTTGAGAGCGTAAGGCAAAAAATGGCCCCCTAGTGACTTGACATAATATGTTTACAAACATTAATTACTTAACGGGAGTTTCATGGTTAATTAAAAAAATATTTTTAGAAGACACGTTTGAAAATAAGTATTATGTTACTAAAAGTAAAAATACTTAACACTTAACCACTCATCCTAAAAATTAATAGATGTGCTTGTTTATTGGCCCAGGCTACAAGCTTATGCTATTAAGACAACAAAATATGGTCATTTAAGATAATAGATTAGAATAGACAAAGAAATTCAACACTTGAATGTGTGCTATCTTCTTGAAAATTTTTTTAAAATAATGCTAAAAAAAAATCTCCTGAGTGATTAAAAGATTTCAGATGCCAGTGTGCACACACTACAGATAATGAACATTTATGAAGAGCCTATGCTATTAATTTTGTTCAGCCTTAAAAAAAGTATGCTTTAAAAGATAAAACCATGTTGAAATAAATTTTATTTTGCTTAATATTAAGGAGCCCCTGGTGGCACAATGGTTAAGCGTTTGACTGCTAACCAAAAGTTCGGCAGTTCAAACTCACCAGCGGATCGTTGGAAACCCTATGGGGCAGTTCTACTCTGTCTTATAGGATCGCTATGAGTCGGAATCGACTCGATGGCAATGGGTTTTTGGTTCATTAAGGAGCCCTGGTTAAGCAGTGGTTAAGCACTTGGATGCTTACTGAAAGGCTGGTGGTTTGAAACTACCAGCTGCTCCGCGGGAGAAAGATGTGGCAGTCTGCTTCCATAAAGATTATAGCCTTGTAAGGTCATGAAAGCTCCACAGACACATCCAAACTCCCTGAGGGACTGAATTGCTGGGCAGAGGGCTGTGGGGACCATGGTCTTGGGGAACATCTAGCTCAATTGGCATAACATAGTTTATAAAGAAAATGTTCTACATTCTACATTGGTGAGTAGCGTCTGGGGTCTTAAAAGCCTGTGAGCGGCCATCTAACATACTTCACAGGTCTCACCCCTTCGGCAGCAAGGGAGAATGAAGAAAACAAGATACAAGGAAAAGATCAGTCCAAAAGACTAATGGACCATGGCTGCCAGGGCCTCCACCAGACTGAGTCCAGTACAACTAGATGGTGCCCGGCTACCACCACTGACTGTTCTAACATGGATCACAGCAGAGGGTCCCGGACAGAGCTGGAGAAAAATGTAGAGCAAAATTTTAACTCACGAAGAAAGACCAGACTCACTGGCCTGACAGACTGGAGAAACCCCGAGAGTGTGGCCCCCAGACACCCTTTTAGCTTAGTGGTGAAGTCACTTCCAAGGATCACTGTTCAGCTGGGGATTGGACAGCCCCATAAAACAAAACGGGAGTAATGAGACACAGCAGTCCAGGGACAAGGACTAGAAGGCGGAAGGGGACAGGAAAGCTGGTAATAGGCAACACAAGGTCGAGAAGGGAGAGTGTTGACATGTCGTGGGGTTGTTAACCAATGTCATAAAACAATATGTGTACTGTTTAATGAGAAGCTAGTTTGTTTCGTAAACTTTCATCTAAAGTACAACTTAAAAAAAAAAAAAACTATAGCCTTGGAAACCCTAATGGGGCAGTTCTACTCTGTCCTATAGGGTTACTATGAGTCGGAATCAACTGGACAGCAACAGGTTTGATGTTTGGTTTTGGTGGTGCAACAGTTAGCAGCTTGGCTCAAATCGAAAGGTAGGTGGTTTGAATCCACCCGTGGTTCTGTGGGAGAAAGACCCGGCAATATTGCCATCAAGTCGATTCCTACTCAGAGCAACCCTATAGGACAGAGAACTGCCCCATAGGGTTTCCAAGGAGTGGCTGGTGAATTCAAACTGCTGACCTTTTGGTTAGCAGCCCAGCTCTTAACCACTATGCCACCAAGTCTCCCCATAAAGATTACAACCTAGAAATCCCAATGGGGCAGTTCTACTGTCACATGGACTCGCTATGAGTCTAAACCAACTCCATGGTATCTAAGAACAATTATACTTATAATGGTCACTGAGTGAAAGACATAAGACCTTTTCCACAGTAAGTTATGTGTAAGGATCTTCCTTCATTCATGAGTTTAAAACGCATGACTCTTGTCTACAGTGTCACAGTAAAAATATAACGCTTATAATCAAAAAGTGTAAAATATGAATTTGACAATTAGCATCTAAAATTACTTAATCAGCAATGAAATTCTACCTATTCTTAATCTTTATTTTAACTAAGCTTATCTCTATATTTACCCCTACAACTTAGAAGGGGGTGTTGGTGGTTCAGTGATAGAATTTTTGCCTTCCATGCAGGAAACCTGGGTTTAATTCCCAGCCAATACACCTCAAGCACAGCCATCACTCATCGGTCAGTGGAGGCTTGTGTGTTGCTATGATGCTGAACAGGTTTCAGAGGAGCTTCCAGACTAAGATGAACTAGGAAGAAATGCCTAGCATTGTACTTCCAATAATTAGCCAGTGAAAACCCTATGGATCACAACAGTCCGATCCCCAATCAACGGTGGGGATGGCACTGAACAGGGGAGCATTCTGTTCCATTATGCATGTGGTTGCCATGAGCTAGGGGCTGACTCAAGGGCATCTAACAACATCTTACAGAAGTTAATAAATGGTGCCGTTGTACAAGTCACTATATTTACTTCATAGTATGGGTGAAGGGATTACTTAGTATTATTTGAAAAATACTGTAGCATGTTTCCTGCCCCTTTTCATCTTACTCCATTCTGATAGTGTGTTTTGAAGCAGTTACGATATATCATGTTAATGCAACTGGCAATATGTTATCAAAACCACAAAGCTATTTCTTATCTCAAAAAGTACAAGAAAACAAACATTCTATCATGAAAAACCTCTTGTTTAATTTTTCAAAATATTAGAAAATGTGTTTTCCCTTCACAGCTAAACTAAGAAATGCATAAAATAAACATAGAAATGCACAAACATATCTTAAGTGTTTAATGCACATTTAAGGGCACCCACGATTTACCAAGTGTCTTAGATATCTAGTGCTGCTGTAACAGAAATGCCCCAAGTAGATGTATTTAACAAACACAAATTTATTCTCTCACAGTCTAGGAGGCTAGAAGTTTGAATTCAGGGTGCTAACTCTAGGGGAAGGCTTTCTCTATTGATTCTGGGGAAAAGTCCTTGTCATTAATCTTCCCCTGGTCTAGGAGTCTCTCAGTGCAGGGATCTAGGGTCTAAAGGATGCACTCTGCTCCCAGTGCTTTTTCTCTTGGTGGTATGAGGTCCCTCTGTCTCTTTGCTTGCTTCTCTCTTTTATATCTCTAAAGAGATTGACTCAAGATGCAATCTAATCCTGTAGATTGAGCCCCACCTCATTGACATAACTGCCTCTAATCCTGCTTTATTAACATCATAGAGGTTAGGATTTGCAACACATAGAATAATCATATCAGGTCACAAAATTGTGGACAGCCACACAATACTAAGAATCATGTCCTAGCCAAGTTGACACACATTGTTGGGGGACACAATTCAATCCATAACACCAAGCAATGTGCTAGCTGTTCAGCTTGGCTTGAACACATGTATTCTGCAAATAAGTTTATTTGAAAATAATGAAATAATTGAAATAATAATGGAAAACAAAAGGCTCTACTATTAATGAGTTCACTTTGTTTTGGGAAATTATTGAATTGCTTAGGGCCTCTCAAAATTCCATTTTCATTTTTATATTTTCATATCTATTCTAATAAAATACTGATGTTTGTTGTAGAATATCTACACCCAATACTGTACACCAAAAAGTTATGCCACATAGGTAGTTTGCTGCTAACAACTTCTGGTTCTACAATATGTCTTTGATTTTTTTTTCATGACTTATCAGATAATCTCAAGTGTGCATTACAATCAAAACATATATGCATGCGTAGTTTGCATACAAAAATATAATAAAATTTGGAATGTGACACATTTGAAAGAAAATGTTTATAAAACTATTAATTTTAAAAAATGATGAATTCATATTTTAAAGTCCATGCGGAGAAGGACTGTGAGGGTGGGCTATTCAGACAAGACATCCTAGAAATAAGAGGAAAATCAGCTGAGATATTGATGTCATTGTTTTCTGGTTTTGAAGTATTTAAGGATGCTTTGGAATGAATGAATAAATGTGTTTATTCCACTCTCTTCCCTTCTTGTGGGTTTGGAAATTTTATGTTGAAGAGATCTCATGCTGCTAGTAAAGCAGAAAACTATATTTTAATTCCAGCACTTAGAATCTTGTTTAGTTACGTGTTAGGTGGATTTATTTTTCCTGACATCTAGGTTTGCCCCCCTTTAAAGAAAAGTTTTTTCTTTCTTTGTTTTTTCTGAAACATTAGGATAATGTACATTATTACGGCAGGAAAACCAAAATCATATTATTTCTGAAGGGCATATGGCTTCATAAAACTGTTGGTGGTACTTCTGTGTTGTAGGCTGGAAATCTATAGCAGAAGTAATCTGTGGCTCAAGACATAAGGTAGGTGCCAAGTACCTGCATATAAATGGAACATTTGTGGCTGTTAAGAGACTACTGTTTTAAAACAGCAGTATACATGACCATAAATTCATTTGACAGTTATATATCCCAGCTCTAATCTCAATGTTGCCTGCATGTGGAACAGCAAGAGTCATAAATGTTATTACACATTGCTAATTAATATGCAAAGGTGAACCTGTATACTCAAGGCATACTGCCTCCACTTGTTAATGAGCATTTCATGGACTGTGTAACTGCTGAACTACATTTTGGTAGAAACATTGAGTTGTTTCTTCAGGCCTTATGTTTCAGCATGCTTGTTCTCACTTTGATGTATAAATTAGGGCACTTCATTGAAGGGACCCAGCGGTTACTAGAAATGTTGAATCTTTCCTCTGAAATTTAATACAACTCCCTTAAAATACACTTCTGAGGCATTTTTTTTTTCTCTATTTAATGCGTGGAAGAATTTCTGTTGCCACAGAAATCAAACTCTAGATTTAAAAGTACGTTTTTTTTATTTAACGAAAGTTAATCTATCACCTTTGCATGCACTGCATGAAGAAATAACATTGAATTTTAAAGAACAACTGCCACTAGTATATATGGATCCTTTTGCATCTGTCCTTGTGGATAATAGGTGCATAAACGTGATATTAATTTTTGACGATTTTTCCCTACCTTTCACAAGTCTTAAGACATAAAATGGTTGAACTGGAAGAATTCTTCCAGAAATGGATAAGTTCTTAACCTCATGTTACAGAAGAGACAAGCTGAGGTGCAGAGAAGGGAAGACACCTTCCAAAAGTCATACAGATCATTCCTACCCAGTTTTCCTAATCCTCAGGTTAGTGTTCTTTCTACTATACAACACTGACCCTCATAATATTGATATTTTTAATTATAAAATAAATTTGCCAAATGAAGAAATATCAAGAATGATTTTCTAAGAATTCACTTTTCTGTAGCTTTCTACTTTATCTGTTTATAACTGCATTAATACTAATTCATTAATATTGATTATGGTGTCCATTGCTATTACTGTTAGAATCGATCAATTGGATAATCCAAACAGATGGTAGAAAGAACTGTTTCTTTTTGTTTCTTGATTCTCTGTTGAGTTCAATAATTTATTGTAGATGCCATCAAAGATGCCATCAATTTGAAAATGAAAACTATTTTTTAAAGTAAATCAAATGTTACAGGCTATACGGAAAAAACACACTTAAGATTATATATGAATACCAGACCCATGTCTTAAAAGGATTAATCTTGGATTTAGGAAATGTCTCAAGAGAAGTCAAAAATCTACTTCAAATGTAGCATTCTAAGTGTTAAAAAGCTAAGTGTTAAAGAGCTGATTAAAACACATCTACAGTTCGTATAAAACATTGCTGCAGAGTACTACATTTCTTATTTTTAAATTATAGATAACTACCACTCAGAGAAAATCTTTGAGTCTGAGACTATAGGTCCACTATAGTCTTCCAGAATTATAATATTACATGGTATTTAGTAGAAAACTCTCTTTCTTGATAAACACTTATTTTCATTGTTTCAAGTTTCATTGCTTGCAACTTGAAGAACAATACAAGCAAAACTTTATTACTCTTGTAGAATTTGTAATCCATGAATGCCTCACTTATTTTTTTCCTTCATTCAATACATATTTATTGAGTACCTAAGCAAGGAATTTTTAATCTAGTCTACATATACACAGGCAATATAAAGCAGTGGATAAGAGTGAATGGTAAATAGTACTAGAGTTCAGAGGACAAAGAAGTCACTTCCAGGTATTATGATTTAGAAGACTTCGAGGAGAACATTTAATGTAAATCTAAACTTGAAAGGAAAGGTGACATTTTCGTAGGGGTGTAGGTGGTGGAGAACAGGAAATGAGAGCTTCCTAGATGGAGACAACAAGTCCAAGCAAAGGCAGGGAGCAAGAAAACCACAAGGTACATTGAGACGATGTACAGGAAATAAGCTTGCATAAAACAAAGCGTCTGCATTGTGGAAGAAGAGGTAGAAAGTATAATTACATGTGGAAAATTTTGAATGACTTTGATCTTGGTTCTTTAGGCAAGTGATTTTTTTAAAATTTTAAAAGTTGAAACTTTGTGAAAGATTTCCCTACTTTTTTACTAGAAACATAAGCAGAACCAAAGCCAAAATATAGAAAATAGATAAAAGTGCAGCAATTGTGGTTAAAGTATGAGTATAACCCCCTTTCTTTACACCTAACCCACAAACACTCATTGATCTTCCTCAAACATTTAAGATCTGCAAATAGTTTGAAAATGTCGCTTTAAGCTGCAGAGTGTCATTACAGGTTCTTTCTTGTGTAGGGAAGGTGAACAAATGTTTGGGATAAAAATCATCTACAACCAGTGTTAACCCTTGCACATAAAAGACAAAGTATAAATTACTGTCTTCTTTAAATAACTTACCCTGAAACAACTTGAATAATTCATCAAGGAAACCTCAAATGTTCAACTTTAACAATTAATTATAATTAAGACTCATATGTAACAATAAAACAAGAGAAAAAATGGCTTAACAAATTAATGACTAAGATTGTCTTAATCATAAACTCATTTATTATCACTCAACAAATCATAGTGACATAAAAGAGAGAAATGAATAATTTTTAAACAAGATAAGTAAACAACACAATGATATTAAAATGGTATATGAAAGCATTATAAATCTCCTTAGCTAAAAATATACATATTTACTCAAATTATTCTACACAAATGACAGTAAGTAGCAATTATATCATCAAAATCATTAATATTTTTAATTCATTTCCATTTTCCATTGAGGGAAAATTCCAAAAGACCAAACATTTTAAAAACTTTTTGGGAAATGATTTATTTTAAAATTTTTAAACAGAAAAAAAATTTAAACAATTGATAACTATGGGATAAAGTATCATTTCCTACCATATCCTCACCCTCCCCCAGATTCTACCTGTTTCGTCAAGCCTCTCTCAACCCTAGAAGTCCACCATGATGTCTCTGTCTTCTGGACAAAAGGTATAGGTTCTGTCTGTTTTGACCATGTGTAGGTGTCATCTGATATATATCTCTCTCACTACATTATAAGTTCCGTAAGAACAATGATTATAGCTTATATCTATTTTTTTTTAATTCGTTGTAATGATTTATTGAGTTATAATCAGTTAAGCTTAGTGAAATGACCATTAGGGTTGGGGTTACAAAATGACTTTTAGCCCAGTTCTGCCATTAACTAAGTATGTAATTTGTAAAAAAAAAACTATTTTATCCTTCAGAATTTCTTTTTTTTCCTTTGTAAAAACATGACCTATAGGGGGCTTTCAACTAAGTGATTCCATGACCAAAGGACACTGGATAAATATTTACTGCTGTTATTAGCTGCCTTCAAGACAGCCCCCGGTTCATGGCAAATCTGTGTGCTACAGAGTAGAAAGGTTCCATAGGGTTTTCTTTGCTGTAATCTTTCATGAAAGCAGATGCCAGGCCTGTTTTCCCACGGAGCCACTGGGTGGGTTCAAAGGTCAACATTTATGTTAGCAGCCGACAGTAAACCGCACCCAGAAGCGCATCAGAAAAAAGTCTGGAAATCTGCATCTTTAAGACAGCAGCCTTGAAAATCCCATGGATCACAGTTCTGCTATGAAACACATGGTGTTGCCATCGAGTCAGAATTGACTCGATGGCAACTGGTTTGGTTATCTTAAAAGTAAAGACATGTCTATATTATTAATTATAATTTGAGGAAATTTGCTTCCACCCTGTGGCATTAAATTTTTGTTTTGAGACTAGTAGATAGAGCTAATATGAACAGAGTTTCTAACAGATACAACTACATTTTCATGAGAAATTCCTTTCTTATTAATAACTAGAAACATTAAGGCAGGATATGAAATTTCTAGGCAGATGGATTTTTATTATTGTTATTCTAAATAATATGCTCATATGTCTTGGGAAAACACATGCTAACTTTCTAAGTAGTTGAAACAGAGAATTAAAAAAAAAGAAATTAAGGTCTTAAGTGCTTAAAAGCCAGCTCAGAAAGTTTAAGGCTAATATAGAGCTTACTTTCATATTCTCTACACTTACAGAGAATACTAGTAATAAAATATCACAGGTACAGATGAAACTAGATCAGACTCATAATAATCCTTATTTTGCCATGAAGTTTTAGGATTTAGAAGCTCTCTCCAGGTGCAAATATTTGTGTTTGTGGAGCTATCAAAGGCCCATAATACACACAAGATGCTCACTGGATTTACAGATCAACCTATTTTAAGAAAGATTATCCTGATGTTATGGTCCCAGTAAGAAAATAAAATAGAGGCTGACAGGGACGTTTGGAGTTGTCTAGTGTAAGGTGTCTTCTGAAATTCAAA
Organism: Dugong dugon; assembly: GCA_030035585.1. Classification (NCBI taxonomy): domain Eukaryota; kingdom Metazoa; phylum Chordata; class Mammalia; order Sirenia; family Dugongidae; genus Dugong; species Dugong dugon. The sequence continues at coordinate 69,036,937 of CM057483.1, forward strand.
ATTTTCTCTTAGATTTTTTAGATATCTAGTCCATCCTCTCATTCATACTAGAAAATCTTAATCTAGGATTTGATTTTTCTCTTTCTTTGAAAGATACTAAGATTTACTTATTCCTACTAAGTTATTTAGGCTATAAAGAAAAGTTCTCTTTATTCTCAGTAAGGAGGAACTTTCTTAAAACTTCTAGCACGTTTTACCCAAAAGCTCTAAAGTACATTTTAAATTAAAACTTTTTTAAGCACATAATTGATTTATATTTAGGGACTAATCAATCTAGAAAAATGTATCTTTCAAGTACAAACCACCTTTTAGAAAAGATTAACTGCTGAGAAGAATTGCAGCTCTCTGAGCCACTAGCTGAATTATAGTGTCTTCTTCAATAAATGGATCTTCAAAGAATAACTTCCAAATATATATTTTACAATGACAATAAAATATTTTATATAGCATTATTCAATGTTGAGAAATACACATTGTAGGTTAACCTTATTTAATGCTAACTGTAATTATCTATGCATTTTTTTCTCTATCCCTAGCTCTTACTACTTATTCAAAAACACAAGGAATAACATTTTATAGCAAGGTTAACACTTAGCAGTTCAAAGGATAAGAGTTTGTGTTTACAAATGCATTATTGGAATTCTGTTTAAAAACTATTTCCTCCCACAGTCTGCTATTAAAAAGTAGTTTTGTGGTAAAGGTCACAATGGGAAACAGAACACTCTGCATTACATTCATACCATAATGGTGAAACATTAATCAGTATTGATAGATTGAGTGAAAGTTTTTATCATATTGAAGTATGAAAGTAAAACTCAACTCAGAAGGTAATTAACCTCAAAATGATAGTGTCTCATATTTTTTCTAAGCCTCTATTAAAATTATTAAATTCATTTTCGTTCTTAATATTCACAATTGATACATGCTGATTTGAAGTACAATCAGTGTCTTCCGCAGGCAGTCAGACTTGGAACTACTAAATTCTTTTTTTTTCTTTATCACAACATTAAACCCTCCTGACTGAATCACAAGTCCACAGTGGCTGACATCACTTGCAAGTCTATTGCCATTGTACCATTTTAATGAACAAAAGAGGAATAAAATAGTAAATTAATTACATCATATATTTACTTTTATAATGATGTAGACATTTTGAGAAAATCTGTATTTTGAACCAGGAATATTTTCAGGAACAGATGTTGGACTGCATGATACTTACAAACTAAGCAATATTCAGGACTCCTTCAGTATTGTTGTTGTTGTTATGTATTGGGTAGTTTTTATTCACTGGGCTTATCAAAGAACTCTGCGTCCTAACATCAGAACTAGTCTTTATTTTTATCAGTACATATTGCTTACACACAGCGCACTTGCAAACTATCAAATAACACTGATGAGTTAATTTGACTAGTAATTTTCTATGCATATTATACTGGCTGCTAGCTCAAGCAAGTTACACTTTTTAAATCTAGTGTTATGCAATTCTACCTATCTATTTATCTATAGATTACGTCTCAATTATTCCATACCTTAATTGAGTTTTGCCTTCTTATCATTCAGTCAGCCTACCATGTACTCCCTTCTCCTAAAATTACTATATTATTATTACCCATGCTTCCAATCTTTTGTGGAACAATGTTTGTTGTGAACAAATAAAATAAAGTTAAAAATGTAATTTATAATGCAAAATGATATTCTTTTTTAAAATATTTAAAATTTTCCATACCAACTCAAGTAACTGTAGAGGTCTTGAGCTGTTCTACAATAAGGGCTGGGAAAGAAATAAAGGAAAGAGACAAGGTAACCACAGCAGACCCAAGGATATCCCGGGTAGCTGGTAGGCTAAGTGGCTCAGAGCAAAAGGGGTGCTACACATTGCAATAATCATTGCAATAATTTTCTGAGTCAAAATTTTACTTCTGACCTGATCTATGCCTAAAATAAACAGGACTGCAGTTCCAATATCCACCTATTCTTTTAATTTTATGAATTATTAGACTTCACTCCTTTGCTCTCCTTCAGCTAAAAGGAGATTAAAATGATTCACCTCCCTTTTACAGGTGTTAGATTTTATTAGTTAACTTTTCAAATGTGCTTTAAAAATTAACAGTGCTTAATATTACTATCATATGATAAAAATATATAATGGAGAGAAATGATATAAATAAATAAAACTATGAAAAATACAGCAGGTGTGACATGACTGTCTCACGGGACATATTAAATTTCCAAGCAGCTCATGGATATTTAGGCAATGGATCCTATTAACACCAAAGGGTGTCACACAGCTAAATCCCAGAAAACAGCTTACAAAATGTAAGCGATATCTTGTTAATTAAAGAGGTTATTCAGTATTTGAATTTTTTTAGGGAGATAATACACTAAATCATAAAATGTCTCTTATTCTCTCAACTATGAAAATTTTCGTGACAATAGATTTGAGAAATGCCCATTCATATACTGGGTATCATAAACTTAGTAAGATCAATAATTATCCGTTGAAAATTCATACAAATAAATTTTTGGATTATCACACGTTTGATACAAATGTATAGTGTGTGCTACATCCAATTCTATCAAATAATCCAAGAAGGTGGATTATATGGAAAAGAATATAGCATCAGGATTGGAGGAAGACTCACTAACAACCTGCGATATGCAGATGACACAATCTTACTTGCTTAAAGCAAAGAGGACTTGAAGTACTTACTGATGAAGATCAAAGACCACAGTCTTCAGTATGGATTATACCTCAACATAAAGAAAACAAAAATCCTCACAACTGGACCAATAAGCAACATTATGATAAATGGAGAAAAGATTGAAGTTGTCAAGGATTTCATTTTACTTGGATCCACAATCCACCCCCATGGAAGCAGCAGTCAAGAAATCAAATGACTTATTGCATTATGCAAATTTGCTGCAAAAGACCTCTTTAAAGTGTTAAAAAGAAAAGATATCACCTTGAGGACTAAGTTACACCTTTCTCAAGCCATGGTATTTTCAATTACCTCATGTGCATGCTAAAGCTGGAAGGAAGACCAAAGAAGAATTGATGTCTTTGAATTATGGCATTGGTGAAAATATTGAATATACAACAGACTGACAGAAGAATGAAAAGATCTTTCTTGAAACAAGTATAGCCAGAATGCTCCTTAAAAGCGAGGATGGCAAGACTTCCTCTCACGTTGTTGGGCATGTCACCAGGAGGGACCGGTCCCTGGAGAAGTATAACATGCTTGGTAAAGTAGAGGGTCAGAGAAAAAGAGGAAGACACCCAAGGAGAATGAATTGACACAGAGGCTGCAAAAATGGGCTCAAACATAACAATGATTGTTGAGGATGGTTCAGGACTCAGCAGTGTTTCATTCTGTTGTACATAGGGTAGCTATAAGTCAGAACCTAACAACAACAGCAACACATCCAATTCTGCTCAATATCTTCATATTTCTTCTATGTGCAATACTTAATAGGCTAATAATGCAAGGGCTCTTACAATAGCAACAGTGAAATAAATAAATAAAATACCTAGGAATAAACATAGTAAGAAATGTGCAGTCGTAGAAAAATCTTTGAAATACTTCTAGACACAAATGTGGAATGGAAATTTAAAAGACATTGTATATTCTTGAATAGGAATGCACAACCTCATAAAGATGACAATTCTTCCTATGTTAGTATTAAGTTTGGAGTGATTCCAATAAAATAGAAACATTTTTCTAGAACTAGATGAATCGATTAGAAAGTTCATTTGGCCCAGCAATCACACTTTTAGGAATATATGTAAATGATACATGTGCAACATTATTCATTTCAGCACTCGTTAACATTTTAAAAATTGTAAATAACTTCCAGTATCCATCTATCAGGGACTATTTATAACATTTATGGCACATTCTATGCATATTTGTTTATATCTACATAAAGAAATTTTGGAATTGGGATAAAAATCTTGGGAACCTATATCTTATAAAGGTTTAATATTCATAAATAGAAATAACTCCTACATCTTAACAACAAAAAAAGAAACAACTCAATCAAAAAAAGGGCAAAGTACTTGAATAGACATTTCACCGAAGAAGAAATACAAATAGCTAACATGCACATGAAATGACGCTCAATGTCATTAGTTATTAGGGAAATGGAAACCAATACCATAATGAGACACCACTTCACCCTCACTAGGATGACTATGATCAGAAAAATGGAAAATATCAGGTGTTGAGAGAATATGCAGAATTGAAAACCTTAATCCATTGCTGGTGGGATTTTACAATGGTGTAGCCACTGTGGAAAACAATTTAGTGGTTCCTCAAAAAGATAAGCAAAGAATCACCATACAATCCAACAATTCCACTCTTAGGTACATACCCAAAAAAATTGTAAGCAGGAATGCAAACAGATGCATGCACACCAATGTTCATTGTGGTACTACTCACAATAGCCAAAGTGGAAACAACTGAAATGTACATCAACAGATGAATGGATAAACAAAATGTGGTACATACATACACTGGAATATTACTCAAGCTTAAAAATAAATGAAGTCCTGATACATGCTACGACATGAATGAAAGGTGAAAACATTAGCTGACTGTAATGTCAGTCACAAAAGGACAAATATTGTATGATCCCACTTAAATGAAATATCTTGATTATGAATTATACCGAGACTAAAGTTTGTTAGTGGTTACCAGGAGTGAGAGGGAGTCAGAAAGAGGGAATCACTGCTTACAAGACACTGAGTTACTGTTAAGGGTGATGTAAAAGTTTAGAAACAGTGCTGATTTTTACGTAACACGATGAACCTAATTAATGTCACTGAATTGTAAATGGAAAAAATGTTGAAAGGGCAAATGTTTTGTTATACATATACTAACCAAAATAAAATAAACCCTGGAAATATACACGAGAAACAAGTGAAAATTATAACATATGGAGCCAAGAATAAGTAGGATAAACACAGACAGGAGTGGAAGTAAGGCTTATTACTCAGTTTTGATTTTTAAACCATTTGAATACAACATGTATTCAAAACCACAACGAATAAAGGAGAAAAAAAAAAAAAAAACCTAGGGAAAAGGCCCATTTAAGGGAAAGTATACAAACTACACATGCTGCTAAATGCTGTGCTTGGTACTCCTGTCAATATGGTGGAAAAAAATAAACCAAATATGCTCTAACCAGAATTTGAATTAATTTGTTGAATTCAGCCGTCATTCACCCTTGCCTACTTGAAACTTGGAGTTGATTTTCAGAAAAATTATAGATCAGAGCACTTGTTTTCACCTGAGCATCATAACATAGTTCACATTACAGTTGGTTTTGATGACTATAAACGGTAATACAAGTCCCTGAACCATTTTATTAGCATGTAAATAAGAAACAGATTTTCACTGACTGACAACAGGATACATAGCAATGTACAAAATACTTGAGTTTTGTATGCAAGAATGCCTCTGGTGCATGCTTTCAACGTGCTAACAATCTAAATCTATCCAAACACTTATTGCCTATGCTCTAAGTGCTATACATTTTGCCTTATTCTTTCCCGATAGTTATTTCAGGCAGATGTAACACAGAAATCAGAAGTGGGAGGGAACAAAAGAACTTATTAGCAACTACACTTTTGATGAGGTTAAAATTACTCATTTTGGGGGAATTTTATTCAAAAGATTAAAATGATTAATGTAGCTCAACATATGACCTGTAATCGAAGACACCTGGCTCACAGCTTGCTGTAAGTTTGATACATGAGATTTCTTTTGCATTTACTGCTATGAAGTTTGAAGACAGCATACTGAAAAGAAGACCCAGCAATAAGCTTTTGGCAATAATTTCTCTCACACAGTTTCTGTCAAGCTGAAAAGAAGTGTCGTTTATATTTCCTAATTGGATTCATTTCTAAGCAAATACAGACTTCCAGTACAAGTTTCTAAACAACTGTACACATGGAGTTAATAACAATGCAGAGCAGTTATTGAGCCAAGTTGTCAATGAAGAATTTTAACAGATAAGTGAAAAAGAAAGCCAATAAAAAATGATTAAGCTAGGAAACCAAATTTTAGAGATGTTTTTGTTAAAATAAATACGAATAACAAGGTAGTACTATGTAAACATGCTTGATGTGACCAATATGGTATGGCATTACACTTCTAGGAACACACAGACCCATATGTATTTGAAATGAATAAACAAAATAAGGTATTTGCAGCTTCGCTGGTAAAGTGCAGCCAGCTCAGTTGATCTCTGACAATGCTAAGAACATTTCCGGAATCGTGCCTGTGCTTCAACCATAGATGAGATTCTTGCTAGTGTCCAAGGGAAGAAAAAATGATTAGCAATTTCAAGCGTTGGGCTTCAACTTAGCCTTTTGGTTTAAACAGCCAACTACATGTTTATTTAAATAAGAGTTCATATTTATTGAAAACAAAATATAAATAAGGATGTATGAAATAGCAATCAATTATCTTATTAGTTCTACGTATCCTGCTTTGGAAGTCCTGGTGGCGCAGTGGTTGAGCGTTTGGCTGCTAACCAAAAGGCTAGCGGTTGGAATCCATCAGCCTCTCCTTGGAAATCCTATCAGGCAGTTCTACTCTGTCCTATAGGGTCGTTATGAGTTGGAATCAACTCGATGGCAATGGGTTTGGCTTTTGCTTTTATCTTGTTTTAGAGACAGATTTACTGAGCACTTACTTGTAATTGGAATTGAATCTAAATACACCTTAATTTGATCCTGTGTGCAAGTTATGAGCACATAATCTCACAACATAAAATGTAGTTTTCTCTGCTTTGAATAGCGTAAGTCAGGAAATTCTGGTGCAAAGAGGGTGGGAGTATATCTTAGGATTAATGAGACACCATTTGCTATATTATTTTTTCATAAATATCTCTGCTTTGAGGTCGACTTAATTTACACACACACACGTATATATGCACATAAATAAATATCCCTGCTGATGTCAGATGGATCTTGGTTGAAAGCAGAGACTACCAGAAAGATGTTTACCTGTGTTTTGTTGACTACGCAAAGGCATTCGGCTGTGAAGATCATAATAAATTATGGTTAACGTTGCGAAGAATGGGAATTCCAGAACACTTAATTATGCTCATGCTGAACCTGTACATAGATCGAGAGACACTTGTTCCAACAGAACAAGGTGATTCTGCATGGTTTAAAATCAGAAAAGGTGTGTGCCAGGGTTGTATCCTTTCACCATAGTTGTTCAATATGTATGCTTAGCAAATGATCTGAAAAGCTGGACTATATGAAGAAGAACTCGGCATCAAGATTGGAGGAAGATTCATTAACAACCTGTGATATGCAGATGACACAACTTTGCCTGCTAAAAGTGAAGAGAACTTGAAGCATTTACTGATGAAAATCAAAGACTACAGCCTTCAGTATGGATTACACCTCAACATAAAGAAAACAAAAATCCTCACAACTGGACCTCTGACCCAACCATGGTTTTTTCAATCACCTCATATGCATGCGAAAGCTGGACAATGAATAAGGAAGACCAAAGAAGAACTGGTGCCTTTGAATTATGGTGTTGGCGAAGAATATTGGATATACCATGGACAGCCAGAAGGATGAACAAATCTATCTTGGAAGAAGTAAGTACAACTAGAATGCTCCTTAGAAGCAAGGATGGAGAGACTTCATCTCAATTACTTTGGACATATTATCAGGAGGGGCCAGTCCCTGGAGAATGATACCATACCTGGTAAAATAGAGGGTCATCAAAAAAGAAGAAGACCCTCAACGAGATAGATTGACACAGGGGCTTCAACACTGGGCTCAAACATAGCATAATTGTGATAATGGTGCAAGACTGGGCAGCATTTCTTTCCACTGTACATAGGATCGCTATGAGTAGGAAGTGACTCAATAGCACTTAATAAGAACAACAGCATATATATGTATATACATATATAAATGTATATGTATACATATATATGCACATAAATAAAATGAACGTTCTTGAAATTTTGTGGATTTTAGTCAATCTCAATTTTACTTATCTAATTATAAACTATAGCTTTGTATAATTTTGTATACCTTATCTGAGTATAAATATTGGCAAATAATAAATTTTCAACATGAATACACACCATCATTAGACACGTGAAGGCTTGGAGAGGAAATGAAAAGAAAAACAAAAAATTTTTGGAGTTAGTGGAACGGTACAGTGAAAGAAATTTTGTTTTCTAATCTGAGAGTAGAAAATAAACTTATTGAGACATGTAAGTAAAACTATCAATATTTTACACCTTATTAACTATAATACTACCAGAAGGCAAACATTTAGAGATTGGACGGGTGTTTGTCAGATCCATTAGGTTCAGTTCCCACATTTATTCCGACTTCTCCAACTTTTCCCATATATTTATCCAAATGTCATAATCTCACACTCAGCGCCCTTTCTAAACTATATATGTAAGCTCCGCTGCTCGTTCAGTCCTCTCACATAATCTCCCTGACAGCATGTGATTATCATGTCCCATGTGTTCAAAGTACCTCCTATATAAGCTCATAAAGGTGAACCTTAAAAAAAAAAAAAAAAAAAACGAAACCCACTGCCATCGAGTCAATTCTGATTCATAGCGGGCCTATAGAACAGAGTAGAACTTCCCCCTAGGGTTTCCAAGAAGCACCTGGTGGATTTGAACTGCCGACCTTTTGGTTAGCAACCATAGCTCTTAACCACTATGCCACCAGGGCTCCCATGAAGGTGAAAGAAGTCTTCAAATATCATTCAGAATGGACATTCATTTTTCAGTCCATGAATAAGGTGGATATTTCCTTGATATCCTAAATTCGAATTAAGGTTGATCTACTAGCAAATTATTTGCATTATAAGGAAATATTAAAGACTGTTTCTCTTCTACCTTATCATTTTTTTCAAAATATTTGTAAGGAAAATTTATATTCCTTGATGCCCTCCGAGATAACACATACCCCCTCCCCTCCCCACAAAAACAACAACTCTCTCAAGTTGATTCCAAATCATAATGACCCTATAGGACAGAGTATAACTGCCCCGTAGGGTTTCCAAGTTTGTAAATCTTTACAGAAGCAGACTGCCACATCTTTCTCCTGCCTGATAATACATGTAGGTGACTAATTCTATTAATTGTGATTTTATAATCTCTTTCATTGTAGTATCTCTTTCAAGAACTTGCCAGAAAAGCTGGAACACCTAAATTTTCTTAATTATGCAAAATGATTAGTCTAAAAGCACTAAATGGCCCTCTTTGCCCAGGAAACTGAATAACAAAAAGCAATTTTGAGTCAAATTCATTGCCATTCAAAGAATATTTCTACATTTCTAAGATTTTACAGGAAAAGCTAACATTTAAAAATGTAAGGAGTTCCGGCTTGTCAATATCCATGAGGCATTTTCACTATGTCTACAAATTTAATTATTAAAAAATATAAAGTCATCACCACTGATGTGTAGGGCAGGAGCTTTGAGTGGGACATCTTCTTATATTATGGAACACTTGAATTTCAAACTTAGATATGAGGAAGTGCCAAATAATCACTTGATTCAAATTTTCATAATTTTAAGCTTTGAATTAGATTTAGTTTAGGCTTATAGAGATCACTAATGATCTAGTTCTAGATGAAAAACCCCACAAAAATTACAGTGTGAGGGTGAAATGAGAGTAGGTTGCCCTTACATAGTTTTTCAATGTTAAATAGATGTATCAAGGTAAACAAATCAATGGTAATTTGCATTAGTCAATCAATATTAAAAAACATATATAAAAGGCATTTATATATAAACTGTAATAACCTTTGGATGTGCCACAATAATGCCAGGATGAAATATTTATATTTTATTAAATATACTTGAAAAGGTATAACTTATTCAGGGGTATATACTTCTAAACAACAATCAAGAATATGCTGAAGAAAATAAAAAGAAAAATTATTAAAGAAAACAAACTTTTTTTGTATTTAGGAAAAGAATTCTGAATACATACAGTTCAACCTTTCATAAAAGTAAGCTGGGAAGAGCAAAAAAAAAAAGAGAGGACATGAAACACAGAAAAAGCCTGACAACAGGAGGCATTGGAAGAGCAAACGCATTGGTTTTTATCAAAACATTAATGACAACCTAGATATTTCTGTGTGTTAAAAAAAAAAAAAAAAAACTGGAAAGATAACATTTGGGTGACTTTTAAGGACACACTTAGGATTTGAGTTCGAATTTTCATTTGTATGAAATCCCCACAGAATTCATTATTACTCTGTGTTCATCAGGTGATACTGAAAATGTTAAGGATGTATACTGCAATGAAAAAGTTTTGTTCTTAGTTGTAGTATCTTTAATGTAATTTAAGTATTGATAGCAGTGTGTGTTTGTATGTGTGTTTGTGTGTGTATGACATCTTAAGCATTCAAGTTAAATCAAAGGGGCATTACATTATTTTAAAATCTCTAGATTTTAGAAATTACTATGATGATCCTCTTTTAAATTAATTCTCCAAATATGTTTTAAAAAGTATTAAAGTTTTTCTCCCCAAGCCAGGAGGTATTCATGATGACATGACATATTGTCCTAGTGAATTCTGTCAGCAAAAATCAACTGCTCTAAATGCAGAATTACTAGGAGCTAGGAGAATTGCAATGTACAATCATCCCACTGGCGGACAGCCTAGTAATGGAGATGATAGAGCAGCTGCATGTTAGGAGTCTCACGTTGTCCTACAATATAAATCGAGGGAGAAATAAGACATATTGCCACACCTCAATCTTTTCTATATTCCTTTAGAAAGAGAAAACAGTGGGCTTATACTCAAGTATAATTTTATATCCTCAAAGTTAGAAATAAGCAATTAAAGCTGATTAACACATACATCTCAAAGGGCATAAAAACCTTTTTTTTAGAATTTTTTAAGGTTCCAAATTAAATTTTAATTTCAAATATCTCGTTGAAACAGATTCCAGAATGAAAATTAAATTTAGTTTTACTTATTTTATAAATCAATTTTTCAAGAAAAGGATTGATAAAATTTTATTGTCTACATTTTTTCTGTTATTTAAACCAATGTGTGGGATGTTAACTAAATAAATATGTTGAATATCTCTGAATAACAAAATGTATAAGTAGAATGTAATAAAGCTTTATGAATAAAAAATTCATATATAATATGTTAATAAAAACAGGTAGATTTAAGACAAAAATGAAGTCATGAGTTTAGGCAAATGTGTATTAAGTGTTTATTATACCAGGTAATAACCTAATTAAATGAAGAATGTGAATATTTTATTTCACTGGATCAAAATTTTTTTTTTAATTTTTACAAAATCAATCCCTTGCATATCACTATATATTTCGCTTACAAATGCTAATATGTTGGAAAATTTAATCACTTTCTCCAATTAATTGGATGTCCTACATCTACTTTCTGCTGCACTAGACATTTACCATTCTTACTGGCAAATCTGCAACTAATTCTCCAAGGCTGGTGCCCTTCATACAGATACGTTCTCAAAGAATTGAGAGTAGAATGGCTGAGTGGTCATGGATGAGTCCCCAGAGGGAATAGTGATTAAGTATGAAATCATATGAGACATTTGTGCCATTTTACTTCTTACCAGGGGAACTTTTGTCCCAAGAAGAAGGGTAGTTTCACTTGCAGGATGCCTACCACGGTTGGGGAATCCACTTGTCCAAATGTTAAATAGTCTATTTAAATATGGCCCACCTCGCATTTACATAGTATAAAATTTCTTTAATTGTTCAAACTTTAGGTAAAATTATCTCAAAAATTAATAGTTTTCTCTTGCTAAAATGCATACCTAGTTGAAAATGTGCAAAGTATGCCATAAGACAAAAGCAATGAAATAATATATATATATCGAAACACATTCTCAAATGGATTTCTCTTCTCAGTCTTCAATATATGAGTATGAACACTTATTCCCTCACCACACAACAGTAACGTTTTTCTACATACATAGAGATCGCTACTATACGCATTTTTCTTTCTTAGAGAAAGACTGGTGTCTTTAGTGCATTACCTTGTCAGGTCCTGGAAGATATAAATTACATTCCCTCGCCTGCTGACATATTGGGCGATTATATAACCACATAAACCTACGTAGACTTAAGAATAATTATGTATAGACTTGAAAAACGCAAAGATAGACATATCTGACAACACAGAAGACAAGAAGTCTGAGAACAAATCCATACTGGCAGCTCAATTTTGCAGTTTTAATGGAATGTGCAAACAGTTACAAGGATGTACTTCCAAGCCTTCTGCTATCTTTGTAGTTGGATTCATAATTCTGCAGTCTTCTAAACTGACTTCCTGTTTTAAGAACTAGAAATGCCTGAACCACTTGATGGACTGCAGAAAAGAAAAGAAGAGAAAAAAAAACTCACTAACGCATTACTGCTTATATTAATATGATAGCAACTCAATTTATTCAAGTGCTGATCAATGCTAAACAATCAGAGAGGTTCATGAATTATGTATTTCAGAAGAACCTGGTGCTTTTTAGTGGAATGTCACAAGGTTAACCAACTGGTAGACATGGGTTCCCTCGGGCACAATTTCAGCTGCAGTGCTTACTACTCTAGTCGATGGAAGAGCAATAGCAAAATAGAGCTTTGTTTGAAATCCATAATGAACTGCTCTCATAAACCTCAACCTTCAAAAGTCATTATACTTGAGAGTTTGATACTGCAGACAATTACCGGACCTCCATTTGGCTGGAAATATCATCTTTTCTTGCTATGTCTATTCTTCAACCATGTCTCAGTAATTATTGATAGCACAATTGTCATAGATTGCCCTGTTAATACAAATGCATTAGCAATTAAAACAACTTTTTATGTATTTCCTACTTCAGGGTTCTTAGGTCTATCTCAAGGCTTTGTCCATTTCTCAGAAATGATTACTTTTGAAACACTTGAAGACCTAGCCTCCACCTTCATATGTCTGACTGATTTATGTCACTATTGCTCCAAATTTTCATTTTCATTAAAATGCACGACAATTTTCCTTTATATTACCATTTTAAATTAGAAGACAATTACCTCTGAAGGGAAAGTTGGGATACAGATAAATCAAAACCAGCATTTGTCTAGGAGTTTATAAAAGGCAGAAAGCTGTCTACACTACTGATGAGGTTAAAGACTTAAATAATCCATTTACTCTAAGATCATTTGGAAACCACTTTTGCAAGGGGTATCTAACATGCTGCCCTTATTTAAGAGCTTGCAATTATTCAGAACTCTTTGAAAAATGCATTATAATTAGCCTGTCATGTCCTCAATAAAAAGGTGGAAATGTATCTTAAATCTATCTGAAAGTATTCAATGACTTGTGCTGCTCTTTATATATGCAATGACAAATCCTGATATTTCTACCATCTACACCTTTTAGCAATGCCATACAACCATAAATTTATCGTGAACAGTCTATTCTTTCAAACTGTGGTTCAAAATAGGGGCTATAGAAAGAGTAAATGAAGTAGCTATGTGACTTTGCTAACACTATCATCAGTAGCATGTTTATAGTGTTGTTATTTTTAGGTGATATAAAGTTGGTTGCGACTCATAGAGACCCTATGTACAACAGAACAAAACACTGCCTGGTCCTGCGCCATCCTCACAATCATTGCTATGTTTGAGCTCATTGTTACAGCCACTGTGTCAAGCCATTTCCCTGAGGGTCTTCCTCTTTTTTGCGGATCCTCTACTTTACCAAGCATGATGTCCTTCTCCAGGGACTGTTCCCTTCTGAGCACATGTCCAAAGTACGTGAGACGAAATCTCGACATCCTCGATTCTAAGGAGCATTCGGGCTGTACTGCTTCAAAGACAGATTTGTTCGTTCTTCTGGTAGTCCACAGTATGTTCAATTTTCTTTGCCAACACCGTATTTCAAATGCATCGGTTGTTCTCAGGTCTTCTTTGTTCATTGTCAAGCTTTTTCATGCATAAGAAGCCATTTGAAAATACCATGGCTTGAGTCAGGAGTACCTTAGTCCTCAAGGTGACATCTTTTCTTTTTAACAATTTAAAGAGGTCTTTTGCAGCAGATTACACCGAATGTAATATGTCGTTTGATTTCTTGACTGCTGCTTCCCTGGGAATTGATTGTTGATACACGTAAAATGAAATCCTTGACAACTACAATATTTTCACAATTTATCATGATGTTGCTTATTGGTCCAGTTGTGAGGCATTTTGTTTTCTTTATGTTGAGGTGTAATTCATACTGAAGGCTGTGATATTTGATCTTCATCAGTAAGTGCTTCAAGTCTTCTTCACTTTCAGCAAGCAAACTTGCATCATCTGTATATCACAAGTTTATAATGACTCTTCCTCCAATCCTGATGCCTCATTCTTCTTCGTATATACCACCTTCTTGAACTATTTGCTCAGCATACAGAATGAACAACTATGGTGAAAGGATACAACACTAAAGCACACATTTCTTGATATTAATCCACACAGTATCCTTTTGTTCTGTTCAAACAACTGCCTCTAGGTCTATGTTCAGAGTCCACAAGAGCACAATTAAATGTTCTAAAATAATTTGTTTTGACCCACACAGTCGAATGTATTTGTATACACAGTAAAACACAGGTAAACATCTTTCTGATAGTATCTGCTTTTAGCCAAGATCCAACTAACATCAGCAATAATATCCCTCATTCCACATTCTCTTGTGAATCTGGCTTCAATTTCTGGTAGTTCTCGTCGATGTACTGCTGCAACGGTTTTTTTTTTTAAATTATCTTCAGCAAAATTTTACTTGCATGTGATATTAATGACATTGTTTGCTAATTTCCACATTCTGTTGGATCACCTTTCATTGGAATGGGCACAAATATGAACCTCTTCCAGTCGGTTGGCCAGGTAGGTGTCTTCCAAATTTCGTGGCATAGAAAAGTTGCATGCATTTGTTAAAATATCTCAATTGGTATTCCATCAGTTCCTGAAGCCTTGTTTTTCGCAAGTGCCCTCAGTGCAGCTTGGATTTCTGCCTTCAGTACCATTGATTCTTGGTCATATGCTACTTCCTGAAATGGTTGAAAGTGGACCAACTCTTTCTGGTATAGTGAATCTGTGCATTCCTTCCATCTTCTTTAGATGCTACCTGCATAATTCAACATTTTGCCCATTGAAGCCTTCAACATTGCAATCCGACGCTTGAATTTTTTCTGCAGTTCTTTTACCTTGAGAAATGCTGAGGGTGTTCTTCCTTCTTGGTTTTCAAACTCCAGATCTTTGCACATTTCTTTATAATACTTTACTTTCCCTTCTTTAACCACCCTTTGAAATCTTCTATTCAGTTCTTTTACTTCATCATTTCCTTCATTCGCTTTAGCTACTCAATGTTCAACAGCAAGTTTCAGAGTCTCTTCTGATATCCATTTTGCTTTTTTTTCTTTCCTGTCTTTTTAATGACCACTTGCTTTCTTCATGTATGATGTCCTTGATCTCATTCCACAACTCATCTTCTCTTCAGTCATTAGTGTTCAATGAGTCCAATTCATTCTTGAGATGATGTCTGAATTCCAGTGGTATATACTCAAGTTAGTACTTTGGCTCTAAAGGACCTGTTTTAATTTTCTTCAGTTTCTACTTGAAACTACATATGCACAATTGATGGTCTGTTCCGCAGTCAGCCCCTGGCCTTGTTCTGACTGATATTGAGCTTCTCTGTTGTCTCTTTCCACAGATGTAGTTGACTTGATTCTTGTGTATTGTGTCTGGCAAGGTCCATGTGTATAGTAGCCATTTATATTGTTGAAAAAAGATATTTCCAATGAATAGGTCATTGGTCTGCACCCTCTCAAAAAACGAAAAGGCTGAATGCAGCAAAGTTAATGGAACAAATTGAAAAAGACTTATTGCACTAGCATTAAGATGATGACTCTATCTCTGTGCAGTCTCTCATTGTTCATTTAATCAAATTTCAGATCACCTACTGCCACAGAAATTTCCTTTTAAACGAACAGAAAAAGGCTTAAGAGAATGATTCACTTAGGGTAGTTTGGGCCCATTCCCCAAAAGGACTGTAGAATGTGGACTTTTACTTTATTTCAGATGTCTTGCATAAGCTAAACTCAAGAAACCATAACTAATTGAATAAATTATTTTCAAATTGATTATATTATTAATGAAATTAACAGCATATAGTTGTATATGATTATGTGATGCAAAAATGGATTAACATCTCCCCAGATTAGGTTGTTTAGAGATCAAATTAATATATAGTATTAAAGTGGTCATTATTTAGGGAAAGTACATGTTCTTCAGGTTTACTGAATGGATGTTATAATTCTCTTCATATTAAAGCACGCTGTTTTCTCTTGTATCATGTGTATAGTTATGTCACAGTTTAAAATTCTGTTGCTAATGCTTTCTATTCATGGTGTAAAATTAAAAATCAATTTATTGGAGGCAGGCCAAAATGGCAGAGTAGTCAGATGCTTCTGGTGGACCCTTTTAAAACAAAGACCCAAAAAAGTAAGTGATTTGATTATATATGGCAGTCTGGGAGCCCTGAACAACAAAGGCAGAGTTGAGGAACCGGACTGAGTGGCAGGGGGAGGGAGAAAAGGTTTAGAAGCAGCGAGGAGTTGCCAGACCTGATCCATCGAGAGCCTGAGCCTTTCAGGAATGAGCAGCTCGGGGGTGAACAGTGAGGCAGGCAAGCAGCCACGTTCCCGAGGTGCGTTTTCCATACCGGGAGAGACCCAGCACCAGGGACACTACATGGCCACCTAGAACCAATGAGAAGCAGCCCTTGATCTGGCAAAAAATAACTCATTGCGTACAGCCTACCACGTGGATCAAAAACACCCCCCTTAGGGAAAAACCTCTCTGCCATTTACCTTCCCAATCCCAATTCTGCACTGGGTCCCAGACTGGCTTTAATAACTGTCGAGTCCCCTAGACAGGAAGTACGATCCGTCACATGCCAGGAGCCATTCTCCGAGCCTTGGAGAGTGAACACATTAACAAACAGAGGAGAAAATAAATTTCCGGCTCCCCTAACCCAGGAACCGAGGGTAGGCACAGGTCCTTTGCCCAGGCACAGGCATAAGGGATCCACAGACGTTGAGTGCATTTCCCCCTGCATAGACTTGGGTGGATCCATATCAACAGCATATGCGCTCATTACCACAGTACAACAGGGTATATACTGGAAGTCTAAAGTCAACTATTTCAGCTGTGAAGTGGCAGGTTCTTCACTTACCCACATAAGGGGACTGAGGACTGGTGCCTCTACCCATGCAACCTAGCCACCTGTGATAGGGGCCCATGAATAAGAGGTGTCCCCCAGTCCTTACAGCCAACAGCATTAGGTGCTCATAGTCCGGCTGCAAAACCCACCCACCTGCATGCTCTAGAGAACAGGGACACACCTTCCTTCTGGACACTGAGGGGCAGCTGTCAGTACCCAGCCTTGCTTAGAGTGTGTCCCCTTGTTGCAGCCAGATGCCTGTGCTTACACAAATCACACATGCCTGTCTAGGACTGTAAGTGAGAGTATACACCACACACTTTATGGCTATCTACCTAGGCACCTGAGCTGAATCCATACAGGAGGAGTGGGCAGACTCTTGAGCTCACATACCAAGTAACAGATCTAACCACCTGCTGACAGGACATGAGAGCTTCAGAGGTGCCAGTTATCAAACTTGCTCATACAAGCAGCATATCTGGGCATATCAAAACAAAACAAGACGCTAGGTCACAGTAAGCAAACATAAAATAAATAAATATAATAACTTATTGATGGCTCAGAGACAACAGTCAATATCAAATCACATGAAGAGGCAATCCATGATGGCTTCAGCAAGCTCCCAAATAAGAATCTAGAAATTTTCCAGAGGAGGAAAATTTCTTGGAATACCAGAGGCAGAATACAAAGGAATAATATAAAGAACTCTTCAAGAAATTAGGAAGGAAATTAATCAAAAGGCAGAACACGCAATGGAGGAAACTAAAAAGATTAGAGAAGAGCATAATGACAAATTTAACTGGCCGCAAGAATCCATAGAGAGACAGCAATTAGAAATCCAGAAGATTAATAACAAAATTTCAGAAAGTCATAGGAGCAGAATTGAGGCAATGGAAGTCAGAATTAGTGAGATGGAAGATAAAGCACTTGACACCAACTTATTTGAGGAAAAATTAGATAAAAGGATTAAAAAAAATAAAGAAACCCTAAGAATTATGTGGGACTCTATCAAGAGGAATAGCCTATGAGTGACTGGAATACCAGAACAGGGGGGGATAACAGAAAATACAGAGAGAATTTTTGAAGATTTATTGGCAGAAAACTTCCCTGTTATCATGAAAGATGGCAAGATATCGATCCAAGATGCTCATCAAATTGCACGTAAGTTAGCTCCCAAAAGAAAGTCACAAAGACATATTATAATCAAACTTGCCAAAACCAAAGATAAAGAAAGAATTGTAACAGTGGCTAGGGATAAACGAAAGTCATCTACAAAGGAGAGTCAATAAGAGTAAGCTCAGGCTACTCAGCAGAAACCATGCAGGCAAGAAGGCAATTGGATGACATATATAAAGCCTTGAAGGAAAAAACTGCCAGCCAAGAATTATATATCCAGCAAAACTGTCTTTCAAACATGATGGCGAAATTAGGGCATTTTCAGATAAACAGAAGTTTCGGGAACTTGCAAAAGCCAAACCAAAACTACAAGAAATACTGAAGGGAGATTTCCCGTTGGAAAATCAGTAACATCACATAACAACCCGAGACTAGAACACAAGACAGAGCAACCAGATATCAATCCAGATAGGGAAGTCACAAAAGTAAATCAAAGTTAAAACACTGAAAATAGGGAAACAGATATCAATATGTAAAAGATGACAACATTAAAAAAAAAGAGACTTAAAAAATGTAGACATAGATTTTTCATATGGAGAGGAACTCAAGGCAATATAAAGAAATAAAAGACTGGTATAAACTTAGAAAAATAGGGGGAAATATTAAGGTAACCACAAGGAAACTAACAACCCTACAAGTCAAAATAAAAAACTAGAAAAATATAGACTCAGCAAACACAAAATCGACAACACTGAAAAAGATGAAAAGAAAATACATAAAAACAATTCAGCACAGAAAATTAAGGAGAACAAAGAAACTGTGAACAACACACAAATAAAGACAACAAAATGACAGCACTAAACTCATACATATCAATAATTACATTGAATGTAAATGCGCTAAATGCACCAATAAACAGACAGGGAGTGACAGATTGGATAAAAAAGCATGATCCATCTATATGCAGCTTACAAGAGACACACCTTAGACATAAAAACACAAACAAACTAAAACTCAAAGGATGGAAAAAATATATATATCAAGCAAACAACACTCAAAAAAGAGCAGGAGTGGATATTAATATCTGACAAAATAGACATTAAAGTAAAATCCACCACAAAGGATAAGGAAGGACACTATATAATGATTAAAGTGTCAATACACCAGGACGACATAACTATAATAAATATTTATGCACCCAACAACAGGGCTCCAAAATATATAAAACAAACTAACAGCACTGAAAAGAGAGATAGACAGCTTCACAACAGTAGTAGGAGACTTCAGCACACCACTTTCAATGAAGGGCAGAACATCCAGAAAGAAACTCAAGAAAGACACGGAAGATCTAAATGCTACAATCAACAACTTGATCTCATAGACATATACCAAACACTCCACCCAACAGCAGACAAGTATACTTTCTTTTCCAATGCACATGGAACATTCTCTAGAATAGACCACATATTAGGCCATAAAGCAAGCCTTAACAAAATCCAAAGCATCAAAATATTACAAAGCATCTTTCCTGACCATAAAGCCATAAAAGTAGAAATCAACAACAGAAAAAGCAAGGGAAAAAAAAAATCAAACACATGGAAACAGAACAACATCTCACTCTAAAACTACTGGCTTATAGAAAAAATTAAGGATGGAATAAACAAATTGATAGACTCAACTCAAATGACAATGAAAACACATCCTACCAGAACCTTTGGGACACAGCAAAGGCAGTGCTCATAGGTCAGTTTATATCAATAAATGCACACATCCAAAAAGAAGAAAGGGCCAAAATCAAAACATTAACCCTGCAACTGGAACAAGTACAAAGAGAGCAGCAAAAGAAGCCCTCAGGCACCAGAAGAAAGGAAATAATAAGAATTAGAGCAGAATTAAATGCAATAGAGAACAGAAAAACGATTGAAAGAGTTAACAAGACCAAAAGCTGGTTCTTTGAAAAGATCAACAAAATTGATAAACCACTGGCCAAACTCACAAAAGAAAAACAGGAGAGGAAGCAAATAACCTGTATAAGAAATAGAGAGTCCCTGATGGAGCAGGAAAAAGGTGGAGTGCAGAACTCAAATTCTAGTAAGAAAACCAAACTTAATGGTCTGACTGAGACTGGAGGAACCCCAGAGAGCATGGCCCCTGGTTTCTCTATCAGCCCAGAACTGAAACAATTTCCGAGGGCAACTCTTCAGACAGGGATTGGACTGGACTGTGGGACATAAAGTGATACTTGTGAGGAGTGTGCCTCTTAGCTCAAGTAGATACAAGAGACTAAATGGGCAGCTTCTGTCCGGAGGTGAGATGGGAAGGCAGAGAGGGTTAGGAGCTATTTGAATGGACATGGGGAATTAGAGGTGGAAAGGTGGAGTGTGAGCTGTCACAGTATGGGGAGAGCAATTAGGGTTACATAACAATGTATGTATAATTTTTTTGTATAGGAAAAAATTTTTAAAAATTTAAAAAAAGACACAATTGGGAAAATAAAATAATATAAATAGATGTTGGGGGAATTTCCACTCTTTTCACAGTGAAAACATACTTTGGCACTAGGGAATTCCAGTCAGTTACTATCTCTCTACTTTGTCATTCTGATTTGATTCTATATTTCCCAGACGTATATTGGCTCCTTCAATCTCACATTAGTTAATAAATGAAAAATGTCTTTGAGATTTAGAGCATAATTTTGGGGAACTGTAATAAGCAAAAGTAATTTCTTTTCTTATAACCTATTTTCTACTTATTTAAAATGAGATTTGTCAGATAATTCAAGGACAAACTATATGAACAGATGTGCATATGAGTCCCTAATGATTTCCCAGGACATGGGATCAAAGTATTAAAAAAAGGAGAATTCCTTGAAGGAGGAATATTTGATACCTGATCAAAAACACTGACATAATTATTACAGATTTTTAAAAAATTTATTGATGATAAAAATTAGAAAAAACAGCTGTAACAAGAGAATTGAAAAATATTTCAAGAGAAAAAATGTGTTGCTCAGAATTATAAAGCCTATTGATTCTACAATTATGTAAATTTATTAAATTCATTTAATTTATTCATGTTAAATGCAGTTTTTATAATGATATACATTTTCTTATTTACTTCTACTTAACATAGTTAAAATAACTTCAAATTTCCAAGAATGTATTCAAACTGGAAATCTCACAATCAAAATCACTGGGACTTTAAAAGAATCCAAGAGATGAAGACCTTATTTGGGCAGCAAAACTGCTTATTAAAGAGCTAAGAAATTTTCAAACTAACTAAATAAAAATCAACATTCTTTAACTGTTGCTAATCATTCAGCGTAAACTGTTATTTGTCATTGCTAGTACATATTTGGAGAGTAAAACTATATTCAATATGATACACAATGAATTTTTTTTTTTTTTGCTAGCTCATTTATAATTCCAACATTAAATTGGAGAGAAGTCCAGCACATATTTGAAAAGAATTGCCATAAATTGATTAGGTATGAATCATGTGCAAATCTGTCAAAATACTTAATTGATTTAAATAAAGAAATATATGAGGTTGCCTTTCCTATAATTCAGAAATACCCGTAAAGGCTTTGTACTTTCAAATGGAGGAAAATATGAAATATAAAGATGAAATGAATATGTCCTCTATAGCAAAAACTATATGCTTTATTGAAAATACATCATTTCTCCATTTAACACTGTTTGTTGATATAACCTATATTGTACAGTTTACTTACGGCTTTGAGGTTCAAACAGTTTCTTATCATTAATTGATAAACTTTTTATAAACATTATTTTCAATTATTCAATCACAATTTTTGTGGCCCAAAAAATAATAATCCCACTTTGAAGATATTCTGAAGAGTGGGAGAAACTCCAATTAAGTTTCAAGTTTGTGGACTGTTAAAAATATATCTAATGTTAACTTGCATATATTTTTAATATTAATAAAGTCATATTAATATTTAATATGAAAATTCACAAATGGCATATGCCTTTGGAGTTATATATTTGTTCAGCTATATCATAAGAAGTAAGAAAGTCAAATGTGTTAATATCAAGCAACCGTCACACAAAATTTTCTTTACTACTTTTGGTATACAAGAGCCCTGTTCAACAAAAATGTAAGGTAAGAAATATGCAATTTCTAGTAGCCACATTAAAAAAAGCAAAAAGCACAGGTGAAATTAATTTTAATAATACATTTTATTTAACCCAATATTTTCAAAATATTCTCATTGCAACATGAAAGAAATATAAAAATTATCAAGGATATATTTTACAATCATTTTTCCATCTAAGTGATGAAAATCGGTTTGTATTTTACACTTACAGCACATCTCAATTCAGACTAGCTGCATTTTAAGCGCCCAAAATTTATGCATGGCTACCTGCTACCTTATTGGACAGCACAGGCATTGAATATCCCCTGCAATAGTATTTCACTTTTGATAGATCTAAGTGAGTTAAATCTATGAAGTCTCAGCTCGATTGCTGTGGTATTTTTGTTTTTCTTTCTTTCTTGCGTAGGTGATATTTGGGAAGAAAACATGCCTGACCATAACTTAACAGTCCTTCTTTCGTTTTCAAAGTCTCAATATGGCAGATGGTGGAAGTCCTTTGGACTATCTTTTCCCTCTTCTACAACACGAGGGTGGGAATTGTAAGAGATTTAACATAGCTAAGCACATACTGTTAAGTAATGGCAGAATTCCAGAGTAAGAACACAGGCAGCCACGGCATGTGGGTGGCTTTTTTTTTTTTTTTTTGACAACCAAGGAAGAAGAGATTTTTATAGAATGAATTACTAGCACAAGAGGAGGTTGACAGGGGGAGGGATTTTTAAATTAAGCCTGCAGTGCCTAAGGAAAGGTTAATTTTAACTCCAACCAGTTAGAGGTACATGTAGCAAATAACATTTATCTTACATCAATGAAGAAACCTATGACCAAATGAAAATTTGACTTAAATGGGCTTAAAGGAAGTGACCTAAGGTCATTTATTATCAGAACTTCAGCTCCAAGAAATTATGTAACTAATTTCACCATTGTGACCTCATATAATAGCCACTCTTTTAAAAGCCCTCTACGGTCCAGCATGAGTAGTGCAACCAAGAGCTTGTGATCCTCTAGAGGTACAATTACTGCTTGTTATATTCCCAGAGTTTTCTTATTACTATAATCAAATCTCTTTCAGTTTTATATGTAAATTAATTATTTAAGTCAAAACCTTTGATCTCTTGGAAACGGTACTTAATATCAGCATATTTTAATGAAGAGAGAGCTTCAGAAATTAATTAAGTCTCTATTAATTGAACTCTTTCAAATTCTCCAAAAATCTAGACTATTTTGACAAAAGAAAAAAAAAGGTATCTTACCAAAAGTGTTGTAGTAAGCTGTATAAATAAAGTAAGTTATTCAAATGGTAGATTTTCAATCAAATACTTCTTTCCTCTGCAAAGCTGCCTTTTTTAAGTAGTGGTCGTTTCATATGCAAATTTTGAAATTAGCTGAGGCTATTCATTAAAGTAAATCCATGGATGGTGCAAATGGTTAACACACTGGAATACTAACCAAAAGGTTAGAAATTTGAGCCCCTGAGGGGTCTCTGAAGAAAGGCCTGGCTATCTACTTCCAAAAAACCAGACACGGAAAACTCTATGGAGTACAATTCTGCTCTGACACACGAGGTCTCCATGAGTCAGAAATGAGTTGACAGCAACCGGTTTATTCATTAAGTAAAACAGAATTTATTCTGGGTTTTGAGAAGGAAAGCTTAAGAGTTTAAAAAGGATGTAAAGTGTAACACAATCCAAAATAATGATAAGATGAACTTTTTAATTTTTTTTTCTTTTTTAATCTTCCTTGGAGTAGATATAAGAAATGGTGTTGTGTAAGGAACTGTATATTTAAAATTTGCACATACTATAGTTTGTAGTTCACACGACTATTATATAGAAGTTCATCTTATTTAAAATAAATAAAGTGATATAATTTTTCTGAAATCTAAAACAATGCAGAAAAAATATTATTTAGCTTCATTTGAAAAGCCCAGAATTCCTTGATGTAGCAATTTTGTAGGTTCACTTCAATTCATTGCTTGGGCTTATTCTATACTGTCTTGAAATGGGCAAATAGCTTATGTGTAGGTGCAGCTTTTGACATTTGAATACACTTCTCTTAACCAGTGGGGTGAGCCAAGATACCATTGCAGCAGACTTTTTATGAGACACACTTTCAGCACTTAGTAAAATTAAATAATAAATAAAATAAAATACAGTAAACTGACAATATCCATGTTTTACATAAATTTCTGGTGACCCCTGCCAGCTCTGACACAGTTTCATCCAACCATATATTTCCTAGATAAATGTATTATTCCTGCCAAGATATCCATTTCTAATATTGCAGTATTGCAGTGTTAACTAAGATCATTCATAGTGTTAATGATTTAGGTCTTCAACCATAACTACGGTACTGTCATCCAAGCACTGCTGTGGTTCTGACATCATACACATTTTAAATCTGCATTCCTTTAAAATTACTTGGTAATATAAAGCTTTATATAATTTAGCATGTCAAAACTGAATATTCTACATAGCTATGGATCTCTTATTTTTCCCTAATTTCTTCTTGCGATTATTTCTAGTTCATATTGTCTATTAACATTAAAACTCTGAGAAAAGTATCAGTTTTTACTAACATAGGATATACTTGTGTCCACTTTACTTTTCAAACACAGCCAACAGCATTTTATAGTTTTCTTGCAAATGTGCAATAACTTGTTATTAGCCAATGTCACCAAAGTCAAAGGACCTTAGAATTTTAAGGGGGAGAAACACACTAGATAAAAATCTATGGATCCACCTCACTCTATAAATGAGGAAATATAATGACCTGAACTGTGAAGTCCATTTCCCAAGGCTGTACTAGTGAACAAGTGTCCTGATTCTAAAATCAAGACACAACGCTGGCTGTTCATAGTATCGTCAAATTAGCAATCTTCGTGGTGAATATCAATTACCTTACCATAAATGTAGTAGTTGTATTTGCTTACTTTGGGTACAAAACAAACTATTTAACTACCAGACCTAATTTTTGCAAAGTGATTTGCTAGTCCATGGAATTACATACATAAAATTGATGGAGGGTTCTTTTTTCATTTACAAGTTGACACTAGTGCTCCCCAACAATTAATGCAACCTCTAATATCTAATATATTTCCTTCCTTTATTATTTCACAAGCTATAATTCATCACACCTAAATCTCTCCACATGCTTATTCTTATATATGTCAAATATATTATAAAATCCCAACTGCATCCTCTTTAAATCCTGCAATGAGTGTTAATAAAACTTGAATAGCTGTTAAATTCATACTCACTTTGTTTAAAATGAGTGAGGCAGAATTTGGAAAGCCAAAATTAAAAGTCATTATAAAAGAAAAGCTGCCAATTGTCAAAATATTTTTTATTCAAGTTATTTTAAACCTGAGACTGATAGTACATTCCATTACCAGTGAAGGCCTCTGCAATCATTAATAGGCTTAATGATACTTGTTATACTGTTCTGAAGAATTTCATATTAATTCATAAGTAATAATTCAGATTTTTATAGGCTCTTAGTCATGTACTAGATTTCATATGCAACGAAATGACTCCAATTCGTCACCTGCCCATTTGCTTAAGCATCACTGATTGACATTTATTTCTTAAAAAAAGCAATACCCCTAAGCACACTTATCAATTTTCTTAGTATGACTTATGAAGTATTTAATACAACTAACCTATAATATCACATATTTTGAAGTACTCCATATTGTTCTTGTGACAAGAGCGAAGGCTATCACACTATTAAATTCATTTCCTTGACATTGAGACAAATTATTTCAGACGTTAACATGTGCTTCAGCAATCTACATAGATATGTCAAAGACGTATAGAAACTTGCTGGAGATCGGTAGTTTAATCGGCTGAAGAAATAACTATTTCTCAAAGGTTAAGTATGTATACATGCAATTATATGCTTCATTTGGAAGTAACCTCACCTATAAACTTAATGAAGTTTTTGAAAAGTGTTTGAAACTTATCCACTCTTATTTTCCTTCAACATTACAACTTTTCAAGTCCATAAGAGCAGACTGTGGAACAGACAGGCCTGAGTTTCAGTCCTGGCTTTGCCACACAATGGATCTGTGACCATGGGCAAACTGTTAAACCATTCTCAGTTTCCCCATCAGTGTAGCCAAAGATAATAAACAGTGTCTGCCTCAAAAGATTCTTGCAATGATAAAATGGAATAAATGATGAAAGGTACTCAGCCTATCAGGTATTTTTATTTTTTCTAGTCAAGCCTTTATCATTTGTAAGACAACTGAAGTTTTTTATTTCTTGTGCTGTTATTTGAGCCACTGTCTCAAATTAAATAGCCATCAATTAAATAATAATTAAATGATGGACATCCCTTGCATAATCCCTTGAGGGCAAATGCAGGTTGCTCCTCTTCTATGAAGCCATCATTCAATTGTGTGCATGGGTATGTGTGTGTGTAAGTTTACAAATAAAACTGTAAGTTATTATGTTGTTCTCTAATTTCCAGTACCATACATATTAGCACTTAATTATATATGTATTATACTGATGATGATTTGTTTGTGTAAGTTTTATCTCCTCCAGTAGATTGCAACTTACTAGTGAAGGAGCCCTGGTGGCACAGTTAAGCGCTCGGCAGAAAGTTGAAAGGTCAGAGGTTCAAACCCACCAGCTGCTTCACAGCAGAAAGATGTGGCAGTCTGCTTCCGTAAAGATTACAGCCTTGGAAACCCGATGGGGACACTTCTACTCTGTCCAATAGTGTCGCTATAAGTCAGAATCGACTGGATGGCAATGGGTTTTAATGGGTTTAGTGAACTTGGAGTAAGTCATAGATCTCTCTTGTAGTCCACAATGATTAGCTACATAGTAAGTGTTTGATTGATTAACACTAAATTAATTATGTATTTGGTACCACTTGCCTATCCCCATCTTATTCCTCATATGTCATCATGTGCACCCACAAAATAGCAAATGTGTCTTGGGAGGAGAACATGTACAAGTAAGTACCTGAGACACAAGTGTTTCATTTTGATGAGGGTTTTCTGGTCAGGATCAATCTGTCTTTCACTCGCTCTCATTCTGCTATCCAGATAAGTTTCCTGATAAGGTATTCAAGAAGGGTGAATATAGGTTTCTGGAACCTGAAAATTATCTATTTTGAGGGGCACTGTTTAGTATCTCAATTTACCCCATGTTGACAAATGGCATTGAACAGGAACATTTTTCAGCTAAAATATTGTTCTCATTTGACTCTTTTAATACCAGTTTAATTATATAAATTTTGACTAAAACAACACCAACAACAGCAAAAGATGTCAAGTCATGATTTGAAGATATCAGTATTCATTTCCTATTGTTACTGTAACAAATTACTACAAATCTAGTGGCTTAAAACAACACAAATCTATTATTTTTCAGCTCTGGAGGTTGTAAATCTGAAATGGGTCTTATTGGAATAAAATCAAGGTGTCAGTGAGGCTGCATTCCTTTCTGGAAACTGTAGGAGAGAATCATTTTCTTGCCTTTTCCAGCTTCTAGAGGCCACCTGCATTCCTTGGCTTGTGGCCTCCTTCCATATTCAAAGCCAGCAGCATTGGCCCAGGTCCTTCTCATGCTGCCATCTCTCTAGTTCTCCGTCTTCCACCTCCCTCTTCTACTATTAAGGACCCTTATGATTACATTGGGTCCACTCAGATAAACCATATTTTCCCTGTTTTTGCTAACCATGACATCCTTTGCAAAATCACTGAGCAATAATTAGTGTCTATCCATGTAAGATGGGTTGTGCTGTCAGGGTCCCTGCTCATTGTGTCAGTTATGCAAATCAGCCCAGGGAGACAAAGATCACCCACCTCTGATGCCAAGTTGTGTGGTGAATAACAAATCCCACTCCGAATGCCAGCAGTGTCCTATGGAAATCTCAGCTTCTCTTCCCTGTTCAGTTCAGACTCCAGGTGCCCACACACCCATTCTCTTTCTCTCACCCCCAGTCACCTGGGGCTAGGTCAGAGGGTACTGCTCACAAGCGCGATAGTCCATATGACTCAGTACAATTCAGACCAGCTGGCCCAAAACCTAGGGTTTTCCTCTACAACTCAGGGTACCAGCCAGAAGCCCAGGAGTCCATATGACTGCATCCACTTTAGATTGGCCAACTCCCCCTGCTCCTTTGGGTCCAATAATTTGCTGGGCTCTTGGAGCTCACAGGAGACACTACACCTGCAATAATAACTTTAATATAACATAAAAGGATACAAATGAAAAGATGCATAGGTCCAGGTCTGGGAGGGGTCCCAGAGCAGAACTACCATGTCTCAATGAGGAATGCCTTAGACTTTCCTGTGCCTGGTCACCAACTGGAAAGCTCCACTGAACCTTTATCTTCCAAAGCCATTACTGACCTCACCATATGGTCACGATAAATTCCATCATGCCTCATGAAGCTTAGTCAGTATCAGGCCCCCAGGTGGAACTCTGTCTTCAAGGCTCTCAGGGAACAGACCAAAGGGCCAAATTGATTTTCGCCCCTCACAGATGGTCAGACAATAATATGAATTATAGTTTCTGAGTAATTCATTTGTTATTTCAACTTTTTTTTTTTTTCTTGAGTACCTTCTGTTTCTTAAGCAAGGTTTAGATTCTGGGGAGAAAGACAGATTCTTTGATCATTTATAACTTAGGAGGTAAGTCAGATAATAAACAATTATTTAGATGATAGATAAATATATATCCATAAAAGTTCTCTCTCTCTGTGTGTATGTGTGTGATTGTGAAAGACCTACAGTCAGATCAAGATCGCCAGAAATGTAAACATGCAAGAATACATTTAGTGACTATACTAATGAAACAGCCATGTGATCTCATTTCCCCTGACCTTGAAGAATTTTATTTTCTCATTCTATTCCTGGCAAGTAGGCTTAGAAAAAATGAGTAAGGCTTAACACAACTCTGAAGAATTAGCATAGTCAGCGGCTCAGCTAAGCAAAAGTTTTAATGTACAGCCCTGTTAATCCAGAGAGTGGTACCATGCTATTCATACAGTGTTGCTGTTCCTTTTTATAACTGCTCTCATTCTGCCAAAATTCCTAAGAATCATTCATTAGCACCCTTAATACAACTTTAAACTAGTACCCCCTGAAAATATTGCAAACATCTCTCAAGAAAACTTACTTAAATCAACTATATTTGTAAACACATATCTAATGTTGTATTTCAAAAGGTAGAGCAAAAGTTGTCCTATATGCACATATTTTCTGAACAAGTAAAAAACAGAAGAAGAAAAATGAAGAATCTAAGCTTTTTGTACTATTGGGATTTAATTACATTAGACAAAATATTTTATAACTATTTTGCAGCATGAGCAGATCCTTTGGAATGCTTAAACTGAAATACTGTCAAGATGCCAAGTCTTCCAGTAGCTTCATTTTAAAAGAAAAAAAAGACCCTGCAGTTCAATTTTCAGGAAATAAGTAGACAAGTTTATTCATAAGTGACCATAATTATCATAAACATTAAAATAAATTAAGATGTAAGCATAGCTATATATATGTGTATATATATATTTTTTTCTGCTCAAGTGTCAGATGAGAATACTACAAAAAAATTAAAACGTGTGCAGCAGAGAGTCAAAATAATTTTAAAAATCTATTCAGTCTACAGGGAAATACTACTCTACTTTGCTCCCAGGTCCAAGAACAACACTAATGCTAACAGCTATAATAACATTTAAAAAGCACGCATTTTCCCACTGAGACACTCAAGATATGACAGTTTATATATGATCGTAACTAACAATTTAGTCTCTTTTATTACAATAATGAACAAATTGTTAAATGATCACTTAGGGTTTTAGAGGCCCCAAATCCTAACAGAAATAAAGCTATTCCAGAATTTGTTAAACTGGAAGCATTTAGTTCCAACCTTTACTTTAAGTTCCTCGAAAAACTAGCAAAGAACTACCCCTATATATTTATTACTTTTTAGGAGTTTACGTAGTACATACTAAAGTGAGATTTGTTTTTGCTTGATGCTTCATTCTTTTCTTTTTCCTTTCCTTCCTCCCTCCCTGCCTCCCTCCCTTTCTTCCTTCCTCTTTCTTGCCTTTATGAGTTGGAATCGACTAGACGGCGACGGGTTTGGTTTTTTGTTGTTACTATAAACAGGCAAAAGGAATAAGATCATGCTATGGAAGCTATCAGTAATACTTTAATTCAAATATTTTTAAAGGGATAGTGTCAGTATTATATATTGGTGGAGCTAAAGGGCAATAAATTTCATAAAGGGAACACCGCTAAAATCAGGGTTAAGGAAATCGAAGCCCAGGAAGTGGAAACAATGTTGCCAACACTGCTTGTTGCTTCAACGATAGAGTTAAAGCCAGAGTTAATTTTTTTTTTTATTTCTGCTCAGATGTTCCTTCAAATGCGCTGTACTGACTCCTGTTTATGCTAAAGGTATACACTGATTGCCTACTATATTCGAGGCACCATGTGAAGCCTATGGAAAAAATTCAAAGTTAAATGTGATCATGAGGCTGGTTAACCTCTTTGTCTTTAAAGGAACCAGATTATTATTTAAAATAATATTATCTAGAATTTCATTTTAGACCTGTGGAAGAACTGTTGATATGTGTTAAGATATTCATGTACTCAGCGAAGAAAGTGGCACAGTAATTGTTTTCTGGCCATAATACTGAGTCACATGCTACTAGCTATATATGGCAAGAAAAGACTCTTGTTGTATTACTGCAATATGTTATTCATATTAAAACATGTAATATGAAAATAAAAAGATGAGAGCTCTTATTAACTGGATTTTTCAATAAAGCTGCCTAAAATAGAATATAAACTTTATAAGGGCCAGTACTATTATTGTCTTTTTCACCCTTGTTTCCTTGCACCTAACACAATGCCTGGGCCATAAACCAAAAAAACCGAACCCACTGCCTTCAAGTAGATTCCGACTCATAGCGAACCTGTAAGGACAGAGTAGAACTGCCCCACAGGATTTCCAAGGAGCAGCTGGTGGATTCGAAATGCTGACCTTGTGGTTAGCAGCAGCCTTAGCTCTTAACCACTGGCCCATGGCAGGTGCTAAATAGTTTTCATTGTATGAATCATGGGTGTAAACATGTATACTACCAAGAAGAAGGAAAGATGATAAACCTGTTTTATTCAACCTTAATGTTACAGAACACAAAGTAATTTTATGAAGCTTTCTAATACTTCAAATGAAAAGAACTTTGTTTATTAAATAAGCATATATCTCCTAACTGATTTTTAGCATACACTTCTAGTATACTAGATGTAACATAATGTCTAAGAGATTATTTGAATGTGCAAAGGCTTTTGGGTGTTTTTTTGTGCCAGAATATAAAAAATTGAGGATCTAGAAATTTTGAGTAAACCCAGCTGGGCAGATGTCAATTTTATTGTATTTATGTATTTAGCTCAGAAGAGTGTGTTAGCTGGCAGGAAACAAAAAATCCAAATATCGATAAAAATAAATGACTCAGATTGGGTTTTACTGGAATAATGTAATTTGAGGATTTTGCATATTTGATAAGAGAACCCTCAGTCCCACAAAAGCTATGAGGCTTCAGTTATTTTTCCCTTTTGGTGTTATTCTGCCTTTTATCACACTGTTCCTTTTCTAACCCTTTTAACACATCTGTTCCACATAGTGAACATCAAAGTCTGATCTTAGTAAAATCCATCACAGCAACCACTTAATCTATCACAGACCTTACCGGAAACTTTCCCGAACAAACTATAGCTGAATCTTTTGTTTCCCTTTCTGGTGATAAACATTGACTTTTCACTACATTACACTAGTAATGATCTCTAAGTTTGGCTCATCCTCATTTGATCATGACAATTACAAACGACTGCTGTGGTCTCTCATTGGTTTTCTCTTGGACACAGACAGGCAAAATGTTAGGAAAATAATTCAAATAAAATGATGCATGCCCTTTTTAGAGACCATAAACCTGCTGTCACACTGTAACAATGTTTAGGCTAGAGGCTAACATATCGCCTTGCATAAGATTCATTTCTCTTCGTTTTCATCTTTTATCACCAAGTCCTTCAAGCTTCTCCTATGCCCATTCAGAGAAATAATTCAGACACAAGGATGGTGCGTGCACGTTTTCCAACTAAATTAATTTCACTAAAGTTTGGCTATTTCTTCATTTCCATAATTCATATAAATAAGAAATCCCAAACACCTAACAACAGCTTCTGATTATAAACATCTTATCAGCTATGTCTTTGTACACTACTGCGTAGTACAATGGAAAGAAAGACAGGCATAATCCAAAGTGTGTATGTTTGAAGCCTGGGTTTGTGCTTACTAAATGCACTTCTTGGAGAAATTGATCATTCTTAAGCTCTATTTATCCATTTGCGAAGTAAGAAAGTGATGGCTACTCTCATGAATTTTTGTGAATATTAAATAATAATAAACATGTGGTTGAAATTTTCCAATTCTTATAAGTCCGTTTCACGGGCCTGGATGAATTCAAAAACAATAACAACAAAATCAAAATGACCCTGGAACAGAAAATGTTTTTTAGACTCAGAAAGCCAAAATACCTTTGAATGAACTGAAGGTGGCTCAAAGTATTAAAAAGAAATATCTAGTCTGAGTCACTCCACGAAAGCTTGTTCTGTTGCTTCGTTTCAACACACTGATATTTCACAGAGAGATACATGATTTGTTCACTCAAATAGGAATCCTATACAAGGTGTTTGCCAAGGGGAGGCATAACCTAAGTCAGTGCTTCTCAAAGCAGAGTCGAAGACCTACCTGCATCCAAAGGTGCTGAGATGCTTGTCAAAAATGCAGTATCCTAGGCTATACCTCTGACCTACCGAATTTTTGTATTTGGGTGTGGAGCCTTGGAATCTACTGTTATGAAGCTTTGCAGCTGATTTTTTTTAACATAAACTTTGAGACCCACTGACCTAGGGAAATAAAATGGCTAGTTATTATATTAATTCCAACTTAGACCTCTATGAAACCTGCATACAAATGAGAGAAAGCACTTTAAGGATCCTTGAACCTGGAGTCCATTATTGCTTAAAGGAAAAAAAAAAATTATCCCTCAGTATAATTATTCTCAAAATGGAATGTTGTGTAACATGCTTATGCTTCATTACTTATAGTGATTTTTACCTATATGCCCTATATCCTTTGAGTGGATAGTTACAGAAACAGGATTTAGAAAGCTGCTAAGCTGGGTAAGTTCTACCGCTGTGATATCATACACACATTGATTTTAACCCCAGGGTAGATAGAATTGAGAGTGATGGAATGATATTAAGAAAACAAAACAAGAAAGGAGG
The DNA here is from genome assembly GCA_030035585.1 of Dugong dugon. Classification (NCBI taxonomy): domain Eukaryota; kingdom Metazoa; phylum Chordata; class Mammalia; order Sirenia; family Dugongidae; genus Dugong; species Dugong dugon. The sequence continues at coordinate 69,070,722 of CM057483.1, forward strand.
CAATAAAAGTAATTTTTCTAAATACAAAAAATAAAATAATGATTTTAGCTGCAATTAACACACTTTCAAATTAATAGACTGATTTGTTATGAAATTAAATATTGGGTAGGAAAAATTCTCAATGTAGCATAATATAAAAAAAATATTGACTGTTAGAAATGGAATGTATGTTCTATTGCTTCATTTCTATCCCTGATTTATGACTCTGTAATTGCAGTTTCACACAGAGATATATTTTCCAATAAACTAAATGGAGTGGTCAATACGTGAATAAATATAACTATTTTGTTCAAATAACCTAAAATAGCTACAGGTAGTGGGAATGGGGACAGAAACACACTAAGAAAAATAATTCTATTATTAAAGATACAGTAATATGGTTACAGTCTTTAAAACTAGATCAGTGTGTACAATAGAAAACATAGAGATTTATTTTTCCTCTTCGGTTTCAGGCATAAATACATTCATTTAAATTTCCTGAAAAAAACCAAACTTTACTACCACAAGTTTTACTTTTTATCTGAAAAGAAATTATATCTTTTCATCTGACATCAGCTAACTTCATTTTATGGGAATACAGAAAAATTACAATTCTTTCTGTTCTCTTCCAATGTCCAATGTCAAAGTTTTCTTTTAAAATGTATTGCACTACAGAAGTATTACAGCTAATTGAAACAGGAGAACGTGAATAGTACAAAGTAACATCATTGCGAAAAGGAAGCAAAGATAAGTGCTTTTTGATGTGAATCCAAGAGCCACCTGAATTGATATATTACTTTTAACATGCTCTGCAGGTATTTCTAATCCAGGTTATTATCAGATCATTCTTTGGGAAACATATTTAATGGAAATAATGCCCCTTTCACTGAATAGGTGTAAATGACTCATCAAAAGGAAAATTAATTAATTAATTAATTAAGCCCAGTGAGCATCAAATTTAGTTGAACAGCACCTTAAAGTTGTCCCATACGTATTTAAAGCCTACTTTTACACCAGCTGGCGCTCTGGTGGCACAGTGGTTAAGAGCTATGGTTGCTAACCCAAAGGTCAGGAGTTCGAATCCACCAGCCGCTCCTTGGAAACCCTATGGGGCAGTTCTACTCTGTCTTACAGGATCGCTAAAGGGTCAGTATGAGTCGGATCAACTTGACTGCAACAGGTTTGTTGTTGTTTGCCCCAGTTGTATAACTCTACATTACACTCATCTGTCACAATTCCGGACTAGGTACAACCTCCTAGTACTCTAGTCTTCCAAATGTTTTTCTCTACAAAACAACCCCCGACACACTAATTTGAAATGTCTTCATTAACTGTTCATCACTAATGAGGCTGCTTAACACATCTAGGCTCTTAACCCAAAACTCAAAAAAACCCACTGCTGTCGATTTGGCTCTGACTCATAGCGACCCTATAGGAGAGAGTAGAACTGCCCCATAGGGTTTCCAAGGAGCAGCTGGTGGATTTGAACTGAAGACCGTTTGGTCAGCAGCCGAGCTCTTAATCACTACACCACGATCTAGGCTCTTATTGCACCTAAAAGAACTGACCCCCTGAAGACCCTGAAAATAACAATCAGATACTTGATGATCTCATCATCTGTCATGCATTTGTTCATAAAAACAAGTTGATTACCCATCCATCACCTCTAGGTTCCTGTATAATTGCTTCTAGGTTCCTTTATAATTAGAAAATAAGAAGTATTTCAAGTGGGTACAACATGGTTAATAGAGCCTATTTTATCCTCAACACTTTTACCAGTTGGTTTTCCACTCATTGTATTAGATATGAAATCAGAAACTTCTGTCTGATTTTCAACACTGGCACAAAGTAAAAGGATCACTTTATACAATTTTTTAAAAGAAAAATATTGCCAACATTACTGATGTCAGGAACGCAGAGTCTATCTAGTTCCTTGTTACTACTCCTGTATGACTTAAATTTTATTTCTGAAAAATCTCTGACGATTTATCTCACATCAATGATGATGTTTGTAAAAGTCAAAGAACATTTGAGACCAGAAAATTAACAGTAAACTAGGCTTTGTAAATTTTAACCATTGCCCTTAAGCATTTCTGACTGTATGTAAGACAATTCTTTATGTCACTCTAATATCTAATATCTAATAGTGGTTACTCTTCTTAGATACTGCAGACTTATTTTTAAAGATATATACATGATAAATTGATTTTAATGGAAGCATGGAGATTGAAACAGCTATAATTTTAATGTGCATTTAGGTGTTTGAAATCTGAACATATAAATCATGGCTAAAGTAGCCATTACTTTTTTAATGCTTGAAAAGCAAAGAAGTTTGTTTCACAGCAGTGGTTGCCAGGTTTGTAATGGCAATTATACTAATTAACATTAAAAAAATAAGCTTTATTCCATGGGAGAATAACTAATATAGGTAATCACAGGGATGACATTAGAGGAAATGGAGTTCAATGTATTTCTCTAAGAACAGTAAACTTACATTAGTTTCTACTGATTACACTTTTTCAGTGCAGGTGTATACTAAATTAAATGCATCCATTATGGAACTGAGTTCATAATCAGCAATTTTCAGACAATTAAGAAGTTTTCCCTTCTTGAGTAAATATTCAGATACACTTCTGAATATGCAGAAAGAGGAAAAATAGTTTCCAGAATGTTCAGGATTTTATTTAGTAATAATAATAACAACACAGATACAGGGATACAACTTTACATACTTAATTGAATTTAATGCTAAGAACAAACCCCTGAAGAAGGCAGAATAGGTTATTAGTTTAACCCTTAAAACCAAAGAAGTCCAGAGAGGTTAAATGCATTGTTCATGCACACCTATGTTCATGGCACCATTGTTCACAATAGCAAAACAATGGAAACAACCTAGATGCCCATCAATAGATGAATGGATAAACAAACTATGGTACATACACACAATGGAGTACTATGCAACGAGAAAGAACAACGATGAATCTGTAAAGCATCTCATAACATGGATGAAACTGGAGGACATTATGCTGAGTGAAATAAGTCAATCACAAAAGAGACAGATATTGTATGAGACCTCTATTGTAAAAACCCATGAAAAACTTCCCACACAAAATGTAACAATCTTTGTTGGTTACCAGGGATGGTAGGGGTTGGGGCGGGGGGAACACTAAATAGGCAATAGATAAGTGGTATCTTGGGTGAAGGGTGAGACAGTACACAAAACAGGGGAAACTAGCAAAACTTGTACAAGGAAAGGTCATGGAAGCCCCATAGACACATCCAAACTCCATGAGGGACTGAAATGCTGGGCGGAGGGCTGTGGGGAACATGGTCTCGGGGAACATCTAGCTCAATTGGCATAACACAGCTTATAAAGACAATGCTCTACATGCTACCTTGGTGAGTAGTGTCTAGGGTCTTAAAAGCCTGTGAGAGGCCATCTAAGATACCCCACTGGTCTCATCCCTTCGGGAGCAAAGGAGAATGAAGAGAACAGGATACAAGGAAAAGATTACTCCAAAGGACTAACGGTCCACAGCTACCAAGGCCTCCACCAGACTGAGTCCAGTACAGCTAGATGGTTCCCAGCTACCACCACTGACTGCTCTGACCAGGATCACAACAGAGGGTCCTGGACAGAGATGGAGAAGGATGTAGAACATAATTCTAACTCACAAGAAACACAAGACCAGATTTACTGGCCTAAAGGAGACTGGAGAAACCCTGAGAGTATGGCTCCCAGACACCCTTTTAGCTCAGTGGTGAAGTTATCTCCGAGGTTCACCATTCAGCCTGGGAGTGGACAGCCCCGTAAAACCAAATGAGACTAACGAGGTACAGGAGTCCAGTGACAAGGACCAGAAGGCAGAAGGGTACAAGGAAGCTGGTGATAGGGAATCCAAGGTTGAGTAAGGATATTGTTGATATGTTGTGAGATTGTTAACCAATGTTAACATTTGTAGTAACTGTTAAATGAGAAACTATTTTGTTCTGTAAGCCTTCATCTTAAGTGAGAATAATGGTACAATTGGAAGAGCGTAGTCAATGTCACTGAACTGTGCATGTAGAAATTTTTGAAATGGTGTATCTTTGGCTATGTGTATTTTCACCAAAAAGAAAAAAAAAGGTTGAGAAGTTAGAGGGTTGACATGTTGTGGGATTGTTAACCAATGTCATAAAAGAATATGTGTACTACAGTTTCATGAGAAATTTGTTCTGTAAGCCTTCTCCTGAAGTACAATAAAAAATATATATATATATATGAAAAAGAAAAAAACAATGAATTGTTCATGGATATGTCAAATGATGGATTCTGGGCTAGAACCTTGGTCTTAGAGAGACATCAAAATACATTGCCGTCGAGTTGATTCCGACTCACAGAAACCCTGTAAAACAGAGTGGAACTACCCCATAGGGTTTCCAAGGAGAAGCTGGTGGATTGGAACTGCTGACCTTTTGGCTAGCAGCCATAGATAGCTCTTAACCACTGGGCCATCAGGTCTACAAAGAGGCATCAATGCATATTTAGTATTTTTTGAGCAACATGACCAATCTTAGGATGTTTCCTTTCTATTAAATATTTTCTAAATTAATCTAAAATATAATCTGATAATACTAAATATTTCAGCAGTGTTACAGGAAATATTTTAGTTTGTCTATCATATCAAGGTTATTTCTTCCTGATATTAAAAAAAATTAAGGAACTGAGGTTCAGAAAGTCTAAATAAATTGTCTAAGATAACTTGGATCCAAGACTTCTGATTTTCTCTACTAAGTGTTTTTTCTATAACATAGAAATATAGATATAAGGAATGGGGGAATTATGAATTACTTTCTCTGAGTTTTACTCTAAACCCACCAAGTGACAAAAGAAAGGCCCTTGGTGCTTCTCCTAGTGACTAGCTCAGTGATTTTCAACTGTGGCTACATATTAGAATCACCTAGGGACCATCTCTGTTTTTTTAATGCTCTCCAGAAGATTCCGGTGTACAGCTAAAGTTGAGGATCATTGTTGTAGGCACAAAGGCAGTGGTCCCAAGTACAGTCTCTTTCCTCCTCCAAAGTATTTTATTACATAAGAAATTAAGATACATATTTTCCTCAGCTAACTGAAGAACAAGTTTAGCATCACAAAACTTTAAGGCATCTAAAGATAATCTAGGACACTGGTCCTCGATTCTGGCTATACATTTGAATCACCTAGGGAGCTTTTGAAAAGTACCAATTCTCAGGCCCACTTCAGATCTATAAATCATCATATCTGGCTGTGAGACCTGGGCATCAGTATTTTATAAAAGCTGCCCTGACGATTCTAATTTGCAGCCAGGCTTGAGAACCATTAAACAAGCTACACAAGAAGTTGTACATAAAGCTATTTGCTTTAGGAAGGGAAAGCTGACTTAGGTGGGCTGACTTGATAGACTTTTTATTTAAAATACTAATGTACTTCTAACTAAAAAAGGCAAGTTAAGTACTTCACAGTATTTTAACTTTCAGCATTGCCACTTCCAATACATTCATGGCGTACAAGAAAAAAATAGGTACTTTTTAAGAGCGACTTTTTTATATAATGTGAATATATACAGTATGTCCATTATCAGTCATGATATTATTAATGTATTTAGGGAGAAAAAAAGAAATAATCTATTCCACAGACCTATAGAATGTCTGTGATTTAGTCCCCATTCCCCAGGTCAAACTTAATCCTTTTAAGAAAATTCCCACTTATTAATTCTCCTTCACAACTCCGATGATGTCATGTTAATTTATTAATAACTATGCTTACATTGAACTTTAAATAAATGTGTAGTATAGCTCTTGGCAATTCATAGCATATCAACATGTTTATCTGAATACATAATTTACTCATATTTTTTCAATTTTAGTACTTAAGTGTAACAACAGAGAGAGGAAGTCTAAAAATATTTTCTATCCTTTAGTGCCATGAATTGCTACATGGCTATTTACAGAAAATGTGTTTATTCTACAGAGCCTTCAACACAAAACAAAGATTACTGAGTTTGGAAGTCTAAATAGACATTTACTTTACATGAAATCCTCAGTCTTTATTATAGAGTAATGGTCCTAGAATTCCATACACTACTTGAAAACGCAATTTAAAATGTCAAACATCCTCAGCTATTAGGATTTCACATTTTCACTAAACCTCAAGAGTAATCTCCCTGTATAAACATTAAGGCACAGTTCAATTTAAAACGAATAAGTCCCTTAATTATCATGTAATCACAAAACTATAATTACTTTGTGAATCTACTTACATGAAATTCTAGAATAGACAAAACTAACCTATACTGACAGAAAGTAGATCAGCAGTTGCCTTGGACAGGTAAGGAAGAAAATTGACTACAAACAGGCATGAAGGAACTATTTGCAGTAAAGGAAATGTTTCATAACTTGATTGTGGTGATGGTTACACAAGTGTGAATATTTGTCAAAATACATTGAACAGGACAATTAAAACTGGTGCATTTATTTTATGTAAATATCTAAATGAAGTTATTTATAAAAGGAAAGAAATAGACTATATGATAAAAAGCTCGTTAATAAGTTTATAAATAAAATGACCATACAAGTAGAAAGTCATCAGAAACATAGAAAATATTCCAACCCATGTGGAAATCTTTTTATTTTACTTTATGATACATAGAATAGAAGCTGAAAATTTTACTTTAAATCTTGTTTAGTATATTTTTCATTGGGAGTTAATCAGAATATAGGTGAAATTATCTCAAAGTACCACATAATTAATCCATGTTTAGCTCCATAACTTAATCTATGTTTTTAGAGGCAAACTTCTTTTCATGGATGCAATTTTAGTGCCTGCAACAACCTGTACCTAAGGAAAAAACGGAAGAGTCTAACTGGATTAAGGAAAGCCCTTAGTTGTATTTATCTCATTTATCTTCATCAGTAAGTGCTTCCAGTCCTCTTCACTTTCAGCAAGCAAGGTTGTGTCATTTGCATATCGAAGATTGTTAATGAGTCCTCCTCCAATCCTGATGCCTTGTTCTTATTCATACAGTCCAGCTTCTCAGATTATTGCTTAGCATATAGATTGAATAAGTATGGTGAAAGGATACAACTTTGATACACAACTTTCCTGATTTTAAACCAGGAAGTACTCCTTTGCTCTGTTCGAACGACTGCTTCTTGGTCTATGTAAAGGTTCCTCATGAGTACAATTAAGTGTTTTGGAATTCTCGTTCTTCGAAATGTTATCCATAATTTGTTTTGATACAGAGTCGAATGCCTTTACATAGTCAATAAAACGCAGCTAAACATCTTTCTGATATTCTCTGATTTCAGCCAAGATCCATCTGACATGAACAATGATATTTCTCATTGCACGTCCTCTTCTGAATGAGCCTTGAATTTCTGGCAGTTCCCTGTCAATGTACTGCTGCAACCGTTTTTGAACTATTGTCTGTAAAATTTTACTTGAGTGTGACATTAATGATACTGTTCAATAATTTCTGTATTCTGTTGTGTAACTTTTCTTTGGAATGGGGACAAATATAGATCTCTTCCTGTTGGCCGGCCACTTAATTGCTTTCCAAATTTCTTACCATGGACAAGTGAGCACATACAGCATTACATCCATTTGTTGAAATATCTCAATTGGTATTCTATCAATTCCTGGAGCCTGTTTTTTGCCATTGCCTACAGCGAAGCTTGGACTTCTTTCCATACCGTTAGTTCTTGATCATATTCTACCTCCTGAAATGGTTGAAAGTTGACCAATTCTTTTTTGGTACAGTGCCTGTGTTTCTTCCACCTTCTTTTGATACTTCCCACATGGTTCAATATTTGCCCATAGAATCCTTCAAAATTTCATGTATGATGTCATCTCACATCTCATCTGGTCTTTGGTCATTAGTGTTCAGTGCCTCAAATCTATTCCTGAGATGGTCTCATCTTCCAGCACTATATCAGACAATATTCTGCTTCTATTCATAAGGTTTTCACTGGTCATTTTTTTTCAGAAGTAGATTGCCAGGTACTTCTTCCCAGTCTGTCTTAGTCTGGAAGCTCCACTGAAACCTGTCCACCATGGATGACCCTACTGGCATTTGAAATACTGGTGACATAGCTTCCAGTATCACAGCAACAAGTAAGCCACCACAGTATGACAAACTGACAGACCAGTGGTAGATAATATCTTGTACTTGGTCCAAAATACTTTATAAAGTTATGTCTTGTGAGCACATTAAAATTTGGCTATAGTCACTGTGTAAACACTGTGACCTCACTCATAGATAGACACTAATTAGACATACTTTATTCCAGGATTAAACACACACACACACATACACACACATATGTGTTTATGTATACATCATCAGTTTACTCATAGTATTTGCAAGGTCCAATGAATCATATATGTAGGTTTACAAAATATATTCCAGAAACGGTTTATAGAACACATGTAGTCTCCGACCACCAAACTTTCCCCTTTGAGGCATTAGTAAGCACTGATAAAAATAGAAGCCATGAGGCTCTAGACAACTGTTACAATGAGTAGGCCTGAGGGAAATGGAGAGAGATCACTGCAAAATCATATCCCAAGATTTGAGTACTCAAGACAGAACTGAACTAATAAGGTCAACATAGGTATGGGAAGAATAAAGACAGAAAATGTCTACTTCTAATTTTATCGTATGGCGTTAGTGAAATCACCTATTAACAGCATGATTAAAATAAATAATTTCAGCTGTAATGGCGAAATAGCTGGCTTCAGAATTGAATCCAAAGTATAATGTGCAAAATGTCTATTCTCTAAAAAGTGCCAGTATACTTATCTAGAGAGAGAAGTGATAAATCATATCATCAAGATACATGGACAGTTTAACTATGAAAATGAGCTATCCTATGTAAGTCAAGTTGACTACATTGCAAACAGAAAGTAAACTCAGAATTTTAAAACCAATTTGTAGTGCAAAGTTTGTACTATGTTGATATTTTGACAAGTAAGCTAAGCGTCATTAATGTTCTTTATTTCATTTATCTTATTTCTATTTTGGGAATTTTTACTCCCAATTCAATGATAAAATGAAACTTGGTATAAATTTAAAGATATCTTAAAATATCTCTCAGATATTAAGATAACACGGTTTCCAACTGTCGAGTAAAATTTGCTTCAATGTCAGATGCCCAATGCTAAAGGCTATCAAATTTACTATAATGTTTTTGAAACATTATATGGTATCTATCATAGATTGAACTGTATCCCCCAGAAATATGTGTCAACATCTCTAGGCCATGATTCCCCGTATTGTGTTATTGTCCACCATTTTGTCATCTGACATGGTTACCTTATGTGTTGTAAATCCTACCTCTTTGAGGTTAATGAGACAGGATTACAGGCAGTTATGTTAATGGGGTAGTACTCAATCTACAAGATTAGGTCCTGTCTGAAGGCAATCTCTTTTGAGATATAAAAGAGAGAAGCAATCTGAGAGACATGGCGACCTCATGCCACCAAGAAACAAGAGCCAGGAGAATTGTGTGTCCTTTGGACCTGTGGTTCCTGTGCTGAGAAGCTCCTCGACCAGGAAAGATTGATGACAAGGACCTTCACCCAGAGCTGACAGAGAGAGAAAGCCTTCCCCTGGAGCTGGCACCCTAAATTTGGGCTTCTAGCCTCCTAGACTGCGAGAGAATAAATTTCTCTTTGTTAAATCCATCCACTTGTGATATTTATGTTATAGCAGCACTAGATAACTAAGACAGCATCTTAAACCAAATTATGTAGAGAAATCCCATTAAAAGTATGATAGCATTCTGCTATATGAAGATTATTTGATTTAAGAAATCTTCCAACATTAACAGTAAATATGAATTATCTAGCTACCAGAAGAATTACATGGGAGCATATAGGCACCCATTATGATAGAGATGGTCTGTAAATTCTTTTTTAAATCAGATTTCAGGGCTGATCTCTGTTCTTTATAATGAGGTTTCTTTTTTGTACCAACTAAGTGGGAGTCATAGTTTATAGTCAGTCTATATCACCACTAAGTGACACAGAACTTGTCACAGGATTGGGGTAGATTTTCTGTAGTTTACTATTCTCCCTTCCCTTGAATGTATGCTGAAGAGTAAATATATATTTCATATATGCTTTATTCAAATTAGTATTTTATGGTTTCCAAAATATCTTTTACAAATGAGATTAATTGAGGTTGCAGAATATTTCCCCCAAGAATTATACAGTCAACTAATTGGTAGATGAAAAAATTGGGAGAGATAAAATCCAGATTCCAATATGCTACACTGCCTCCTTGTAAAAAAGCAAGCAAACAAATGAATTAAATATATATATATATATATATATATATATACGTTCCATGTTTAACATTTGGCTAACTTTGTCTTTTGCCATTTCTCTACATGATTGTAATCATTTGCTCATCCTCTTTACACATTTCTACCCATAAATCATTTAAAACTAAGACAATGCTCATTAATGTCGGTAATGAGTGAGTGTTCTGCCACCAATCTCATCCACCTTACCTTCAAAAGAAATATTCAATCCTAGTGACTAGAGAAGAAACTGGAGTAAACTTGAAAATGGTTTATTTTTCTTGTGTTAGGAGACAGTCTGTCATAGAACTTAAGAAATAAATAAGTGAATGGACTGGTGTTTAGGCTTATTTGACACTTTTGCTAGGTAACTGATTTTCCTTTTAGGATGGAATAATGACAACTATGTGGAACTTCAGTCTGTCAGTTTGTAGTACTGTGGTGCCTTGCATGTTGCTATGATGATGGAAGCTATGCTATGGTATTTCAAATATCTTCAGCATCACCCATTATTGGACAGCCTTCAGCAGAGGTTCCAGACTACAACAGACTAGGAAGAAGGGCCTGATGATCTACTTCTGAAAATTAGTCATTGAAAACCCTATAGATCACAACAAAGCATTGCCCAATACAGTAGTGGAACATAAGCCCCTCAGGTCAGAAGACACTCAAAACACAACTGAGGAAGAACTGCCTCCTCAAAGCAGAGTTGACATTAATGATGTGCGTGGACTAAAGTCTTTCAGGATCTTCATTTGTTGATGTGACATGACTCAAAAAGAGAAGTAACAGCTGCAAACATCCATTAGCACTCAGAACAAGGAATGTGCGAGTTATCAATCAAAGAAAATTGGACATCTTCAAAAATGAAGTGGAATACTTAGTGTTTGACATCCTAGATGTTAGTGAGTTGCAATAGACCGGTATTGGTCATTTTGAATTTGACAATCATATGATCTTCTATAATGGGAGCAACAAAGTGAAGAAGAATGGAGCTGCATACATCCTTAAAAAGAATATATCCAGATCTATCCTGAAGTAACACAGAAATCAGAAATAGATTAATATCCATATGCCTACAAGAAAGACCTATTAATATAACTATTATTCAAAGTTATGTACCCAACACTAAAGCCAAAGAAGAAGAAATTGAAGATTTTTTATCAACTTCTGCAGTCTGAAATTGATCGAACATGAAATCAAGATTCATTGATAATTACTGATAATTGGAATGCAAAAGTTGGAAGCAAAAAAAAAAAGGGTCAGTAGTTGGAAAACGTGGTCTTGGTAATAGAAAGGACACCAGAGATTACATGATAGAAGTCTGCAAGACCAACGACTTCTTTATTGCAAATACCTTTTTTTAACAACATAAATGGCTACTGTACACGTGGATCTCGGCTGATGGAATACACAGGAATCAAATCAACTACATCTGTGGAAAGAGACGCAGGAGAAGCTCAATATCATTGGTCAGAACAAGGCCAGGAGTCGACTGCAGAACACACCATCAATTGCTCTTATGCAAGTGGAAGTTGAAGCTGAGTTAAATTAAAACAAGCCACGAGGGCCAAAATACAACCATGAGACTATCTTATCTGAATTTAGAGATCATTTCAAGAATAGATTTGACACAGTGAACAATAAATGGCAGAAGACCAGACAAGTAGTGGAAGGACATCATACATAAAGAAAGCAAAAGGTCATTAAAAAGTCAGGAAAGCAAGAAAAGACAAAAGTGGATGTCAGAAGAGACTCTGAAACTTGCTCTTCAATGTAGAGTAGCTAGAGCAAATGGAAGAAATGAGAAGGTAAAGGAGCTGAACAGAAGATTTCAAAGGGCAAGTTGAAAAGACAAAGTGTTAAGATGAAATGTGCAAAGACCTGGAGTTAGAAAACCAAAACAGAAGACCACGCTCAGCATTTCTCAACCTGAAAGAACTAAAGAAAAAATTCAAGCCTCGAATTACAAAATTGAAGGATTTTACAGGAAAATATTGAACGACACAGGAAGTATCAAAAGAAGATGGAAGGAATACACAGAGGCACTGTATGAAAAAGAATTGGTTGACATTCAACCATTTGGGAAGGTAGTATATGAACAAGAAGCAACGGTACTGAAGGAAGAAGTCCACGCTGCACTGAAAGCATTGGTGAAAAACAAGGCTCCAGGAATTGATGGAATACGAATTGAGATGTTTCAATAAACATATGCAATGCTGGAGGTGCTCACCTATCTGTGTAAAAAAAATTGGAAGAAAATTACCTGGCCAACCAATTGGAAGAGATCCATATTTATGCCCATTCCAAAGCAAGGTGATCCAACAGAATGAGAAGATTATCAAACAGTATCATTATTTTCACACACAAGTAAAATTTTGCTGCAGGTAATTAAAAAATGACTATAGTGGTATATCAACCGGAAACTGTCAGAAGTTCAAGCTGGATTCAGAAGAGGACATGGAATGAGGGATGTCATTGCTGATGTCAGCGGGATCTTGGCTGAAAGTAGAGAAAATCAGAAAGATGTTTACCTGTGTTTTATAGACTATGCAAATGCGTCCAACTATGTGGATCATAACAAATTATGGATAACATTGAGAAGAATGGGAATTCCAGAACACTCAATTGTGCTGAAGAGGAACCCGTACATGAATCAAGAGGCAGTCATTCGAACGGAACAAGGGATACTTCATGGTTTAAAGTCAGGAAAGGTGTGCGTCAGGATTGTATCCCTTCACCATACTTATTCAATCTTTATGCTGAGCAAATAATCCAAGAAACTGGACTGTATGGAGAAGGACAGGGCATCAAGATTGGAGGAAGACTCATTAACTACCTGTGATATGCAGATGATACTACCTTTCTTGCTGAAAATGAAGATGATTTGAAGCTTTTGCAGGTAGTCCCCTACTTACAAAGTTACAACCATCTGTTTTATATTTTTGTGCATTTTATCATTAGTAATATATACTACATAGAATGTTGCATCACATAATTTGCTAAAGAAGAAATAAATAATGAGGAAGAGGAAGTAGAGAACTTGTTTAAAAACTTTACAGTGAAAGGATTATCTGAAGTTTTTTCTAAACTAAATCAGGGGCTTCTGTTTCTTGAAAACATGGACCCAAACACTGATCACTTTGCTAAAATCGACAGGCAGATTCAAGAAGCAGTCAGATGTTACCGAATACATGAAGAAAAAAGAAAAGGACCATGCAGACAGCTCTAATTTTATGACTAGAAATGTTATCCCCATTCCCAGGGAATAGTCCAGATAATCCAGAACCTTCCATAAGTGGACTTATTACCTCCACTGACAAAATGCCACAAGAGGAAGTTCATAAATGTAGCATAAATATAAATGCATATGAAAGCAGAAAAAATTGTTATCTCTCTAACCACAAAACATCAAACATTCTTCAATACCAATGAAGAATATTCTATTCTTCTATGTGTGTTATTTCTATATAAGTAAAAATCAATGAACTTCCAGCAGCTTAAAATTTAGAACAGAATAAAAACTTTTAAAGTTCAATCTAAGTACATGAAAATCATTTTAAATCATTCCTGGCATGGCTCTTATGGAAAAAATTATTCAAATAATATATCTCACTGGATCCCAGCAAAACCCTGTGCATTGGGCATATATCACTCCCATGGGCCACTTCAAAGGATAAAGTTACTTTTAAAATGTTACATAATCAGAAAGTGACAAGAACACAGGTCCAGCCCATTTCTTGTTAAATTACACTGTTTTATGTGTAGGTACAAAATAGACATAAGGAGAAAAACATAAGCTGAAGTTACAACTTATAAACGACTTAGCTCCTGATGAGGCATTCATATAAGCTCTTCACACACTTTTTGTCTTCATAGCATTGTTGTATGTTAGAAAGCTAGACATTTTCAATTAAACAATTGCTTGTGAAGTGGAATCAGGAATACATGAGCATGAGCTTAGGCTCTACAAAGTATGAGTTCTGTGACATTGGTCAAGTTTCTTATTATTTCTGAGCCTTCATTTCCTAATTTGAAAACGGAGATACCAGTACCGAGCTCAAGTAACGATTCTGAAAATTAAATGACGTAATGCAAATGAAAACATTTAACATGATACTTAAAAGATACTGGAAACTCAATTAAATTTTAGTTCCCCCATCTTCCTGTTATTTGACAAAAATATGCATAAAAATGCTACTCAACACTTTTTTTTTAACTAATATTTTTTGTGGTTTCAGTGAAGATTTACACAGCAGTTCAGGTTCCCACTCAACAATTTCTACACAAATTGTTCAGTGACATTGGTTAGATTCTTCACAATGCATGAACATGCTCATTATTATTGTTCTGATTATTCCATTTCCATTAGTTTCCCTGCCCCCTTAGATTCTCTTTTTTTTTTTTTTTGAAGTGATTGTTGACCATTTAGTCTTATATAGGTTATTTCTTAATGGAGCACGGTACTTAGGGATGATATTCATTATTTGGTGAGCCAATCTGTTATTTAGCTACAAGGTGACTTCAGGGCTTAGTTTTGGTTAAAGCTTTAAAGAGTATCTCAGGGCAACAGTCTCATGGAGTCCTCCAGTCTCAACCACTACAGTAAGTCTGTTTTTTCTTTCTTTCTTTTTCTAAAGGAATTTGAGGTTCTGTTCCAAATTTTTCTCTCATTCTATCAGGATCCATTATTGTAGCCCTGGTTAGAACAGTAGATAGTGGTAGTCAGACACCATCTACTTCTGGTCTCAGGTAGTCCTGTAGGCTATTTATCCTGCAGACTAGTTTTTTCTTTGAATCTTTGATGTCCGTCTTTCTCTTGCTCTGGATAAGTAGAGAGCAATAGTTGTATCTTAGAGATAGTTAACACTCTTAGGTTTTGATGATTTTCAGACTATCCCTGATAATAGTACATTATGTTTTGTTTTTGTTTTTTAATGATTACTGAAGGTATAAGTAAGTTACTATGGATTACCAGTAGGAAGGATACAAAGTCTTAAAAATCTGATGAAAAATCAATTTTAGAATTTTTTTTCTTTTTTTCAATAATAGCTTGATATCCTGGGGTTTATTACCATGGCTGTGTCTGTTGATCTATTGTGGTTTACAGTCCTGTGCTTCACAATCCACCTAAAACATGTATTAATATGCAAATAAAATATAAATTGTCTTCTGCTAATGCAATAAGCACACGCAAGAGATTTGAGAAACACTTCAATTGTGATAAAGTAGTTTTTAATAACTTCCTAAATTCAAATTACATTCCAAATATGTAGTAAGTACACAGATAACCCACTGCTATCAAGTTGATCCTGACTCATAGTGACGCTATAGGGCAGAGCAGAATTGCCTCATAGGGTTTCTAAGACTGTAAATCTTTATGGAAGCAGACCGCCACATCTTTCTCCTATGGAGTGTCTGGTGGGGTGGGTTCAAACTGCTGACTTCTCGGTTAGCAGTGAAGCGCTTAACCACTGTGCCACGAGGGCTCCTAAATACATGGATAGTATAATTAATATTAGTACACATGAAATAAGGACTTCTAGGAATCAAAATGTATTTAGAATTCAGATGAATATATTCTAGTAAAATAAATATTCACTGTTTTTTGTTGTTTTTTTTTTACCAGTAGAGAAATGTTTCTACAACTAATTCCAGCCGTAAAAATATAATGATTTTATTTTAAAATTTTATTTTCTGAATTTAATTCAAACAAAAAATTCAGTAGTAAAGAATAAAATTTTCTTATTTCATAAATCTTCAATAGCATACACCTTAGGGAATCTGGACAGTTAAAACACAAATGGATATTCTAGGGAAAATTATAAATTTTTAGAAAATCCAAATGATAATTATAGCGAAGTTCAAACACATCGCAATTATACAGAATACATCTGAAAAATCAATTGTGCTAACGTGTATTGTTTGCTATGGTACTGAAAGAAAAATATGAATTGATTAAAATTTAGGCAAATCTACACCTACCAGGTTGATTGAAATTTTGTGGTATGTGTTTGTCTGTGAGTTTAGTTTCTACTCTGGATAATAAGCATTAGCATAAATCCAGAATTAAACTGAGAGAAAGAGAGAGAATTATAACTGGAATATACATAACACACTGGTTTTTAATAGATTTTTTTGGAATTAATATCTTCAACATGATTTTTATTCCTTTCTTGTTTATAAAACTTTAAGAAGATCAAATCATTCAATACAGACTTGAAAATCAACACATTTTTATATATCCTTTTTAAAACAAATCATTTCAATGATTATTATCACTACTCCCTATCCCATCCCAACAAAACTCACTTAAATATAAAAAATAATAATTGAACACATAAGGATTAACTTTGATATTTTCTGCAAATTCAAAAGTTTTGAAAAATAATGTGTCTAATTTCCTTAACCATATGGAATCAAAATTCAAACCCATTTGTAGACTGATACTAATCAAACATGCAGGTTTACTAAGGTAGGAGAATTGGAGGCTGGGACATTCATTCCAACTCCTCTGTGTTACTAAGGGTGTAACAATGATTTAAGCAGCAAACTGGAGAGAATGGAAACAGGGTTTCACTTTTTTGTTACTGCTTAGTGTGTATGTGGTGTCTTTCCTTAAAGCTGAATGGAGAGACTAAGGCAGAATACACTGTATGATAATTGAATTGAAAATGTTCAGAATAGTGTTTACAATTTTTAATTGTATGAGTATTTTCACAGCTTTATTGAGATATAATTCACATACCATAAAGTTCACCCTTCTAAAATGCACAATTCATTGGTTTTTAGTACATTCACAGAATTGTACAACGATCATCACTATCAAATATGTTCATTTGTTTCTTAACCTAAATGCCTAGAATTATTAATCTAGGTTCTCTGTAACATTTTACCAAATTTTAATATCCTTCAGCTTTAGAAAATCTTACTGTACAGCCAACTGATGCTTTAGGGATTTATGGAGACTGACAGTACAATGTTAGGAATGAAATCCCATAAACTCTCAAATCTTTTTATGCAGCTAGATAAAGAAAAGTGGATTTGTATATTTTCCATTGTATTGTTTCTATTATAGTAAAAATTAAAATGTCATCCACACATATACAAGTGTCTCAATGATTTATGAAAGTTTATAACCATAAACAATAAAAAAACCTTAATTCATATATAGGTAATTAACATACTGCATCAGCTTGGAATTTATAGCATACTGTATTTGAAAGCACTGCTGGATCATTTATTATAATACAAACATAGGGAAAAAGTTTTCTCTTTTGAAATACCAATAATTAATAACATTAAAGCTTTAAAACTAATTTTAATTATTTGATTTTTCATAATTAAGAGAGGCAATGACAATTGTAAACCAATACTGGAGAATCAGAAAGAAGAGAGAGATATTACGACAGAAAGTTTTATCATATACTAATGAAGGAAAGGGGAAGAACTGGAAAGTATCTCACTAGTTTAGTACTTGGGATTAAATGAGTTAATAAAGTTTCCAAAACTATACTGTATATTACATTTCTGTTCATCCATTCTTCCATCCATCCACTCATCCATCCATCCATCTCTTCCACCCTCCCTCCATTCATCAATACCCTATCCATTCATTTAATTCTATGGAATTTGTGGAATGCTAATTGTCATGCCATAAAAATCTGTTATTTGTATGAATAAAATTTTGAACATTTCCCCCTGGACACCCTTTTAACTCAGTACTGAAGTCACTTCTAAGGTTCACTCTTCAGCCAAAGATTAGATAGTCCCATAAAACACAGGACTTACATATGAGGGGTTTACATCACATTTTCTGACTTATATTCACTACCCTACTGTAATAGAAATTCAAATAATGTGAACCTCCTTAAATTTCACAGGAGCTCCTTTAAAACTTTCTCACTCACTGTGAAATCATGAACTACCAGAGCCGCAGAATTAATTTATTTTCTAGTAGCTATTTACACATAAAACTTTTAACTAAAAAGGTGTTACTTTTCTTTTAAAATAATCATATTTTCAGTTTAAAATTCTGACATCTTGCAACTTTAACTTCTCTGGATAAGTAACTATCGAAAAGAACAGGATATTCTTTTTCGGTAATTAATATAACTAAAATTTGAATTGTTTTGTAGTGCATTATGTGGCTTAGAAAATTTAAATGTCTTGAGTTAACTCATTGAAACAAGATAGCTTAGTCTCTAAAAAAGAGGGCTTTTTCATCTCATTTACTCTTAGCTGTATCAGTGCTCTTAGTCTCAAAGTCCTAATGAATAAGCATTTGAGAAAAGGGATACTTTGAACATGGCCAAAATCAGAAAGTAGGTATTGGGGAAGAGAGAGAATGATATTATTCTTAAAAATTAAAGCTTCATATTACTTGGTAAGCAATAGTTATTTGTCTTTTGAAATGATGACTCTTTAGATGATTTTATGACTCCTCCAAACATTTAGTTGGACTATTAGTTATTTCTACTGAACCCTAAAAGTTCTGCATTTTAGGACATTTTAATAGGTAAGAATCTATTTATGATATTGATATGAATAACACCGCTTTGACCTAGCCTGATGAAAGTAGTCAGCAAATATTCTATTCTCTCCCCTTCATCTGAATGCAGTGAACTTCTCCATCGCACTTAAGGTGCATCCACAAAGGGAGTGGGTAATCCAAAGTGCCTCCTGTGGATATATTTACTTTGATTTTGACAATTTATTGAGCTGGATACTGCTTTCTTTTTCTGGGATGCTAAAACTTTCTTTTTTCATATCTTGAAAATACATTGCGTGCATGTTCCTGAATTAGACTCCCAAAAATCTGTCTCTGTTCTTTTTACCACGATGAATGTGAAACTTCTGTCTGAAAGCAAGATGATGGGAGAAATTATTTACTCTGACATCAAAAAAAAAAAAAAAAAAAAGAAACGATACTCATCCCTCTATAAATTACCTGGAAATTTCAACCATATATATATATAGACACACACTATTTAGGCAGCACTATACCACACATCAGCTTTCAATATACAACACTCTAGAGTCACATCCCAGACAATGAAAGTGAAAATACAGCTAAGAGCCAAACTTAAAGTGCATAAAGACCAGAATCATCTTAAAAATAGCGGGAAGCTGTATAAATTCAGAGGCTCTGTAGTGACTCCGTCTATATCTACAGAACATAATCAATCAAGACAAAGGGAATGGCTGAGGTACGATTCTAGTTTTTCCATGTTATGCACATGGTAGACAGAGAACTAACATGTTTAAGTTTCAAGGAATATAAGAAGCAAGGAGAAAACTGAAATGCAAAGGAAATTATATTCAAATATAAACTGTATGCTAGTATTATTATAATCAATTTAGTATATTTTTATATATTCTTATGCTTCACATTATAACAGAGTATATACCATGCAAAGGAAATAATGTGTGTTAAAACATCATTCATATGTATGATATCATGATAATGATATCTTACTTCTCTGAAGAAACATTTTTCCCTCCTATTTTCTGCTTTGGATTTTATGTTTTGCATCTATGCATGTGTATGTACAGAACAATACAGTTTTTCCTTTTTATTGTTTCATCTTAATTTAATTTTGTAAACTCATAGGGAAAGTGGTATAACGAATTTTAAATGCAAGGACAGCACCACTTAATCCCATGAGAAAGTGTACTGGTTACAACTACACTTAGTTGTATACTTAAGAAGAGCATTGAATCAAGAAAAAAAAAGAAAGAAATCTTTTCGTATTTCTAGTACAAATGGATATGGTTTCCTAAAAATGATTGTAAAAAGTATCTTCTAAAAATATGATGTTATTTTAAATAAAACAATTTAATAAAGTATGTGCATTGTCTTTCCAATAATGCCCCAGGCATTTATGTTGCTCATTTGATCTTCTAGGACAAGAAATATTGCTCATTTCCCTTGATACCACTGTGGGACTTACTGTTTTTCAATCAACCAACATGGTATGTCCAAAGCAACAAACCAAAAGAAACTACGTAAGTACAAATAACATTTAAAACAAACAATATAATACTTTTAGTTAACGCCTTCCAAGAAATTGATGATGCTTCCCAAAGTTTAAATTTCTCAAGATGTTTAATTTCTTAGAGGGCAAAATTCAAAGCTATTCTGTGTGTGGTAAATTATCATTTCCCTTTTATAATAAAGCAACAATGAACGATAACAACCCTTATTTTCTTTTAAAATCTGTTATCAATTTGCAAGGACAAATGAGAATTAAGTCTGTTGATCTTGTTAGGTGCCCTCTAGTCGGTTCTGACTCATAGCGACTCTGTGCACAACACAACGATACACTGCCTGGTCCCTTGCCAATCTCACAATTGTTGCTATGTTTGAGCCCATTGTTGCAGCCACAGTGTCAATCCATCTACTAGAGGATCTTCCTCTATTTCGCTGACCCTCTACTTTACCAAGTATGATGTCCTTCTCCGGGGACAGGTCCCTCCTGATAATGTGTCCAAAGTACATGAGACGAAGTCTCACCATCCTCTCTTCCAAGGAGAACTATGGCTATACTTCTTCCAAGACAGATTTGCTCATTCTTCTGGCAATCCACGGCGTATTCAATATTCTTTGCTAACACGATAATTCAAAGGCATCAATTCTTTGATCTTCCTTATCCATTCTCCAGCTTTCTCATGCATATGAAGTGATGGAAAATATCATGGCTTAGCTGCTTTCATGGGCATTGATTGCGGATTCAAGTAAAATGAAATCTCTGACAACTTCAGTATTTTCTCCGTTTATCATGATTGTTACTTACTGGTCCAGTTGTAGGGATTTTTGTTTTCTTTATGTTGAGGTTTAACCCATACTGAAGGCCGTAGTCTTTGATCTTCATCAGTAAGTGCTTCAAGTCCTCCTCACTTTCAACAAGCAAGGTTGTGTCATCTGCATATTGAAGGTTGTTAATGAGTCTTCCTCTAATCCTGATGCCATGTTCTACTTGATAGAGTCCAGCATCTCAGATTATTTGTTCAGCATGCAGATTGAATAAGTATGGTGAAAAGATACAACACTGAGGTACACCTTTCTTGATTTTATTCTGTTCAAAAGCCTGCCTTTTGGTCTAAATACAGGTTCCTTATGAGCACAATTAAGTGTTCTGAAATTCCCATTCTTCTTAAGGCTAACCATAATTTGTTTTCATCCACATAGTCGAATGCCTTTGCATAGTCAATAAAACACAAGTAAACATCTTTCTGGTATTCTCTGCTTTCAAGTTCCACATCCTCTTCTGAATAGAGCTGGAATTTCTGGCAGTTCCCAATCCATGTACTGCTTCAACAATTGTTGAATTATCTTCACCAAATTTTAATTGCATATGATATTGATGATATTGTTCAGTAATTTCTGCTTTCTGCTGGATCACTTTCTTTTCTAATGGGCACAAATATGAATCTCTTCCAGTCGGTTGGACAGATAGCTGTCCTCCAAATTTCTTGGCATAGACTAGTTAGCTACCCCAGCGTGGCATCTGTTTGTTGAAACATCACAATTGGTATTCTGTCAATTCCTGGAATCTTGTTTTTTGCCAATGCCTTCAGTGCAGCTTGGACTTCTTCCTTCAGTACCATCGGTTCTTGTTCATATACTCACTCTTGCACTGCTTCAGTGTCAACCAATTCTTTTTCGTGCGGTGGCTCTGTATATTCCTTCCATCTTCTTTTCATACATTCTGCAATGTTCAATATTTTGCCCATAGAATCCTTCAGAATTGCAACTTGAGGCCTGAATTTTTCACTCCTTTTCTTCGGTGTTCTTCCTTTCTGGGTTTCTACCTGTAGGTATTTGCACATTTCATTATATTATTTTACTTTGTCTTCTCAAGTCACCATTTGAAATCTTCTATTCAGCTCTTTTATTTCATCATTTCTTTCATTCATTTTAACTATTCTACGTTCAAGAACAATTTTCAGAGTCTTTCTGACATCCATTTTGGTCTTTCTTTTCTTTTTAGTGACCATTTGCTTTCTTCATGAATGACGTTCTTCATATCATCCCACAACTTCTCTGGTCTTCAATCATTAGTTTTCAATGTGTCAAATCTATTCTTGAGATGATCTCCAAATTCAGGTGTGGTATTCTCAAGGTTGTATTTTCATTCTCGAAGACTTGTTTGATTTTCTTCAGTTTCAACTTGAACTTGCATATGAGCAATTGATGGTCTGGTCCGCAGTCAGCCCCTGACTTTGTTCTGACTGATGATAGTGAGCTTCTCCATTGTCTTTTTCCAAGGACATAGTTGATTTGGTTCCTGTGTTTTCCATTCAGTGAGGTCCTGTGCATTATCACTCTTTATGTTGTTGACAAAAGGTATTTGAAATGAATAAGTCGTTGGTCTTGCAAAATTTTATCATGGGATCTCCAGGGTAGTTTCCATCACAAACTACTTTTCCAACTACTGATCCTTCTTTGTTTCCAACTTTTTCATTCTAATCACCAGTAATTATCAATGCATTTTGATTGCATGCTGGATCAATTTCAGACTGCAGAAGCTGCTAAAAATCTTGTATTTTCTCATTTTTGGCATTAGTGGCTGGTGCAAAAACTTGAATAACAGTCATATTAACTGGTGTTACTTGTAGGAATATGGATATTATTTACCACTGACAGCACTGTACTTCAGGATAGATCTTTAAATGTTCTTTTTGACTTTCACTGAGATGCCATTCCTCTTCAATTTGTCATTTCCAGCATAGGAGACCATGATTGTCAAATTCAAAATGGCCAATACCATTCCATTTTAGCCAACTAATGCCTAGGATATCGATCTTTATGTGTTCCATTTCATTTTTTTGTTTTTTTAATTATGCTTTAAGTGAAAGTTTACAGCTCAAGTCAGTTTCTCATACAAACATTTAAACACACATGGTTATCTGACACTAGCTGCTATCCCTATAAGGTGACAGCACACTCTTCCTTTCCACTCCAGATTTCCAGTGTCCATTCAACCAGCTCCTATCACTTTCTGTCATCATTTCACCTCCAGACAGGTGCTGCCCATTTAGTTTTCTGTATCTGCCCGAAATAAGAAGCACATTCTTCATGAGTATCATTTTATGTATTATAGTCCAGTTTATTCTTTGTCTTAATAGTTGGCTTTGGGAATGGTTTTAGTTCTGTGTTAAAAGAGAGTTCGGGGCCACGTCTTCTAGGGTTCCTCCAGTCCCAGTCAGAGCATTAAGTCTGGCCTCTTTACCTAAATTTGAATTCTGCACCCCGCTTTTATCCTGTGCAGTCAGAGACTCTCTGTTGTGTTCCCTGTCAGGATGGTCTTTGGTGGTAGCCAGGCACCATCTATTTCTTCTGGTCTCAGGCTGATAGAATAGCTAGCTTATGTGGCCTCTTTGTCTCTTGGGTTAATATTTTCCTTGTGTCTTTGGTGTTCTTCATTCTTCTTTGCTCCAGGTGGGTGGGGACCAATTAATGCGTCTTATATGACCACTCGCTATCTTTTAAGACCCCAGATGCCACTTACCAAAGGGATACAGAACATTTTCTTAATAAACATTGTTATGCTATTGTTTAATGAGGAACTATTTGTTCTGTAAACCTTCATCTAAAGTACAATAAAAAATTTAAAAAAAATAAACTTTGTTATGCCAATTAACCTAGATGTTCCCTGAAACCATGGTCCCCAGACACCCGCCCCTGCTACACTGTCCCTCGAAGTGTTTGATTGTGTTCAGAAAAATTCTTAGATTTTGGTTTAGTCCACTGGTGCTGAATTCCCCTGTATTGTGTGTTGTCCTTCCCTTCAGCTAAGATAATTTTTGTCTACTATCTAGTTAGTGAATTGCCCTCTCCCTCCCTCCCCACCCTCGTAACCATCAAAGAATGTTTTGTTCTACGTTTGAACCTTTTCTTCTGTTCTATTAGTAGTGGTCTCATACAATATTTGTCTTTTTGTGATTGACCAATTTCACTCAGCATAATGCCTTCCAGAATCATCCATGCTATGAAATGTTTTGCGGATTCATCTTTGTTTTTATCATTGCATAGTATTCCATTGTGTGACTATACCATAATTTGTTTATCCATTCATCTGTTGATGGGCACCTAGGTTGTCTCCATATTTTTGCTATTGTGAACAGTGCTGCAGTGAACATGGGTATGCATATATCTATTCGTGTGATGGCTCTTACTTCTCTAGGATATATTCTAAGGAGTGGGACTCCTGGATCATATGGTACTTCTATTTCTACCTTTTTTAAGGAAGAGCCAAATCAATTTCCAAAGTGGTTATACCATTTGACATTTCAATCAGCAGTGTATAAGTGTCCCAGTCTCTCCACAACTTCTTCAACATTTATTATTTTGTGTTTTTTGGATTAATGCTAGCCTTGTTGGGACGAAACAGTATCTCATTGTAGTTTTGATTTCCATTTCTCTAATGGCTAATGATCATGAGCATTTCCTCATGTATCTGTTAGCCATCTGAATATCTTCTTTGGTTAAGTGCCCGTTCATATAGTTTGCCCATTTTTTAAGTGGATTATTTGTCTTTTTGTGGTTGAAGTTTTGCAGTATCTTGTAGATTTTAGAGATTAGACCCTGATCGGATATGTCATAGCCAAAAATTGTTTCCCAGTCTGTAGGTTGTCTTTTTACTCTTTTGGTGAAGTCTTTTGATGAGCATACGTGTTTGATTTTTAGGAGCTCCCAGTTATCTTGTTTCTCTTCTGGTGCTTGTACGTTGTTAGTTATGTTTTGTATTCTGTGTATGCCCTGTATTAGGACTCCTAGCATTGTCCCTATTTTTTCTTCCATGACCTTTATTGTTTTAGATTTTAATATTTAGGTCTTTGATCCATTTTGAGTTAGTTATTGTTTCATGGTGCGAGGTATGGATCTTGTTTCATTTTTTTCCAGATGGATATCCAGTTATTCCAGCATCATTTGTTAAAGAGACTGTCTTTTCCCCATTTAATGGACTTTGGGCCTTTGTCAAATATCAGCTGCTCATAGTTGGTTGAATGTGGTTGAATTTATATCTAGATTCTCAGTTTTGTTCCACTGGTCTATGTATCTGTTGTTGAACCAGTACCAGTCTGTTTTCACTACTGTGGCAGTATAATAGTTTCTAAAATCAGGTAGTGTGAGGCCTCCCACTTTATTCTTCTTCTTGCATAATGCTTTACTTATCCGGGGCCTCTTCCCTTTCTGTATGAAGTTGGTGATTTATTTCTCCATCTCATTAAAAAATGCCATTGGAATGTGAATCGGGATTGCATTGTATCTGTAGATCTCTTTGGGTAGAACTGACATTTTCACAATGGTGAATCTTTCTATCCAGAGGAAGGTATGTTTTTCCACTTATGCAGGTCACTTTTGGTTTCTTGCATTAGTGTCTTGTACTTTTCATTGTATAGGTCTTTTATGTCTCTGGTTAGATTTATTCCTAAGTATTTTATCTTCTTGGGGGTTACTATAAATGGTATACATTTTGTGATTTCCTCTTCGAAGTTCTCTTTGTTAGTGTAGAAGAATACAAATGATTTTTGTACATTTGTCTTGTATACTGATACTTTGCTGAAATCTTTTATTAGTTCTAGTAGTTTTCTTGTGTATTCTTTGGGGTTTTCTGTGTATAAGATCATAGCATCTGCAAATAGAGATACTTTGACTTCTTCCCTACCAATCTGGATGCCCTTTATTTCTTTTTCAAGCCTAATTGCTCTGGCTAGGACCTCCAGCACAGTGCTGAATAAGAGTGGTGATAAAGGGCATCTTTGTCTGGTTCCCATTCTCAAGGGGAATGCTTTCATACTCTCTTCATTTTGGACGATGTTGGATGTTAGCTTTGTATAAATGCCCTTAATTATATTGACGAATTTCCCTTCTTTTCCTATTTTGCTGAGAGTTATCATGCATAAGTGTTGGACTTTGTCAAATGCCTTTTCTGCATCAATTGATAAGATCATATGGTTATTGTCGTTTGTTTTATTAATGTGATGGATTACACTGATTGTTTTTCAAATGTTAAACCATCTCTGCATACCTGATATAAATCCCACCTGATCATGGTGAATTATTTTTTGGATATGTTGTTGAATTCTATTGGCTAGAATTTTGTTGAAGATTTTTGTGTCAATGTTCATGAGGGATATTTGTCTGTAATTTTCTTTTTCTGTGGTGTCTTTACCTGGTTTTGGTATTAGGGTTATGCTGGCTTCATAGAACATGTTTGGGAGTATTCCATCCCTTCCTGTGCTCTGAAATACCTTTAGTAGTAGTGGTGTTAACTCTTCCCTGAAAGTTTAGTAGAATTCTCCAGTGAAACTTTCAGGGCCAGGACTTTTTTTCTGTTGGGAGTTTTTTAATTACCTTTTCAATCTCTTCTTTTGTTATAGGTTTATTTAGTTGTTCTACCTCTGTTTGTGTTAGTTTAGGTAGGTAGTGAGTTTCTAGAAATTTGTCCATTTCCTCTAGGTTTTCAAATTTGTTAGAGTACAATTTTTCATAGTGTTCTGTTATGATTCTTTTAATTTTTGTTAGGTCCGTTGTGATATCGCCCATCTTATTTCTTATTCAGGTGATTTGCTTCCTCTCCTGTTTTTCTTTTGTTAGTTTGGCCAGTGGTTTATTGACTTTGCTGATCTTTTCCAAGAACCAGCTTTTGGTCATGTTAACTCTTTCAATTGTTTTTCTATTCTCTATTTCATTTAACTGTGCTCTAATTTTTATTACTCCCTTTCTTCTGGCACCTGAAGGCTTCTTTTGCTGCTCTCTTTCTACTTGTTCCAGTTGTAGGGTTAATGTTTTGATTTTGGCCCTTTCTTCTTTTCAGATGTGTGCATTTATTGTTATAAACTGACCTCTGAGCACTGCTTTTGCTGTGTCCCAAAAGTTCTGGTAGGATGTGATTTCATTTTCATTTGATTCTGTGAATTTCTTTATTTGGTCCTTAATTTCTTCTATAACCCAGTAGTTTTTGAGTAACGTGTTGTTCAGTTTCCATGTATTTGATTTTTTTCCCTTGCTTTTTCTTTTATTGATGTCTACTTTTGTGGCTGTAGTTCCATTTCATTTTTGATGACTTCCAATTTTCCTAGATTCATACTTCATACGTTCTACATTTTGATTATTAATGGATGTTTGCAGCTGTTTCTTCTTATTTTGAGTCCTGCCACATAAGCAAATAAAGTGTCTTAAAGCTTGACTCCATCCTTGTTATTAAGGTAGACTTTACTTTAAGGCGGCTCTTGCGCAGTGGTATTTTGAGTACTTTCCAACCTGAGGGGCTCATCTTCCAGCACTATATCAGACAATGTTCCGCTTCTATTGGTAGGTTTTCACTGGCCTTTTTTTTGGAGATCGCCAGGTCCTTCTTCCTACTCTGTCTTAGTCTGTAAGCTCTGCTGAAACCTGTCTACCATGAGTGATCCTGCTGGCATAGCTTCCAGCATCACAGCAACATGCTATCCACCACATTTAAAAATAATCAGTAAACAATAACATGGTACATTCAGTGATGCACTGGTTAAAATTTAACAGTCTGCTCTCCAAAAAGGCAAAAGAAAATCCAGATTTGTAACATCTGCCAATTCCTATGGCATAAATAATCCCCCTATGGCTCATTTCAAGCTAACAACATGATATCACTGTATGGAGTTGCGAAGAGATGCATACAATAGGCTGACACTAGTCAATACTGGCTTGCTCTAGCATACCTCTGTCAGTATATCTTTAGCATCAGTGGTTAGAAATATAGTAAAGTATATCAGAGGCAGATTATTTATTGGTGCCCCTGCCAGGGAAAAAAAAAAACCTTCCTGAACTATAGTTGTGACTCTCCAGCCCCCAAATTTTAAATATTAACAGAACTCCTGTACCTGGCATTCAAGACTTAAACTTAACCTTTCAAGTTTCCTTCCAGCTACTCTGTTTCATGCATTTGTCCAAAGGAAGCTGATCTATCTGATATACATCAGTGTATGCCAGAGATTTACTGTGTTTATGCCTTTAATTATCCTGTTCTTAACTGTGGAACAACTTTTTCCTGCTGACTCACATGTCTAATTCTTTCAAAAACCTGCTTATGTGTCTCCTGCAATAGAAAGCCTTCTCCTGCCTGAATAGATCTCTCCTTTTCTCTGATCTGCCATGGCTCAGGCTCTGTATCATCAATCAGTTTCTCCCTTGAATTATAATTATCTGCCTCTACTTCTTATGTGCTCTAACTTGGCTATATGCTCCCTAAGAGCAGACACCAGATCTAAATTCATCTTCATATCTCCCAGAGCTTCTAGGACACCTTGAACCTCTTGAAGTCTACATTTATGCCTAATTCATTTATTAGCACAGGAGAGAGAAAATAACCTGTGTTGTCATTTTAAAATGGCAACATCAGTTTCATCAAGATTTAATTTAAAGCTTATCTTTCTGTTAATTGCCAATTATTTGGTTTTCTCACTAAGAATCTCTTCCATAATTCAGTGAAAGAAACCACGAATGTGAGAGGGCTCACATGGCTATATAAATTCGGTTGCATATCTTGCACATTATTGGATGCAATCAAAAGATTCCCCCGAACAGCTTATTTTAATACCTACTGCTTTGACTTTTAGCTTCACTGCACTTTCATTAATCAGCAAACAATTTAGTAGTAAGTCTTTACTAAGTCAGAGACTTTTCTCTTACTAACAAGAATGCATGTGTTTGGTCTTCACCATAGATGTTAGAGATAAAACCTGAGACCAAAGAGCTGAAATTGCATAATCTATACAAACATGACTATGAGCAGGTGGAAAACCTACATACAAGAATTTAAAAAAAAAAAAAAAACACAAAAAACCTGAGGAATCAAAAAGTATGAGGTGGGTTAAAACAACCTGTCAAATGATCAAGGTTTAAATATTTAAAACTGCCATATATTATTTTTCAAAAAACTATGCTTACTTGAGATTCCTTCAATATATGTCCATGGAAAAATTCTGCCTTCTATTACCTACATCATTAACTATTTATTAAGAAATCCAGCAGTCCATCTGTGAAACTTTTTCTTACTATATATACCCATTAAATGTGCAGATATATGATCTCATTATTTATCTGGAAAGGGTGGTGTTGGCAAGATTATAAAGCATGTAAAACAGAATTACTTTCTGGAAAAAAATTCAGAACAAAACAAATCCTCTAAACAGTACTAAATATATTTATCTCAATTCTGCCTTCAGCTCCTGTCAGTGAAAACTTTAAGAGATAACACTGGAATTACTCTGTCAAAATTCTACAGAGATTTTGCTAATTCTTTTCAAGTCCATTTCATTACTTGGAATAAAATAAATATTTTAAAAAGTGAAATCCAGATTTAATAAGTGGGAGATTTGAATAAATTACATCCTTCCCGTGTTCAATGAACTTTAAAAGAATCTCACTACAATCCATTGCCAGAAAACTAGACTGTATCCTTAGGAATTTCAACAACATACTTACATGGGATGGACAAGTTGAACAAAAGTTTACTGAATATTTCAGCCTTTCATGGTTATAAGTCAGGATTTTTCTTATTAACTCTATCAATCATCTATAAATACAAGATTATAATAATACATTGATGCTGCTATTTTAAACCTCCAGGAAGTCATGCCTATGATAGTATGTCTGTTAATGAAGCTCAAACCATTTAAAGGCAAAATAAAATTTTTATTAGGATTTGTGTATGATTGGACTTATGTGGGGATTATAAGTCATTTTGACTGATAAATTGACTACTTGCTATTTCTGTAAATTTTATTTTATATACAGTGAACATTTGCTTATAAATAATAGGTGCTGAGGGATTATCGTTTCTGCATATATTCATGTTATTTAGCACTCTGATGAAGGACTAGAAGAATATTAGTATATATATTTTGCAAAAATGTTCATCCCTAAACTCAACCTTTGAAATATTTTAGAACTTAAGGGCCTTATGGGATGACAATCCTGACAAACCGCTAGAGATTTTTTTTTTATGTGCTTATTCAATGATTTACAGCCCCATCTTCTCAATTTTACACAACAACTACTCACTTGCACTGACAAGGAAAAAAATAGAGCAATAACCACTAATTGCAGAAATTGCAATGCAATTTCAACTGAAATGAAGCCAATACAAGTAAAATATATTAAAGAAATTACTGCTATTCTTAAGTGCTGGTGTTCTTATGTGCTTACATACCAAAAAAGGCAGCATTTAAGTTCTGAAAAACAGTGTTCTCCCTCACTTTTCAAGAAGAATGCTAGGGTGTCATTCATTCTTCAATAACAATCACAAGATAAATCTAATATATAAAAATCCTTAACTTTCTGCAGGTCAATACAATAGTATATTAAAAAGTGAAAATCATTGAACTATATTCTTAAAAAATGATTAACAACTTTGTAGCTTTCCGCACTACACTCTTTCTTCAAAAAGCCATTTGTGTGTATTTGGAAAAGGCCAATTAATAGCAAATTGGTTTACTGAAGAAAAAAAAAATTGATGTACGTATGTTACTACAAATGTCCATAGTAGGTGTTTGTTAAAGAAAAAACAATGCCAATTATACTCAGAAATTATAGATCTTTTTAAATATGTGTTTTAATCTATCATGATATTTGATTTACAGAAATCTTTAGAAAGATACACGCATACAGATCAATTTTGCACTGTTTACTCATGTACTTAAATATAGTAAATGTTTTTAGCTGACAATTTATTCAAGACAAAGATTTCTGGTTGTTCACAAAAGAACATCACAGCATCCCTCACAGTTTATTTTTATTTAATACTTTAAAATTTTTACTTATCATATGCTATAAATAGATGGTGTTCCTTGATTTTGACCATTAAGATTTAATGGATCATGTAGGAAATATTTTTACTAATGTTCTTATTACAAAATACTGTAATTAAGATAAATTACACTTAGTTATTCTATTTACATTAAGATTTCATCACAATTATTAAAAATGATATATTAATAATCAAATGTCCCACTCACTGTGGAATCAAAATGAGTAAAGAGATTAAAACCATTTGAAATTCAAATAATCTAACCTAGAATTATCTATTTATTTTCTGATCTACCTACCAAAACATGTCACCTTATGTTGCTTTTTTTAATGTGAAAATTTAGGGAAAATCAGCTATCCTAGATATGATTTTGAAAACTTGGGTTTTTGTATAACTATTTTATTTTGTTCTGGTTTGTACTGGATTACTATGAGGCAAAGCATTAAGATCCCAAGAAAGACATACTTTTATCACAAAACAGTACCAATCTGGTGATTTATAAGAAAACAATTTTACTTAGATTTTATAATTTGCAATCTACTATACAAACTTGTTTACTTTTCAAAGTGTCATATTCTAAAAGCACAATCACTATTTGTTTTGTTTAAGGGGGAATTGCCAAATTAAAATCATGCAGCATTACTTCTCTTTCCTTTCATATACCAACGTATTGAGATTTTAGGAATAACCAAAAAGGTAAATGGTACCATGAAACTTGTGAGAGCTGGAACTTGACAGGACTGCTTTGTTTTCTGGGTCTTAAAAGTTTTCCACCTTTGACAGGGTACAGTCTTACCACTTTTCTATTGCACATTTTCACTGGCTAATTATTTTTTATAAGGAAAACCGAAGAATTGATGCATCTGAATTATAGCATTGGCGAAGAATATTGACTATACCATGAACTGCCAGAAGAACGAACAAATCTGTCTTGGAAGAAGTATTACCACAATGCTCCTTAGAAGGGAGGATGGCGAGACGTTGTCTCAAGTCCTTTGGACATGTTATCAGGAGGGATCAATCCCTGGAGGAGGACATCATGCTTGGCAAATTAGAGTATCACCAAAAAAGGGGCTTACTTGTGCTTATTTACTAATCTCTAGTGAACAGTTTCACTTTTTTTTTCACAACACCAAAGATTCGGCTTCTAGGTATCACTGAAATCTGTCTCTCTTCCAACCCCACAGAACCTTCATACAGAATCAAAGCCTCTTTTCAAATTTACAATCCCTGACGGGGGGATGACTTTAAGCAAGGTAAGCATGGGCTTACTTGTGCTTACTTACTGGTCTGTAGTGAACGATTTCACATGGCTTTCAACAATGGGCGCAAACACAGCAAAGATTGTAAGGATGGTGCAGGACCAGGCAGTGTTTTGTTCTGTTATACATAGGGTCGCTATGAATCCGCAAATATTTTCTACTAAACGAGATAGGTTGTTGTTGATAGGTGTCGTCTAGTTGGTTCTGATTCTCTCATTTTAGTAGAAAATATTTTACTATTCTGAGAGGTTCCAGCTTTTGCAGGTTTTACTGTAATTCCTAAAACATTCAAAATGCTTAACAATAGTTTTATTTTTATGGGAGAATTTCTGAAATTACCGAAGCAGGAAACGTTTCCGTCCTTTTAAAAATTTCTTCTGCCCAACCAGAAAATATTATAAAAGTATAAACCATAAGGGTAAAAACTAAATAGTTACTATTTAGAAATAGAGCTTTACTAAAAGGCTGAAATCTACTTATTATACATATTATACTTCTTTGTACCTTATTGACATGTTTTTCCAATATCAATCAGGATCCCAGTCTGAAATGGACAAACAAATTAGGTAATAAGTGGTATAATAAGAGTCATAAGGTGAGAAATCATAATGAATCAGATGTTCATTAAAGGATTTTTTTTAAACTCAGAAGGCTTCCCTTTATTTTCAGAAACAATGCTACCTAGAAGCAATAGCAGTTTTGAAATGTACTCCCTGTTCCTATTTCTTTGCAAAGAAAATTCCTAAAATAGCAGATGCTAAAATAAATCTAAAGAAAGCTCAATTACTAACCAAAAGATCAGCAGCTCGAACTCACCAGCAGATCCACAGGAGAAAGATGTGGCAGTCTGCTTCTGTATTATAAGATTTACAGCCTTGGAAATCCTATGGGACAGTTCTACTCTGTCCAATAGGGTCGCTATGAGTTAGAATCGACTCGATGGCAGTGGAAAAGTAGGATTGAATTGGTAACCTAAAGGAAGTAGATATGTAACCCCCTGCCACATATATGATACATTTGGGCAAATTAAGACAAAGGACCTGAATGACATTGGCAGCCTCATAACTTCATATCCATTGTAAATGCTTGATTTCTCCTAACTACTGATTATGTCATGTACTTTAGCTTTTAACTGGAAAAGGGAAGAAATTTCAGCCTTCTTTTACTGGCCAAAGTCAAGTGGAGAAAGGTAGTAAGTAGACCAGGACATGAAAACGCAGGTAAAAGTAATAGATGGAGAATTCAGGCTTAAAAAAGAATGCTAATTTATGTTCATTAAATTATCTGTGGGATGGGATAATAAAATGCACATTGGACTTTGAATATAATCTTTAAGCACTTTCTAATCAATGAACTTGCTCTGATAACTCTCTTCTAATGAGCAAGACACTGAAGTCTCTTTTAATCAGCAACTGTCCCTATCCTGTCCTGTAGCAGATGTGCATTTTACCAATAAATTGAGTCAGATTCTCCTAGTGCATAAGCTACTGCCAGGGAGTATAATAAGCATTTCTGGAAGCTACATTAACTCTTTCAGGTACTGAAGCAGTAATTTTCAATAGTACCCTTCTGGCCCACCAGAAAGACAGGAAAACGTCAAAACCAACAGGGTGTGTAGGTTGCTTACAATGGTTCATCGATTCTCCATTCCATCCTGGCATAATTCATAGTTTAAGCAAATAATTTCAGAAGGGGAGCAAAGACAGCTTGCTGTTAGTGTTGTTACTGCTGTATATTTGGCCTCCAAACATTACGCTTGTTGAGTCCTAGAGAAACAATTCATAGGACAACCAAGTAGAAAGGGATTTATGAGTATGTCAGCTTCTCGGGATTTTAAAAAGGAAATGTAAAAATAAATTATAAATAAAAATTCATAGATAAGAGTAAAGAGGCTAGTTTTAGTGAGGAAGAAAGTAGTAGGAGATGACATTAAATAGAAGAGTGAGTTCACATTAGTTAACTGAGTTAAGATTTTTTAAGGCCTTGTAGACTATCAGAGCCCTGGTGGTGCAGTGGTTAAACACTCTGCTGTTAAGCAAAAATCAGCAGTTCAAAACCACCAGCCACTCCACTAAAGAAAGATGTGACAGTCAGCTTCTGTAAAGATTACAGCCTTGGAAATCCTGTGGGGCGTTCTACTCTGTCAAACAGGGTCTCTATGAGTCGGAATCCACTTAAAGGCAACGTTTTTTGTTTTGTTTTATTTTAATGCTACTCATGGATATACTTTGGAGAAGTTTGTGTTGATACATTTTAGCCAATTTTCAGAATGTTCTCTCAATGCCTGATCTCTGCATAAATTGTAGCACTTACTTTTGTTTCTGTTGGAGCCCTGGTGGTGCAGTAGCTAAGTGTTTGGCTGCTAACCAAAAGGTCAGCCGTTCAAATCCACCAGCTGTTACTTGGGAACCCTATAGGACAGTTCTACTCTGTTCTATAGTGTTGCTATGAGTCAGAATTGACTTGAGGGCAATGGGTTTGGGTTTTTGTCTCCCTTAATTAATTAATAAGCTTTTGAGGGCACTGACTATGCAGAGAGCATTACACTAGACACTGTGAGATAAATAATAATATTTAGGGAACTCTGAACTTAGATTAGGGGGGAAAGGGAAATGCAGGGAAAGCTAGTGCACGTACTTAAGAAATTTAATGGAAAAAAAAAAAGCATGGTCGGGACTCATTTATGACAAATCGTAAGAAAGAAAATAAAGTCAGAAATGTAAAGGTCTATAAATGTATTTTTAATAAAAATCATTAAAAATAAAATATTCATAACTCAGATGGTAAGAAAATTATATAGTAAAGTGAACTTCCTTCAATCCAATGACTGCGACGGTCACATACACATTTATATTAATAACTTAGATCTCATATCCTAGCTGAAACACTGAATGTTAAGTTCAGCTCCCTCTGGATTATTACAGTTTGGTTTATATAACAGAGTGTCAGATATTTAACTATATTTCTTCAGTTATATTATAGGATTATATGGGTTTTATAATGGCTCTTTCATGCATGGACTAACCACTAAGCATAATTGATAAATCTAATATTCATGGATGAATGAAAACTGAAGCGATATGGTATCACTTTCATGCCGCTCTTTCTATACCATATACAAGATCTAATAAACCTAATTTATGAGGCGCTTTTCAGTCTTTCTTGGCCATAATACACACTATCCCTGGGGCTATTTAACTTGTTCTGCACATCTCCTATCCTTCAAATAAGAAGCAATCAGTGAAAATTGCTTTGGTCCCTTATACTCTATATTATTTGGTTTCTGTACAGCAAGTAGGTGGAAGTTTAGCTACTGTGAGGGCATTTAGATACAAAAGAGGAGTTTCTTTATACAGATCAACAAGCCCCTTGGTAATTGTGTTCCAAGGAAATAAGAAAGCTAAATTTTATTAGATCATACCAATAATTATGTTGCTATGGCAATGACACTATCTTAGAGACACATAGATGCATAAATGTAATATGCAAATATACACACACATAGATACACACATGTGTATATACTACGTATACATACGCATCCACAAACACACTCTGAAGATTTTAGTACAAGGAAGAAAATTAGAGCATGTTCCTCAAGATTAGTCATAGTCACTAAAATGGCAACATATAACCCTGACTCTTGTGTAGAGTATGTGCTCATCACAGTAACATTTCCATGAAAGAAAGAGCAAAGACTGAACAAACACTTGCTAAATTCCAATCAAATACCATTCTCCCCTTTGAGCCCAGGATTTGATCCCTTGTGGCTTTAGAGTAGTCATATTCTTTCTTCCTTGTGCCTAACATTAAATGAATATAGCCTATCAAGAGGGAATAAGACCACCATGCCCATCTTGAAGGAGATGTATCTTCTACACTTGCATGAAGGATGGAGAAGTAATCTGGCAATAGGATGGAATCATAACCTGCCCTTTCTTCTTTCTACCCATGCTCTACTCTGTGTAATGTTCGATTTAAGGACCACACTATTCAGAAAACACACGTTCACTGTGGATTAGTATCTACAACTGGAAAGTTATTCTTCCTCACAACCCTAAGAGTAACCTACAGAAGATACTGTTTTGCTCAATTCATATCACTTGTTAAATCCATATAATTTTCTCTTAAACCTGGATAATGAGTATTCCTTGATTCCTGGGGGTAGTGCATCTTTTCTGTTACCCTCACATTTCTTCTGCAGTGGTTGATCTACTGCAGGGGTCAGTAAGACAGTAAATATTTTAGGCTTTCTGGGTCATATGGAATCTCTTGCAGCTACTCAAATCTGCCATTGTGGTATGAAAACAGCCAGAGGCAATACATAAACTACTGATTGTGACTGTGTTCCAATAAAACTTTGTTTGTGGACAATAAAATTTAAATTTCATATAATTTTCACATATCATGAAATGTTTTTCTTTTGATCTTTCCAAAATTTTGAAAATGCAAAAAAAAAAAAAAAAAAAATTTCTTACCTGCGGGCTGTACAAAGACACAGCAGGCTACACTGTAGCCCACTAACCATAGTTTGCCTACTCCTGATCTATGGCACCATGTCATTTCTTGCACATTTAAGATTAGGAGTAAAGTTATGGTGGAAGTAAAAATCATACAATGAAGTTCTTCTCTCCATATCCAACAGGGCAGAAAATAAAGTTATGTTAGTGTGTTGTGTGTGTGTGTACACATGTGCACACATACCGCTACACATACGACACAATTAGATACTAACTGTGGCTAAACATTAGCCACATGGGTAAATATTAATAAAACTGGTTTTTAACAAACCTATCAGAACATGAGTCAGAATCGACTCGACGGCAATGGGTTTGGTTTTTTTGTTTCCCGGAACATATACACCACCCATCTGTCAGTTTGTCATACTTTGGTGGCTTGCACGTTGCTGTGATGCTGCAAGCTCTACCACCAGAATTTCAAATAACAGCAGGGTCAACCATGGCAGACAGGTTTCAGTAGAGATTTCACACTGAGACAGACTAGAAAGAAAAAGGACTGACAATCTACTTCAGAAAACTGACCAACGAACACTCCATAGATCACAACAGAATTTTGTCGTATATAGTGATGGAAGATGAGCCCCCTGTGTGCGATGGCACTTAAAATATACCATGGCAGCAACAATGGAATAGAGCATATCAACTATCGTGAAGATAGTACATCACTGAGCAACATTTCCTTATGTTGTCCATGAGGTCCCTAAGCTGCGGAGCCCATTTAACAGTAAATAACAATATCAGAACACATATTTGAATGAATATCTTACATTTATAAGAAGTTATCTTAAGAGGTTATATTAATTACTTACAAGAAGGCTGCTATGTTCACACCATTTTTGAATTATTACATTTGAAATTGATTTCTAAGATAACTGCTAAGAAGACAATGGCATTTTTGACTATACATTCTGGTAGATTGGTTTAAAAAATGATGACATTATCTTTTTAATAATGACCTACTTAGTGATACACAACATTAATTATAATTCTACTTAAGAAGTTTAAGGTGTTAACATTGATCTATTTGTGCTAATAACTACCTTCTTAAATTATTATTTTTAAACCAAAATAGATCTATATAATTTTATTGTTATACATTTGTCTAATGAATACTTGAAAAACAAACTTTAATATAATTTGGGGTTGAAAGTCAACCAATATATAATGGTATCAGATGATCCTTCTCTAGTAATCTGTATGATAAACCCCTTTAGCTCCCCATTAGCTGTAGCAGCAAATAGTACGAACGAGACAAATAGATGCCAAATAGCTACTAAAGCATCTAGTTGCCTCATCTTAACCATTTGGCTGCTTCTTATGGTTCTTGGAATCCATACGTTTTATAATCTGGTAAAGTATTTTGCCTTAATTGCCATTAAAGAGAGGAAATGTAGTATTTTTGATAAATCCACAGGATTTTTTGTTTTAAACAATGATAGTGTACAACTCCAAAAAAAAAAAATCCACCTTCACTGAGTCAATTTCAACTCATAGCAACCCTACAGGACAGAGTAGAACTGTCCCATACGGTTTCCAAGGAGCACGTGGTGGATTTGAACCGTTGACCTTTTGGTTAGCAGCCAGAACTCTTAACCACTACACCACCAAGGTTTCCACTTCACCATTACTCATCATTAATTAGAAGAAATATAATATTTTTATTAAATCCAAAGCATTTTTTCCCACTGGGACTGTATCATTAATCGCCATCAAAGATAAGCAATTTAATTTTTGTTGTTGCTAAATAAATAGGAATTTTCCCAGTGGGACTCTGGGACTATGGACCTGTACCAGGTCTACATTTATAAGTTCACCAATGATTTTAGGCAGGGCTTTGATAAATAAGACAAAAGATAATTTAACTGTTTATTTTTAACGTGGTGATTGTACCTGGCCCTCTTCAAACACGGGTATAAATTTATACGTTCAAGAAGACCACACTTGCAAGAGGCTTTTATGAAATCCTCATTGCAATTATTTAAAAGAGTTTTGTACGAATTCAGTTTTTGACATTTTATTTCCAGTTCAAAAATAAATAAGACTTCTTATAGAATCCAATTAGAAGCCCTGGTGTGCAGAGTGGTTGAAGTGCTGGGTTGCTGACCGAAAGGTCAGTGCGAGAAACCCTCCGGCCGCTCCATAAGGGAAAAATATGACAGTCTCCTTCCATAAAGATTACAGCCTTGGAAATCCTATGGGACAGTTCTAGTCTGTCCTATAGGGTCGCTATGAGTTGGAACTGACTCAA
This sequence comes from Dugong dugon, assembly GCA_030035585.1. NCBI lineage: Eukaryota > Metazoa > Chordata > Mammalia > Sirenia > Dugongidae > Dugong > Dugong dugon. The sequence continues at coordinate 69,109,852 of CM057483.1, forward strand.
CAGGAATGAGTTTGCTTTTGTTTCGGTTTTTGATATAAGTCAGTTACAAAGAGAACATGGGTGCTAAAGCAGCACAGACGTGAAGAACAATTTTACGTATGCAATAACTTCTCTTTGCCCATTTAAGGAAGTATCATATATTCACAGCTAGAATCTCTCTATTTATAGGACTTTTATAGTAAAACAAGCTACCATTTTACTGTCTTTCAAAGACGAGCTACGTGGCAGCATATCAAAAAATTACCACATTAAACAAAAATAACACGTCTTTATAAACACACAGCTGTTATATATATTACCACCACTTCATTATTTTTATATACTGTGAAGGATCAAGACGTGTCTAAAGTTTTTTAACTACAATGGATATATGCTAGATTTACCTATTAGGTTACTGCAATTTCCAAATATGTTAAGATTGACGTTTTGTTTTATCTTAGCTATGGTAAGAAACAAGATACCAAAAAATTTACTAGTGTGACTTAAAAATGTATTAGAACTCCTGTATAAGGAAAATATTGGCCAGAATCTAAGGCAGGCCATACTACTAACAAGATGTTGGACTTCTGGTAAATCACTTTTCTCTGGGTTTCAGTGGCTTCATCTCTAATAGTATGGGACTGACTAAATGATTTCCAGGTTCCCTTCTAGTACTGATTCTAAAGCAAAGTAGCATTGCTCTTCCTGCTTTTATCAATAAAACTATCTGTATATCTATCTATCTATCTATCGTCCTGCTATCATCTATCTATTTACCTTACTACACATTAAGTAGTTATGACGAGCGGTGGGGTAAGTGGACAATGATATCATCCAAATATTTTCCAAGAAAATGATTTTTCTTGTGTACAGATTACACATTCTTCAGATTGTAAGGCCATTAACCTTCTTTTCTAAGTTGGTCAAGCAAGCTAGAACTCATTTGTTTTCAGAAATATTTGCCTTCTCCAAATTGAAGCACATTTTATATTAAGTAGTTAATTAATATACTGTGAACCCAGGACCCCTAGATAAAAAGTGATATTTGCCTTTTCACTAATTTGTAAATTCCTTAATATCCTCAAAAAAAAATTATATCTGTACATATCAATCTTGAAGGGATATTTTATCAAATATTTTCAACACACAGATCCAAACTGTTCTGCACACCTGGAAAAGCTCATGGATCATGAATAATGAGGTAGTGACAGAACTCTCTGGGAGAGTAAAAGGACTACCTACATTAGTCATCATTATGATAAATCTGAATATTTTTAGGGTAAAAAAACATGCTGTAGGATATGCCCATAAGCACTGGGTAAGAAGGGAGACAGCAGATTCAATCATCTAGGATACTTTAATGAACACACAAGATAACATATATGTTCAGAGATCTCTGTAACTTATTTTCAAAGTTCAAAGCAAGAAGGCCAATTTACTTATGGGGAATTAATAAGCTATCCATTTTAAGTGAAAGTTGACAATTTGCAAAAGATATTTCTTTTCCTCTGAGAACTTACTTATAAGTAGATACTTGCTTATTTTAAGTAAATAAAACTTTATTTTTCATCAGTTTAATGACATATACTCCTACCATAGCAGTATTTTGTGAAAAATTTCAGAATTTTGTAATATTTAAAACACTATATGAGAATTCATTTTAATTGCATCATGATTTTTATTTAATTTTTTAATAAAATCATAAAAGATGGATGGGAAGAGATTCTGGTAATTTTTAAACTATTCTGACCACAAAATCCAATTTATACAACTTTAAATAGGTATTGAAGAAATATAATACTCTGCAAACCTCAAAATATTATTAAAGCTTCTTTTAAAATGATAGCTATTAAAAATTTATTTAAAAAAGGTCACAGTCACTAGAAGAAAGGAAATAATAAAGATCAGAGCAGAAATAAATGAAATAGACAGTAGAAAAACAATAGAATCAAAAGCAAAAGCTGGTTCTTTGAAACGATCAACAAAATCGAAAAACCCTTAGACAGACTGATAAAAGAAAAACAAGAAAGGATGCAAATAACACAAACAACAAATGAAATGGGGGCATTACAACAGACCAAACTAAAATAAAAATGATTATAACTAAGTATTATGAACAACTATACTTCAACAAATGTGAAAACCTAGAGGATATGAATAAATTTCTAGAAACACACTACTTACCAAAACTACCACAAAGTGATGTTGAAAATCTGAACAGACCCACAACAAGAGAAGAGATTGAAAAGGTAATAAAAAGAAACTCCAAACAAAAAAAACCCCTGGCCCAGATGGCTTCACTGGAGAATTCTACCAAACATTCAGAGAAGAGCTTACATCAGTACTATTCAAACTATTGCAGGACATAGAAAAAGAAGGGATATTTCCAAATTCATTTTACAAAGCAAGCATATCCCTGATATCAAAACCAGCCAAAGACGCCACAAAAAAAGAAAATTACAGAACAATATCTCTCATTAGTATAGAAGCAAAAATTCTCAACAAAATTCTTGCCAGTAGAACTCAGTATCATATCAAAAAATTAATACACCACGACCAAGTAGGATTCATACCAGGTATGCAAGGATGGTTCAACATTAGAAAATCAATCAATGTAATCCACCACATAAATAAAAGGAAAGAAAAAAATCACATGATCATCTCAACTGACGCAGAAAAGGCATTTGACAAAGTCCAACACCCATTCCTGATAAAAACTCTCAATCAAATAGGTATACAAGGGACATTTCTCAGCGTAATAAAGGGCGTCGATGCAAAACCAACAGCCAACATCATTCTTAATGGAGACAGCCTGAAAACATTCCCCTTGAGAACAGGAAAACACAAAAATGCCCTTTACCTCCACTCCTATTTAACACTGTGCTGGAAGTCCTAGCTACAGCAAAAAGGCAAGAAAAAGAAATAAACTGCATCCAAATTGGTAAGGAAGAAGTTAAACTGTCCCTGTTTGCGGATGATATAATACTATATATAGAAAACCCTAAGGACTCCATGAGAAAACTCCTGGAACTAATAGAAAGATTCAGCAGAGTAGCAGGATACAAAATAAACATACAAAAATTGGTTGGATTCCTATACACCAACAAAGAGAACAATGAAAAGGAAATCAGGAAAACAATACCATTTATAAAAGCCCCTAAAAAAAAAAAAATACTTAGAAATAAATCTAAACAGGGATGTAAAAGACCTATACAAAGGAAACTACAAAACACTACTGCAAGAAACACAAAGATACCTACGTAAATGGAAAAACATACCATGCTCATAGATAGGTAGACTCAACATTGTGAAAATGATAATTCTACCCAAAGCAATTTAAAAATACCAACAACATTCTTCAAAGAGATGGAAAACCTAATCATTAATTTTATAGGGAAAGGGAAAAAGACAGGGATAAGTAAAGCTCTACTGAAGAAGAATTAAGTAGGAAGACTCGCACTACCTGACCTCAGAACCTACTATACAGCTATGGTAGTCAAAACAACTTGGTACTGATACAAAGACAGACACATTGATCAATGGAACAGAATTGAGAACCCAGATGTAAATCCATCCACCTACGCTCACCGGATCTTCGACAAGGGCCGAAGTTCCATCAGATGGGGAAAAGACAGTCTTTTTAACAAATGGTGCTGGCAAAACTGGATGTCGATCAGCAAAAAAATGAAACAGGACCCATACCTCACACCATATACAAAAACTAATTAAAAATGGATCAAAGACCTAAATAGAAAGCCAAAAACTATAAAGTTCATGGAAGAAAAAATAGGATCAATGCTAGAGGACCTAATGCATGGCATTTACAAGATATAAACCATAAACAACAACATACAAACCCCTGACGAAAAGCTAGACCACTGGGCTCTTCTAAAAATTAAACACTTATTCTCATCAAAAGACTTCACCAAAACAGGAAAAAGAGAACCTACAGACTGGGAAAAATTTTTGGACATTAGAAGTCAGGCAAAGGTCTAATCTCTAAAATCTACAAGAAAATCCAACACCTCTACAGCAAAAAGACAAATAATCCAATTAAAAAATGGGCAAAGGAAATGAACAGACACTTCACCACAGAAAACATTCAATCAGCCAACAGACACATGAGGAAATGCTCCCTGTCACTAGCCATTAGAGAAACGCAAATTAAAACCACAATGAGATACAATCTCACCCTGGCATTACTGGCACAAATCAAAAACACTGTAAATAACAAATGTTAGAGAAGCTGCAGGGAGATGGGAACTCTTATGCACTGCTGGAGGGAATGTAAAATGATACAACCATTTTGGAAAATGATCTGGCGATTACTTAAAAAGCTGGAAATAGAAATACCATAGGATCCAGCAATCCCACTCCTAGGAATATATCCTAGAGAAATAAGACCCATCACACGAATAGACATATGCACACCCATGTTCATTGCAGCACTGTTCACAATAGGAAGAAGATAGAAACAACCTAGATTCACAGCAACAGATGAATGGATAAACAAACTACGGTACATACACACAATGGAGTATTATGCAATAATAAAGAACAACGATGAATCTGTGAAGCATCTCATGACATGGATGAAACTGGAAGACATTATGCCGAGTGAAACAAGTCAATCACAAAAAGACAAATATTGTATGAGACCTCTAATGTAAAAACAAATGTAAAAGTTTACACACAAAAAGATACAATCTTTGTTGGTTACGAGAGATGGGAGGGGTCGGGGGGCGAAACTAAATAGACAATAGATAAGTGGTAACTTTGGTGAAGGGTAAGACAGTACACAATACTGGGGAAGCAAGCACAACTTGTACAAGGAAAGGTCATGGAAGCTCTACAGACACATCCAAACTCCCCAAGGGACCGAATTGCTGGGCGGAGGGCTGTGGGGACCTTGGTCTTGCAGAACATACACTCAATAGGCAAAACACAGTTTATAAACAGCATGTTCTAGATTCTACCTTGGTGAGTAGCATCTGGGGTCTTAAAAGCCAGCGAGCAGCTCTCTAAGATACTCCACTGGTCTCACCCCTTCCGGAGCAAGGGAGAATGAAGAGAACAGGATACAAGGAAAAGACTAGTTCAAAGGACTAATGGACCACGTCTGCCACAGCTTCCACCGGACTGAGTCTACTACGGCTGCATGGTGCCCGGCTGCCTCCACTAACTGCTCTGACCTGGATCACAAAAAATGGTTCTGGACAGAGCTGGAGAAGGATGTAGAACAAAACTCTAACTCACAAAAAAAGACCAGATTTACTGGCCTGACAGACTAGAGAAAGCCCGAGAGAATGGCACATGGATGCCCTTTTAGCTCAGAGCTGAAACCACTCTGGAGGTTAACCATTCAGCCAGGGATGGGACAGCCCCATAAAACAAAACAGGACTAATAAAGCACAGCAGTCCAGGGACAAAGACTAGAAGGTAGGAGGGGACAAGAAAGCTGGTGATTGGGAATCCAAGGTTGAGAAGGGACAGCGTTGACATATCATGGGGTTGTTAACCATTTTCATAGGGCAATATGTGTACTAACTGTTTAATGAGAAACTATTTGTTCTATAAGCCTTCCTTTAAAGTACAAAACAAAAAAATTATCTATGTGAGATCAAATTGACAACAGCAACTCAAAAGGTTTGCTGGGAAGCATAGGGGACAGTGAGTTGAAGATAATGGTAATGCAATAATTTGGAAAAGGATAGTGAGAATACCATCACAAGTGGAAGAATGTAATCAATGTCACTGAATTATACATGTAGAAATTTCTGAAATGATGTATCTTTGGCTATGTATGTTTTCACACACACACACAAAAAAAGGTCCTCCAAGGTCAAGAAGGGAGGGTGTTGACATGTTGTGGTGTTGTTAACCAATGTCATAAAACAACATGTGTACTGACTGTTTAATGAGAAACTATTTGTTCTGTAAACCTTCACCTAAAGTACAATAAAAAAAAATTAAAACAACTTATTTTATATAAAAATGTTCCATAATATTACTTGTGACAGAAAAATAAATTTTTTCAACAAGTAATTGTTGAAACTAGATAATGAATTATATGTAGAATATAATCATCTAACTTTGGTAGAAAACTTTGTAATCACTGACTAAAAATAACTACATCCGTACTATTGATGTTAAGACAGTAGCAAAATAAATAAGAAAAATTAAGCCAAAAAAAATCATAAGTAAAAGTATTCCACTTTATTCTTAGCATGACTGCATTGCCTCTATATGTCATCTGGAAGAAGCTGCATATTCTTCACTATTTCCAAGGTTTCTTTAAAGCTGGTCTCATTCTATACCATTTTGTTGCTGATTAGTACATTTAGGCTTTAGGCTAGAGGACCATGTTAAAAATGTAAAGTTCAAAAACTTAAAGTTATGCCCTTAATAATTACTATGAGTTGACCACAAAACACCCTGTACAATTACAGCAAGCAACAATTGTATTTTAGTATTTACATTATTCTTATCTGGAGGCTAGTAAAATTGAGCTAGAATACTACTTTTGAAGGGAAATAGAGTAATAACCATATCCAATCTTAATAATGGGGGAAAAAACTTAGTTCTTTTTTTTTTAAATGTAGTTACAAAAAAGGAGCACATAGCAAATTTGCTGGCTATCCAGAAAACACAGCTCTATCTACTGTATTCACATTTGGCTTAAATTATATTTGTGTAAAACAAATTATATTTGCAAAATGAATTCTTCATGGGATTAGTTTGCTTCTTTGTTCTGTATTTCGTTGTTGTTGTTGTTGTTGTTTTGTTTTATTTCCAGTGCCTAAGCATAAAAGGTACACCCATAGAGGGGAGTGGGCAGAATTTTGCTCAAATTCACCTGTTATCTAAAGAGGCCAAATTGGTGTCTATTTATCAGTAAAGGTACTTTACTTTTGATTAATAAAACAGTCAGTGTTACTCATGTAATAATGCATACTTAGTTTATTGAGAAGTTTATAAAAAGGAATATCAACGTATTAATTAAGAAACTAGACTACAAGTAAAATGTACTCTCAAATATTATAGAAACTGAAAACATAATGTACTAAATACTCTTTTATTCGGTTGTATACAATAATACCTCAGTTAACTAGAACCCAATCAACCAGAATCTTGGCAAACAACTATGACAAACAGGAACCAGGACGTCAATGTAAACCCAGAATAACTAAAGATCTGCACTCAAATATAGTCTATCTGAAATCATCAGGCCAAATATACAAGTCATACTAAAAGGTACAATATACATTAATTACATTACTAAAGGAGTATAATTCCATGGTAGTCAATAATGATACAACCCTGGTCATATATAATTATTACTGTCTTACCTGGTGTGGATAAGACCCCATTTGAGTGCCTGTTGCCTCATGTTTGTAAGCCTTACATACATAGAGAAAAATTAGTTCTTCAGTTATTATCATAGGGTTACTATGCTTGCTAAGAGAAACAAAGTTAATGTTAGACTTTTTTAGTTGTTTTTTTTTTTCCCCATTAGACTTCTATATTAATGCCATCACTTTAAACCTGCTTACTCTGAACTTTTGGGAGAGTGGCACTATTCCTGTAGTCTTAATCCAAGGACATGGAGCTTCGGTAGAGATAAACGAGAAAAAGTAACAGAGAAGGGTATACCATACTAGATTATCTTAATCAACACTAGAAATGAAATCACAGTTATCACAAACTGTATATTCTTCTACTCATCTGATTCCATGAGTACTTCCCAATGTCTCCGTTTTCTAGCGCTAGCTTTTTACTCAAGCAAAACTTTGAAGCTGTAATTTTTTTTATGAAGCTCTACTCTCTGTACTCTTCTAAATCATAGGAATTTTGGAGAAAATATTTAATTTTTTTACTTTTATGTGTATACTATTTATGTAAAATTTTTAGTAACAATTTACAGTACTTGTATGTGGCCTCTTTCCACGCATATTAATCTGAATGAAATTTCTTGAGAAATATAGTGATCTTCCAAAAATAATTAATGGTGTAAACAAATATAAATGCACAGATTTGAGTGTCTTAATGGCGATTCCTATATTCTACACATGGGAAATCCCACCTGAAAGATTGTACTTCATAAAATGATCAAACCCTTAAAAGGAATGTCCATTAATTCAAGTATATTATTTGCCAGAATGTCAGTTCATTGAAGTGTTATTGTATTATACTTTTACAGAAACATGTCACCAATCAGGCACGAAATTTACTCAATATCTCTATTAAATGCTTCAGCATGATGATAATATAGAAAAATGTAACTCATGAGCCCTGTTCCTTAAGGACCTTATAATTTGATTGAAAAAAAAAAAAACACATGAAATAATAAAATCACAATACATATGGTTAAGAGCTCAGCTACTACCCAAAAGTCCAGCAGTATGAATCCACCAGCCACTCCTTGGTAACCCTATGGGGCAGTTCTACTCTCTCCTATAAGGTCACTATGAGTTGGAACCAACTTGACGGCACCTAATAACAACTTATATATTTAAGCACAAAATTGTATAATATATACCACAGAGGAATGCTTAGTCTGAATTTGGTAAGCCTGCAGAGTTAAGATACAGCAGAATTGAATCAGACTTTCATAATATTAATAAATAATGCAATATTCTAGCCATACAGAAACAATAAGACTTCATAAAACAAAATAATTAAAAAAGCATTTAAACCACTTATTATTTTATACATGAAGAAAAACTGAAATACAATATGTCTCTCCCAATTAGAATTTTCCATTCTAAAACACCACAGTATACATAGAAAGTATACAATATGTTGTAGTTAGGTTTAGTAGTCAGTTCCGACTCATAGCGACCGTTTCTACAACAGAACAAAACACTGCCCAGTCCTGCACCATCTTCATAATCGTTGATATGCATGAGCCATTTGTTGTTGCCACTGTATCAATCCATCTCGTAGAGGATCTTCTTCTTTTTCTCTGACCTTCTAATTTACCAAGCGTGATGTACTTCTCCAGGGACTGATCCGTCCTGATAACATCTCCAAAGTATGTGAGACGTAGTCTTGACATCCTTGCTTCTAAGCAGCATTCTGGTTGTACTTCTTCCAAGACACATTTGTTCCTTCTTTTGGCAGTCTGTGGTACATTCAATATTCTTCATCAACACCACAATTCAAAGTGACAATTCTTCTGTCTTTCTTATTTATTGTTCAGCTTTTGCATGCATATGAGGCAATTGAACACACCGTGGCTTGGGTCAGGCACGCCTTGGTCCTCAAGGTGACATCTTTGCTTTTTAACAATTTAAAGAGATCTCTTGCAGCTGATTTGCCCAATGCAATGCATCATTTGATTTTTGACCGCTGCTTCCAGGGGAATTGATTGTGGATCCAAGTAAACTGAAATCCTTGACAACTTTAAACTTTTCTCTGTTTATCATGGTATTGCTTATTGGTCCAGTTGTGAAGATTTTTATTTTCTTTAAGTTAAGGTGTAATCCATACTGAAGGCTGTAGTGTTTGATCTTCATCAGTAAATGCTTCAAGTTCTTTACCTTTCAGCCAGCAAAGTTGCGTCATATGCATACAACAAGTTAATGAGTCTTTCTCCAATTCTAATGCCTTGTTCTTCTTCATATATTCCAGCTTTTTGGATTATTCGCTCAACATACGGATTGAATAAGTATGGGGAAACGATACAACCCTGACACACATCTTTCTTCACTTTAAACCACAAAATATCCCCTTGCTAAATTCAAACACCTGCCTCTTGGTCTATGTATATACTGCAAAACAACTCTTGAAAGTGTTAAAAAATAAAGATGTCACCTTGAGGAAAAGGGTGCGCCTGGCTCAAGCCATGGTATATTCAATCACCTCAGACTCACGCTAAAGCAGGACAATGAATAAGGAAGACGGAAGAAGAATTGATGCATTTGAATGATGGTGTTGGTGAAGAATCTTAAATATAACATGGACTGCAAGAGGAACTAACAAATCTCTCTTGGAAGAAGTACAGGCAGAGTGTTCCTTGGAAGAGAGGACTGCGAGACTTCATCTCACATACTTTGGACATGTTATCAGGAAGGACCAGTCCCTGGAGAACAACATCATGCTGGTAAGAAAGAGGTCTGGGAAATAGAGGAAGACCCTCAACAAGATGGACTGACACAGTGGCTACAAAGATGGGCTAAAGCATAGCAAAGGTTGTGAGGATAACAACAGGGCAGAGCAGTGTTTCAATCTGTTATACACAGAATCACTATGAGTCAGGACACACTCATCAGCACCTAACCACAACAAGGGCAAGGCAATTTAATGCAGTATTTCTGTCTATAATCTAAGGATGTTAAAATTAGAGAAGACATCATCTCCTATACAAAGTTATACTTAGGGTATAAACAGAGACTTCCATAGTATTTTATGTAAAAATTTTCTCCTTTTATCCACTTTTATTCTAATAGATATCTGTTCAAATTATACCATTTAAAATGCAACTCAGGAGGTGGGGCCAAGATGGCGGAGTAGTCAGACGCTTCTGGTGGACCCTCTTACGAAATAGACCCAAAGAAACAAGTGAATCGATAATATATATGGCAATCTGGGAACCCTGAACATCAAAAACAGAGATAAGCAACCAGATTGAGTGGCTGGGGGAGGGAGAGACTATTCAAAACAGCGAGGAGTTGTCAGACCTGACCTGGTGAGAGCCTGAGCCCTTCAGGCCTGAACAGCTCATGGGTGAGCAGTGAGGCAAGCAAGCAGTGGTGCTCGGGAGGTGGGTTTTCGGCACTGGAGAGACCCAGTGCCAGAGACTCTACATGGCCACGCAGAACCAGTGAGAAGCAGCCCCTGACTGGCCAAAGAAAAGTACTTGCGTATGGCCTACCAAGCGGATCAAAAACACCACCCTTAGGGAAAAAACTCTCTCCCATTTACCTCCCAGGTACCTGGTCTGCACAGGGTCCCAGACCGGCTTAAGCAATTGCCAAGTCCTTTGGGCTGGAAATAGGATCTATTACGACCCCAGAGCTATTCTCCCTGAACTGGAGAGTGAACAAATTAACAAACAGGGGGAAAAAACAAACGGCCAGATCCCCTACGCAAGGAAAACAGGGTAGGCACAGCTCCTTTCCCTAGGCACAGGCATAAGGGATCCATGGACTTTGAGTGCCTTTCCACCTGCACAGACTTGTGTGGGCCCATTTCAACAGTGTAGGCCCTCATTACCACAGTACAAAAGGATATATACCAGAACTCTAACTTCAAGAGTTTCAGCTGTGGGGGTTCCGGCAAAATGGCGCTATAGGCAAAAGCACCATGCCATCCCTCCACAGCAAAGATCCGAAAAACTAAGACGAACAGAGAATACAACAATCCTGAATCCCTAAAACATCAAATGAAGAGATAAAGAACTCAGCAAAGCACAAAATGGAGAAAACTGACAAGACAACAGAGATCGAGGAGAGATTCATGCAGAGGTCCCCTACTAGCAAGCACAGTGTGGATCTGCCATCTTGGACCCCTATCGGACACCACCAAACACAGGGTACAAGAAAGCAGCCTCACGGAGCTTCCAGCAGGAAACAAAACAACCGGTAATTGGCGTTATACACTTTCTCACCCCCCACCCTTCTTCACCCCAACTCGGCCTCCTCTGCTTCCTGTGGCCACAGTCTCTTAACAGGGAAGCAACGGCTGCTTGGATTGCACAAACCCTAATGGGTTTCTGTCTCAGTGTCATTTGTTGGCTGCTGGTGTTGCATTTTTTTCACTTCTTTTTATTTTTTCCTTGCCTCTTCCCACCTCCCAATCCTTTCGCTCGAGTACCTCGCTCCGTGCGCCATCTTTGCTTCTTCCTGAGGGGCTGCAGAGCACCGTTAATTTGTGATATAACCTTTCACACTCCCTACACTTCTTCACCCACACTTGGATCCCTCTGCTTCCCGCGGACACACTCTCTTGTCCAGAAACACCAGCCCAAACTAGCTGGCTCTCTGAGTGCCATTTGTTGGGTGCTAGTGTTCCGTTCTTTTTTTTTTTTCTGCTTCTTTTGATTTCTTACTTGGCTCTCAGCACCTCCCCCTCCCTTTGCTCAAGTACTTGGCTCCATGCTAAATCTTTGCTTCTTCCTGAGGGGCTGTGGAGCTCCGTTTGAGTGTGGAGCTGCTACCTGGTTTGGGCTGCCATGCCAGTGGGATCCCCTTGCTTTTGTTCGTTTCTTTGTTTTCAATTATTTTTTTGTTTGTTTTCTTTTTCTTTTCTTGATTTGGGAGCCATTTCAGGCCAGGCTAAACTTCGTGGGAGGGAGACACCCCTTTGGCTTCCACAAACGAGCAGAGGGATCCCTGAGGGCATTTATTTTTATATCGCTTTTTTTTTTTTTCCTGTTTCTTTGGGGGCTTTTCTTGTTTTGTATTTTTCTTAATTTGTTTTGTTTTATTTTTCCTTTTTCCCTTTCTGTCTTTATTCATTGCTCAGTTTCTTGTCTCTATATTTCTTCCTCCTCTTCTGTTCCCTGAATACCTGGCATTCTATACCTCTACACCATCGAGCGAGGCTGTACTGCAACACCTGAGAGCGAATTGCCCAAACCTCATAGCTGCAACGGTGGGAACCCTGGGAACATAGCGTTTCATTAACCTTTCTGATTCATATTTATTCATTCTTTAGTTTTCTTCCTCCTCCCCTTTCTGTTTATCTCCATTTCATAGTCTCTCATGTCTCCATTCCAACGACAAGCTCCCCTAGCATTCTTTTTTGTTTGTTTGTATGTTTTTGGCTCCTGTTCCTCTCTCCTCTCTCCCATATCCATCTTAGCTCCACAAATAACAATCTCCCCTATGCATCCTGCCTACCTGCACCATGCGCTTGACATCACACCACCAAGCACCACAGGCACAGCCTACAGGAACTTGCCCCTGCACTGATTACCGAGCCACTCTGGTGGCTGTAGTAAGTGCCACAAACAACACGTCCCAGTAACTCCTCTTCAGCTAGACCAGCACTGCCATACCATATCTGAGAGACTGACACTGCCTGTTGAAGAAGGATGTGAAAAGTATTGCGCCCACAGATGAGCAAACAACAAAGAACATACACTCTGCGTGCTCAGACATTGTCAATTTTTTTGTTAAAGTGACAAAACAAACAAATCTACAAACAATAAATGAGAAAAATAACTACTGAAAGCCCCGAAGACAGCAGACAATAACAAAACATTTACAAAAACAGGACAAGATGGTTCAAGTAGGTGTCCAAAATAAAACACCAGATGACTCTCTTCTGGAAGAAAATGCACTAGAACTACCTGATAGGGAATTCAAATCTCTACTACTCAGAATTCTCCAAGAACTGAGGTAAAAAGCTGACAAACATGAGGAAAAAATAGACAAATTCATGGAAAATACAGACAAAAAAATTGGAAGAATTCAGGAAAATAATGCAGGAAAAAAATGCCAAAATAAATTATAAATTATACAAAGACAACAATTGGAAATCCAAAAGATGAACAAGAAGATTTGAGAAATGGACGGTGTCACAGAAGGGCTGAGAATCAGATCTGAAATGGTGGACGACAGGATCAGTGAAATTGAAAACAAACACTTGGATACATTTCTGTTTCAGGAAAACTCAGAAAGAAAAAAAAAAGAACAATGAAAATTGAGGAGACACTGAGAGTTATGTGGGACACAGTCAAAAGCAAAAATCTATGAGTGATTGGAATTGCAGAACAGAGGGAGAAAACAGAAAACACAGAAAGGATCACAGAGGAACTGCTGACAAAAAAACTTCCCCAATATCATGAAAGATGAAAAGCTGGTCATCCAAAAAGTCAACGAAAAAAATTTAGAAGAGACCCAAAAAGAAAATAACCAAGGCATATCACATTCGCACTCGCAAAACCAAAGACAAACAAAGAATCCTGAGAGCAGCTTGTGAAAAAAAAGAAGTCACATACAGAGGAGAAACAATAAGACTAAGCTCAGATTATTCGGCAGAAACCGGGCAGGCAAGAAGGCAATGGGATGACATATATAAAATCTTGAAAGAAAAAAATTGTCAGCCAAGAATAATATATCCTGCAAAACTCTCATTCAAATTTGATGGTGAAATTAGATCACGTCCAGATAAACAGAAATTAAGGGAATATGTAAAAGTCACACCAATCTTACAAGAATTATTAAAGCGAGTTCTTCAATCTGAGGACAAACAGCTTCAGCTCACAGGCAGAACCTACGACGCAGGATCATACCAGCCAGAGATAACAATCTAGGAAAAGAACCCTCAAGGACTAGCCAAAACCAAAAGAAATACAACAGAGAATCTGAGCAGTTAATCAATAACTGACAACAACATCAAAACAATAAAAGAGGGAATAAATGGCATAGGTATAGAACTTCTAATGGAGAGGAAGGGAAGGCGATACCAAGTAATGGTAGACTACTTCAAACTTAGAAATATACGGATAAAATTTATGGTAACCACAAACAAAGTTAACAAACATACTCATAAAAACAAAAAAGATGAAAAACAAAAAGTCTCACAAAAAACAACACCTACAAAAAGAAAACAAATGAAAAAAAAATCCAAAAACAAAAGTCACTCAGCACAAGAGTAAGAAGAACAAAGAAAACTTCAGCACGCCAAAAAAAAGCACTACAAAATAACAGCAACAAACCCACATCTACCAATAATTACACTGAATATAAATGGACTCAATGCACCAATAAAGAGACAGAGAGTGACAGAATGGATAAGAAAACAGGATCCATGAATATGCTGTCTATAGGAGACACACCTTAGAAACAAAGATGTCAATTTTTAAAAGTCAAAGGTTGGAAAAAAATAAATCAAACTGACAACTATGAAAAAAGAGCAGGAGTAGCAATTCTAATCTCCGATAAAATAGATTTTAAAACGAAATCTACCATAAAAGACAAAGAAGGACACTAAATAATGATTAAGGGGACGATCCATCATGAAGACATAACCATAATAAAAATCTACGCACCTAATGACAGGGCTCAAAAATACATAAAACAAACTCTAACAACACTGAAAACAGAACCTGACAGTTCCACAATAACAGTAGGAGACTTCAACACACCACTCTCAGTAAAGGACAGAACAACTAAGAAGAAACTTAGCAAAGATACAGAAGACCTAAAGGGCATAGTCAGCAAACTTGACCTCATAGACATATACAGAACACTCCATCCAACCGCTACAAAGTACACATTCTTTTCCAATGCACAAGGAACGTTCTCCAGAATAGACCACATCTTAGGCCACAGAGCAATCCTCAACAAGATCCAAAATGTTGAGATAATTCAAAGTATCTTATCTGACCACAATCCCATCAAGGAACAAATTAACACTAGAAAGAGCAAGAGAAAAAAATCAACTACATGGAAACTGAATAACACCCTGCTTACATATCAGTGGGTAATAGAAGAAATCAGAGATGGAATCAAAATATTCCTAGAATCAAATGAGAATGAAAACACATCATACCAAAACCTTTGGGACACAGCAAAGGCAGTACTCAGAGGACAATATATAGCAATAGATGCACATATCACAAAAGAAGAAAGGGAATAAATCAAAAAATTAACTACAGAACTCAAACAAATAGAAAGAAAAGAGCTAAAGAAGCCCACAACCAACCAAAGAAAGGAAATAGTAAAGATCAGACCAGAAATAAATGAAATAGAGAACACAAAAACAATAGAAAGAATTAACAAAACCAAAAGTTGGTTCTTTGAAAGAATCAACAAAATAAACAAACCACTGACCAAACTGACAAAAGAACAACAGGAGAGGACACAAATAACCCAAATAAGAAATCAAATGGGAGACATTACGACAGACCCAACTGAAATAAAAAGGATTATAATAGAATATTATGAAAAACTGTACTCCAACAAATTTGAAAAAGAGGAAATGGATAAATTTCTAGAAACACACGGCCTACCCAAACTACAACAAAGTGATGTTGAAAATCTGAAGAGACCCATAACAAGAGAAGAGTTTGAAAAGATAATAAAAAAAACTCCCAACAAAAAAAGCCCTGGCCCAAATGGCTTCACTGGAGAATTCTACAAAACATTTACAGAAGAGCTTGTACCAGTTCTACTCAAGCTATTTCAGAGCATAGAAGAGGAAGCAACACTTCCAGATTCATTCTATGAAGCCAGCATAACGCTGATACCAAAACCATGAAAAGATGTCCCAAAAAAAGAACATTACAGACCAATATCTCTCATGAATATAGATGCAAAAAATCTGAACAAAATTCTAGCCAATAGAATAAAGCATCATATCAAAAACATAACACACCAAGAACAAATAGGATTCATACCAGGTATGCAACGATGGTTCAACATTAGAAAATCAATCAAGGTAATCAACCACATAAATAAAAGGAACGAAAAGAATCACATGATCATCTCAATTGACGCAGAAAAGGCATTTAAAAAAGTACAACACCTATTCCTGATAAAAACTCTCAATAAAATAGGTATAGATGGGAAATTTCTCAACATAATAAAGGGCATCTATGCAAAACCAACGGCCAACATCATCCTTCATGGAGAGAGTCTGAAAACATTCCCCTTGAAAACAGGAATAAGATAAGGATGCCCTTTATCACCACCACTATTTCACATTGTTCTAGAAGTTCTAGCAAGAGGAATACAGCAAGAAAAAACAAAAAGGGCATCCAAATTGTTAATGAAGAAGTTAAAGTGTCCCTGTTTGCAGATGATATGATACTATACTTAAAAAACCCTAAAGACTCCACGAGAAATCTACTGGAACTAATAGAAAGATTAAGCTGAGTAACAGGATACAAGATAAACATTCAAAAATCAGTTAGATACCCATATACCAATAAGGAGAACGATCAAAAGGAAATCAGGAAAACAATATCATTTTCAACAGTCCCTAAAAAGATAAAATATTTAGCAATAAATCTGACCAGGGATGTAAAAGACCTATACAAAGAAAACTACAATACACTGCTGCAAGAAACCCAAAGGGATCTACATAAATGGGAAAACATACCATGCTCATGGATGGGCAGACTCAACCTTGTAAAAATGACAATTCTACCCAAAGCAATTTACAAATACAACGCAATCCCGATCCAAATACCGACAACATCCTTCAAAGAGATGGAAAAACTAATCATTAACTTTATATGGAAAGGGAAGAAGCCCTGAATAAGTAAAACACTACTGAAGAAGAACAATAAAGTTGGAGGACTCACACTACCTGACTTCAGAACTTACTATACAGCTACAGTAGTCAAAACAAACTAGTACTGGTACAACGAAAGACACATTGACCAATCAAACAGAATTGAGAACCCAGATGGAAATCCCTCCACCTGATCTTTGACAAGGGCCCAAAGTCCATCAAATCGGGAAAAGACAACTTTTTAACAAATGGTGCTGGCAAAACTGGATATCCATCTGTAAAAAAATGAAACAGGACCCGTACCTCACACCGTATACAAAAACTACTTCAAAATGGATCAAAGACCTGAATATAAACCCTGAAACGATAAAGTTCATAGAAGAAAAAATAGGACCACATTTCAGGCATTAACAGGATACAAACCAAACCATCAACACACAAACCCCAATAGATAAGCTAGATAACTAGGATCTTCTAAAAAACAAACACCTAGGCCCTTCAAAATACTTTACTTCTCCATAAGAGTAAAAAGAGAACCTATAGACTGGGAAAAAATTTTTGGACAGTACAAGTCATACAAAGGTCTACTCTCCATTATCTGCCAGAAAATCCAACACCTCTACAACAAAAAGACAAATAATCCTATTACAAAATGGGCAAAGGAAATGAACAGACACTTCACCAAAGAAGACATTCAAATGGCCTACAGACACATGAGGAAATGCTCGAAAATCACTAGCTGTTAGAGAAATGCAAATTAAAACCACAATGAGATACCATCTCACCATGGCATTACTGGCACGAATCAAAAACACTGGAAATAACAAATGTTGCAGGGGCTGCGGGGAGATCGGAAAAGGTATACACTGCTGGTATGAACGCAAAATGATACAACCATTTTGGAAAATGATGTGGCACTTCCTCAGAAAGCTAGAAATACAAACATACCATTTGATCCAGCAATCCCACTCCTAGGAATATATCCTAGAGAAATAAGAGTCATCACTTGAATAGACATATGCACACCTATGATCATGGCAGCATTGTTCACAATAGCAAAACAATGGAAACAACCTAGATGCCCATCAACAGATGAATGGATAAACAAACTATGGTACATAAACACAATGGAGTACTATGCAATGAGAAAGAACAACAATGAATCTGTGAACCATCTCATAACATGGATGAAACTGGAGGACATTATGCTGAGTGAAATAAGTCAATCACAAAAGGACAAATATTGTATGAGACCTCTATTGTAAAAACCCATGAAAAAATTCACATGCAAAATGTAACAATCCTTGTTGGTTACCAGGGATGGGAGGGGAGGGGGCGGAAAATACTAAATAGGCAATAGGTAAGTGGTATCATGGGTGAGAAGTGAGACAGTACACAGTACAAGGGAAACTAACACAACCTGCACAAGGAAAGGTCATGGAGGCCCCATGGACACTCCCAGAGGGACTGAGTTATTGAACGGAGGGCTGTGGGGACCATGGTCTCGGGGAACATCTAGCTCAATTGGCATGACACTTCTTATAAAGATAATGCTCTACATTCTACCTTGGTGAGTAGTGTCTGGGGTCTGAAAAGCCTGTGAGCACCATCTAAGATACTCCACTGGTCTCAATCCTTCAGGAGCAAGGGAGAATGAAGAGAACAGGATACAACGAAAAGATTAGTCCAAAGGACTAATTGACCACAGCTACCAAGAACTCCACCGGACTGAGTCCAGTACAGCTGACTGCTCTGATCAGGATCACAACAGAGGTTTCTGGACAGAGATGGAGAAGGATGTAGAGCAGAATTCTAACTCCCAAAAAAAAAAAAGACCAGATTTACTGGCCTACAGGAGATTGGAGAAACCTCAAGAGTGTGGCCCCCAGAAACCCTTTCAGCTCAGAGGTGAAGTTACCTTCGAGGTTCACTGTTCAGCCTGGGAGTGGACAGCCCCGTAAAACTAAATGAGACTAACGAGGTACAGGAGTCCAGTGACAAGGGCCAGAAGGCAGAGGGGGAGTAGGAAGCTGATGTTAAGGAACACAAGTTGAGTAAGGATACTTTTGATGTGTTGTGAGATTGTTAACCACTGTTACAGGGCAACATTTGTAGTAACTGTTAAATGGAAGGCTATTTTGTCCTGTAAGCCTTCATCTTGTGCGAGAAGGGCATCACAATTGGAAGAGCATAGTCAATGTCACTTAAATGTGTACGTAAAAAGTTTTGAAATGGTGTATCTTTGACTATGTGTATTTTCACAAAAAAAAAAAAAGCTGAGAATTCAGAGGATTACAATGTTGTGGGGTTGTTAACCAAAGTCATAAAACAGCATGTGTACTACTGTTACATGAGAAACTGTTTGTTCTGTAAGCCTTCACATGAAGTACAATAAAATATTTTTTTTAAAAAAGGACAAATATCGTATGAGAACTCTATTGTAAAAACCCATGAAAAAGTTCACACACAAAATGTAACAATCTTTGTTGGTTACCAGGGATGTTAGGGGTTGGGGGGGGAAATATTAAATAGAAAATAGATAAGTGGTATCTTGGGTGAATGGTGACACAGTACACAACACAGGAGAAACTAGCAAAACTTGTACAAGAAAAGGTCATGGAAGCCCCATAGACACATCCAAACTCCTTGAGGGACTGAATTGCTGGGCAGAGGGCTCTTGGGACCATGGTCTCAGGTAACATCTAGCTCAACTGGCATGAAACAGCTTATAAAGACAATGCTTTACATTCCACCTTAGTGAGTAGTGTCTGGGGACTTAAAAGCATGTCAGCGGCCATCTAAGATACTCCACTGGTCTCATCCCTTCAGGAGCAAAGGAGAATCAAGAGAACAGGATACAAGGAAAAGATCAGTCTGAAGAACTAATGGACCACAGCTACCAAGGACTCCAGTGGACTGAGTCCAGTAGAGCTACATGGTGCCCAGCTACCACCACTGACTGCTCTGACCAGGATCACAACAGAGGGTTCTGGACAGAGCTCGAAAAGGATTTAGAGCATAATTCTAATCCACAAAAAAAAAAAGACCAGATTTACGGGCCTAAATGAGAGTGCAGAAACCCCAAGATTATGGCCCTCAGACACCCTTTTAGCTCAGTGATGAAGTTAACTCCAAGGTTCACTGTTCAGCCTGGGAGTGGACAGCCCCATAAAACTAAATGAGACTAACCAGGTACAGGAGTCCAGTGACAAGGGCTAGAAAGCCAAAGGAGACAATGAAACTGGTGATAGGGAACCCAAGGTTGAGTAAGGATATAGTTGATGTGTTGTGAAATTGTTAACCATTGTCATAGGGCAACATTTATAGTAACTGTTAAATGAGAAACTATTTTGTTCTGTAAGCCTTCATCTTAAGTGAGAATAACAGCACAATTCGAAGAGCATAGTCAATGTCACTGAACTGTGCATTTAGAAATTTTTGAAATGGTGTATCTTTGGCTATGTGTGTTTTCACCAGTACAAAAAAAAAAAAAGGTTGACAAGTTAGAGGGTTGATATGTTGTGGGGTTGTTAACCAATGTCATAAACCAACATGTGTACTTCTGTTTCATGAGAAACTATTTGTTCTATAAGCCTTCGCCTGAAGTACAGTAAAAATAAAAAACAAAAAGTTTCAGCTGTGAAGTGGCAGGTTCTTGACATTTGACATTACTCTGCCAATTAAGCAGGGACTTCACCTACCCACATCAAGGGTCTGAGGACAGGTGGCTCCATTCATGCAACCTAGTCACCTGCGATAGTGGCCCACGAATAAGAGGTGACATCCCGTCCTTAGAGCCAACAGCACTGGGTGCTCATAGTCTGGCTGCAAAACCCACCTACCTACGTACTCTAGGGAACAGGGACACGCCTTACTCCTGGTCACTCGAGGGTGACCATCAGCCCTCTGCCTTACTCAGAGTGTCTTACTGCTACGGAAAAATGCCTGTGCCTACACCAGTCACCCATGGCTTTCTAGGACTGTAAGTGAGAGCCTACACCACACAAGTGGTGGCTACCTACCTGGACACCTGAGATGAATCCATAAAGGAGGAGTAGGCGGACTCCCGAGCTCACATACCTAGTAATAGTTCCAAACACCTGGTTACAGGGCATTAGAGCTTCAAAGGTGCCAATAATCAAACTAGCTCATACGAGCAGCCTATTTGGGCATAGCAAAACGAAACAAGAAGCTAGGACACAGTAAGCAAACATAAATTAAATAAATATAATAACTTATTGATTGTGGTTTGGAGACAACAGTCAATATCTAATCACATAAACAGACAATCCATGATGGCTTCAGCAACCTCCCAAAATGAAGAACCTAGAAATTTTCCAGAGGAAGAAAATTTCTTGGAATTACCAGAGACAGAATACAAAAGATTAATAAATAAAACTCTTCAAGAGATTAGGAAGGAAATTACTCAAAATGCAGAACATGCAATAGAGGAAATTTAAAAGATTAGAGAAGAGCATAATGACAAATTTAACAGCTGCAAAAATCCATACAGAGACAGCAATCAGAAATCCAGAAGATTATCAATAAAACTTCAGTATTACACAACTCAACAGAAAGTCATAGGAGCAGAATTGAAGCAACAAAAGTCAGAATTAGTGAGATTGAAGATAGAGCACTTGACACCAACTTATTTGTGAAAAATCAGATAAAAGGATTTAAAATCATGAAGAAAACCTAAAAATTATATGGGACTCTATGAAGAGGAATAACCTTTGAATGACTGGAGTACCAGAACAGGGGCTGGATAACAGAAAATACAGAGAGAATTGTTGAAGATTTGTTGGCAGAAAACTTCCCTGATATTGTGAAAGATGACAAGATATCTATCCAACATGCTCATTGAACCCCAAATAAGGTAGATCCCAAAAGAAAGTCACCAAGATATATTATAATCAAACTTGCCAAAACCAAACATAAAGAATTTTAAGAGTGGCTAGAGATAAACAAAAAGTCATCTACAAAGGAGAGTCAATAAGACTAAGCTCGGACTACCCCACAGAAACCATGCAGGCAAGAAGGCAATGGGATGACATATAAAGCCTTGATGAAAAATAACTGCCAGCCAAAAATCCCACAAAACTGTCTCTCAAATATGATAGCAAAATTAAGGCATTGCCAGATAAACAGAAGTTTAAGGAATTTGCAAAAACCAGACCAAAATTGCAAGAAATACTGAACGGAGTCCTGCAGTTAGAAAAGCAGTAACATCAGATAACAACCCAAGACTAGAACACAGGACAAAGCAACCAGGTATCAATCCAGATAGGGAAGTCACAAAAGTATATCAAAGATAAAACACTGAAAATAGGGGTCTTAGAATTTTGCAAGCAGCCATCTAAGATGCATCAATTGGTCCCAACCACCTGGAGTAAAGGAGAAAGAAGAACATCAAAGACATAAGGAAAGTAGTAGCCCAAGAGACCTAAAGGGCCACATAAACAAGAGACTTCATCAGCCTGAGACCAGAAGAACTAGATGGTTCCCGGCTACCACCAATGACCACCCTGACAGGGAACACAACAGAGAGTCCCTGATGGAGCATGATAAAGGTGGGATGAAGAACTCAAATTCTAGTAAAAGAATACCAGACTTAATGGTCTAACTGAGACTGGAGGAACCCCAGAAAGCATGGCCCCTGGATTCTCTATCAGCCCAGACCTGTAACAATTTCTAAGTCCAACTCTTCAGACAGGGTTTGGACTGGACGATAGGACATAAAGTGATACTCGTGAGGAGTGTGCCTCTTAGCTCAAGTAGATATAGGAGACTAAATGGGCAGATGCTGTCCAGAGTTGACATGGGAAGGCAGAGAGTGTTAGGAGCTGATTGAATGGACAGGAGGAATCAGAGGTGGAAAGGAGGAGTGTGTTGTCACAGTACCGGGAGAGCAATTAGGGTCACATAACAATGTATATATAAATTTTTGTATGGGAGACTGACTTGACATGTAAGCTTCATTTAAACTACAACGTTAAAAAAATAAAATGACAATCTGTTTGTAACTTTGTCTTATCTCCTATAAAGATACAAAGTGTTCTGGGGCATTAAACAGCTTTAATTCATGCTTTTTCTTTATTTGACTAATAGATATTAATATTTTAGGCAGGCCTTCAGTATTGAAAGGATAGTTAAATTTAACCCAATATTCTAAATCAAAAATTTTCAAATACAGATAGATGAGATGGTTATAACTATAATATATTCTTTTTCTGCCAGCTTCACTGAGAAAAACGAAAGGAAAAAAATTACTGGACAATACTTTTCAAAGTACTGTAGAAGATTGGTTTAGACTGAACAAGCACAGTAACAGGAAATTTTATTCTTAACATTAATAATATATATGAGTATAAATGAACTCAAGACAATTACCAGAAAAAAACAATTACACTTGCAGGCAAGGGGAAGGGAAGAAGACCCTAACAGGCCCATGTCTGTATAATTGCCTTACAGCAGCCTTGTTAAGCAGTTTTGTTAGTCTTCCTGCAGATCTTCAGGTCCTGAGGAAAATTAGGTTTTTCTAATTTTACCATCTCTACATTTATCACTTTACAGGAATACAACTTTAATGTTGTGGCATCCCCACTCTACTTCTTTTCAAAGAAGAGAAAAGGAAAGTCAAGTTTTCAAGGTGAATTTTAGCAGAATTCATAGCTTTAAGATTTTTAAATATATTTACTGTATTCATTTAACCTGTAGCTTTCCATACGTAAAAAAGTAATTAGAAACAACAACTATTCCTAAATCTTTGAAATAAATCATAGCACTTACATGGGAAAAAAAAAAAACCAAACCCGTTGCCGTGGAGTCGATTCCAACTCAGTGACCCTATAGGACAGAATAGAAATGCCCCATAGGATTTCCAAGGAGCCCCAATGGAATAGAACTCCCGAAATTTTGGTTAGCAACCATAGCTCTTAATCACTATGCCACCAGGGTTTTGCATAGCACTTACATGTGGGGGAAAAGTTAATAGAGGATATACTGTTCAAATTTCTGTTTGGATGTTAAAAGCACTAGGTAATATGTATTCAAAATTACATTTCATAATGTATGTACCAGTCTACTGTTAACACATCACGTTGTGAAATAAACAAGAGCACAGATCTGGCAAACTTTTTAATCTAAAACACCTCTAAAACTCAACAAATGTTAACTTGGTGTGTTCAGTATGTTCATCTTTACAAATAGATATAAGCTGGTTTGCAAAGTGTTTAGTACCTGCATATGAGCATGGTACAACTTACATGGCCTATGTCATCTACTGATTCACTGATTTCTGTTGCTTCTCATTAACAAGGACCTTACTACTATTTTTCACCCTTGTATCCCCAGGACGAAACCCATTATCTAGAGTATCATGAGTGCTCATTAAATGTTTGATGCATGCATGAATTAATTAATGAACAAACATAAATTATTACTCCCAAGCCTTATCCCAAACCAGATTCCCATTTACACAGAGAAACAGTATATATAATACTTAAAAGCATGGGCTTTAAAGTCTACCAGACCTAAAATAAGTCCTTGCTCCACCATTTATTAGCTGTGTTACTTAAACTCTTTTAGCCTCAGTTTTGTGAGGCAATAATAATACTTGCCTCACAGAGTTGTTATGAGGTGAAAAGGAGATAATTTGTCTCAAACTAGGAGCATAGAGTAAGCATAAAAAAAGATGATTCTGGGAAGATGATGGTGGTTCCTGCTTTTGAAAATCCCAGAATCTCCACTGAAAAATACAGAGCAATTTGATAGCAAAACCAAAAATCCAGGGAAAATATTAAAACCTAACCAGGTGACAAGGTATGCCTCTAATTTTCAAAATGCAAATTGTTGAGGAACAACCACCAACAATCACAAGACATGTACGTTAGCAAGTTCTGTGTAGGAAGAAGCAAAGAGAAGCAATATGGTGGCTGATGGACCTGAGGACAGGAGAAACCCATAATAGCAAAGAAGTGTTCATTGGAAAGCACAGTGGGTAAAGGTGAGAAAAGCAGCTGAAAATGGGAAGAGTTAGTCCACTCTAAAAGTGGATGAGTACAAAGGACCAACATTTAGGATGGAAAGGACTATACGGTAGTATAGCTATATAAATTATTGAAAATGTTTGGCATGGGCTACCTTCCATGACAAGGCCCTACACTGAAAGAAAAAAAAAACTTCTGACTATGAAATCAAAATTGAGCATGTTAGGGAAAATAGTGACATAGGAAAGAAAATTTCCAGATAAAGTAGGGGAGAAGAAGAGAACAATAAAAATCTCAGAAGGCAAGCCACCATATTTGTGACACTACAAGAAAACAACAGAAGAGGGATCTCAGTGAAATGTAGAAGCTATCCTGGATTTTGCTTCTATTTAAAAGTTCAGAAAATCTAATTTCACCTAAGAATGAGCAACAGAATAATATTGACGTAAATGTGATA
Organism: Dugong dugon; assembly: GCA_030035585.1. NCBI lineage: Eukaryota > Metazoa > Chordata > Mammalia > Sirenia > Dugongidae > Dugong > Dugong dugon. The sequence continues at coordinate 69,135,466 of CM057483.1, forward strand.
CAGAGTTATTATAAGATGAAAGAAAATAAGGAGCATATAACATCCCTATAGCTTATAAAATGGATTACAATTATAACTATTTAAAAATGAGGTACAAGACAGCGAGAAAATGATAAAAACATAAAACAATAATATAAAGAAGAGTTAAAAATTAAAAAAATAATGACGTGACAGCCCATAGGAAAAAACAGAAATAAAAGAAAAAATAATTTGAGAAATGAAGGCTAACCTAGAAAGAACAGAAATATTAATAAATATAATAAAGCTGACAGAGATGACTTTTTTAAAAATCAAAAAGAAATTATTAAAAAGGTAGTAAGAATTTAATATGAAGTGACAAGTATTGAAGGCAGGTAAAGGATATACAACATAGGAATAGTAAGAGTTCCAGAAATAGAAACGCTAACCAAGGGAACATAACAAATATTAAATAGCAAGTCAAAAAATTTTTTTAAGTTTAAATCTACATATTAAAAGAACAGACCAAGTGCCTGAAAATGTCTACCTAGAATGACCAACACAAAGCCACATTCTAATAAAATTATTAGGATTAACACAAACATTAAAAAATTCTTGGAACATACAAGATCAAGTGACTTAAAAGGGAATAAGACATATTGCCATAAGACTTTTTAATAGTAACTATGCAGAGGGAAATGGAGTAACATATTTAAGATACTCAAGGAAAGAAAAGTGTGAGCCAAGAATTTCACATACAGCAAAATTTACTTTCAAGTGTAAAGACACAAACTATTGTTAAAGTTCATGAACCCAGAAAATAGCAGTCCCATGACCTAGTCCTGAAGAATTCACTAGATAATGAGCTTTAGATAACCAAAATGACCTGAAAGACATAAAAAATAACCACAAGCGCTAAGCACTAAATTAAGAATAAAAGAAAGAGAATGTAGCAAGTAATGTCCATAAAATCAGTCAATGTAGATATACTACAAGTATTTCAAAAAGGGGGAAAAATAGGAAGAATATAAGCAAAAATATATTAAACCTTCTCCAATAATTGTATTGGTGGTGTTTGCATATGTATTATTATTCTAAAACAACTGAAGATGCAATGAGGGATGAAGCAAATGAGTACTCATGGACTATTCTGAATTGTTCATCTCCTTGAGAACCAGAATTATAGATGTGGAAGTAAAATATCAGAGATATAATAAGAGGACATAAAAAAAAAAATATTACTAGTGAATTTGAATTGAAGTACCAGTGTGAACCCATGAAGTATTTTATCTTTAAATATATATGTGTCTATACACACACACACACACACACACACACACACACACACACACACTTTGTATCTCTGTCCACTGAACAGGGCTGTAAACAATGACCCATCCAGTAGTAATGACCATCCCTGGCATCTAGAATACAAAACATCATTGCCCACTAAAAGAAAACAGGGTTTCTTGGAAAAATGGCTGATTTAGGGTCTAAGGCAGAAAATACACAAGGTGATTCCAGATAATCTTATTTTCCTCCCCCCACCCCCATATTTCCAGGATGATGTCAGAGAAGGCGGTGTAGGGAGCCCAACATTCATCCCCACCCTATGATAACAAGGCACCCCTGGCCCTCTCCATTGGGGTTGTATCAGAAGAAGCCAAATGAGATACAATAAAGAGGCACTCCTACCCTACCAGCCAAGGAGGCATCAGTGGACGCCAACAGAGAGCTCAAACTCCAATCCCAAATCAACAGTAACAAGCAGAACTCCCCTTAATTGCCTACAGAGGTCAAGCGAGGAACATGGACTTCTACTCCTCTCCTTCACCTCCGTATTGGGTTGGGTGGTGTCAGAGAAGACCTAGTGAAGAATCAGGACTCTCATCACTGATCAACTATAATGAGGCCAACCCCTTACTGTGTTAGTGGAGACCACTTAGGTAGCAGTAATGAGGGAACTTTGCTTCTCTCAGCCAGTGTGGTATCAGCAGAGATCTAGTGGACAGAAAACACTTCTAAACTTGTCCAGCAGTAAAGAGAAGCTCCTGCATACCCTAGTTGTCAAAAGAGGCCTAGTGGTGAACCAGAACTTCCACATCACTTGTCAGTAACAAGGCAGTATGCCCTTTCCCAATGAAACCATGTTAGAAGAGACTTGCTACAACAGAATATTTAAATAAGATCCAGAGTCTCCTAAAACATACTCAAAATGTCCAGGTTTCATTGGAAAATTATTCATCATGCCAAGATTCAGTAAAATATCCGCTTGAATGAGAAAAGACAATCAACAGACACATACACTAGAACCAGGATGATACAAATGTTAGAATTATCAGAAAAGGATTTTCAAAATGGCCATCATAAATATCTTTTAATCAGCAATTACAAACATACTTGAAACAAATGAAAAGCTAGAAACTCTAAGCAAAAAATACAGTGTCAGAGAAAAAAAGAAAAAGGAGAGCCAAATGTAAACTTCAGAACTGAAAAACACACCAACCGAACCTTAAAAAAAATAAAACAATGGATTGTTTCAACACCAGAAAGGAGGGGACAGAAGAAACAGTCGATGAACGTGAAGACAGATGAATTAAATTTACTCAACTTGAAAAAAAAGAAAAAAGACTGGAAAATAACTGGAAAGAGAAGCTAGGACCTACAGACTATAACAAAAGATCTAACATGCATGTCATCATAATCCTGGATGGAAAGAATAAATAAAGGAGGGCTGAAAAAGAATTTGAAAAAATAATGCCTAAAAATATACCAAATATGGAAGAAAAAAACCTACATATTCAAGAAGTCAAGCAAAAATGGTTAAATCAATTTACACCAGAATTTCTCAGAATCTTGAATATGCTATTATGCATTATGAAATGAGAACTTCACAAATTTATTAGACATGCAACCATTATTTTTTCTAGCTATATTTAGGGTATCTGCTAGAGAGGGCTATTCCACCACCTTCCACCTGGGATTATATTTATATACTGCATTGTTTCTTTTTCTTTAACAAGAGATGTTGGGAAATTGCTAAGAGTAGATTTTTGTAACTTTTTTTTTTTTTAAGAAATGGATCAAAGACCTAAATATAAAGCCCAAAATTATAAATATGATAGAAGAAAAATAGGATCAATGCTAAAGGCCCTAATACACAGCATTAAACAGGATACAAATCATAACCAACAGCACACATACTCAGAAGATAAGCTGGATAACTGGGATCTTCTGAAAATTAAACACTTATGCTGATCAAAAGACTTCACGAAAAGAGGAAAAAGAGAACCTACAGACTGGGAAAAAAATTTTGCATACTACAAGTCAGACAAAGGTCTAATATCAAAAATCTACAAGAAAATCCAACACCTCTACAGCAAAAAGAGAAATAATCCTATTAAAAAATGGGCAAAGGAAATGAACAGACCCTTCACCAAAGAAGACATTCAAGCGGCCAACAGACAAATGAGGACATGCTCAGGATCACTAGCCATTAGAGAAATGCAAATTAAAACCATAATGAGATAACATCTCACCCTGGCATTACTGGCACAAATCAAAAACACTGGAAATAAATGCTGGAGAGGCTGCAGGGAGATGGGAACTTTTATGCACTGCTAGAGGGAATGCAAACTGATACAACCATTTTGGAAAATGATATGGCGCTTCCTTAAAAAGCTGGAAATAGAAATACCATAGGATCCAGCAATCCTACTCCTAGGAATATATCCTAGAGAAATAAGAGCCGTCACACGAGTAGACATATTCACACCCATGTTCATTGCAGCATTGTTCACAATCGCAAAAAGATGGAAACAACCTAGATGCCCATCAACAGATGAATGGATAAACAAACTATGGTACGTATACACAATGGAGTATTATGCAACAATAAAGAACAATGATGAATCTGTGAAGCATCTCATAACATGGATGAAACTGGAGGACATTATGCTGAGTGAGATAAGTCAATCACAAAAGGACAAATATTGTATGAGACCTGTATTGTAAAAACTCATGAAAAAGTTTACACACAAAAACTAACAATCTTTGTTGGTTATGAGGGATGGGAGGGGTGGGGGGGAAACTAACTAGACAATAGATAAGTGGAAACTTTGGTGAAGGGTAAGACAGAACACAAGACTGGGGAAGCCAGCACAACTTGTACAAGGAAAGGTCATAGAAGCTCCATAGACACTTCCAAATTCCCTGAGGGACTGAATTGCTGGACAGAGGGCTATGGGGACCATGGTCTTGGAGAACATCTAGATCAACTGGCATAACACAGTTTATAAAGAAAATGTTGTACATTCTACCTTGGTGAGTAGCTTCTGGTGTCTTAAAAGCCTGTGAGCAGCCATCTAAGATACTCCACTGGTCTCACTCCTTCGGGAGCAAGAAAGAATGAAGAGAACAGGATACAAGGAAAAGATCAGTCCAAAGGACTAATGGACCACAGCTACCAAGGCTTCCACCAGCCTGAGTCTAGTACAGCTAGATGCTGCCCACTACGACCAGACTGCTCTGAGCAGGATCACAACAGAGGGTCCTGGACACAGCTGGGAGAAGGATGTAGAACAAAATTCTAACTCAAAAAAAAAAAGACCTAATTTACTGGCCTGACAGAGACTGGAGAAACCCCGAGAGTATGGCCCCTGGACACACTTTCAGCTCAGTGGTGAACTCACGCCTGAGGTTCACCGTTCAGCTGAGGATTGGACAGCCCCATAAAACAAAATGGGACTGATGAGGCACAGCAGTCCAGGGACAAGGACTAGAAGGCATGAGGGGACAGGAAAGCTGGTGATAGGGAACCCAAGGTTGAGAAAGGACAGTGTTGACATGTTGTGGGGTTGTCAACCATTGTCATAGGGCAATATGTGTATTAACTGTTTAATGAGAAACTATTTCTTCGGTAAACCTTCATCAAAAGTACAAACAAAAACAAAAGAATTATCTATATGAAATCAAATTACAACAGCAACTCAAGAGGTTTGATGGGAAGCCTATTGGACAGTGAGTTGAAGATAATGGTGATGGAATAATTTGGAAAAGGATAGTGGGAATAGCATCCCAACTGGAAGAATGTAATCAATGTCACTCAATTGTACATGTAGAAATTTTTGAAATGGTGCATCTTTGGCCATGTATATTTTCACACACACACACAAAACAAGGTCCTCCAAGTTCGAGAAGAGTGAGTGTTGACATGTCGTGGGGTTATTAACCAACGTCATAAAACAATATGTGTACTCACTATTTAATGAGAAACTATTTGTTCTGTAAACCTTTATCTAAAGTACAAAAAAATTTAAAAAAAAAAAAGACGCGTGAGCAACACTGGCATCACAACATTGGAAGTAAACTGAAATTTCTAGGGTCCTACTAGCATTGCATAAATCATTCTCCCTCTGAGGGAGGTATGACAAACACAATTATCTAAGGAAACGTAGACTAATCAGGCCCTCTATGTTTTGAAATGTCTAGGAATAGACTTCTAGAGAGTGAAAAGCCCTTGTGAATCTGGGTCCATTAAGTAATAGATGGAAAAACCAAACCTGATTCGGAGTTCCTTGAGCCAGCTGGTCCCCTGGGAAATGGATGTATATCTGAACGAAGAAGTGAGTCCTTGAAAGCCCAAGAATGGGTACCCTTGGATAGCTGAGCTTATAAGCACTGAGTAGTATGACCATTCTCTTTGGAAAAAACCCTAAGAGCTTGTGATGTGATCTGGATCTATAGTACACCATTGTAGCCATGATCTGTGTCATCCTCCAGACTGTATAGGACCAGTGTTCAACAGCTACATCATATGGTAGCCAGCAGCAATTGTCATAGTGGACTTACCAAATGTCATTTCTAGGATTTGGAATTCAAACTGACCCCCATTTCTACTGCATAGGGAACCATAGTATTCTTTTTTTTTTTTTTTTAATTAATTTATTATTTTATTTTTTTATTGTACTTTAGGCAAAGGCTTACAGTACAAATAGTTTCTCATGAAACAGAAGTACACATGTTGTTTTATATAAGACATTGGTTAACAGCCCCACAACATAACAACCTTCTAACTTCTCAACCTTTTTTATTTTTGGTGAAAATACACATAGCCAAAGATACACCATTTCAAAAATTTCTACATGCACAGTTCAGTGACATTGACTACGCTCTTCCAATCGTGCTGCTATTCTCACTTAAGATGAAGGCTTACAGAACAAAATAGTTTCTCATTTAACAGTTACTACAAATGTTGCCCTATGACAATGGTTAACAATCTCACATCAACAATATCCTTACTCAACCTTGGGTTCCCTATAACCAGCTTCCTCATCCCCTTCTGCTTTCTAGCCATTGTCACTGAACTCCTGTACCTCGTTAGTGTCATTTGGTTTTACGGGGCTGTCCACTCACAGCCTGAACAGTGAACTTCACCACTGAGCTAAAAGGGTGTCTGGGGGCCACACTCTCGGGGCTTCTCCAGTCTCCTTTAGGCCAGTAAATCTGGTCTTTTTTTGTGGGTTAGAATTATGCTCTACATCCTTCTCCGGCTCTGTCCAGAACCCTCTGCTGTGATCCCGGTCAGAGCAGTCAGTGGTGGTAGCCAGGCACCATCTAGCTGTACTGGACTCAGTCCGGTGGAGGCCTTGGTAGCTGTGGACAATTAGTCCTTCAGACTAATCTTTTCCTTGTATCCTGTTCTCTTCATTCTCCCTTGCTCCCGAAGGGATGAGAGGAAGCATAGTATTCTTGATCAGTCTGAGGTGGGGATGGGGTGTGGTGTTGGAAGAAGGGATAGATTCAAATAGAAAAATGTAAATAGAAGTGAATATTATTTCTACTTGGTATTTGTGAGGATAGTTTACACTGCTTATACTTAGTAGCATTTACTACTATTTCAAGTCATTCCAATATTCACATACATTTTCAGTCATTCAATAAATATTAATTGAGAGCCTATTTATGGTTCAGGCACAAAGCAATATCTGAGTAATGCTGATAAAATTCTTTCATTTCAAAGATAATTATTGACTGTCAGGAACTGTAGTAAGCAGATATTTCAGAAATAAATATCATAGTCACTGTCCCCAAGGCGTTCAAAATATAGTAATATAAATATAGACATGTAAATTACAGTACAGTGTGATAAGTACCTTAAAAGAGGTATGAACGAATTGTTATGGGAGCATAAAAAAAGCAGTGATTTTCTCTGCCTGTGGAACTGAACATAGAAATGTTTCACAGAAGAGATTGTGGAAAGGGTCCCTGACAGATCCACATAAAGATTTATAGTGACAATTTTATATTTTAAAATATGTAACATTAAAAAATAAAGCAATGTCCTTTCTCAACAGGTGTATTTTACAGAAATTATCTCTATGGAAGTGAATATAAAAAATACTTTCTTACCACCAAAGATACTATATGGGGTCTTGAGTAAAGATAAATTACCAAGGTGACTAAGGATTCTGATTTTAAAATAAAGCTCAGTGGGTCCAAAACTACCTGTACGTATAATACTAACTTTTCCCCCTCTGGAGGAGTATTCTTTCTGACAAGACCCTAATCACCCTATTACAACCAAGCTTTAAGAAGCAATCATACTTTATTACTGTTAGGTCTCATTAATCCATCAAGTTTGCCTGCTCTCTTACTTATTCTTGAATACTTATCCCCCAACTTAAAATGGTGTAGAAGAAAATGGCAAACACCTTAATTTAACAAATAAAATAATGAAAAAGTTACACTGACCATTTCACTGAAGTGACTACATTGTTTAACATCTTTATTCTCTACTACTTGACACAGAGATACTCAGAGGTATATGAAGTTTCTATTTTATGTGAATTCCCCCAAGAAAAACAAAAACAGAGCTGCAAAGGTAAAATGGATATGATTTTCTAATTTAGATTATTATATTTACCTTCTATTGTGCAGATCAAAAGTAACTGCAAAAGCTCCAAATAGTTCATTTAATCAAATGCTACCTAATCTCTGATCACACGAACATATAATCAGCTTCACACTTTTGCCCACTTGAGAATTAGTGGTTTTTCCTTTTGAAACAAACATAGGTTCAGGTGATATATATTCTAATTATCACAGCTAATGTGATTACTGCATGTAAATTGATTACTATAATTACAATGTGATTATTTGTATGAGAGAGAGTGATGTAAACTGTCTGCAAGGATCTGGAGAAAAGAAAGACCAAGACGCCACATTCTCTCAACCAAATAAAAGAGAAAAACATAATAAATTAATGTTATATGTCAATAAATGCATATGTTTTAAGATATGCTAACTATGCAATTTCTAGTAGCAGGTTTTGAATGGTTGCAATATGAGGGGAAAGGAAGGGAGCTAGAAGAGAGAGAAAGAGAAGAGCAAAAAAAGGAAGCAAAGAGAGAAATGGATAAAGGGGAAAGAAAAGAAGAGGACAGAAGGTAGAAGAGAGAAAAGGCAAGAGAAAGGAAATAGCAGCTTTCTCACAGAATATTAATCTACTGCTATAATAATGGTGTTATTTCTTACATCATTGCTGCTCAAAAGAAGTATGCTAATAGTGGGATTCTATTCCAAGATTTTTCCTCTGTGTTTTAAAGTTTTAACTTCTAAAAAAGAATTGGCTTTGATATCTTCACAGCTCATAAATTAAACAGCAACAACAACAAAATTACCATCCCACCGTGGGAGACACAAAGATAAATAAGATGTGGTTTTTCTCCAAAGGAAATTATCTTTTCCATTGTGAGAGTTTTATCATAGACCAAAAATGTTTCAATTCTGAAACCTCATTGAAATACAAGCTATTTAATTCTTAAATGGTTTGTTAAATTGATGAAACTTTACACACCAAAAAACAAACTGAATTGTTGACAGTGCGCTATAATATTTTCAGTCAGTAATGTCTGATTATGAATGAGGAATGGTTTATTAATTTGTAAAATTGCCATTTATCACAAATTCTATGCATTTTTGAAATGCAAAAACATGCCACTTTATATTAATATTTAATTTGTTTCATATGTTGTGTCTCTGATTTCTAACGGATTTCTCAGTATTTTGTTTCTTAAAATTAGAATTAATTTTAGTATAAAATTCTTAATATTTGGTAAAGCCTGGTACATGCTACGACATGGGTGAACCTTGAAAACATTATGCTGAGTGAAACAAGTCAGTTTCAAAAGGACAAATATTGTATGATCCCAAGTGTATGAAACATCTAGAATAGGCAAGTTTATACATACCTAAATTTATTAGTGGTCTTCAGAGGTGAGGGGGAGGGAGGGAGAAACGAAGACTCATTGTTTAGGGGACACTGAGTTTCTGTAAAGGGTGATGGGGATATTTGAAAATGGTTAACAGTGATGGTTGCACAACAAGATGAACACAATGTCACTGAATTATATATTTCAAGAATGTTGAAATGGCAAATGTTTCATTACATATACATTTATGACAATAAAAATTATAGGTTGTTTTTTCTTTTCTTTAAATAATGTAAAATATTCAGTGAATATTATGAATAAGTTATAATCAAAATAAATTTTTATAAACTTAAAAAGTCTACCCAGCTGAGAGGTTTGAAAATTTTAACATACTTGCCCACTGTAATCTAGATATAAGATAAACATTAGACACTCATCAAGTCTAATAATGTCTAACCCAGTTTAAAGTTGCTTAAGAACTAACTTGTCTGGCACATCTTAAGTGTTCAATAAGTACTTGTTGGATATTCAAAAGATTGTTTTAGTGAGATGGTTTTCATTTTACTTCTGGTTGTATCTAAAATATTTCAATTAAATTTTTATTATGATGATATTAATGACTGAATTGGATTAATTACATTGCCAATTCATTTGCTCATGCAAATCTTAAGAGAGCTGCAAACAAGACTTAATTGTATACACTGTGGTAAGGCAGAAGAATAATGGTCCACCAAAATGTCCACATTCTAATCCAGGAACCTATGAATACGTTACCTTATATGGGAAAAAGGACTTTGCAGATGTCATTAAATTGCCTTGAGTTGGGGACCTTAACCTGGATTATCCAGATGGGGCCAATCTAATAGCATGAGTGCTTAAAAAGGAACACTTTCCCTGATTGCAGTTAGAGGGAGATGAGAGGATGGAACAAGCATCAGAGAGATGCAGAGTTGCTGGCTTTAGACGGAAGAAGGAGGCTATGAGCCAAGAAGTGTAAGCAGCTTCTAGAATCTGGAAACAACAAAGAAACGGATTTTCCCCTAGAGTCTCCAGAAAGAAATGTTGTCATGCTAGCACCTTGATTTTAGCCCAGTGAGGCCTGTGCCAGACATCTAACCTACAGAACTATAAAATAATGTATCTGTGTCATTATAAGCCACTAAATTGGTGATAATTTGTTACAGCAGCAATAAAAAAAAACACACACAAATATAATTCAGTTCCTACACATTAACATTGACATAGTTCCAATGTCATACATAATGAATATATTTTTTAAACGGTTGATTCATACATAATTTAACATAAATTTGGCATATTCATGATTCAATGAGTTAAATATATATTATTTTTATTTCCCTAAAATAATTTAAATTCTTAGATATTTACTTTTTTAGTGGGTATATCAAATAATATCCAAAGAAACTTAACGGTTGGAGCTGCCAGAATTTTTAAGCGAATTGGTGTATTTCCTCCTAACCTCATCCCCTAAAACCTATTTTGAAGAAAAGACTGAGGTTAACTGTGCTGAAAAAGCTTATTTGAGCTAATCACTGAAAAGAAATACATTCCTTAGAAATACATTTCCTAAGAAAGTGGGAGAAGAGGCATCTGCTGTCCTCACTGTGGTTGTATATATCCCTGTGGGAGGCTGAAAAACATCTGTGCTTCATGAAACCCTTTGGTGAAAGAATTATGCTTCCCTACCAGACATTTCAGGCTCTTAAAAAAGATGCACTTATAAAAGGCAAATTTCTGTACTGGCATTTAGCTTATTTTTATCCTGAATTAATTTATATTTCCTAGAAAATAGACTTCAAGCTAGATGTGACTTCTTTATAGAGGTTTAATGAAGAGTACTCTCTTTGTTTTAAATGGTAACTGTGAACTTGGAAGACAGGAAAGAAGACAAAAAACAAGTATTTAAAAGTTAAATCCAGATATAAGCAAAATCAACAAAAATCACAGACAAATCTCTAAGTTTCTACTGTAATGTGTCAATGTTCTCTGAATAAGGCAAACACTCCAGGGAGGATGAAAGTGGATTTTGAGTATATTTCTTCCCTGCATATTACAAACAAAACTTGAAAGAATGTAAAACCCCGAAGACTTCCATTTCTGGCAATATGGCAAAATAGATCATCTGAAAACTCTCCTACTACAAAACTCATAGACTTTTTTGATAAAATATAACAACAACATTTTAAGCGAATTGCTAAGATCACAAGAAAAGGAAAGCAATACTTAGATACCAAACCAAAACTTAACCTGCTGCTGTCAAGTCAATTCCGACTCATAGTGACCCTAGGGCAGAATAGAACCGCCCCATAGGGTTTCCAAGGCTGTAATCTTTATGGAAGCTGACTTCCACATCAGGGGAGCAGCTCCTGGGTTCCAACCGCCTAATTTTCGGTTAGGAGGCCAGTGCTTAACCACTGCTCAACCAGGACTCCTCATTTAGAGGATAAAAACAAACAAAAATAAGGAACTGACATTTGGGCTTCACTGGTGTTGACGTTGGGAGAGAAGGGATTTACAGGTCCTCAAACCAAGGAAGCAGCAGGAGGCTAAGTCTTAGGTTCACGTGAGGTGGGAACTCCTAAATATAACCAGTACATTTAAAAGGTTATACATAGACTAGATTTTTTAAAAAAAATTACCCATTACAACAGTGAGATTACAAGGAATAGTGCCTGCTTTAGTCTAGTCTCTAGACTAAAAACTCTCCTGAAAATTTATAACCACAGATCTACATTTGAACAAGTTGTAATCTGAATTTATACTACTCATATAATCTAGGGAGGCCCAAGCTAAAAATTTAAAGTAAAAAGTAGTCCCAAGCAGCAAATATCCTGGGTTTTCTGGAAGAAGTAAACGCAAAACTTGTTTAGAAGGATGCACTTTCAATCCAGGCAGAATAGCATTCCTACAGATAAATCAGCTCTGAAGATTAGCTCAGAGTTCAAAATTACAAAAAAAAAAAAAGAGAGAGAGAGAGAGAAAATAATTTACTCTAGTAAAGAGTCAGCAGCCACAACAAATAACTCTACTGTTGCCCCAAGAACTTTTGAAAGTCATTAGATAGATAAAGAGAAGTTTCGTTAAACTGATTAAAGACACAATAACAAAAGAATAAAAAATAAATGTAAAAAAAGACATTAAAAAATATCATACATATTTTAAAATAAATGTGTAAAAGTTAATATATAGTCATTGCAACTAAAATCTAGCAGAGCACTTATTTAAAAGTAAAAAATCTCCAGGTGATATGATTCTAATGATTAAAGAATTAATACAGCTTTTTATTTTTATATGGAAATATAGTAAACATTAGGACAACCACAACACATGAATTTCACCTTATTTTAAATTTCCCCAATTTTAAAACACTACTATAGCAATCCTCAGATTAAAGAACATCATTGACTTATAGAAGACTAGACTTATATGTTGTAGTTGTAAAATCATAGGACATTTTTAAAAAATGAAAAGGAATTTCCATATGAAATATAAAGTAATAGATTGGGATGATTTTCAATATTCAACTCAAATTAGAGAATTCAAAGTTAAGTTTAAATTTTAACAGTGCAATAAGAACATATTCCATATATTTATATGATATTTTCCACAAATATGAGCAATTTTTCTATGATTATTTTGTCTGCAGTTTGAAATATATAGTATTATCTTTCACATGCATTTGTATTCTTTATTTTATTAAATTGGTTTTATTGATGACATAAATGGTTCAAGTGACTTATTACACATCAAAATAAGGGTTAAGTGGGAGGTCCAGAAATAGAATCTATGATTTCTGATTCTAAATTATTCTTTTAATTAATGAACCATTTTGTGCAATAACAGCAGGGAGTGAAAGATACATCAGGTAGCCACCCATGTTCTTTTACCAGCTCTTGCATCATTGTAGATTTCTAGACCACTTAAGGAACCACGACTAAAGATTCCTGTTGAATATTTGATTACTACAAGAACAAGTCAAGTTCCTTTTGGATCACAAAAAATAAAAAAAATAAGAAGCACAGAATTAGCTGGGATAGTGATCAGGATTACAGTTTGATGGAACTTGGTTCTCCTTCATTTTTCCCTTATTCCGTTCCTTATTCAGTGACTGTAAGAGTAAAGAAAGGTAATAAAACTTAACCTGTCAGTTATATAGCACTGCAGAATTAGCTATTAAACATTTACTAAATTTAAGATTCTTACTAATACTGCAAACTTCTTGAGGACAGGGAACAAATGTCATCCACTCTATACCCAAAATCTACCACAGAGCTTCAAACATAGTAGGTAATCAAAGGTATTTATTGAATAAATAAAGTAACTAATTTCAACATTTCTTCCCTTTTTCCTTCCTTTTTAATAAAAAGTAGGTAACACTGCAGTTTTTATCATTTTACCACATATCCTTGATGAAAGCAACACAAAATACCCTATAAAGTCCAAAGCTTTTTTATTGTCATTTTTTAAAATTGCTTTCCTAAGATAACCATTAACAGATAGAATTTTAGAGCTAGAAGGAAGCTTGAATACTGTTATAAAATCATTTAAATAAGGTGTAGTTGGTCAAGGAAACATTCCTACTTTGGGCTAGTTTGATCCTTTGCTTTGAAAGAAGAACCACGTGTTACTAGAGGCGAAGTGGGTAGAGAGCAGCTCAGAACAGTGCTTCAAATCCATTCAAACCAGTTTGATCACAGCCAAGGAAGCAAAATCAGAACAGGCCAAAGTTTTACAAATTGGATGATCTGGAACAGGTAACCAGAAGGCAAAAAATTACAGGTGGAAGACCTGGAATGGGAGACTCAGAAGAGGCCTAGTGAGCCCTTTTAGGAGCCTGATATGTAAGACTGGATTATTGCCAGGACTGTGGCGAGCTGTGCACATTCAAAGCGGGTGGCGGGCCGCCATCTTTGAGTGGAGCACCACTATTTCCCACTCTGTGCCAAATTCCCATGGGCAAGAGATTTCTCTGCTATGGAAAATGTTTTCTGAGATTGTTTCTAGCAGGGCTTGACCTGTAATTTTTCCAGTTCTCGTTACCGTTCCAACCAAAAAAAAAAAACAAACAAACAAACCCGATGCTGTCAAGTCAATTCTGACTCATAGCGACCGTATGAGACAGAGTAGAACTGTTCCACAGGGTTTCCAAGGAGTGGCTGGTGGATGAAAACTGCCAACCTTTTGGTTAGCAGCCGAGCTCTTAACTACTGCGCCACCATTCCAGTTCTCCCAAATTCTAGAAATTTGGGTTTGTTCCGGTTTCACTTCCTCGGCCATGATTGAACTAGAAAGAACCAATTGGAAGCCCTGATTCGGAAAGAAGAAATGGCCTGACTCAGGGAACTGTAGCTATTTTAAGAAGCTAACTACTTCTGGTTCAGGTTAGAGCCTTCAGCTTTTAACATGCTAAAATTTCTACTGCACTTCTTGCTTTCATTCAATTCAATTTTGTTCTAAACTTAGGGTAAACAGCCACAGCTGTCTTTACTTCTCAGAAATTAGAAAGAAAGCATATTTTTTGCTAATTTTAAACCAGGGCAATCCAGGATAAAATATACCATTTGGTAATCTCTTTAGTGCCTCCCCAGTTTCTGATGTAATCATCAAACCATTGAATATTGAGCCTTCAAGTTTATGTATGATGAGTCAGAATTTGGAAAATTATATTAATCCATTGCTTTTTTAAATGTTTGCCTTTAGAGCATTCAACAATTATATTGGTTGTTAAATGACCGTTTTGCTATTCAGTAATTACCATTTGGTTGTACTTCTATTGGCAATGAAGGTAAGGCTTTTCAAGCATTTTCAATATTTTGTATTTCAATTATTTGTAGGAACAGCTATGGCGACTGTGGTTCCACACAATTTGTAATAACTTTACAGACACACAAAGTATCTTTTGAATGTAGCATATAAAACTGCGCACATTCTGAAAAAAAGAAAGACAAATGAGGGAAAATAACCTACAATATGGTAAAGATCCCCCGTCTGAGAGTAAGGGAACCTGGATTTTAGTCCCAACTTTGTTATTAACTAGTTGTATGTCTTTGGATAAATTATTTAGGTTATCTGAGCTTCTATTTTCTTACTAATAAAATTATATAATCTATTTTATTGGTTAAAAATAATATAATGTGAAGTCTGTTGATAAGAAAGAGAAACGAAAATATATTAAAGAAAACATAAAAACTAACAGTCTATCATTATTCTCTCTTGTCTTGCACTTACCCTTTCAAAAAGTATTAAGTTGCCTTTAATATTTTTAAGCAATGCAAATTATCACATGCTAATTTAAACCCCAGAAGGCTAACTTCGTCAGTTTCATATTACATAGTTTGCTAAACAGCAGATTTGCTGTTTCAGAATTTGTGTAATCTCTCTCAAGAATAAACCTACTGAGTTTTATTATGGTTATTCATTCACAACTGATACTCTATTCCTGCTTGTTACAGACATGTAAACAAGATACAATTGGTACAACTATGTTTTCAACCTAAATTTTATCTGGATGCCATTAAAAATGTTTCACAATAATGAATTCAGATATATAGAAAATTCTATTTCTTTGATCTGCGGTTAGATTTTAAGCTGACAAAACTGCCCTTATGGAAGGCTCCTATTGTATAATGAATATAGATATGAAGTACTGAATTACGTATACCATAAGCCTCAAATCATCAGAGGTATCTCTAGAATTAGACTATGCCCCAGGATATTGGAAGAAATCCTGGGAACAGAAAAATGATAGCAGCCGCTGTCATTGATGCTGGCGCCAAACCAAACTGCAATGTCTACACGTAATCAGTCACAGAACCCTGGCCCCCGTCTTTCTCACCATCTCTACATCAGAGGCCACAATCAGATGCCACGGGTGCAGGATGAATAACCACAGTTTCAAGAGGAAGTCTGAGAAGTAACAAGAGGGAGAGACTGAGGATCAGGCAGACAAGCAGGGGATAGCAGCTACAAACAGAATACAGTTAGGGGTAAATAGCTCTCTGTTTCACCTATTCAAGAAACATCCCTTGTCCTCCCCTCCCCCATTATGAGGCAGACACTATGTTGGATGCTGGTGAAACAAACATGAGTTAGATCCAACCTTGCTATCAGAGTTCCCTGTGAACAGAGACACATAAATGTTAAAACGCATTGTGACAGGTCTTACCATAAAGCTATGTGGAAAGTGATTGGTATCCCAGGAGAAGAATCAACAGCCCAGGAGACTCAGGAAACTCTTCACAAAGGAATTATTGTATGAGTTGGAGCTTAGTAGAAGAATAGGAATTTTTCAGATGTAGAACAAAGTCAAAGGGAGTATAGGCAGAGAGAAGCACACAGAAAATACAGGGACACGAAAGAACACTGAGGCTAAAGGGACTAGGTGTAGTGTGCTCAGCTGGGGCTCATGGTGTATGCTGTGGAGGCAGGAGGTCAAGAAAATGTGGAAGTGAAGTGAGTGGAAAAAACAGATTGGAACCATATGATGAAACTTCTTGTCTGCCCTGTTAAAGAGTTTAGATCTTACCCTGCAAGTAACAGGGAATCTAACAAGAAGGTTATATGATCAGAAGCGTTTGTTAGAATGCTATCTCTGGTAACAGCAAGGAGAGTTAATTTGACAAGGAGGACTGAAGGATTGAAGGGAGGAATATCAATTAGAAGGCTGAGTTACAATAGTTTAGGTAAGGGTTACACATCCAAATGCTTTCCAAGGCCCTGCAAACAATGTAAAAAAGTGTGACGCTGGCCCCCATCCCCCTACAGGGCATTAAATTCAACTAAAAAATAAATAAGCAAACTATGTTGGCCAATCATCACTTAGGTCAGAATTTGAGTTAGGGATGCCAGTTTGTTAACCATATCAAAGAGAAAGAATGCTGAAATTTTGAACTACAGGATGGAGAAATGAGGAATAAAAAAGAGGAGATAAATCCCATTTATATTTGAGTGGCTAATAGGACATTTCCAGCTCTTCCTGAAGCACTAGGAAATCAAAATAATCACTAAAAATGCCAAAAGATGTGTTCACTGACTCCATCCAGTAACAGCAAAGGAGAAAGCATATCTGCCCCTTATGCACTACCATGGGAGCCCTGGTGGCACAGTGGTTAACAGCTATGGCTGCTAACCAAAAGGTCGACAGTTCGAATCCATCAGGCACTCCTTGGAAACTTTACGGGTGTAGGTCTACTCTGTCCTATAGGGTCGCTATGAGTCGAACTCGACTTGATGGCAATAGGTATGGTAGGGTATGCACTATCATTGAATAAAAAATGTGCATAGACTGACAGGTATAAGCCAATGCTGCTTTTAAATATGTATAAATTACAGTTTGGCCTTGATAACAAAGAATTTTGCCTAGCCTTGGTCAAAAGCTGGTTTACTTTATACAGCTGTCTATGGTTGACAGTGCCTGGATTATGGTGGGTGGATGGAGGGAGCTATTTATAACAGTGACAGAGGCCAAAAATGACTTTATAATTAAAAATGATTTTCAATTAAAATTCTACTCTAAGTCTGTACAAATAATCCTCTTACTCTTGCAATCTACATCTAAATAGACATATTATCTATGACCATAGTACGGCAGGAAAATTTGCAGACAAGGTGTCTATTTAGACTTGAAGTGAGGGAAACATAAATGGGGAAGCGTAGAGACTTGATTCTAAGGGCTGAATAATTTTTGGACAAAACAGGAATTCTAATGGATAATAAGAATAATGAATTGAATACAGATGGTTAGCTCAAAACCAAAGCAGAGCATTAATATGGCTTTTCTCCACTTAAGCTAACCTGATCATAAATTATTACTGACGTAATATAGATAAATATAATCTTAGAAACTACTGCATGTTATAAAAAGCACCTTATACAAATCTAACACATTTAAATATATTTCCTGGCTTCAAAAATGACTGCCAAGTTGCATGTATTCTTGGAATAGACATAGTATGCTTCACACATATCAGATAATTAATGAATAGATTAATTGAACAAGTGGTTAGATAGCATAATTGAAGCAACAGCAAATTTCATGTCAGGAGACCTGTATGATATACTTTAAACTAAAACCAACAAAAACAAAGGCTGGAAGAAAATTTAGAGTCCCGATCATATCACAATTGTCCATTTTCTGTGTGACATTAAGCAACACAGTTAACCTCTGTGTTCAGGTCCATCTTCTGTGCAGAGAGATGAGAGAAGGCACAATTACAAACCAATCACTCCTCCTCACAAACAATTTATCATACAATGTCCTTGCAAAAAGAGAGACAATTTTTGTGGCCTTGAAGAGGAACATTGATTTAGATGAAAAGCACAAACAACTCACCTAAAAAATCAGGGTCTTTTATGTCTATAATGATGGAAATAACTATGTCTTCAAAACTGTATCTGGTTACTTTGTCTGTGTCAAATAAAAAGTGCACCTAATAACCAGGGGTTAAAAACTCAAAATCCTTCAGGAGCCAGGAAAATATCTTAAATATGTTAAAATCCCAAACTTAAGACAATAGGTGATGGAGTCTGTGGCCTGTAGGAGACTACATACTTCCCACGAGCTTTCACACTCCTTTATTTACCTTTTTTCGAGGGGGGGGGTATAAAGATTGTGACCCCTGAGTTCTAAGTCATCTATCATTAATGGTTTTAAAATATCTTCTTTCACTTGGGTAGTCACATTGCTTTTCACAAACCAATAAATTAGTTTATCACTGGTCAATTTCCCCCCTCATCTTACTTGAGGATGTCACTAGCATTTAACCCAGTTATCACTCCCTCCTCCTTGATAGCCTTCTTTCACCTGGATTTCCGGACATCACACATTTGGGTTTTCTTGTTACCTTGGTAGCCATTCCTCAGCCTCTTTGACTAGTTGCTGCTCTTCTAGATTTCCTAAAGTCAGAGTATTCTAAGGCTTATTCTTTCCTGAATCTACACTCACTCCTTTGGTGATATCCAGTCTCATGCATTTAACTAACAGCAATATGCTGTCAACTACCAGATTTATATCTCCCGCCCAGATCTCTCTCCTGAACTCCAGACTGCCATATCCAACTGCCCACTCAACATTTCCATATGGATGTCTAATAGACATCTCAAACTGAAAATTCCCAAACTGAACTCTTGATCTTCTCTCAAACATGCCCTTTTGTATTCTTTCGCATCTCAGTTGATACCAAAACCAAAAAAACCAAACTCGTTGCCGCTGAGTCGATACTGACTCATAGCGACCCTATAGGACAGAGGAGAACTGCCCCCCATAGGGTTTCCAAGGAGCAGCAGGTGGATTCAAACTGTTGACAGTAACTTATTTTTTCAGTTACTGAAGCCAAAAATCTTGGTGTCATCTTGACATCTCTATTTTTCTCACACCTCATTTCTTAGTTTATCAGGAAATCTTTTCAAATAAATATAGAATGTGACCACTTTTCATTACCTTTACTGCTCTCATTCTGTCCCAAGCCACCATCTTCTCTCCTGGGGATTACTGCAATAGGTCTTATTGCTTGTACCCATACCTCCTATACACTAGTCTCAACATAATAGAGCGATCCTTTTAAAACCCAAGTAAAATCATTTCAATCCTCTGGACAAATCTTGCTGTGGCTCCCCATTTTACTCTGAGTTAAGCCATTGTCCTTACAATGACCTCTTACAAAGCCCTTCAAGATAACTCCCCTGCCATGATCACCACCCGGTACATCCTCTTGAAACATACTCCCCTAGTTTAAGCCAATACAGCCACACTGGTCTTTTACTGTTCCTTGAACATACCTGTCATGCTTTTATGTAAGGGCCTAATTATCTCTGCCCAGAAAATTCTTCTTCTAGATGTGTGCTTGACAAACTCACCACATTCAATTTTTGCTGGAATATCACCTTCTCAATGAGTCAAACTCTGACCACCTGCACTACCACCACCACCACAAACCCTGGTACTCCCAATCCCATTTACTCCACTCCAAAGAGGTTATCATTTCTAATGGTCTCTGTAATTTACTAATTTGATGATCATTTAATTTTTTGTCTCCCCCTGCTAGATTGTAAGTGCTATTAGGACAGGCATCTTTTGTTGTTATTGTTGTTGTTCTGTTTCCCGATATATCATCTCAAGTACTTAGAAGAATATCTGGAACATAGTTAGCACTCAATAAATATTTCTTTTAGTTTATTAAATTATCGGGTAAGACCATTTTTCAGGGTACTTTAATTTGTAGTACTGATATTTTACACAATTATCACTAAGAAGAAAATTGTAAGTAACATGTTAAGTGCATAGTACCATGCAAGAAAGGCCTGGCAAACTGCATCTATAAATATTATAGCCAAAAAAACTCTATGAAGTTCTCCTCTGTAGCACATGAGGTCACCATGAGTAGAGTCAAGCTTTGCAAACACCGTCACTTAATACAAAATATATGGTCTTTCTTCAATAAGAATTTGTCTCCTATATATTGCTTAAGGTAATTAAAATATAAATATCCAAATGAACCATAAATAGGTAAAGATGACTGGCTATGGGATTGATCTGCAATTAATCAATGTCATCCATTTGCATTTTAATGTTTCTCTTAATTATTTGCTCATATTATAGAAAAAATCTTTAATATTTGTAAAAAGTTTCTACTCCTCTAAAATTGAGACTAAATAAGTGATGATACAAATGTGAAATACTACTAATATAGAACCTTTGCAAAGTACCTGTTGATTTGATCTTTAAGCAGATCTTACATGTAGATAACAGTTTCTCTGTGGTTGATATAGAATAATATAAGAAAAATGATCCTAGAAACAGTAAAACAAGTTTTATATTTCCCAGTTTCACTTAAGCTTTCAATGCCCAAAATTGAATAGATCAGTTCCTCTGAGAAATATCAAGGGCTTGTCTGACAGTTTCTGTTCACTGTCAGAATTCTGCCAACTAGTTTATAGAACAGGCAAAAAACCTGGCACATAAGAGGCTAATACATTAAGTCTAAAAGGCAAATTGCTCACTAAAGGTGAGGTAACTGTTTTCAAGAAGAAACAGCTGCGTTATCGTTCGAGGTAAAGCTCTCGTGATCATATGGCTACTTATATCAGAAATTCATCCACCTTAGTTTCAGTGATAAATGGGAATTGACTCGATGGCAATGGGGTTTGTTTCGTAGCTTCAGTGAACAATTTATCTTCAAGACTGAATTCATTGTCTGTGTAACTGAAAAACTACCTGGTTTAGAGCTTATTCACATGCTAAAAACTGAGTAACGTATGAGTACAAATATAAATGTCTACAGAACCCCCCTTAAAAATAGAAGTCAAATGATTTTTCCAGCGTTACTAAAACTCCAAGTTGAACTGAGTAGGCTTAATTATTTTGTTTTACTCAAGTAAGCGAAATTGTTCATTTTCTTCTTTTTTAATAATCATGGCCTCAGATTTTCATAAATGAATCCGCTGCTCCCTTTGAAGAAAATGATCAAGAAAAATCCCCCAAGTGCAAAATCAAAAAGAAAGCTTCCTTTGCTTACTTGAACCATATGTCTTGTCTTACTGTTTCTTTAATGCTTTCTTAAATAAAAATAAAAGGTAGTTACTCTTTATTTTTTCCTTTACCTATTTGTCCTAAGAAAACAAATCAACAAAAACTGCAATGTAGTTTAAATTATGGCAATATTAAGTAGCATTTGCATGACACTTTACAGTTTACAATGCCTTACACATACACTTGCATTTGGACTTCACAACCCATTGAGAAAGTTAAAGTAGCTAACAGTCATTGGAAGCTTAGGGGATCAAATGTGCTTGGTAAACTTCAACACATCATATCATTTTACTCTTAATTAAGTAGGTATTGTTATAGCTCAGTTTTATACATGAGGAAATTGAGTCACAGTAAATCACCTAGGACCACACAACTAATTAAGAGAAAGGCCTAGGATTCATATCCTCATTTTTCCACCCCAAAGCCTATACAAGCTCTAAAAGATATTCTCAATTGCACTTAAAAATTAAGCAACTTCTTCCATTATGTTGACTTCCTATCCAAAGCTTTTTTTGTTTAATTTTGTTTTTCCCCCATTGCATCATGTTTTATGGCACTTGATGCTTTTGAAAAGCAGAAGAATAATCAGAACTATCTTTATTGAGTGCCTACCAAGTACTGCGATATGAATCTTTACTGTACTGCTAACTTTCACTAAAACTATGCAAGATAGGTATTATTATACCTACTTTATAGAAGAGGGAACTGAGCCTCAGTGAGGTTGAATAAATTATCACAGACCACATAGTAGGAATTGGAAGAAACAGGATTCCAGCCTACACCCTTACCACCATACCATGTTGCCAAAGAAGAAAACTCTTCTTTGATTATCCTTACTCCCTGGATGCTTGGTGATATCTAAGCACTGTGCCTTGGCTTTTAATAACGTGATGCTATCTTTTTAAACAATCACAACAGCTTTATATCTAACAATACACTATTTTCCAAGAAATACACATCAAATGAGCAAAGTCTTGTTTGAATATTAATTCTGTAGTGCAAATTGTTACAGAGAAAGATGCTTTCACATGTGGATGTATTTGTAAATATTGCTATTGGGCTTGTAAAGAGCTCTTCTCCGAAATCAACAAAATGCTCATATAATTAAACTATACTTTCTGAGGTGGCCACTTTATTAGTCAGCCTTTTTTAATACACACACACCACATTCCTTTGGGTAATAAAGGAAGATCTGGCATTATAAAATCATGCTGTATAGTATTTTAATTAAAAGATGTATCACTGAATACTTAAATTAGAAACTACAATCATTATTCAAATGGAAGGGAACAGGGAAAGAAAATATGCATCTATTCTGCTTATATTTCAATTAGAGTGTGAAAGTTCTTTGTTGAATCTGAATATTTAATATTTTCAAACAGACATAAAGTTAAGGCATGCCCTTTTTTACTTTAAAGCTGCATCAAATTCTACCGACATTAATTAAAGATTAATAATTACATGTTATACATATACATTATATCTGAACACATAAAGTACAACTGAACTAGGTCACCTGGTTTTAGATTTATAACAATATGGTGTCATAAATCACAATCCTTTATTACAATATTTCAATGTGGCATGGTGAACTAGATCCTTCCAAGTTGATACGTTCTTCTGGAGTTGAAAATAAGACTTCCTAAGAGGTGTTCGCACAGTTTTCAGGTCATCAAGGCGTTTGGTAACAGCCTGAGATGGAAATTCGTTAAGCATGCCTGAAACATATTATTATAAATCCTTATTAGGATTATTTATTATTATAAATCCTTATTAGGATTTTTTATTATTATAAATCCTTATTAGTCTTAACTGCAAAAGATGAGATTTAGAAAAAAATTTAAAAAAAAAAAAAAAGTTTTATGCCAAAAGAGCTCTGGCCTAAAATCAAGTCTGGTATTTTTGTTGTACACAAACTAGTTATGAGATGTTGGGTGACTCTCTTTACTTGCCTTTGCTCAGCTTCATTAACTGTTAAATGTGATAATAAAGTAAAGAAAAAACAAAATAACAGATGTGGTGGTATTTTGAGAGGGGGAAATTCTATATAAAAATCTTAGGTATTTCTGTTGTTATTTTATTGGTTATAGTGCAGACAGATTGAGTATAAACATGTAACAATATGAGCCTATTGAATAAAAATAAAAACAGCACAGTAGAGAATATAAAGAAAAGTAAACCCCCTATCTTAAACACACTCTCCACAAAAAAATCACTGCTAACAATTTCTTGTGTTAGTAGATTTTTAAAAATATATGCTAAGGTTTTCTATTAGAGTGAAGAGTTTTTTTAATCGGTTCATATTTGAAGGCTTGCTTTTTCAGTCCACTCTACTACTCCACATTCTGATTTACTTTGTAGTTTAAAGGTAAAAAGTAAATGAATTGTAGTCAGAAGACCTTGTTCAATTTCTAGCATTATTCCTTATTACCTGGGTGAAAAGGTAAAAACAATCTCTGAGTATACATCTTCTCATCGCTAAAATCAGAATAATATTTTCCTCTCAGTATTGTTAATGAAAAAAGAAAAAAAAACACACTTAGTTAACTATAAAATGAAATAGTAAGTTACTATTAACATCGTTTTTTAAAAAGTTAAACATTGATCTGTTTAGATAGGGAGAATGAAATGAAGTACTCCTAAATTCAAAAGGCTTCCTCACATCATATTGCTAGAGGGTTCTGACTCTTTTTTTCTTTTTCAACTCTCTGGTATTATTGAAAACTGACTACAAACAAGGAAATATCTCTGCTTATGTCTTTTTCCCACAGCATTCTCACCCATGCAGCCTGGTCACACTCTCCAAGTTACCACACTCAAGTAACTGAGAAAGCAGAGGAAGAGGGAGAAGAGAGACTGACACAGAAACAGCTCCCTTTAACATCTCTCTCACAGATTTAATTTCCTTACCCCCTACAAACTGTCAAAAACAATAGGAAAAAAATAAATTATTCAGATGAACAGCACACCTATTTCATACTCTAAGAAATAATATCCTCAATAAGTTAATTTACCTCCCAAAGCATCAAATATTCATGTATCCAACCCACAGAATGTGGCCTTCTAAAAATTAGAGAGAATCACAAGTATGGTTAGAAGCCTTCTCTTGAAATTCAATGTGTTTGACTCTCAAAGTGAGAAAGAAGAAGTTATCGGGACTTTCATTAGGAGGCAGATATAAAGAAACAGAGAACTGAGAAATCAATTCATTCTAAACTAGGATAAAGAATCAGGTTCCATGAATTGTGAAACTGACTCTGTTCTCCAAGTCCCTTAATAGGCCTGTGCTGTGTCTCTGCTTACTCAACTATAAATTAACTCACAAGTGTGTCTAGAAGATACTCCACTTAATGCCTGCTATCAACAAAGCCATAGCTGTGAACTGCACAGCTAATATGCAGATCCTCTCAATACTTATTTTGGCTATGAATGCAGAGAAAAAGGAAGAAAGTGGCAAAAAGTGAGTTTGCAAAGGGCCCATCAGCATGCTTGAAATATAAGAATGATAAACTGTGTGTGAATGAACTTTTGTACTCTTGTATACCCTTAAATAAACCTTACAGACCATACAAAGGGGATAAACAAAGAATAATCTTCAGAACCACTATAATTTTGAATATCATTCTGTATTCTTCTTTCCCACTCACTGTCTTTCATTTTATATTCTCTCTCACTCATATTATCACTCATTAAAATAGAAGGTTGTCATAATTTGTGTCCTTGTTCATTCCCTCTATTTGCAATAACTTTTCCATCTTCTGTTACTTAAAATAACTGCGCGTACTTAAAGCTACTGAAAACAAAACAGAATATTTCTTTTTCTAATGCATCTTTAAAATGTTAAGACTATTTCAAATTCATTATCTGTAAGAAAGAAACTCAGTGACCCAAAAATAACAGCAAGATTTGGCACCATGTAAACTAATGGAAAACAGTTTTATTTAGCTCTGTCCTTATCTACTTCTGTTTTTACGAGCTGTCTACTGTTGCTGAGGATATTAAGGGTCTAAGCCTGCACCCTAGTCATTACAAGTAATCTCACATTGCATGTTACTAGGCCAGAGAAGCACTGATAAGGGATACAATACAGTGTAGTATAATCTGTCAGTACTTGAAACACAGCACATGCAAGTCTTACTGATGGAGGACAGTCTGGAAGAGAAAACTACACTGTAGCAAGAGCATATTCAAAAAGAAAAACAATGCAAAGAATATTATTTAAATTCAACGAGTATGATGCTCTATAGTGTAACCATCAGGATCTTCTTTTAAGTGATACATACAGCCATAGTAACTATGTTTTCAAAATGTAATATTGCTTATTAATACAAAATGGCAGAATCATTTTCTATCTAAACAGATGAATGAAACCTTGCAATATAATTAATGAGTCTATTGGGCAAGACCCTGATGACTTTATAGTCAACCTATTAATAACAAAGTAAATACTTTGAAGATTTAAATTCTTCACAAAAAATTAATTTGAACTTTTTAAAATTATTTCAGGGAGAAAAGAAACATGCCTTATGAATTCATTACTATTGCCATAGATGCCATCAATAGCTAATAAAATTCATTATCTGTTAAATTGGAACAATGCCACTTTTAACTGAGATCTATCTTATTAGCATTTATATATAATATTTTTCATTATTAATATCAACACATATGTCAAAATGAAAACTAATGTTCCTAACACTGCTAGCTTTAATACAATGCTTCCATCCATGCATATAATAAACATTAATATTATGTTCTTGTAGATGTAGGGATGACATATTATCAAAGCTAAGCAATAGAACTTTAGAAGAAACAACATAACTTCGAGACCCCACTCCCAAATACCAGCAATATAGCAACCTGATCTTACCTGGTTCCCAGTATAATTATAGAATATTAAGCAATAGAAAAAGATCTGGATACATTGCTTTTAGGACTTGTCCAATAATAAAACATATTGGTAACACTAAAAATGCATGAAGGAACAAGATCTAAATTTCAAGTCAGAAGGCAATTCATATTTGTGGTTAGACCTCTAAGGAGAATTAGCAATAACAGGAAGTTACTGATGGCAATTGAATTTCTGACCTGTTTTTCCTCCTATGCCAACTTGTTCTGAAGTGAAAAGGGCAGCAAAAAAGGGTAACTCAGGTATCCTGGCAATTATGCTTTTACCAGATCTGCCAGTTTATTTTACTTTACATAAATTATCCAATCTGATACCTCTTCAAGGTCCCTCTGCATGTCTTCAAACTTAGATTATGATTAGATTCTCTACTGGTGGATATGCCCTAAAGCAAACATGTTTTTATTCCTCTCAGTACACTCATGCAAACAATGCATCAAGAGTCATTGTGTCTTAATTTTATTCATTTTTTGGCAGTTTTATAGTTCTTCAAGTTGACAAATGCTGATTTCTTTCCAGAGAAAATGAGTCTTCCAACTGACCAAAGAAAATAAATAAATCGAAAAATATCACTTGTCACTGAATCTAAAGAGTTAAAAAATAAGTTATAAAGGTGCTTTCATTCAACTTCCTCAACCACTATGTCCCAAAGTATAACTCAAGTATTTTTACTTCTAAATTGTGGGGAATATTGATTAATAACTCATATCTTTTCAAATAAACCCTAATCTTCAACAAATGTACCTTATTTATCTATGGTACAGGTATTCTTAAAAGTGAAAACAGCAGTCCTTCTAAAGTGTATTTCCAGCACACTAATTCTTTAATATAGGATAGACATTCAGGAAAGTTTGCTACAAAGTGAATTTCCATGAATCCCATTTTCCTATAAATTACATTTTTAAATTGGAGGGGAGGGGCAGACAGGTAGGAGATGTAGTTAGGTTATTTAGGGGAGTTTTCTTTTTGGCATCTGGCTCTGAAGACTATTACACTTGCAGAAGGTATGGAAAAACCAGGTATCTATCGGGAGGTACAAGACTCATGCAGTGACATATGTAGGGTATAGCCCTGGCCTTGGTGCGTGACACCACTGAGTAGTTTCTATTAACCTAGTAAGGCTCAACGTCCTTCCTCAAGCATGGTGATGTGTTAATTAAAAGATTAACAAGCTTGACTTGTATTTTTGAGCTGGTATTATGGTAAAGTTATGTAAAAGAGAGGTGTCAGATGTTTGGACAGGGGCGCAATTTCAGTGCTTGCCATAGGTGCCATTTTCCATAGCTACACCGCTGGCCATACCAGGTTGATAGAAAATACTCAGTGATGCCACACGTCCAGGGCAGGTGCAATACGTGCCATACCTGCCGTACTCTATTTAGGTCTCGGCCATGGTACTGTCTCTGTACTGCCATAGTAGCAACAATACCAATGAGCAGGTCTAGGCTTTACTTCTACAACTTCCATTACAGCTTCAGCAAGCAACTCCTGACAGAGCAACTAGAAGCCTTTCTTCCAACCAAGGCTGCTAGAGGATTATTAATGAAATTGCAAGAAATTTGTGAATCCTTAGCTGAGAAACATCAGAAAATGTAATTTGCTTCATGGCTTTATTAATTCAATGAGATAAAAGCCATGCATATTGATTTACTGTTTATTATGTGATTGTTGGACTGATAAACAATTATGAAAAACAAATATGAAGTTGTCACAAGTCATATTAATGTCACTGAAAATTGTGTCTTGATAAAAATGAATTACAGACAATGGAATATTTTATGCACCAAAGGAAAATATTCAACACAAATAACATTTCATTAAAATGAAAATTCAATACATAGAATGTCCAAATTTAGTAACCCTCTATGATGCTAATTTCTGTCCAAAGAAAGTCAGCCACTTTATTCTTAATATGCATTGTGCAAACAATTTCTAGATCTACGATTAATGCTTAAATGTTAGAATTATGACTTAAAAATCACATGAAAGAACAGCAAGTCTACTTCTCCAAGCCTGCAGAAAATGAAGTTCACACAAATTCTGTTACTGTTTGTAGAACAGCTGTCCTGCTGTTTTCAGCTGCTTCGAATAGTATTCTAGCACAGTGTTCCAAAGTCAAAAGCAGTCGTAGTTTTCTGACTTTCAAATGGCTTTCATTCTGGTGGCAGGGGTTAGTTTATATTTAGGTACACTCACATTTAACACAGTGCCCAGAGAGTAAAATAACAAACCATGAATGGCTAGTTACCATTTCTACCTGATAAATGAAGATTCATTATTTACTAATACTTAGATGGTATCCAAGAAGCCCTGGTGGTGCAATGGTTAAGCGCTCAACTGCTAATCGAAAGGTCAGTGGTTCGAACTCACCAGCCACTCCACAGGAAAAAGACAGGGCAGTCAGGTTCCGTAAAGATTACAGCCTTGGAAACGCTATGGGGCAGTTCTACTCTGTCCTATTGGGTCACTATGAGTCAGAATAGACTGGATGGCAATGAGTTTAGGGTGTAGCCATAAATGCCTTCAGCTAAAAAGCTACAAAAATTTCTAGCTCTACTTTTGACAAACTAATGCGGCTGCTTATAACAACTGTATCTTTTATACATCTGTATAAATGGGAGTTATTTTTCAAGGCTCCTTTAATGTACAAGATCCTATTTTCAAGATATGAGAAAACAATTCTGAATTATTTAAAGCAAAATTCAAAATAGACAAAATGTACTCATATTCCAGACACTATTCTGAATGCTGAGAATACAGAAGGAACAAAACAATCACTACCCTCATAGAGCTGACATACTAATGTTGTTGAGTATCAGAGTCGATTCCGACTCATAGCAACCTTATAGGACAGAGTAGAACTGCCCCATAGGGTTTCCAAGGATGTAATCTTTACCGAAGCAGACTGCCACATCTTTCTCCAGCAGAGTGGCTGATAAATTCAAACCACCGACCTCTCGGTTAGCAGCAGAGCGCTTAACCACTGTGCCACCAAGGCTCCTTTACACACTAATGGAGGGAGCCAAATACAAGTAGTCCCAGACTTAACTGAAGTATTCGAGTTATGACAAACTGTACTTATTACCGTCATTTTTTTTTTGTACATCATATCATTAGTAATGAAGGAGCTCTGGTGGCACATCGGTTAAGCACTCGGCTGCTAATCAAAAGGTCAGCAGTTTGAACCCACCAGCTGCTCCACGAGAGAAAGATGTGGTAGTCAGCTTCCATAAAGATTTATAGCCTTGGAAACTCTATTTGGCAGTTCTACTCTGTCCTATAGGGTTGCTATGAGTTGGAATAGACTCGATGGCACTGGGTTTGGTTTACCATTAGTAATATATACTTTATACAATGTTGCAGAGCACAATTTGCTGATGTTATCATTCTCAGATGTTCACTTGCAGATGTTCAAAGATAGGATTTAAAAGATACTGATAATAAAATGCAATAATAATGAAAACTAAAAAAAAAAAAAAGAGGTATAGGACTCATGTTAGAACCGATTTACAAAAGGGTCATTGGAATGGAACTCCGTGGTAAGTGAGGGACTACCTATATTTCGCTCACGACTGTGTATTTAAAAATATTTTGCATCTTCAAATACATATTTTAAAATATTAAAACATACTTAGGTCTTCAAATACATTCTGTGAGAATTTAACATGCTAATATTAATCTCTAAATCACACAGTCCGGTCTGATTTGTCATTTTTCACCCTCTACTATAGGGTCACTATGAGGGGGAATCAACTTGATGGCAACAGGATTTTTTTGTTTACTCCTGTCAAGCTGGAAACCCTGGTGGCATAGTGGTTAAGAGCTATGGCTGCTAACCAAGAGTTCGGCAGTTTGAATCCACCAAACGCTCCTTGGAAACCCTATGGGGCAGTTGTACTCTCTCCTATAGGGTCACTATGAGTCGGAATTGACTCGACAGCAACGGGTTTCCTGTCAAGCTGGACTCTTTAGTGGCCAACCCACATACCACTCCCATTCCTGCTAAATACACCCATACTCATTATACCTTTCCTCATCATTCAAGCTGTTACCCCAACTAAAGTCTCCCATCTTGTCCCTGTTTTACTGTCTACCTATGACAAACTCAGTCAACTTTTTATGCAACTGTGATCTATGTAGTGTAAATTCCACCTCTTCCCTAAAACCCTCCCAATCACCCTGGCCTTTACTGATTTCTTCCTCCTCTGAAAATGTATAGTACCAATTAATCAAATAATTATAAATTTTTCTTATTAAACTCTCAAATATTTCACCATTGAATATATTTGGATGTATTTTTAAACTCATGTAATCTAAATTCATTTTATAGGAGAGAAAAAACTGAGTCCTAGACGCTGAATGATTTACTCAGTTACCCAGATTTTGAATGCAGAATTGGGTTTGAAGCCTCAGCACTTGATCCTCTTTACAATATATTTTTCCACCCCACAAAACGACTTGTAAAAGGTTGTTTTTATTTTTTTCTCATCAAAAATATATATTTTACAGTGATAAGATCCAATCAAGTTCTAAATGCTTTTGCCTATGATACATATTTTTTAACCTCAGGGCTATTCCATTTATTTAGATGCAACAGTACTTTCTACTGTAATTCCCCCCAGCCTTTACATCTGCCTCTCTAAAAAATGTTTGGTAATTATTATCTGAGTAATTATAAATTGGAGACAACTCTTTTAGTCATTTCCTGTGCTTCTTAAGTTACCACTGTTATAACTTATAATTGTAAAAATCTTCCCTGACAAAATCAATCTCCAAAGATGATAACAGCCCCTCTATTCACCTTAATGTTCAACTGATAGACTCATTCCATAACAATCTGTCCCCAGTAATATGGAAAGTGCTGAGCTACAAAGTGATGACTAGTAGTATGTCTTCACATATTCCACTGATATGCAACATCTCCGTCATAGCAGGAACAGCCATAGCAATCAATTTATTGAATTCCAAATTCAAGGTGCATTGTCAGAGCCAACTGTGGAGTTCTATACTTACTTTGCACATGCCATCAGTTATCCTAAAATCCACAGTCTCTGGCCCTCCAAGATAAACTGCATGAGTTCAGTTGCTTTTCTGTGGGCTGCAACATAACATGCAGTTGGCAGTATTGTGGTGGTAGAATTGTCAAATATTATTTAAATACAGTTTTTTCTTTTTCTTTTACTTTGTCTTGCTGATTTGATTGTGTCTATTTTTAATAACACTTTCAAGAGATAATGCTGGTCTAAAATTCTCTTGGTAGAAAACTTTTAAAATTCTCTTAAAATTAATTTTATTATCATAATAATTAAAAACTCTTAGTTAAAGCACAGTATATGAAACTAATTAAGACTGTTAAGAATAAGACTGTTCACATGAGAAGGAAGTATAAACAGAGCAAGTACCTCAAGCTTGCTTCTAGGAAAGCCTAAAACAAAGGATGCCATATAGTAAAATTAAAAAATTTTCAAGAGCCAAGATTAAGGAGACATGGGAGACTGGAATGACTCATAACAATGCCTAGAAGGCATTTCACCTAGTGGTTGGCTCTGATTTTAGAAATGGAAATGAGACTGCTTTCTGATTTGCTGAAGTGCAGGTAATCAGTAGGATACCAGCAGGTCCTCCAAGTTACTAGAAGTGTGTACCTAGAGAGAATTTGGTTTGAGGCAGCCATATCCCACATGCCAATGATCCAACTGGAAATGTCTAGATTCACTGATTTTTGTGCATTTCCCATGTCAAGGCCTGCAGCAAACTCAGTATATATGCATGCCCCCAGGAGAGTGGTAGAGAAAGGAATTGCTGACACAGAACCCTGCTCTGTAGTCATCTTGATAAAAATCTTCATAGACATCCCCTCTTCCCTACATTTTTTTCTTTTAAATCTCTAACTTGGGTTATAGAAGATTAAAAATATGAAATGAGCTGTAAATTATAGCAGTTGTGTCTAGAATAATAATATAAACTATAGGAGTTTCAAACATGAAAACTTTCTCCAACTACTAAGTGTATCCTAAAAATAATGGCATTCTTGTAGAGTGTATTTATGCAAAACACAATCTTGCAGGTGGAAATGTGTCTTCTAAGTGTGAATGGAGAGAATGGATGACTTCTGCCCTTCCCATTCTTAGATTGCTTCTTATCTGAAGTTCTTTGCGTCTCATTTACATCAAGATTTACACCTGGGTGAAGCTGAAAACAATCATTTCTCAGGATCAAAGAGCACAGTTTTTTACCACTGCTACACCCCTCTCTCACACCCAACCTTTCCCCCAGCTCACATGTGCAAGTGCATGCAGACATAATCAAAAATTTTTGTAGTGAGTCCCGGCATGAGTAAAAGGGCTTTGGGGGGAATTCTTTGATAGCACACTTATGGTAACTGCATCCCCTGGTTGACCACTATCCAAAATTAACTTTGTGTGTGCACGTACCCAGAGGAGCCCTGGTGGTCCGGTGGTTAAGCGCTCAGCTGCTAATCGAAAGGTTGGTGGTTCAAAGCTACCAGCCTCTCTGCAAGAGAAAGATCTGGCAGTCTGCTTCCATAAAGATAACAAACTTGGAAACCCTGTGGTATAGTTGTACAATGTCCTAGTGTCGCTAGGAGTCAGAATGGACTCCACAGCAACGAGTTTGGTTTTGATTTGTTAATTTATTTTTTGGTGCATGTACCTGGGCTTTATCATTCTCTAAGAACATCTGTGCATCAGGTGTTTCAGAGATAATTTACACGATACCCACCAAAATAATTAAAAAATGTATTCAGTTAGGAAACATACATGCACAATAAGTAAAATGGAGATTACACTGAGGTATGTCTTCAGAAATTTTAACCTAGACTGTTTTCATTTAAACACCTATGAGTATACCTTACTGATCTCTATAAATATGTAAGAATTTTAAATAGAGTGGATAAAAGCAAAAGAAAAGGATGTAAATTGTACATAGAAGCAAAGAGAACAAAAGTCAGAATAACATGCAAATTACTGCTAAATTAAAAAAAAACTAGATTGCTTCAGTCTATGCTTCACTGAAAGATAAAGATATCACAAGCTTTACGTAGGTGAATATTTTAAACAGCAAGAAATAGAACAAGGAAACAAATTTGAATCAAAATAAATACTCCACACATCAAGCAGAGGTGACAGAGAAGCAATTCTCTCTCTCTCTTTTCTTTGGTCATTTACAAAACCTGACATTAAAATACATTTTTTTCTTAACCTTGCGGGATTCTAAATTTTTGCAATTCAAAAATGATGTGTTATAAACAAGATTGTTACTGAAACCTCAGCATCGATACTTTCGTAGAAAAAAGTTTAACATAAAAATTTTAATATCCTCAAAATAGGAATGTGGAACGAAAGCAGAACTCAATATCTAATTGAAGCAAATTAAAGCAGATATGAACTTCCAAAACGCCACCTACATATGTGACTCTGGGCAAGAAGTTTCAACAATTTGTGCCGCTTATCTGTAAAACGGGGGTAACAATATCTATATTAAAAGGGATATTAATATAAAACAATCATTATAAAACAGCCTAGTTTAAGCAAAATAGTCCATACTGTTCAATTTCACCATGGAGAGGGTTTAGTATGTATATAATCTTCTTTATTCATTCTATTTGTTCTGTGTCCCAATTAAAAAGATTTTGTAGGTATAGCACTTACTAAAAATTGTCTTGTTAGTTCCTAAATAATTGATTCATACTATATGCCAACCTGAAATCTGGGGACTCAACTACGAACAGAGCTGAGGGTGAGGGATTAGAAACATCTAAGGTGGGTTTGGAAACATGTGGAAGTTTCAAAGTGGCTTAAAAGTTCAGTTTCATTGTACAAGCAGATTATTAGGGACATTAGCATTTTACGTATTGCCTAAGCTTAAAAGAAAAGTTTAAGTTCCTGTAAAAGGCTAATGTAATTCTTTCTTTGTAACAAAAGTGTACATTTGCCATTATCTTGAATGCATCCTATTTATCATATGATGGTGTAAATAGGCTGCATTTTTAGGACATCAGATAATACATGCTTTTGCCGTAAAATTCTCAGAAATTCATTAATAATGTACTTGTCTTCTCACATAAACAGATGTTTAAAATAATAAAGAGAATCACATCCTTCCAAGGCTAAAACCAATGCCATTCCTGCACTCTACCACCGTATTTCAAAGGACATTGTACATCTAATTCATCTTGTGTAACAAAACCGGCCTTTGTATTTTGGGGTTTGAAGAGCTCCTAGTAATTTAAAAGTTTAATTTAGGGTTATTATCACTTTAGTTGTAAAGGCTAGGTTTTTTTTTTTATTTATTTTGTTGTTATTAAGAATATACACAGCAAAACATGCACCAATTCAACAGTTTCTAAATGTACAATTCAGTGACACTGATTACATTCTTCGAGTTGTACATTTCTCACTCTCCTTTTCTGAGGTGTTCCTCCCCCATTAACATAAATTCACTGCTCCCTAAGGTTCCCATCTAGTCTTTTGGGTTGCCATTGTCACTTTGATCCCATATAGATAGTTCTTAAAAGACCATAATGCTTAAGGCAGATATTTTTAACTAGTTAAGATAAACTATTGTTTTGTTTTAAGAAGACTTCAGGGGATATTTTTGGTTTAAGGTTTAATTATCTCAGGGCAATAGCTTTACAGTTTCATCCAAACTTCATAGCTCCAGGAAGTCTGGAATCCATGAGAATTCAAAATTCTGTCCTAAATGTTCCCTCTTTTGATCAGTATTCTTCAGTAGAATCTTTGATCAAAATGTTCAGTAGTAGTTGCTGGACCCCATTCAATTCTTCTGCTCTCATGACAAATGAGGCAGTTGTTCATGGAGGCAATTAGCCACACATTCCATGTCCTCCTCCTCCTCCTGACTCTTCTTCTTCCTCTGTTGCTCCAGGTGAACAGGGCCAAGAGTTGTGCCTTAGATGGCTGCTTGCAAGCTTTTAAGACCCCAGGCACTACACAACGATCTAGGAGGTAGAACAAGAGCACTAAACATGTTATTAGGACAATTAACTGGGACTTCCCATGAAACCATGACCCTAAACTTCCAAATCAAGGAACCAAAGCCCATGAGGTGTTTGGTTGTACATAACCAGCCTCAGCAGCTACTTCTTTTTTGGATGTTGTTAATGTATCTACCACACAACTTTTGCCAATTCAACTTTTTACAGGTGTACAACTTATTGTCAGCAATTACAATAATCGACTCTGCAACTTGTACAAGGAAAAGTCATGGAAGCTCCAGAGACACATCCAAACTCTCTGAGGGACTGAATTGCTGGGCAGAGGGCTATGGGGACCACGCTCTCAGGGAACATCTAGCTCAAATGGCATAACAGTTTATAAAGAAAATGTTCTGCGTTCTACCTTGGTGAGTAGCATCTGGGGTCTTAAAAGCCTGGGAGCAGCCATCTAAGATAATACACTGGTTTCACCCCTTTGGGAGCAAGGCAGAATGAAGAGAACAGGATACAAGGAAAAGATCAGTCCAAAGGACTAATGGACCACAGCTACCAAGATCTCCACCAAACTGAGTCCAGTATAGCTACATGGTGTCCAGCTACCACCACTGACCGCTCTGAGCTGGATCACAACAGAGGGTTCTGGACAGAGCTGGAGAAGGATGTAGAACAAAAGTCTAACACACACAAAAAAGACCAGATTTACTGGCCTGACAGAGACTGGAGAAACCCTGACAGTATGGCCCCCAGACACCCTTTTAGCTCAGTGGTGAAGTTACTACCGAGGTTCACCATTCAGCCGGGGATTGGACAGCCCCATAAAACAAAACGGGACTAATGAAGTCCGCAGGAGGGGATAGGAAACCTGGCGATAGGGAACCCAAGTTTGAGAAGGGACAGTGTTGACATGTCGTGGGGTTGTTAACCATTGTCATAGGGCAATATGTGTACTAACTGTTTAATTAGAAACTATTTGTTCTATAAACCTTCATCTAAAGTACAAAAAAAAAAAAAAAAGAATTATCTACATGAGATCAAATTGACCAACAGCAACTCAAAAGGTTTGATGCGAAGTCTAGCGGACAGTTAGTTGAAGATAATGGTGATGGAATAATTTGGAAAAGGATAGTAAGAATAGCATCACAACTGGAAGAATGTAATCGATGTCACTGAATTGTACATGGAGATATTTTTGAAATGGTGTATCTTTGGCTATGTATATTTTCACCAAAAACAAAAAAGTCCTCCAAGGTCGAGAAGAGAGAGTGTTGACATGTCGTGGGGTTGTTAACCAATGTCATAAAACAATATGTGTACTGACTGTTTAATGAGAAACGATTTATTCTGTACACCTTCATCTAAAGTACAATAAAAAAATTTAAAAATAAATAAAATAAATAACCAGCTGTGCAACGTTACCCTTAAATCAGTTCTTTTCCCTAACATAAAATCTTTGAAAATAATTTCTACAAAGGGATTATTTTGCGCCATCTGATGATAATATTATGCTAAATGATAAATATCTTAGTTTCATATAACAAGTTTTCATTAAATGTGTAAGCCCATTCCTAAAGTAAACACATACAAAAGTATTGGATTATTACTAAGTGATTTTGAGGGATCAATTAAACAATTTTAATTTGCATGCTATAAGAATATTTCCCTTACCATCTATTTTTAACAGAGCCAGTGTATAAAAATCCAAGAAAAATGAGGAAATATTATAAGATTATTTGATGTGGAGAGTGCTGACACATTGTGAGGCTTGCACCAATGTCGTGGAAAAATTTGTGTATCAATTAGTGAATGTGAAAATAATTTACTATATAAACTTTCACCTAAAGCACAATAAAATTAAAAAAAAAAAAACCAGATTATTTGCTGTTGCATAATGATTCACTTATTTTACACATCTTAATTTTTTTAAAAGGGAGCCCTGGTGGTGCCACACTTAAGCACTCTACTGCAAACCAAATGTTTGTTGGTTAAAACCCACCCAGAGGCTCCGCAGGAAAAACATGTGCCATCTTCTCCCAGAATGATTACAGCCTAGATAACCCTATGGGGTAGTTCTACTCTGTCACATGGGGTCGCTATGAGTCCAAAATCGACTTGAGGGCGCTTAACAACAACCATTTTTTTAAAGAGGTTTAAATACAGAAATTTTTAAAGAATATACATATTGTGTGAAATTATGTACAAGCATTTTAACAATTTTTGAGGCCACTATCTTTTATCACAGCAGTCTTGATGTAACTAGCTTTTTTGTGGGGCATAAACAACTTTAATGAAATCAAACAGTACCCCATACTCTCCCTGTTAGAATTTCAAACTAATTTTTTTTTTTTTTTGGTAAGTACATCTTACCAATTAAATTCAGTCACTTCTATTCACTTCGCACATTAGTATCAATTTCCTCTGTGTGTGGTGTAGTCAGCCCTAATTCTATCATGATGTGATCAAAGACCTCCTAATTGTGTATTAAAATGGCAAAACTGTTGTAGGTCTGTTACTAAGCACTGAACAAGAAAGAAAAAAATCCAGGAAGTGATACAGCTTTGGTACATGCAGTGATGAAAAAAAAAAAAGTCAAGCCAGCTAAGTGAAATTACAGATGATTCTCACTGAGGATGTTAGATATGTTAATGGTTATATCAATAGTGGAAAGAAACATGTGGCTTGTTGTTGTTTATTTTTTAGTATGAAAGAAATGTGAAATACCATGATTATGTGTTTCTTTTAAGTCTGCCTGGACTATTATTCTCTTTTCAAATGTCAGATCTGAAGTACTAAATGATAGATTAAAAATTGTATCATTAGCTATTAATGCAATAGTTACAAAAATACATTTTAACGTATTTATGTTATGCATCTAATTTCAACAAAAAAGTCAAAAACTTAACCTTTATTTTTTAAAAACTAATTTTAAATCTTTCAGCATATATCAACAAGTAAAGGACACAATACAGAAGAATATATTAAAAGCATATAATTTGGGAAAATAAACAGCATACCTTAAGAAAAAAAAAACAAAGTTTTTTGTTGTCTAACTAAAAAAATTATTTAATAGTGTGATTTTAGTGAACTAAATCAATCTAGTAATTTTAAAAACGGTTTGTTTATAACAACTTTATTGAAGTATACTTGACATACATTAAATTGCACATATTTAAACTGCACAATTTGATAATTTTTAAAATATATATGCATTCGTAAAACGATGACCACGATTAACATAGTGAACATGTCCATCACCCCAAAAGGTTCCTGCTGTTGTCAACAACCTTACTCTACAAGCAACCACTGATCTACTTTCTGTCACTTTAGATTAGTTTGTATTTTCTAGAATTTTACATAAATAGAATCAAACAGAATGTACTCTTTTTTAAAAAAAAAATCTGGATTATTTCACTCAGCATAGTTATTTAGAGATTCATCTATGTTGTACCTGAATAATTAATACATTCCTTGTTATTGCTCAGTAGTATTCTATCGTGTGGATAGATCAATGTGTGTTTATCCACTGGTTGATGGACATTTTGGGTTCTTTCCAGTGTTTTATTATTATAAATAAAGTTTCTATGACCATTCATGGGCAAATCTTTGTATAGCTATAAACGTTCATTTATTATGGGTAAATACCTAAGAATAGAAGGGATAGATCATATTTAACATTTCAAGAAACTGCCAAATTTTTTACCAAAGTAGTTGTGCCATTTTACATTTCCACCAGCAGTGCATGAATGTACCAATTCCACCATATCCTCATCAACACTATAGTCAATCTTTGGTCAGTATGGTCAGGTTTTTTCAAAGTTATCCATTTGAATCGGTGTTTAATGGTACCTTGTAGTGGTTTTAACTTCCATTTCTCCTTCCCAGCCTTTAAGTTATTATAATACATTTTCCTTATACAGGTTATAAATCCAAAAATATGCTGTCATTATTTTTGTATAAACAGTCAAGTTGCTTTAAAAAGAACAGTTAAATAATAAGAAAATAACTTATAAATTTACCCTGTAACTACCATTTCTGATGTTCTTCATTCTCTGTGTAGATCCACACTGCTATCTGGTATTACTTCCTTCTGTCTGAAGGACTTCTTTTAACATTTCTTGTAATGCAGGTCTGTTTTTGATAAATTCTTTTAACTTTTGCATACCAGAAATGATTTGATCTTGCCTTCAATTCTAAAAGATATTTTTCTGAATACAAAATTCTAAGTTAACAGTTTTTTTTTTCCATTCAGTAGTACTTTAACGATATTGTGCCGATATCTTCTCAGTTGCGTTGTTTCAGACTAGAAGTTGATTGTCATCTTTGTTCTTCTGAACATAATAAGCCTTGTTTCTCTGGTTGCTTTTAGGAATTTTCTTTTTTTCTTTCTCACCGATTTAGAGCAATTTGATTATGATGAGCCTTGGTGTAGTTTTCTTCATGTTTCAAGTGCTTGGTGTTCATTAACCTCTAGACCCTGTGGGTTCATAGTTGGCATGAAAATTGGAAAAATTTTGGCCATTATTAATTCAAATATTTTCTCTGCCTTCCCCTGCCCCACGTCTTCTTCTTAAGACTCCAGCTCCCTGTATATAAGACTGCTAGAAGTTGTCCCACAGCGCCATTACTCTTTTCATTATTTTAATTTTTTTTTCTGTTTTATTTTGGATTTTTTGTAATGCAATATATTCATATTCATTAATCATTTCTTCTTCCATGTCTAATCTAACATTAATTCCATCCTAGGTATTTTTCATGTCATACATTGTAGGTTTCATCTCTAGAATTTTGATTTGAGTTTTTCAAATCTCCCATATCTCTATCTTTTTGAACATATAGAATAAAATTATAATAACTATGTAAAATATCCTCAGATGCTAATTCTAACATCTGTGTCAGTTTTAGATCAGTTTCTATTGATTGATTATTTTCCCCTTTATGGTTAATTATTCCCTGCTTCTTTCTATCACTGGTAATCTTTATTTGGATGCCATTCATTTTGAATTTTACTTTACTGCCTTCTGGATATGTTTTCTACTCCTATAAATATTCTTAAGCTTTTTTATGCGATGCATTTATGTTAATTGGAAACAGTTTGATCCTTTCAGTTTTTGCTTTTATTATTTGTTGGGTAGGTTTAGAGTACTGCTCCACCTATGGCTAATTATTCCCAATTACCAAAACCTTTGCCTTCAAGTCAGTTCCAACTCAAGGCGATCCTATGTGTTACTGAGTAGAACTACTTCATAAGGTTTTCTTGGCTGTAACCTTTACGGAAGCAGATCACCAGGCTTTTCCTTCTGCGTCACTGCTGAGTTAGTAGTGGAGCACAAACCATTTGCGCCACCCAGAGGTGAGATATTCCTGAGTATATGAGTTTATCCAGTCTGGCTTTGGGAACAGGCACATTCCCAATTCTCTGTAAACACCAGGAAATGTTCTCGATACTATTGGATGTTTTTTCACTGACCTCAGATAGTTTCTTCACACACACGTACTAATCAGTAAACTGCTGAATGTTCAAGGGGGACCTTCTGCTGATGATCCCCAAGGTTTTTGCTCTGTACAACTCTTTCCTCTTCAGTACTCTGTCCTGGAAACTCTAGCCACCTTATTCTCCCTGGATTCTCATCTCTTGTCTTCGCAACTCAGGGAGTTTGCTAGGCTCCACCTGGGTTACCTCTCCCTTAGCCATGACCTGGAAACTCTCTCAAGATTGCAAACTGGGGCAGTTGTAGAATTTACCTTGTTTTTTTCCTGTCTCTCTGGGATCACTGTTCTTCATTGCCTAGTGTTCACTACGTTGAAAAATGTTGTTACATATATTCTGTCTTTTTGTTGTTGTTGTTGTTTCAGATGGTTAGGTAAATCTCATCCCTGTTATTTCATCTTGGGTGGAAGAAGAAATTCTCAAGTAGTTTTAATATCCACGAGTATGCTTCCAAGGGTTGACCTTGTGAAAACACATAGCTTCCAATTTAGAAGCTTCAGGCTACTTGACTCCTCCAGCCTCCAGATATGAAAGGGAAGTTGTAGCAACTTTAGATTCAAGACTATATTTATTGAAGCATATTGCCCTTCTTTTGGAAATATGGCATACCATGTTCTGTTACTAGTTTCCTCAATGTGGGAAAAATTACATAGCATGAAATGGTCGATTTAAAATTAACCGTGGCTTTACTGACCCTACTAGACAAATAGTCATAAAGAATTTTATTTAATTGGATGAAATATAGAGGGCATGTTTGCATGAGAAAACTGAGCTTAATTAAAAGCAATTGATAAAGAAGAGGCTAAAACAATACCGTATGTTGAAACTAATAAATGACATGGAATCTTGTACACTCACCGAAGACCAAAAGAGACAGTGTAATGACGTTTTAAGCTAATGAGATTTAGCTAAG
Organism: Dugong dugon; assembly: GCA_030035585.1. NCBI lineage: Eukaryota > Metazoa > Chordata > Mammalia > Sirenia > Dugongidae > Dugong > Dugong dugon. The sequence continues at coordinate 69,177,464 of CM057483.1, forward strand.
AAATCTAATCACTACTTCTCTACATATATAGCAAAGGCTATGCATGTCAGAATCATAAGTAGTGATTATAAGATTATTGATGATTGAAAGTGACACATGATTACCAAAATATATTTTCTAATACTAACTTTTTTTTAGATTCATAAAAGCTTGGATAAAATGAACTAGTAAAACTGATAGCACTCATTTCACAAGCAGCCAGTATCTCGACCTGCCGAATTTTACTGCAATCATCAGAATTAAATAACCTTTCACTTTTTTCATAATGCATAACCTTTGGACATTTAACATTTGACCCTATGAAAAACCATTCTAACTTTATTTCTAGACATGTTCATTTTACAAATTGTTGTTGTTGTTGGGTGCCATCCAGTCGATTCTGACTCATAGCAAACCCATGTGACAGAGTTTCCCCATATGATTTTCTTATGCTGCCCCATACGGTTTTCTTAGCTATAATCTTTACGGATGCAGATAGCCAGGTCTTTCTCCTGAAAAGCCACTGGGTGGGCTGGAACTACCAACCTTTCAGTTAGCAGCCAAGCACTTAACTATTGCACAATGAGGGCTCCTCATTTTACAAACAGCGTAAGAAAATTAAGGAGAAAATGCTTTAAATAACTTCATATACTAGGTAAGAAATAAAAAAGAAAAAAAAACCTACTATGCTTCCGAAAATATACTAGCACAGAAGTGGTGTGTGTTATTATTTATAAACAAAAATGGTTCTGTATATTGAGTTATACACTTATGTAAAGTGCTCATTCTACTGTCTTTGTTCTCATTACATATATGGGCTGTTGAATGAACAGCCGATAAGTAAGTCTAAACCTGCTACCACCCACAAAATCTATATATAGTTTTACAAAGAAAGATTTATATTAAAGAGCAATTACTTGATCAATTATGTCGTATTTCAATCCAGAATCTTGCAGGCAATTACAGTTTAACAGAAATGATTCCTTTGCAAATATGATTCTGAATTAAGCTACTTACCGTATTTTTATGCAAATAAAGCATGCCTATGCAAATAAAGCATGCCTTCTACGTCTGTTTGCCAACCATGCCCTCCTCCTGTGAGGTATTTTTGTAAGCACATTATGCTAATTTTTTTTTACAGCAACGTGAAAAAAATTACCATAGCAGTGCTTATGAAAATACCTTGCACAGGGAGGGTTTGTTTGGAAAACAAAAGTAGAAGGTGTGTGTTATTTGGGTAAAACTATGGTAATCTAAATAATTACAGTAAGATATAACATATTTAAGCTTACTGAAATAATATAGTCTAACAAAATGAGAAGGTTGTAAGCATCATCATTGAATATACTAAAAAAGTGAAAGGATAAAATGTTAAGCCCATCCACGGGTTAAAACCCATTGCTTTCATAATAATTCTTTGATACAGGTAAGTGATGAACTCTCCTCTTGTATGGATTAATGCTATGATAGTACAAAATGTTAGCCTATCTCTGAACTTAAATCATAAATCCATCATAAATCATTCCTTTCAGGACTCTCAAAAGCCATAACAACCAAACACTAGCAAATATAATCTTCACACCAGCAGAAAATGAGAAAAATCATTTTAGGCAAGGAACCATTTCCAGTGTTACTCAAACTATATTATATAAAGGGCAGCCTATAGTTTTGATTTCAAAAAGAGATATAGATTTCAGAGAGGAACAAATGAGGGGTTTGAGATAAGTAGAAGAGGTCAAATGTGCATCAGTATCTGTATGCATCAGCTAAATAGGAAGATGGCTAATGTTACTCAGCTAAATAAAATTTTCATCTTGGAGGCCTACCAAATACAGTTTAACTCTACATTCACTGTTTTCCAATTCTTTAGACACTATTGATCTGGCAGTACTGAAGGACAAATATCATCCTAGCAGATCCCAACATGCTGAAATATCTCACCCTCTCCTGGATCTTATATAACTTGGTTGAAGAACATAAGTTACCTGGATAGGGCAAAGAAACTGATATTACCTCCAAAAAGCACAATAGTAAAAATGTGGCAAGTTTTGGTAGATATTTTCAGCACTGGATCACTATGGAGATTTAACTCTGAATCATTAAAATAACAGAAGCCCATTGATAATATAAAATAGAAAATAAATTCAGGAATGAATGCTACCTACTGAATTTATATTTCATTCTAGTGTCTTTGTTCTCATTATGTATATGGGCAGTTGGATGAATAGTCAGTGAGTCTAAAACTGTTCCCACCCACAAAATCTGTATATAGTTTTACAAAGAAAGATTTATGTTAAGGGGCAATTACTTAATCAATTATGTAGTATTTTAATCCAGAATCTTGCAGGTAATTTCTGTTTAATAAAAAGGATTCCTTTGCAAAATGTGGGAGCCCTGTTGGCACAGTGGTTAAGAGTTCAGCTGCTAACAAAAAGGTCAGCAGTTCAAATCCACCAGCTGATCCTTGGAAACCCTGTGGGGAAGTTCTACTCACTTCTATATGGTCACTATGAGTCAGAATCAACTGACGGTAATGGTTTATTTATTTATTTTTTTTTGCAAAATGTGACTTTGAATTAAATTACTTACTCTATTGAGGAGTGCTTTCTATGTTTGTTTGCCAATGGTGCCCCTAGCCCCACGGCGAAGTATTTTTGTAACCGCGTTATGCTAATTTTTTTTTTTACTGCAACATATATAAGAAATAGAATATAAATTCAGGAAAATAATTTGTATTCCATATAAGTGACAATATAAAGTAGGAAAATTTCAGTGTAAGGAACTGTACCAAATTATAGATTATAAGAAAACAACTTAACTGTCTACAAAAACTGAACATTGGAATATTTTTCTCCAATATCTCTCTTATGTCATGATATCCGTTTAACTTATCACTTTAGAGCCATTCCTTCTCCTAACATCTCATCAAGCTTTAGTACTAGGTTTTCTCCAGTAGAATACATTTCTCTTTTCTTTAGCTATGACAAAATGAAAACATGTTCCAATATTCTCTTCATTTGCATACTTCATCTTTTGAAAAAAAATGTTTTTTTTTAAACTTAAGTTTCTTAGGCTTAATATACAATTAGGATAACACATCTTGCTGAAATATTTTCTACCTGAATTAGTATACATTGAAAAATATTTTTCCTTTTCAAATTCCTGATCTTCATAAGCTGTGTTCATTGAATTGCATTGTTGTGACTTACTGAGTTGTATCTTATAAAATTAACTGTTCTCCTAACAGCTCAATAACTGACTCCTGTTAATAGTCCAGATTTGGGATGGATTGTTTTGATGGGATGAGTTATTTTAGTTTAAATTTAATAACAGGTCTACAGTGGGATTCCTGTCAAATTTCTGTAACTTGTCAAGGACTCTCAGATGGCAAAAGCCAAAACTCAAGCTTCCTTGAATTCAACAGAGAACAAACACAACAACAACAAAAGCCCTTCAGTGAGAAAAAAAAAACTTGGAAGATCTCTTCAGTTGGAATTTGTTACCTATCAGGCATATGAACACCAAAAATTTGATGGATACAACGAAGTTACCAGCATTTTGGGTAAAGGGTTAATTGAATTAGTGTACTCTAAAATAAAAAGTTAAGATCATATACAGACTTAAAATTTAATTTAAACTGTTTACATATAGTTCTGGAGAACTGGATAAGGTCTCCCAGGTACATTCTAGAGCATCCCAGAGAGACACAGAAGACATCCCAGAACTAATGTCTATAAAACTCATTACAGCCAAAAGAACAAAAAGAAGAAAGAGAAAGAAATTATCTATCTAACAGAAGAGGGTTGTGCCAAGAATTTCTAGTTGTAGCAACAAAGGGTGACTTATAAGTCTCAGGAAAACAAAACACTATTCTCTCAAAAAGAGCTGATTGTCTTTTTTAAAAAGTTAAAACTGGAGCATAACAACAGTTAACAGGCATTTTTCATTGTGGGTGCTATCCTAAACCAAGCATGGAGAAACCATGTTTTCCCCTGGTGCTGGTAAAATTTGAATGTCACTTATCAATGATTCTTGTCACTTGAGGTGTGAAAATCCTTCTACAATAACATTCCCATGGTTAGGGAACAGCCAAGACAAAGAGACAAGCCCATTTTGAAAGGAAAATACTTCTATAACTGAGGTGAAATATTTAGCCATCTTTTAAGAAAAGAATAATGTCTGGGTGTTTGGAAAGTTAGTTCTATTGTTCTTGTAATTAAGAAACTTCGAATGTTTCTTTGGATGGAGAGATATCCTTAACCATAACTTTGCTATCTCCTTTCTCTAAAGCACATTTAACAAAAGGGCCATTAAGAATGTCTTTATTGAAAACCTTGATTTTTTGTGATCTGTATTTATTTTTCACATCTTATGATTGTTACTACTTTCTCACTAGAAACTTTTTTGACAGGGAGAATTTAACACTGATTTCATGCAAAATGAGATTTTCTTAGGCATGTCTGACACGTAAAATATTCACTTATTCACATCAAGTATCCCATTCAGCAGTTCTTATTTACTGACAAATTTAGAAATAATTGCTTACTACCTAAGCAGTTCATAAATGTGCATTGATTTTATCAACAAACTAGGAAACTATATTTTAATAATAAATGCATCTAAATATATCAGGATTACTAGTTTATATTAAAGTTATTTTTCCTATATAAGCTAGATTCTTTTTCTTGGTAAAAGAAATTTGCTTTAAAATGTATCAAGGGTACAAATATCTATCAAACATTTGCATAGAGTACTGTGCAATATCGTGTTGAAGGCTGAAATAATGTATTATAGGCATTTGAATTCCTATATAAAAATAAAAATCCATTAACATGAAGTAATATTATACTAAAAAACTGTCTCTGATATTTTACTAAGGGTAGTTCATTATTTTAAAAGACTATTCTCTCTCCCAACGCTGACAGTAGCAGACCAAAATCAAACCTGTTGCTGTCGAGTCAATTCGGACTCATAGCTATCCTATAGGACAGAGTAGAACTGCCCCATAGGGTTTCCAAGGAGAAGTAGATAATTTTCTCTGGGTATGTCCAAACTTTCTGAATACATCTTGACCTGTTAATTATTGCAGTCTTTCAATTGGCACTAATCAGGAACTAAGAAGCAGCAACAGTTTTTGCAAAACATGCATCTGCTTTTACCAGTTAAGGGGTATTTTCAAAATAGGCAAACCAAGGCCTACCTTGATTACCCTAAAATAATCTTATAATCCAAACAATGATATTTAGGGAGTCAGACAGTAAAATAATGCTTTCCATAACCAAATTTTCATGACATCTGTGGAAGATGTATAATATCGATATTGGGTGGGACCTAAGGAGGATTTTCCATTCAAAGGTGACGTAATCAAGTTTTTAATTCCAGAGACCTATACTCTTCTAATATTTGTGGAGAGAGAAGGAGTAGGAAAGAGAGTGAGAGGCAAGAAGAGAGCAAGAGCACAGGTGCAGCCTGTACTTCCTCCTTAAAATATACTAAACCATGAACTTAACATAGGATGATTACGTTACTGAAAATGTTTCAGTACAGAGTAACTCTAGAAATTCTCTCTCCCCCACATACACTTCTCTTCATACCTCACTTTCCCTCTTCCCCTATCCTCTCGTTTTCTCTCCCTCCCTTTCTCCCCCTTTCTCTTGCTACTGATTATCTCTCTCTCCATCTCTCCCAACTTCACTCTCCACCTGTCACTGTTTCTTATTAAATCCCCTCCCTAACACTCCCCTCCACACACCCTCCTTTCACTTCACTTTACTGTATTTCCTCCTTACTTTCACCCTTTTCTCTCTCCAGCCTCTTCTCCCTATCCCTTCCCTTTCCCTTTACCACTCTTCACTTCTTTCTCCCCATTTCTTTCTCCAACAATCACAAAGGGGCACATAATTTTCTTTTCCTTTCTTTACATACACATGTAATCATACAGTATTCCACGACGGCAACTTTGTCAGGAGCAGACCATACTAACAATAAAATTGTTTATTCTTCTACTGAATGAAGAATTTTTAACTCTCTAAAATATTTCTTCTCGATAGGATTCAATTGCATTCATTCTCTTTTTAACATCCGTGACTGAAATTGAACCCTGGAGGAGAGACTGGATACTGCACATCTAAAATTCTGTGTTTCTTTTGCATCTAGAAGTGTTTAAATAAATCACAAAATTACACAAACTCAGAGGTGGAAGTTGCCTTATAATTCACACATTACAACCTCTTCAACAGAATCCTCTGTAAGCGGTCATCTATCCTTTGCTTTTCAAATCCCAGTGTTGAGAATCTTACTACCTGATCAGACAGTTCATTGCATTATATTAGAAAATTCTGCCTTCTAATGACATAAAATCTGTCTCTGTAAACTCCACTCATAGGTTACTACTAATTGCTCCTAGTGCATTAGCAGACTGTTCTCAACATCATTAATTCTTTCTTTCAGAATCTTTTTCTGGAAGCCCAAAATGCACCTAGCTTTGCTGCCTCTTATTATATAAAAGTTAATTGGAACAAGCTGAAAAGTTTCAAAAATGTTTTCTTTCATGTAAACTTATGTTGACAATTAATTCATGATTATATATTATGTAAATGGGCGCACACACACACACACACACACACACACACACCCCTACCCATAAGAACATGCTGGTAGAAAAAAATGAAAAATTTACCTATAATGAACCCCTAAAGACTAAGTCCAACTAATGCCCCTTTTCTGAACACAGTTTCTAAATATTTCCTCTGGGATTACTTTGGCTTTTGAATGTTATATATATTTAGGGCTCTAAGTCTATAAGACTAACAATATAAGTGGCCACACAGCATTTCCTCACCTACTTATATATTTAATTCTTAGACTTCAAGTCAGAACCTTATGACTACAATAAAATTTACACCTTCAAAGCTTATTTACCATGCCCCCTGGTTCCAACATTGAGGGGCAAATTAAGTGATCAAACCCACTTCCAAGTAAAAATGGGGATTATATGAAAAACTAAGCGCTAAATTGACTGGAGCGAGTGGCAGGGTTAGCAGCTATGTTGGATCTGGTAACTTAGGGCTACTGACTCTACTTCTCACTTTCAGTGACCACAGATTGGACCCATAGTCTCCTTTAGTTTCTGATTAAGGAATAAAAAATATATCTTTTTGCAAAGAATTTCTTTTTTTTTTTTGCCCCCACTCTTTTTGCCAAATATCTATTCCTCCTGCCTTCGGTAATCTGTTATTTCACGTAATCATATGACCATATACCTCTCCACAGTGCCTTAAGAGAGGTGATCATCTTGTCTTTTATTCTTTTACTAATTGTTTATATATACAAAGAGAGAGTGAGACAGAGAGTGCTTAATTGATCAGTATTATCAAGTATGCTTCTGGATTCTGGACTTTTTTATATTTAAGATGGATTTTTACCTATTTCCACCAAATTTTTTCTATCATTTTAACCCAATAAATATCCTGTATTTCAGACTTACTTATAGACACTTGGGTTGCATCTAGCACCTTTAAAAGAGTGTTTCTTACCAGAAGAAACTTCAGCTTATTTGGACCCATTCCTTTTATTGTCTTTCAGAGAGATCACCTATATCTACTATATATTATTAATCGTTTTTTTCACTATTTATAGACTTCAGCTTGCTTTCTGTCATTTCTAACTTCCTCTTTTTTAAATAAATCGCACCACTGTTCTCAAGGAGCACTTGTCAGCCTGCCAAGTATCTGAAGAACACATAATCACCAACATACTGTGAATTTGTATAACACTGTTGGAAGTAAAACAGTACTAAAAACTAACCAACTTTCTGAGCATCAGAGTAGACAATATCTTTTCATACAGTCTATTGGAATCTGTTTGGATAACTAAGTCATTAAACATGCAAAAACTTGGGTAAACATAAAAATGCTAATTCATATTTCTTTTCCTTTATGCTTTATCTGCTATGAGATTAATTTCATTATCGTCCCCAAATTCCTACTTTTAATAGCATCTCTAAATGTTTTGTGATTGACACAGTAGCTACAACAATGGGCTCAAACGGCAACAATTGTGAGGCTGGCTCAAGACCAGGCAATGTTTCATTCTGTTAGGCATATGGTCTCTGAGTCAGAGCTGATTTGACGCCACCTAACAACAAAAACTAAATGCTTTTACATCTAAGATACTCCACTGGTCTCACCCAGTCAGGACCAAGGGAGAATGAAGAAAACCAAAGACACAAAGGAAAGATTAATCCAAAGGACTAAAGACCAAAACTAACATAGCCTCCACCTGACTGAGTTCTGTACAACTAGATGGTGCCCGGCTACCACCATCGACTGCTCTGATACGGATCACAATAGAGGGTCCCGGACAGAGCTGGAGAAAAATGTAGAACAAAATTCCGACTCACAAAAAAGGACCAGACTTAAACTGGCCTGACTGAGACTGGAGAAATTCTGAACATATAGCCTCCGGACACCCTTTTAGCTCAGTAATGAAGTCACTCCTGAAGTTCACCCTTCAGCCAACGATTAGACAGGTCTTAAAACAAAACGAGACTAAAGGGGCACACCAGCTCAGGGGCAAGGAAGAGAAGGCAGGACAGGACAGAACAGGAAAGCTGATAATGGGGAACCCAAGGTTGAGAAGGAGACAGTGTTGACATGTCATGGGGTTGGCAACCAATGTCACAAAACAATCTGTGTATTAATTGTTTAATGAGAAACTAATTTGCTCTGTAAACATTCATCTAAAGTACCATAATAAAAAAACAAATAAAATCTAATACTACTCAAAAAAAAAAAATCAATGCTTTAAAAAAATGCAATTGTAAGAATGCTATCTTCTTTTTTGTACATTGTGGCATGGTGCTCAATAAAGACAGTCAAAACAGAATTTCTAAAGCCAGACTGTCTGTGCTCAAAAATGCTAGCTCCACTTCATTCTAGACTGGTAATATTAGTGTTTCTGTGCTTCAGTTTCCTTACTGGAAAATGGGGATAAAAGGGAATGTACTTCATAGGACTTTTGTGAGGGATGAAAAATTATATACATCCAAGTGGTTAGAACAATACCTGGCCCACAGTAAGAACTTTATAAACCTTATTTATCCTCTTACTTACTCCTTAGACTTTCTATGTACGTGACCATCAGATGGACTGTTAATGTAATACATTAGCTGTAAATGAATATGGACCAAATAATATACACCTACTATCAAAGTGGTTGCAATGATTTTACTAAATATATGAAGAGCAAGTCATTTCACTTCTCAGAAAAATAACAGCTAAATAAGATTTATTTGTTCAGAATTAAAATTTATTATTTCATCTTATATTTGCAATGTACTTAACTGTACAAAAAACAGACTGTTCATTACCATCTAGTCCAGGCACCATTTGATCAGATTCAGTTCATTGTTTTTTAAGGACTCTGTTGTGTTAAGTGCTGTTGAGTTGGTTCCGACTCATAGACCCTATGAATAACAGAATGAAACACTGCCTGGTCCTGCCCCATCCTCACAATCGTTGTTATGCTGGAGTCCATTGTTGCAGCCACTGTGTCAATCCATCTCCCTAAGGATCTTCCTTTTTTTTACTGATCTTCTACTTTACCAAGCATAATGTCCTTCTCCAAGGACTGATCCCTCCTGATAACATATCCAAAGTATGTGAGACGTAGTCTTGCCATCCGTCCTTCTAGGGAGCATTCTGGCTGTACTTCTTCCAAGACAGATTTGTTCGTTCTTTTGGCAGTCCATTCAACATTCTTTGCCAACACCATAACACAAAGGCATCAATTCTTCTTCGGTTTTCCTTATTCATCGTCCAGCTTTCATATGCATATGAGGCAACTTAAAATATCACGGCTTGGGTCAGATGCACCTTAGTCTTCAAGGTGACATGTTTGCTTTTTAACACTTTAAACAGGTCTTCTGCAGCAGATTTGCCCAATGCAATGCGTCCTTTGAGTTCTTGACTGCTACTTCCATGGATGTTGATTGTGGAATCAAATAAAATGAAATCCTTGACAACTTCAATCTTTTCTCCATTTATCATGATGTTGCTTATTGGTCCAGTTGTGAGGATTTTTGTTTTCTTTATGTTGAGATGTAGTCTGTACTGAAGGCTGTGGTCTGTGATCTTCATCAGTAAGTGTTCCAAATCCTTTTCACTTTCAGCAAACAAGGTTGTGTCATCTGCACAACGTAGCCTTCCAATCTGAGGGGCTCATCTTCTGGCACTCTATCAGACAATGTTCCGCTGCTATTCATAAGGTTTTCACGGGCTAATTCCGTTCAGAAGTAGACTGGCAGGTCCTTCTTCCTAGTCTGTCTTACTCTGGAAGCTCAGGTGAAACCTGTCTGTCGTGGGTGACTCTACTGGTGTTTGAACACCAGTGGCATAGCTTCCAGCATCACAGCAATATCCAAGCCCCCACAATACAACAAACAGATGCATGGGAGTTAAGGACTCTAAATCACAAAAAAAAAAAAAATTTTAAGTTTCTTTAAAACATTTATATATAGAGGCTTCTTTAAACAAAAACAAAAATTTATGTATATATACTATACCTAAGGATTTGAATCAGTTGTTCCTATTTAACTTTTGTTCACACGTCTATGCAATTAATTTGTTCCCCTAATAAACTCAAGGCATTTGATTAATTCTATGATATCCTGGAGCAGTGAATTCCATAAATTGAAAATACGACTTACAAGGATATTAGAGTGAATCACAATACTTGAAAAGAAAACAACACACATCTGTATCATTTTCAGGGCATGTATCTTTCATTACGAACACATACCCCTGACATTCACATTCTCAGCTAGGAGATACTAGCCATTCATTTCCCTACTATAAAGACATTTACTCACACACCAAACCACTAATTGTCAAATTACAACTTAAGGCTGTCTAAAAGTGTACTGTCTGGGCAAACTCCTGTTAAATTTAAGGTTTAGTAAATGTAGTAAAATCTCTATTTCTTTCCTCTTACATCAATATCTGCATTTGATTTTGACTTCAAATTTGTGTCTTGTTTTTACAGTAATAATTTGTATATCTTACCATGTCTGATAAATTTAATAATAGCCCTCTTACTATCTTCTCTATTGAAAGTAACCACTCATTACATAATATATATGAATAAATGACACTGCTTAGATTATATAAGGCTATATTTTTACTATGAGTGCCTGAGAATAATACAAACCAAAAGAGCCAAGATTGAGTGGATTGTGTATGTTACAAAACCACAGGATAAATAGTTTAGTCTTTTTTACATGCATAGTGAAGGAAGTGATACTCAGTGCAGCAGTCAAGAACATATTCACAGCCTGCTGTCAGTAGTGAGTACAGAAAAGAGGGATGACAAAAATAAACCTTGAAACTTAATTTCCAGGGTAGGTGGTTGTTTGTCTCAACAGTTTTTGTGTGTTTTTTTTTTTTTTTTTTTTCTTATCTGAGAAATAGATGATGAAAGCATGTACTTTTATCTGGCTATTTATTTAAGCTATAAATTAGACTGTCTACCTTTTAGCACTGGACGGATTACTAATACTCTCCCAGTAAAGTGTGGGGCCCCGAGTACAATCATTCTTCCTCACACCTTTGTGAATTTTGAAGCTTACTCATGTCTAAGCAAATACCTAATTACGTAGCCAATCAGAACCTGGAAACAGATTCAGTAGGTGTTATATTACTGCTCTCAGTGTGTTTTTTTTATTCTGCTTCCCTATCTGCCCCTAGCCTTCTGCAATGGGAAAAGTTATGACAGATATCCAAGTCTGCTGCATGAATTTAGAAAAGTCATTTAACGTCTCTGGTTTCCTGAGGTAACTCGCTGATAAAGTGAAAGAATTAAACTAGAAGGCCCTTCTAGCTTTCTGAGTCTAAAATCTCCACCTTGTACATTGTTTAGAACATCAGTCAAATCACAATGATTTTTTCAAATTCCCCTTTGAAATGCAGAATGCTTAATGCTTAAAAGTTTAGTCTCTGGATCCAAAATGGCTAGATTATTTTCCACATAGAAGTTCTGAGACCATGAACAAAATATCTAAACTCTCTGTTCCTTCTCTGTCTATAAATGAGGGTGACAGTAGATTCTATATTACACAGTTATTGCGATAATTCAATGCATTAACATACGTAAAACACTTAAAAAAGTGTCTGACACAGTAAGTGCTTTATAAGTATTAGTTGTAATTGTTATATATTAGAAAAAAAAGTAAGAAGGAGTAAAAATCACAAAATTATTGAGCTGTAAGTAATCTTTACACAGCAGTATGTTTAAATTTATTATTTTAAAGACAAGGAAACTAAGGTCCAGAAAGATTGCCTTGATTACAGCAATATTAATGGCAATACATTAAAATGATAATAACTAGTAAATTTAAAGTTTTTCTTAAGAAGTCAAATATGATTTTTATACAGAAGTATAAAGTACAGTCCAAAGTAAGAGATAAAATTGATAGAAAATGCATATGACAGCTCCACTTTTAGCAGGAATCTTAATTAGTCTTGTCTTGCAAGTGTTTACCTAAAATATTAGTGGAACATCTATAATGTTCCCCAGTTCCTATTTAATTTCCAAATATTCAGTTTCTTACTTTATAAAATGTAACAGGTTTATATCTGTAATGTAAGTTTAATATAGACTAAACTTCCTAAATTCACCAAAAATGTACTCCTCTATACCAACATAATTTATACATGATTTTATTTAACAGATATATGAAAGCTACTCTTTATACATATAATTAAAATTTAAACAAAATCATGGCTAAAATAGCATTAACTATAGGAACATTTTAAAAGGACTGGAAGTACAAATGTTTGAAGAAGTAACAAAAGACACACAGTTATTTTTAATAGTTTCATTGCATTCAAATGTTTTACCAATACCCACTTCAAATGACGTGTTCAGTTTGTTTTACAAATGAAATTCTGCCAAACAATTACCAGTGACTTCTTAAATTTTCTTTCCTTGTCCTGCACAACTTTAATACTTTCATAACTCTTTATTGCTATAGGTTCACTGTAAGTCGGAATCGACTCAACAGCAATTGGTTTTTAATGGAATTCTTTAAGAAAATTTGTCAATCACTATGGGACAAATAGACAAAGTTGTTAGCGGGATGGAAGCACAACAGTGATCTCTGATCTCATAAGCCAAGGTGACATGAGCTAACAAAATAACCTTAGATTTTTTTTATTAGTCCAAGGAAGTATAGTCAGTGCTGTAGACAAGATATACATAGAATTAGACAACAAGCTACTTGGTTACACACTATAACACTATTACAAACACCAGATTTGTTTGGTTGGTTACCATCAGGAATAAGTACATGGGCTAAATCACTATTGCAAGGAATATTAATATTCTTAGTCTACATCCTGATAGTATTAGGCATAATAAAATTTATCCTCTATTGTCTTACACACCTAAAAGGCAAAGAAAGCCGCAGGATGAAACGTTGATGTACATTGAGTCTGCTCACTCCAGCAATGTGATTGATGAGAATATCGCTTTATTTAAGATCCTAGTGAAGAACCAGATGGTATCCAGTGGAAAACCAGCACTGTAAGTTTAAAGAGCCTTAAATGGCCACCATCTAGGAGCTCGACTAAGTCCAGGTATTGATCATCGATGTGTTATCTCCAATCTCTGATCAAAAGGAGGGAATGATTTAGGAAATAATATTGGAGTTATTACTCCCTGTCCTTGAGCATAGAGAACGTGACCCAGCTGGAGCTGGGCTCACAAGGGCACGTCAACTGAGCCCTGAGGTGTAAAGACAGTAGCTAAAATAATCTTGGAAAATATCTTTTAGGGAAACTTTCACATAAAGCCAATCAAACAGAACACAAAAAACTTTCCACTCTTGTTTTTTTTCTATTAGCATTTAGTAGACAGAAACTTGTTGGACCAATGAAGACCCTCCTGACTGTCATTACTGAAACCTGTACCAATGATTGTTAAGAAAGATGATTCAAAATGTAGGATCACAATTTCTAGCCAATCTGTGAAAAGATGAAGCTTTCAATGGTTTTGCCCATTTCTAGCGTTAATATATACTGATGGCTCTGTAACTGTTCCTTGGACTCGGGCAGACATGGCTGTGGAAGCATGCTTGTCCGTTTTCCCATTCTTACTTATTCTGTAATATTCTTTGGACTCAGGCACACACGGCTCTATCAGCATGCCTGTCCAATTCCCACTTCGGCCCTTTTGAATGTATGCCGAATAAAACTTACTTTTTGCTTCACTAAACTTCATGATGTTTCTCCCCTACAACAGAATACACTGGACAGTAATGTAAAAGTAAAAAATACTACCATTTTTCTTACAATTACACATACAAAACCAAAAAAAACTAAATCCATTGCCATCAAGTCGGTTCCGACTCATAGCAACCCCATACGGTTTCCAAGGCTGTAAATCTCTATGGAAGCAGACTGTCAAATCTTTCTCCCACAGAGCCACTGGTGGGTTCAAACGACCGACCTTTTGTTAGCAGTCTATTGCTTTAACTACTGCACCACCAGGGCTCCCTGCACATGCAAAAGGATGACTAATTCACACCTATAAATTTTTTTTAACATTTTTATAAAAATACATAAGGGCATCAGTTCTCAGTTTCAGACAAAAGAAATATCTTTACCTTGTCATCATGCTTCACTCAAAGTTGCTCCTGACAATAAATAATAATAAATAAATAAATAAATAAAGTTGATCTTGACAATCTTTATAGCATTCTATTCAAATAGTTAGGTGATGAATGTATCATGTTATCTAACTGTCAATGACAAAAACTTGAAATGATATTAACTATGTTTTCACTATTTTGCTGAGCATTACACAAAAGTATTGCCATATATTGAACAGCATTCAGAGCAAACATGACGTGTATGTGTGTAAGTAAATGACATATCTATTGCCCTCTCTTTACTAAAACTCATTATTCAGCATTAAATTGTATTTAAATTCTCTATTTATAACAACACTCATTATCTATCATTGAATTTATATTTATATCCTCTCTATTATCTTTCCAGGTCCCTCACTCCTAAAATCCCTTTTTTTAACACTCTGAACTCTGCTCTGGTGTCACATTTTCCCACAGGCAAGCTTAGAATAAACTATATTTCCCATATGTCAAAATAGTTATTTTCTTTACTCATGATATTTTTAAAAATTCCACTCCAATAAGAATTACATACAAAATAGATGGATATTTATGCAAAATGGATCCACTTATTTTCAATCAATTAACTATCCTATATAACAACAGACAGAAAAGCCAGGATAAAATAGTGACCTCACCAAATGTTGTGATACCTCTACAGTGGTATGAAATGTGTACTGTAATACAAATTCTGTTCAGTATTCTAGATGTCTCCACTAAGGGCAGAAAAAAAAACAAGCAAACACACACTAAGAGAATGCGTCACCAATATTCTTCCGAATACCAAGAAAGGCAATTTATCAGTATACTTTGAAGTAAAATCAGGTAAAGGTATGCTAACTCTGCCAACTAGTTTAGAATTTCAGTCTTATAAAGCCATGGATTGCCTGAAATGGTTGCACTAAAGCTCTGGCTGTATTTTGTTGGTCAATCCTGAGAATGCTCCCTGTTAGAAAGAATAGTGTGGTTTGCCAAATTAATCTATGAATAATATTTAATTTTAATGGTGAATTGTTCACTGACAATTTGGGAAATCAACTGCTTTTTAACATGCCACAACTGTTCTCTTGACAATTTTTTTAAATTAAATAAGTGTTCTATATAAGTAGTACCTAATACCAAGGAATGTCAAATAATAATTGCCTTTAGTCCACAGCCCACTGCCATCGAGTAACTTCCGACTCATAGCAACCCTATAGGACAGGGTAGAACTGCCCCATAGGGTTTCCAAGGAGCAGCTGGTGGATTCGAACTGCCGAACTTTTGGCTAGCAGCCATAGTTCTTAACCAATACGCGACCAGGTTTTTAGCGAGATGTAAAATTCTGTTCTTGTCCAAAAACAATGGGAGAGAAAGATGGCTAGATAGATCATAGATTTATAGATATTTCAATGAAAATATAATTTATGACTAACCTCAGCTTTTCTATATTTTTATACTGTTTGCTAGTTGACTGTTAATATTATAATTTTTTTCAAAATTTTCAGCATGAGTACTTTCCTTTGGAAATTATACTCAATAATATGTTTCATAGTGTTTCAGCCCGTAAATGGCAGGTTTTTTTTTAAAAAAAATCAGTCATCTTGCATACGTTTAGATATTAGTTTTGTGTCTCCAACTTCTATACTGACTTTCATTTCTTATCTAATATTGGTTTGCAGTATGGAATGAGGTCTGTATAACTTACTACTACAAGCACACACACAACTGCTCATGAGACCAAAAGGACATAGTGTGTTCAAAACAGGCTAAACAAAAGTTTCATACTTTCTCATCTCACACAATCAGCAAACTTCGAGTGCCATTGAGGTCCCCACAACATACACACACACGTAAACATGAGTAGATTCTAAACGGATGCAAGGATGAGAGAGCTATAAGAGATTAAAAGTCAAAAACTGCAAAGAAGTAAACTACGCATATAAGGTGGAACTAGCAAAGATATAGTTTGCGATTGCAACTACATTTTAAGTATGTTTGTATGTGTCTATTAGTTTTCTATCTTGGCTGTAACAAATTGCTACCAACTTAGTGGCCTAAAAAATATAAATTTATTATCTTATAGTTCTAAAGGTGCGAAGTCAGAAATGAGTCTTCCTGGGCTAAAATCATGATGTTGTCATGGCTGTGTTCCTTTCTGGAGGACCTAGGAGTGAATCCATTTCCAGCTTCTAAAGGCCACCCACATTCCTTGGCTCATGGCTCCTTTCTTCCCTCTTCAAGCCAGCAGCAGTTGGCCAAGTCCTCACATAGCATTATTTTGACCTTCTCCTGTTTTCATCTTCCATATTTAAGACATCTTATGATTAAATTGGGCCAACCAGGATAATTTAGCATAACGTTCCTATTTTAAGAACAGCTGATTAGCAATAATAATTCCATCTGCAAGCTTAATTCCCCTTTTCCTTGAAAAGGAACATTTCACAGTTTCCAGGGATTAGGATACAGACATCTTTGGAGGACCATTATTCTATGTAGCACAGTATGTATGCATGTATGTAGTTTTTACACTGAAGCCCACAAAAAGTGAATTTGTTTTCAATTTTGTTAATTCAAGAAACAGATATCTTTTGAATTAGTATTCCCAGAAAGAGCAAATTTTTAGCCTATGTGAAATTTTAGGTCGTCTGAATCTGATTTAAGAGTTATTAAGAAATACTTTGAGTCACTTGCTTTGGCTAAACTAAAGGTGCTATGTTGTAAAACGTCATTAAAGCTTTCAAAGATATTTACAATAGGAGGTAGAGCCAAGATGGCAAAGTAGACACTTCTAGTGGACCCTCTTACAAAAAAGACCAGAAAAAACAAGTGATTCAATTATATATGACAATCTAGGAGCCCTGAACATAAAAGGCAAAATTGAGGAACCAGACTGAGTGGCAAGGGGAGGGAGAGACAGTTCAGAAGCAGCGAGGACATGCCAGACCTGACCTGGCAAGCAAGAGCCTGAGGCCTTCAGGACTGATCAGTTCAAGGGTGAGCAGTGAGGCAGGCAAGCAGCCTGCTCCGGAGACGCGTTTTCCGCTGCAGGAGAGACTCAGTCACTGAGAGTCTACCTTGCCGCACAGAACCAGTGAGAAGCAGCCTTTGATCACTGAAAGATAAGAATTTGTGTACGGCCTACCACGCAGATGAAAAACACCTCCCTGAGGGAAAAACCTCTCTCCCATTTACCTCCCCACTCCCTGCTCTGCACTGGATCCCAGACTAGCTTCAGCAATTACCCAGTCCCCTGGGCCAGAAATAGGATCCATCACATGCCCAGAGCCATTCTCCCTACCTTGGAGAGTGAACAAATCAACAAATGGGAAAAAATAAACAGCCGGCTCCTCTAAGCCTGGAATCATGGGTACGCACAGCTCCTTTCCCTAGACACAGGCATAAGGGAACCACAGACTTTGAGTGCCTTTAATGCTGCATACACTTCTGAGGGACTGTCTCAACAGGGAAGGCTCTCATTACTGCAGTACAACAGGTTATATACCAGAAGTCTAACTTCAACTGTTTCAGCTATGAAGTGGCGGGTTCTTGATACTTGACACTGCTCTGCCCATTAAGGAAAGTCTTCACCTACCCACATCAGGGGGACAGAGGACTAGAGGCTCTACACATGCCACCTAGCCACCTGCGATAGGGGTCCATGAATAAGAGGTGCCCCCCAGTCTTTACAGCCAACAGCATTAGGTGCTCGTGGTCCGGCAGCAAAACCCGCCACCTACATACTCTAGGAAACAGGGACTCACCTTCCTCCTGGACACTTGGGGGCAGCCCTCAGCCCCCTGCCTTGCTCAGAGTGTGTCCCCCTGCTGCAGCCAGATCCCTGTGCTGACACCACTTGCCCATGTTTGACTAGGACTTTGAAAGCCTACACTACACACTTGGTGCCTATCTACCTGGGCAACTGAGCTGAATCCATACAGGAAGAGTGGGCAGACTCCTGAGCTCACATATCTAGTAACATTTCTAACCACCTGGTGACAGGATCTTAGAGCTTCAAAGTTGCCAATAATCAAACTAGCTCATACAAGCAGCCTATTTCGGCATATCACAACAAAACAAGAAGCTAGGACACAGTAGCAAACATAAAATAAATAAATATAGTAACTTATTTATGGCTCGGAGACAAAAGTCAATATCAAATCACATAAAGAGGCAATCCATGATGGTTTCAGCAAGCCCCGAAAATAAAGAATCTAGAAATTTTCCAGAAGAAGAAAATTTCTTGGAATTACCAGAGGCAGAATACAAAACATTAATATACAGAACTCTTAAAGAGATACAGAAGGAAATCAAGCAAAACACAGAACATGCAATAGAGGAAAAAAAAAAGAGAGAGAAGAGCAAAATGACAAATTTAACAGGCTGCAAGAATCCACAGAGAGACAGCAATCAGAAATCCAGAAGATTAACAACAAAATTTCAGAATTAGACAACTCAATAGAAAGTCACAGGAGGAGAATTGCAGCAATGGAAGACAGAATTAGTGAAATGGAATAAAAAGCACTTGACACAAAATTATTTGAGGAAAATTCAGATAAAAGCATTAAAAAAAATGAAGAAACCCTAAGAATTATGTGAGACTTTATCAAGAGAATTAACCTATGAAGACTGGAGTACCAGAACAGGGGGGGAATAACAGAAAATACAGAGATAATTGATGAAGATTTGTTAACAGAAAACTTCCCTGATGTCATGAAAGATGAAAAGATATCTATCAAAGCTGTTCATCAAACCCCACATGAGGCAGATCCCAGGAGAACGTCACCAAAACATATTATAATCAAACTTCCAAAAACCAAAGATAATTTTCAGTGCGGCTATGGATAAAGGAAAAGTCACCTACAAAGGAGAGTCAATAAGAATAAGCTCGCACTACTCAGCAGAAACCGTGCAGACAAGAAGGCAATGTGATGACACACATAAAGCCTTCATGGAAAAAAAAACCTGCCAGCCAAAAACTATATATGCAGCAAAACTGTCTCTCAAATATATTGGCGAAATTAGGGCATTTCCAAATAAAAAGGAAGTTTAGGGAATTTGCAAACACCAAACCAAAATTACAAGAAATACTAAAGGGAGTCCTCCAGTTAGAAAATCAGTAACATCAGATAACAACCCAAGACTAGAACACAGGACAGAGCAACAGGATACCAACCGGATAGGGAAGTCACAAAAATAAATCAAAGCTAAAACACTGAAAATAGGGAAACAGATGTCAATATGTAAAAGATGACAACACTAAAACAAAAAACAGAGACTTAAAAAATGTAGACATAGATTTTTCATATGGAGAGGAAGTCAAGGCGATATAAAGAAATAAAAGACTGGTATAAACTTAGAAAAATAAGGGTAAATATTAACGTAACCACAAGGGAAACTAACAATCCTACAAGTCAAACAAAAAACTAAAAAAATATAAAGACTCAGCAAACACAAAACCAACAACAATGAAAAAGATGAAAAGAAAATGCATAAAGAAAAACAACTCAGCATAGAAAATTAAGCGAAACAAAGAAATTATGAACAACACACAAAAAAAGACATCAAATGACGGCACTAAACTCATACCTATCACTAATTATGCTGAATGTAAATGGGCTACATGCACAAAAAAAGGGACAGAGTGGTAGATTGGATTAAAAAACCACGACTCATCTATATGCTGCCTACAAGAGACGCATCTTAGACTTAAAGACACCAACAAATTAAAACTAAAAGGATGGAAAAAAATATATCAAGCAAACAACATTCAAAAAAGAGCAGGAGTGGCAATATTAATCTCTGACAAAATAGACTTTAAAGTAAAATCTACCACAAAGGATAAAGAAGGACACTATATAATGATTAAAGGGTCAATACACCAGGAGGACCTAACTATAATAAATATTTACACACCCAACAACAGGGCTCCAAAATACATAAAACAAACTCTAACAGCAAGGAAAACAGAGATAGACAACTCCACAATAGTAGTAGGAGTCTTCAGTACATCACTTTCCATGAAGGACAGAATATCCAGAAAGAAGCTCAACGAAGACACAGAAAGCTAAACGCTACAATCAACAACTTGATCTCATAGACATATACCAAACACTCCACCCAACAGCAGCCAAGTATACTTTCTTTTCCAATGCATAATGGAACATTCTTCAGATTAGACCACATATTAGGCCATAAAGCAAATTTTAACAAAATCCAAAGCATCGAAATATTACAAAGCATCTTTTCTGATCATAAAGCCATAAAAGTAGAACAGAAAAAGAAAAGAAAAAAAATCAAACACATGGAAACTGAACACTTAGCTCAAAAACTACTAACTTATAGAAGAAATGAAGGATGGAATAAAGAAATTCATAGAATCAAATGAGAATGAAAACACATCCTACCAGAACCTTTAGGACACAGCAAAAGCAGTGCTCAGAGGTCAGCTTATAGCAATAAATGCACACATCCAGAAAGAAGAAAGGGCCATAATCAAAACATTAACCCTACAACTGGAACAAGAAGAAAGAGAGCAGTAAAAAAAGCCTTCAGGCATCAGAAGAAAGGAAATAATAAGAATTAGAGCAGAATTAAACGAAATAGAGTAAAGAAAAACAATTTAAAGAGTTAACAAGACCAAAATCTGGTTCTCAGAAAAGATCAACAAAATTGATAAACCACTGGTGAAACTGACAAAAGAAAAACAGGAGAAGAAGCAGATAAGCCATATAAGAAATGATATGGGTAATATCACAATGGACCCAACCAAAATTAATAGAATCATAACAGAATACTATGAAAAATTGTACTCTAACAAATTTGAAAACCTACAGGAAATGGACAAATTTCTAGAAACTCACTACCTACACAAACTAACACAAACAGAGTTAGAACAACTAAATAAACCCATAACAAAAGAAGAGATTGAAAAGATAATTAAAAAACACCGAACAACAACAAAAAAAAAAGCCCTGGCCAAGATGATTTCACTGGAGAATTCTATCAAACTTTCAGAGAAGAGTTAACACCACTACTACTAAAGGTATTTCAGAGCACAGAAAAGGGTGCAATACTCCCAAAACTCATTCTTTGAAGCCAGCATAACCCTGATACCAAAACCAAGTAAAGACACCACAAAAAAAGAAAATTACAGACCAATATCCCTCAT
This sequence comes from Dugong dugon, assembly GCA_030035585.1. Classification (NCBI taxonomy): domain Eukaryota; kingdom Metazoa; phylum Chordata; class Mammalia; order Sirenia; family Dugongidae; genus Dugong; species Dugong dugon. Next base: position 69,199,279 of record CM057483.1, read on the forward strand.
GAACATTGACGCAAAAATCCTCAACAAAATTCTAGCCAATAGAATTCAGCAACATATCAAAAAAATAATTCACCATGATCAAGTGGGATTTATACCAAGTATGCAGGGATGGTTCCACATTAGAAAAACAATCAATGTAATCCATCACATAAATAAAACAAAAGACAAGAACCACAGAATCTTATCAATTGACACAGAAAATGTATTTGACAAAGTCCAACACCCATTCATGATAAAAACTCTCAACAAAATAGGAACAGAAGGGAAATGCCTCCGTATAATTAAGGGCATTTATACAAAGCCAACAGCCAACACCATCCTAAATGAAGAGACTTTGAAAGCATTCCCCTTGAGAAAGGGAATCAGACAAGGATGCCTTTTATCACCACTCTTATTCAACATTCTGCTAGAGGTCCTAGCCAGAGCAATTAAGCTACAAAAAGAAACAAAGGGCATCCAAATTAGTAGGGAAGAAGTCAAAGTATCTCTATTTGTAGATGATATGATCTTATGCACAGAAAACCCCAAAGAATCCACATGAAAGCTACCGGAACTAATAGAAGATTTCAGCAAAGTTTCAGGATACAAGATAAACATATAAAAATCAGTTGGATTCCTTTACACCAACAAAGAGAACCTCGAAGAGGAAATTACCAAATTGATACCATTTACAATAGCCCCCCAGAGAGGTAAAAGACCTATACAATGAAAACTGCAAGACACTACTGCAAGAAACCAAAAGAGACCTGTACAAGTGGAAAAACATACATTGCTCATGGATAGATAGACTCAACATTGTGAAAATGTGAATTCTACCCAAAGCAATCTACAGATACAATGCAATTCTGATACAAAATTCCACCAGCATTTTTTAATGAGATGGAGAAACAAATCACCAACTTCATATGGAAAGGGAAGAGGCCCCAAATAAAGAAAGCATTACTGAAGAAGAAGAACAAAGTGGGAGGCCTCACACTACCTGATTTTCAAACCTATTATACCTCCACCCTAGTCAAAACTGCCTGGTAGTGGTATAACAACAGGTACATAGACCAATGGAATAGAATTGAAAATTCAGACATTAATTCATCCACCTGAGAAGCTGATATTTGACAAAGGCCCAAAGTCTCTTAATTGGGGAAAAGACAGTCTCTTTAACAAATGGTGCTGGCATAGCTGGATATGCATCTGCAAAAACCTAAAACCAGACCCATACCTCACACAGTGCACAAAAACTAACTCAAAATGGATCAAAGACTTTAATATAAAATCAAAAACGATAAAGGTCATGGACAAAATAGGGACAAGGCTAGGAGCCCGAATACATGGCATAAACACAATATGAACCATAAGTAACAATGCACAAGAACCAGAAGAGAGACTAAGTAACTGGGAGCTCCGGAAAATCAAACACACTCATCAAAAGACTTCACCAAAAGAGTAAAAAGGGAACTTACAGACTGGGAAAAAAATTTTGGCTAAGAAAACTCCAATCAGTGTTTAATCTCTAAAATCTACAAGATACTGCAAATCCTCAACAACAAAAAGACAAATACCCCAATTAAACAATGGGCAAAGGATATGAACACGCCAAAGAAGATATTCTGATGGCTAACAGACACATGAAGAAATGCTCACGATCATTAGCCATTAGAGAAACACAGATCAAAACTACAATGAGATACCATCTCACCCCAACAAGGCTAGCATTAATCCAAAAGCACAAAACAATAAATGCTAGAGAGGTTGTGGAGAGACTGGAACACTTATACACTGTTGGTCAGAATGTAAAATGCTACAAAGACTTTGGAAATCTATTTGGCGCTTCCTTAAAAAGCTAGAAATAGAAGTACCATACCATCCAGCTATCCTGCTCCTTGGAATATATCCTAGACAAATAAGAGCCATCACACGAATAGATATATGCACACCTATGTTCACTGCAGCACTGTTCAGAATAGCAAAAAGATGGAAACAACCTAGGTGCCCATCAATTGACAAACGGATAAAGAAATTATGGTATATCCACACAATGGACTACTACACAATGATAAAACTGATGAAGCCGTGAAACATCTTATAACACGGAGGAATCTGTAGGGCATTATGCTGAGTTAATTTAGTCAGTCACAGAAGGACAAATATTATATAAGACCACTATTATAAGAACTCAAGAAAAGGTTTAAACAGAGAAGAAAACATTCTTTGATTGTTACAAGGGTGGGAAGGGAGGGTGAGGGTTATTTACTAACTAGATAATAAATAAGAATTATCTTAGATTAAGGGAAGGACAGCACACACTACAGGGGAAGTCAGCACAATTGGACCAAACCAAAGCTAAGAAGTTTCCTGAATACAATCAAACACTTTGAGGGACAGAGTAGCAAGGATAGGGGTCTGGGGACCATGCTTTCAGGGGACTTCTAAGTCTATTGGCATAACAAAGCTTATTAAGAAAATGTTCTGTATCCTACTTTGGTGAGTGGCATCTGGGGTCTTAAAAGCCTGCAAGCAGCCATGTAAGATGCATCAACTGGTCTCAGCCACCAAGAGTAAAGGAGAATGAAGAACACCAAGGACACATGGAAAGTATTAGCCCAAGAGACAAAAAGGGCCACATAAACCAGAAACTTCATCAGCCTGTGACCAGAAGAACTAGATGGTGCCCAGCTACCACCAATGACCACCATGACAGGGAACACACAGAGAGTCCCTGATGGAGCAGGAGAAAGGTGAGGTGCAGAACTCAAATTCTAATATGAAGACTAGACTTAGTGGTCTGAATGAGACTTGAGGAACCTAGGAAAGCATGGCCCCCGTATTGTCTATCAGCTCAGAACTAAAACAATTTCTGAGGCCAACTCTTCAGGCAGGGATTGGACTAGACTGTGGGACAGAAAGTGATACTCGTGAGGAGTGTGCTTCTTAGCTCAAGTAGATAGAAGAGACTAAATGGGCAGCTTCTGTCCAGAGGTGAGTTGGGAAGGCAGAGAGGGTTAGGAGCTGGTTGAATGGACATGAGGAATCAGGGGTGGAAAAGAGGAGTGTACTGTCACAGTATGGGGAGAGCAATTAGGGTCACATAACAATGTATGTATAAATTTTTGCATTGGAGATTAACTTGAAATGTAAACTTCATTTAAACTACAACAATAAACAAAAAAAAGAAAGATATTTACAATAGAGTCCAAAGATTCTTTCATCTTAAATATCTTAAGAATTAGTACTACAAACGTCAAAGAGCATGGACTCTAAAGCTAGATTGACCGGATTTAAATCCAAGCTTTGCACTTAGTAATTGTGTCATTTTCAACAAGCAATTTAACCGTTCTATACCTCTATGAAATGGAATTCATAATATTACTAAACTCACAGTATTGTTTTTCAGGTTAAATGAGCTAATATATGTCAAGTGATTATAACAGTGCCTGGCACACAATTAAGTGCTATATAAGCTATTATGTCTGAGTGATAATAAAACTATTGAAATGCCTGATTTAATAAAAATTCATTGCCAACATTAATAATAATAGATGTTGACAGATTCTATAACTTCTAACTATATTATAGAACAAAGTCTCATTAAAAATGGAAATTTTATACATGTCTGTGTAATGCTAAATCTGTACTAAGATAAAGGTCATTCTTATATGATAGAAAACACAGAGTCATAAAATGGTAAAGATATCATTTGGTACCATCTTGCAAAAAAAGAGGGGGAGATCAAATGTTTCTAAGGAGAAAGATGCTTTTGGCTTGAGGTGGTAAATGGAAAATACCACTGGAGGCTCTGTGGAAAATTTTATTAGTAGGCTTTTGGGTGATACTTTGACTCTGTCTAGAAATCCACATGGTCAAAAGAATTTGTAGATCTAGAGTTTTTCAAGTGTGTGCTGTCTGGAAGCCTCAGATTATGGGAAACTAGTTAATGTAATTGCCTAATATGAGTCTGAACTGATATTTACCTAAAAGTATAGGTCACTAATGAGCAGGTAAAAGAGAATCCATTTATTCCAAAATTTCCTAAGACTTTGAATTTTTGAAATTACGAACATGGTAAGAGAGGAATTATTGCTAGTGGCAGAAAAATTAAGAAGAAAGCAAGCTAAATGTAGGGATTTTTTTCTAATCAAATATATTTTTTCTCATTCCTCTCGTGTTCATGTAAATAATAAATGCTGTACAAAATGTCTAAAGTTTCAAACAGATGCTATAAAGCAAATTATAACAACAAAAACAAAAAACTTGATTTTTTTTTTAGAGTGCAGGATTTCTCTGCATTTACCCGTACTCCTAGCAATTCAGTAGACAATTTAAGATAATTTTAAATATTAGCCTTCCTTTTTAAAAGCAAGGCTATTTTTTTTCTTCATTGCTTTTTTGTTTTCAATTGTTTACTGAATGCATAATACGCTTTTGAATTATTTAGCATAGAAGGGACTTGTAGAAGGCTCTAGAGAAAATGCCTGTGGGACAGTACACTGCATCCCTATTTTATCCACCATTGCACGGAACATCTATAAATGGCCCTAGTGCTTACACAGTGCTATAGGGCTCATTCCCATTATCCCTGAGCTGTGGTTACTCAAATGCTCTGCTAATCGGTCTGTGCTCTAACATGCTCTGGAGGAAAATCTAAATGTTCCCACAAAGTCAAGTGAAGTCCCACTAATGAAATTAAGCAAAGGGAATAAAACGTGTTTTTGTCAATTTAGGCCCCTTAAGCTACACGTTGGAAGGTAGTGTACATGGATTATTCAGTAGAAAAGATTTTAATTAGTGTTACTTTACACTTACTATGTAAAGGGCAAAAATAATCAAAACAGTCCATCAGGCTTGTTTAATGTGTAACTAAGCAAGTTTTAAACAACCTAGGTTCCCATCTCTTATCCATTTGAAAACTACTTGAAAGTAAATTTAAGGCAAGTCACAAGGATTGATTAATGAAGCTCTTTCAGAGGAAACATTCTCTCATTCCTTTAATACTCATAATTAGAAATACTTTTCTCAAAACTAAGCTTCAGAGGAGGCGGAGCAAGAAGGTGAAGTGAGTGGAGGCTCCCATTTACTCCTCCAGCAACTAACTCACTAAACAACGAATAAAAAGCAGCACAGACTGAGACCACGGAATTCCAGACAGCAGCTAAGGTATTGGAGTTTCAGGGTGAGTCTAGAAGCGAGGGAGAGGAGGAGTGGGAATGGCACAAAAGCTGAGAAAACTTACCCACTAACATTGGAAGCACTCACACATTGCAGCCATTTGGGGATGGGGTGGGTAACACTCAAATCAGAGAACACAGAACAGGAGTTAATCTGAGGAAGCTCTAGCCTGTATTTTTTTTTTTTTTTAGGCAGCACATTTTGGGCATGGGAGTTCTCAGGCCATGGAGTTGGAAGGGGGTGATGGTTGATCACGGCACTGTGAGAGAGTGCTGTTGAATCTCCCTGAGGGAGGCCCGAGACAAATGGGCACAAGGACCGGGAGGAACAGCAAGGGCAGCATGGTGAGGGGAATACTTCAGACTGATGGGGTGACACAGAAGGAAATAGCCCACAGGGGGACATTGTGGGTGAGCTTGTTTAGGGGTGCCTGTGAGGGAAAGACATAGACAGCCCCTTACCTTCGCCCAGGAAAGTCAAGCCTTATCACTTATATCAGTGTCTGTGATCACTAAATCCCCTCCTCCCATGCATGTGTATTGAATTCCAGAGATCAAGCATCCAGAACTGAATCAACGGTGAAAAAAAACTAAGTATAACAGTACCCTCTAGTTTTTCTCAGGAGGAGATACCAAACTCACTGCTGCTGGATCAATTCTGACTCATAGTGACCCTGCGGTACTGTATAGAGCTGCCCCATGGAGTTCCCAGGGCTGTGAGTCTTTGTGGAGGTGGGCTGCCACATCGTTGTTGCAATGAGCAGCTGAAGGATGTGGGCCCCAGCCTTTCAATTGGCAGCCGGGTGCTTGGCCCCTGCACCACCAGGGAGTCCAATCAGAAAATTTTCCCACAAAACACAGACCACAAAATTTAAAGTAAAAAAAGATAACAAAATGGTCCAAGTTCAACAAAAAAATAATAAAACACACAAAATCATAACAGAAGAAGGACCAGTCAAAAGCAAAATATGAAGAAGAGGAAACTTACCCTATGGAGGCCAGAATAATACAAAGTATTCATCATTTTCAGACTATGGTGTAAAATATCTAAAGAAAGCAAAAAGCACACAGAAAACAAACTTGTGGAGATCAGGAAACAAATGGAGGATCAAAATGAGAACCTCAACATGGAAACAGAAAACACACAAAAAAGAAAAAAACAAAGAGAAGTACTGGAACTAAAGGATAAAGCAACTGAATTAGAAAAAGAAAGAGAAACACTCAACAATAGAGTCATACTGATATCAGACAAAAGAAAGAAGAAATGAACAGGGAGACAAAATAACTGAACTTATCAAGTCTCAAGAGAAACAAGAAAAGAACAAAGAAAAGCAAACAAACCCAAAAGGAAATATGGGATTCAATTAAGAAATCTAACATTAGAATTATTGGAATCCTACAGCAACATGACAACAATAAAGGCATAGAAATGATTTTCTAAGCGAGAATTTCCCAGATCTGAACAGAGAACCAAGACTTCAAGGAGCTACATGAATTCCAATTACAACAGACACAAAAAGATCAACTCCACACCATACTCTAATAAAATTCTTGAAAATGAAAGACAAGGAGAGAGTCCTAAAAGCAACAAGAGAAAAACACAATACAACATACCAAGGGGCTTTCATAAGAATCAGAGTGGATTTCTTCCCAGAAACTCTAGAGGCCAGAAGACAATGGACTGACATATACAAAATACTGAAAGAAAACAATAGCCAACCAAGAATTCTTTACCCAGCAAAGCTGTCATTCAGAAATGAGAGAGAAATCAAGACAGTCCCAAACAATCAGAAACTCTGGGAATTTGCCACTGCCAGACCAGTTCTGCAAGTATTACTCAAGGGAGTACTCCACATGCAAAGGCAAGAGCATTAAGTAAATACTCGTACCTATACACAGGAAAGGAAACCCTGGTGGTATAGCGGTTAAGGGCTATGTCTGCTAACCAAAAGGTCAGCAGTCCAAATCCACCAGGCACTCCTTGGAAACTCTATGGGGCAATTCTACTCTGTCCTATATGGTCTCTATGAGTAGGAATCGACTCAACAGCAATGGGTTTTGGGTTTTTTTGGTTATATACAGGGGAAAAAATAAGAAAAAGAGCAAGAGCTCCAAAAAAAAACACAACAACACGGGCAATAATAAGGACCAAGTATATGATATTTTCAGGGAATAAACTCAATACTTGAATCCTGCAAACAATACAACATCAAGTTTGTAAGAAATAAGTACAAAGTAAACGTACTGCATATAGATTGTATATTGATGTTAATGGAGACACACTAACAGAAATGGGGGAGGAAGGAGCATATCAGAAACAGATTTATTATGTCAAGCTTGTATGTTAACTGTTGTTCATATGTTAAACGTTGTTGCCATTGTAAGTGGTGTAATGTAACATATGTGGTAACCACTAAGAAATCACCAAGAAAGCAGAAAGCAGCCAAATACAAACAAAAACAGAAAAATCAGAAGTTCGTACAAAGGTATGAAACAATAAAAAACAAAAATAGGAAAACGACGAAGGTAGTCAATTCATTTTCAGTAATAATCTTAAATGTAAATGGTGTAAATGCCCCTTGCAAAAGGCAGAGAGTGGCAGAATGGAGGAAAAAAAAAATGACCCATTCTTTTGCTGTCTACAAGAAACACACCTTAGACTTAAGGATGCAAATAGATTGAAAATAAAAGGATGCAAAAAATATTCCATGCCACTGGTAAACAAAAAACAACAGGAGTGGCCACACTGGTATCAGATAAAATAGACTTTAAATCAAAATCTGTTATAAGAGATAAAGAAGAACATTATGTAATAATAAAAGGGTCAATCCAGCAAAAAGACATAACAATTATATATGTACCTAACAGCAATGCACCAAAATACATGAAAGAAACACTGACTAATATGAAAAGAGAAATAGACAACACCACCATAATAATAGGGAACTTCAACATATCACTTTCAATTATAGACAGAACATCTAAAAAGATCGCTAAGGACACTGAGAACTTAAAACCATAAGCCAAATGGATTTGACAGACATATATAGAACATTACACCGAGCATCAGAACAGTACACATTCTTCTCCAGCACACATAGACCATGTGCTAGGACACAAAACATGCCTCAACAAATTTAAAAAGATTAAAATCATACAAAACATCTTCTTTGACCATAATGGTATGAAGATAGAAATCAACAACAGGAAAAACAAAGAAAAAAAAATACAAGGAAACTAAATAGTACAATATTAAAAACTATTAGGTAATAGGAGAAATCAAAAGTGAAATTTAAAAATTCCTAGAATCAAAGGAAAATGAAAACACAACATTTTGAAACACAGCAAATGCAGTACTCAGAGGGAAATTTATAGCAATAAATGCCTACATTAAAAAAGAAGAAAGATCCAAAATCACTAACTTAAAATGACAGTTTCAACAAATAGAAAATGAAGAGCAAAAGAACCCAAAAGCTACCAGAAAAAGGGAAATAATAAAGGTCAGGACAGAAATAAACGAAATGGAAAATATAAAAACAATAGAAAGAATCAACAAAACCAGAAGTTAGTTCTTTGAAAGGATCAATAAAATAGACAAACCACTGGCTAGACTGACAAAAGAAAAAAAAACAGAAGAGGCAAATAACTAAATTAAGAAATGAAATTGGTGACATTACAACCAATCCAACAGAGATGAAGATCATAACTGATTACAATGAAAAACTGGACTCTAACAAATCTTAAACCCTAGATGAAATTCCTAGAAATTACACTACCTACACAAACTAACACAGAGGTAAAAAATTTAAACACACTCATTACAAAAGAACAGACTGAAGATGTCAAAAAAAAACTGCCAACAAAAAGAAGCCCAGGACCAGATGACTACACTACAGATTCTACCAAACATTCAGAGAAGAGTCAACACCAATCCTACTCAATCTCTTCAAAAACATAAAAGAGGAAGGAATGCTACCAAATTCTTCCTATGAAGCCAGCACAACCCTGCTACCTAAACCAGGCAAAGACATCACAAAAAAAAAAAAAAAAAGAAGAAGAAGAAGATTACAGACCAATATTCCTCATGACCACAGACGCAAAATATTTCAACAAAATTCTAGCCAACAGACTCTAGCAACATATCAAAAAATTATACACCATGATCAAGTGGGATTCATTCCAGGATTACAAGGTTGGTTCAACAGCAGAAAATCATCAATCAGTGTAATCCACCACATAAATTAAACAAAGGAAAAGAAGCATATGATCATATCAATTGATGCAGAAAAGGCATTTGATAAAATTCAACACCCTTTCCTGATAAAAACTGTCAGCAAAATAGGAATAGAAGGGAAATTTCTCAACATAACTAAGGGCATATATGCAAAACCAAAAACTAAAATTACACTGAACGGAGAAAGGCTGAGAGCCTTCCCTTTGAGAATGGGAATGAGACAAGGACGCACATCACCACTACTCTTATTCAACACTGTACTGGAGGTCCTCGCCAGAACAATAAGACAAACGAGAAATAAAAGGTATCCAAATCGGAAAGGAAGAAGCAAAACTATCTCTATTTTCAGATGACATGATCCTATACATAGAAGAGTAAAGATTCCACAAGAAAACAGCTGGAACTAACAGAAGAATTTAGTAACTTTGCAGAGTACAAGACCAACATGCAAAAATCAGTTGAGTCCCTCTACACTAACAAAGAGTACTCCAAGAAAGAAATCAAGAAAATAATCCCATTTACAACAGCCCCAAATTGATAAAATACCTAGGATTTAACCTAACTAGGGACATAAAAGACTTACACAAAGAAAATTATAAAACACTACTACAAAAGAATAAAAGAGACCTACAAAAATGGTAAGACATTCTGTGCTCGTGGATTGGAAAATTTAATGTAGTGAAAAGTGTCAATCCTACCTAAAGCAATCTACAGATGCAATGCAATCCCGGTACAAATACCAACAACATTCTTTACTAAAAGGGAAAAACTAATGACCAACTTCATATGGAAAGGAAAGAAACCCCAAACAGCCTAAGCAATATTGAAGAAAAAGAACAAAGCAGGAGGCCACACACTCCCAATATCAAAACATAGTTTACACCCACCATAATCAAAACAGCCTGGTACTGGTTCAACAATAGACACATAGACCGGTGGAACAGAACTGAAAACTCAGAATTAAACTCAGTGATCTATGGACAACTGCTTGTCACAAGGAGTCAAAGTCCATTCAGTGTGGCAGAAATGTTCACTTTAATAAATGATGCTGGCAAATTGGATATCCACCTACAGAAAAATAAAACAGGACCCATACCTCACACCATATAAAAAACTAACTCAAAATGGATCAAAGACCTAAATGTTAAACCTAAAACCATAAAATTCCTGGGAGACAACACAGGGAGAAAACCATGGGACCTAATCTTTTGTAAAAATACGATAACAAACATTACAACAAATGCACGAATAGAAAAAGACAAAATAGATAAATGGAACCTCATAAAAATAAAAAACTTATGCTCATCAAAAAGACTTTATTAAAAGAGTAAGTAGACAACCTACAGACTGGGAAAAACTCTTTGGAAACAACTTAATTTATAAGGGTCTAATCTCTAAAATCTAGAGAAAGCAGGACTCGGGCAGACATGGCTGTGGCAGCATTTTTGTCCATTTCCCACTTTTGCCCTTTGGAATATATGCTGAATAAAACTTTCTTTTTGCTTTACTAAACTTTGTGATGTTTTTTCCCCTGCAGCAGTTCATGGCATAGTTGTCAAGGATTTCTGAAGGTATGAATCCAGTCAAACTTGAGGAGACCTGGACTGTGGAGTAGAAGCTAGCAAAGAGAGTTCCTATCTTCTGGACCCACGTGTTCCCACTCCACGTCCCTTTGACACCGACGGGGTGAGTGCTCTCGGAAAACAAGCTTTTGCTTATCCTTTTTTTTTTCTTTCTCATGTTTTCGTAAATTCTGTTTTGCATATTTGAAAAACCAGTCGTTTGATTAAGGAGAATCTTTCTTAGATTTTTGCTTTATCATTTGGTTAAGGGTGACATTTAGTAACTCTTTAAGGGTACTGCAGTTTAGTTCTAGATCGGGCGTTCGAAACATTAAAGAGCTAATTCTATTTTCAAAGAGCTTTGAATCACTATAAGTCACAAAATTCGGGCCTTTTTGTGGCTCACAGAAAACCTGGAAAATAGTGCTATGTTTTGCCAAATTTGCAGGGGGAGGTGGCAGCTCCTAATCTGTGTTATGAAATTTGCAGAGAGAGGTAGCAGCTATTGCCTACTTTGCCAAATTCTCAGGGGGAGGTGGTGGCTCCTGACCTGTGTTATGAAATTTAAGAGAGAAGCTGAGGCCGATGGCACGCCTACCATATTGAATAAGCAAGAGGTGGTGCCTGCCATTCCTTGCATGTAAGCTATCTCCTTATTAGGTAATGTAGGAACTAACCCCGTCTTTAAGGTATCTCCTTATTTAGGTATACTTCCGGTTCTGGCTCAGTTAAGAAAAACAAGAGACTGGGGTCTCAAGACCAATTGAAACTAATCTGGAACCAGGTTTGGCCCACGTGACATGCGCAGTACCAATAATCCTGTCCCTTGGATGAACTATTGATGTCAGAGGCCGAAAAATACACCCGTCTAGTCCCCGAATGTGGGCAAAACGCCATCTTTGTGGCCCCCCCTTAGACTGAGCAGGAGCAGAAGATCGGACCACTCCAGGAAAGCCTGGGCTAAACCAATCAGCAGGCTGACTCCACCTTGGGGCATCCCTGAAGACCACAGACCCAATTTTACTCTACCCATATAAACCCCTTGGGCCATTGTTCCGGGAGCACCTTGGCGACACAAGTCCCGGTGGGCTCCTTTACTTGGCCAACTAAATAAAGCTGCTTCTTCCACTTTCACCTCTTCCTATCTTTCTAGCCGCAACAACCAGACATGAAAGTGTCCGTTTACAAAGTGGTAGTTTCGTACCTTTTTTTTTTTTTTGATACAGTTTCTCAATAAAGAATCACAATGTTAAAATTAAAATCATCAGTAGATACTTTAAACTACTTTCCAATTTGAAGAACTAGTCTATTTAAGGTCTAAAATAAGAGACTAGGTCTCTAGCCAGCAGAATGAAGTTCAAAAAGAAGGAAACCAAAAGCTTGAAACTTAGAACGTAACATGTTTGATAAATGTACTGAGACACTGGTTTGGGGTTCATATTTAAAAACACTATAAACTGAATATACTAGAAGTAATTTGGAAATTCAGTGACCACTTTGGGAAAACGAGCTTTCATTTGTATTGTCTTTTCTTTCCTCTTTAGGGAAATTTACTTGATGCTCAGGTTTTGTCAAAAGGTCTAATATTCTTCCATCTGAGGCTCTGACAATAAGTTTTATCTAGAACCTGTTTTTTCCATTGAATTAAGTCGATCTTATGAAAAACTGCTATAAACACTTTAAGAAATTAGGATCCCCATATCCTTGTTTTGTGTGGTATAGTTCAGTGAGTTTATGTGGTCTTTCTGTCTCCTTTTGTCCTGAAACAGCTTGCTTCTGGTCTAAAGCATTGTTTCTGTCTTGTATCAGGTTGGAGGTTATGGCTGAGAATTGCTGTTTTTTGTAAGGCTAGTCATAGAACCTCAGTTATTTCTTCATCCAGAAAAAACTGCATCTTGTGTCCATCTTATGATTTAGACTTTTAAAAGCTACTTGGACAAACTTTATAAATTGGTCTATTTAAAAAGTACACTAAGATCTTTATGTTCTATACTATGTCAATCTTAAAAGGAAAACCTTTCTAAGTAACCTAAGCTAGATATTATATGAAATGTGTTTTATTTAAGGAAAAAGAATAGTTTTGTCTTAAAGTAAAAGTACCAGTTCCAGAATAGTAAAGAGAAAGAAATTAGTTATCTTTTGCCCTTCAAAATGCCTAGGTCAACTTAAACATATGTAAATGAATTGGGATGACAACACCACCTCCAGTCTTGCTAGACAAGAGTTGATGGATTCATTTACAAAATTGCTAAAGACGTTTGGTATTTACTGGGTAGACAGTCATTCAAAATACTTCCATCAATTTAAACATATGTAAATGTCTTCCATAAGTCAAGAGAGTGAGGGTGGGGCAAGATCAGGTCATCTCAGCCCCCAGCCCCAAGTCTCCAAGGTTGTATAGCTCCAGGGAAGCTTTTGAAAGACCCCTTCCAACTAGGTGAGGACCCTTTTTTTTGAGACAAAAGAAAAGAAAAATTACTGCTTTGCTATAGTTACCAGAAATTGGGTGGATCCTAGTTAGGACAGAACTGTAAACAAGTTCTGTCTATTACAGGGGAACTCTAAGAAGTCAAACAATAGAAATCACAATGAGACCCGCCTGAAGCAGCCTGGAAAAATGTTTCCACTCCAAGCCAGAGACTTAAACTTATATCCATATCAACTAATTGGTCAATTGAGCAGAGACTGATTTCCAAAGCCAGTTGATAAAATTTTAAGGGCAAAATCAGATTGGGAAAAATACGAGAAATAGTAAAAGTTGAAAGAAAACTTGGAATGTTTAATAGACTTTTCTTTCAACAACAGTTATGTTTTATGATATACAGGCTTAAAATAATTCCAAAGATATTTTAGGTAACTTACAGATAATAAATTGACTTAATAGATACTCATCAAAATTTAAGTTCATATACTTCATCTTTTTATGCCACGAGGAAGAATGTATATATATATTTAAGTCTGCTAATGAGTGTGTTCATTTTTGCCATTTAAAGGGATGCACTATAAGAGATATGCAACAAAGGCAACATTTAAGAGGTTTATTGAAAAATTATTTGATATGGTCAAGTTTTATCTGTCTGACTAAAGTTTAATGGTTTAATTTACGAGATTTTTAGGAGCTTTAATGTTAAATAATATGTATAAAACAAAGAGTCAGGTTTCTCGCTGTTAAAATAACAAAATTTTCTTTGATTTCTGAGTTAAAGGGTTAATTTATTCTTTATGTAATCTGCCTCAAAGACAGAGGTTCGGCCTCTCATTAGAGTAAGATTCCTGAGCCAAAAACCAAGTCAAATGGCTTTTAGAAAAGAAAGCTAAGGTTTTTACCTTTAAGATCTTTGGTTAAATAACTTAAATATTGTTTCACGGTGACCTATAGTCAACTGCTGACAAATCTGAAAGTTCATGGAAAGCAACAAAAATTTTTATCAAGGAAAAGTGCTAAAAAGTTTCATGTAATAAATTACATGGAATGTGTTGTCAAAATCAAGAGAAGTACCTGATTCTTTTGAGTTAAAATTTATGTTAGTATTTCCTCTTATGTTTTTAACTAATATTAGACAACAAATGCATAATATGTCATAATTTTATTATTTCTTTATTGCTAACTTGGTTGTAACTTTATTATTTTGAATCTAGCATCATAAAAGCCAATACTTTGAGGAATTCACATCATTAACATGTGAAGTTTTTTTTATTAATATTCAGGTATTTAGAGATTTGATAATCTTTCTATATTCTTAGTATATCCTGACATATGGTATTTTATCTCAAGATTATTATGTACTATATCTGATGCTCTTTAAAAATACGGCTAAAGGTTACATTTAGAATTTTTCTTTGTCTAAAGTTTTTTAAACTGAATTTATTTGGCCTTTACACTGTGCTTGTAATTAATTTCTATCAGGTCTTTCACTATTAAGAATATTATTTTTATAAATTAATCATGGCCATATTAAGTTTTGTCATCTGCAGGTAAGTTTTTACTTTGCTGATTTGCTGAAAAAGTTTGACCAAAATATCTCAACAAAAGGATGGACTTATATTGGAATTGCAATAAGGACTGTGACTAGACTCAATCAAGATTTTCCAGAACTCTTACACAGAAGCTGATGGGTTCATACACTGCAGCTGATCCAGAATCATGTGGAACAGAAATTAACTACATAAGACTGAGTAAACAAAAGGAAACTATGGGTTTTATGTGGGAATATTGCTGATGTTTTAAGGTCCTACTTCCTGGATATAAGAAATTATTTTCCTTTCTCCTAAATTATCTAACTAATGGGTTTAGATATTGTAACTCTTAAATTAGAAGATCCCATTGGTAAACTTGGAAAAGTTGTAAATATCATAACCAGAGAAGTGCCTGAAATTTGAGCTATGATTTTACAAAAATAAAACAGCATTAGATTTCCTGTTAGTTCTCTCAAGGAACAGTTTTGTGCCTTAATAGATAAATGTTGCTGTATTTATATTAATACTCAATCTGCCGTTTTGCAGAATATAGTTGCTGTTGAAGTACATGAAAAGCAGTTACTGATGGTGCTTATGTATAAACAAACACCTCATGAGATTTGTTTTCTTGGTTCAAAGATCTTAGGGTCATGGTTTCATTGTTTATTTCAGACAATTGGCCTAATATTATTGTCAGTGTTTATATTCTACTTCCTAGTTTGCTGTATGGTGCCTGGGATCTTAAAAACCAGATGATGCCCAATAACCCTTTGTTGAGCATTTCTGATAAAAGATTCTATAGCAAGATCATGATTCAAAGGAAAGAATGATAAAAGAGTTGTATGTAATTCTCCTGGAATCCAGATTTCTGGCTTTCATGGAGGTTAGGGTAACCCACACAGGCTACTGCCTTTGGATCTCCCTTTGAACCTCGAGCTTTGAGAAAACAGTGGTTCCCAAAGCCACTTTGAGTCAAACAATGGTCCCGATAAACTAGTAAGACCATTTTGCTCTGGGCATTGTGCTTTTTTTTTTTTTTTTTTTTTTTTTTTTTAAGAATTCAGTCTGTTTTAGGAAATTAACTTCAAAGATCAGATTGAGAGTTATGTTTAGGTTAAATCAGTAATTAGTTTAATCAGTCTTTAAGACAGTGTCTGTATAAAATACATGTCTAATGTTTATAATCAAAGTATCACCCTCTTACTATACAGTAAATTATGTATCTTAAAGAAACCAGGTTCTCAGAGGAGATTGATCTCACGGTTGAGACTCCACTTTGTCTTAGGTTCCACTTCTGCTTCTGAGAAAGTGACCCATGATGTTAATAGGTAAACCAAGGAGGTGTAGCTTGCCCTCAGGAAGAACACTTAGTATGTTTTAAAGAGATTAATTGAAGATCTTCAACAGAAGAGGTCCATCCTGTATTGTCTTGCTAATCATGAATTCTCTAATGGAAACTTTTTAGTTGTCACAGGTAAATTTTTCTATATTTTCTGTTTCTTCTAGACAAACTTTGTGTGCTCCTTATGGATATATATTTCTCTATGATAGATCTAACTATACTAATTTAGATGATCCCCTTCCAACTGATAGTGAATTTACGAGGGCAATAGCTTGTTGACAAATGTGTGGGCAATGCACTTTGGGAACTTTAGGATTACCTTTAGATATTCATAGTAATGATGCTAGTAAATACTGAAAATGTAACGTTAAACTTGTAAAATGAAAGTCAGAAGAAAATCCTTTGGTCCAACACTCAGGGTATGGTTGGTAGTTTTATAGTTCCTACTTATGGTATAGTTGAATTGGAGAAATCTTTAATAAATTTGTCAAATCGCTGTGGGACAAATAGCAGATACAGTTGCTAGTGGGATGGAATCACAATGGCGAGCTCTGAGCTCATAAGCCAAGGTTACATGAGATAACAAAATAACCTTAGATTTTTATTATTAGTCCAAAAAAGTATAATCTGTGATGTAGACAAGATATACATAGAATTAGACAGCAACCTACTTGGTTACACACTGTAACACCCTTACAAACACCAGATTTGTTTGGTTGGTTACCATCAGGAATAAGTACATCCTGATAGTATTAGGCATAATAAAATTTATCTTTTATTGTCTTCTACACTTAAAAAGCAAAAGAAGGCCTCAGGCTAAAATGTTGATGTACAGTGAGTCTGCTCACTCCCGACAATGCACTTGATGAGAACATCGTTCTTACTTAAGATCCTGGTGAAGAACCAGATGGTATCCAGTGGAAAAACAGCACCATGAGTTTAAAGAGTCTGCAATGGTCGCCATCTAGGAGCAAGACTAAGTCCAGGTATTGATCATCGATGTGTTCTCTCTAATCTCCAATCAAAAGGATGGAATAATTTAGTAAATAATATTGGAATTATTATTCCCTATCCTTGAGCATAGAGAATGTGACTCAGCTGGAGGTGGGCTCATAAGAGCTCACAAGGACTCACAAGGATACATCAACTGGGCCCTGAGATATAAAGGCAATAGCTACGATAATCTTAGAAAATCCTATCTTTTAGGGAAATTTTCACATAAAGCCGATCAAACACAACAACAAAAGACTTTCCACTCTTATCTTTTTCTATTAACATTTAGTGAATAGGAATTTGTTGGACCAATGAATACCCTCCTGACTTTCATAACTGAAATCTGTACCAATGATTGTTAAGAAAGATGATTCAAAATGTAAGATTACAATTTCTAGCCAATCAGTGAAAAAGTGATGCTTTCAATGATTCTACCCATTTTGTGATGTTGATATATACTGATGATTTTGTAATATTCTTTGGACTCAGGCAAACATAACTGTGGCAGCATGCTTGTCCGTTTTCCCATTCTTGCCTATTCTGTAATATTCTTTGGACTTGGGCAGACATGGCTGTGGCAGCATGCCTGTCTGTTTTCCCATTCTTACCTATTCTGTAATATTCTTTGGACTTGGGCAGACATGCCTCTGGCAACATGCTTGTCCGCCTCCCAGTTTTGTCCTTTTGAATATATGCCAAATAAAACTTTCTTTTTACTTTAACAAAAAAAAAAACATATAGCATTAATTCAGATGAGATGTTAAAAAGGTTCTGAACTTGGGAAGAGGAATCAGGAATATATAAAAAAGCTAAATTATGAGAAACAAGACAGATGCAGATAGGTTTTGTAATTTGCTGAAGGATGTAGGGTTGTATGAGAGAGTATAGTTAAAACACACACACACACACACACACACACACACACACACACACACACACACACTAGAATTTACCACTGTTTTAATGGTTTTCTATTATGCATTACTATCATGTATACTATCCACTACTTGTCTGTTTGTCGTACTGTGGTGGTTTGCGTGTTGCTGTCAAGCTGGAAGCTATTCCACTGGTATTTCAAATAGCAGAAGGGTCACTAATGGTGGACAGGTTTCAGCGGAGCTTCCAGACTAAGGCTAGGAAGAAGGACCTGCCGGTTTACTTCTGAAAAAATTGGCCAATGAAAACTTTATGAATAACAGCGGAACACTGTCTGACACAGTGTTGGAAGATGAACCCCTCAGGTTGGTGGTTACCAGGGAGAGTAGGGAGATGGGGAAAGGATGCTTTAAATCATAGAGACTTGTTTTGTGTCTGTGTGTTTGTGTGTGTGATGGGGAAAGTGGCACCAAATGTGGATGTAATGAGTACAGCACAACCAAAGTAAAAACAACTATTTGAACACATATACATGAGGATCGCAAACTGGTATACGAGTAGGTAAAGGTGTGTACATAGTTGAGAACAGACAGAAGTATCTATGTTGTTGTTGCTATTAGGTGCCATCATGTCAGTTCCTACTCGTTGCGACCCTATGTAAAACAGAAGGTAACAGTGCCCGGTCCTGTGTCATCCTCACAAACGTAGCTATGTTTGAGCCCCTTGTTGCAGCCACTGTGTCAATTCATCTCATTGACAGTTTTTCACTTTTTTGCTGACTTCTACCTTTACAAAGCATGATGTCTTTCTCCAGGGACTGGTCCCTCCAGTATCTATACCAAAAAAACCCTTTGCTGTCAAGTGGATTCCAACAGAATGTGAGAAAAACATGGAGACAAACTCAAATTCTTATTTAAAAAAAAAAGAAGCCTGACAAAATGGAACAGTAGAGAACAGAGGACTCCCTGAAACAATCACCTGCAGACAGTCGTTAAACCTAGAACCGAGCCTATCCCCTTTAGCAAAATAGCACAGTGGCACACAAAATAAAGGATATTACCTGTAAAATCAGTGCCCTACTTAAAAACCATCAGTATGAGACAGAAAGGTCAACAATTACTCAAAAGCAAAGATGAGAAGATAAGGGGGCAGGGAAACTAGAGTACTGGAAAAGGAACAAACTGAACACAGCTAAAAAGACTGTTGACACATTGTGATAAATGAAACTGTCACTTAACAATTTGTGTGGAAATTGTCAAATGGGAACCTAACTTCTTGTGTAAACTTTCACCAAAACTCAATAAAATATTATTTTAAAAAAACAAACCAAAATTCTTTCTTTTTCTTTCTATTTCTTTCTCTTGCTGATAGTGTTCTCTTTTCTTGGTTCTTCACTGTTTAAGTCCTGGTTGTGGAGTTTAAAGTTCATTTGGAAAAAAAAAAAAAAAAACAATTTCCAAAATCTATGGTGAGCACATAATAAAGAAGAAAAATACAAATATTTTTACTCTGCCTTGATATAGATTCTAACCAGCTTCTATTAATGTAATTGCTTTAATGGACAATTGTCTACAGCTTGTAAACTTGAAGTTACACATCGCTCTTTCACTGCAGTGCCCAAAACATTATTGATTCAAATATTGTCTCTAGAAATGAAGATAATCCTTTTTTGAAACTTCGAATTTAATTTATAGACTGTGTGTAAGTGACAGTAGGTCAGTGCTGCCATCAGCTGAACACCAACTGACCTTGACAGCTCTGACATTTTAAACAGGCAATTGGTAGTGATTGACTCACCAGAGAACAGCTCATTATTTATAGTGCTATCTCTTACTGAAATGACTTGATTCTGACCTGAGTAATTTTCATCTGCACCTGAGCAGTGTTGAATTACAGACCCCTACTGAATTTAAAAGTAATTTGTTCCTTTGTATTCCCTAATTTTATGCCTTTCATTTTTCCAGGCTCCCTGAAGGGTTTGTATCCTCTCCTGTGGACTGTATCCTATCTAGACTGCCCCAGTGGAAAATACTGCTGGTACTTGCACTTCTCTTAGGTCCATATTGTCCAAAACTCTATTCCCGTAGATAGGAATTCTCCATAATATTTTAAAAGAGAGAGGGCCAGAACACCAGGGGCTGTCTGAGGAAGGCATTTATCACCTGCCCATGATAAATTTAAAAAGCAATATCTCATACATGAATGCATAAAAAATGGGTTTATTATCCATGAAATTTAATAAGTGTTATGGATTGAATTGTATCAGCCCAAAAATATGTGTTTTAAATCCTAACCTCTATGCCTGTGGTTATAACCCGGTTTGGGAATGGGTTTTCATTGCTAGGATTAGTGTACAGTGTGTCTTGAGTCAATCTCTTCAAAATATAAAAGGAGGAGTTTAAGGAAGCAGAGATTGGGGAAGAGAGATGCCAAGCTACATGAAGATTGCCCATGAGCAGAAGCTGAATAGACAAGGACCTTCCTCAAGAGCTGACACAGGGAGAAAGCCTTCCCCTAGAGCCAGCACTATGAATTCGGATATCCAGCCTCCTAAACTGTGAGAAAATAAATTTCTGTTTGATAAATCCATCCACTTGTGGTATTTCTGTTATAGCAGCACTAGATAACTAAAACAATAAAGCCAAATTTCCCAGATGTAATTGAGAACTTTCCTTAATTAAAATTGGAAAATCCACCATTAGAACAAAATGTGAAAGAAAAAAAAAAACCCTTGCAATAAATATTCCCATAACAATATTCCCCTGACAGATTTCGGATCCAATAGAATGTCTCTTGATCAACTACATCTTGCTCCATACTTAAATCATAATTATCATTACATAAATAGTTTCATCCTCATCTCCTCCAATGTTTAAGTGCCGAATAAACTTAGATTCTTCTTGGGAGGTCAGCACATATCCTTGCTTTTGGAAAAAACAGTGTGCTTACACAAGCATTTGAAATGGAATTTCAATTAATTATATGTGACATTCCACTTGTGCTATCATCCAGTAAATGCAAAACACTTTCATATATAATCTCTCTTCAAGATCACAACACAGAGAGATGTTATTGCAAATATTCTTCCCAAGAAAGGAAACTCAGGCTAAGAGATAAAATATGACTTGACTAAATTCACAGCGCTAACATTGGCAGAGTCAAAACTAAAATCAGTCTTAAGAGGCTCTAAATTCAATGCTCTTTCATTCTTCCTTTTTTTTTTTTATGATGTACAACCTCCCACTTAAGGGCAAGTACAATCTTATGTACACTGAGATTTTCAGGAAATAGTAATCATTGTGAGAACAATAACTATGACACTACTCTCAACACTCCACCACAACCTCAGACACAGGCATGCACATGTTCTCGCACACAAATACACACACCATTATAAGGAGCCTAAAGATTGATTATTACTAAGTATTAAATTTCTTGCGAAGGTTAAAATATGACTAAAGTACAGTAAAAATGTAGCATGATAAAAGCAATTGAGTAAAAAGTAAATGACAATAGACCAAACCCGTTGCCGTCCAGTTGATTCTGACTCATAGCAACCTTAAGGACAGAAGAGAGCTGCTGGTGGATTCGAACTGCCCACCTTTTGGTGAGCAGTCATAGCTCTTAAGTACTGCAGCACCAGGGCTCCAAACGACAAAAGTAAGAGAAAAATCAGAGTAGGGAGGTGAAAACCAGTATCCTTCTAATTAACTACAACTATGAATGAATAAACCAACAAATTTAGCCTCAGATATGCCTGAGAATTAATCAGATATATTCAGACACATTCTCTCTAGTGTTACGTTTGTATTTTATTTTCCGATCTTGGTGGAGTTAAAAAGCCTGTTAAAAAGAGTTAAAGAAGCTTGGATGATTCCACATTGGGCTTCCTCCCACCCTACATTTGAAATTTCTATTTCCTTTGATCTCATTAGAGCCCAGGTGGCACAGTGGTTAAGAGCTTGGCTGCTAACCAAAAGATCAGCAGTTAGAATCCACCAGCCACTCCTTGGAAAACTTATGGGGCAATTCCACTCGGTCCTGTACAGTCACTATGAGTCGGAATCTCCTCCACAGAAATGGGTCTCGGGTTTTCACTGATCTCATTTGGTATGCACAAACATTTTTGCCTGCATGCTCAGAACTTTTAGTTCAGACTTTAAAGAAAACCAAAACCAAACCTGCCGTCAAGTCGATTCCAAATCATAGCAACCGTATAGGAGAGAGTAGAACTGCCAGTAGGGTTTTCAAGGAGCAGCTAGTGGATTCAAACTACAGACCTTTTGGTTAGCAGCCGAAGGCTTAACCACTATGCCACCAGGGCTCCCACAAGCCCTTCTTAAATGTTTCTCCTTTGGGGTGTTCTTTCCATTCTGCTTTAACATGAACTGACTGTATACCAAAATATATGAAAGAAACTTTGCTTTGTTTGTCTCTCTCTCCCCTCTTTATCTCTTAAAAACCTCCCAGCTTCCCTCTGTCTGGCGGAACACATCTCACTGAGACTGCTGCCAGTTCATGAATCTTTTCTGAAACGAAATAAACTCTAAAATTTGGTTTTTTTGCCAGAATTTTTTCTTAACACTACAAAGCATTTAATTCCAGATATAAATGGTAACTCTCTCTCTCTCTTTTTTTTTTTTTTTTTTTTTTTTGATGACCAGGTCACTGGGACAAAGTTTAATGCTTAATTACATTCAGTAGATGCCACCTCTCCTCCCTCCCACCCACACCCAATATAAGTTTAGGAACAAACTTTGTACTCGATTCTTTGTGTTCTTATTTGTTAATACATCAAAGAATTCTTAAAAAAAAAATAACACAGCAAGGAAATTGTAATTTTGAATTCAATCTTTTACTAACAAAAAGGAACTTAAAGATAGGTCTTTGACTTGCTAGAAATATCCTGATAAGGACTTCAGTTCTCTGTGTGGTTGACAGTAGTAGACCAACAAAAGTTTGTATGTTTACTGAAAGAAATATATGAACTTCAAGAATTTTAGAAAATGTTTTTTTTTTAATATAAATATTAGTTTATTAATGGTACACTACTTTCCCTGATTAATATGAGTTTGGAAGAATATCTAATTACAATTTAATTTATACTTTTGAAATACACGCATTTCATAAGAGATATTCCTATAAGTTTATGTCATATAAATTTAGCTCCATCATTGTACAATGTGAGCCCTGGTGTCACAATGGTTAAAGTTCTTGGCTGCTAAACAAAATGTCAGCAGTTTGAACCCACCAGCCACTCTGCAGGAGAAAGCTGTGGCAGTCTGCTTCAGTAAAGATTTACAGCCTTGAAAACCCTATGGGGCAGTTCTACTTTCCTACAGGATCGCTATGAGTCAGTATTGACTTGAAGTCAATCAGGTTTCAGTTTTTTTGTTGTTTTTTTCGGTGTAAAATATATCAAGATTTTACGAAAAAAAACACAATTTTAAAATAAATAAATGTGTTGCCTCCTATTGTTATTTTATCAGAAAGCTTAGCAATTTCTTATAAATCTCTTAATATTGTTAAGTTTAAATTAGCTGTTATATTTATTGAATAAAATTTCTGAAAGTATTACTTCTGTTGGACAAAATTCTGGAAGATAATTCTAATTGTCTCTATGTTGAACATACTCTACAGACTGCATCCTGAAACCCTAAACATCAAATGAAAAGATAAAGAACTCAGCCAAGCACAAAATGGAGTGAGAAAACTGACAGAGAATGGAGAGGGAGGAGAGATTCATGCAGAGGTCCCTACCAGCTAAAACAGTGCAGATCCGCCATCCTGGACTCCTATCGGAGACCAGCAAACAGGGGGTATGAGAAAGCAGCCTCACGGAGCATCCAGCAGGAGACAAAACAACCGGTAATTTGTGATATACACTTTCCCACACCCCACCCTTCTTCACCCCGACTCGACCTCCTCTGATTCCCGCGGCCACGATGTCTTGACCTGGAAACACCGACTGCTTGGATTCCACACACCCAAACAGGCTGGCTCTCTGAGTGCTATTTGTTGGCTGCTGCTGTTGCTTTTATCTGCTTCTTTTGATTTCTTCCTTTCCTCTCACCACGTCCCCCTCCTTTTGCTCAAATACCTGACTCCGTGCGCCATCTTTGCTTCTTCCTGAGGGGCTGCAGAGTTCCGGTAATTTGTGATATACGCTCTCCCACTTCCTACCCTTCCTCACACACACTCGGCCCCCTCTGCTTCCCGCGGACACACTCTCTTGTCTGAGAAACACCAGCCCACACTAACTAGCTCTCTGAGTGCCATTTGTTGGCTGCTAGTCTTTTTTTCAGCTTCTTTTGATTTCTTCCTTACCGCTCACCACCTCGCCCTCCTTTTGCTCAAATACCTGGCTCCGTGTGCCATCTTTGCTTCTTCCTCAGGGGCTATGGAGCTCCATTTGAGTGTTGAGCTGCTTCCTGGTATGGGCTGCAATGCTGGTGGGATCCCGGGGCTTATGTTCGTTCGTTTGGTTTGAATTGTTTGTTTGTTTTCTTTTCCTTTTCTTGAGTTGGGAGCCCTTTCTGGCCAGGCGGTGATGCGGGGCAAGGAGACTTCCCCCTCGGCTTGCACACATGTGCAGAGGGATTCCTGAGGGCATTTCTTTATTTCATGTTTTTTTTTTTTTTCCTGTTTGTTTTATGTGGGCCTTGCTAGTTCTTTTTTTTAATTTAATTTTTCTATTCTTTTCCCCCTTTTCCCATTTTTTACTTTCTCCATTGCTCAGTTTCTCATCTCTCTATATCTTGCTTCTCTTTCTGTTCCCTGAATACCTGGCGTTAGATACCACTAAGCATTCCAGCCAGGCTGTACTGCAACACATGAGAGCGACTACGCCAGACCTCATAGCTGCACCGGTGGGATCCCTGGGAAATCTGTGGTTCTTTAACCTTTTTTCATTCTTTTTTATTTATTTATTCTTTTCTTTTTTTCCTCTTCCCCTTTCTATTATTCTCCATTTCATAGTCTCTCATCTCTCCACTCCAACAGCAAGCTCCCCTGGCATTCTTTTTTGTTTGCTTGTATGTTCTTGGCTCCTGTTCCTCTCTTCTCTCTCCCATATACATCTTAGCTCCACACATAACAATCTCCCCGCTACATCCTGCCTACCTGCACCGTGCGCTTGACATCACACCACCAAGCACCACAGACACGGCCTATCAGAACCGGCCCTACACTGATTACCGACCCGCTCAGGTGGCTGTATTAAGTGCCCAAACAACCGGTCCCAGTAACTCCTCTTCAGATAGACCTGTCCTGCTGTACCATATCTTAGTGACTGACCCTGCCAACTGGAGAAGGAGGCAAAAACTATTGTCCTCACAAACGAGCAAATAACAAAGAACACACAGTCTGCCTGCTCACACAGTCAAATATTTTTTTAAAAAAAGGGACCAAACAAACAAATCTACAATCAGTAAACGAGAAAAAAAAACTACTGAATGCCCTCAAGACAGCAAACAATAACAAAACATTTACAAAAACTGGACAGGATGGTTCCAATTAGGTGTTCAAACTAAAACACCAGATGACTTTCCAGGGGAAGAAAATGGACTGCAACTACCTGATAGGGAATTCAGATCTCTAATACTCAGAATTTTCCAAGAGCTGAGGCAAAAAGCTGAAAAACATGAGGAAAATATAGAGAAATTCATGGAAAATACAGCCAAAAATTGGAAGAATTCAGGAAAATAATGCAGGAACAAAATGCCAAAATAAATTCAGAACTAGAAATTATATAAAGACAACAATTAGAAATCCAAAAGATAAACAACAAGTTTTCAGAAATGGACGGTGTCATAGACAGACTCAGAAACAGATTTGAAATGGTACACGAAGGATGAGTGGAACTGAAGGCAAACACTTGGATAAACTCTCGTTCAGGAAAACTCAGAAAAAAGAACAAAGAAAAATGAAGAGACCCTGAGTGTTATGTGTGATACAATCAAAAGCAAAATTTTTCGACTGATTGGAATTCCAGAACAAGGGGAGAAAACAGAAAACACAGAGAGGATCATTGAGGAACTGCTGACAGAAAACTTCCCCAATATCATGAAAGAAGAAAAGCTGACCATCCAAGAAGATCAATAAACCGCATATAGGAGAGACACCAAAAGAAAATCACCAAGGCATATCATATTCACACTCGCCAAAACCAAAGACAAACAAAGAATCCTGAGAGCAGCTCGGGAAAAAAAAGAAGTCACATACAGAGGAGAAACAATAAGAATAAGCTCAGATTCTTCGGCAGAAACCATGCAGGCAAGAAGGCAATGGGATGACATATATAAAATCTTGAAAGAAAAAAATTGACAGCCAAGAATAATATATCCTGCAAAACTCTCGTTCAAATTCGATGGTGAAATTAGGTCATATCCAGATAAACAGAAATTAAGGGAATATGTAAAAGTCAAACCGAACTTACAAGAATAATTAAAGGGAGTTCTTCAATCTGAGGAAAAACAGCTTCAGCTCACAGGCAGAACCTAGGACGCAGGATAATACCAGCCAGATACCAATCTAGGAAATGAACTCTCGAAGAATATCAAAAATCAAAAGAAACACAACAGGGAATCACAGCAGTTAATCAGTAAATGACAACAACATCAAAACAATCAAAGAGGGAATAAACAGCATAGGTATAGAACCTTCTACTGGAGAGGAAGGCAAGGCGATACCAAGTAATACTAGACTGCTTCAAACTTAGAAAGATAAGGGTAAAATTCAAGGTAACCACAAAGAAAGTTAACAAACATACTCATTAAAAAAAAAGAGGAAAAACATAAAGCCTCAGCAAAAACAAAAGAAATGAAAAAAAAATCCACAAACAAAAGTAACTCAACACAAGAGAGTAAGAACAAAGAAAACGTCAGCAACACAAAATGACATCAACAAACTCATCTATCAATAATTACACTGAATGTAAATGGACTCAATCCATTCATAAAGAGACGGAAAGTGACAGAATGGATAACAAAACAGGATCCATCAATATGCTGTCTACAAGAAACACACCTTAGATACAAAGATGTGAATTTATTAAAAGTCAAAGGTTGGAAAAAATATGTCAAGCTAATAACTACAAAAAAAGAGCAGGAGTAACAATTCTAATCTCAGTTAAAATAGACTTTAAAACTAAATCTACAAAAAAAGACAAACAAGGACACTATATAGTGATTGAGGGGACAATCCATCATGAAGACATAACCATAATGAACATCTACGCACCCAATGACAGGGCTCCAAAATACATAAAACAAACTCTAACAACACTGAAAAGAGAAACTGACAGTTCCACAATAATAGTAGGAGACTTCAACACACCACTCTCAGTAAAGGACAGAAAAACTAAGAAGAAACTCAGCAAAGATACAGAAGACCTAAAGGGCACAATCAGCCAACTTGACTACGTTGACATATATAGAACACACCATCCAACGGCTGCAAAGTACACATTCTTTTCCAATGCACATTGAACGTTCGAAAGAATACACCACATCTTACACCACAGAGCAATCATCAACAAGATCCAAAACGTTGAGATAATTCAAAGTAACTTCTCTGACCACAATGCCATCAAGGTAGAAATTTACAAAAGAAAGAGCAAGTGAAAAAAATCAATTACGTGGAAACTGAATAATACCCTGCTTACACATCAAAGGGTAATAGAAGAAATCAGAGATGGAATTAAAAATTCCTAGAATCAAATGAGAATGAAAACACATACCAAAACCTTTGGGACACAGCAAAGGCAGTCCTCAGAAGACAATTTATAGCAATACATGCACATATCAAAAAAGAAGAAAGGGACAAAATCAAAACATTAACTACAGAACTCAAACAAACAGAAAGACACCAACAAAAAAAGCCCACAACCAACGGAAGAAACGAAATAGTGAAGATCAGAGCAGAAATAAATGAAATAGAGAACAGAAAAACAATAGAAAGGATTAACAAAACCAAAAGTTGGTTCCTTGAAAGAATCAACAAACTTGTCAAACCACTGGCCAGACTGACAAAAGAAAAACAGGAGAGGACACAAATAACCCAAATAAGAAATGAAATGGAGGACATTACCACAGATGCAACGGAAATCATAAGGATCGTAACACAATATTATGAAAATCGATATTCCAACAAATTTGAAAACCTAGAGGAAATGGATAAATTTCTAGAAACACACTACCTACCCAAACTACAACAAAGTGATGCTGAAAATCTAAACAGACCCATAACAAGAGAAGAGATCAAAAAGGTAATAAAAAACTCCCAACCAAAGAAAGCCCTGTCCCAGATGGCTTCACTGGAGAATTCTACAACACATTTACAGAAGAGCTTGTACCAGAACTACTCAAGCTATATCAGAGCATAGAAGGGGTAGCAACGCTTTCAAGTTCACTATATGCAGCCAGCATAACGCTGATACCAAAACCAGGCAAAGACATCACAAAAAAAGAAAATTACAGACCAACATCTCTCAAAATATAGATGCAAAAATTCTCAACAAAATTCTATCCCATAGAATTCAGCATAATATCAAAAAAATAATGCATTGTGAACAAGTAGGATTCATACCAGGTTTACAAGGATGGTTCAACATTAGAAAATCAATCAATGTAATCCACCACATAAATAAAAGGAAAGAAAAGAATCACATGATCATCTCAATTGACACAGAAAAGGCATTTGACAAAGTCCAACACCCATTCCTGATAAAAGCTCTCAATAAAATAGGTATAGAAGGGAAATTTCTCAACATAATAAAGGGCATCTATGCAAAACCAACAGCCAACATCATTCTTAATGGAGAGAGGCTGAAAACATTCCCCTTGAAAACAGGAACAAGACAAGGATGCCCATTATCACCACTCCTATTTAACATTGTGCTGGAAGTTCTAGCTAGAGCAATAAGGCAAGAAAAAGAAACAAAGAGCATCCAAATTGGTAATGAAGAAGTTAAACTGTCCCTGTTTGCAGATGATATGATACTATACTTAGAAAACCCTAAAGACTCCACGAGAAATCTACTGGAACTAATAGAAAGATTCAGCAGAGTAGCAGGATACAAGATAAACATTCAAAAATCAGTTGGATTCCTATACACCAGTAAGGAGAACGATGAAAAGGAAATCAGGAAAACAATACCATTTTCAATACCCCGTAAAAAGATAAAATACTTAGGAATAAATCTGACCAGGGATGTAAAAGACCTATACAAAGAAAACTACAAAACACTACTACTACAAGAAACCCGAAGGGATCTACATAAATGGAAAAACATAACATGCTTATGGATAGGCAGACTCAACCTTGTCTAAATGACAATTCTACCCAAAGCAATTTACAAATACAACGCAATCCCGATCCAAATACCAACAACATTCTTCAAAGAGATGGAAAAACTAATCATTAACTTTATATGGAAAGGAAAGAAGCCCTGAACAAGTAAAGCACTACTGAAGAAGAAGAATAAAGTTGGAGGACTCACACTACCTGCCTTCAGAACCTACTATACAGCTACAGTAGTCAAAACAGCCTGGTACTGGAACAACGACAGATACATTGATCAATGGAACAGAATTGAGAACCCAGATATAAATCCATCCACCTATGCTCACCTGATCTTCGACAAGGGCCCAAAGTCCATCAAATGGGGAAATGACAGTCTTTTTAACAAACGGTGCTGGCAAAACTGGATATCCATCTGCAAAAGAATGAAACACGACCCTTACCTCACGCCTTATACAAAAACTACTTCAAAATGGATCAAAGACCTGAATATAAAGCCTAAAACTATAAAGTTCATTGAAGAAAAAATAGGACCAACACTTCAGGCCTTAATACATGGCATTAACAGGATACAAACCATAAACATCAATGCACAAACCCCAATAGATAAGCCAGATAACTGGGATCTTCTAAAAATCAAACACCTATGCTCTTCAAAAGACTTCACCAAAAGAGTAAAAAGAGAACCTACAGACTGGGAAAAAATTTTTGGAAACTACACGTCAGAGAAAGGTCTAATCTCCATAATCTAACAGAAAATCCAACACCTCTACAACAAAGACAAATAATCCTATTAAAAAATGGGCAAAGGAAATGAACAGACACTTCACCAAAGAAGACATTCAAGCTGCCAACAGACACATGAGGAAATGCTCCCGATCACTAGCCATTAGAAAATGCAAATTAAAACCACAATAAGAGACCATCTCACCCTAGCATTACTGGCAGGAATCAAAAATACTGGAAATAACAAATGTTGGAGTGGCTGCCGGGAGATTGGAACTCTTATGCACTGCTGGTGGGAATGCAAAATGATACAACCATTTTGGAAAATGATATGGTGCTTCCTCAGAAAGCCAGAAATAGACATACCATTCGATCCAGCAATTCCACTCCTAGGAATATATCCTAGAGAAATAAGAGTAGTCACTCGAATAGACATATGCACACCTATGTTCATGGCAGCACTGTTCACAATAGCAAAACGATGGAAACAGCCTAGATGCCCATCAACAGATGAATGGATAAACAAACTATGGTACATACACACAATGGTTACTATGCAACGAGAAAGAACAATAGTGAATCTGTGAAGCATCTCATAACATGGATGAAACTGGAGGACATTATGCTGAGTGAAATAAGTCAATCACAAATGGACAAATATTGTATGAGACCTCTATTGTAAAAACCCATGAAAAAGTTCACACACAAAATGTAACAATCTGTTGGTTACCAGGGATGGGAGGGGTGAGGGGGAAATACTAAATAGGCAATAGATAAGTGGTATCTTGGGTGAAGGGTGAGACAGTACACGATACAGGGGTAACTAGCAAAACTTATACAAGGAAAGGTCATGGAGGCTCCATAGACACATCCAAATTCCCTGAGGGACTGAATTGCTGGGTGGAGGGCTGTGGGGACCATGGTCTCAGGGAACATCTAGCTCAATTGGCATGACACAGCTTATAAAGACAATGCTCTACATTCTGCATTGGTGAGTAGTGTCTGGGGTCTTAAAAGCCTGTGAGCGGCCATCTAAGATACTCCACTGGTCTCATCCCTTCGGGAGCAAGGGAGAATGAAGAGAACGGGATTCAACGAAAAGATTAGTCCAAAGGACTAATTGGCCACAGCTACCAAGGCCTCCACCTGACTGAGTCCAGTACAGCTAGATGGTGCCCGGCTACCACCGCTGACTGCTCTGACCAGGATCACAACAGAGGGTTCTGGACAGAGCTGGAGAAGGCTGTAGAACAAAATTCAAACACACACAAAAAAGACCAGATTTACTAGCCTGAAACAGAATGGTGAAACCCAGAGAGTATGGCCCCAGACACCCTTTTAGCTCAGTGGTGAAGTTATCTCCGAGGTTCACCGTTCAGACTGGGAGTGGACAGCCCCATAAAACCAAATGGGACTAATGAGGTAGAGCAGTCCAGAGACAAGGACCAGAAGGCAGAAGGGGACAAGGAAGCTGGTGATAGGGAACCCAAGGTTGAGTAAGGATATTGTTGATGTGTTGTGAGACTGTTAACCATTGTCATAAGGCAACATTTGTAGTAACTGTTAAATGAGAAACTATTTTGTTCTGGAAGCCTTCATCTTAAGTGAGAATAGCAGCACGATTGGAAGAGTGTAGTCAGTGTCACCGAACTATGCATGTAGAAATTTTTGAAATGGTGTATCTTTGGCTATGTGTATTTTCACCAAAAAAAGGTTGAGAAGTTAGAGGGTTGACATGTTATGGGGTTGTTAACCAATGTCATAAAACAATATGTGTACTGCTGTTTCATGAGAAACTATTTGTTCTCTAAGCCTTCACCTGAAGTACAATAAAAAAAAAAAAAAAATCATTACCTTTCCTTTTGCTATGAAAATAAGCTGGATAAATTCTCATAATAATTACCCTACTTAATTGAACAGGAAATGCTACCAAATATTTATAAAGTCCCTACATATAAAAGAAAAATGCCCTTGAGCTAATGGATCTTAGAATTGTTTACAGAACTGTCAACTCAACAGTATGGGGACTACAATTTATACATTTTTGTATTCCAAGAACCCAGTACACTACCTGGTATATAAAAGATCCTCAATGCGTACCTTTGTTATTTTTGAATGACCCATAATCATCCGAGTAATTTTGAATCCAACAGAATATTCATGATCAGTGAAGAGATTTGTACCATTCTTTTTGTGGGATACATTCATATCTAGAAAGTTACCAAACAACCAATAGAGATATGGAAATTTTAAAGTGCCATAAATAATTTTGGGGTTATTTTAAGAATGGTAACTTTATTTTCAGATAATATTCTATTGTGTTTTTAGTGAAGGTTTACAGCAGTTTAGGTTCTTATTCAACAATTTCTACACAAGTTGTTCAGTGACATTTGTTACATTTTTCACAATGTGTGAACATTCTCATTATTTCCATTCTGGTTGTCCCTTTTCCATTGATCTAGTTTGCCTGCCCCCTCACATTCTCATGTTTGTTTTAAAGCAAGAGAGCACAGTACCTGCAGGTGACATTCATTATTTTTTTAACCGAATTTGTGGTTTTTTATTTTTTTATTTTTAAGGAATTGGAGGTTTTTTCCACATTTTTCTTCTATCAGAGCCCATCTATTGTGGCACTGATTAGAATGGTTGGTATTGGTAGCCAAGCACCATTTTAGTTGTTCTAAAGAATGATCAATTTTAACCACTGACAGTTTCTAAATAACTTTATTGAAAGGTTTAAAAGTCTGGTTACATTGCTAAGTGAAATATCTCCAAAATGTATTGCATTTTCTAAATCATTTTGCACATGAAGTATTTAGTCAATGGTATGAAATTTTTCACAGAACTAGAAGAGATATAACTATCTAAAATTCATAATTCACAAATCATTCGTTTTTTAGTATATTCTTCAACACTACTTCTTCAGAATATTTAATTTCGTTATTTTAATAGTGGTTTCTCTGTTTCAATTTTCTTGGTAGGTTAACAAGTGTTATAAATATAAAGGTTAAATTTATAATAATCTAAAGTCTATCAAATCATTTTCAAATTATACTGTAATTTATTTTTACGTGTTTAATGAGACTTAAAATATAATACTGTAAATAAAAATGACAGGAAGATTTAGCACAAAAAAAACTTTAAAATAAATATTTCATAATGAAGGCGAGCTCTTATTAACTTAAATAGCACATTTCTCTAACAGAAATGCTATATAACAATAGAATTGGATAAACTGAAATAAATGTTCCCAAATCCATGATAAAATTGGTTCATCTAATATACTTTAAAGTAATTTTGATTAAATAGTGTTCACAAAGAAATTCATATTTCATAAATAATCAAATATTCCAAATCTCATTGCAAATACATAATTCTTTGCTCTGTGTATGTAATACATACTAGAAAACATATGCAAACTATGTTTTGTTTTTCAATAATACAAAAAAAACAAAAAAACAAAAGAAAAACTGGATGTTTACAGACATAAGGAAGTTTAGCATCCCACTGACAAACATTATTCATTCAACCTATTATTTGTTATATGCGGAAGCTATAGAAAAATATAAGACAAAATCTAGGAGACTCCATAGATTAACTTAGATGTCTAAACCATGCCTAATGCAAACAATATGCTTGTCTTTTTCTCCTTTCATTCTTCCCTTGACCAATTATTTTTCAGTGTGAATAGGTGGCCATATTTTCTGGGTAAGGCTGAAATTGCTGTTCATTAATAATGAGTTACAATGGATATTGTTCCTAACTCTTATAGAGTTATCTGTTGGACTCTATCTCCCATTAAGTTAATTAACTTACCCACAAAATATAGAATAGTGTGTATATATTTATATATTTCTTCATCTGAGATAGAAATATAATGGGAAGACTTTGAAAAGTAATGGTACATGCAGTAAATTATCTAGAGTCCACTTTACTTCCAGAGACCAGTTTGGTTAGAATCAGAATATTAACAACTGCAAAGACCATTTTCATCCAACGCCTTTGTGGTAGGCAGAGTTCTAAAATATCCTCCCTCCAGATCTCCCTCCCTAACCTCTGGGACTGTGAATATGATCAAATATTATGGCTGTCATTATATTATGTGACAAAAGGAAATTTTTGGATGCAATTAAGGTTACTAATCAGTTGACTTCAAGTGAATCAAAAAGAAATTATATGGGTGGGTTAATCTAATTATGGAGCCCTGGTGGCACAGTGGTTAGGTGATGCGGCTGCTAACCAAAAGGTCGGCAGTTCAAATCCACCAGCAACTCCTTGGAAACCCTATGGGGCAGTTCTACTCTGTCCTCTAGGGTCTCTATGGGTCGGAATCGATGGAAGGCAATGGGTTTCAATCTAATTATTAAAAAAAAACCCTTGCCATTGAAATCAATTCTGACTCTTAGCGACTCCATTTAAAAGTAGAGATTTTTCACTGGATGGTGGCAGAAAAGGAAGTCAGACAGATTTCAAGTGTGAGAGTGATTCAACATCAGAGTGGTGACTTCTAGAAACTAAGAGCGGTCCCTGGTTGACTGCCAGCAAGAAAATAGGGATCTCGGACTTAGAAATGCCAGGAACTAAAATTTACCAACAGTCTGACTGAGCTTGGAAGTAGGTTCTTCTTCAGAGATGAAAGATAAAAGCTCAGCCTGGCTGAAACCTTGACTTAAGCCTTGTGAGATCCTAAGGAGAGAGCCTAGTTAAGCCTGTCTGGACATCTGATCTACAGATTTGTGAGATAATAAATGAGTATGGTATTAAACTGCTAAATTAGTGGTAATTTATTACATAGCCACAAAAACTAATACAACCCTCATTTTACTGATGAGGAAACTGAGTCCCAGTGAGGTCAAAAAATATAAAATGATGTGTCTCCCTCTTTATTCTTCACATCCCACCTACTATACACAAGTTGTGTTCCTCTATTGCCAAGCCCCTGTGAATCCCACAAGGCAAAACTCTCTATGTTAGAAAGTTAAAATCCACAAAACTCAAAAGTTTGGCAGGAAATTAACACTAGAATCACTGAGTTATCAGATATACTAATGTGGGTATTATTGTTACACATCTCCAAACATAAATTGAAACCACTTTCTTTTTAGCCTTGGTAGTAATAAACTGAGTAGGCTCCCCATTTTCATAGGTCTAGAATAGTTTGGTGTCTATAATAGCTTTTCTACACATATATTCAACTAATTATTTAAAAAAACCTCTAGAGATAAGCTTAATTACTCTGACTTAGCTAGTTTCATTATTTCACGTTGAATGAACATGCAAAAGTCCCTATGTGTTTGCAAATTTCAGAAATAAATATAAAATCTATTTGCTCTGTGTAGACCTAAATGAGCTTTAAAAATAATACCGTATCGCCTTAATGAAGTTCCAGTAATCCTATTAAGGAAGAGATAAACTGCTGATGTGACTCTGGAATCTGTCATTTGCTTGAGTTAGCAAGTGTTTGTTCTGAACAATTTGTTAGGCATAAGAAAAAACTATATTAGAATCATACAGCCAAATGAAATGGAAAATTTTATGTAAACCTTCAGGATGTGTTCAAATACCAAGCTATTGGGTATCATGTGTGCATATACTTGTATATGTATTCTTCTTGCCATTATCATTGGTAAAATAAAAGTGAGTTAAGTGATATGACTTGAGAAGGCAGGTTAGTGTTTTAGAAAAATCACTTTTCTAGTTGGCAGTCAGGAAATTTGTCTGATCTATCATGAGTGCAATTTCTAGTGTGCTTTCTATTAGATGATATGTAATACTCCTTCTACTTTAGGTATTCATTTTAGAGATAGGCCCAATAGACTGCCTTTGCTTGTATATGATAAGATTTTTTCCCTCTCAATTTTAAAGCCGGTTCCTCCTCTGGAATTATAACATTTCTAAAACTTACAACATTGAAATGATGCCCAAGATTACAATGAGAATGCACTTGTAATTTTTAGTCAGTGGAACTTGAATCTGACCTACCGATCTTCCTTTTGATTCTACACACTTTGGGCACAAATCATTTTAATTTATTCAGTTTGTTCAGGCTCTAAGTTTAAGATCGGAAATTTCTACTTTCATAGACTATGGCACAGAGGGGCTTAATTTTTGTAATAATCAATAGTTATTTTGTGAGAAAATGCTTTCTAGTTTTCCGTGCATCTGTATTTTGGTGCTTGCTACGCATGAATACAGCAGTATACGTTTTGTCAAGTGTACTGATTATATAAATTAAGAATACTGCGCTATAATACTCTTTTTGTTGTTTCAAGTGTAAGTATTTGCCTCAATAAGATTACAACTATTTTTAATTGAAGTGATAAAAACAATCAGATTTCCAAATATCTGCTTCGATTTACCAGGGCCAGGACTACGGTGAGGCAAACAAAGACGACAGTGAGGCAAACAAAACACCTAGGGCACAAAACTTAAGGAGGTTACTCTATCAGGGAACTTTCAGGACATTGAGAATGAGTGCCTCCTTCAATTTTTTGCCCTGTGAGCCTCCCTTACCTCAAACTATTCCTGGCCCTGTAATGTACATTAACTGAGTTTTATATTACTTAATTTTGCATTAGATGCTAATGTTGAATGAGAGTTGTAGGACAGTGACCATGTATACTTTTTTAATATTTGACAGATGGCAAAAATGCAGTATCATATTTGAAGGTACCAATAAATACGCTCACCAAATACTTTCTTTAACATCATAGAGCATTTATTTTTTTACTGAAAATAACAGAAGAGATTTATCCCTGCACCTGGGAAGTCGAGTTAACCAACTCTAACTATTGAAATGGCCAGGCATTTCAATAGTAGCAATAAGAAAATGGACTAATACTTATCAGCCTGGATTAGCTTCATAGTACTTTTGCCATTTTGTGATTTTATTCCCAAATAAACATCCTGAAAGGTATAAACTTACGAAAAGCTATACTAGAAATTCAGATAATTAACTTTTATAAATGTGAAATTTCTGAAACAATACAGAAATTATAGCTTCAAAAGCATCCAAATTATTCTAGCTTTTGTTCTGTTTTTTGATTACCTGAAATAAGCTGCAAATTACTGAAAGTTATATGAAGTAAATATTGAACTATTTAATAGGGTTTTATGCATTTTATCTCAAAATGATGAGTGATGTGGAGGAAAAAAGTATCCAAACTGCTTTATACATCATTGATTGAACGAAGTAATTATGATTTGGGGGAAAAGGTGAGAATGACATTTTAAATAAAGGTCAAATACCGCCACAGAAAACAAAATGTGCATTTGACACCACTGAACTTTACAAACTAGACAATGATACTGATAAATTTGATCTGATGTCAAAATCTTTACAAACTTTTCTTCTTGAATATTTTTGTATACTTGCAAATCATCATGTAATGTCTTCTTTGAGGTTTGCATATGCCAAGATTAGGATATAACATATTTTAGGAAGTCAAATGTTACATACCTAAAGCTGGAGAAAATTGTCTTTTTGTTTCTTTTTGTTTTACTGAATAATTGCATAAAGAATTAAGCACTGATTTAATATGTAGATAAATGTATATACTCATGGAAGCTGGGACTTTCTTATGATAATATTTCCTTGCATATGCAAATGACCAAGTTCAAATAGCAAGGCATTTTGATTGGTCCTATAAAAGAAATGTATATCATAAATCAATATTAGTATCAACCCTTTGCAACTTTGAATTTCTTCTCTCCACACCTTAAGTACCTTTAATGAGAATTGATAAGATCCAATAAGGGAAGGATACGTTATTTTCATTGCTTCACATTTAGGTGAAATCTTAGCATGTTGGTATCTATAGGGACCCACAAATAGAAAGGTGACTGTGGTTATCAGCAGTCTTTTCAGATTAGATGGAACACTTTACTTCATCAACTGACACTGCAAAAAATGTCCATTCTAGAGAGCATATGTTAACGACACTTTCTTAAATGACTTGGTATTACTGACCAATGACCTTCAACAAACCTAAAACAGGAGTTATAAAACAGTCATTGCTGAAGAATAAAATTGCCTTAGAACTAGCAATCTAGTCATATAATGAGCCATCATTACAAAGTATGGCTCTGATGTGACATACCAGTTTCCAAGGTTTCTCCTGAACTGAATGTTTCAACTATTTATCAAGCAATAAAAGATAAGATTCCAAGTCTAATGAGGTATAAAAAGATCTCTAAATTCAAGTTTTAGCCTGAATCGACCACCTTTGAAGTTAGCAAGGCATAAAGGCCTGCACCCTTTCTCATTTTATCAGTGAGACATTTTTAAAATACTGAAAGAATTATTTCAACATGAGATTACATGTTTGTATTTAATGTGCTTTCCATCGGGTGCATTAAGTTGGGTCTCTCATGATTGGGAGTGTTTGCGAAGGTAGAATATATTAACAAAATGCGAGCTACCAAATGTGAATAATGTCTGACAGAAGCAGAGACTCAGGAAGGAGAAATCCATGTTTGTACAATGTTGGTGTAGATAGCATCATCTAATTTCTCAAAATAGTTTAATCCCTTTATTTAATTATGTTATTTTAAACTTTTTTTTTCCAACAAAGCATTTGGCTAACTGAGAGCAATCAAATTTCCACTCAGCTTTAACCTAGATAAAAACATTGAATCAATCCATTTGGAATAGCTTGTTTTGAATAACTGGTTCCAACTCATAGCGACTCTGTAGGACAGAGTAGAACTGCCCCATAGGGTTTCCAAGAAGCAGCTAGTGGATTCGAACTGCTGACCTTTTGGTTAGCAGGCAAGCTCTTAACCACTGTGCCACCAGGGCTCCTTGTTTTGAATAGACCTGTGCAAAACTTCCTCTTCTCAAAGGAATGAAATGGCTTTATATTGTCCTATTTTCTATTCTATCTCGAATATTTTATAGGGTTTGTTTTAGAAGCACATAACTAAGTATGATTGTTTGAGAAACTGGTAAGGAAATACTAAAGTGTATAAGGCTGCCTTTTATGTTGGCAATATATTTGATTGGAAAAAAAAAAAAAAGAACTGAAAAGGATCAGTGCTGCTTGACCATGGCAACCTGAAAATCTGTATTTGTCTGCTATAATGAATTTAGGTCAAGGTGTGTCTGTTTGTGTATGTGTGATGAAGGATGTGTGCATCTGTGTGTGCATGTGAGTACCAATGGTTGCTCTTAGGGAAAGTAAAAATTCAGAAGGTGCCCAGCAAATAAAATATAAATGTTAGATTTACCTTGTTGTTGTTAGGTGTCTTCAAGTCGGTTCCAATTCACAGAAACCCTATAGAACAGAGTAGTACTACCCCATAGGGTTTCAAAGGAGCGGCTGGTGGACTTGAACTGCAGACCTTTTGGTTAGCCGCCGAGCTGTTAACGACTACACCACCAGGGCTTCGATTTACCATTGCTCTATCTAAAAATCCACTATTTATGAAACTACTAAAATCAGTGCAATACTTGCTCATGTTTTAGAATTATATTAGTGAAAATAGTAATGTAGTACACATGATTGTTATACTCCCAGTTGCCATATCATTTTATTTTTAAGATAGAATTGCAGTCTATGCATTGCCTTCATGTCATTAACTTAGCAATGTTATCTGAAGTTTAATCCTTGGACAATAAACATTGTGTCCATTAGCGTCTTAAGGGTGAAAATGGTTTTCTAGCAAAATTATTCTTGGCTCTCTTCAAGGAGCCTGTCTTTCTTAGAAAAGAAGAACAATAAAAGGGCAATGTTAAATATTCGTTCCAAAAATAATTTTTTGTTTGATTTTTAAATAAGAATTTCATAGGCATTTTTGACACTTTCTATGAATCTAACTGATGTCATAATTCTTCATTAATTTACTGAGTGCATATGAATATATTTAATAAATGAATTAATTAACTAATACATACATACATACATAAAATGTTTTTAGAGTGCCTACCATGTACTGAACACTGAGCTAGTTATTAGGGATAAAGAGCTAATGAAGACATTGTTTCTGACTTTGAAAATTTCAGTCTAGTGAATCAACTTAATAATGAGCAATGCTTCAAATATCTGAATGAGAACTCATCCAATGGATGTATGTATGGTGCGTGCTCAGTGATTATTACCCCGTTTGCACATCCAAATTACCTGTTAAGCTGATAAACAATAAAGATGGCTAGGCTTCCACTAAGACCTACTTTATCAGAATATCATGGGATTCTGACCTCTACATGCAATTTTAATGCACAGTGTTGTAAATCACTGGTCTAGACAGTGATAAAATAAAAGGCCACTTTTATCAAAGTGGTTAGTATACTGGGCCACTGATGACTCAGTTTTTTTGCCCCATTCTAATAGAAGGAGAGGATAAAGTCCTTCAAAACTCTTAAGTAAAATAAAATGGTGAAATGCTAAAGAATCTTTGATATATTCCCATTTGTTAGATAATTCAACTACCCGTGCCCACGACTGAAAACAAATACATCAGTATACTGAGTTTTATTTAAAATAAGATTTAAAGTTATCTCCATAAATACATAGCAAGTTAATATCAACTTCTGGAAATATTTGTAAGTTAAAAATATCTTCTCTATCACATTATTGACTATATAAGTTAACTGTATTATACTTTTTCTAGTCTTCAATATGTTAGCCTTTACTTTAAATATGGTCTCAAAATTTAAAGATAGTGAATGTACATAGGAAACTGCATTCTGTATGCTACTTTCTTCTACATGACTTCTCTGAACGACTACTTCTGAAGTATATACATGACATGACCCTTGATTAGTTACATGTATGGAAAATATAAACTAATGAGTTGTAAATATGCTTAATTTATGTAGAAATAATGCAGAAGAAAGACCCTATTTTCAGTTTCTAAGATGATATGAATTCAAGAGAAAATGAGAAGACCTTTTTTTTCTTTTCCAAATTGTACCATGGCACATTGAAAACC
This sequence comes from Dugong dugon, assembly GCA_030035585.1. NCBI lineage: Eukaryota > Metazoa > Chordata > Mammalia > Sirenia > Dugongidae > Dugong > Dugong dugon. The sequence continues at coordinate 69,240,361 of CM057483.1, forward strand.
ATACAGTAAGGCACAATTAAAAGTTTGTCTTTTTTTAGAAATAAAAGTTTAAAATCCTGAGAAAATTATTTGATGTGTCATTTTATACCATAAAGTTAGAATGTGTAGAGTTCACACAGAGAAAATTATAAAAAGGAAAATGAAAATATCATTCTGTCTTGAAAAATACAAAAAATACTATTTATCAATTATGTATTATTTTCCAATTGTAATTTTAAACACAATTAATCAGCAACTCTTAACTATGTAATTGAGTTTCCCTAAAAAAATTACTTTATTTATAAAAGTAGCTATTATTTCAAAAATTCAGACAAGTATTTAATACTAGTATTATATTATCTTTTAAAGCACATGATGACTGATGGGAAGGTACATAAAATGCTTTTAAAACGTAGTCACTTACTTTGCGTTTATTCATCCATGAAAATAAGTTTCTACAAGTGGAATTACTGACTTTACTACTACTAAAAGCTGTTTCTCTTTATACTAGCAGAAGTTGCTCTTGAATTCTCTAGAAAGAAGATCATTATTACCAACAAATAATATTAGCATTGTATTCAACTTTTTGATATTTATTCATTTTTTTTGTATTATTGTTTTGAATAGAATGTCCAAAACACTTTTAAACAAATATTGGTAATTCTAGCACATTACTTACTTTGACGGGATCGCCTCCAGTGTTTCTCTGTGAATTATGATGTTGACTCTTAGTTCAGTACACACACAGATTTATATTTAAGGAAGGCTCATTGTAGTGTTATTTATAATGGCACACAAATGAAAACATCTAGCAATACTGGATGACTAAATGTATTATGGAATATTAGACAGGCATCAAAAATCTTGTTTTAGAAGAGTGATGAATAAAATAGGAAAATTATGATCCCTAGAGTATAAAAACAAAACAAAACAAAAAAAATCAATGTAATACATGCATAGAAAAAAGATGGGAAGAATATGTGCTACTGTAACAATAGTTATTAAGTTGTTAGGATTGCAGGTGATTTTTACTTTTTCTTTTTTCATCTGTGTTTTTCAAACTTTCTGCAGTTAATGTATACTGTTTTATAGTCATAAAAGGGTCATTTACCAACAAGTATAAGTTAACTTTAGGAGATACAATGTGAAAATTCAATGTTATTTGAAGAAACTCTGCTCATTAATCAATCAATCATAGTTGTATTGCTTCCACTAAACAATATAGTGATAAAATATAAACATGAAGTTGTAGTGTTGGCTTTAACTTCTGAATACTTGTCATATGTAAAACCTGTGCTAAATAACCATTCACTTATGATATAACAGCTTTCTCATCTGCTATCTTCTTCACCCATCTTCACACCTTTTTTTCCCACAGTTAAAAGAAATTAGTTTCCCCGTCTTTACATGGAAAATCCACCCACATTTGTACTCCATATCCTCAACTACCAGTTCTTTTCATAATGTACACTCCTAATTATCTTAGCTCAAACTCCAATTGGTAATCTCAAACCAATTGCCTACAAATTTCAGAATCATGTTATTAATGTTATTGTTTTTGTTCCTCCACATCTCATTCATCAGCCCTTATTTCCAATTCCTACCTTTACCACCTCAGTTGTGACCCTTACCTCTTACTTAGGTCTTAATCCAACATTCCCCTAGCCTATTTCCCTACCTTCAAAGTTGCCTTCCATCTTCCATTATGAGCCTTGATTAATTGTTTTCATCATATTATTTGCCTACTCAAATATATCTTTCATATGTTTTACATATATATATATACATATATACATGTATGGACGGATATATATGGAGCCCTCGTGGTGCCGAGGTTAAGAGCTCAGGCTGTTAACCAAAAAGGTCAGCAGTTCTAATCCACCAACTACTCATTGGAAATCCTAAGGAGCAGTTCTTCTCTGTCCTATAAGATCACTATGAATTGGAATTGACTTGACAGCAAAGGGTTTTTTTTTAATGTGTGTATATATGTATGTGTGTGTGTGTATATATACATGTATAAAAGATGGCACAGGAATATGCCTAAGTTGGAAAGACCACAATCATTCTCTCAAAGAGCTCAAATCTAATGAGAATAACCAGGCATTTAAAGAAATAGTAATTTAGAAATGGAGTTTTATGTGATCAAGGTAAGAAAGAGGTTGATTAGGAAAGGTTTCATAGAAGAGCCTGAGCTGAGCCACAAAGAATCACTAGAAATTAATCACATAAACAGAATGACAAAAAGCAGAACTCCACTATGAAAAACTTAACTGAATTATCAGAAACAAAAGTCACCATGTTGTGTACTAGAGAACTGCCAGCAATCTGGTATCTCTGCAGCATAAAATATGACCCAGGGGTGGGTGAGTACAAAGGCTGAAAAAGTAAGCATAAGTCTCATCAAAGAACATTTTGTATGCCATGCTAAGAAATTTGGGTATTTATCCTGAAAATTATGAAGAGCCAATGAAGGAATTCAAGCAGAGAAGTGAAATATGTTAATGACTGAAATATAATAGTCTACTGGCTGTGCTGACACTGGTTTGAGTTTAACCAGAGTAAATATGATGCTATAGGGTCGCTATGAGTCAGAATCAACTCGATGGCAACGGGTTTGGTTTGGTTTTGGTTTAGATATGATGAATGCCAACAAAGCAGATATTGCAATTGTCCATGTGAAAGATGAAGGGAGACTAAAAAAGGGCAGTGAGGTAGACATAGGAAGCAAGAAACGCTTCCAGTAAAGATAGCACAGTGTGTAAGACTGTGGAATCTGGAATTAAAATATTTTTATTTAAATTCTATATTTACTGATTATTATTTATGTGGCATGGGGCAAGGTGTTGAACCTCTCTAAATCCCATTTTCCCTAAAAGTGAAGTGGGGAAAATAATACCTGTAATATGGGGATTAGATAATGCTCTTAAAGTTCTTGGAATCATGCCTGGAACATAGTAAATTTTTTTAAAAAATATATTATCTGCTATTATTTTCATTTTTAACAACATTTCAAAACTAAAATCAGAATGAATTGTTGAATTATTGAAATGGAGGGTGGGAGAGAAGAAAACACAGGATGTTGCCTACCTTTCTAACTTGATTAATTGAGTGAACGGTGACTCTAGCAGTTGTTATAGATAATGGGCCAGGTTGGGGAAAAGGGGGTTGAAGGGACTCAATCCTATCTGGGCCATGTTGAGTTTGAGGTTATGTAGATCATTGCGAGGGAAATGTCCATAGGAAAGTTTGATGTATCATTCAAAACCTCAGGAGAGTTTTTAAGGCTATATATATGGAAATTAGAACTAATCAGAATAAAGGCCATATATGAAACAACAGGGAGAGAATAAAGTAAACAGTAGGCTAAGGACATAACTTCAAGAAAAACTAACACTTATGTCATGAACAGATGAAGAAATACTCACACAAATACATGGAATTGTCAGAAGGGAGAAGAAAAACCAGAAAGGAATATCATGGAAGCTGAGAAAACAGAACTTCGAAAGGAGGGGATGAATGAAAAAAAGCGTCAAATGCAGAAGAAAGGAATGCAACTGAAAAATATTCATTGAATTTAGCAAATAGGAGGCCACTGCTAACCACATGAGGAATGTGACTAATGAGCAGGTACAAGTAAAAAGAAGATTAAAGTATTTTGCGGAATGAATGGGAACTGAGGCAGTTTTGATAGTAAATGTAATTCTCCTGTTTGAGAAGGATACATGAGAAACTGTATTCCAAAAATAAATATCAAAACTTCTATATGCTGCTATTTATTGCTTGCCCAAAATTGTCCATAATATGGTCCTAACAACATATCTTTCTCAATTTATCTCAAACGTAGCTAAAAGCACTGTTAGGAAAATACAACGTGTGCGTTAGCTCATTCCATTCATACGAACTTGAACTTTCCTTCCTCTCCATTTTCCTAAATCCTGCGTTAAAGACCAAATCACATTAAAATCTCTTCCATGAGTCTTTATCTATTCTAGTCCACAGTGATTTCTCTTTTTATACTGAAAATGGCAATTAATCCTATAGTGTGTTGCATTTAGGAGTCCCTGGGTGGTGCAAATAATTAACACATCCAGCTGCTAACTGAGAATGGAGATTCGAGTCTACCTAGAGGCACCTGGGAAGAAAGGCCTGGTGATGTACTTTTGAAAAATCAGCCATTGAAAACCCTATGGAACAACAGTTCTACTCTGACTCCCATGGGGTTGCCATATTTATTTTTATGAGTGTACAGTGTAAAGGCATAAATAATTTGCTTTCAGTTCTGAAAGCAGCTTTGAATGACTTAATTTTTAAAAGAGAAGTTAACAAAATTATACATAAAATTAAGGTATGGCTAGAATTTGTCATTTTAAATTATATGCACGTTTAAATTTATATATTTGTGCTTATAAAAATTTATGAGGTTATTTACCAAAATGCTGAAAGAGTTTAAGTGGCAGGAATATAAAGTAACTCCTATTTTTAACACTGTGCTATTCCTATATTTTCTAAATTTTCTATCATGAACTTTTATACTCAGAAACATTAAATGTAGTGGACATAAAATAAAATAATTGTGCTGCTGAGCTGAAAATCTATAAACTATTCATTTAAAATATTAAAATATTACAGATGTGTGATTTGGTTTGTTAAATTGATACATAACCTGATTAACATTCCAGATGTCATGGAAATAAAACTTTAATTGAAAAATTATTTAACAGATTCTAGATGGTACATAATATAATTTCATGTTTCCAAATATTTGTGTTAGGCAATTTGGTTTCCATAGGATTTTAATTATGTTAAACCTGTCTTTTAATACTACTACTTATACATATATATTATTGTGAAGTTTATATGATAACCAGTGTCTGACCAGCAAACTGACTTTGAACTTCACTGAGATGGATAAGTGCACAGAGGTCACTAAACTCTGGCAAGTAAATTTGCGTCTACTTGGTCCCAGGTTCAATAAAATCAAAGGTGAGTATAATGAAATAATCTAAACAAAACCACAGCCAATTTTAAAATGCCTTAATGTTTCATCTTGGGACACCTATTTTAACTAGAGCTATCCCTTGGAAGATAATCAACCATGTACTTTGAAAAAAATTGTTTTTGATTTCAAAGATGATGATAGAGAAAATGGCTAATATTAAAACCACATATTAAGTCAGATTCATTATCATTATAAACTTATTCCTCTGAAGTCATTTAATTATGTTCCAGAAAATACAGTCCTACACATATCATATTTCCCTATGCCTAAAGAAAAAGAATGTGAAAAATGCAATGAAGTATATATTTAATATGCAGATGGAAATTTTCAAACATGGAGACGCTGATCTCAGGTCAGGAATGGTGGGATCAACATGCATTCCCAGGAAGCAAAAGGTCAGGATGTAAACAATTTGTTCCTGGGAAGAATGTGTCAGGATGTATACAATTTGTTGCTAGGAAGAATGTGTATAACCAAATAGGCTAGGGCCACTCACCTAGGGAGTAAAACTCACTCCTCCCCTAGCTCAATGGCTGACCTTAACATTTCAAAGGACTCTAAAGTTGAAGCTGAATCAGTCATTAACAGTCACCTTTCCTTTGTTTTCTATGCATAAAAACCTCTAACTCAATAGAGACAGTGGAGTACTTTGTATTTTTACTTAGCACTGCCTTGCTCGAGCAGTATTATTCTTCAATAAAATTCCGTTTTTTCACCCATAACAGAGTAAGAGATTTTCCTCTTTGACATTTCTGGTGACAAAAGTGGAATTTTGAAGCTGTATCATCTTTGATGATTCCCAAGGAATCCAGACACGGGCACGGTACCTGCTGAACCACACTGGGCTCTCCACTTCTGCAATTTCTCGGGACTCATTTAAGGTTAAAAAAAAAAAAAGAAAAGAAAAGAAAAAAAAAAAAAAAACTCTCAAGTCTGAACTCTGCACTCTTATGTAGATAGCTCTTCAAGTTTTATTGTGGATTTGTTTTGGTTCTTGCAAGTAAAGTTTGTTTGTTTTAACTGTCATTATAAAACAGGAAATGCTGTGTCTAAAGGAGATTTGGAGGCACCTTCTGGGACTTCTGCTCACTTGTTCAACAAGCATTATGGCCCCTTATCATGCATGTTTTTGTCTGTCTTTCATAACCTCACTCGAGACAGTCTGAAAAATCAATGGCAACTTTAGGGTTCTTTTGATCTAAGTTAACTTTTCTGCACAGTAAATTAGAGAATCGAGGCTCCCAGATTAAACAGTACCCAGTGGGATGCTTATTTTGATTGGTATACTGAGGTCTCTAAAAGACATCAAGACAGTAAAATTGCTTCCCTGCAAGACACTGTCTCTAAAATAACTAAGCAGAATAAAGAATTATAGTGTCAAATTTCAGCCCCCACCTCTTCTGTTCCCCTGCAGGCTGCTACCTCTTTAAACCTTTCTTTGCCTTCTGACTCCTCTGATAACACTTTATGTGAACTCTTCTTTTTTCCCTAAAAAACCAGCAAATATAAACTCTTGCCTGAAGTGCCCTTTAAAATTCACACCAGCAGTGACACTGAAGATTCCCGTCTATCACTTTTGCTCTGTGCACACATTCAGAATGAGGTAGCATTGTAAAAGATTTTTCTAAACTCTGAGAGGACCCCTACAAATTTTCTGAAGAATTTAAAATCTTTGTTGAAGGCTACCAGCCTGGGCTCCCCAACTTGTATTAGCTTGTTTACATAATTACTGGAAGCCTAATTATGACTAGAACAGGCAGAATGAAAAGACCACAGGGACAATTTAGCCTTAAAAATTGATAAAACGGACACTGAGCTGCTGGAAGACTCTCAGGTCATGAGTAAAAATTGCAAGAAGCTATCCCAAAAGCCTTTCATCCACTAATTCATTGGACTAAAATTCACTCTTGTAAACAATATAAAGATGAAAGTGTTTATGATTATCAGATTCAGCAGCTCCAGAGATTTTCCAAACACTCTGGACTCACTTGGACTGTACATAGTACCTCCAGAGCTTTTAATGTTGTTATTATATCCAGTCTTAAATCTGAGACCACAGCCTTAGTGAAGCGAGATCAGTTAGACTGGGAGACAGCTTCTATTGCCAAAGCCAACCAACTTAGCTTACAAACTTTCCCAGGCTCTTGAAGACAAAAGGATTTCTAAGGCTAATAAATTAATGGCACTTCAGTTGCAAAAATTATAATCTCAGTCAAAAGAAAAATGCTAAATCTTCCAATGGAACAAAGGAGGGAATCTGTCACTATTGTAAAAAACCTAGCCATTGAAAAACTGAATACTATAAGTTAAAAAATAAAACACTGACTTGGCCTTCCATTAAAAAAAAAAAATCCTACAATGGCTTAGCCCTCCATAAAAAGAACCCCTACAATCTGATTCAGAATGAAGGTGCCCCAGGGACAAAACAGAGACTTTTCCTGTGGTGGCTCTTAATCTGCAAGGAGAAACTACTTTATATATTAATGGAGAACCTTGCCAATTTTCAATTGACACTAGAGTCACCCTCTCTGCTATTAATGTCACCTGTTCTAGAGTACTAAAATCTCAAAAGTATTGGGGGTCACCAATCAGAAACAAATGCTGATTCATTCCCAACCTGTTCCAATATCTCTTGGCCCTATAGAAAATTTACACCCTTTTCTGCACAGTTCTGACATGCTGTGTACCTATTGGGAAGAGATCTTTTATCCAAATGGAATTGCTATTTACAATTTAATGAAAAGGGGGAAATATTGAGTCTGCCTGATATCCCTAAGTCAAAAGAGACAGGCTCTAAATTAGAAAATACTCAGGAATAAGCCATTTGCTATATGCAAGTGCTTGTCATGCCTGTCCAAAATTCAACTCAACCTAGTCCTCCCCCTTATGACATCTTTTCTCTAGGTCCTGTAACCTTATGGGCCACCACATCCACAGATGTAGGTCGAGTTTCATCAGTTGAGAACACTTACTACCTTTCAAATAGATTTATTTCAACCTCTGCCAAAAATTCACCAGTATCCACTCAAACGAGAAGTAAAAGAATCAGATTTCCTTTCTAGAGATTTATTTGTGCCTTGTACTAGCCCCTGTAATACTCCTGTTCTTCCAGTTTAAGAAAAAAAAAAAAATCAAATAACAGGAACAGGAGATTTGTTCAAGATTTGTGTGCAATCAACCATTTTGTTATTCTTAGATTCTCAATATTCCCTAATCCTCATTTATTACTTTCCAATGTCCCTTCAGATACAATTTATTTTATGGTTGTGGATCTTTGCAGCACTTTTTTCACTATTCCTATGCATTCTGAAAGAGTCAATATTTGTTTGTTTACACCTGGGAAAATCAACAATATACCTGGACTGTAATGCTCCAAGGATTTACTGAATCTCTTGCCTGTTTTTTAATCAGACTCTGCATGTGGATTTGAAGACTTTATAGTTTACAAACAAATCCATATTGCTGCAATACACTGATGATTTACTAGTTTGCTCAACCTCCCAGCAGGTCAGCCTTGATGACTGAGTAGCTTTATTGAAACATCTGGCTGCTGGTGGACTTAAGGCTTCCAATGAAAAATTTCAATTAGCTAAGCCTTCATGTTAAATATTTGGCACACCTAATTTCTGCAGAAGGAATCTTTATTGATCCTTAATGAAAAGAAGCTATTCTTGTCTTTCCTATACCCGAAACAAAGAAACAGTCATGGGGTTTTTTATGACCCTGCTGCTGTTGTCGAACCTGGATTTCCATTTTTTCTTTGTTGGCTCAACCTTTATACAAATATTTAAAAGCCTCTGAGTCGAATTCATTCCAAACTGCACCAGAAGATCGAGAGACCGTAGTTCAAATAAAAGGGGCTTTAATGAACATGTCTACTCTAGGTTTTCCTAACTACCACCTAGATTTTTCCTTATTTGTACATGAAATATCTGGAAATGCTTTAGGCGTACTAACTCAAAAACATAGAGGACAACAAAGACCTATAGGTTATTATAGCCTACAGTTTGACTCTGTAGCCAGAGGATACCCTCCGTGCCTTACAGCTGTGGTTACTACTGCCAAACTAGCAGAACCACAGCAGGAGTGGTGCTGGGAAATTTTTACATGCCTACAGGCCCCAAGGAGCCCTGGTGAAGTAGTGGTTAAGAGCTTGCCTGCTAACCAAAAGGTCAACAGTTCAAACCCACCAGCCACTCCTTGGAAACCCTATGTGGCAGTTCTATTCTATCCTATAGGGTCTCTATGAGTCAGACTCAACTCAACCACAGCGGGTTTGGGTTTTCATGTGCCCCATGCAGTGTCTGCCTTACTTAACTTTGCCTTGACACAACATCTTTCTGCCAGCAGGCTCACCTCCTATGAAGTTCTCCTCCTGGCTATGTTTAACATTAGACTACATCCCATGGCCTGTTTACATCCAGCTACTCTTGTCCCAACAACTGATGAGAACAACTATCTTACACATGATTGTCTAGACTTGACTGAGCAAAGCCTTGGAAAGGCTTAAAAGAAACCACTTTAACTAATGTTGATTTTATTTTGTTTGTGGATGGTTTCTATTTAAAATCTAATCCTACTAGTCCTCACTGTCAAGCTGGATACTCTGTTATGACTTCTACTGAAGACGATGAAAGTCAGGCTCTCTGAAGCCACTTCAGGCCAACAAGCCAAAGTAATTGCTCTCATTAGAACTTACAGAATTGCTTCTGGCAAAATGTGTTAATATTTTTATGGACAGTTGATATTGTTTTGGAACTGTATGTGATTTTTCCATGTTCTAGAAACAGAGGATATTTAACCTCTTCTGGAAATTCCATAAAAAATGGAGCTTCAGTAGTGGACTTTCTAGACATTCTATTACTTCCTGCTGAAATTGCTTTGATAAAAATACAAGCTCACTAACCAAAAGGAGTACCCCAAAATGAAGAAATTAGAGGAAATAATCTTGCTGATATGGCAGCCAAACAAGTTGCCTCTCAAGTTAGTTCTGCACTTACGATAAATAATGACAAGGGCTCCCCAAATTTGTCTATTAATAACTCCAACCATCATGAATTAACTTTGTAAAAACCTTTAAAACACCGACGGTTAGCCCAAACAGATGAAATTAAGGCACAGTAAAAGGCAGGTTTGTTACCAAGATCCTACCACTAAGCTGTGGACTGGGCCTAATAAGTAAACTGTGTTACGCATTTTTCTATATGTTCCTATGATGCAAGCCTTACTTGAACGTTCCCACATGGAACAAGATAAAATGATTGAGACCTTAAAAATATACTGGTGGGGAAAATTTCTCTAGGCTGCCGAACACTTTGCCGCCCTTTGCCCTATTTGCCCTTGCTACAATCCAAGAAAACACCTTAAAGTCCTACCTGACAACACCTTTACTTTCTGGGCCTATGCTTGAATGGTAGCTAGATTTTATTCCACTTCCACTCGCAAATGGTTATAAATATGTATTAGTAATGATTTGTAGATTTTCACACTTGGCAGAAACCTTCCCCTGATGTCATCCTACTACAGTTTTTGCAGCAAAGAAATTCTTCAAAACATCATATCCACCTGGGGAGCATCAAAAACTCTTTGTAGTGATCAGGGAACTCATTTCACCAGTCAAGTCATCCAAGAACTGTGTCGAGTTTTTCCCATTTATCAAAGGCTACATTGTCCCTATCTTCTTCAGTCTTTTGGTCTGGTAGAGAGAACTAATGGAGTAATAAAAACACAAATAGCAAAGGGTTGTAAAACTTTAAATTTCTCCTGGACTAAGGTATTTCCCTTAGTGCTTTTAAATCTGAGGTGTACACCATTTGGATCTCACAAACTTACCCCCTATGAAATAATTACTGGAAGACCCATGCTCTTTCCTCATTTTGCCTGCACCAACCCTAACATTGTTCAACCTATTCTAAAGAATATCGTTCACAGGTTAGAGAAGCCTTTGATGAATAGAAAGTAGACTCCTGAAGTCTTCCTAACACTGCCCCAAGAGAATATGTATACTGGAAGACACAACAAATAAAATACTCATTAGAACCACATTGGAAGGGACTATACTTAGTCCTGCTCACCAATCCATGTGCATCCAAATTATAGGGAATAAAACCTTGGATACATTTGTCACAGTTTAAAAAAGGCTAAGACTTCTCTTTGGACTAGCCAACCCACTGGAGAATTGAAGGTTACATTTAAATGCCCTTGTGGCCAGAAGAAACAGATGACTGACCCAAGACACTGTACCCGGCCTGAAAATGCACCTCTTTTTCTTTTTATCTTTGTTATGCCTCCACTAATGTTTTCCTAGATTGGGCAGATGCTTATGCTCACCATTTCAAAAGGTGTAATTGTTGGATATGTGGTGCCCTCCCAACCTCAAGTCAGCCTGGCCCTCCCTGGTGGGTCTCTCCACTACACGGATATGATTGGGTTGCTCTTGACCTATGGATACAAGAACAATGGAGAAACAGTTCATTGCTACAGGAAAACACTATTACTAGATTTTCCATTGATAAATGGCTCTTTTAGGATCTGAACGAAACTCAGGCCATTACTTAACATTTAGTATTAACATAACCCTTACTTTACTAAAAGTCTCCTAAGAAGAGCTAGCTGAAGAATTTTCCAAACCCACAAGCACTATTCTTCATATTGTAGGTCCATATCAACAACTGTGGAACAGATTCATCTGGTTAACTCTCCAAGTGAGGAGGCTAAGTCAAGTTGCTCCCCTTTGTTGGGAACAATCTAACCACACCCAGATGAATAACTCAGCCATCACTAGACCTATGGGATGGCATCCAATATCTGAATGTGCATCAGTCATAACCTTACAAGCTACTGATTGGTTTATCACCAACTAGCTACGGTGCTCAGGTATCTATGGGTAGCCCCTATTTGCACTTTTTGACTATGTGGACCAACCTTTGGCCTAGCTCCCACCAGACAGGACTGGAAGATGCACTCTGGGCCTGTGATGGTGTCAAGGATGTATTTTAACTGAAATTCCTTTACTTAATCTACCCATATTAAGAACTTGATAGTCTTGATCAGTGTTCTGGCTTGATCATTTAACAGCAGTATTTGCACTTCAGATAGGACTTGAGAATGTTATGGCACATGTAGAAATATTCACAAAATATATACAAATTTCCCTAAATGACAGTGTCCGTGGGCTTCAAGAGATCAATACCAAAATAGTAATGATGAGAAAAGTAGTACTCCAAAATAGAATGGCCCTTGACATTCCCACTGCAGGCCAAGGAGGTACCTGCACCATAATAAAATCTGATTACTGTGTCTATATTCCTGAAAATAGTGCTAAAATCACACTCTATGTTAATCATAGCCAATGTGTAGTATCTCACCTTAATGATCCTGCTTCTTCCTTAACTGATACTTAAACAATTTGTTTTCCTCTTGGGGTGGAGGGTGGAAAAAATTGCTACTTTATTTTGGAGTCTTTATATTCCTCATTGTTTCTATTATTGTAATTATAAATGTTATTTTGCTTTGGTCCAATGAATTTTATCCATGAAATGCTGTACTTCAAAACCATTTGACCCTTTACATAAAACCACACTGGTTTTACAGGCCTTCCCCAATGATCGTGTTGTTGTCTCCCTGGGTATGTTTCATCTTCAACTCTATCACTCTGTCCTGACTGAGAAATGTTCCTCAAATGTGGCCTAGTCCATCAAGATATTCCAGTTAAAACCTACTCACCCTGAATATGAGGGCTATTTGTTCAGCAAGATGAAGTTAAAAAAAATTGCTTTTTAGCCAAAGCTTCTCAGGAAAACAATGCCCTTGCAGAAGAAAGGTTACTTCATTGTGAGTCATTAGTGCCCCTTAAGGGAAGCTTGATTTAAAGGGGGAAATATACAGTTGGAAATTTTCAAGCATGGAGGCACTCTTCTCAGAACAGGAATGGTGATGTCAGCACTCATTCCCAGGAAGCAAAAGGTCAGGATGTAAACAATTTGTTTCTATGAAGAATGTGTATAACCAGATTGGCTAAAGCCACTCACCTAGGGAATAAAACTCACTCACTCCTAGCCAAATGGCCATCCTTTACATTTCAAAGGACTCCAGAGTTGAAGCTGAATCAATCATTAACCCCTCACCTTTACTTTGTTCTCTATGCATAAAAAAATCTTCAACTCTATAGAGACAGCAGAGTGCTTTGTATTTTTACTTAGCACTACCCAGCTCCCCACACACATCTGTCAGTTTGTTGTACTGTGGCAGCTTGCGTGTTCCTATGATACTGGAGGGATCAGTCCCTGGAGAAGGACATCATGCTTGGTACAGTAGACAGTCAGTGAAAAAGAGGAAGGCCCTCAACAAGATGGATTGACACAATGACTGCAACAATGGGCTTAAACATAACAACGATTGTAAGGATGGCACAGGACTGGGCAGTGTTTCGTTCTGTTGTACATCAGGTCGCTATGAGTCAGAACTGACTCAATGGCACCTAACAACAACAACAACCCAGCTTAAGCTGTATTATTCCTCAATAAAACTCCTCTTCTTTCACGCCTAACAGATTAAAAGATTTTCTCTTTGACAAGTGTCATTCATAACAACTTGGGTTTTCTGAGTTTGTAAACTACTTTTGAAGTGATGCAATTTGGGTCCTATGACAGAGGCAGAATTGAGAACGGGAAAGGACTCAGAACTGAGAGTTAGGCCAATCTAGGTAAAATTCCAGATAAGCCACTTTACGAGTTGCCTGAGCTTAAGCACATCACTGAAACTTGATGAAGTTCAGTCTAATTTAGTTTGTGACATGGAAATGATGCTAATAATATCTCCCTCACTGTGAGATAACTGACAATGAAGGGTACCAACACAAAATCCATTGCCGCTGAGTCAATTCTGACTCATAGTGACCCTATAGGACAGAGTAGAACTGCCCTATAGGGTTTCCAAGGAGCAGCTGGTGGATTTGAACTGCCAGCATTTGGGTTAGCAGCCAAGCTCTTAACCACTACACCACCAGGGTGCTTATTAAGTGCCTATAATATGTGAGGCACATTTTATAGATTATCTCATTTATGAACTTGACTTTTTTTTTTTTTTTTTTTGGTGAAGAACCTAAGGCTCATAATGCTTAACTAGTTTTATACAAACCCAACAGCTGAAGACTACAAATCAGGATTAGAACCCGGACCATATGATTCTGAGGCCCATTCTCTTCCTGTCGTACCAGTGTGTCTGACACAGAATAGGCACACAAGAAAAGTTTTCATCTTCTCGTCCTTCTTTTCTGAAAAGAGTCATTACAGCCATCTTTTCTAAAACGGCCCTTACTTGCCTCTGAAAGCTGACTCAGCGTCCTTAATTAAACTAGAAGGAAAAAAAGAACTCATTGCCATAGAGCTGATTAAAACTCATAGCGAAGCTATAGGGTTTTGAAGGCTGTAAATCTTTACAGAAGCAGACTACCACATCTTTCTCCAATGGAGTGACTGGTGAGTTTGAACTGCCGACCTTTCAGTCAACAGCCAAGCACTTAACCACTGTGCCACCAGGGCTCTTTTCCTTAATTAAGTGCCCTACAAAACCCATGTTGCAAAGTGTGTGGCTCAATATGCTTATGACCTAGTCTAAGAAATACCTGATATAAATTTAGTTCATGAATAGATAGAGCATTTTTGAAACAGAGAAATCTCCCAGTCTTCCCCATATAATCAAAACTTGGTCAATTTGGGTGCTTGCTTACATAAAATATTAGTGAGCTATTTGTAATCAAGAACCAGTCATTTTCAGTGTCTTTCGTGAGAGGAAACTGTTGATTGTAGAGCATAGGGAGAGTATAACCAATGCCATTGAATTGTACATGTAGAAATTGTTGATAAGGTGTATCTTTGGCTGTGTATACGATCACCAAAAAGTAAATAAATAAATAAAAAGTGTGAACAGTTACATAGTATTGATAACAATTATCATTTCTACAGAGCTCTCATTTTCCAAAATGCTTTCTGAAAAATCATCACATTTGAGGCTCTGATCAACCCACATAAGTTTAAGAAAATCATCTTCATTTTACAAAAGAAGAAATTGAGTCTCAGAGAGGGTAAGTGATCTACCAATGTCTCACAAGATTTATTAAATGGGAAGGTTTAACCTCAATCGTGGTCTAATTCCTATAATCGTTTTATTTTCGTTAGCTCCATTTTTTTCCTAATCTTAATGCTGCTTAATGACACTTTGTACAGATATTATTCAGGGCACAAAGTTGTCACAGACTAAATAGGGACAATAAAAATAGTTGTGTATACAGTGGTTAAGAATATGAACCTGGAGTCAACAGATTAACACTCATCACTTTATTCTTTTAAAATCTAACTGCATGACCTTGGGCAAATCACTCAATATGACCTTAAGCAAATTACTCTTAACATTCTGAATCTTACTTGCTCCTTGTGACATCTTATGATTCTAACACTAAGTTAGCCTTCTCAATAGTTTTAACAGTCATTAGAACGCAAAACTTTTTTTCCACCAGCTATATAAAAAATTCATCCACCTACAACTGAAAGGGTTTTAAAGTTAACATTACTGCCTGGAGCAATACTAGATATTTCTCATCAGGCTCCTATATAAGAATACACATTGCAGGGTTCAAGAGGTAAAGCTACCATGTGGGTGAACTTTAAGCAGTTTAGTGAAAATAAGGTTGCTTATGCTTTTGATCTCAGACAGCTGTGCTGTAAAAGAACATTTAAATTAAATGCTTAAATTTAATTGTTCAATTTAATAAATGTTGTTTAATTTAATAAATATTTAAGTTAAATTGGACTTAGCTAAATTATTGGAGCTCTCTGAAATACAGTTTTTTGAAATATGTAATTATGATATTAATAATATCTAGCTCACAGAGATGTTAAGAAGTTGGACAAGTTAATCAGTGTGAAAGATGACTTATCGACCATCTACTTTATGCCATACACTGTGCTATGGAAATTTTACAGATTATCATTTAGTCCTGTTAATTGGACATTTTTATGCCACTGGGAAGATAAAGATCCTGAGGCTCTGAGAGGTTAAAAACCATACAGCTAAAATTTCTAAATACAGGATTAGAAACCAGGTCTATCTGACTCTGAAGTACAACCACATCCCACTACACTTCGCTGCCCCAGTGTGCCTAGTACTATGACTGGCATCGAGTAGTCACTCACAATATTTTCCTCAAACTATTCTTCTCCACCTTCCTTCTCTTTTCCATTTCTTATTTTCAGGAATTAATGTAGCACAGACATCTGATATAAGTTCCATAAATAGCCATAAGGAATTAATACAGCTACCTAAATAATTACTGAACTTTCCCCATTTGAAATCAATTGTGATGGATAATATGGTTTGGTATATATTTAAAAACCAGTTGCTATCACATCAGTTCCAACTCATGGAAACTCCATGTGTGTCAGAGGAGAACTGTGCTCCATAAGGTTTTCAATGGCTGATTTTTTTGAAAGTAGATTGCCAGGCCTTTCTTTTGAGATGCTTCTGGGTGTACGCAAACCTCCAACTTTTAAGCTAGCAGCTGAGCATTCTGTTTGCACCACCCAAAACCAAAAAAAGAAAAAAACAAACCCACTGCTGTCGAGTCGATTCCGACTCATAGCTACCCTATAGGACAGAGTAGAACTGCCCCATAAGGTTTCCACCACACAGGGATTCCTAAAACCCATTGCCACTGAGTCGATTCTGACTCAGAGTGACCCTATGGGAGAGTAGATCTGCCCCATAGGATTTCCAAGGAGTGGCTGGTGGATTCGAACTGCCAACCTTTAGGTTAGCAGCCGACCTCCTAACCACTACACAGCCAGGGCTCTGTAGACTTCTAGTGTATATTAAAAACCAAACCACTGCTGTCGAGTCAATTTCTACTCACAGCAACCCTATAGGATGGAGTAAAAGTGCCCCACAGGGCTTTCCAAGGCTGTAATATTTACAGAAGCAGATTGCCAGACATTATGAAAAAATAAGGTTCCAACTTCTATAATTGATTCGTTAAATTAAGAAGTGCAATCCGGAAGAAAATAAAAATTCTTCCAATTTCTCCTATGTAACCAAAAGTTGGTAATTTTAAATGACGAAAGTGAAAATTCATATTGTACTTGGTATTAGTGATTTTCAACACTTTTTATAGATATCTGGTGATCTATATTTGATATAAAATCTGGCTATTACAATGTGTCTAGTTGGGCTGGCTAGTTAGAAATTCATAGTTACACTGAATATATTAAAATGTTCCTTTTTATAAATGAATTGATTATAGTATAAATTATTTTACATCTGTATTTGGTGATACACATATATACTTTTCTCAGTCAAACTCATCTTGTGGTTTCCAAAACTGCAGGACATTAGTATCACAATGTTTTTAATGTTGCAAAGGCAGATTAGAGGGAGAGGGGACTCTCAACATTTATCTGCAGAAAATTCAATTCAGTTAAACGTTTCTTGAATAGCCACTATGTTCAGATTTGTGCTGGGGATAATGTATTGGGAATGTGGGTAGATGAATGAAGAGAGAATTTGTTGTACATGCTATTTGTATCTTTCCTACTTGCAGAAAAATTCTGACCAGTTCACAGGAATTTATGTCCAACATATCTGTTAATATTAGTATCTTCCAGAATGAATATGGTACTTGCCAACCTTATGAACATCTAATAAAAAGAGCCACGTACAGGATCATCTTCTAGAATTTACATAGATGAGAATGAGTCTAGAAATGGAAAAAGGAGACTGGGGATATCTGCTTGAACTAGATGTTGATTACTAAAGCAGATAACAAATTTAATAGAAAAATGGAAAAGTGAAGGGTCTCTGAACTTCAGGTCTGAAGATTTGGGAGCCATAATCAAACATGTGATTTGGTGTAGCTGAAGAACTTGAGAGTCAATTAGAACTAGCTATAGATACTCTCTCTGCCACTTACTACCTGTATAACCTGTGCAAGATAAAGAACTAACATATGTAAAGTGCTTAGCAGACTGCCTGATATAACCACAAAAACCAAACCTATTGCTATCTAGTTAATTCTGACTCATAGCAACCCTATAGGACAGAGGAGAACTGCCCCATAAGGTTTTCAAGGAGCAGTTGGTGGATTCAAACTGCCAACCTTTTGGTTAGCAGCTCAACTCTTAACCACTTTGCCACCAGGAATCCTGATATAATATAGGTGATCAATAAAGGCCAGTTCTCTCTCTGTGTCTTAGTTGCACCATTAGTCAAATAACAGAGGCAGATAGGACACTAAATAATCTCTATAGTTCCATTCTATCTCTAAAATAGTAACAGGTCACCAGTGAAACAAACAGTCTCATAAAGATTATAGTAAGCACTACATGCCTGGTAATTAGATTGGTCAGTGGAATATAACCAGAAGAGTAAATAGCATTCTCAGTAATTCAAGTAAACTGTCTCTCCAAATACAAAACAAAAATTTTGCTACCATTAGAAGAACATAATCTTCACCTTCTTAGTTTTTCTTTTTAAGTTGGGACCTAAATTTAAGTTTTCTCTATTAATACTGTTATTAGTACTATATATGCATGTATGTATGCATAAGTCTGTATGTAAACTAAAACTATATGGAAATCTTTCTGGATTGTAAGATTCTGTTGATCAAGGGGAGGTCTCAGGAATAATATATACAACTCAACTACTTTGTTGCTTTAGCTACGCAAACTATACTTCTTTCCATGTGAAATATGTATTTGCAGAATAGTGGGTGATCTTGGTTAGTAAAGTTTACATATCTACATTGTAATGAGTACAGTGATCACTACTCAGGGAATTAGAATTCAGGAGATTTGACTAAAGGATATCAGAGAGAGATATTACTAAGAAAGACTTATAAAAATGTATTATAAGGGCAAGATGGTCAGAGTACTGTATTCCAGGACAAAGGATGTCACCTTGTCCAGAAAGTGTTTAGGTAACCAAGACTTTTTTTTTCCCCCTATCGAACTGACAGCAATTGGATAAGAGACAAGATATATAGAGGCTTGACTTACAGCATGTTTTCTTTATGGGTTAACAGGACAGGGCTTTATCAATTAGTGAGCCCAATACTTTCCATGTCTTTATATAGCAGCCAATCTAGGGTTCTAAAACATTCCACATGCCAGACCAACCTACAGAAGAAAGGAAATGTTGACTAGTCTATTTTCAGAATCTTCTCTTAGGATTTTATATCAGAAACGATATGGTATTTGTCTTCATGGAACCAAATGCACCACAAAACTTGAAATTTCACACACAAGTATAAAGATAGTTGTAGGAATAGCGTTAAGGCAGATTCAGCTTATAGTTAACGTATTTTTTTAGTTACATTCATTATAGCTAGAATTGTTTCTCAGAAATAAATAATAAATATAAATAATATAAATAATAAATAAATACTAAATTACAGTGAAAAATATTCCCTGACTCTATCAGATTAAGAAGGAAAAGAGAGGGTATATTTTGTTAATACTAATCCTTCCACTTGGGAAAAATATAAAAATATAAAACATCACACACGAGAGGAAAGTTCACTAGAACTGTGGCAATGTGCTACTCTTGCTATATTATTCTTGTTCTTGAGTACTTAACCTTTTTTTTATATGCAACCTTCCACTTTATTACCCCTTTATAATGGTCTTATAGTCTCAAGTATACGCAATGAAGAAAATAGCCAGACTTTCACTCTAAGAATGTTAACAGTACTTTTTAGTTTACCTTGGCTGTTGGAAACGTCTTAATAATTTTAACTGAGCTAAAGAAACATTTCCCTACTTATGCTTGTGAACATTCACATTACAATAAGAAGTGAAGTAAGTTATAGTTTTTTGTAAAACAACTGGCACTATGGAAATTGTTTTATAATAATGTGGGTGTTCCAGCATTCCGATATAAGACTGTCTAGTAAAGATATGAAAAAGAAACTAGCCAAAACAAAACTCCAATTTCTGAAGATACTTCCTTGCATGCAATTTAGAAAGACTTCTTCTGTCAGAACAAGGACAAAAGAAAAAAACAGGACTAATTTAAGAACTATGTGGTTTATTTTCATCTCATCTATTTCTAGGAAGCAAGTGGTATATTTGCTTTCAATATGTGTGCCAAGAAGTACATTCTTTAAAATTATATATACAATATGTATATACATATATACGTATTATATATTTATATATATATATATTATATATTTTATATACATATATATAAATATATAAAGCAGGTTCCTTAGTCTCCTGTTATATGGACTATATTCAGATCAACAAACGGGTTAAGTTTTTCTTCTGATACTTTTTGATCAAAATAGCAGGAAAAAATGCTTTAAAATTTTGCTACAGTTAATGAGGTAAAATAATGTAACAGAAGTTTTCTGGAAATAATTTCCAGAAACTAGTATTTGAAAAGTTATATGTTGTAGTTGTTTATTTGAAGGGTTCTATTTTTACAAGAATTAGGTGAAGTTAATGCTAAGAAGCAGGAAAGATACAGGAGAAAAGGATCCCATACAAGCTTTTATATATATATATATATATATATATATATATATATATATATATATATATATATATATATATATACACACACACACACACACACACACACTTTTTTTTAAGTAAAAGCACAGGTAGTATTTTGCCATAATCTTGCTGGGAATTAAAATTATTTGTGCTCTTGTCTTATTATTGCACTTCTACTTCACTGGACTTCGTCTACTTATTTTTATAGTCCGCAAAGTATTGTCTTAACCAAAGCAAGTGCTCAATATAATTCTGGTAAATCGTAAAAAATCATGGAGGCTTCCAGTGCATGGCATAGTCAGGGAACAGGGTGTGACAAAAACTTGGGTGCATGGAGTGGTGGAAGATGAGGGTGAAAAAATTGACCTGGTTAAGACTGAAAGGCCCTTGAAAAATACAGTAATCGAGGATTTACTCTATATACAATGAGGAAGGACTTGGAAGCTTTCCAGTCATAGGATTTCACTTGATCAGATTTGTGTTTTAGAAATCGTGTTCTGGGTACAGGGTAGAAAATGGATTGGAAAGATGAAAATAAGAAGCAGGCAACTTGTTACCAGTGGAATAGGTAAACTGGTAATGAAGATCTGAACTAAGGAATTGACAAAGGGGCAGATGTCAGAGATATTTTAGAGGTAACATCAACAGGATTTGGTTGCTCCCTCAATGTGACTGAGGAGAGGGAAATGTTTAACTTTAAGATGATTGCTAAAATGTTTTAGGCTACGTGCCCGATCAGAAGCAAAGGGTTCAATCAGATTCCATGAAATTTGAAATGAGTACCTAATACATGCAAGGGACTTCGCTACTCGTGTTCTCTCTCTCTCACACACACACACATTTTCTCATAATTGTTATGATAAAAACGGAGGTTTTTTATTTTGTTACGTTTTCTTGTTTTTTCTTTTTTAAAAACCTGGTATACTCAGGGATTTTCTGCATTGAAAAAGTGAAAGAAATTTTTTAAACATACTTTCAGTTAAACTTATGGGGGATGGCGGTTTATTTTAATAGGAAAGAAGGAAGAACCTCAATTGTCCCACCTCCCTACTCCCCTACACCCAATCCTTCAACTTAACCATCATCATTCCCCACATTGCCTTGATCATATCAAGTGTTTTTCAGAAATATTTGACAAATTTCATTTAAACCCATGGTAACTCCATTATCTAGCATGTTTTATCAAATACGGTGGTTAACAAAAGACACCACATTCCTAAGAGTCAAACAATTTGAGTACAACAAAATGCACAAAATTAAAACTTTAGTAAATGTGATTCACTTCTATCTACTTGATTGTCTTGGAATGACTGAAAAATATCAGCTATGTCGCAATGTTGGTGAACAGAAATGCTAGTCTATAAAGTTCTGGTTAATACAATATGCCAGATAATGAGTTATACCACACAGAATTGTAAGATGTTAAGATGCTAAAAATTATTTTAGTATCACTGATGGCATTATAGAAATTGGTAACCTCTGCTAACAACAAGCGCTTCAAAAAATATCAGAAGATGTGTTCTTGCAATGCAGAAAACAACTTTATTGATAGTACTTCACTTTTTACACAGATTACACACATTTTATTCACTGAAATTACATCAAACACAACCAGTTATTAGTATCTACACATATTCCAGCTGAAAAATGTTCTATAATATTCATTCTAATATATTCACACAAAAATCTACTTATTCTTTTTAAAATTACAGCTGCATCTGACAAAACAAAAACAAGATTTTAAAACTGACTGTTGTGAATATACTTGCATGTTACATCTTCACAATTTTAATGTTACAGAGCTCCTTCCACTGTAGTTCTTAGTGCTAACACGACTCAAAATGAGAACGGATAATAAATTGTACACATTGCCCAATCTAAAAACTGGACCTATCCTCATAAATATTCCCATGATTTATGGTAATTGTCTACATTGAGCTGTTCACAAAAAGGTATGTGTGTATGTATCTACATACATAGGTATGTATGTTTGTATTGTATGATTCTGGTAACTCTATTTCATAGCCTTTTGATAGAAACATAAATAAATGAAACTCATAAAATTACAGACATATGAAACTGCAAATCTGACATTGTACAGAGCACTACCCAAGAGCTTAATGGCTCATCTCTGTTTTGTTTTCAAAGGTATTCAAATGAAGTAAGGGACTAACGAGAAAAAAAAAAAGGTTGTTTTCATGGGCTTTTTAAGACACATTTTAGTTATACCAACTGAGCAGAAATTGGTTGTTACTGAAGGTGAATTTAACTTTGTTGTGTGTGTGTATGTGTGTGCAAGAGAAGTAGAATCTACACTAGTGCTTAGATAGGAAAAAGCAGTTTAATTTTTTTTCATGTACGTTTTGATGTTACTAGATTTCTGATCATTCAGAAAACAGGGAAACTTTATGAAGAAAAGTACTTTGCTTACATTAGATCCAAAATACTTTGATTGAAAGGAAAAATATATAAGCACATATTCAGAATGCACTGAATATGACAGCAATTTTGCTAAATGAAAAATGATATATAGGATAATATAAAGGATACAGGATGATTATAGTTTGGAGTTGAGGCATTACAGTTTAAAAAGAGACAATAACACTATAACATACAAGCACTATCTTTGAACTAGCTATCTTTAGGTTGAAGTTTAAATTATATATCATTTTTTTGCTAGAAATTAGAAAAAAATATGCACTCACACATGCAAACATATGTGTGTTTATACATACACTGAACTCAACTTTTTAATCCCACTATGTCTAAATTTCTTGTGCATCACATTAAAATGAATTTTCCTCTTAACAAACTTAGGTTTATTAACTTCCAAACATGAGTTTGGTATATTGATCCTTCAATCCTTACACCTAAAAAGACTTAACTGTATGTTCCTCACCATTTCTATAATTTGTGTGCATTTGGAAATAGATGTGTGTACAGCCATATATATATATATATATATATATATATATATATATATATACACATACATGTGTAGCACCGTGTGAATTTTTATTTCTAGATTCAGATAATAATAACATTATATAGCATGTCAAACTTTTATCTATCTAAAATGAAGCTATAACAATATTCTGTCACATTAGACAAAATCTGTGCCTTTGTAAAGTCAAACAATTTTGTCAGATAGACAAAATATCTCTATGATTAGTGAAAACATATTTTGCCTCCAAATGTTTTGATATCATATAGACACAGCCATGATACCTATCTGGAAGAGAACATGGCACCTTCTCTTAAATAACTGGTTGTGTGGAAAAAAAAGTAATTTATTTAATCTGAACATCAGAAATAATGTATACAATGCTTTGCAAAAAAAAAAAAAAAGGCACCTAATCCACATAAATTTGAATTACAAATAATCAAATAAATTAAAATATTAATGAAATAAAGTCTCTCATATAGGGGCTCACAAACTAGTTTTCCAGAGTCCATGCATTTTTATTTCTGTGTATTTGTTCCAACCTTGTATGAGACTATGTTTGTGTTTACATGGCAAAAAAAGTTGGTCAGATTTGTTTTCTAATTTTAATTACATCAAGGTTATTTGTGACACGGAATAACTAGTTGAAGTACGTATTTGAATTACTGGAAATATTTTTGTGTAGTTAACAGTGTTTATGATCAAGTTTCTCTGTTTATAATGTCGTGTTATTAGCATCCTGGTGATCTGCATTTATTTTGTAATTGAACTTAGAACTGTTACATAATAAAACACGTAAAGACATTTTAAAGTTTAATTTATGGATTTTGAAAATCACTATTTTTCACCAGAGTTACATATTTTTTTATTTTTAACTATCATTGAATAAAGGAAAAATAATATCATTTAAACTTTTCAATGAGTATTTAATGAAAGCATTCTTCTGTTATCTAATGTTTCTGCCAAGTATTGGACAAAAAGAATGAAAATGTTTTAAAGGTTAACTGCATTTCAAAGAGAATAACATTTTATGGAGTAAATCGATAAATAATTCATAACTGTAAGGCTCCAGGATAACAGAAAAATGTAAATATTTTTAGAAAATCCATGGAAATGCTTCAGTTTCACTATTACATCAATTTAACTATTTGCCTGTGATTTTTCACTGGACCAAAAAAATCTTATTTTTCCTTGAAAAGTACTTGTGTATGTGCGGAAAATTTAAATCTAATTAATCACTTAAAAAGGGAAATTTAAAGCAATTTCAATGGAGAATATCTAGACTATGAAAAAGATGAAAGAGTTGGCTATAAGAATCCTTGTAAATAATTAGATATCTTGGTTGTTTGTTCTAAAGAAATTTGGACATGAATTTAGATTTTTTTTTTTTTTTTTTTACTAAGAAAGCTTTTTCATCAAGCCTTGATGTTTTCATCGAGGGAAGGTTAGCCTCATGGATGAAATATATAGCATGCCTCTGTATTATACTATCAACTAATCAAGCTATACTATTACATGAATTTCTCCATATATCTATAAAGATTAAAAATATGCATTATAAATAAGTCAATTACCAACACAAGTAAAAATTTCTGTGTGGATAGTTTATAATATAAAAAGAACAGAATAATTCTGTAATTTTAAAATGCACCACTTCCAAAGGTTATAGAGCCTTCAAACAGAATTACTGAGTTAAAAAGAAGACCTTATTGATTTAGCTTTAAATCAAATCAAATAATTTAAAAATTCTTCATCTAAAATCTACCTATGATTTTCTAAATTTTCTACAATGGATGTGTATTATATGTGCGATGGAAATAAAAGCCTATGAGTACTCTAAAATTAAAAAGCTTAATCCTAATTCTAAACACCATATTCAACCATAGATGTCATGTATGAATACCCATAATGCATGAAAAAAACAACTTCCACAGTTCTTTAAAAAAAAAACAGTGATTATATACAACACTTACAACTGTATATTATCACAGCACCTTTGAATATGTTAGAAAACTACCTTTAAATAATATTTTAAATAGACAAACAAAAGCTAAGCTTCACAAAATCTAAGAAAACATGTCTATTACACAAGAGCACCTATAGGAAGCATTTACAGAGTGTGGCTTAAGTTCATAAGAGATCTCTTAAGATTTATTTGTCCTCTAGCATTTCTGTTGAGACCAGGCTTCACACCACTGCTAGCTAGATACACAATTATGAAATCTAATTAAACAGTGACGAATGCAGGCAACAAAACAGTAAAACAAGTTCATATTATTTTGTGTAGAAATTATAAGATTAATAGATTTTATAAAAAATAGTGGTTGATCAATTTAATCTAATCTAATTTCGACTTGAAAGTTTTAAACTGTATATGTTCGCCTTGATAATGTGGACAGGGTGGTTAACAGACAAAACGGAAGCTCTATACATAAAATATTAATTAATGGATAGAACTAAAATTGTTTCATAATTTTTTAAATATAAACCACTGAAAATTAAAATAATTTAAGAAATGTAATGGCTCAAGAATTAACTTTTAAAAATAAAGCATTTTTATATTTAAAGTAAAAGAAGGGAATGTATTTCACAAATCTGTTTTCTATTTATGCACTCTGGACTTTCATCAAAAGAAAATAATATTTCTTTGACTGTTTGCAGTACACAATATATTGTGGCTTATCACTTAGTAGTCTACTTATGATCCAATAGATAAAATCCTCTGTAAATTCACTAAAAGTTTCTTTCTCTTACCTATGACGACTCATTTTTATATTTGCCTAGCTTTTGTCTTTCCCTATTCACTGACTAGAATAAGAACCAGACAGACTATGAAGGACACATCAATAAGAATATTCCAGGATACCACTAATGCCAAACAAGAGGTAGGAAGGTATCTGATGTCTTCTAAGACAAACATGTAATAATAACAATTAAATTAAAGATGTCACTAAATCAATAGATAAGAAGAAATCAATTTGGAAAATTCCTTATTTTTCTCTTCTCTAGCTTTTGTGGGAAACTAGTTTCAATGCCTTCTTGTATTTTTCTCAAATGGTAACATTATTCCCTCAAGCATAGGTGAGGGATACATCAATGGTATTCAAGACACAAAAGCAAAATGCATTTTCATCTATGGTCCAATTTTAAATACAGTTAAATCTAAATAATCATTGTTTATACTGATAAATATTTATGTTCACCATAACAAGAAGAGGACTCACTTTGGTGACATCATCACCAGTCTGTTTACTGCAGGCTTTTGCCCAGAGAACGGGATAGAAAACAAGATAGAAGTTCTTTTCTCACAAAATCTGCACTCTTGAGAGATGGAAACACTTAACAGCTTTAAAGTTTCTATTTCCATCTTCTGCAAAGATAACACTCATAAAACTATTGAGGAATGCATTCAGAAATTCCAGATAAGTATTTCAAGACATTCTCATTTTCATGTATACAAAGGAGTAATTAGGGATTTTTCTTATTAGAGTCATCAATGAAAGGGATTACTGAGGTGAAAAAAAAAAGAGGTATTCTCCCTTAGTTCACCGAACATTCAGAAAAGGAGACATCAGGGTTGTCATGACACACTCTTATGAATAAAGCATTTATATAAAAATTATATACTCAAATGGTCATGAAGCCATGGTATTATATTATGGAATATTTGAAGTGCTGATTCCTTCTCTTGGGCATCATCATTTTATTCACAATTAAATTGAGACTATGGATTGCAGAACCCCCCACTATTAGCACATCTTGATACTTGCAAGGTAATGTCTCCAGCAGTATAAGAAGTTGCTTAGATGTTTATATACTTTAGAATGATTTGAGTTAAATATTTATCAAGAAGAAATTGGGAGGAATTGTTAAGTGATTCTATATCAATAACTTGTACAAAGGTAAATTTTAATTTTAAGCACTTTTTACACAGTGATTTATAAGTATGTAATACAACATTCTACTTACATGACATTTTTCATTGCCATTAAAAATACTTACACTCATAATCATTAATCATTATAATCAACTAACTAATGTTTAAAGAACCAGATAGCAAGTATGTTCAAGAAACTCTACATCATGGGAGGTACAAGGGATTCTGTACTGAGTCAACAGAAACACTAAATTTTAACATCAAACTATTTAAAATACTACCTAAAGGTCAAATATCCAAGAATTACACTACTTCGAAGTGCTAAATAGAACATAAACCTCTTCTAAAATACCTTTACATCAAAGAACACTTCAAATAATACACTAATTTTAACGCACGTACACAAAAGACCAAATCTCTTTCACATTTTCAAGGTAAAATGACAACAATTAAGTATTTGAATCAAAAGCCAGGGAACATAACCTTTATGCTATAATTATGAAGGTCATTTATACTCCCTTTTCATCCCAAGAAATCATGATTTTTTAAAACTCTGTTAGTAATGTTAGTAAGGCTTAAACAGCTTAAGAGTTAAAGCGTAAATTCGGAACATGTCATTCTTTTCTAAATGAACATAATGTACACCCAGTTCAAGAAATTACTCATTTGTATAGGAAATGAGTTAATCGACATACTGTGAAAAGTGAGTTAATTTTAAGTGGCAAATTACTCAAAACCATGAAATATGCTCAGTAATTTAATGCCAGAAAAATAAAATAGATCTATTTAGAAGAGACTCCAGCATCTTAGGCAATTTCAAAATTAAGACATAATCTTTAAAAAAAAATCTTACCTAAATCCTTGTTTCTACTCTAATGACTGAAGTTATATTTCGTAATATAAGAAATAGCAATTTTTTTCCCAAGTATCAGGGAGTATAAAGAGCTTTACATTCTCCTTTTGATAGATATAAATAGAAAAAAATGTTTTCTCTTTCAGTATTTACTAAAAAAAAGAAACATGATTACAACAAAAATAATTAATGATGAAAGCAGTAGAATAAGATGATGACAATCAACATAAGAACCCAATAAGATCATTTTATATTTTCCAACTTTTAAACAGTGATAGCTAATTAAAGTGATTTCTCAGCAACACTATTATTAGTTAACATTTTCATAAAAATGAATTAAATTTTTTTGGCTTGTATTTATTTTTTTGGTCTTAAAAAAATATCTTGCCCTGGATACCTTTCAAAAGGGTAGCTTGGATAGTTCAGCTTCACTTCCAAACCCCCGGAGATGATGTTTAACTCTTCAGCAATCAGACAGGGCAAGTAATTCCATCTTTCATGTTTGATGTATTAACCATCAGTGTGTGCAGCAGGAAGGTATTATACTACATCACAGTTGTTGCCATTCAGAGCAAGCAAACAGAAACAGCATGATAAAACTGTTATTTCACTGCACTGTTTCTTCCATAAATTTTAAATTTTGATTGCCAGATATCAGCTAAAGTACGTATAAGATTTAATGGGAAATCCATCTTAAAGTGGTTTTGTTTTGCTTGCTTTTACACTGGAAAATTCAGATTACAAAATCTTAGCCAAATTGTGAAATCACAAATCATTGGAATTTTTTGGAAGGGGAATGAAATTATGTTGTTCCTAGAAAGTTATAACTCACTGCAGATTTCAATAGTTGATGTCCTGGAATCAGTCTAGGACAAGAAAAATAACATGTTATCAAAATCAATGATTGTGTTCTAGGAGACTTAGTTGCCTAGCATGTTACCTGGCTAAAATTCACATTATCAAAAAATAGATACATAGAATCAATTCTACTAAACTTAACTATGGTGAATGCCAATCCTATTCCAAACTAACTCAGTCTGCCGTTATCATTTTGGATCTAGATATAATACCTATAGCATGGTTACATCAATGAGTTATCTTACAAACGTCCCAAATTTCCACTATTCTTTATACATCATTTCTGCAATTATAAGACTATTCCAACTCCAATCATAGAAATTTGTTAGGAATTTTTTTTAATGAAGTACCTCAAATATATGTCTAAGAGTGTCTCGTACATAAAAGACTCTAAAAAATTGTACTTTAAACAAACTGTACTTTCAGTTTTATTCACTTCTCTATTTTTCAAGTGTATAATCTTCACACAGTTTAACAGGATTGCTTTCATAAGCAAGACTTAGTTTTGGCAGTATATTTCTTTTATATTACATTTACCAAAATTTACTCTAAAATAGTTATTTATGTTTATGGTATTTCTAGGGTCATACCAACCAAATGCTATCTGCTGGCTCTGAAACACTGAAGGTGTTCATAGAAGAAGGTAATCTATAGATTCATCCTTTTAAATCTTATGTTTCTCATTTCTACTATAATATGTACAACAATGCCTTCCAGAATAAGTGCAGAAATCTATACCAAAGAAAAGCATCCTATTTCCCAGGTATAGGTGGCTTTATGCAATGTATGCTTTGCTAACATCAAGGTATCTAATAATGTTCTTTTTTTTTTTTTTTTTTTTTTTTTTCAGAACACTAGAGTCAGAAAAAAAATCTATATAAAGTATTTTCCCTTTCTAAAACATGAAATTTCTGATAAATCCCCTTATATCCTACAGCCTACTTAAAACCAATTTATTTCTCCACTTTTATACAGGCAGTCCTCGAATTACGAACTTCCTACTTATGGACAACTCTTACTTGCCCTTTAATGTTACATAGACTTGCCCTCACTTTGAAACAGTAGAACTAACCACCCGTACTCGCAACAAATTCTTCATCACAATCACCTTCACTAGCTGCATGTGCAGTTTTTAAATCAGTGAAAGGCTTCAAGCCTTTTCTTGCAGGAAAGTACATGTAAGACGAAATAAGAATTGTATGCACTAGTTCTGACTTATCTACAAATTCGACTTGAAGACACAGGAATGGATTTCATTAGTAACCCGGGGACTGCCTGTACTTCTATTCTTATGGGTAATGAACTTAAGGTAAACAGCACTCTAAACCATCTTCTTGAAAATACATTCCTCACTTTCTATAAAATTCATTGGACTATTTCTGCCTTCTGGTAACAGCAATATTTTCTCCCACTGTCAGAATTCCCTTAAGGAACAATGAATTTATATAGTATCGGCAGATATTTTCTCCCATTTTATATGATGTTTCTTTATAAAAAAAGACAACTACTCTAACTGAATTTTTAAATATATGGTTTCTTTTTCAGAGCTCACTTATCTTGTCAGCATTCTGCAAAGTCAGTAAATATAAGATGCCTCTTCTGGAATTAATCACAAGTGGAAGAGTATATAGAAAGGGTGAAGAACATTGCAAATGTAGCACAAAATATAAAGATTCAAATTATTTTTAGTATCACATTCGTCTGCTTAAGTTCCCCAGCTCATTTTTGGAAAATATTTAGCAATGAATATGAAACAACTGTGAACCAATGACATAAAATCTACTATTTAGCTATTTTTTAAGATATGAAAACACTGAATAAGTTATCTCAGAACTCACTATTCTAAGATAGTCCTTTAAGCTAATAAAACCTAATAATGTCCAATAATTTATTCATATTAGCATTTACTTTTCATATTTTTCCTAATTCATGAAGTCATTTGTCCTCTGCTTAGGACAAAGTCTCTTAGCTAAACGGTATAAAATGCCATCATGAAAAGTTATCAACTTTATTGAATTTTAAAGAATTATAGAATACGAAAAAACTGAAAGAAGAAAATAGTTATCAAACACTTCAATTTTTTTCTTCATCCATGCCTTGCTTACTATATATTCACATACTTCCATAAAAAATGTCTAGCACATAAAACTTCTCCAGGTTTTCCAAAGCAGCTGAAACCAGAATTTGCTCTTTTAATTGGCTTCATGAAGCAATCTATTAAAAATAACAATCTGCAAATGTAATTCACAAATCCCACTCTTTGAATACTCTTTTAAAACTAATCACAAATTTAGCCCAGGAAAAAGTGCTATTAGGATACACAACACACATAAAGTGTTCATAATAAAGGATACTTTTCTGTTGAGAAATGTTTCTGAAATGCATAATAATAATGATAAGAATTGTATAATTTGGGTGTTCTTTCGAATGGTTAACTATAAACAAAAAGACACCATGAGGAGATGTTAGACATCTATTATGTGTGTCACTTACCTAAGATCCACCTAGGAAGGGGAACATGGGGTTCATCCAAATCTTAGAAATAACCAGTGCCCTGTAAACTCGTTCAAAGCATAACAGAAACTCTCCACACAAACACTAGTATTCTATCTTGCCATTTGCAACAGCATAATTGTTGACCTACTGTAACAAAAATCCACTCACAAATGAATAAGGACCTTACCTGCATTGTGTGTTTAACAAAGAAAGGTTAATACCATTGTGTAATTTAACTGTGCATATCTTTGAATAAACTTGGTTCTTAAAGCCATTTCCAAACCTATGGTAAATTATTTTCATTGTTGTCTTGAACCTGATAGATTTCTATACTATCTCTAACTTTTGGTGAGAGGAAACCTATTCTGTCTTTCACGCTGCTACCATTTTGTTAAGCCTGAATAGGTTTTCAAAAGCCTTTATTCACTGAAACTGAGATTAAGACACATACAAAATAATGAAGTCAATATGTGGCATGATTTCAAGAGAAAAAAATGTAGATGGATTGTATCACTTGACTTTATTAAGGAAACAAGAAAACAAATAATTTACTTATGAATTTGTAGATTTTTTTTTTTCATTTTCCCTATGGAATACAGATAAAAAGCACTATGCACACTCTTCCTTTCATAAATTTATTGGGTTTTAAATCATTCTGCACAAACTTCTTCCATCTTAATTTGCTCGTATTTTCCTTCATGCCCCGTATAAAAAACAAACACATTTCATTTTTCAAAAGTTATTATCTCTTAAGAATGTCTACGGAAAGGTTCTAAGTATCTTGCATAAATATGCAAATATTTAAATGGATATCTAAAATAGGGGTCTCATATATATTTCATTCTCTAGCTTGAAAATAAGAACGAGAAGCATGTATCCTCATTTTTCTAATTCCAATCTTGTTATATTCTGTGAACTAAGATAGACTTTATGAACAGGAATAATGTTGAGTTCCTAACCTGAAAATAACACTGGGGGGGAGGGGCATGGCTGGGGTAGGGATGAAGCAGGTCTCTTGGTGCTATTTAGACACCTTGGGTAGACACAGATTTTCCCAGGCAATCTGGAATTCTCAACATCATTAGTATTAAGAGGTGCTTATCAGAGTTTGAAAAGTTTTACTGAGATGTACCTAGCCTAGACTGTTCTGAAACTCATGCACACAATGGTACTGACTGAGGACAGTTACAAC
Source organism: Dugong dugon (assembly GCA_030035585.1). Classification (NCBI taxonomy): domain Eukaryota; kingdom Metazoa; phylum Chordata; class Mammalia; order Sirenia; family Dugongidae; genus Dugong; species Dugong dugon. The sequence continues at coordinate 69,273,110 of CM057483.1, forward strand.
CCTACTTTGATTTAGAGTTTTTCCAATATATTCTCTAGGAAGAAGCATAATACTGCCATCTACAGACAAAATTACCCCTATTACAATCGTCACTCTACACCTAATTTTCCTAAATCATCAGTCATTTTATTCTGATTTTCTACCAAACTTAAATGAATGCATGTATCTATTTGGACAATTCTGCAGAGTATGATCTTTCTCTCTCTCTCTCTTTCTCTCTCTTGCAGTGGTTAAGAGCTCAGCTGCTAACCAAATGGTCGGCAGTTCGAATCAACCAGTCGCTCTTTGGAAACCCTATGAGGCAGTTCTACTCTGTCCTATAGGGTCTCTACAGCGACACTATGAGTTGGAATCCACTCGACGGCAACGGGCTCAGGTTTTGAACTCAATCGATTCTATAAAGCTCTACTTCAAATGAAAATAATAAAAAATAAAAATAAAGTTAGAAACTTCAGTTAGAAATTTGAATTACCTACCGGTCTGGTGTGAACAGACACAGGGGTCTTAAAGGTTGTCACTTGATAGCTGCACTCAGAAATGCTGTAGGGATCAGAACTGCTGGAGGAACACTTGGAAATGGAATCACAGGCCACAAAGGTGTTATCGAGAGGCAGTTCTTGGATGATCTGGTGCTTCGAATTCAGGGGAGTTTCAGGCTGAATCTGGAAGGCAGGCTGTGGAGAGGCAGATTTGTAATGCCGGGCCAAATCAGGGCTATCAGGCTTAAAAGTAGTAGGTGTTGTGCCCCAGTTGTAGGTACCCATGGCTTGCTCTTCCAGCTCAATGGGAAGGTCTAGTGTGACGCTGTTTCCATCAGTGTCAGCATCATCTGTCTTAGCTTCTTCAATAGTGACAAAGTTAAGCAACAGGTTCTTAGGGGCATGCTTCTTCTTCTTCTTCTTCTTTTTCTTCATCATTATCATCTGCCTATTTTCTGGGTTCGGAGTAACCCATTCTGAATTTTGCTTGTTTTTCTGGGCAGCCTTAAGATGTGGGGACTGGCGACATCTTACCACAGCAGTGATGAAAATTACTAGGATGACAGTTATGGTGCCAGCAACAATAGCAACCATGATCTTGACATAGTCACTGGTTGGTGAGGATGCGTCAGTTGTCTCAATATTTTGGGTCACTGGTTTTTCAATATTCTTGCGCACTAGTTCATGAATCAGTGTAGCATTGGTCACTGACTCATTCACGAATAGATTAACGATTATAATATTGAAGAGAGAATCAGGTTGTCCCAAGTCCTTAGCTTTGACTACCAGTCTGTGTAAACCAAGATCTGCAGCTGCACATTTCTCCTTCAGTGTAATGTTGCCTGTTGTCTGGTCAATTATAAACAGATCTTTTGTATTTCCTCCTACAATGCTGTAACGAAGCTCTGCATTCATGCCAGTGTCACTATCGATAGCAATTACCTTGAAGACCATTGTTCCTGGATTAGTAGATGGTGGAACTAATTCATAAGAGTAGTTGGTAGAAGGGACAACAAAAACTGGTTTGTTATCATTAACATCGACCACATTTATGGTCACTTTAGCAGTTGAAGAACGTGATACCCTACCACCATCCTCAGCCTTTACATAGAAAGTATAAGATTCTTGTTTTTCTCTATCAAATGAAATATTTGGTCGGATGACACCAGTCTGTGGATCAATGGTGAAATCATCATTCACATCTAAAATCGAGAGAGTGACTGCAGAATTTTCTCCATAATCAGGATCAGTTACAGTGATTAGTCCTACTGTGCCATGTCTTGGAAGGTTTTCAGGGACATAGAAGTTATACTCATTGTGAGTGAAAATTGGGCTGTTGTCATTCTGATCAAGAACAGTCACTAAGACTGTGGCATTGGCCATCAAGGGTGGCATCCCATTATCTTTCGCCAGAACTGTGAAAGAATATTTTTCCTGTTTTTCCCTATCCAGTTTCTTCACTGCAGTCAGGATGCCTGTACGATGATCCAGGTTGAATTCAGATGGAGCATCAGAACCTAGCAGGTAATTGATCTCAGCATTACGCCCATTGTCTGCATCTGTTGCACTTATTTTTGTCAGCTGGGTGCCAGGAGAGTTATTCTCAGGAACAGAAAGACTTATGAAAGGCTGGGTGAAAACTGGAGCATTGTCGTTTTCATCTTTCACTTTGACGAGAAGCATGGATGATTGATTCAAAGGAGGTTTGCCAGCATCTGCGGCCAGTAATTTAATGGCGTATTCTCTTGTGGACTCAAAGTCAAGATATGCAGCAGTCTCTAGGAGGAACTGATTACTGAATACTGGCCTTAATCTGAAAGGGACTTCATGATCTGTGAAGCATGTCACCCTTCCATTATGGTCAGCATCCTCATCCGTTACAGTTATGAGAGCAATTTTGGTGTTGAGTGGAGCATTTTCTGAAAGAACCACAGTGCCGTTGATTGGATTGATGATGTATCTTATATCAATTGAAGGTACATTGTCATTGACATCTGTAACATTTACCAGCACCATTGCTCTTGCTGGCATTGATCCACCATCACTTGCCAAAACAAGCAATTTGTGGTTTGGTGATTCTTCCCTATCCAGTGGTTCTTTGATTGTGATAAGTCCAGTAGTGTTGTTAAGGTGAAATAGTCTCTTGGCCATGTTAGAGACTAGATTGCTAAAATAGAAGTGAATCTTGGCATTTTCACCTATGTCGGCATCTGTAGCGTGAAGCTGTGTCACTGAAGTACCTACAGGAGCATTTTCTGGTATACTGACTTCAATCTCCTTCTCCTTGAAGACTGGGTGGTTGTCATTTGTATCAGCCACACTTACTTGCAAAATAGCAGTACTGGATCTTTGAGGAAAGCCGCCATCTTCAACCTTTACCTTCATTACATATGTATCCTTCTCTTCCCTATCCAACTCCTTTTGAACAATTAGTTGTGGCATCTTGTCTCCTTCTGGCGTTTCAATGACATCAAGCCCAAATATACTCTGACCCTGGAAAACATGGAATGAAATATATTTTAACTTATGTAATAATGTAATGAGATCAGTTTTCAATGTCTTTAAGCTCTATGATATAGTAGGATCAGCTCAAAAATAGGTGCCAGAAGACATGGGTTCTAAGTTCCAGCTCTGCCTATAACTGATATTGTAACTGCAAGCAAGTTGCTTAATTTATCTAGGCGTTTGTAACATTAGAGGGTTGTGCTAGAAGTTGGTCTGTAATGTTTCAGGTTAGAGCATTTCATAGTAATAAATGTAACTCATTTATTTAAATTATTAAAAGTTTTCAAAAGGAAGGAGTATAAGGAATTTTAAAAATAATCGTCACTAAATTTCATGTAATAAATGAAGTTATAATAAGTGAATTATAATAAGTGGAGTAATTCATGGTTACTCCAAATGACTTAAATTGTTACTGTAGATTTCAGTTAGCTGGGATGCTTTTTCACCACCAAAAATAACAATCAAGTATAAAATATCCATCCAAGGCATTAACATGTTTATAATATCTAATAAATACAATTGAAACCTTTTGCAGAGGGAAAAAATACACAGTCTCTAATTAGAATATAAACCTGCATAAAATATAAATAATTTTCATTCTTTCCTATAAGAACAGACACTAAAAGTGAGATTTTTCTAGAGTAACAACACAAAGTTAATGAACTTTTTGAAACCGATGTGCTGAAATGTCCAATAGGAAAATATAGCTTAGGGCAGCATGTATTTTCTCATTATACCCAGAAGGTCATGATGTGAGAATTTTGAAAAAGAAAAAAAAAAACAACCTCTCTCCAAACTCCAATAAGATGTGTTCTACACAGATAAACAGTGATCCTGCAAGTTGACTGAGGAGTACTGTAGAATGGCTCTCAGGAGGAGTCCTGTACAGTGATAGCTGTAAGATTTTGACGGAAAAGAGTAAGATATAAAGGTACTGGAGGGCATGAAGAAAAGATCAGAAGAGTACCTTAGGATTCCTCTTCCTATTACATGAATGATTTATGAATATGTGTGTGTGTTAACTCTCCAATATATTTGTGGACAGAAAAGTTGCTGGCACGGCAAGGATCAGATATTGATCTTGCATTCATGTGCTCTGTCATAAAAGAACAAGATAACATCTAAATTTTTTGTTTATAGTTTTCACATACCAGTGTCTAAAATAAGATCCTAAAGGTTGAAAAAAAAAAACTTACTGTCATCTAGTCAATTTCAACTCATAGCAACTCTACAGGACAGAGTAGAACTGGCCCATAGGGTATCCAAGAAGACGCTGGTGGATTCAAAAATCTGCCGACCTTTTGGTTAGCAGCCATAGCTCTTAACCACTGTACCACCAGGGCTCCATCCTAAAGGTTAGACACTAATAAATGATATCAGGTTTTCTGGGACTTCTAGAACATATGGTCAGTTTATAAATACATTCTGTATCATATTATCTCTTTATTTACCAAAGTAATATATAAAATCTTATGTAATATCCAAGTACAAAAAATCATTTTTCTCTTATGAATTGCTTAGAGATATTTCTACAAACTTTTGAATGTTTTTCTTTTTGCATTGAGATTTACTTATACTTTTCTTCATACGCAGAAGCATAATATACCTTGGTGGAAGACATAGATGCTTATCATGAAATTTAAGGTGGAATATCAGAAATATAAACTAAAATAATTGGTTTTCTACAATGTGATTTTTTAATTTTAATTTCAATGTGTATTAATTATCTTGTTTTTAATTCATATAACTAAAAAAAGCATTGTATTCACATTTTAATTCATATAAATGAACAAAAATCTGGATTTTTCTTTGAATAAATTATACAGCAAGGGAAACATTTTTCTTGTTATATTTATTGACAAATGTGAAAATTACCAAATTTAAATCTACTTCTTAAACTGCATATTTTAAGAATAAAAATTAGAATTTAATGAGAGTACTATAAAATATAAATGAAACATATTTACTATTATAATTTTATCTAAATTAACTTAGTGATTACTTATAATTTTATTTTTGCAATAATATTCCAAAAGGCTTTTAAGAATGTTCAAATGCAAAATATCTCATTCATGGGTAGAAAAAATAGTTTATAAATGCTACTTCATAAAAAAATCCATGGCACTTAATATTACTCTGTTAATTCCTGGCATGCCATAATTGAGTGACTAATATGACCACAGTATTCTCCTAGAAACTGAGGATATGGTGGTGAGTAAACATAGTCCCTACCCTAATGGAAATTAAATCTTAGCTAGCATGAGAGAAAATCATTGATGATCACAGTATTAACTGATGGTATTGATATTAACAGATATATACGATAAAAGAATAATCACATTTTAACAAGAGCTATGAGTGGACGTTATAGGGTATTATTAGAGGTTTATGTATTATTATATAGTCTAGTTTCCCCTTATTATAATAATAATATTATTGCTATAAGATATGTAAATATATAATGTATATATTTATTATATATACATATACTAATAAATAGTAGTATATGTATTAAAATTATATATATATACTATACTATTATATGGTCTAGTTTTTCTCCTCATAAAATAATGTTATTACTATAATATCTTATATAATAATATTATTACCATAATATTATTATATAACTGGAAACTAGACTATATAATATTGTATGAAAAGAACAAGTAAATGCTCTAAAGTTCTTGAGTTTCAGACCCAGTTACCCAATTCATGACTCTAATACATCTAAGAAAAAAAGACTATGCTAGTTTTAATTTTTTCTTATGTACCTATTTTTATGTGTTTCATGTTTCTACATTTAGTTTCTAGTTTTATGTATCTGCCTTATGTATCTGAATTTTAAATTAGAGAAGAAAACAAAGACAAATTTATCAGTTGAAAAAAATCCAAGAGCAGCATTTCACTGTTTTTTAACCAGTTTATGTAAAGTGATAGTAATCTTAAATTTTTTTAATGTTCAACGTGATAATTAAAGGTACATAGCAGCTTATGGATAATGTACCTATTGCTCTTCTATTTCGTGTGACTGTGCTGTCTCATTTGACGGGTAATAGCCATAAAAGACTAAATATAAATCAAACAAAATTAGATAAAACTAAAAATTCAGTTCCTCAGTTGCATTTAGCCACATTTCAAGCTACATGTGGCTAGTGGTTACTGCATTAGATAGCACAGGCATAGACCATTTCCATTACTGCATAAATTTCTACTGAACTGTATGTTCGATGTCATAATATTTTTCTTTTTTTAAAAAGAAAACTATGTTCAGCCAGGTGATTGCCTAGCATAATCCCCCACCACCACCACACACACACCTAGGTATTTAGAGTTCTACAAATGGCTTGCTAGTTTACCTATTTAAATTCATATTTTCCAAGGAATTTGAACAGGAGTTGCCTACATGTCATATGTAAATAATTTTCAACAAAGTTTCAGCCAGATATTTAAGTTTTGTGCCAAAGTGTGATGCCAGAATAGTCACTGAATGACTATTTCAAGGTTGTTCCTCGGTCTCTTCTCCTTCAAGAATAAAGAATGACTAACACACAGACCCCACAGTAGTCCTACTCATGGCAGTTACCCTAACCGACATTCACACTCACATGGGCAATGAAAAAACTGAAGCCTTTGGCCAGATGTTTGACCATGATATGAAAGCAGTGGTAAAGAGGAAAGGGAGAAATAAAGATGCATGCCTCCATAATTCATTATCTCCCTAACTTTAGCATAGACTTGCCCCATATACAAAAAGTAAAAAGTTTGCGATAATTGAGCTGTAGTATCTTGAATTCCAATCCTATCTAAACTATTTTCCCTTATCTATTGAGTCAAACTCCACCTGAGCAAAACCTTAGATCTCTTCCAAATTTTCAGTCTTTGCTGAGAGCACTAGCTATCATTCATATGTGTGTATCTCTCTGTAATTTACTTCAGCCTAATACACTGATACAACCACAACAATGGACTCAAACATACCAACGGTCATGAATATGGCGCAAAAACAAGCAATGTTTCCTTCTGTTATACGTAAGGTCGCCACGAGTCGGAGCCAACTCGACAGCAACTGACAAAATCAATACACAGACGGATTTGAGTGTAGTGTAAAATGGCAAGAAGCTTTGTTTATATGTACAATCTCTAAAGAGACAGCACCTGGGATGTATGAACATATTCAATATGCAGTTGTTAAATGAATAAATCCATCAATTAAAAGGATAGTTCCTATTTTAAAAGATAATGGGAGAAGAGCAGAGTTTGGTTGTTCTTGTTTTTAATTCTCAGGCTGTATAGTCACAGGAATACCCTGTAATTGTTAATTTAAGGGGTTTTTTTTTCCTTTTACTTTAATAAAACTGCCCAAAAACCATTTCACAATTATTTTATGAAACTACTCTTCAGTTAAGCTAAAGTGTCAATCCCTAGAAAAATTTTACAACATAGTTGTAAATCTTTATTTTCAGAAGACATAATGAAAAATACTAAAGTGGTGTGTGGCCAGTGTATTAGTTATAAAATACAAAACACTGCATCTGTCAAACACACATATGTACAAACAAATGGTAATTTTTTAAAAACTCAAAGAGAAAAAACCAACATATAACATAAGCTGGGTGAAAGACATGAACAACATGTCATATGTTGATTTTGGATTCTGATTCCTGAACTGCGTTGATCTGAAGTACATAAAATTGCTAAGTCAGGGTCAAGAAAAATGTATGGACTTGGTAACAACATCATGTAATGCAAAGACTTATTTCATTTGTGAGTGATATTTTTTCCTAAATACAAAAATAATCTTTGCGGTTGTAAACCCATGACAAAAGCTGCTGAAATAAGCAAGATGTTAAGCCCATCTGAGACTTTAATTCATTGTAGGGGTTTATAAAATCAAAGAAAAGAAAGTTGGTGTTCAACATGAAAACTGCCAAGAGAAGTATTTTTGCTTTGGGGAAAAAATGAATAAAGGATATTTTTTGCCAAATTAAAAGCTGTATTTTTTCCAATTGTTCTGGGAAAGAATTAACTGAGCCAGTGTACTAAACTTTAACATTTTTGACATATGCGTCTGCAAGACACCATTCCACTGCCTATCGGAAGGTAATAAATAACACGGCACTTCCAGAGCTATAAATCTGGTACAATTGCCCAGAAAACGTACAGAGTGCCAGTAAGTACTAAAAATAGTTCCAAAGAGACTGGATTCCAAAACTGATTAAGTAAAAATGTTTACTCTGTTGATCGAGGAATGCTGGGGGAAAGACTAAAACTTTATATTTGAGTTCTATCACTGTTTGATTTATCAAGAATCGACCTGATTTTTTTTTTTAAGTTTCCATTTTTTTCCTTACTGTTCCTGACTGATACACCTTTGAGCCAGAGAAACACAAGAACATAGCTTCAAATGGATAAAGCCACAATTTTATTTTAGAAAATGTTAGAGAGATAAACTTAATATTCTGAACATAAATACAATGGACACTCACAGGGTCGCTATGAGTCAGAATCGACTTGACAGCACACAACAACAACATAATAAATTTACCTTTATTCCACTAAAATGTGTCTTGCATTCCTACAGGATGCCTAAAACTAGCAGGGAGAATAACAACTGTTTCTTACATATTTAATATTGTGGTACTATTTAAATTTTATGCACTATTTCTAAAACATTTCTTTCAACATTTATTTGTAGCACTGTCAAGGGAAATGCAATAAAAAATGAATTCCAAGTAAAATGACCTGAGCTGTTAGTCACATATTTGTCACTAACCCTGAAATCATCAATTCATGTTCTTCCCTACTTTAAAGACACATTAGGAAAAAGAGTAACGTATAAGAAAATACCAACTCCCTTCTGAAGGAATGCATTTACATTAAAATATTAATACTACTAGTGTTAATTTTGGCAAAGCCACACACAGGGCTTAAGATTTTATATATTCTATTCTTTTTATCTATTGGGACTTATCAATGTCTTTTTTATAGAACAATGTTGTGTGTTTTTGTCTCTGTTTTTTTCATTTTAATTTTGCCTCCAAAATTCATATTTTTTTCTCTCTACTTTATCAGATATCAACACTAGGAACAGTTTGCTTTTCACTTTTTGAAGAAAGAGTAGAATCAGAAAGATTTTTTATTATAATTTTTGTGCTAAATTCTGTCTTAAAGTGTTACTGCTCCCTTACTTTGGAATTTTTATGATGATATATGATAAATACAATCTATTTCTTTTTTTGGCCAAGTTTCCCTGTAACTATTCTATGTCTTCAATCTGGGAAAATAATTAAACACATTGAATATTTTATCTGCAATAAACGCTCAGGTTAAAATTTCTTAACACAGGAGATTTAATTGAAAGGGATCAGTGTTGTTATATCCATGAGAACAAGCTGGATATTAAAACAAATCCAATCATAAAGTTTCCAAATTTGTATTTTAGTCTGTTATTCAGTTAGATTTGATAAGCTAGATTTTGACTTTAGGAAAAAAGAAAAATATTATATAAATATGAGATATATAATTGAAAGAAGAGACATAATCTGATTCATTGTATTTAGCTTCCTATGAGAAAACCAATCATTTTATCCCTAGTATATATAATAATTCAACATTCTCTTTCTTATTTGATTCATTTATGCTCTCTCCCTCCAGTTTCTAAAACTAACAATGGCTAAGCATGCTCTATAATATAGAAAAAGCTTTAACACTATGCAAATATTTGAAATACAATTTGGACTTCATCCCATAGATTTTAATATTTTACATTTTACTTGAAAATATTTTCTTTTAAGGAATATATTTTTGAGCATGTGATTTTAATGACTACCTGCTTTTAATTGAGAAGACACACAAAACAAATGAAATGTCACTCCTAATTGTTGCTAAACAGCTCATTTTAGCAGCTGCTCCCTTGTGCTCAAGTTATATGAGCCGGATTCGTAAGAAAACAGAATACAGTATATTGAATCACTGAAGACTAGTACTGAAGGGACTGCAGACACAATCTAGCCTTCTTTCTCCACTTAAGAGAAAGGACATGGTTAGGTGACTTGTCCATGATCATACTGCTGATGTAGGTTTGACAGCCAAGCTGCCTGACTTTGAATTCGATGGTTGTTCCATGAAACTATCTTTATCTCTCGAAAGAAAGTCTTTATTGATGGTGGTTCAAACGGTTAAATGCTTGATTACTAGCAGAAAGGTTGGCAGTTCTAACATACCCACACACCCAGAGCTGTCTTGGAAGACAGACCTGGAGATCTGCTTCGGAAAGGTCACAGCATTGAAAACCCAATGGGGTAGTTCTACTCTGCACACATGGGGTCGCCATGAGCCAACAGCAACTAAGAACAATACTGATGCTGGCAAGAATGCCTATGCTATGGAGAACCCTTCTTGTTGGGTGCTATCAAGTCGATTATGACTCATAGCGACCCCATGTGACAGAGTAGAACTGCCCCATAGGGTTTTCTTGGCTGCAATTTTTTTGGAAACAGATTGCCAGGGCTTTCTCCCATGGAGCGACTGGGGTTGATTTGAACTGACAACCTGCGGTGGATTAATTACTTTTGTGTGTGGCCTTTCTAGCCATGGTCTTGTAACTCTCACCTGGATGATTGGGTGGGACTGTGTGACAGGGTAATTGTGGCCTACCAAGGGGATTGGTCAGTTTTGCCTTAAAAGAGAGTCAATTCCACAGCAGAGAGGAGGAGCCCACCACCACCAAGGAAGGAGAGACCAGCAGAAAAGACGCAGCAGCGAAGACCCGGCAGCGGGAGACAGCATGGTGGGCATACCGGCCCATGGAGAGAGAACGCTGAGAGCCTTTAGGGAGAGGCGTAGGGCCAGGCAGAAGCGTGCCTGAGAACACAGCTGGGAAGAGGCTACCCTGATGGAAGAACTGTATCCTGAGTGTTCCTGAGCCTGAACTGTAACTGTTACTTCCCTAATAAACCCCATAATTGTAAGTATGGTCTGTGAGTTCTGTGTGGCCATTGCAATTAATTATCGAACACCAGTGGAGTGCTGTGGGAGGGACTGTTGGTGTCAGAATTGGTGAAGATGGCAGAGAGGAGGCATGTTTGACCTCCACCTCATGAGAACCAGCCTTGGGCTGTTGATGTTGGTTCTCCATCCCCCCTGTGGGATTGGAGGAGGTCAGACACTGGGTTAGCAGCAGAGCAATTAACCATTGTCCCACCAGGGCTCCTGTCAAGAATCCTTAGGCAGGAGACAATCATCAGGTAATCACTACTCAAAACAAAACAACAACACACCTGTGTTTCCTTATCCCAGGCCACTGAGTCACCGACAAGAAGGTTACTTGCCTGTCGATTCAAAAAACTACCACCTTAAGGACTTTGATATATATTTCATAAAAAAGAAACCACAGAAAAAGCTCTTAAAATAATTAAGAGTGTAGTTATCTATATGCTTAGATTAAGATGAGCCAAATTCTCAAATTGGAATTCACTGTCATTTTTTTTTATAGTTAGTATAGTTTATATTCCATGGAAAATACTCTTAAAAGCCTAACCTCAGCCAAAAGCATTTTATGTTGCTGTATATTTTATCTGAATTATTATTAAAAGGAAGTAAGGTAATTTAATTAATAATTTTAATTAAAATCCATGATTAGGTCAAACTATATCAAAAGATTACCCTTCAAGAAAGTAGAAAATATGATATTTCACTAATAGATACTGCTACAACTCTAACCAGGTAACTGTTGCTAGTAATGACGGTGGTGGGCCCCAGTGAATGATGCTTATTAATATCGGGAAGATAAAATTCAAGATGATTCTGGTCCAGTGTATCAGAGAGAACGTCAGGTAGAGAGAGAGTCAATACCTAGGATAACTCCCCTTTAGGGACAAGGGGAGCTGTTACAAAATCTAAAGTGTTATGAAGGCATTTTATCTTCTAAGTATCAGGGCTTCTTGAGTCATTCTATCTCTGATTATTTCTACCTGTGATTTGTTAAGAGGTCTCAACCAATTTCTGTTGGACTTGATACTCAGAGTCCAGAAATTTCCTTTTTTCCAAAAAAGTATCTCAGTTTCTATATCACATGGAAAGGCCATTTGTTCTGTGTGCCAGGGCCTTTGAATATTGATTAAGTGGATATCATTATACAGATGGATTAACATGTTAAATCTTCTTGAGAGAAAGTAATGACAAATCTGTCATGGATCATATACTGTTGGAAATAGTAATCATTGCAAGAACAGTTCAAATCCTTTGATCTTTGGGGCAAACGGAGTTTCAAACTGCCAGAAACTAATCAAGGATGGCTCATTTTAATCAAGGCCTAGGTGAATAAATGGAAATCATGAAAGGTTTCACGGGAGAACAGCTGCATCTTGTGTTTGACAGATTTTTCTTTTTTTTTTTTTTTTTTGTATTGTTGCTCACTAAAACACTGATCTGGTATTTGAGAGGTAAGAGGTAGCCCAACAGAATATTCATTCATTTAGCAGGCTGATTAAAAGCAGTCCTGAACATAACACCACGTGTATGTCAGTCCACCACTCATCTGTCAGTTTGCCATACTGTGGTGGCTTGCATGTTGTTGTGCTGCTGGAAGCTATGCCACTAGTATTTCAAATGCCAGCAGGGTCATCCGTGGTGAACAGTTGTCAGCAGAGCTTCCAGACTAAGACAGACTAGGAAGAAGGACCTGGTGGTCTACTCCTGAAAAAAATTAGCCAGTGAAAACCTTATGAATAGCAGAACACAGTCTGATAATAGTGTCAGAAGATGGGCCCCTCAGGTTGGAAGGCACTCAAAATACGACCGGGGAAGAGCTGCCTCCTCAAAGAGTCGACCTTAATGACGGAATCAAGCTTTTGGGACCTTAATTTGCTGATGTGACATAACTCAAAATGAGAACAAACAGCTGCAAATATCCATTAATAATCAGAATGTGGAGTGTACTAAATATAAATCTAGGAAAACTGGAAGTCATCAAAAATGAAATGAAACATAAAGAAAATGTTCTGCATACTACTTTGGTGAGTGGCGTCAAGCGTCCTAAAAGCTAGCAAGCGGCCGTCTAAGATGCATCAATTGGTCCCAACCCAGCTGGAGTAAAGGAGAATGCGGAACACCAAAGTCCCAAGAAAAGAATTAGCCCAAGAGACAGAAGGGGCCACGTAAACCAGAGACTGCATCGGCCACAGACCAGAAGAACTAGATGGTGCCTGGCTACCACCAATGACTGCCCTGACAGGGAACGCAACAGAGAGTCCCCGATGGAGCAGGAGAAAAGCGAGGAGCAGAACTCAAATTCTAGTAAAAAGACCAGACTTAATGGTTTGACTGAGACGGAAGGAATCCCAGAGAGCATGGCCCCCAGACTCTGTCAACCCAGAACTAAAACCATTCCTGAGGCCAACTCTTCAGACAAAGATTAGATGGACAATGGGACATAAAATGATAATTTAAAGAGTGTGCTTCTTAGCTCATGTAGAGATACATGAGACTAAATGGGCAGCCCCTGTCTGGAGGTGAGATGAGAAGGCAGAGAGGGTCAGGAGCTGGTTGAATGGACACAGGAAATCAGGGGTGGAAAGGAGGAGTGTGCTGTCACAGTATAGGGGGAGCAATTAGGGTCACATAACAAGGTATGTATAAATTTTTGTATGAGAGAATAATTTGAATTGTAAACTTTCACTTAAAGTACACTAAAATTAAAAAAAAGAAGATAGCCAGATTAGTGCTATCATACACCAATACCAATTGTTTATGTTCCATTCATATCGTCTCCTCAATTAGTTTTTAATTTTGCCTAATTCTAGATGTTAATTTTTATCATTTATTATTCATATAAACAAATAAATGATATTCTTCAAAGTTTACTATTTAAACATTACTAATAATTCTTATACCACCATGGAATCGAAATTAGAAAAACAATTATTTTACTAATGAAAAAATAAATCTTTATTTACTAGTTAAACTGCAACTGTTTATAACACATGTGCAAACAAATATAGTATCAATTTTTTCTTTCAAATTTTATTTACATCTCATTCAATGCCATTAAAAAAATTAAATTTCCTCTCATATGTTTTCTTTTTTCACACTGGGAACTTTTAATTTTCCTATTCCTTTTCTCATAAGTCAATCATGATTATCTTTGCAGTAGATTCTGTAGGAGAGATATGCAATAACACATTTTAATTTTTAATCAAACTAAATTAAATAGGTTTTAAATATAATTTTTCAATAGTATACTAAAGCAGAAGCAGGAAGTTTTAATTTTAAGAGTGGAAATTAGGTTGGCAAAGATCACATATATTTAGTTTATAAAAACATTCAATTCATAAAGTGGATTAATCACAAAAAATTTTTTATTTTTTTAATCACAAAAATTTTGCTGGTATTAATAATAAATGTGTGTTCTTGATATATATTAAAAGAGAATAAACATTGCAATACCTTTGTAATTATTGAAATCCTTATTTCCACATGAAAGTAAACCATCTCTCAAGCTACTCTGCCCTATCTTCTAGCATGGTGTTGTCCTCTGTATTTGCATAGATAAGAAGGTAACCTCTACATTAAAAATTTATTATCAAAATATTTTGCAAGCTTAAAACACTATTAATTTACAGAATTGCCTCCTATTAACGGACTTCTTATATGTGCTAATACTATTCCATCTATGACCCTTAAGATTAAGAAGATATTCAAACTGTGTTTATTGTTTAAATATTCGTGAAGTATTTTCTTATATTGAAATGCTTATCATTTACAGGTTTGGTGAGATTTCAAAAACAGCTTCACTTGTCCTTGAGGTTACTAAAACCTCTCTCTAAAAGGCAAAACTCTGCTCTTACCAAACCACAATGTACAAGGATGGGCTACAGCAGTGGGTTTCTACCAAAACTATCAAATGTCTCCCCAGGAACATCTGGCAGTCTGTTACTGGAATCTAGTGGATAGAAGCTGAGGATGCTGCTAAACATCCAACAAATCACAAGAAGCCCACACCCCGAAAAAAAATTACCTGGCCCACAAATGTGAGTAGTGCTAAAGTTTAGAAACCCTGGGCCAACACAATAACAATTACAAATACTGGAAGAAAAAGACTAAACGGTATCCAAATGCAAAGTTTTACTCTGAAATTGGTATAGCAACAATTACTGTTGTAGGAGCCAGCAAAAATTTAGAAAAGACACTGAGAAATATAAATGGAAAGAAATAACATTTGAGCATTCGAAACATTTAAGCAAATATCACTTTTTAGGTCAATAAGCTGACTATAAATTCACATATTTTTGTATACCCCTTCTTATCCTGTGATTAAATATCATTTTAAAACACTAAAATCACTAATAAATAGCAACTAATTTTGTGAAAAATGTAAATGATTAAACACTTCTAAGAAGAGAAGCTTTACTTAGTTTATTTGTATGCTAGGCCAAAATAGCAGCAATCTAATTCCGATTTGTGACCAATGAGGTACTGTTGAAACCATTCATAGATTTATACAGTAGCTTGAAATTAGAGGTGGTAAAAATCAACGTACACGTAAAACAGGGTATCTGAATTTAAACGAATCTGACTAGTCTAATGATGAGATCACCTGTCTACAGAATGGGAGAAAACTTGATTTCTTCAGCTGACCTTTAGCTTTCAACTAGAATTTAAAAATCAAATTTGCAAACGGTTCCAAGACAGGTTTTTATTCAATCAGAGCTAAATCCATAGATGATAAAGAAAAACTAAAAATACAGGAAAGAGTATGCATACATATATTCTAAGACATCATGCTACTTATCTGATATGAATAAATGTCCAACTCTTTATATTTACATAAGTTTAAATCTAACATTGGTGATTACTGCTAAAATAAAAATGTTAATGTATTTGATCTGTGGCAATATAGAAATAGCAGTGGTTTTTCAGGAAATTATAATATTCTAATATATTGTTAGACTTTCATGCTTGTTTAGTGATTTACTGATGTACAGTCAGTAAACATAGGTATTTGATAAAATACTGAAAATTCTCCACGGCTCACTAAATAATTAAGTTGCATTATATTGAGTAATAATGGACAATCCAGTGGACAGTGCAGGAAAAAATCAACAGCATGATAGCAGAATTATCATCATTTTATAATCTACTAGGAAGCTGATCTAATTCATCCCTTACTTATTATAACACTATCTCTCCCTTATTCTACTAAAAGAGCTGTCATAAATGTCAAAAGATGTGACGTTCTTGACAGTTAAGGGTTAGAAAATAAATGCTTCAACAGTATAGAGTTGCCAGAAGAGAATTTTTAGTTTAGTTATCTTTTTAATTGGAATATTTTTGGTAATTTAATCTCCTCTTTTGGCTCAAACATAGCAAAGATTGTGAGGATGGAATAGGACAGGGCAACGTTTTGTTCTGTTATACATGAGGTCGCTATGAGTGGAAAGCGACTCAAAGGGACCTAACAAGTCTCCTTTTTTATGACCTACATTGAATGAAGTTTACTAATTTAAGGTCATAAACAAACAAAATGTTTCAAACTGAGTGCAGTTACATGTCTTAGTTTAAAAGGGAAAACAAAAGCAGATACAATTTTAATAGGAAAATGTATATTGTATGTGCAAAATCACACATGGTGACAAGATTTTCGAGAATGAAATGTTCTCAAAATATGTGGTCACTATGAGTTGGAATCAACTCGAGGCATACAACAACAACAATGATTAAAGAAAAACGTTTTTAGGCTTTAATAAATTACCAGGATTAAAGACTACCACTCATCTGCCAGTTGGTCTTCTGTGGTGGTTTATGTGTTGTTATGATACTGGAAGCTATGGCATGGGTTTTCAAATACTAGCAGGATCACCCATGGTGGACAAGTTTCAATGAAGCTTCCAGACTAAAACAGACTAGGAAGCCTAGCAATCTACTTCTGAAAATTAACCAATGAAAACCATATGGATCACAACAGAATATTGTCCAATATACTGCTGGAAGATGAGCCAGCCCCCTAGGTTGGAAGACACTGAAAATACACAGTGGCTGCAGCAGTGTACTCCAGCACACCAAAGATCATGAAGATGGTACAGGAGTGAGCAACATTTATGTCTGAAGTACATGGAGTCGCTATGAGTTGGAACCGACTCAAAGGGAACTAACAGCAACAATTAAAGGATGATATTTAGGCAATGTGGCAAAAATATAAGGAAATTATTTTTTATCTTGCCAAAAATTAATCTAAAAATCTTATCTGTTGAGGTCAATATTTTTATTTTCCCTCTCAGAATTAAAGCAGGAGTTAAAATGTAGGTATTCACAGCCTCTGTATGTTATCATAGCCTCAGGAAGCAGTCAATAGTTGTATGAAAAATGGTTTAAGGAAATGTATAGAAGACTGGCAAAATGTTTTGAAAAGAAATGTAGCTGCATCAAAATAAATTGTTTAAAAAAGGTATCTCTTTATCAATGATATCTACTGCTTTGTGGTTTGTGACACCTACAAAGTCCAATTTGAAATTTCCTTAAAAATATCTCTACTGTTCTAAATAAACACATATATTTGCTTTAACATTTCATTTGAGAAGATTTTTTTACTCTATAAGTAATGGGAACCAAGAATAAGGTTGCTACAACACTGATTTAAACTAAAGAGCAGAGTTTATTAATAAAAGAAAACACAGCTAATGGAGATGTGAGCTAATTCATTTCCATGAATAATTATGAATTAAAAAAATTTTTTCTGGGAATCTTAATATACATTTGATGAAACAGAAAATTTCTAGGAAGTATTTTAAAAGTATTTTGAAAGAATATAAAATGTAATAGGGAGGGATACGATTCATTCAAATCCGATTATTAACTACTGAATAACCACATATTGGTTATGGTTTTGAATTAGTTACATTGAACTGTACAGTTACAATATTAAACTACTTTAATCCACATAATAGTATGTACAACGAAGCCTGGATATTAAACTGTCACTCAGGTGTTCCACTTTGAAGTTATGTTTTTATTACCAGGCTCTAATAAAATTTCTCAAAAGTTTGACAACACTTCCATCTTCCACTTACTTTTGGGATATAGAAATCCTATCAGTGATAATAGCTTGGTAAATATTTAGTAAATACTGATTTTAATTTCTGAAAAAAATGTTTTTCTCCAATTAAAGTTTATGATTTGTAAAACTGCCAAGACGTGGAAGAAAAGCATTTAATTAATATAAACTTAAGGAACCTAATAGTAAGCAATTTACATTTTATAACATCATTGCTCTAAAACTGAATGTGTGCTATTAAACTCTATTGCACCTTTTGTAACTAAGTTGGTTTTCATTATCACCAGAATTATTCGAATTTGTAGCAATTTCTATTAACTCCATTAGCTAGATACTTACTTGAATCCAATTAAATTATTTTTATTAATGACTGTTAAATATTCAAGCTACCACTAGAAATTAAAGGTAAGTTTCAAAATAAACACACTTGTTATTGCTGTTAGGTGCCTTTGAGTCAGTTCCGACTCACAGTAACCCTATGTACAACAGAACGAAACACTGCCAATTCCTGCATCATCCTTACGATGGTTGTTAAGCTTGAGCCCAATGTTGCATCCACTGCGTCAATCCATCTCCTTGAGGCCATCTCCTTGAGGGTCTTCCTCTTTTTTTGATGACCCTGTACTTTACCAAGCATGATGTCCTTCTCTGGGGACTATTCCCTCCTGATAACATGTCCAAAGTACAGGAGATGAAGTCTCACCATTCTTGCTTCTAAGGAGCATTCTGGCTGTACTTCTTTCAAAACAGATTTGTTCATTCTTCTGGCAGTCCATGCTTGTTTTAGTCATCTGGTGCTGCTATAACAGAAATACCACAAGTGGGTGGCTTTAACAAAGAGAAGTTTATTCTCTCAGCCCAATAAACTACAAGTCCAAATTCAGGGCTTCAGCTCCGAGGGAATGCTTTCTCTGTCAGCTCTGGAGGAAGGTCTGTGTCATCAATCTTCCCTTGGTCTGGAAGGTCCTCGTGATGCACAGGAACCTCAGGTCCAAAGGATGCGCTCTGCTCCCAGCACTGCTTTCTTGGTGGGATGAGGTTCCCATGTGTCTCTGCTCGCTTCTCTCTTTTATATCTCAAAAGAGATTGGATTAAGACACTATCTTGTAAACCTCATCAGCATAACCTCATCACAGTGATAGAATTTACAAGACATAAGGAGATCACATATAACCTCATCATAGTGATAGTTTACAACACATAAGGAAATCACATCAGATTACACAATCATACAATACTGGGAATCATGACCCAGCCAAGTTGACAGATACTTAGGGGGGACACAATTCAATCCATGACAATGGTATATTCAATATTCTTTGCCAACCCATAATCCAAAGGTGTCAATTTGTTTTCTGTCTTCTTTATTCATTGTCCAGCTTTCCTATACATGAGGCATTAGAAAATATCATAGCTTGCGTCAGTCGCACCTTAGTCATCAAAGTGACATCTTTGCTTTTTAACACTTTAAAGAGGTCTTCTGCAGCAGATAAGCTCAATGCACTACATCCTTTGATATCTTGACTACTGCTTTCATGGGCAATGATTGTGGATCCAAGTAAAATGAAATCCTTGACAACTTCCATATTTTCTCCATTTATCACGATGTTGCTTATTGGTCCAGTTGTGAGGATTTATGTTTTCTTTATGTTGAGGTGCAATCCATACTGAAAGCTGTAGTCTTTGACATTTATCAGTAAGTGCTTCAAGTCTTCTCTTTCATCAAGCAAGGTTGTGTCATCTGCATATCAAAGGTTATTAATGAGTCTTCCTCCAATCCTGATACCAAGTTCTTCACATTGTTCAGCTTCTTGGATTATTTACTTAGTATACAGATTAAGAAAGAATGGTAAGAGGATACAACCCTGATGCACACCTTTCCTGATTTTAAACCACACAGTATTCTCTTGTTCAACACTACCTCTTGGTCTATGTACAGGTCCCGTATGAGCATGTTTAAGTTTTCTGGAATTCCCATTCTTTGCAATGTTATCCATAATTTGTTATGATCCACACTGTCAAATGTGTTTGCACAGTCAATAAAATGCAGTTAAACATATTTCTGGTATTCTCTACATTCAGCCAAGATCCACCTAACATCAACAATGATATCCCTCGTTCCAGATCCTCTTCTGAATCCAGCTTAGATTTCTGGCAGTTCCCTGTCCATGTATTGCTGCAACCGCTTTTGAATGATCTTCAGCAAAATTTTACTTGTGTGTGATATTAGTAATATTGTTCAATAATGTCCACATTCTGTTGAATCACCTTTCTTTCAAATGGGCACAAATAAGGATCTCTTCCAGTAAGTTGGCGAGGTAACTGTCTTCCAAATTTCTTGGCAAAGACTAGCGAGCCCCTCCAGCACTGTATTCTGTTTGTTGAAATATCTCGATTGATATTCCAATTCCTGGAGCCTTGTTTTTCGCCAATGCTTCAGTGCAGCTTGGACTTCTTCCTTCAGTACCTTTGGTTCTTGAGTATGTGCTACCTGTGAAATGGCTGAATATCAACCAATTCTTTCTGGTAGAGTAACTCTGTGTATTCCTTTCATCTTCCTTTGATGCTTCCTATGCAGTTCAATATTTTCCCTGTAGAATCCTTCAAAATTTCAACTTGATGCTTCAATTTTCTCTTCAGTTTTTCCACCTTGAGAAATGCGGAGCGTGTTCTCTTTTGTTTTTCTAACTCCAGGTCTTTGTACATTTCATTATAATAGCCTGTTTTGTCTTCTCTAGTTGCCCTTTAAAATTTGTTCAGCTATTTTACTTCATCATTTCTTCAATTTAGCTACTCTGAGTTCAAGAGCAAGATTCAGAGTTTCTTCTGACATCCATTTTAATGACCTTTTGCTTTCTTCATGTATGATGTCCTTGATGAATTCCACAATTCATCCAGTCTTCAGTCATTAGTGTACAATGTCTCAAATATATTCTTCAGATGGTTCTCTAAATTCAGATGGGATATTTTGGCTCTAGTCGACTTCTCTAATTTTCTTCAGCTTCAACCTGAACTTGCATATGAGCACCTGATGATCTGTTCCAAAATCGGCCCCTGGCCTTGTTCTAACTGATGATATTGACCTTCCCCATCGTCTCTTTCCACAGATGTAGTCGATTTGATTTCTGTGTTTCCCATCCAGTGAGGTCAACGTGTATAGTTGCCATTTATGTCGTTGAAAAAAGGTATTTGCAATAAGGAAGTCACTGGTCTTGCAAAATTCTATCATACTATCTCTGGCATTGTTTCAATCCTTCTTTCCAACCTTCTATTCCAATCACCAGTAATTATCAATGTATCTTGATTGCATGTTTGATCAATTTCAAAGTACAGAAGTTGGTAATAATCTTCAGTTTCTTCCATCTCTGGCCTTAGTGGTTGGTGAGTAAATTTGAATAAATGTCATATTAATTGGTCTTTCTTGTAGATGTATGGATATTATCCTATCACTAACAGCACTGTACTTTGGGTAGATCTTGAAATGTTCTTTTTGAAGACAAATATACTTTGTACATTCCATGTTCCGATAATTAATGGATGTTTGCAGCTGCTTCTTCTCCTTTTAAGTCATGCCACATCAGCAAACGAAGGTTCCAAAACCTTTACTTCATTCACGTCATTAAGATCAACTATACTTTGAGGAGGCAGTTCTTCCCCAGTCATATTTCGAGTGCCTTCCAACCTGAGGGGCTCATCTTCCGGCACTGTTATCAGACAATGTTCCGCTGCTATTCATAAGGATTTCACTGGCCAGTTTTTTCAGAAATAGACTGCCAGGTCCTTCTTCCTAATCTTTCTTAGTCTGGAAGCTCTGCTGAAACCTGCCCACTATGGGTGACCCTGCTGGTATTTGAAATACCAGTGGCATAGCTTCCAGCATGACAGCAGGACTCAAGCCACCACAGTAAACAAACTGACAGATGAGTGTGGAAACACACTTAAAATGTGTTTATTAATCCACTTAATTTCTTCACTTTTCATGGATAAGGTCATATAAAATATTAGTGATCCTGATACACACGGTGATTTTGAAAACAGAAATCTACATCATATCTGCTTCAATTAGACAACAGATGTAGAACATTATTTTGGTAAAATGTATTTATAGGAAAATGATGAGCTCTACTAAAATAAGATATGGGTATTTAAGTCACCAACAAAAAATACATACTATCTTTTTTTTTATATCAAAAACCCGACTGAAAAATCCAGACAAATCCATTGAGAAAATAAAACATATTAAGGAAAATTTAATTTAATGGGTGATGAAATACTTCTAGAAATAGTGGTGATGGTAGCATGACATGGTGAATGTGTTTAATGTCACTGAATTGTGTATTTAAAAATTGTTAATATGAAAAACTTATTATATATATTTTACCACAATAGTTTTAAAAAATAAAAAATATAATTAAATGTTTATTGGTAATATCATGTTTTGCATGTTTTGTAAATTTTTTAAATAACATTTTATTATATTTTTGGTGAAAATGTGCATAGCGAAACAGTTTCCCATTCAACAATTTCTACACATATTGTTCAATGACATTGACTACATTCTTTTTTTTTCCCTACTATTGCACAGGATTTATTTGTTTGTTTTTATAAAAGTAGAAAAACTATAACAATAACAACACTAATCTACTGTGGCTGACGTGGTCAGTGCCCCATCCGTATTTCCTGGGATCTCGGTATCATTTTTCTAAAAATTTTGTTGTTGTTGTTGTTGTTGAGAATACATACAGCAAAACATATACCAAAATTCAACAATTTCTACATGTACACTCCAGTGACATAGATTACATTCTTCGAGTTGTGCAACCATTCTCACTCTCCTTTTCTGAGTTGTTCCTCCACCATTAACGTAACTTCACTGCCTTCTAAGTTCGTATTAATCATTTTATTGCCGTTGTCACTTTGATCCTATATAGATAAAGCCTGAAAGAGCACAATGCTCAAAACAGACATTCTTTACTAGTCCAACTAAACTACTGTTTGGTTTTAAGAAGACTTCAGAGGATATTTTTGGTTTAAAGTTTGAAGATCATCTCAGAGAAATAGTTTCAGAGGTTCTTCCAGCCTCTGTAGCTCCAGAAAGTCTAATCTTGATAAATGGAAAAACAACCAACAGAGTACAAATTTGATTCTGCATTGATAGTATCTTTTATCCTCAAATAGTATAATGAGGTAAAACATAAACTGTTCTGTTGGAAGTATTTTTGAAGAATATTTTCATAGAGATAAAATAACTATTCTCCTAAACAAACTACTCAAAGCTCTTGGATCTACAACCTAATTTCTATTTTGGAAAGATGCTCAAGAGGTTCTCTAGCTCATCCTCTATTCGGGCCATGGGCAAATTGCCTCCACATAAATAGCTATTACAGGGGCAAATATGCAGAGAAGGAGAAACATATTTAGCTTCTTAAAACATTATCTAGGACCTTGGCCAGAAGTGTAATCCCCTTCTACTTTTTTGTGTCAGTACGTGGAAGTAAAGGTCAGACAGTCACATATACAATGAAACCTGTGAGAGCCGGAACTCAGTGGGACTGCCTTTTTTCTGGGTTTTGCCAAGTTTTCTGTCTTTGACAGGGTACAGTCTTACCACTTTTCTATCACTTGTTTTAATGGAAAATATTTGGGTTTTCCTTCTGTGACAGATTTCCACCTTACACAGGCTTTTGCAGGTCTTACTGTATTTCAATAATGATGAAGAAAATAGAACTCTTATGTCTAAAAGTAAAATAACTCTTCATGCAATTATATTACATCTGCTTTCCATGTCATGTTCTTGACTATTCAGCTTTAGCAAACACAGTATAAGATGTACAATGCCAACTCAGAAAAGGATTCACCCTATATAGATTTGATGACAGCATGTCTGCTGCCAGAAAACTCTTCACAAGCTAATCTTTTGCCAGTTGAGCTAACTCAGCTTGAGGGTTGTTCAGCTAAAATAAAGGAAGAGTGCACTTTGAGGTTGTGCAAGTAATATTCGGCGTCATTGATGTTATGCAGGAAATGGTAGCTCTGTCACTCAAGGTAGACTAGACTTTCAGGAATGAGAAGAAATGTAAAATTACCAAGAATGAACTAGTCTCGATTATCTCAGGTTTTATATATTGTGACTATATATTCTGGTTGTCCCTGTTTAATTATTAAGAGGGACCCCTTTCATTTTTAAAATTCTCCTGATTTGGATGATAAATTATATGTTCACCCTCATTTTATACAATGCAAATAGATAACAGAAGATCAGATGAGGATAAAATACAGGTAAAAATTCAACACAAAGATATATACAAAGCATACAATGATAATTCTTTCTTTAAGCTACAAATTGAATCTGAATTGTACAGGTCAAAGCATTTGACAATTGTCCCTGTGGCAAACCAGTTGAAAAAAGCAACACTTAAAATAGCTATAAATATTGCCTAAGCAAATATCAACTAAGCAATTATCTTTTCAAACAACAACGGATAACTGTAACTAGGAGAACAAATCCAGTTATTTGAGAAATAGCAATTGCTAACCATGCGAAACAGCACAGAGTTATACAGTTAGTTATATGTGAGGAAATAAACCAAAAACAAACAAACACATCCTCTCTAGAACACACTGTAGCACAAAACACAAAAGTTGTCGTTAGTAAAAAGAAGTGTCAATAACTCATTGTGGGGTAAAGGACTTAGTTTTAACCTAAGTACAGTGGCCTTTGTCCTTGGCTCTTGAAAAATAACTCTTGGAGTTACTGGGGTGACTTGATAGGGAATTTTCAGGCCACACCTAAGAATTTATGCCAGTGAGTGGGGGCTGGCCAGACCAGAAAACACTCACTTGGGAGGCTGATTATCAACTAGCCTCAGGAGGCATGATTTAGCCTATCATACAGAACTGGCCCATAAAAGCCCTAAACATGGAGGCTCAGAGAGCTTCCTGGTTGATGAGAACATCTGCTCTCAGGAGGGCAGTGCATCCCTCGAGACATGGAAGCTTTGTCCTGGGAACCCTCCAAGACCTCATCCTACGTGAACTATTCATTCTGTTGTACTGAGTATACTCTATAATATATTATTATATTGTATATATATATTAGATATATATAGTATATACTCTGTAAGTTCTGAGAGTCATTTCAGCAAATGAATTGAACTCAAAGGGGCAGTGGGAGCCAGAATGTCAGAAAGTAAGGGTGTCAAGTGGATTCCTGAGCTTGTGGCTGGCATCTTGATGGAGTAGTAGGAAACCAGCCCCAAATTTCTGGCCAGCCGTTTAGAAAGTTGGGGTCTCATGTGCACTCCCTGTAATTGTGGCTGGTGCCTGCCTATTTGACTATCTGAAGGACAGTGTCCTTTTAACTTGTGAGCTCTGATCTAGCTCCAGGTGTTAGCCACCAAGGCAGATGGCGATGAGGATGGAGAAGTGGGAAGGTGAGGACTGTATCAATTTCCACATTTGGGGGATTGGAGTCACTCTGCACACTCACAGTGGCAATGCACTGCAAATATGGGTGGATCAACTATCACTAACTCATTGAAACAATGAAAAGTTTAAGAGAAGCAGAGATGAAATAACTATCAGTAAACCGTTTAGCAAAGCAGGGATGGACTGTAGAGTAACTGCTGAGGTTATATAAGATAGTATATGTTTTTCCCATTGCCATCAGGTTGATTCTGAATCTGACTCATAGCAACCCTACAAGGCAGACTAGAACTACTGCCTCATAGTTTCCAAGGCTGTAATCTTTATGGGAGCAGACTGACACATCTTTCTCCTGCAGAGCTACTGGTGGCTTTGAATTACTGACTCTTCAGCTACCAGCTGAGTCCTTAACCCCTGCACCACCAGGGTTCCTTGGTTTATGTTTAATTATAGCTATATCTATACAGATATCTAATTAAGACACTATTCCTTTAGGTGAAAGAAAAAGAATACAAAAATAATTGTTGCACCAAATTCCATAGTTTCCTGGTAAAATGAAGAGATTATTTTGTAAAGTGCCATTTTTACACTCAGTAATACCCAAATAAGGCCAGTCCCTATTCTGTGGGGTTGGTAGAACATTAACTCAGGGAAGAGTCAAATTTTACCTCAAACTCTTAGTCTGCATATGAGATTACTATCTGCAAAATAGCCACAAAACAAGTGGAGAAAAATTGCAAATAACTTTATATTACTTAAATTTCCCATAGGATAATTATATTTCTATAGATAAGTATAGCTCAAAAAGGCTTTTCTATTAGCTAAATAATAAAAATCAGATTTCTAAGAGTCAGAGGGATTAACACCTTAGTTCTATTAATCTGATTATCTCACACGTAAACTAGTTGTCTGTGTGAGAATTCTAGCTATATAAAATCCTTTCATTATACCAATTTGATATTTAGTCCTAAACATCAGACGAAGGACTGAGCCAAAATTTCAGACACCTAGATATGCCTGAAAACTCACGGCAGAATTTCTGGAGAAAACAGATTTCCAAGAAATGTTAAGAATCCTAAATACTACAGATGGATAAACTTGTTCACCTTATAAAGAAGTCAGCCAACAATGGTTCAACTGTTGCTGTTGCTGATGGTTGTTCTCCAGCAAATCACTGAACCCAAAGGGACAGTGGGAGCCAGCAGGTGAGAAAGTAAGAGTGTCATGTGAACTCCTGAGCTTGCAGATGGCATCCTGAAAGGGTAGTGGGAAACCAGCCCCAAATTTATACATAAGGCCACCCATGTGTACAGATTAGAAATGCTCCATAGGGTTTTCAAGGCTGTAATCTTTCAAAAACAGATCATTGGGCCTGTCTTCTGAGGTACCTCTGGGTGGATTCGAACCATCAACTTTTTGGCTAGTAGTTCAATGCTTAACTATTTGTGCTACCGAGCTAAGTGTCATATAGCTCATCACCAATTAGGAAATTTTCACTTTTTCAAGCCCGTAAGTACTTCTAGTTAAAGGTGCATTCCATGTCATTGCTATGGTTCCAAAGGATTAAATATGACAGGATACATTAGGGAAATGCAAATCAAAATCACAATGAGATACGATTTCACACCCATTAGGATGGCAATGATCAAAAAAATGGAAAACATTAGGTTTTGGTAAGGTTGTGGAGAAACTGAAACCCTCACTCATTGCTGGTAGGAATGTAAAATGGTACAGCACTGTGAAAAACATTTTGGCAGTTCCTCAAAAAGTTCAACATAGAACTACCATATGACACAGCAATTGCACTATTAAGTATGTATGCAAAAGACCTGAAGGCAGCAACATGAACAGACACATGTACACCAATGTTCGCTGCAGCACTATTCACAACAGCCAAAAGGTGGAAACAATCGAAATGCCCATCACCTGATAAATGGATAAACAAAATCTGGTATATCCATACAGCTGGATTTTACTCAAACATAAAGAATAAAGTCCTGATGCATCTCACAACATGGATGAACCTAGAAAACATTATGCTAAGTGAAATAAGTAAGTCACAAAAGGGCAAATGCTGTATGATCTCACTTACATAAAATAAGCAGATACATAAAAACCAAAAATTATTAGTGATTCCCAGGGGTGGGATTTATGGATAACACTGTGAAGAATGGAAATTCCAAAACACTTAAGTGGAGCCTATACATATATAAATCAACAGGCAGTCTCTTGAACAGAACAAGGGGATACCGTGTGGTTTAAAATCGGAAAAGGGGTGAGGCAGGATTGTATTCTCTCTCACCATACTTATTCAATCTGTATGCTGAGACAAATACCCTGAGAAGCTGTACTATATGAAGGAGAACTCAGCATCAGAATTGGAGGTATACTCATTAACAACTTGCGGTATGTAGAAGACATGACCTTGCTTGGCAAAACTGAAGATGACTTGAAGTACTTACTGATAAAGATAAAACAGTATGGATTATACCTCAACATACCAAAAAAAAAAAAAAAATCCTCACAACTGGATCAATAAGCAGCATCGTGATAAATGGAGAAAATACTGACGTTTCAACGATTTAATTTTACCTGGATGGACAATCAATGCCCATGGAAGGAGCAGTCAAGAAATCAAATGAAGTATGATATTAGGCAAACCTGTAAAAGACCTCTTAAAACTGTTATAAAGCAAAGATGTCACTTTGAGGACTAAGGTGCACCTGTCCCAAACCATGCTATTTTCAATCACCTCATATGAATGTGAAAGCCGGACAATGAATAAGGAAGACAGAAGAATAACTGATGTATTTGGGTTATGGCGTTGGTGAAGAATACTGAATATACCACGGGCTGCCAGAAGAAAGAACAAATCTGTCTTGGAGGAAGTACAACTAGAATGCTCCTTAGAAGAGTGGATGTTGAGACTTTACCTCATGTACTTTGGAGGAGGGACCGATCCCTGGAGAAGGACATCATGCTTGGTAAAATAGAGAATCAGCTAAGAAGAGAAATACCTTCAAGGAGATGGACTGACACAGTGGCTGAACATTGGGCTAAAACACAGCAAAGATTGTGAGGATGGCACAGGACCGGGAAATGTTTCCTTCTGCTATACATGGAATTGCTGTGAGTTGGAGTAGACTCAAGGGCACCTAACAACAATCAAGAGTGGGAGTGAAAAAGAAAGAGAGAGTTTTTATTTAGGGTGCAATCGTTATATGTTAACGGTGGTAGAATAATTTGGAAAAGGATAGTGAGAATGGTCGCACAACTTGAAGAATGTAATCAATGTCACTGAATTATCAATGCAGAAATTGTTGAAATGATGTATGTTTTGTTGTGTATATTTTCACCACAATAAAAAAAATGATAGGATGGTCATTGCTACTTCTTCAAACTGAAGAGCTCTAGACAGGTTTTAGAATGTAGCACAAAGATGTATTTGATTGGGTGAGATAGTGTTGAACAAAATGGTATG
The DNA here is from genome assembly GCA_030035585.1 of Dugong dugon. Classification (NCBI taxonomy): domain Eukaryota; kingdom Metazoa; phylum Chordata; class Mammalia; order Sirenia; family Dugongidae; genus Dugong; species Dugong dugon. Next base: position 69,302,049 of record CM057483.1, read on the forward strand.
GCTGTCTGTAGCTGGTCCCTTAGGAATGACATTCCCAACATTAAAACTGCAAGATTTAAATGCCTCCTAAAACATGCAAAATTTGTTAAATACTTAAGTTCTAGAGAAAAAGCAGTGTGAGATCACTCAATGAAGGAGAGAATGAAATAATAAACTTTAGAATACTACAATCTTATTGTGTATTCAACCAAGGAAAGTAGCCTTCATTTTATATTTATTTATTGAAGGTAGCTGAATTCCTAGGAGTTAATTGAATATTCATTAGTTTGTAACTAAACATGATTATATTTTTCAGCTTTTTGATAGCTATATACAGTGTCATATCCATCTATGTAATCATTCAGTGACTGAAATAAAGTACTATGTTTAACTAAAAGTAATACATAAAGTTCTACACTTTATTTATAATCCATTAAATTCTTACTCTAAAATTCTGCATCACTTTGTTCTTCTGGTAACCATTTACTTCATTATTTTTATTATTTGACAGCAAAACTCTTCATGTTCCACTGTCTTTAGGATTCAGAATATTTGTTCTGCTATATTCCCCTGGACCAAACTATTTTAAATGGATACTTCTAAGCTAACTACTGTCCTCAGAGGATATCCTGACCCCATCATAAACCAAGAAAACACACTAGCATCCATGAAAAGTTTGTTCTAGTAAATTTACTGCTTGTACTTTACTATACTATTGAAAAATATATTTAAAACCTACTTAGTATGATCAAAAATCAAAAATTAAAATGTGTTATTACATATCTATACCACAAAATCCACTGCAAAGATAATCATGATTGACTTATGAGAAAAGGGATAGGAAAATTAAAAGTTCTCTGTGTAAAAAAGAAAGCACATGAGAGGAAATTTAATTTTTTAAATGGTATATGAATGAGATGCAAATACAGCAATTCCAGATGGTAGAAGATGTGTATACATATTAGCAGTATCATAGTCATATGGAGGGCCAGAAGGATGCAAAGACAAAACAAATAAAAGGTGACATTTGATTCAAGAGATAATCTAAATAAGGTAAATGGAAGATTTTTCTTTTCAAATTGAACTAGGTCCAGAAATAAATGTGGAGCCAGTGGCATTGATTGAGAAAGAGAATAATGCTGTCATATTTTTTCTCTGCATACATACATAAAATGTGTATGAAAAACTAAATTTGGGTTGTAAAATAAGCTTTTTAAGAAGTATAAAGCATCAGAGTTTAAAAAAAATTGAAGAAGGCTATAATTAATCTTAAACTATAGAGTAAAACCAATACCATGGCTTATAGAACACTTCTTCAAGGAGTTTGGCAAAAAAATTATACATTTTTCTTACTTCATTAATTCTTACAATATCCTTGCCTGTTAGATAAGGACAATTTTAATATTCTCCATTATATAGGAGAGGAAATGGAGGCATAGATAAAAGAGTTTTAGAATCAAGATAATAGAAAGAATCATGTACTTACCACTTCAAGGGTGGGAATTATCATCGATATCAAAGAATTTTGATTTCCATTTTCAAATGAGTTTTCAGGTAAATGTGGACAAAAAGTGTTACTGCCATTATTGCAGATCTAATAACAAAAACCAGGTTCCTCTGCCCTGGTTCCACAAATGGACACCCCAGGCACTGCAGCCTCTGGTCTATGCCTGCAGCTCCCTAAGACGTTGTCTCCCCTGGCTCCACCTTCAGGACCCCATCTTGCTGGGGCAATAAGCTCCTTCCCAACTCCTCAAGGATTCACCAGAGAAAGTGAGGCCACCTGCCAACCCCACAACAGTCCTCACCTCCGTTTAGCCCTGGAATTTAATAGTAGGAAAGAGTTACAACCTTTCTGGGAATTCGGCATCCACAAGGAATGGGGTCGTCAAGACAAGAGACCAGAACCTTCCCTGGATAGTGGGAATTCCAGAACACTTAACTGTGCTCATGAGGGACCTGTACATAGATCAAGAAGCAGTCATTCGGACAGAATAAGGGGATACTGCATGGTTTAAAGTCATGAAAGGTGCACGTCAGGGTTGTATCCTTTCACTATACTTATTCAATTGGTATGCTGAGCAAATAATACAAGAAACTGGACTATATGAAGAAGAACGGGGTATCAGGATTGGAGGAAGACTCATCAACAACCTGCGTTATGCAGGTGACACAACCTTGCTTGCTGCAAGTGAAGAGGACTTGAAGCACTTACTGATGAAGGTCAAAGACTACATACAGCCTTCAGTATGAATTACACCTCAAAATAAAGAAAACAAAAATTCTCACAACTGGACCAAAAAGCAACAGCATGATAAACGCAGAAAAGATTCAGGTTGTCAAAGATTTCATTTTACTTAGATCCACAATCAACGCCCATGGAAGCAGCAGTCAAGAAATCAAACGACGTATTGCATTGGAAAAATCTGCTGCAAAAGACCTCTTTAAAGTGTTAAAAAGCAGACACACCACTTTAAGAACTAAGGTGCGCCTGACCTAAGTGTTTTCAGTCGCCTCATATGCATGCGAAGGCTGGTAAATGAATAAGGAAGACCGAAGAAGAACTGACGCCTCTGAGTTATGGTGTTGGCAAAGAATATTGAACATACCATGCACTGCCAAAAGAAAGAAAAAGTCTATCTTAGAAGAAGTACAGCCAGAATGCTGCTTAGAGGCAAAGGTTGTGAGATTTCATCTCACATACTTTGGACATGTTATCAGGAGGGACCGGTCCCTGGAGAAGGACATCATGCTTTGTAGAGGATCAGCGAAAGAGAGGAAAACCCTCAACGAGATGGACTGACACGGTGGCTGCATCAATGGGCTCAGGCATAACAAAGATTGTGAGGGCAGCGAAGGATTGGACAGTGTTTCATTTTGTTGTACATAGGTCACTAGGAGTCGGAATCAACTTGACGGCATCTAAAAACAATAGTAACAAACTATAACATCATAGCTTAATGAATGTATTATGCAAAAATCTACTAAAAGTAGATTTAGAAAATTTAACTTTTTCTGAGACTACAAAGACTGAAAATAATTCTATATTCTTAACGGCAGCATGGCCAATTCAAAATAAAATTTTTTTATATAATAAATGTTTTTCTTCCTTACTATCATTAGTGTAAAAACATACTCCCTATAATGCCTGTTATTATACTCCTTGGGGACAGTGAATATTTTTCAAACATATTTTTATCCCTCAAGACTTTCCACATTAGGTACTCATTAAGTTTGTGTTAAATTTGGATTACTGGAATTAGACTAAGATACTAGTTAGTATTCATTTACTATTAAAACTAAGACAACATTTAGTAGAACAGCTTTCAATTCATTAGAATTTTACTTCATTCTACTGGAGAAGTTTAAAGTAATAGACTTCATTAAACAAAATAAGCAAGAGGATGAGAAATGTTCCATGACAATGCCTTGTATAAAATAAAACTCCTGATTAAATGAGATCTAAAGAGCAAAGTTAAATTAGGTTAGATAAACCAAAATTTCATTTTATAATATTCATCTTTTTAAACTCCTTGTTTTGTTTCATGAAACAAAATTTACAATTACCATTTTAAATAACTCTTTTCTCTATACTTTTGTACTTTTTTTAGCTTACTTGCAAGTATAGAGATGTGTATATGTAGCAATTAAAATATAATATCATTAAACAATCTTCCACTCTATTAAAAAAATAAGCACTAGGTTTCTTATCACTGGTCATCTAGAATTACCTCTTCCACAGCAAATGGAAAATATATGAACAGTTATTTTTTTATTGTCCTAGTTGCTACAAGACACACATATGAACCTGTGTGTGTGTGTGTGTGTGAGTGTGTGTGTGATTATTTCATTTATCAAAGCTGTCCACAGGGTCAGCCTAGAGACGGGGTCAAGTCTAGCAAGAGATTGCCAGTATCAGGAGGGCTGTAAGCAAAAAAATCAGTGAGAAAAGGACATTTCAAATATTGTTAAGATATTTTAGCTCTATGTTTTTAATTAAATTGAATCCCATACATCCCATCCGATTCAATGTCGTCAAGTCTATTCAGACTCATAGAGACCCTACAGGACAGAAAACTGCCCATAGGCTTTCCAAGGCTGTGTAAATCTTTACAGAAGCAGATTGCCACATCTTTCTCCCACAGAGCAGCTGTTGGGTTTGAACTGCCGACATTTTGGTTAGCAGCAGAATGCTTTTACCACTGTGCCACCAGGGTTCCTTCAGTATATCCCATCCTCCGAGAATTCTACCTGCATTCATAAACTCAAAGATACTTCAAGAAGGATCTAATAAAATGTAATTTGTGGCCAAAACAATTTATTTGATATATTATGCTATTGTATTATTTAATTATTCATACTTCCTAGATTGATATTATGAAGATGGCTGTAAGCTGATAAATGTGAAGGAAAAGGAATATTAATTTCTTTAGCATTTGATTTGTAAGTGAGAGCTCTTTTTCATGTGCACTTCATATTTTTTGCTAAAGAAAAAATTCTTGAAAAACTGGTCAAATTCACATATCTTGGTAAAAGCATACTGCTATATATTTTATAGATCAAATTTAAACAAGATCAGAAAGCTCCCCCCAGAAAGACCTAATTACTTTTATCATTATTTCTGATACAAGGACATCAAAAGCTTTACCAATCTTTTAAATTATTTTTTATCTAAATTGAATGCTTCAGTTCACTAAGAGTGTGCCATCACAGCACAGAGTGTTGTTCTATAATTAATGTAAAGCAGTGTAGACAAAAAGAACAATTTATTCCAAGCTACCTATATTGGTGCATTTATTACTTAGTTGTTAACATTGATCAGCATTATGGAAGTGAAATCGATCTGTGTAACCAAATCTCTTATTTCCATTAAAGAGTTCTATATCAAATAACTTTAAGTTTTGTATAAATATATTTTTTTTATCTTAGGTTCTAAGTTATTTCTTTTGGCAGACAAAGATCTAGCATCAAAATGATGTTTATTTAGACAGTGAACAATGGAGTAACAGGTCAATAAATCTTCATTTAATAAAAACTAACAGAATTTAGCAGTACTTCTTATCAGTCTAAGAGGCATGATGTGAGTAAATTAATGGAAACACACTGGTTCTTCAGAATCTCAATTTAAAACTGGTTCTTCAGAATCTCAATTTAAAACTTTTAGAATTGTGCTATCTAAATTGTTCAACATATATGTTTTCCATGAGACTATTAATAACAAGTGCATTTAACTAAAGGCATTAGTGAGCTATGAATATGAAGCAGGACTCTCATAATAGTAATGAAGTCAAAAGTTACTTAATCCTATTAGTGTCACACTCTAATTTTAATAAGATCTGACAGCTTTAATAAAGGTCCATTTAGGAAGAGAATGAGTTTTATGTTGTCATTTATCCCCACAGGAGGTGCACTTTGATAATAACCCCCAGCTTTCAGGGACCTAACAGTCATTAGCATTTGATTGTCTTCTCTTTTGCTTTTTAGCACAGCTCAAAAATACATTAATATGCACATCATAGAATTCATAGATCATAAAATCAAGTAATCTTAGAGCTGAAAGGGTGAACTTTGAAGTAAGAGAGTCCAATTCCTTAATTTTATAGATGAAAAATGAGGAAATGACTGTATTCAAAACTCTTCTGAGCCTCTTGGAGGCAAATAAGCTTTCTAAAATAGTTATACACATTTTTTTGTTACAGCATATTCTGCCTGCAACGATGTTACACACCACTTCAAGCTATGATTACAAAAGATAGAGAAATATTACTCCTTCACAGTAATAAATTCACCTCATTCTTGGCAATCTGAATCAAGATTACTAAATCTAATTCTAGATGATATTTTCATAACTTGGATTTTCTAGCCCCAGATTTCAAAACAAATCTAATTCTAACCTAAGCTTCATAAGTCCAAGTCCAGCTCTTGATCAATGTGGAAAATGTTCAGCGCTCATTTAGTTTTTAAAGCGAAGAGCAAACACATCTTGTTTTACTTAAAATAGAAACAAGGGCCTAAAAACCTTGACTATGTGAAAGAACTCCTCCCCAGATTTTTTTTTTAGTTGGATGGAAAAGATGAGAATGCCTCATGGGATTGGCAGAAACAAGTGAAGGTGTTGGGCAGGATCACCAGTGTGAGAAAAATGTTATCTTTGTGCTTGATCATCACAAACTATCAACCTGGAAACACTGTCATGCCTGCCTCAAGGGAGCCAATCAGTGCACTGTCACTGGGCTAGTACAGGAATTTTATTGCTGATATATGTGAGGAAAGATGGAAAGATGAAGTAGAAAATGAAGACATACGTAACATCATTCCATACAGTATTCCCCCTGAGTTCCAACCATGGGGAGAAGTACGTTCCTGTGGTTTACATACATAACCTGAGTCAGATTGGGTGCTTGAGGGATATTTCTATTTATGAAAATGTTAGCTTCACTGCGAACATGACCTGGAATATTAAAAAGACCTTTATAAATAACAGGCCATTTGAATAATTAAGTGAAAGTTAAAAAGATATTGTCATTGCCTACTCCTGGCCAACAGCTCTATCAGACATTGCAAGGCTTCAGTGGCCCTTGAATATTAATGTATTTTCAGGATAGAGAGCCAACATTAAGATAAAATCATATAAAAATATCTGTAGGAATTCTTGTAACATCACAACTTTACTTGAAACAACAGGGAGAAGAGATTTCACTTTTAGTTTTTTTTTGTTTTTGTTTTTGTTTTTTTGGTCAACCAACATCAAGAACTCAAATAGATTAATCTTTTTCACTTTGGAGAGTAACCTGATCTTTTGAAAAGTTGAAAATTAACCTTACTAAGGTCACACAGATAAGTTTTATTTTAACTGGCTTTTCTGTTTACCAAGCAGAATCACTTCATAATCACTTCACTCTTTCATTTCTCATTTTCTCTTTTTTTCTTCTTTCACTTCCTTTCTCTGGTATCATGAACTTCTGTCCTCAAGGTTATCTGTCTGTGGATGTATGGAATATGAGAGTCAGAAGACCCTATTCTGGATCCCAACTCATTTACTAGCCATATGATCATAAGAGATATGACATTATCTCTCTGAAACTTATTTTCTAAATATTTGAAATAGGGGATGATAATACTTTCCCAGTTTATGCTAAAGCATACCTAAAAGACACACAAACAGAATTAAATCAGTCAAAGTTTCCAAAGAAAATATTATACCGGTAAGTTTTCAATCTCATGAAACTTTATATTATATACATTTTGGATAAATATAGTAAATATTTTCTACCACTCCCTTTATTTGCAGTTAATATAGAATTGTCAATAGCAGGACCCCTTATTTATCTATAAATTGACTTATTTTCCCTAGAAATATTCTCTATAGCTCCCTCTTTTCTCCATTTGTTATCTGAATATTTACATAAATTTTATATTACCCTAGTTAGGATAAAATAACTGCAACTTTGCTATCCTTGTCTATTCAACAAAAGTAGAGCAAATTAGTATTAATTAAATGCTCATCCTATTGTGCAGGACAAAGGATCTTTTAAAAGAAACTATTGTGGATGGCCTACTTACTTTAAAATTGAAAAAGCCACTAATGATTATGGATGGATCATAACATGTTTCATTTCTTTCCTTATTTTCTAACTCCACTCCCCCAGCATACATACCACGTTCATGACATGGCCTTTTTATAAGTCAAAAGTACACACACTTAACATGATCCATGTCATGGCCCTCTGCATGCCCAGGGCTATGCTTTGTGTTTCATTCTCGTTATTTTGAAACAAGCAGTCAGGACAGTATTTGTCCATGGGACCATACAAATGCCCCTTTACTTTAGGTACATCACACAGTTCATTGAAGGTTTATCACACATTGTAAAGCAAAAAGGCATTTTAGGGCATTTCTATTTCTAAGACTTATCTAAGGACTTCTAGTGAGCCTATCTTTTTGTCATTTGCTGAGTCTTTCAAAGAAAGTCAAATGAAAACATGTTTTAACAAAGCTAAAATGATGCCAGTATGTTTATTTGTTTTATCTGAATTAGTTAAGCTTTCAGGACAAGTCAGAAATTTCTTGGAAATTCATTAAGCTTCCCTGAGGGAAACCCGACAAAATTATTCCTGAGTAAAGAACTGTATTTTAAACAAAGCATTTGTCAAGGAGAGGCCCTATTACTAATACCCAATTTATATTTTGTAAGGTCTCATTTTTATTTTATCTTTTAATATATTTTTCCAAAGAAAGTGTTTTTCTTTCTTTAGGTTGTGCTGTCCAATATAATAGCCACTAGTAACATGAGGAGCCCTGGTGGCACAGTGGTTAAAGCAATCAACTCCTAACTGAAAGGTGGGTGCTTCCAAACCACCAGCGGCTCCTCAAGAGAAAGATGGAACAGTCTGTTTCCGTAGAGATCTACAGCCTTGGAAACCCTATATGTCACTATGACTCAGAACGGACTCAATGGCAGTGGGTTTGGTTTTGGTTTTAGTAACATGTGAAGGAGCCCTGGTGGTGCAATGGTTAAGCACTTAGCTACTAACAAAAAGGTCGGCTGTTCAAACCCACCCAGTGGCTCAGCTGGAAAAAAGACCTAGCGATCTGCTCCAGTAAAATTCACATGCTAGGAAAACTATGGTACAGTTCTACTGTGTCATATAGGGTCGTTATGAGTTGGAATCACCTCAAAGGCACCTAACAGTCACATGTGGTTATTAAAATTAAAAAAATAAAAATTTCAGTTCCTTAGCAGTACTAGCCACTTTTCTGCGTGCAATAGCTACACGGGGTTAGTGGTTGCTAAACTGGATATCATATATTATAGAAGGTCCACCATTACAGGAAGTTCTATTGGACAACACTGCTTTAGAAATAACACCCTCTCTGCTATACAATGGAAACCCTGGTGGCGTTGTGGTTAAGAGCTACGGCTGCTAACCAAAAGGTCAGAAGTTCGAATCCACAAGGTGCTCCCTGGAAACTATGGGGCAGTTCTACTCTGTCCTATAACGTCTCTTTGACTCGGAATGGACTCCACGGCATTGGGTTTTTTGCTATACAATAGATTATTTAAAATGATAAGCTTTTAGTTGCAATTCACATTTCTATAAACAAATGTTTTAAATCTTCTCGTAAATTTTCAGTATAGTTGTATCTACTCTGTTGTTGTTATTAGCTGCCATCCAGTTGGCTCCTGACTCATGGCGACCTCATGCACAAGGGAACAAAACACTAATAGTTCCTGCCCCATACCCATGATTGGTTGTGGACCTGACCATTGTTATCCACAGGGTTTTCATTGGCTGATTTTCAGAAGTAGTTCACGGGGCCTTTATTCCTACTCTGCCTTAATCTGCAAGCTCCACTGAAATTTGTTCAGCATCATAGCAACACACAAGCCTCAACTGACAGATATGTGGTAGCTGTGCATGAGGTGCTTTGCCTGGGAGTTGAGACTGGGTCTCCCGCATAGAAGGTGAGAATTCTACCACTGAACCACCAACGCCACTCACGTACACTTAGTTCCTACTCTTCCCAATTCTGCCCCTCTGGTATTTATGTAATCATCCTCATTTTATGATCGAAGAAACTAAAGCTCGGAAAGATTAAGCTGGAGGTGGTATGACTACTCAGTGTTAAACACGAAACTGAGATCCGTATCATCTGGTCCCTGCATATTTTTCCATTTCATCAAACATGGTGGTATCAATACATGGGCCCTAACTAAAATTGTTCATTTATAAACCAACTATTCCTTCTCTTTCTGTTTCTACTTCTCATACTCACAAACAAGTCTGTACTTCACTTGAATTTGTTAAGAGATATGTTGCCATCGATTCCTGAACGTATTTATAAACAAATACATCCTCACAATATATATGCATCAGTTGAGCAATTTTCCAACATTATACAGCCTCCATGTCCAAACATTCAAGATGACATAATTCAGACTAACTTATTTATATGTTCTTTAAATATTTTTTAACATTGGTCATTATATCAATTACACTCTGGTAGTGAATAATCAGAAAATATTTACATAAATGTGAAAATCCCACTGGTCCTATCTATATTAAATCTGCATATTTGTTTTTTTACAGATTTTCCAAAATCATTCAAGTGGATTGTACTAGTTCATGTGTCCAAATCTGAGTTTCCTACTACTCTACATGCCAAGTAAATAAGCAAGAAGAATCATGCATTCACTTGATAAGTGCGACGCTTCTGCCCATATTTGGAAGAATACTAAATATACCATCTATTCCTCCCTCTGCTATCCTGACCCCAAGGACCCAAATCAAGTCAGAACATGTTCTTCCAATTCACTGATTAGTTTTGCTAAAAAGATTACTTCCCTTTGATAGTAAATGGATACTGTTTCTTTAAAGGTTTGTACCAAAATGAACATCTTTAACATTAAGAACACATTGTCTAAAACTTAATGTCACTTTGATGATTCAGGAGACACTTAAAGATCCTACCCTGGTTTGAAATTATCATGATAAATATCATTATTCTATATATGTGCAGAAATGCTAGTGATAAAGACTGTTCAAATCACTCCAAAGAAATCTGGCATCTTTTCAAATGAAAGATAAAGCTTTTTTTTAAATCTAAAATAACCATTTATAAAAATTGATGTGTTTGTGAATTCATTCTTAACATTTTTGATTGTTTAGGTCAAGTCTGTGGCAGAATCGTGACTAGGCAGGTTAAGACTAAGATATTGAGCAAGATACTGATTTTTAAGTAGTAGTGCAGACCAATTTGTCTGACCCCTATAATAGTTAAAGGACACAAACAACTGTTTGCAAATGACTATTATATCAAACAAATATAATCTCTACACAATTGCAAACATTGCATTGATCAATTTTCTCTACTAAGCTTTGGTTAAAGTTAGTAAAACTGGGGTTATTTGCTCAATGTTTGAAGTACACTGAGATCTTTTTTCTTTTGTCCTTAAAAAATGAGATATCTTCACAAAGGAAAGATCAGTCCAAAGGACTAACAGAACACAACTACAGTGGCCTCCACCAGACTGAGTCCAGTACAAGTAGATGGTGCCCATCTACCAACGCTGACTGCTCTAACAGGGATCACAATAAATGGTCTCGTACAGAGCAGCAGAAAAAAGTAGAACAAGATTCTAACTCAAAAAAAAAAGAACAGACTTAACTGGCCTAACAGAGACTGGAGAAACCCAGACAGTGTGGCCTCTGGACACCCTTTAAGCCCAGTAATGAAGTCACTCTGGATGTTCACTTTTTAGCCAAAGATTAGACAGACCCATAGGACAAAATGAGACTAAAGGGGCACACCAGCCCAGGGGCAAGGGCTAGAAGGCAGGAGGGGACAGGAAAGCTGGTAATAGGGAACCCAAGGTAGAGAAGGGAGACTACTGACCTGTCATAGGGTTGTTAACCAATGCCATAATACAATATATGTACTATTTAATGAGAAGCTAGTTTGTTCTATAAACCTTCATCTAAAATTCAATTAAAAAAAAAAAAAAACAGAAGCCAAAAAAAGATGTTTTCAATAAAAAGTTTTAAAAACTCACCTTAATTAGTTGGTAGTTTTGCACTCCATTTATTCCTATGTCAGGATCAATGGCCGCTGGAAGAGCATATCGGGAGTTTATAGCTGAGTTCTCCGGAATTGATATGTTGATAACCGTTGCTGGGAATAATGGCGCATTATCATTTATGTCTTCTATCAGAAAACGTATCTTTATCAGTCTAAATATTTCATCCGGCAAAACAGCAACCTCCACTTCATAAAAGCAACGAGCATCTACCAAGATACCAGCACATAACTTCTCACGATCAATGCGAGCACCGGTAGTGAAGATTTCACCAGTACCCTCTTCAATCCGAATCAGTGGCACATCCCCAGTCTTGTACACTAGCTTGAACTGCATAGGAGATGTCAAGGACTTGTCTGGAATTAGCGACAAGTTGAGGTCTTTCAGCAAGTCCCCTATCAGGACGTTTTCTGGCATTTCTTCTCTGACGGTGTAGTTTTTCTCCTGGGCGCCAGACTGAAACACGACGCATGCTAACAGGACCGCAAATATATACGTCCCGGACAACAAGTCCATACCAGGCACGATTGTGACGGTTCTCTGTATCAACCCACAGAAAACTAACAAAAAGAAAAAAAGAAAGAAAGGGTAATAGAAGGAGAGGGGACAGGAAGAGAAAGAAGAAGATAAAGAAAAAGAAGAATTATTAAGAAACCAATGATAAACATGAATGTTAACTACATGCTCAGCTTTAAATTAAAATCATTAAATGAAATATTACCACAATGGACAATGTTAACTCATGACAAATTTGTGTTGAATCTAATATTATCCATTTTTACATTGAGATGAAATATAATAGCAAGATACCTACAGTAATTAAAAAGAATTTAGAAAAGTGTCCACATTAATGAAATATAAAATAACCTCTCTTAAAATACCAAGATAAATGTTATAAAAGTAGTTCAAAATATTTAATTCAATAGTGAAGAAAAGGTAAAGAGATACTTGTTATTTTTTGCTGTAATATGGATCTTGATGCAATTCTATTGGCAATGGATGTTTTACTCAACATTCATAAGTTCAGTTCTGGGCAACAAAACGTAAAAATAATCTAGATAAAAGGAGACCAAAACTTAGGACATACGAGGGACTTCAAACATTTGGATTGGGGAGCAAAAGTCCTTTTGGAGAGGAGAGGGGTTGATATGATAAATGCCTAAACACGGGAAGAACTAGCACATGGAAAAAGGATTAAAGTTTTGCTTTCCTTGGATAAGAGGAACTAGAATAGATATAAATTACTGGGAGGTAACTTGCAGATCAACATAAAGAACCGCCTATTAGAGCATAATAAAAACAGAAAACTTTTAAGGAGGTAGTGAAGGCCACATCTTTGAGGGTACTGTTATAGAAGCAGGATCACCAGTTTGGATCTACAAATGAAATTTGTATCATACTGCACTAAAGCCTACCAGATGTTACATTTTTATAGTTAAATAGCAGTTAATGTAGCTATAAAGGATTTCAGCAGTTTTAAAAGGTCAGTTAACAGATGATCATTTAAAAATCAATTATGGAGGAAAGGTCATGGAAGCTCCATAGACATATCCAAATTCCCTGAGGGACTGACTTGCTCGGCAGAAGGCTGTGGGGACCATGATCTCGAGGAACATCTAGCTCAATTGGCTTAACACAGTTTATAAAGACAATGTTATACATTCTACCTTGGTGAGTAGCGTCTGGCAACATAAAAGCCTGTGAGCAGCCATCTAAGATACTCCACTGGTCTCACCCCTTTGGGAGCAAGGGAGAATGAAGAGAACAGGATACAAGGAAAATATCAGTCCAAAGGACTAATGGACCACGGCTACCAAGGCTTCCACCAGACTGAGTCCAGTACAGCTAGATGCTGCCTGGCTACCACCACGGGCTGCTCTAACCGGGATCACAACAGAGGGTCCTGGACAGAGCTGGAGAAGGATGCAGAACAAAATTCTAACACACAAAAAAAGGCCAGATTTACTGGCCTGACAGAGACTGGAGAAACACTGAGACTATGGCCCCCGGACATCCTTTTAGCTCAGTGGTGAAGTCACTCCCAATGTTCACCGTTCAGCCTGTGATTGGACAGCCGCATAAAACAAAATGGGACTAATGAGGCACAGCAGTCCAGGGACAAGCACTAGAGCAGGGGGGAACAAGAAAGCTGGTGATAGGGAACCCAAGGTTGAGAAGAGACAGGGTTGACATGTCGTGGGGTTGTTAACCATTGTCATAGGGCAATATGTGTACTGACTGTTTAACGTGAAACTATTTTGTTCTGTAAAACCTCATCTAAAGTACAACAAAAAACAATTATCTGTGTGAGCTCAAATTGACAGCAGCAAATCAAAAGGTTTGATGGGAAGCCTAGGGGACAGTGAGTTGAAGACAATGGTGATGGAATAATTTGGGAAAGGATACTGAGAATAGCAGCACAACTGGAAAAACGTAATCGATGTGACTGGATTGTACATGTAGTAATTTTTGAAATGGTGTATCTTTAGCTATGTATATTTTCACCAAAAAAAAAAGTCCCCCAAGGTCAAAAAGGGAGAGTGCTGTAACGTGTCGTGGGGTTGTTAACAAATGTCCTAAAACAATATGTGTACTGACTGTTTAATGAGAAACTATTTGTTCTATAAACCTTCAACTAAAGTACAATAAAAAAAAAAAATCAATTACGGAAAAGTATTAATGCATGTAGGTATCTAATTAAGGAAGTTCTCAATATTTATTGGTAATCGATAAAATTAACAAGATTTTAGTAATGGTTCTAAAAACAGGAGGACTTATGACATGATGTAAATAACTTGATATGTATATTATGCTCTGATTATAATAATGTATCAAATAACTGTCCCACTGCAGAATTTCACGTTTTTTGTCTTTCTTTAATAAGTACATGCACATGGTAGTGGTGTTGTTAGTTGCTGTCAAGTCGACTTGGACTCACGGTAACCCCACACATGCAGGACAGAACTGTTCCATAGGGTTTTCATATTCATAAACTTTCGGAAGAAGATCTCCAGACCTATCTTCTCGGATCCCTCTGGGTGGGTTGGAACCACCACCCTTTTGCCAAGTAGTAGAGCACTTAACACGTGCACATACAGGAAGACACAAACTTTAACAAAAAGAAAAAAACTTCCTATTTTCAATCAGCAATATAATAAATGGACTTGTTGCAACAACTGAGATTGTTCAGGTCATGAATAGAATGACGAATGAGCTAGGTAAACATTAAAATCTCATTTTATAAATTACCACAGAATTTTAAAAATATACATTATACATCCAAACATCCTTCTGCATTGAACAGTTTATGCCATTTCTAAAACATTTTACCTGTAATAGTGAGCAATGATAATGCTGAAAACATTACCCTAGTAAACAACACAAAAAGATATTGTCTGTGGCATTGTATTTTTAGCATTATTTGCTCATTGATGAGCACTGGGATTACATAATAAAGAAACCTTCTCAAGATTCAGTCTCTTGTGAATTACTGGCCTTATACTCCTTAATGAATGTGAGAATAAAAATACTCCATTGATAACTGACTATGCATACATATATGTGCTTCTCAGATGCACTGTGAATCTAGGACACCTAGAAAAAATTGAGTGTATAGTGTGTGATTTTATAAATGCTATGCAAACATAAGCAAAAATAAAAATGGGGCAATGGCAATTGGAATTAAAACTACCACTCTATTCTTATCTTACCCTTAGGTATTACACATTATTACAACGGACAGAATACTACAGACCGTTTTTAAAAAAACATTGTATGCATGTTGCAATATCTCTACACAAGAGGAAAAATTAAGAAAGTGACCTCATTCCAAACAGTCCCCCTCTTCCAATTCCATTCTAAATATG
This sequence comes from Dugong dugon, assembly GCA_030035585.1. NCBI lineage: Eukaryota > Metazoa > Chordata > Mammalia > Sirenia > Dugongidae > Dugong > Dugong dugon. Next base: position 69,317,472 of record CM057483.1, read on the forward strand.
CTCTATTCTACCCTTAATAATGCCACTGAATAAAACATTTTAAAATGTCTCCTTCCTAAAAATAAGATAAAAGAATTAAAAACAATGAAGAAACTCTAAGACTTATGTGGGACTAAATCAAGAAAAATAACCTACAAGTGATTGGAGTACCAGAAGAGGGGGGATACAGAGAGAATTGCTGAAGATTTGTTGGCGGAAAACTTCCCTGATATCATGAAAGACAACAAGAAATCTATCCAAGATGCTCATCGAACACCAAATAAGGTAGATCCCAAAAGAAAGTCACCAAGACATATTATAATCAAACTTGCCAAAACCAAAGATAATTTTAAGAGCGGCTAGGGATAAAAGAAAAGTCACCTACAAAGGTGAGTCAATTACAATAAGCTCAGACTACTCAGCAGAAACCATGCAGGCAAGAAGGCAATGGGATGACATATATAAAGCCTTGAAGGAAAAAAATTGCCAGCTAAGAATTAGATATCCAGCAAAGCTGTCTCTAAAATATGATGGCGAAATTAGGGCATTTCCAGATAAACAGAAGTTTAGGGAATTTGCAACAACCGAATCAAAATTACAAGAAATACTAAAGGGAGTCCTCTGGTTAGAAAATCAATTAACATCAGGTAACAACAACCCAAGACTAGAACACAGGACAGAGCAACCACATACTGACTCAGATAGGGAAGTCACAAAAATACATCAAAGATAAAACATTGAAAATAGGGAAACAGAGATATCAATATGTAAAAAATGGCAACATTAAAACAAAAAAGAGGGACTTAAAAATGTAGACAAAGGTTTTTCATATGGAGGGGAAGTCAAGGCGATATAAAGAAATAAAAGACTGGTATAAACTTGGAAAAATAGGGGTAAATATTGAGGTAACCACAAAGGAAACTAACAATCCTACAAATCAAAATAAAAAATTAGAAAAATATAAAGACTCAGCAAACACAAAATCAACAACAATGAAAAGAAAATACATAAAGAAAAACGACTCAGCACAGAAAATTAAGGGGAACAAAGAAACTGTGAACAACACATAAAAAGAGACATCAGGATGACAGCACTAAACTCATACCTATCAATAATTACGCTGAATGTAAATGAACTAAATGCACCAATAAAGAGACAGAGTGGCAGACTGGATAAAAAGCATGATTTGTCTACATACCGCCTACAAGAGACACACCTTAGCCTTAAAGACACAAACAGGCTAAAACTCAAAGGATGGAAAAAAATATATCAAGCAAACAACACTCAAAAAAGAGCAGGAGTGGCAATATTAATCTCTGACAAAACAGACTTTAAAGTAAAATCCACCACAAAGGGTAAGGAAGGGCACTATATAATGATTAAAGGGTCAGTACAGCAGGAGGACATAACTATAATAAATATTTACACACCCAACGACCGGGCTCCAAAATTCGTAAAAGAAACTCTAACAGCAGTGAAAAGAGAGATACCTCCACAATAGGAGTAGGAGACTTCAACACACCACTTTCGGTGAAGGACAAAACATCCAGAAAGAAGCTCAGCAAAGACAGGGAAGCGCTAAATGCTACAATCCACCAACTTCACCTCATAGACATATACTGAACACTCCACCCAACAGCAGCCAAGTATACTTTCTTTTCCAATGCACGTGGAACATTATCCAGAATAGACCACATATTAGGCCATAAAGCAAGCCTTAACAAAATCCCAAACATTGAAATATTACAAAGCATCTTTTCTGAGCATAAAGCCATAAAAGTAAAAACAACAAAACAAAAAGAAAAAAATATCAAACACGTGGAAACTGAACAACACCTTGCTCAAAAACTACTGAAATTAAAGATGGACTTAAGAAATTCAGAGAATCAAACGAGAGTGAAAATACATCCTACAAGAAACTCTGGGACACAGCAAGAGCAGTGCTCAGAGGTCAGCTTATAGCAATAAATGCACACATCCAAAAAGATGAAAGGGCCATAATCAAAACGTTAATTCTACAACTGGAACAAGGAGAAAGAGAGCAGCAAAAGAAACCCTCATGCACCAGAAGAAAGGAAATAATAAGAATTAGAGCAGAATTAAATGAAATAGAGAATAGAAAAACAATTCAAAGAATTAACAAGACCAAAAGCTGGTTCTTTGAAAAGATCAACAAAATAGATAAACTATTGGCCATACTGACAAAAGAACAACAGGAGAGGAGGCAGATACCCGTATAAGAAATGAGATGGGTGATATCACAACAGACTCAACTGAAATTAAAAGACTCATAACAGAATACCATGAAAAATTGTACTCTAACAAATTTGAAAACCTAGAGGAAATGGACAAATTCTAGAAACTCACTACCTACCTAAACTAACACAAACAGAGGTAGAACAACTAAATAAACCCATAACAAAAGAAGAGATTGAAAGGTAACAAAATTTTTAAAAAAAGGCCCAGGCCTGGATGGCTTCATTGGAGAATTCTACCAAACTTTCATAGAAAAGTTAACACCACTTCTATTTCAGAGCATAGTAAAGGATGGAATACTTCCAAACTCATTCTGTGAAGCCAGCATAACCCTCATACCAAAACCAGGTAAAGACACCACAAAAAAAGAAAATTACAGACCAATATCCCTCATGAACATTGATACAAAAATCCTCAACAAAATTCTAACCAATAGAATTTAGCAACATATCAGAAAAACAATTCATCATGATCAACTGGGATTTATACCAGGTACACAGAGATGGTTCAACATTAGAAAAACCATCAATGCAATCCATCACATAAATAAAACAGAAGACAAGAACCACATGATCTTATCAACTGATGCAGAAAAGGCATTCAACAAAGTCCAATACCCATTCATGATAAAAACTCTTAACAAAATAGGAACAGAAGGGAAGTTCCTGCATATAATTAAGGGCATTTATATAAAGTCAAAAGCCAACATCATCCTAAACGCACAGACTTTGAAAGCATTCCCTTTGAGAACGGGAAACAGACAAGGATGCCCTTTATCACCACTCTTATTCAACACTGTGCTGGAAGTCCTAGCCAGAGCAATTAGGCTAGAAAATGCAATAAGGGCATCCAAATTGGTAGGGAAGAAGTCAAAGTATCTCTGTTTGCAGATGATATGATCTTATACACAGAAAAATCCCAAACAATCCACAAGAAAACTACTGGAGCTAATAGAAGATTTCAGCAAAGTATCAAGATACAAAATAAACATACAAAAATCAGTTGAACTCCTTTACACCAACAAAGAGAACCTTGAAGAGGAAATCACCAAATCGATACCATTTCCAACAGCCACCAAGAAGATAAAATACTTAGGAATAAATCTAACCAGAGACATAAAAGATCTGTACAATGAAAACTGTGAGACACTACTGCAAGAAACCAAACGAGACCTACATAAGTGGAAAGACATACCTTGCTCATGGATAGGCAGACTCAACATAGTGGAAATGTCAAGTATACCCAAGGAATCTACAGATACAAGTTAATCCTGATCCAAATTCCACCGACATTTTTTAATAGATGGAGAAACAATTCACCAACTTCGTATGGAAAGGGAAGAGGCCCCGAATAAATAAAGCATTATTCAACAAAAAGAACAAAGTGGGAGGCCACACACTACAGGATTTTAGAACCTATTAACTGCCACGGTAGTCAAAAGAGCCTGGTTTTGGTACAACATCAGATACATAGACCAATGGAACAGAGTTGAGAATCCAGACATTAATTCATCCACCTGAGCAGCTGATATTTGACAAATGCCCAAAGTCTGTTAATTGAGGAAAAGACAGTCTCTTTAACAAATAATGCTGGCATAACTGGAAATTCATCTGCAAAAAGCTGAAACAAGACCCATACCTCACACCATGCACAAAAACTGACTCAAAATGGATCAAAGACTTAAATATAAAATCGAAAATGATAAAGATAATGGAAGAAAAAATACTAGGAGCCCTAATACATGGCATAAACACAATACGAACCATAAGTAACAATGCACAAGCACCAGAAGAGAGACTAGATAACTGGGAGTTCCTAAAAATCAAACACTTATGCTCTTCAAAAGACTTCACCAAAAGAGTAAAAAGACACCTACAGACTGGGAAAAAAATTTTGGCTATGTCAAATCTGATCAGCGTCTAATCTCTAAAATCTACAAAATACTGCAAAACCTCAACAACAAAAAGAGAAATAAGCCAGTTAAAAAATGGGCAAAGGATATGAACAGACACATTGCCAAAGAAGATATTCAGGCCGCTAAGAGACACATGAAGAAATTCTCACTATCATTAGCCATTCGAGAAATGCTGATCAAAACTACAATGAGATACCATCTCACCCCTACAAGGCTAGCATTAATCCAAAAAACATCAAATGATAAATGCTGGAGAGGTTGTGGAGAGACTAGAACACTTATACACTGTTGGTTGGAATGTAAAACAGTACAACCACTTTGAAAATCGTTTTGGTGCGTCCTGAAAAAGCTAGAAATAGAAGTACCATAAGATACAGCTATCCCGCTCCTTGGAATATATCCTAGAGAAATAAGAGCCGTCACATGAATAGATATATGCACACCCATGTTCATTGCGGCAAAAAGATGGAAACTACCTAGGTACCCAACAACGGAAGAATGGAGAAACAAATTATGGTATATCCACACAACGGAATGCTATGCAATGATGAAGAACAATGATGAAGCCAGTGAAACCTCTTATAACGTGGAGGAAGCTGGAGGTCAGTACGCTGAGTGAATTTCATCAGTCACAGAAGGACAAATATTGTATATAAGACCACTTTTATAAGAATTCAAGAAAAGGTTTAAACAGAAGAAAACATTCTTTGATGGTTACGAGGGTGGGGAGGGAGGGGGAGGCTTATTTACTAACTAGATAGTAGGTAAGAATTATCTTAGGTGAAGGGAAGGACAGAACACACTACAGGGGAAGTCAGCACAACTGGACTAAACCAAAGCAGTTTCCTGAATGCAGTCAAACACTTTGAGAGACACAGTAGCAGGGGTAAGGGTCTGGGGACCATGCTTTCAGGGGACATCTAGGTCAACTGGCATAACAAAGCTTATTAAGCAAATGTTCTGCATCCTACTTTGGTGAGTGGCGTCTGGGGTCTTAAAAGCTTGCAAGCGGCCATCCAAGATGCATCAATTGGTCCCAACCACCCAGAGCAAAGGAGAATGAAGAACACCAAAGACACAAGAAAAGTATTAGCCTAGGAGACAGAAAGGGCCACATAAACCAGACATTTCATCAGCCTGAGACGAGAAGAACTAGATAGTGCCCGGCTACCACCAATGACCGTCCTGACAGGGAACACGACCGAGAGTCCCTGATGGAGCATGAGAAAGGTGGGGTACAGAACTCAAATTCTAGTAAGAAGACCAGACTTAATGGTCTGACTGAGACTGGAGGAACCCTGGAAAGCACAGCCCCTGGTTCTCTATCAGCCCAGAACTAAAACAATTTCTGAGGCCAACTCTTCAGACAGGGATTGGACTGGACTGTGGGACATAAAGTGATACTCGTGAGGAGTGTGCCTCTTAGCTCAAAAGATACAAGATACTAAACGGGCAGCTTCTGTCTGGAGGTGAGATGGGAAGGCAGGGAGTGTTAGGAGCTGGTTGAATGGACATGGGGAATCAGGGGTGGAAAGGAGGAGTGTGCTATCACAGTATGGAGAGAGCAATTAGGGTCACATAGCAATGTATGTATAAATTTTTGTTTGGGAGACTAACTTAACATGTAAACTTCATTTAAACTACAAAAAAAAAAAAGTGTCTCCTCCCTTAAAATTAATTTGGAGGTTAAAAAAAAAAAAAAAAAACCAGGAAAAATTTGGAGAAAAGACAATACCATTTCTAAAGCTTAAGTGAACATAAATATTGCAAACCTAGAAGGAATATTACACTAGTTAGTAATGAACTGAATTCTTATTTAGTTACTTAGTCAACAAATATTTATTAAACACTTATATGCCAGATACTATTTTAGGCATCAAGAAAAGAAAACATCAGTGAACAAAACAGGCAAAACTTTCTGCCCTCATAGAATTTACATTTGATGATATAAATATTCCAGAATGTATTTAATCCAGTGTTCAACCAATGTATAAAAAATTCAACTCAGTCTCTATCAAGATGTGAACATGCTTGTTGGAATAACCCCATCTCCAGATTTTGATTACAACCCTGATATTTACCACTTGCAAATTTATTTTTATGTTTGAAATTAAAAGGGTTTTCTTTGGAAATGCTGAGTTTAATTCCTTAAATGACTAGTGCAGAAATTTAGCTAGTAAGTGTACATATTAGTAGCTACTGTGTAGTTTTATAGATGTGTGATGAATTTAACTGAGATATTCAGGTAAAAATATGCCTTATGTGCATACATTCATGTGGGTTTACTTTTCTCAGTATCAGGAACAACTGCTAAGATAACCTTAAATTTCTTTACTCATCCCTCATATTCAAGGACTACTATAATCTAAGATTAGTTTGAAAATTGAGAGGGATAGCACAAAGGAAGCAGATACAAAGAATCAAAATTTTCTAAAAGGCCCAGCAGTGCCTGTGTTAAGTGATGCCTTTTACTTGCAATACATAGTGGTTGGATAGTTAAAGGGACAGAATCATGACAATCGGAGAAAGCAAAAGCAAAAACAAAATAAGCAACTCCAAAAATCTAAATATCTTAAAGTAAAAAAATACAAGTTCATTTTACAGTTTCAGAGCAATTTAGTTATAAAATAAAAGGTAAGTAAGTAGGGGAGCTAAGTCTCTACGATACGTAATTCTAGAGATTCAAACCACAAAAGTGACATTCAGATGGTTTATCGGAAGAATTCCAAGGCATAATTTCTTTGTTAGTCTTGTTATATTTTCCTTCATTGCAGCTATAGTTCATTTGTGGTATACCTGAAATAATTCTATGCGAAAGACTGGCTTACATGCCACAATAACAAATAGTTAAAATAGTAAAAATGTAGCTATTACCTATATGTTGTTGCCCCCATGATCCTAATTACACTTGGCTCCTACCATCTGATTACTCTAATATTTCCTGAAGTAAAAAATACACCATTGAACAGCCATGGTGTATTTTATAGTCACATATATGTTCTTGTTCTGATGCATAGTCACAACTTCTTTCACGGATGTGTTAAATACTAAAGTGGCTATGTATGTTGACACAAAGGAATCTAAGACATTGCAAGAAAAGTAATCATCATTGGAATAAAGACAATATGGAGCAACTGATGAACCAAATGCTTTCAAAGGGATTCACCACAAGAGGTAGAGTTGGGCAGGTGCATTGGCTGCCCACTTCGACATAATTAAATCCTGAGTCTTCTGAAACTCTGGATGTCAAAATGGATGATTTAATAAGTTACTTTAACTCTATAAAACTGATACTTTTGTTAAATTTTATTCCACCAAATGGATCTCTTATTGTAGTTCTTTTTGTGCATATCTGATTTTTCACATTTGGATCTAAGCTTCTCTCGGAAGTGCCTTCCGTCAGTGCTACTTTCTTCTTTAAAATCTTTGTTGATTCATTCTAACACTTCCTAACAGTGCAGTGTTTAACATGATTTCGAAATTTGTTAATAACCAATGCTCAAAAATCACTTATAAGGCAATTTATAAAGGTTACTTCTACATCAGTATTTCTGGATTTTTGATATATGATTTAGAAAGGTTGTAAACTCTGGCTTTACAATCAAGGAATAAGCAGTCTCTATGTCAAAATATAATGCTCTTTCTTCATCACATATCCTTTCATCACCTTGGGGTGAATTTAGTCATGATTATTTCAGTATTTAATAAGTATTTTAATGTGCTTGGTCAATAAGTAACATATTATCATAACAAATAAATTCTAGATTCACTGGCATGAAAAGAATAATTTCCATTGAGTGTAAAATTTTAATTGCTTTAAGTGCTTTCAAACCAGTTATTTCATTTACTAATTGTAACGGTTATGTGATTTATATAAATAGCTGTCGGCAATACTTTGATAATTAAATTAATAATTAATAGTTAATTAATAATTAAATATTTCAATCAATTAGGTATTAATTTTACACTCTAAAAATGATCAAGTTTTAAGATGGTACAAGTAAACTAAACAAAGATCTCCATGTATAAAGTGGAAGTGCTTACAGAAAAAGGGGGGAGGATTTAGAGACAGTAAGTGATGGACTTACTCTCTTGCTTAGATATGAAATGACGGAGGTGCTATGACATCAAAAAACTAAAGATATTGAGATAAGGAGAGGTACTGTTTAATAGAAAGTTCAGTCATGACAGTTTTGGTCATCTGTTAACAAAGTGTGTTTTCTTAAAATATATTTTTGGAAAAATTAGTGACTTCACTGGTTATTTGTTGAATAGCCTATTTTGATTTTTAGCTATGCAAGGAGAAGCAATAGCTTTTATTAATTCCTGTTCCCATGAAAGAATAATATAATACAGGTCTAACCAGAAAAAAATTAGGTAGCATATATTAATGTTGAAATTATCTATGTAGAAAGAACAATATTTTACTAATATCATCAATAATATAGTCTACTCATAACCAGCTCCCTAAACTTAAGTTCTAATTACAATATCTACTCAAAGCTTCTGATCAAATTACTCTCCTATGTACATGAATACATAAGAATGACAGTATATTTTTTTGTGTCAGCTACTTTTTGATCAAAATCATGATACAATAAAATCAACAGTTAAAGACAAATAAGATATGTCACCAGAATCTTGGAAATGGGTGTTTAAAATAAGATCCCAGCTGAAAGTGTGAAAAATGAATCAAGGTATTAGTTATCAGAAAGCGAATTGTATCCATCAACCTATTGTTCCAAGAAATAAGGAGACTTTCACCTTTAGTAGCTGCACGCATTCACTCAGGAAGACAAAGAAGCTCTTCCTGGTAAATTGACTTTGGGGTGACATAAATCCACAATCAATAACTACAAATCATAAACCATTAAGCTAAAAACGACATAGCAACTTTTTAAAAACCATTTCTGGCTGCTGGTTTATCAACTACCTAATAACAGGAAACTCAGCCTAAAGGTTCAGCAATATCCCTTCTCCTTTTATTCTTTTACACACATTTTAATATTATTTGTGATTTTTGTTTTATGCCACCTCAAAACCAAAATATATTATGAATTTAAAATTACAACATTAATGCATAAATTATAAAAAAAATTTGAGCCATAAATAAAACATACACAGGCCACATTTTGAATTTCAGTTACAATACATTTAATTTGGGTCAGAAAATAATGAGGCAGAATTCTGTCTTTAAAAACTAAATTAACGTTTATGAACTCTACTTCTTCTCTAGTCTTAATTTGAGCAATAAATGCATACACTTTTTGTGAGGTGTGGAACTGCCTTGAAAAAAATCAATCTGGCTTTTGTTCTCGGTTCTTTGGAGCCATAACAACACCCTAAGCTGAGCTGGGGCTAACCAGACCAAGAGGGACCACCTGGGAGCCTGATACTGACTAAGCATCAGGAGGCATGAGGTAATCTATCATGGCTACTTGGGGAGGCCAATGAGAGCTCTGAACCCTGAGGCTCAGAGGGGTTTCCTGGTTGGTGACCATGAACTGGAGAGGGTAGCACTTTCCTCTTTGGGGCATGGAAGCTCCTTGCTGTGACCCCTCCCCCAAACCTCATCCTATGTGTCTCTTCATCTGTACTCTTTTCTGTTGTAATAAATCTGGAGCCTTGTGTATGGTATACTCTCTGTGTATTCTGTAAGTCATTCCAGTGAATTAACAAACCACGGGGCAGTGAGAGCCAGCAGTTGATCGCTCTGCCTATTTGACAAGAAACTGTCCTAACTTGTGAGCTTTGACCTGGCACTGGGTGGCTAGGGTTAAAGAAGGGCTACATGGGCAACTGGTCTGAAAGAAGATGTCCATCTAACTTGTGAGCTCTGACTCAGTTCTGGGTAGGTAGGGTGGGAGAGAAAGTGCCCCAGTGAATGGCTGGCAATGAGATGAAAAAGTGGAAGGGTGAAGACTGGTTTCATCCCCCCATTTTGGGGACTGAGTTCATGTTGATCCTTAGACACAGCAATGAAGATGCTATTTGCCCACTGTGACCCTTGGTTAGTGCACTGGGTTTACACTGGTTTTCATGCAAGAATAGTGTCTATAATGGATACAATCCAAATGTATTTACAAGCTGCTCACACAAAGATAAATTACAAATGGTGGTATTTCTACTATTTTTCCTTCTCATTCTTCTTAATTAATACATAAGAAAGTGTTTTGCTGATTTCACAATATTGCTCAAACCTGTACTGGGTTATTATTTCAAATTACATTTTAATTCCAAATATAAATATAACACTAATCATACAAACTTCAATTTGGACATTCAAAAACAACTGGCTCAATTTGAGAAATTCCAATTTTAGAGAAGGCCTGTTGGGTCCTGCTTCAATATTATTACTATATTTGAAAGACTACAAAGATAGGCAGTAAATACTGGATATTTTTCAAGAGAAGTCTCTTTACCACATGTAAAGATCTACATCATAACTAAAGTTTTAGGTCTTCAAAATAGCAATTCAGGTATAATTCTCCTCCACAAAAATCAGTTTTAAATCAAAATAATTGGATACATCCATATTGTATACTGTATTTCTCCTTTCCGAAAGTAAATTAATTTCAAATATATATTGAGAATTAGTAAGTCTTTACGCCAAATACATAAGTGTTCAAGAAATGTTTGTTGAAGCTTTGGGTTTTCAATTCTTCTGGTTTGAACTCTTTTTTTTTTTTTTTTTTTCAAGAACATATTACTACAAAGACTGGCAATGACTCCAGGAAACAGTAAGAATGATTTACAACTTGGTGTGTTCATTATCTCATACATATTCTATTGTAATTTTTCTGATAAGAGTATATTTCAAGCACAATCTTCATCTGCAGTCGTTTTTCATTACAAACTGCACCAAGTTTTTCTTAGGAAAACCGTTTTCCCAGCTAGTAGGAAACAAAAAAATTAAATTAACTAACTAATCCTGCACTTCTTCAAAATATTTATAGGTTTCTCTTATTTATCTCCTTTTTCTTATGTTTCCCACTTCGGATTACCCACTCAGATTCATAAAGGAATTAAAAGCAATGTCTTTCATTATTAGCCTTCATGCAGCATACTCCATGCTTTCTCAACACTAGTAGTCTTCGCTTTATGAGGTGATAGATGAGCACATTGGAAAAAGCATTATGTGCTACATTTTTTCTTATAAATCATGCAGTATATAAGCCTCACAATGACTTTAAGTATTAACTGTCAAATGGAAAGTCAAAAATATACAAGTTCCATCTTCTATCAAATATTAGCCAAATCCTAAATGTGGAATATTCATGAGATATTTTTATTTTTAAGTTTATAATAAAAGTCTTCATGCCAATATGAGTGTATGTGCATGTACGTGTGCACACAAAGAGAGAAAGTTTCAATGAAAATTACCAGTCGAAATGCCAACACTTTACACAATAGTTGAAATGCAAGCCCTGTGGTCAGAGTTAACTCTCATACAAAGATGGTCCCAAAAGGCAGTACTTCCGTTTTTTCCGCACCAGTGCATTTTTGAGTGATGAACATATAGAGACCAAAAAGATATTTTTATTTAGACATTTTCAGCCATTCCTATTTTTACTTACTTAGCTATTGTGCTGCTTAAGAAAAACATAATTTCAACTCTGCTTAGTTATGAAGGTTTGCAAACAATTATAAAATTTATCTTCTCAAAAACTGATTTCACTTTGGTTTTGGAAAAGAGATATAAAAGAAAGAAAATAAAAGACACCGTTCTTTCTATTAGGTACTACGGGCTCGAATTATTAGTGAAATTTTCCCCAAAAAAATTTGTTTTTGGAATTATAGCTTAAACTGTGATGATTCAAGTTGAAATAGAGTACTAAATGAGTGAAAAAATTCCATTGTTTCATTTTAGTTAAATTACAATTTCTATACAAATGATACCTTGGAAACCCTATAGGGCAGTTCTACCCTGTCCTATAGGGTTGCTATGAGTCAGAATTGACTCGATGGCAATGGGTTTGGTTTGGTTTTATACAGTTGATATACTTATAATACTATTTTCAAATTTTCTTATCATTACAAGAAATATTGTGAATACTGAAAGATTTTTTTTTTTCTCTTCAGAGACATTCAACTCCTTTTTGGAGATGAAAGAATGGTGAGTGATCACAATCAGAACTATTTCACTATTTCTATAACTGTCACTCTAGGAAATTATGATCACATGCTGCATTAACTCTTCCTATTAACTGGTAACCTAGAAAATAATGGCTATTGCTAGTCACATTAAAAATACTTTGCATCAAGACTGGGTACTACAGATGGCACAAAAACAAAATTTAGAAGCAAATGTAATTATGCCCTGAAAAAAGCAGTCTCTTTCCCACACTTTAGTCATATTTATACTTTGAGCATCTAGAGCTGAGGAGCCCAATATAGCAGTTCTCACCATATAGGGCTATTAAGATTATAATTTATTTAAAATTCAATTCCTTAGTCACACTAAGCACATTTCAAGAGCTCAGTGGGCAAATGTGGCTAGTGGCTGCAATATTACATGGCATAGATTATAGAACATATCAATTATCACAAAACGTTCTGTTGGACATAGCTGATCTAGATCAGGAGGTCAATAATCTTGAGCTGTGCCTGCCCCCAGGAAAGTGAAATGATGGTTGAGGTACCCAATTCATAGGTGGTGGCGGGGGAGATAAAGTGGAATAGCTCAGTAAAATGTATCATTGAGCCATTTAGGAATTAATCTTATTTTATGTTATTAAATCTTAAAACTATTAGATAATGAATATTCTTTAAGACATTGGTAACTTTTAGTTTAAGGAGAAACAGTCAAACTTCCTCTCATTTTAAATTATAAGTCACATTCCTTGATATCCTCTGAGACAAACAGGGAAAAAAAACTGTTTTATATTTGCAAATAAATAATATCTTAAAACATTTATTTTGATAAAACATTATAAGATCCAAATAAAACCTATGAGAAATGCTATATAAATAAATGTACTGTATCTGAGACACTAAAATTATGAAGTAGTAATATACCAACACAATAACCCACTTGGTAGTTTTTAGTATATTGGGTAGGGTCGATAGTGTGTGGAGTACTCACCATATTCTTCTGATTTACCATTATCATAATCCTTATATGGATAATATGAAAATATGATGCATAACAGAAATCAGCAATTCTTCAAGAGCTTCCTACAGGAAACTGAAGGGTATAGTGCAAATATCCTAACAGGCAACTATGTAAGTTTGTCACTATCTTGCTTAATAATAGCAAAAATGCATGCATACTACAAATAAATACTTCTAATATAGAACCATACAATGCAAATCACTGTTTTCTAATATATCAAATGATCATTTCATGCTTAATCTTTCTTTATTGTGCCCCTGCCTGCATTGCTGTCTTATTTCTCTGAACTTAACAGTCAGTGAACTGATACACATTGACTGCTACAGTTTATATATTTCCTCATTATTTCTACTATTGCCCAGACTTCATCACTGACCTCAAAGTTCTGCACTGTCCTGGATACAGTCTTAACAGATGCTGATGATTTATTATTTTTATTTATTAACATAGACATATATATTTTAGTAAATAAATGTCAATGAAGAAAATTACTCAGATAGTTTAAAGAACTTAGCCAAAGTTATAGTTAAGCCACTAGAAAAGAAAAATTTCCAGTTTTCCCTACACAATGTCCAGTCTTGAAGCTAATCCCATTTTTCCAAAAATTTCCTATTTCTTATGAGTCAGTTCCTCTCCATTTTAATTTTATTCTCTCTCAATTCTATTTGAATAAAAAATGAAGAAAGGCTATGTGTGGAAGATCTAATAATCTAATTTCATTTTAATGTTCTTATACTGAAAATTTTCAGAATTTACTATAATATTGTAATACTTCATGTTTCATACATTAAATTTATATGGACATTTTGTCAGCAAGGATCTTTTTTTTTTACCTTTTCCATATTCATTATGAAATGTTTCTATATTTGTTTTTCATTTTACACCTACTTATTTCTTTCTCATGCATCAGTATGTCAAAATATTCTCTCTTTCACAGGGCATGATTTTACCCAGTATTATTTTCAAACTAACAATTGAGTCCACACACTAAAACAACATAGAAAAAAAATAGGACTTTTGTTTCTGTGTTGTGTGCAACATTCATGAGAAAATGTAAAATCTATTTTGCATCTATACTCATTATGAAGTATATGGAAACAATAGTCTATAGCTAATTCTACCACGCTCACATACACACACACACACACACACACACAAAAGCCATTTCCTAGAGGAATTGTTTAAATATGCTTTTGGTTTGATTTTCTAGTTTTAAAAATTAAAATTTCTCCATATAAACTATTAAATGAAGGACTTCGTTCTTTAAACTGTCTTAATGATCAATATTGACTTTAGACAAATCATTCATTTAAGGATTCACATACATTGATTGTGACAAGATCACTCCCTTCAAGGTATTGCTAAGTGTACTTAACGCAGAAATTAAGACACCATTCATTTCCGGTACTTAAAAATCAAAGTCATAAAATGTTATTAGATCCAAATGTAAACTGCCCTTTCACCAGATAATTTTTTTTTAATTATTTAAGATTTTCTAGCATGGGTTCTGGAGACACATTGCCTGGGTCTGAATCCAAGATCTACTACTTAGTAGCTGTGTGATTTTAAGCAAGTTATTTAAGCTCTCTATGTCTCAGTGTAAAACGGGGATAATCATAGAATCTGATTCATAGTGTTATTGTGAGGACTAAGCAAATTAATGTATTTCAAGTACTTAGATGAGTTTCTGGAACATAACTGCCGTATGTGTTTGTAATGGTTGCTATTGTTATTACTAAACTAAAGAAAATAAACAAAAGTGTTTGTATATCCTATAGTCACAAAGGAGCCCTGGTGGTACAGTGGTTAAGAGCTCAGCTGCTAACCAAAAAGTCAGCAGTTTGAATCCACCAGCTGCCTCCCTGGAAACCCTATGGGGCAGTTCCACTCTGTCCTATAGGGTCACTATAGGTTCGCTGTAAGTCAGAATAGACTAGAATGCAATGGGTTTGGTTTTTTCATATAGTCACAAAGGCATGTCCAATGTTGTGAAAAAAATAGTAGACTTTAATTCTAGTTTAACTCTCCCCATAAGTAACTACATGACTTTGCCAAAGTAATTTAATCACTCTGGACCTCATTTCCTCATTTAAGGCGAGTAGGGTTGGAGTTCATATTTATGATCCTTTCTTGTTCTAACATTCTATGATTGAAATAAGCATTAATCATAAATCTTTAATCATTTGCATAATGAATGTTAATTATGAGAAATGCCACAGCTCTGAAGGATTTTACACTACAATCTCATATGTAAGGCTAATATATCTTATAGTCACCAATCATACTTCATATAATTTTTATTGGTTTTAAAATCATGCCTATAAGGTTAAAGACTACATGCTTTGTTATCTCTGTAGGTAGTAATTTTACGGTTGTCTCCTACCTTAATAACATTTTTTTTCATATAATTTATATGTAAAGCTTGTTTTAAAACAGTGTTTTAATTATGGTTTTCCATTTTCAGGATATTTTGTTACTATCTCACCTCAAAATTTGATAAATCTTGATAACATTTTCAAGGACATATTCCATTGACATTTATCTCTAGATATTATGATGATTGGTTTTCAAATGCCTATATTGACCTATTTATTCCTTTGATGAAACAGGAAACATATAGACTCATTGGATGATTTTAATTGTTATTTAAAAAATTTAAAAACAAGTATAAATTAGAAAAAGTGGAGGGTACAGATTTTAATTCAATAATTATAATACAACTTTAAATCCTATCATCCAGTACTGTGTTCAAAATAGTAAAGCAAACACATCTCACATAATCAAGAGATTTCTAAAATAGTTTAAACTAAAATATGTCAATTATGTCATCATGATTTTGTATTGAAAATGAAAAAAAATCAACTTCTGTAAAGTTGAATCACTTTAAAATAATAGCACATAATTAAAACTTGTTATAGCTGACAACTACAACTTTGCACCTTCAAATTTTTCCACTAATTACTGCTGCTAATTTTTGAGAGGAACTGTTAAAATGAGTCAGATTTGACATAAGGACAGCTTCTCCACCTCTTTTGTGTTTTTTTAATTCAGAAAAAAGGTTTTTTTTTGTAATGCAAATATAGTATCTATTCAATCAGTACTTTATTCTATAGACTACTTTTACTTTATGATTTTGGAAAATAAATATTATTTTGTAAAGCATTATATACAAACAAAACAAAACAATAACAAAAAACTGAACACACAAAACTGCACTTAGCCTCTACTGAAATATATATAAATCTAAACTCCGACCCCTAGCATTCAAGCATTCCTTAATTAGTTGCTTCCAACATTTTCCTTAATTCATAATCTATGACCTCGTTGGCCAAGCCAACCCCTACTCTCTATCCATATTTTCCCCATCTTCTCTGGTCATCCAAGGTCGTTGTCTGCTTCAGGGAAATTCAAAACTCATTCTGCTAAGAAACTTTCACAGATTAACATCACATGGAGAATATCTGAATAAGGATAACAGTAAGGATAATATTAAATATAAGTGCTTAAAGAGCTTGTAGCTAAAATGTGACAATTACAGGAAAGTCTTGGAGCAATGAGTTTTGTTTAACTTTAATTTGGGAAGGATCCATTACGTAGTTACTACGTGTCAAGGACATTCAAATCGCACATTTCCTTTGAATTTGTTATTTTAATGATAAACTACTACCATCAAAACAGAGACTGGGCCTCCTAATATTTTTGTAACCCCCTTCACTTCCTCAAGTTCTTTTGGAAGCAAGCCTAATACAGATATCAGGTATGTAAAATGCCATGTGCGTGTTAGGGGCAATAAAGAATAAAATTAAATCAACCCATCGAAGATTAAACTATAAACTGTGTTATACATGATAGTCTGTAAACTCAAGCTGTTTGTAAAATAGTATTAATGTGATGAATTATGTTCCAATTACCTGTAAGGAGCTTGAATAATTTGAGAAAGACTAGGAGGCACTAAGAGAAACTGGAAGGATCAGAGGACATGGAAGGGGCTGTGGACGAAACTTGGGAAGAATAGGGGTACTAAGAAGAGGCAAGGGATGATTAAAGAGAGGCAAGGAATCATTTTGAGGATTAGGAGGGAACCCAACCGACTAATTAAGTAAGGGGCCCTGGTGGCATAACGGTTAAGTGCTCGGCTACTAATGGAAAGATTGGAAGTTCAAACTCACCAGTCCCCACCTTGAGAGAAAAGACCTGGCGATATGCTTCTAGAAAGATTACAGCCTAGAAAACCCTATGGGGCAGTTCTGCTCTGTCTTATAGGGTCACTACAACTTGAAATTGACTCAATGGCCACAACCACAACAGAACAGTAAGTGTTCATGGAGCCTAAGCAGGACAGGAGCCCTGGTAGTGCAGTGGTTAAGAGCTCAGGCTGCTAACCAAAAGGTCGACAATTCGAATCCACCAGCTGCTCCCTGGTAACCCTATGGGGCAGTTCTACTCTGTCCTATAAGGTCATTCGGAGTCAGAATTGACTCGACGGCAACAGGTTTGGGTTTTTTGGTAAGCAGGACAAGAATGGGTGGAAACTAACTGCGGAAAACTAGGGTGACTGCGATAACAGGGAACCTAAGGATTGGGTAGGAAATTGGAAGAATTATAGAGGCTAAAAGGACTCGGAGGTATATGGGGAAACTGGAATGGAATGACTGCAGGAAATGACTACAGTAACTGAGAGAATTGAAGGACTGAAAAGCACAGGGGGAAGGTAAGGTGATTTGCAGGGTCTGGGAGGTCTTGAGCAACAATGAAATTATCTGGATTTGAGTACCTATGGGGAATAGAGGCAAGTAATCATAATGATACAAAAAGTAAAAGAGGTTGTTTAAATATTTTTTCCCCTAAATAAGGAGTAAAGTGCCTAAGAAATTTAGCATTGACTAAAACTTCCAAGAAATTTTTTTTAACAATGCCAGGGGGCACATATTTCACTACTTTCTTTTGCGGCATGGAAGGCAGAAAAAAAAAATA
The DNA here is from genome assembly GCA_030035585.1 of Dugong dugon. Classification (NCBI taxonomy): domain Eukaryota; kingdom Metazoa; phylum Chordata; class Mammalia; order Sirenia; family Dugongidae; genus Dugong; species Dugong dugon. The sequence goes on from CM057483.1 coordinate 69,335,711, forward strand.
GGAATTTGTGGTGAAGAATTTAAATATATTATTTTAACATATACTGTGTTATTATATCAGTAGCAATGTGACAAGGTTGAAGGGATGGTTGGAGGACACGTTATACCTTTGTCTACAAACTTAAATGGTTTTTTAAATAAATTAAAACCTCATGACAATTTGCACTGTTTCCAAATTTCATTTAACTAAATAGAATTTTAAACAACAGTTATTCATTTAAATAAAGATTTGGAGGTATGGAGTATTAGTTCGTTTAATCAAATCATCCTCCTACCGGTGCAAGAAATCCCATATGTTTATTAATTACAATAATTACTTATTTGCTAGTTTGGTTGCTCGCTATGAGTCAGAATTGACTCGACAGCAACAGTTTTTTTTTTTTTTTTCTCTAGTTTGGTATCTATTTGTTCTTCTACTTCCATGCACCAAGCATCTGAAAGGCAAAAATGAGGAAGACACAGTCCCTCTATCCAGGATGCTGATAGTCCTCAGAATAGGTATTTTCTCTGAAAATTGGCACTTCTGGAATTTATGGCTGGCTACATGGATAGTCCTAATGACATCTCTGAATCATCCAAAAGGGCTTTTAAGTGTCCATAGGCTATCTTCAGAAGGAATTTAGTGTTGTATCTTTTCTCATAATTAATTATTTAGAAACTGATAATACATTGATGACATATGTGATCATCCAAGCCAACAGACAGTGACTGTAACTTGTGGGATTTTTGTTGTTGCTGTTCTACGTATCTCTCCACATAATATTAATCAATATATTTTCATACAATCTTCCTCTCCCCTCATCCATCCTCACTGTTAACATTTTAAGCTTGAAACAAATCTTGTAAGAAAAAAAGAAGTTTAAATACTAAAAATAGGAGTTCAGAAAAAGCCAGTACCTCTGAAAAGACCTAGAGTAATGATGACTTACATGTTATTTAAGGTATACAAAACTCACCTTGAAATATCTGAACTAAAACCCACTTTCGTACAGTCCTCATAGTGTTCTGCAGTCAGCTGTGGGGTGGAGGATGAAAAGAGGGAGGGGAAAAAAATGTCTTTGTCTCCAGTACAATGTAATTATTTCAAACTTAAATAAATTAGATGCACTAAAAAGGCAGGGCTTTAATAACACAAATTCTGTACTAGGTGAAAGGTTCTACTGCAAGATCTCCAAAGTTCCCTTAGTCTCAGTGATGTAATTATTCTGTATACCATGGTAGATAAAGTGCTGTTAGCAGCAAATCATCCTGCACTCTGAATATAGACACAAAATATTCCAGGAATTCAAAATAATGGGAGGTCTCTGCTATACTTATCTGTCTGCTGAGAAAAGCTTAAATAAAAATACCATTTCCACTAATTAGTCTTTATCCCTGGATCATTATAATAGATTTATGAACCTAATACACAGATTTGGGAATTTGCAGTAGGTTTAGCAAATATTAGAAAGCATTGATTCAAGGTAATACATATATGGATTATACTATCCCCATTGGATAGTAGTATTTATTTACTGACTCTGAGAAAAATGATCATGCCTTGAATATTATTATTCAAGTATTATGTGACTAAGAATGCATAATTACCTACATACCAATTTCAATTTTATTACATTATTAGTTTCAGTCATGAAACTAATCTCAACTATAATCCTCTTGATATCAATTAATAATATCCTAGGGGGGAATTTCTAATTCAGTAAGGAGGACAGCAAAACATTGTCTCACCCAAGCTTGTCAGCTTCGTCACAAGACTATAAAGTTGAGAGCAGCTGAGGCAAGACCTCTCTGGTATGTGATCTGTGGAATCCTTACTCACAAAAGGATTTTCCTGTGGTAAGTCAAACACTTTGAGTTGGATTTCAAGCAACCACAAATCTAAATTCAAAAAGTAGACAACACATGACAGAGGTCCATCATTATATGGCAGAATCCTCCAATATGCTGTAATGGCTACAAATCAAGAAAAAGTTAATGGTTTTTGCATTGCACAATTTTAGATTTTGGAAAAAGGAAAGCAAGGAACATAAAGACTGTGTTTTTCAATATGATCTTATGGGTCTCTCTTGGATTAAAAAACAAAAAGTCCACAACACTTTTTGAAATAGAGGATGTTGGAAAGGTTTTTCCATTTGTTAGTATGGAAGAAGCTCTTAAAATTTTGAAAAGCCAGCCCAAACTGTTACATTCTTAATTCTAATTAAGCCAGATCTATAAAAGCATTTAATACATTTTTATGTAGAAATTATGGCAACTTCCTACCTATTCAAATTATATTTTGTGTTTCATATCACTGGTGTTGCAAAAAATTACAGATTAAATGAAAAAGTGACTAGAATGATGCTCATATAATTGTACTTCTTTGTAGGATAATTGTTTACGTTGTAAACCACTGTAAGTTATACTTTTTAATATCAGAAAATAGAAATCCTATGCCTTATTTTATAATTATGACCTTCTTAGCAATCCAGAGAAGAGTGTTTCCCTCAAATTTTCACCATCAAATAGTTCTAGAGCAGTCTTATGCAATAGAGCTTTTTGCGTGATTCGATTTGGTAGCCACGTGTGGCTTTTAATCCCTTGAAATGTGGCTACTGCAACTGAGGAAATGAATTCTTAATTTTAATTAATTTAAATTTATATAGCCACATGTAGCTGGTAACTACCATATTGGACAGCACAGTTCAGAGATACTTCATGTGTTGTATTCAATTTTGGGGTATGCATGAATTTCCTTAAGGAAATATTGTTTTGTTAGGATACTCCATATTTTCCACCCATCCATCTAGTTTATCTGTAATTTTTAAGCAACCTCTGTGTGTAAATCACTATAGTAAGTTTATATGGTATGGTGGGGGAGAAAAGACAGGAAGTATACAACATAAATAATATGTTGAATAGGCTAAGTGACAAAGGAAAGAGCAAAAGGCTATGAAAATATCAAATACTTTTGAGATTACTTTTGGATAATACAATCAGGGAAAGGTTCATGTAGGAAGTAGTTCTTTAAATGTTTTTAAGAATTAACTACAAGCTGTAGAAAAGGCTGGAAGGGGAAAAGATTGGAAAATAAAAAAGTCTCTAAGTTTAGTCTGGGATGTGGGGATAAGGAAAAGGAAATAGCCCAAGACTTTTTAAGTCTGAGTGACTGCGGTTAGTGCCAGGAACAGATAAGGTAAACTCAGGAGAAATAACTGGCTTTATAAGAAAATGTTGAGACTAAATAAGGGAACAGATTTTAATTTGAGCTCTTTAATTATACAAATTAATTGAAATGAGTTAATATTTTAGCAATCAAACCAACTTTATATGTTAGTTATAATTTTACTAAAGACAAATATAACCAATATGGAGATAGGATATGCTTAAAAGAGACCTCTAGTAAAGTGTGAGCATTAATCATCTACCTAAACTTCCATCTTGGTCTCTATATTTAAAAACAAAGACTAGGATAGATATAGTCAGAGTAGCTAAACAAAAACATACTTGAATTTTACTTTAACTCCTGTATAGGATTCTTATTGGGTGGTGCCAGATCACCTAAGATTTATCAAATGTTTTTCATGCCCAAGAAGAGTGCTTAAAATCCTCAGCAAGTATTGCATCATGTATTAATCTATAAGAGAAGATCAAAACCCTTCCTGAGGAATAAGACATCCCTACAACGTGATATGGGGCCCTGGCGGCGCAGTGTTTAAGCGGTGGGTTGCTAGCCAAAACGTTGGCAGTTTGAATCCACCAGCCGCTCCTTGGAAACCCTACGGGGCAGTTCTTCTCTGTTTTATGGGTCACTATGGGTCACTATGGGTCACTATGGGTCACTATGGGTCGGAATCGACTCAATGGCAACGGGTTTTTCTGTTTCTTTTAATAATGTGATGAGGGTGGCTAAACATATGCCATAAATATATAACATTAGTTATAGATTTACTGATGCCCAGATCCATCACACATTCCTTTAGAATATAAATTTATTAAAATTTATGTAAATTGAATAAAAGTTAATATTATCTACAGAGATTATTGTTGTTTTTTGTTTTTTGTTGTTTTTTTGCTTCTGGAAATTAATGTTATTTTGTCCAGAAAATCATTTTGCTTCCTTTGCAAACAAAGGGAGAATTGAAGAATTTTCTCTTGATTTAAGTAAATGGGATCTTAAATAATCAAGTATTTAATACAAATATATATTCAGTTTGAATGCATGTTAAAATGTGGGAGGTAATCAGGGTTATATCTCCACTTTTAATCAAGACCAGTCCTGTAACAGATAATTTTCTTAACTGATTTTATCTCTGGATTCATATACCTAACACGTATGGATATCATTTCTTTTATGCAATTATGAGTTCCAGAAAGATGATTAACAGAGATGCATGTTTTTTCCATTAATGTTTATAAGAAGAAATTTGTATCTCAAGAGAAGATCATTGAAAAGTTGTTGCTCTTGACATTTAATATTATATGAGCCAGTCAGGTGCACTTTGACTTAAGTATAGGTATTTTTTTTCCTCCTAAAATGATACATGAAAATCAAGAAATTGTAGATAAACAGTTTGCTGACATATGGATTCTCAAATAGTAGAAGTTCTTCCTCCTAATTAAAAAATCTCTTTGAGCTTGACCATCCAACGTAGTATGTCAGTGGGTGAATGAAAAAAACTACTTTTATGATCTCTCTCTCTCTCTCTCTCTCTCTCTCTCTCTCTCACACACACACACACACACACACACACACACACACACACACACACACACACGCACGATTTTATTATTAAGGAAAAACATAAGTGGCGAATGTTGGAGGACTGAATCATTTTTATCTCTCCTTATATTACTCTTGATTATTGTTAATGCAATGTCAATGTACCTAATTCACTCCAAACTAGATGAAGATATAGTTGCCTACAAAAACAGTAGTAGTAATTGACTCAATGGCACATTTAGGATATTTTTCTTTTCATGGTAGATACTCTAACATTCAAGATGGAGTTGTACAAACCTGATCTGAACAGAAGCCAAAATATAGTTTACAGTTGACCTCCTTTCAGAGAATAGCTTCATCATTGATAAATTCTGTTGCAATAAAGCTAGAATGGCCAATACTTAATGCTTTGGGTTCTTCCACTTTATCCTGTTAGCTGGATGACTTTTATAAGTTCAAAGTGAAGCAAAAATTACTTTAAAGCTTAAGCACATTTATTGTAGGAAAATTGGATGTTGGACAAAATATAAAATTTCAGGTATAGCATAACAACTACAATGAACTACCTGCCAAGAGTTGAGTCTAGCAATACTGATCGTAGTGTGCACTGGATAGAAAAGCAAGAGATGATAGAAAATGTCAGGTGTATGAAAAAATAGAGATTGCATTAAGATTAAAGGATGACTGAAAGTTTCACATAAAGTGATATGCTACAGTTTTAAGTCACTTTCTTCTGTTTGGCCAACATATCTTTACCAGTTCAGATAATGAACTATCCAGACTTCTGTCTGTGAGACTCTGAGAATTAAGAGTACTTGAGGTAAAACAAATTACAAATCTTTAAAAGAACTAATAGTTCATAAAGATTTCTCAGTGTAGCAAAAAGTAATTCTAAGGGTCTTAAGGTTAAGAGAGAGTCAAGCAAACAAATGCATGGCTAGAAGAACTGAAAGGTCTGACGAGATTTTGCTAACATAGAAGAAAAGCAGAGAAAAACTATTGGTGAGAGGAAACTAAACTGATAGTACAAAACTTTTCTCTTTATTTAGGTTTGGCAGAAGCTATGGGTAAAATGTTTTCTACTCTTTGCTCTTGTGTACATTTTGAGGTAGGACAGCATGGATACAATCATTAAGGAAAAATGCCAAGGAATATAGATACCAGCCCGTCAACATTAGGAAATTTTCTGAAGGTTTTTGTTTTTATTTTTTCCTCAGGGCACCATAAATGTGATCAATGGTCAAGTAACAAATTCCACATTGCCTATTATCCTTACCCAGGGTATCTAAACTCAAACTCTAATTTTAATTTGCATATTCAAATTTAATTTCCATAAGAAAATTTAGCTCTTCAGTGAGATTAAAATTCCCATCACTTGGGTGCCTTATTAGTTGACAAGCAATAGGAAAAGAATTTCTCACAGGTGAGGTAACTGAAATTTATACTTATTGTGACTTATCAGCTTGAGAAGTTTATTTTGCAGTTTCAGATTTCTGTGGGCGACAATATTTTAAACAGGTGTACTGTGGAGATTATGACAAATCTCCACTTAACAGAATTTAAGATATCTAAGAGAACGGTAAAAACTGTGAAAGGTGAGAACATCAAATGCCCATTCTCCCCTGAAAAAAAAAAAAAACCTTTTTCTCGTGTAAATCAAACCCTCTAAAGTGGCTATGCTTTAGCACATACAAGACTTCACTTTTTTTCCGTTTATCCTTCAAACAACTTTTATTTTTGGCATACCTCAAGACAGGGGAAAAAAGCATGAATATTTTCCCCCAGTTTTCAAAAGTTAGTAAATCCTTAGACTAATCATTATAAACAGATACAAAAATTCAAGCTCAGGTCATTACAAAGGTAATCAATTTAAATCAAGTTTGAATAACAATCTTCTCCCCCCTCACGGTACAGTCCTGCTGATCTCCCCACTTTATACCCTTTTAAATTATTCACATCAAATATAGTAAATTATTCAAGAAAAGTCCTAGGCAGTGCACTTATCCAATGTCACTTTCATACTACCAAAATTTGTTTTCCTTCTATTTTTTGGAGCAAGCATTCCATTTATTTATCTTGGTTCCTTATTTTAGTGTAAAACTGCTCTAATTACATTGCATGTGACTAATAAATAGCATTGTGGTGAATATTTCTATCCTAATATTAGAGCCTTAGAATATGTTAAATTCCTTTTTGAAGTAAGTTACTACAAATAATGATTTAAAGGTACACACACACATACATATATGCAGTATCAAGATCAACAAGGTCTATTGTCTAGTTTAAAGAATGCCAGAAGAATAGATAAGGAAACTGCATTTTGGGGATAAACAAAATTCTGGGTCTTAAAAATTCATCTTCTATGAGTATTTATTTACTTTGAGGACTAAAATTCTGCAAAACAACTACTACATTTAAATGTGCTACATTAAGCATTTTTATATATATCCAGCGAGTAGAAATAGAATCAGTGATAGAAAGAAACTTAAGTCTGATTATTATCCTTTATATTAATGAAAAAAGTTTACCTTAGAATAAAGTTTGATATATTCATCATTTTTCTTAATATATCACAAAGAGAAACTGCAACTTCTAGAAATAATGGCAGTAAGCGATTTTATCAGTCTTCTTGTCATTTCAGTTTTTATAAATGGAAACTGAATATTTTTCTTGCCATTTTTACTGTTATATTTACTAGTTCTCAAAACTTTCTGAATTTACCATGCTAAAAAAGTGAAAAAATGTTATTCTTAATCATTCTCTAGGATTTTGTAGAATCTCTTAGGAAAATTAGTGTTTCTGAGTAGGATTAAGTAATATGCCCTTGGTTGTCTTTTATCATGGCATTTTATAATCTGTCTACTATTTTCATACTAATCTTTTAAAAACATGCACAATTAGCAAGGTTACTTAAATATCTGGTGGTTAAAAACCAAAAAGATTTTAAATATACAATTTAACAATAATTACATTTTAAACTATGTCCTCTTTGTCCAGATAAAGTGATCAGTTTAGAAATAAAATATCATTGCTGGTAAAAAAAAAAAACAAAAAATCAAGAAAACCCACAACCATATGCATGTTGACTGAGTAGTTAGTTGTTTGAGAACAATGAAGTCACACTTATTTTAAAGTAGGATTTCCTCAAATAACCTAATAAATTCATTACTTTACTAAAGACTGTATAAAAAATAAACTTTAACAAATTAAAATTTTAATCTAGTGAACTACTGATAATTTTTAAAGGTCTTAATTTTTTTCTTACTTTCTCACAGGTCAATTATAAATGGCCAAAACAATTTGAAATACGACACTATCATCTCATGTTTTGTGGCACACTTATAAACACTATTCTGAATCACCACAAAAATCTTAAGTAAAAATGATATATTTAAGTTAAACAATATGCTTTAAAATAACTTGGATTTTGAAGAAAGAATTGAGATTAATTCTGCTAAGTTTGAAAAGACTTCCATTTGGTAACACGGGAGGAAACTTCTTTAACATTTCCTTAAACTGTCAAGATAAGAATACGCTTTACTTGTACTGATTACTGTTGCCAGCAATGCCTCCAATTCAACAAGTGTAAAATTTCCACTATTTAACAAACTATTGGCTTTATCAGTAATCACACTATCAATATGTGATAGCAAGAAAACTGAGAACTTGGATAGTTTTCCACTCAGGCTATTCTAATGCCTATGGACAAAATTATCTATAAACTGGTAATTCCCTATAAATCATAATCTTACTAAAAGAAAACATAAAGGAGAAAAGATCTATATTTCTCCAAATTCTAGTGTGACAGATATCTTGATACATTCAATAGCTGGTTTCATCTTAATACAATTTCCAAAGCATGTGATCAATTATTAAAATTAGTAGCCATCATTTATTGGGAGCCCTGGTGGCACAGTGGTTTAGAGCTCGGCTGCTAACTAAAAGATTGGCAGTTCGAATTCACCTCCTTGGAAACCCTATGGGGCTTTCTACTTTGTCCTATAGGATCGCTATGAGCCAGAATCCATGGTTATCATTTAATGAGTTTTTATTATATGTGAAGCACTGTGCTAAATGCCTTTAATACAGCATTTCTATTAATATATGAACTATTATTATCACTTCCATTTACATATAAGGAAATTGAGGATCTGAGAGTTTAAGTAACTTGATTTAGTTTACTGGAGCTATTAAGGTGTGCAGCTAGAATTTGAAAGCAGGTCTATCTGACTCCAAGCTTAAGCTCTTAACTACTACACAGCTTTATATCAGAAAATATGTTTACGTGTTCACTTAAACTAAAAGAAAAAATGTTTTCAAATTAGAATCTAGATCAAAACTATCAAGAGGATCACCCAGTAAAGAGCTGACGTATATGACAATGTAATTGTAGGCAAAATGGTAAAGATATTTGACAACAAACGGTTTTGTTAATTTAAGTTTTTCTTAGGAATAAAATTTTCTCAATTTTCGATAATGATATAAACAATTAAACGGAGGTCTCATTCCACATGTTTGCATAACCCAAATCAAACTGCAAACAATTTAAGTCTTCTGTAGACTGAACTAAACACTATCCTTTGATTCAAATGCTTACCTTCTTATCAGAAAAAAGTGTCCCCGCATTCAATAAGTAATTGAATTGGAAAATAAATTTACTTCGTGCTACATCTCAATGAAATTTATGTAGCATAATTGGGTAATTTTCACTAAGGACATTTAACAGAACTGCGTTTCATTTTTCAGGAACTCACATTAAAAAGTATCACTTTCTCCAGAAATATGTATTATTCATAAAGATTTCTCCAAAACTAATTTTTACTTAAGCCTCATGTAATGGTCCTGATAAATCTACATAAGTGAGGAGGATATTCAGCAAATATCTCCATTGATAACTTACTATAACTTATGAGTTATTAACAGGAAAGTTTCTAACTTGCAGTAAATCTTCTGGACTATGGTTATTAGGTTATACCATAAGAAACTGCAGATACTCAACTGATTTTGACCTAAAAAAAAAAAAAAGGCAATCTCATATGGTTTCACTTCATATTTTCTGTCTGGTATTTAGTCAGACTTTCCACTGATATTCAATTCTTCATATAAATCACTATATCAATAAGAAAAGATTAATCTCAAAGGTCTGGTGATTATACAAAAAAGATGTCCAGGAAAACTCATTTCCTGCTTATAGACATTATTATATGGAAATTATCAAAATACGTAGTCCTTCTTAATAAGGTTACTTTAATGTGGGATGAGCAGTAAAGTGAAATTATTTGAGAGTTGATAAAGGCACAGCCACCACTCATCTGTCAGTTTGTTGTACTGTGGTGGCTAGTGTGTTTCTGTGATGCTGGAAGCTATGTCACCAATATTTCATACCAGCAGACTTACCCATGGTGGACAGGTTTCTGTAGTGCTGAAAGATGAGCCCCTCAGATTGAAAGGCGCTCAAAATACGACTGGAGAAAAGCTGCCTCCTCAAAATAGAGTCTACCTTAATAACCTGGATGGAGTCAAGCTTTCGGGACCTTCATTTGTTAATGTGGCACAACTCACAATGAGAACAAACAGCTGCAAACGTCCGTTAATAATCAGAAGATGGAATGTATGAAGTGTGAATCTAGGAAAATTGAAATTTGTCAAAAACAATGTGGAACACTTGAAAATCAATATCCTAGGCATTAGTGAACCAAAATGGACTGGTATTGGCCATTCTGAATTGGAAAATCATATGGTACACTACGCTGGGAATGACAAATCGAAAAGGAATGGAGTCACATTCATTGTCAAAAAGAACATTTTAAGATCTATCCTGAAGTACAATACTGTTAGTGATAGGACAATATCCACATGACTACAAGGAAGACCAGTTAATACGAAGATTATTCAAATTTACACACCAACCACTAATGCTAAAGATGAAGAAACTGAATATTTTTACCAACTTATGCACTCTGAAATTGATCAAACATGTAATCAAGATGCATTGATAATTACTGGCAATTGGAATGCAAAAGTTAAAAATAAAGAAGGATCAGTAATTAGAAAATACGGCCTTGCTGATAGAAACTACACTAGAATTTTGCAAGACCAAGCACATATTCATTTGAAATATCTTTTTTCAAGAACATAAATGGCCACTGGACACATGTACCTCACCATATATAATAGACAAGAATCAAATCCACTACATCTGTCGAAAGAGACACTGGAGAAGCTCAATATCAGTCAAAACAAGGCCAGGGGCTGACTGTAGAACAGAACATCAACTGCTCATTTGCAAGTTTAAGTTGAAGAAAATTAAAACAAGTCCATGAGAGCCAAAGTAGAACCTTGAGTATATCCCACCTGAATTTAGAGAAAATCTCAGGGATAGATTTGAGACACTGAACAGTAATGACTGAAGACCAGATCAGTCATGGGATGGCAGAAAAGACATCATACACAAACAAAGGAAAAAGGTCATTAAAAAGACAGGAAAGAAAGAAAACACAAAAATAGATGTCAGAAGAGACTGAATCTTGCTCTTGGAAAGTACACTAGCCAAATAGAAGAGAAGAAATGATCCCATAAAAGATCTGAACAAAATATTTCAAACAGCAGCTCAAAAAGAGAAATTGAAGTATTACAATGAAATGTACAAAGACCTGGAGTTAGAAAAGCAAAAGGGAAAAACATGCTGAGCATTTCTCAACTTAAAGGACTGAAGAAACAATTCAAGCTTCGAATGGCAATACTGAAGGATTCTATGGGCAATCGACTCGATGGAAATGGGTTTGGTTTGGGTTTTACGGACAAAACATTGAACAACGCAGGAACCATCGAAAGAAGATGGAAGGAATAAACAGAGCAACTGTACCAAAAAGAATTGGTCAATGTTCAACCATTTCAGGAGATAGCATATGATCAAAAAACGATGGTATGGAAAGAAGGCCAAGCTGCACTGAAGGCACTGGCGAAAAACAAGGTTCCAGGAACTGATGGAATATCAACTGAGATGTTTCAACAAATGAATCCAACATCCCAAGCAATAACTCCTCTATGCCAAGAAATGTAGAAGACAGCTACCAGGCAAACCTACTGGCAGAGATTCATATTTGTGCCCCTTCCAAAGAAAGGTTATCCAACAAGTTGTGCAAATTATAGAATAATAATATCATTAATATCACATACAAGTAAAATTTTGCTTAAGAGAATCCAAAAATGGTTGCAGCAGTACATGGACAAGGAATTGCCAGAAAGTCAAGCCGGATTCAGAAGAGGACATGGAAGGAGGGATAACATTGCTGATGTCAGATGGATCTTGGCTGGAAGCACAGACTACCAGAAAGATGTTTATCTGTCTATTATTGACTATGCAAAGACATTCAACTGTGTGGATCATAAAAAATTGTGGATAGGAGGCAGGGCTAAGATGGCAGAGTAGTCAGACGCTTCCAGTAGACCCTCTTACAACAAAGAATCGAAAAAACAAGTGAATTGATTATATACGGCAATCTGGGAGCCCTGAATATAAAAGGCAGAGCTGAGGAACTAGACTGAGTGGCAGGGGGAGGGAGAGATGGTTCAGCAGCAAGGATCTGCCAAATCTGATGCGAAGAGAGCCCGGGCCTGAAGGCCCGATCAGCTCGGGGGTGAGCGGTGAGGCAGGCAAGCAGCGGTGTTCCGGAAGCGCTCTTTTAGCACTTGGAGAGACTGAGTGCCAGAGATTCTACACCGCCACTCAAAACCGGAGAGAAGCAGCCCTCGATCAGCGTATTTGCGCGTATTTGCGTAAGGCCTACCGTGGAAATCAAAAGAACCTCCCTAAGGTAAAAACCCCTCTCCCAATTTACCTCCCTGCTTCACACTGGGTCCCGGATGGGCTTGAGCAATTGCCCAGTCCCCTGGGCCAGAAGCACGATACGTCACAAGCCCAGAGCCATTCTCCCTGCTTTGGAGAGTGAACACATTAACAAAAGGGGAAAAAAAAACTGCCAGCTCCCCTAAGCCAGGAACCCAGACTAGGCACAGCTCCTTTGCCTAGGCACATGCATAAGACATCAAATAACAGTGCTCAACTCATAAATAACAACTGACTGAATGTAAACGGACTAAATGCATGAATAAAGGGACAGAGTGGCAGATTGCATAAAAAAACATGATCCATCTATATGCTGCCTACAAGAGACGCACCTTAAAGACACAAACAAAAGCTCAAAGGACGGAAAAAAAATATATCAAGCAAACAACACTCAAAGACCAAGAGTGACAATATTAATCTCTGACAAAACAGACTTTAAAGTAAAATCCACTACAAACGATAAGGAAAGACACTATATGATTAAAGGATCAATACATTAGGAGGGCATAAATATAATAAATATTTATACACCCAACGACAGGGCTCCAAAATACATAAAACAAACTCTAATAGCACTAAGACAGAGATAGACAGCTCCACAACAAGAGTGGGAGACTTCAACACAACACTTTCAGTGAAGGACAGAACATCCAGAAAGAAGCTCAAAAAAGACACAGAAGAACTTCAATCAACCAACTTGATCTCATAGACATATACCAAACACTCCACCCAACAGCAGCCAAGTATACTTTCTTCTCCAATGCATAATGGAACATTCTCCAAATTAGACCACATATTAGGCCATACAGCAAGTCTTAACAAACTCCAAAGCATCGGAACATCACAAAGCATCTTTTCTGACCACAAAGCCATAAAGTAGAAATCAACAACACAAAAAGCAAGAAAAAGAAAAATCAAACACATGGAAACTGAACAACACATTGCTCAAAAACTACTGGGTTACAGAAGAAATTAAGGATGGAATTAAGAAATTCATAGAACAAAACAAGAATGAAAACACATCCTACCAGAAACTTTGGCAAACAGCAAAAGCAGTGCTCCGGTCAGTTTATAGAAATAAATGCACACATCCAAAAAGAAGAAAGGACTATAATCATAACAACAACCCTAAAACTGGAAGTAGAAAGAGAGCAGCAAAAGAAGCCCTCAGGCACCAGAAGATAGGGAGTAATAAGAATTAGAGCAGAATTAAATGAAATAGAGAATAGAAAAACAATTGAAAGAGTTAACAAGACCAAAAGCTGGTTCTTTGAAAAGATCAATAAAATAGACACACCATTGGACAAACTCACAAAAGAAAAACAGGAGAGGAAGCAAATAACCCATATAAGAAATGAGATGTTATCTCTATGTCACAACAGACCCAACAGGATTGAAAAGAATCATAACTGAATACTATGAAAAATCGTACTCTAACAAATTTAAAAACCTAGAGGAAATGGACACATTTCCAGAAACTCACTACCTACCTAAACAAACACAGAGGTGGAACAACTGAATAAACCTATAACAAAAGAAGATATTTAAAAGGTAATTTAAAAACTCCCAACAAAAAAAAAAGCCCTGACCCAGATAGCTTCAGTGGAGAATTCTATCAAATTTTCAGAGAAGCGTTAACACACCTACTGCTAAAGGTATTGCAGAGCATAGAAAAAGATGGAATACTCCCAAACTCATTCTATGAAGCCAGCATAACCCTGATACCAAAATCAAATAAAGACACCACAAAAAAAGAAAATTACAGGGGACTTCTGGCAAAATGGCGCTCTAGGCAGAAGCACCACGCAGTCCCTCCACAGCAAAGATCCAAAAAACTAAGCCGAACAGAGAAAACAACAATCCTGAAACCCTAAAACATCAAAGAACAGATAAAGAATGCAGCCAAGCACCAAACAAAGTGAGAAAACACAGAGAGAACGGAGAGCAAGGAGAGATTCATGCAGAGCTCCCCTACCAGCTAGCACAGAGCGGATCCACTATCTTGGACTCCTATCGGAGACCAGCAAACAGGGGGTACGAGAAAGCAGCTTCACGGGCCTTCCAGCAGGAGACAAAACAAAAGGTAATTTCCGATATACGCTTTCCCACCCCCCACACTTCTTCACCCCAACTCGTCCTCCTCTGCTTCCTGCGGCCACAATCTCTTGTCCGGGAAACACCGACTGCTTGGATTCCACACACCCGAATGGGGGGGGGGGGGGCTCTCTGAGCACCATTTGTTGGCTGCTGGTGTTGCTTTTTTCTGCTTCTTTGGATTTCTTCCTTAACCCTCACCACCTCCCCCTCCTTTCACTCAAATACCTGGCTCCATGCGCCATCTTTGCTTCTTCCTGAGGGGCTGCAGAGCTCCGGAAATTTGGGCTATACGGTTTCCCACTCCCTACCATTCTTCACCCACACTCGGCTCCCTGTGCTTCCCGTGGACACAGTCTCTTGACCGAGAAACACCGGCTGCTTGGATTCCACCAGCCCGCACTAGCTGCCTCTCGGAGTGCCATTTGTTCGCTGTTGGTGTTGCTTTTTTTTCTGCTTCCTTTGATTTCTTACTTACCTCACACCACCACCCCCTCCTTTCTCTCAAATACCTGGCTCCGTGCACCATCTTTGCTTCTTCCTCAGGGGCTGTGGAGCTCCATTCCAGTGTGGAGCTGCTTCCTATTCTGGGCTGCTGCGCTGGTGGTATCCTGGGACTTTTGTTCATTAGTTTGTTTTGAATTTTCTGTTTGTTTTCTTTTCCTTTTCTTGAGTTGGGAGCCCTTTCTGGCCAGGCAGTACTGCATAGGAAGGAGACTACCCCCTCAGCTTGCACAGAAGTGCAAAGGGATCCCTGAGGGCATTTCTTTACTTGTTCGTTTTGTTTTTTCTTTCCCCTGTTTTTTGGGGTGCTTTTCTTAAACTTTTCCTTTTTTCTTTTTAATCTATTTTGTTTTCTTTTCCCTCTTTTCCCCTTTATGTCTTTCTTCATTACTCGGTTTCTCTTTTCTGAATATCTTCTTTCTCGTTCTGTTCCCTGAATACCTGGCATTGTATACCTCTATGCCTTCTAGCCAGGATGTACTTCAACACCTGAGAGCAACTTCTCCAGACCTCATAGCTGCACCAGTGGGACCCGTGGGGACTTTGCAGTTCTTTAACCTTTCTGATTTTTATTTATTCATTCTTTTCTTTTCTTCCTCTTCGCCCTTGTTTTTCTCCATTTCACAGTGTCTAATCTCTCCACTCCAACGGCAAGCTCCCCTAGCATTCTTTTTTGTTTTGTTGTATGTTTTTGGCTCCTGATCCTCTCTCCTCTCTCTCATATCCATCTTGGCTCCACACATAATAATCTCCCCGCTGCATCCCACATACCTACACCGTGCGCTTAACATCACACCACCAAGCAGCACAGGCACGGCCTGCTGGAACATGCACTGCACTGATTACCAACCCGCCCTGGTGGCTGTAGTAAGTGACCCAAACAACCTGTCCCAGTAACTCCTCTTCAGATAGACCTGCCCTGCCGTACCATATCTGAGTGACTGACCCTGCCAGTGGGAGAAGGAAGCAAAAAGTATTGTGCTCACAGAGGAGCAAACAACAAAGAACACACAGTCCGCCTGCTGAGACACAGTCAAATTTAAAAAACAAAGGGGGATGACACAAACAAATCTACAATCAATAAATGAGAAAAGTAACTACTGAATGGCCTGAAGACAGAAGACAATATCAAAACATTTACAAAAACAGGACAGGATAGTTCCAGGAAGCATCCAAAATAAAACACCAGATGACTTTCCAGTGGAAGAAAATGCACTAGAACTACCTAATAGGGAATTCAAATCTCTAACACTCAGTATTCTCCAAGAACTGAGGCAAAAAGCTCACAAACATAAGGAAAAAATAGACAAATTCATGGAAAATACAGACAAAAAATTGGAAGAATTCAGTAACATAATGCAGGAACAAAATGCCAGAATAAATTCACAACTAGAAATTATACAAAGACAACAATTAGAAATCCAAAACATAACCAACAAGATTTCAGAAATGGACAGTGTCATAGAAGGGTTGAGAAGCAGATTTGAAATGGTGGAAGACAGGATCGGTGGAATGGAAGACAAACACTTGGATACAACCCTGTTTCAGGAAAACTCAGAAAAAAGAACAAAGAAAAATGAAGAGACCCTGAGAGTTATGTGGGATACAATCAAAAGCAAAAATTTCCGAGTGATTGGAATTCCAGAAAGGGGGAAAAAACAGAAACTACAGACAGGATCATTGAAGAACTGCTGAAAGAAAACTTCCCCAATATCATCAACAATAAAAAGCTGGCCATCCAAGAAGCTCAACGAACTCCATATAGGAGAGACTCCAAAAGAAAATCACCAAGGCATATCATGATCACACTCGCGAAAACCAAAGACAAACAAAGAATCCTCAGAGCAGCTCGTGAGAAACAAGCCACATACAGAGGAGAATCAGTAAGACTAAGCTCAGATTATTCGGCAGAAACCATGCAGGCAAGAAGGCAATAGGATGACATATAGAAAATCTTGAAAGAAAAAAATTGCCGATCAAGAATAATATACCCTGAAAAACTATAGTTTAAAATTGAAGGTGAAATTAGGTCATTTCCAGATAAACAGAAATTAAGGGAATATGTAAAAGTCAAACCAAACTCACAAGAATTATTAAAGGGAGTTCTTTGATCTGAGGACAAACAGCTTCAGCTCACAGGCAGAACCTAGGATGCAGGATCGTACCAGCCAGATACCAATCTAAGAAATGAACTCTCAAGGATTATCCAAAACCAAAAGAAATACAACAAGGAATCAGAACAGTTAATCAGTAAATGACAACAACATCAAAACAATAAAAGAGGGAATAAACGACAGAGGTATAGAACCTTCTAATGGAGAGGAAGGCAAGGCGATATCAAGTAATGGTAGACTGCTTCAAACTTAGAAAGATAAGGGTAAAATTCAAGGTAACCACAAAAAAAGTTAACAAACATACTCATAAAAAGAAAGAGGAAAAACATAAAGTCGCAGCAAAAACAAAACCTACAAAAACAAAAGAAATGAAAAAAAAAATCCAAACAAAAGTAACTCAGCACAAGAGAGTAAGAAGAACAAAGAAAACGTCGGCACCACAAAAAAAAGCACTACAAAATGACAGCAACAAACTCACATCTATCAATAATTACCCTGAATGTAAATGGACTCAATGCACCCATAAAGAGACGGAGAGTGGCAGAATGGCTAAGGAAACAAGATCCATCAATATGCTGTCTATAAGAGACACTCCTTAGAAACAAAGATGTGAATTTATTAAAAGTCAAAGGTTGGAAAAAAATATATCAAGCTAACAACTACCAAAAAAGAGCAGGAGTGGCAATTCTAATATCACATAAAATAGACTTTAAAACAAAATCCACTGTAAAAGAAAAAGAAGGACACTATATAATGATTAAGGGGACGATCCATCACGAAGACATAACCATAATAAACATCTACGCGCCCAATGACAGGGCTCCAAAATACATAAAACAAACTCTAACAACACTGAAAAGAGAAATTGACAGTTCCATACTAATAGTAGGAGACTTCAGCACACCACTCTCAGTAAAGGACAGAACAACTAAGAAGAAACTCAGCAAAGATTCAGAAGACCTAAAGGGCACAGTCAGCCAACTGGACCTCACAGACATATATAGAACACTCCATCCAACCGCTGCAAAGTACACATACTTTTCCAATACACATGGAACGTTCTCCAGAATAGACCACATCTTAGGCCACAGAGCAATCCTCAACAAGATCCAAAACGTTGACATAATTCAAAGTTTCTTCTCTGACCACAATGCCATCTACTGTAGAAAATAACAAAAGAAAGAGCAAGGAAAAAAAATCAGCTACATGGAAACTGAATAATACCCTGCTTACACATCACTGGGTAATAGAAGGAATCAGAGATGGAATCAAAAAATGCCTAGAATCAAATGAGAATGAAAACACATCATACCAAAACCTTTGGGACACAGCAAATGCAGTCCTCAAGAACAATTAATAGCAATAGATGCACATATCAAAAAAGGGACAAAATCAAAACATTAACTACAGAACTCAAACAAATAGAAAGAGAACAGTAAAACAAGCCCACAGACACCGGAAGAAAGGAAATAGTAAAGATTAGAGCAGAAATAAATGAAATAGAGAACAGAAAAACAAAAGAATCAACAAAACCAAAAGTTGTTTCTTTGACAGAATCAACAAAATTGACAAACTACTGGCCAGACTAACAAAAGAAAAACAGGAGAGGACGCAAATAACCCAAATAAGAAATGAAATGGGGGACATTACAACAGACACAACTGAAATAAAAAAGGATTATAACAGAATATTATGAAAAACTATACTCCAACAAATTTGAAAACCTAAAGGAAATGGATAAATTTCTAGAAACACACGGCCTACCCAACTTACAACAAAGTGATGTGTAAAATCTGAACAGACCCATACCAAGAGAAAAGACTGAAAAGATAATAAAAAAAAATCCCAACCAAAAAAAGCCCTGGCCCAGATGGCTTCACTGATTTGACAATGGCCCAAAGTCCATCAAAGGGGGAAAAGACAGTCCTTTTAACAAATGGTGCTGGCAAAACTGAATATCCATGTGCAAAAAAAATGAAACAGGACCCATACCTCACGCCGTATACAAAAACGACTTCAAAATGGATCAAAGACCTGAATATAAATCCTAAGACTATAAAGTTCATAAAAGAAAAAATAGGAACAACACTTCAGCCTTTAATACACGGCATTAACACGATACAAACCATAACCATCAACGCACAAACCCCAATAGATAAGCTAGATAACTGGGATCTTCTAAAAATCAAACACGTAGACTCTTCAAAAGACGTCACCAAAAGAGTAAAAAGAGAACCTACAGACTGCAAAAAACTTTTGGACACCACAAGTCAGAAAAGGTCTAATTTCCATAATCTACAAGAAAATCCAACACCTCTACCACAAAAAGAAAATAATCCTATTAAAAAATGGGCAAAGGAAATGAACAGACACTTCACCAAAGAAGACATTCAAATGGCGAACAGACACATGAGGAAATGCTCGCAATCACTACTCATTAGAGAAATGCAAATTAAAACCACAATGAGATACCATCTCACCCCAGCACTACTGGCACGTATCAAAAACACTGGAAATAAATGTTGGAGGGGCTGCGGGGAGATCGCAACTCTTATGCACGGCTGGTGGGAATGCAAAATGATACAACCATTTTGGAAAATGATATGGCGCTTCCTCAGAAAGCTAGAAATTGACATACCATTCAATCCAGCAATTCCACTTCTAGGAATATATCTTAGATAAGAGTCGTCACTCAAATAGACATATGCACACCTATGTTCATGGCAGCATTGTTCACAATAGCAAAACGATGGAAACAACCTAGATGCCCATCAACAGATGAATGGATAAACAAACTATGGTACATACACACAAAGGAGTACTTGCAACGAGAAAGAACAACAATGAATCTGTGAACCATCTCATAACATGGATGAAACTGGAGGACATTATGCTGAGTGAAATAAGTCAATCACAAAAGGACAGATATTATATGAGACCTCTATTGTAAAAACCCATGAAAAAGTTCCCACAAAATGTAACAATCTTTGTTGGTTACCAGGGATGGTAGGGGTTGGGGAGGGGGGAATACTAAATAGGCAATAGATAAGTGGTATCTTGGGTGAAGGGTGAGACAGTACACAATACAGGGGAAACTAGCAAAACTTGTACAAGGAAGGGTCATGGAAGCCCCATAGACACATCCAAACTCCATGAGGGACTGAAATGCTGGGCGGAGGGCTGTGGGGACCATGGTCTCGGGGAACATCTAGCTCAATTGGCATAACACAGCTTATAAAGACAATGCTCTACATGCTACCTTGGTGAGTAGTGTCTGGGGTCTTAAAAGCCTGTGAGCGGCCATCTAAGATACCCCACTGGTCTCATCCCCTCGGGAGCAAAGGAGAATGAAGAGAACAGGATACAAGGAAAAGATTAGTCCAAAGGACTAATGGTCCACAGCTACCAAGGCCTCCACCGGACTGAGTCCAGTACAGCTAGATGGTTCCCAGCTACCACCACTGACTGCTCTGACCAGGATCACAACAGAGGGTCCTGGACAGAGCTGGAGAAGGATGTAGAACATAATTCTAACTCACAAGAAACACAAGACCAGATTTACTGGCCTAAAGGAGACTGGAGAAACCCTGAGAGTATGGCTCCCAGACACCCTTTTAGCTCAGTGGTGAAGTTATCTCCGAGGTTCACCATTCAGCCTGGGAGTGGACAGCCCAGTAAAACCAAATGGGACTAATGAGGTACAGTAGTCCAGTGACATGGGCCAGAAGGCAGAAGGGGACAAGGAAGCTGGTGATAGGGAATCCAAGGTTGAGTAAGGATATTGTTGATGTGTTGTGAGATTGTCAACCATTGTCATAGGGCAACATGTGTAGTAACTGTTAAATGAAAAACTATTTTGTTCTGGAAGCCTTCATCTTAAGTGAGAATAGCAGCACAATTGAAGAGCATAGTCAATGTCACCGAACTGTGCATGTAGAAATTTTTGAAATGGTGTACCTTTGGCTATGCGTATTTTCACCAAGAAAAAAGGTTGAGAAGTGAGAGGGTTGACTTGTTGTGGGGTTGTTAACCAATGTCATAAAACAATATGTGTACCACTGTTTCATGAGAAACTATTTGTTCTGTAAGCCTTCACCTTAAGTACAATTTTATATATATATATATATATATATATATATATAAAGAAAATTACAGACCAATATCCCTCATGAACATTGATGCAAAAATCCTCAACAATATTCTAGCCAATAGAATTCAGCAACATATTCAAAAAAATAATTCACCCTGATCAAGAGGGATTTATACCACATATGCAGGGATGGTTCAACATTAGAAAAGCAATCAATGTGATCAATCACATAAACAAAACCTCTAGGTTTTCGAATTTGTTAAGAGTACAATTTTTCATAGTATTCTGTTATGATTCTTTTAATTTCAGTTGGGTCTGTTGTGATATCACCCATCTCATTTCTTATGCAGCTTATTTGCTTCCTCTCCTGTTTTTCTTTTGTCAGTTTGGCCAATGGTTTATGAATTTTGTTGATCTTTTCAATGAATCAGCTTTTAGAACCATGTGATTTTACCAATCGATGCAGAAAAGGCATTTCACAAAGTCCAACACCTATTCATGATAAAAACTCTCAACAAAATAGCAATAGAGGGGAGATTCCTCAGTATAATTAAGGGCATTTATACAAAGCCAACAGCCAACATCATCGTAAATGGAGAGACTTTAAAAGCATTCCCCTTGAGAACGGGAACCAGACAAGGATACCCTCTATCACCACTCTTAGTCAACATTGTGCTGGAAGTCCTAGCCGGAGCAATTAGGCTAGAAAAAGAAATAAAGGGCATTCAAATTGGTGGGGAAGAAGTCAAAGTATCTCTATTTGCAGATGATATGATCTTATACACAGAAAACTACAAAGAATCCACAAGAAAACTACTGGAACTAATAGAAGATTTCAATAAAGTTTCATGATACAAGATAAACATACACAAATCAGCTGGCTTCCTTTATACCAACAAAGAGAACCTCGAAGAGGAAATCACCAAATCAATACCATTTACAATAGCCCCCAAGAAGATAAATACTTAGGAATAAATCTAACCAGAGATGTAAAAGACCTATACAGTGAAAACTACAAGACACTATTGCAAGAAACACAAAAGAAGCCTGCATAAGTGGAAAAACATACCTTGCTCATGGATAGGTAGACTCAACATTGTGAAAATGTCAGTTCTACCCAAAGCGATCTACAGATACAATGCAATCCCGATCCAAATTCCACTGACATTTTTTAATTAGATGGAGAAACAAATCGCCAACTTCATATGGGCCCCAAATAATTAAAACATTACTCAAAAAGAAGAACAAAGTGGGAGGCCACACACTACAGGATTTTAGAACCTGTTATAGTGCCACGGTAGTCAAAACAGCCTGGTACTGGTACAACAGGTACATAGACCAATGGAACAAAATTGAGAATCCAGACATAAATTCATCCACCTATGAGCAGCTGTTATTTGACAAAGGCCCAAAGTCTATTAATTGAGGAAAAGACAGTCTAACAAATGGTGCTGGCATGACTGGATATTCATCAGCAAAAAGCTGAAACAAGACCCATAACTCACACCATGCACAAAAACTAACTCAAAATGGATCAAAGACTTAAATATAAAATCGAAAATGATAAAGATCATGGAAGAAAAGATAAAGACAAAGCTAGGAGCCCTAATACATGACATAAACACAAAAAGTACTGTAAGATCCAGCTATCCTGCTCCTTGGAATGTATCTTAGAGAAATAACAGCCATCACACAAATAGATATATGCACACCCATGTTCAGTGCAGCGCTGTTTACAATAGCAAAAAGATGGAAACAACCTAGGTGCCCATCAACAGACGAACAGATAAACAAATTATAGTATATCCACACAGTGGAATACTACGCGATGATGAAGAACAATGAAGCCTTGAAACATAACATGGAGGAATCCTAAGGGCATTATGCTGAGTGAATTTCGTCAGTTACAGAAAGAAAAATATTGTATAAGACCACTACTATAAGACCTCAAAAAATGGTTTAAACACCGAAGAAAATATTCTTTGATGGTTACAAGAGTGGGGAGGGAGGGTGAGGGTTATTTACTAAGTAGATAGTAGGTGAGAATTATCTTAGGTGAAGGGAAGGGCAGTACACAGTACAGGGGAAGTCAGCACAACTGGACTAAACCAAAGCTAAGAAGTTTCCAAAATACAATCAAGCACTTTGTGGGACAGAGTAGCAGGGGTAGGGGTCTGGGGACCATGCTTTCAGGGGACATCTAGGTCAATTGGCATAAAAAAGCTTATTAAGAAAATATTCAGCATCCTACTTTGGTGAGTGGCATCTAGGGTCTTAAAAGCTTGCAAGCGGCCATCTAAGATGCATCAATTGGTCCAAACCAGCTGGAGTAAAGGAGAATGAAGAACACCAAAGACACAGGAAAATATCAGCCGAACAGACAGCCCAAGAGACAGAAAGGGCTACATAAAGCAAAGACTCCATCAGCCTGAGACCAGAAGAACTAGATGTTGCCCAGCTACTACCAATGACCACCCTGACAGGGAACACAACAGAGTCCTGGATGGAGCAGGAGAAAGGTGGGGTGCAGAACTCAAATTCTAGTAAGACGACCAGGCTTAATCATCTGAATGAGACTGGAGGAACACCAGAAAGCATGGCCCCTGGATTCTCTATTAGCCCAGAACTAAAACAATTTCCAAGGCCAACTCTTCAGACAGGGATTGTACTGGACTGTGGGACATAAAGTGATACTCGTGAGGAGTTTGCCTCTTAGCTCAAGTAGATACAAGAGGCTAAATGGGCAGCTTCTGTCCGGAGGTGAGATGGGAAGGCAGAGAGGGTTAGGAGCTGGTTGAACTGACATGGGGAATCAGGGGTGGAAAGGAGGAGTGTGCTGTCACAGTATGGGGCGAGCAATTACGGTCACATAACAATGTATGTATAAATTTTTGTATGGGAGACTAACTTAAAATGTAAACTTAATTTAAACTACAACAAAAAAATAAAAAAAATTATGAATAACATTTAACTGTGTGGATCATAAAAAATGATGGATAACATTGTGAAGAATGGAAAAATTCCAGAACACTTAGTTGTGCTCATGAACAACCTGTAGGTAGACCAAGAGGCAGTCGTTGGAAGAGAACAAGGGCATAATGCATGGTTCAAAATCAAGAAAGGTGTGCGTCAGGGTTGTATCCTTTCACCATACTTATTCAGTCTGTATGCTGAGCAAATTATTTGAGAACCTGGATTCTATGAAAAAGAACGTGGCATCAGGATTGATGGAAGACTCATTAACAACCTGTGATGCGCAAATGACACAGCCTTGCTTACTGAAAGCTAAGAGGACTTGAAGCAATTACTGATGAAAATCAAAGACTACAGCCTTCAGTATGGAGTACACCTCAACATCAAGAAAACAAAACCCCTCACAACTGTACCAACAAGCAACATCATCATAAACGGAAAAAGACTGAAGTTGTCAAGGATTTCATTTTATTTGGATCCACAAACGACACCTATGGAAGCAGCAGTCAAGAAACCAAATGGCGTAATGCATTGGCAAATCTGCTGCGAAAGATTTCTTTAAAGTAGTTAAAAAATAAAAAACTAATGATGTCACTTTGAGGAATAAGGTGCACTTGACCTAAGCCATGGTACCTTCGATTGCCTCATATGCATGCAAAAGCTGGACAATGAATAAGGAAGACCGAAAAAGAAATGACACTTTTGAATTATGGTGTTGGCGAAGAATATCGAATATATCATGGACTGCCAGACGAATGAACAAATCTGTCTTGGAAGGAGTACAGCCAGAATGCTCCTTAGAAGTGAGGATGGTGAGACTTTGTCTCATGTACTTTGGACATCTTATCAGGAGTTACCAATCCCTGGAGATGAAAAAGAGCAAGGCCCTCAAGGAGATGGATTGACACAGTGGCTGCAACAATGGGCTCAAACATAGCAATAAGTGTGATGTTGTCACAGGACCAGCCTGTGTTTCATTCTGTTGTACACAGGGTTGCTTTGAGTTGGAACCAACTCAATGGTACCTAACAAAAACAGCAGAGACAAAGCAGACAGAATAGAATGTGTAGCTGTGAGAAGCAGGAAAAAAAAAAAAAAGGATTAAAGAAAGTGTGTTTTAGTCCACAGAATTAATTTAATCTAAACTATGTGCACTATACTGTGTTAACATAAGGCATAAGGAACTGTAAAGAAAAGACAACAAAGCAAATATAAAGACAACCTGAAGAAGAACGCTTGTCTGGTCTCTAGATGAAGAAAATCCCGCCTATATTTAATTTGGTATTTTCACCCAGGTGGAACACAGACTGCCAATAATATCTTGAATAGACACTTTACTCCATCCCTTCTAATACATGCATGCAGGGATAACATTTGCATGTGTATGACTGTTAGCATTGCCCCTTAATCATTCAGAAAGCTATGAAGGCCAGGATGAGTATCTTCCCCACTTAAAGGAAGTGGGGAATTCTCTGTTTTGTATTTCTCAAATGACCAATTATTCAAACAAGCATAATACATTAGTGTTTTTAATGAGTCTGAATTTTATTGTTTCATTTAAATAAAGTTCTTTAACATATTTTGACCTCCCAGATTCTTGCCTCTGCTAAGAATTTTTCACTTATGTTGTCGTCTAAGCTTGACTCTTAGTCATATGCAACACCTGGAGGCCTGATAACAAATGCCATTTTTAATACACTCTGAGAACTTGATATTTAAAAAATCTATGATGAATCCACTTATACAATGATGAATCTTTTTTCAAAAGAAATAATATTTTATGTGTATATCATGTAAACATCATCTATAATTTTAGCTTTATGTGGAAATCTTTACTGTCAAAATATTCCTAGTTTTAAAATATGTAATTTTCTTTATGAATTTACTATGTAGATAAAGTTGTAAAGTATTTACGTAACTCCAAATGAAAGTAAAATGTGACTTTCACTAATAAAAGTTTATTTATTTTATTCTGGAGAAACACGCTTGGCTGTTTCCTTCCCTCTGAATATAACCAAGAGTTAACCTATAATTTCTATGCAAATAATTTTAAACCAGATAATGCTGAAGAAATTTCTTTATTCAGGTACAATATGACGCCCAATTTACATTTTATTAATAAATTAAGAATTAAGGAATTCTTGTTCCAATTCAATATCCTCTTTTTACTTGACTAACAAAGATATAAAATAAATACTTCTCTCAAAACACTGTAAGCTCTATTTCTTATAAACTCTGCTGAGCTGAATAAGTAACAGCACTATTTATTAAAATCATTTTCTTTGAAGCCCAGATGGGAAAACGAATTTTTCTTTAAAAAAAGTATTTATTTTTCAAAAACAGACTAACTTTTGTATTTAAACCAAATATTCTTAAATTAATATGTAAACCACCATCTGCCTTAAATTGAATGATCAACTGATATTATTTACTATATGATTAGTTTGTTTTTGTCTTTGTCTTTTTTTTCAACCGTCAATGACAGCAACAAAAAGGGTCTTAATTTTCAAAAGTAAGTAATTTCGGACACATAAGCTGGAAAAAAAACTAATGAGTAAATAAACATAGTTACATATACAGAATAATAATTACAGCAAAATTAATGTATCTAGTATCACCTTTTTTCAAAATGTGAATAAAATAAATGTCTATATGCTTATATGTTTACTTTATCAGACAAAGCTGAAACATCTATAAATACCCTATTCTCCTGGGCATATACTCCTTCATTGTGTATCTCCAAGACAACTGAGACCAACCAAGGGAACAATTTCAGTGTGGGGCAAATATTAGCCTTGTAGAGACCAAGCACATATTCCTGATTTATAACTTTTAATTATAACTTATTATAACATATTTTTGGAAAGAGACAATTAAAAACAGGATAATAAAGGATGTTTTCAAACTGACTATTTTTTAGCATATACATGCATAGGTAGAATAACAGAAGCAGAAAACAGAGCGACTTGTAGTATTTAATCTTTTGACAACTAACCTTATGAAGAAAGAGTGGTGAAAATTCAATGGAAGAAGGACATTATAGTAGAAGGAAAGGAAAAGGGAATGGAACATAAAAGCGTATGTAAAGTGTTGGGCAAAAACCCTACTGAGGTATCAGGTAAAAATCCCTACTCTGTGTACTTTCTCTGGCCTTTTAATTCCCCTGCCCTGGCATGTGAGGGTGATTATTACTAAGGCCTCAAAGTTCTACTAGTGTTGAGGGAGAAAAAGACACTTGGAATTGGTTTTGTAGATGAAAAAAGATCTAATTTGTTTTGCCGTTATTAGTACATACGATATTGCAAATTTCTATTTAGGAGCATGTGTCCAAACATTCTATTGACGTTTTGTCTAAGCAAAAATATATGAGCTTATGGATCTGCATACAGCTATCCATAGATACTAATGTCTAATATACGAATAATACGTGTATCTCACAATTGTACAGATGCATCTACAAAAATGTTTCAAAACTACACAACCGAGTTATGTACCATCTCATCTGATTTTGTGAAATGTCATATACACCACCCAATTTCTAAAACTTATTTATATTTCTGTGTTAAGTGTTTCTAATAATTTATAAGTATAAATGTATGACATTTAAAAGCTTTAAATATTTTAGAACCTTTCACTTCTATTCTTCAGAGTAATACAATTTTTTTTCTTGTCTTATCACTTATTTCCACAAAGCCTCAGAAAAACTGTTGAATGGCAATTATTTTTATTTCAAAACCAGGAAACTGGCTAACCGCACAAAATTCATACTAAATCAAGGGAACAGCGTAAAATTTAACTTTACCTGTGAATCTTTTAAGCATTCTCATTATGTTTATTTATATCATTTATAACACTATATTAAAAAAATTAAGTGATTCCTCATAGCAAACAGTCCCTTAGTGACTATGTCACACTCACTCTTGTATTTCTGGAGCTTAGCATATGTCTCAAAATAGAAACTGAATCTTCTACCTAGCAAAACTATGTACATTTGTGATTTATAATTTAATTGAAGGATAACAGATACCATAGTTTAGATATGTCTTTTTTAAAATCAGTCAGAAAGTACAATGATTTGTGTTTAGATTATCAATTTAGTTCAAATCTCTAGAAAATTGTGGAATATTCTCTTAAAATTTGTATTTTAAATATCATTTTGGCAATTTTTTTCAATAGACAGTTCAGGAAAATATAAAATATGAAGTAAGTCAGAAATAAGCTATTCTGAGTCTCTAGAGAAAAGTAAGGTTTGATTAAGTATTAACTGGTGATAGAAGATAAGAAAAATGTATTAATTTGGGCCTAAATCTTTATTTCTTAAAAATCTGTCCTGAATACATACATATTTATGGTTTATTATACAGTTTCAGATATTACATATATTATATATCTTGAAGAAATAATGCATGCCTGAGTAAAACACATGCCAACAAGTACTGAGTTCTTTTAATATACCACTGCCATCTGTTGGTAATATATCTTAGTAGCAGGAACACAGCCTAAGTCTTACAATCATAGGTTCTTTTCTGTAAAAACTAGAATTCTAAATGATAAAGTGGCACTGAATATTAGTAAGAGAACTACAATTTAAGCATTATTAAAGATGAACCTGTCTATTTTTTCTATTTATTTGAATACCATCATGTGTCAAATTTTAAAAGGTGTGTGCGTGCGCATGTGCCTGTGTACTTGTATTTTAGAAAACTGTTTCTAATTTTCAAAGATCCTAAAAAATCGCTGTAAGAAAAAAATGCATCTTTACTCACTAGAATGAGTCTGCTTAGGCAAGATGCCACCATGCTAGGTTTCTTTGTTTGTATTCGTCAAGCACAGGCATGTATATTAATCTATGTTCTATATTTGAACTGCATTTGCATCATCATTGCACGTTAATACTGGTAATTATTTTCTTAAAATAAATCCAAGAGAAGATTAGCATAACTTTTGACCGATCTACAATATCCTTGGCTCACAAGTTTTCACCCCAGCTTATAAATCCTAAGAATATGATTACCTGTTATCTGTTGCCATAAAGACGATTCCCACTCATAACGACCCTACAGGACACACTAGAACTGCCCGATAGGATTTCAAAGGAGCAGCTTGTGGATTCGAACTGCTGACCTTTGGGTTAGCAGACAAATGCTTAACCACTGCGCCACCAGGGCTCCAAGAATATGATTAAGAATAAAAAATTGCTTCACTTTGGGTCTCTATGAGTCAGAATCCACTAGACGGCAACGGGCTTGGTTTCGATTTTGGTCCTTTGGGTTAGGTAGAAATACTGACTGAGTTATTTGGACAATAAGGTTAATGTCCACATAAAAATAAAACTGCAGTTAATTTGGTGAAAGGTCGGTTAAAATAAATGATTGACTTAAGTAGATGTGGTACTAGGTAGGTGGATTGTAAATAAATTCAATTCTCCCTTTTGTGTCAAGAGAATGCTAGTTATTTAATTATTTAATGATGTGAAACATTTGATCCCTCCAGTATTTATCCCAAAATTATGTGCCAGGATTTTTGAACAGAGAATAGAATTAAACGCTACTGAGTTTGACCAAGCAAATCCATTAAAAATAAAAATTGCATCATGCCTCTAGATCAAACCTGTCAAGTTTCTAATACAAATGAAATAAGAATGCAATGATCTTTGACGAGAAAGATCCCAAGTCATCTATAATTTTAATTTGTTTAAACTGATTATATAAACCCCGTTACCGTCGGGTCGATTCAGACTCATAGCAACGCTATAGGACAGAGCAGAACTGCCCTATAGGGTTTGCAAGGCTGTAAATCCAAAGGGAAGCCGACTGCTACATCTTTCTCCCCTAGAGCGGCAGGTGGGTTTGAACCACCTACTTTCAGTTATCAGCGTAGCACTTAACTATTGAGCCACCGGGCTATTCCTGATTATGTAATATGCAATAAAAATACAATTATCAAAGGAGAAATCTAGATTTTAAATTAGACTCAAAGTGTGTGAGTACACATCTTCCAAGATATACATGAATTGTTAACAGCTGGTGATTTTACAGACTGAATATTTCCCCTATAATTAAAATATTCTGAAGAAAAAAACTTAACATTCAGTTTAACCTATCTAGTTTTTTGTTTCCTACAACCTAAAACAATTGTTACACACAACATTAACAACAATACAGTTAATACAAGTAAACAATGGATATAACATGAAAAGTATCTAAAGAGAAATAAAAATAAAATGTCCATTTGCTTAGTCATTATTAATACAGTTACATTATATTCCAAAATCTTGGACAAACAAATTTTTATTTACCATAGTGGTTAAAAATATGGGTTATGAATTTAATAAGATCTGAATTTGTGAATTTGATTCTTAACATGACCGTTTAATATCTGTGTAACTTTGGGCAAGTCTCAATTTCCATATTTAAAACATGAAAATAATTAGAATGCCTCCCACCTCACAGGGGTTCAGATGTAGCTGTCTAAGATATAGATAACAGAAGAACAGAGCACGCTTTTGGTTCATTTGGACCAAGTGAAATATCTATAAATAATGATTATCAAGTGTGCAAAAAGTAATTTTCTAGTATTTCTGACATTTATGTTTTAACTATAATAGTTGGTGAAATAATAAACTTTGGCTTTTTCAGTAATTGTGAATGCATTAGTTCTGAAAATCAACCTATCAAGCAAGCCATTTGTAGGAGAGCTAAGAAAATGTTATTGATAATTTTTGTCCTCTTTTAGTCACTTAACAGTTTACAACTTTACCTGTTTGTCTTCAATAGCTAATGAAAGGAGATTTTTCTCTTGACTTTTTCACCACATAGCTAAAATTTCACAATTTATCTATATATTACTTCCAAAACAGTTATGTTATTTAAAAAAAAAACTATACCTAGAAAAGTTTTCAGAAAAATAAAGACATTCAAATTGTTTCTTAAAAGAATTTACTCTCAAATATTGCTAAGTTAGATGCCCTCCCCACTCCAACCATCACATTTCGGTAGGTTTAACCTATAGATACTAAGGCTCTGGTAGAAAAGACAAAAAAAAAAAAAATTGTAGACCAATAATTAGTCAAAAAAAATGCTGTTTGTTCTTAATGGGAAAAAAAAAGGTATAATTATTTCATTCAAACAAATATAACTAGGGTCAAAATACAGCTGAGGTTGCTGGCTTGTAAACTATTTCTTTGCAATTAACCAAAAGCTGTTAATTTATATTTTGAAAAGCAGCATGACCTTTGAAGGTGTGTTTGCTGAGCAAAATTCACAACTCCATTCCGTCTATTAAAAGCCTAATGTGTTAGACATTTTTAGCAGGAGAGCAAACACCTTTAAAATAAATAGGGAAAATATTTTGTTTTCTGCAAATGAAAATAACATAAGTTTCATAAAATTAGATTGCTAGTAGTGCTCATGAAATATTAAAACTTTACAGTATGTATTTGAGGTCCTAAGTAGCAGAGACACACTATTAAAGCTGACTATAATACTGTTCTTACAGTGTTTATTCTAAATAAAATTCTGGAATTCAAGACAAATCTATGTTGCAATATAACAGAGTATTACAGTGAATTTTCAGTAAAGTTTAAGCTGCAGCATAGAATCTCATGTAGAAGATGTATCTAAAATTCAAGATGATAAAATTGTTATAAAATATGTAATGCTGCCTTATAAAATTAAGTTTTATTCACAAAATTTTTTAATAAGTTCATATTTTAAGTTTTTAATTTGTTCAAAAAGATTCACCAATTTTGCTAGTTAATAAACTTTAGTTGGGTACTTACTATTCATATCTCTGACAAAAATTAGTTTTAGCACTTTGGAACATTTAAGGCTATTTGATCACTTACGCATTAATTTTTTTTGATTATTTACACAAGCACTATAACTATGGTAAAAGACATATGATATAGTGAAAAGTACACTGACTAGGAGACAGAAAGATGTAAATTCTATTCCAGACTGTCACTAAGTAGCTTTTGTGACCTTGGGAAATTCACCGCAAAAGGAATGGAACCATCACAGTTCACATTTAAACAGTTTTGTGTTTTATTAAATTAATTCAAAAAAAGCACAAGTTAAGCACAAGCACAACAAATGCTGAAGGATGATCTTCCTAAGTAAAACAGACAAACTAAATAAACTAGAAATTCGAAGATATTACATAATATCTACTAACATGTATTTCACTGAAATAGCCCCACTGTCTCCATTTGGAGTCTTTAATAAAGAGAACAGAAATAAAATCATCATAACAGCAAGTAAATTAATATATTTTCATCAAAACTGCTAGTTATGAGTTATCTCCGCATACTGCTGGTTCACAGTCAAGCCTCAGTATCTGACTGTAATTTGCATTATTTCTGCACAGAAATAGTAACCCTAACCTTAATTTGATATCTAAGAAATATCTCCTTTCTCTCTCTTCATTAAAATTCAAATCACTGCATATTTCCCAGGATAAGTTATATAGAACCAATTACCCAGTTTATACGGCATAATGAAAAACACTCGAATTTGAAGCCAGTCCTAATTTTGTGACCTTGGGCAGGCCGTTTACCTAATTCTGGACTAGCCTGATTCCTCATTTGGGAAAAAAAAAAGTGACGGATAAAAATGTCTGCTCCACCTAACTCACAGGGTTGTATGGAGTGTTAAATGATTATATTCGTTATTAGGTTTTTGTCAAATATAAATTCACAAATATCAATTTTATTTAGAAGAGCTATAGTTTTAAGGAAACTTTACAATAAGCATAGTGTTTTTTCTTTTATATTTGGTAGCACATTGGCAGAATGTGTGGCATAGTTTATACTTTTAAGTCTACTAATTTCCTCATGAGATTCATTAAAGGAACTAAACAGGGTTTGCTTCTCTGACAACAAAGGATATTTTTGTAATACCTTCTAATAATCTAGTTCTTCCAAGGGAAAACAAAGTGTGATCTCCCAGAGGGAAAACTACTCACCCCGCTGTTAACTACTATTACAAAATCTATCTTACTGAAATGCTTGAATGTAATTCAAACAAAATAAAAAACCTAAAACCTTCCAAAGTTATGGATTGCAAACATTGCCAGAATTTATCTAGAGCAGTACACCTTAGTTTATTATTGAAGTCCATATCTAAACCAACCCATAGCCTAGACACAATACATTTTCTTTTTTCTCCCAAGCACTGTCCCTCCAGACTTGTTCTCTCAAATATTTTTGTCTTTAAAGAGAAGAAAACTCGCAGGAACTTGACTCTGGTTTCTGAGCCTATTTTAAATTATAACCAAATTTTCTTTTTTTTTTTAAAGTTTCTCAGATTTATCCAATCTAGCATCGCTCTCTTGCTCAATTTGTTTACATCTTTTTTCCCTAGTCTTTTATGACTATTGTATTATTGTATATTTGTTATCATATATTTTAAATCACTAAAGCCAGTGATGTTAGCTTAATTGTGCATAACAATTCAGTGAGTGCTCACCAAAACTTTCTAATACAAAAGCAAAACTTCTAATTATAATACTTTTTTTCTTTAATATGTACCCTTAATTGTATTTGCACTTTAAAAAAAAAAATAGGCGCAACACTGTTTGATGGAATGAGTATTATTCCAGCGATTAGAAGAACCAGGATCGAGTGCTGTCTCTGTCACTTAATAGATACGTGACTGTAACAAAAACAAATAACATGTCTGTTGTCTCTTTCTTCATACATCAAAAAGGCATAATATTTAAAAAACTTGTTTCAGAGGATTGCTGTGATACTCTGAAATGAAATAAAACACTTTCAGAATATTAAACCTGGTCGTAGTGCCTTTCATAGTTACTGAGACGTGTTGTTTCCGGTAATATTTTTAAATTTAATGAAAAATTTCATAATAAATCTACTTTAAAAAAAGTCTGTTTCAAAAACTCAGTAGTTTCAGTTACTACCAAAGCATTTTTCTTGTGTAATTTAGTTCCTACCACTAATGTGAGTATAAGGAAGGTATAAAGTGTAATGACATTTTCAAACCAAATGTGAAACATTATGTTTTCAAAGCGTCTTTCATTAATTTGAATGATGATGCTTGAGTTTTCAATCCTCATCCTGGAACCTAACCTTAACTTAGAATTCTTTTTTCTTATGACTACAATCGCCCTAGTTCCTTAGCAATATTTATCACTAGTTTTCCTAGCATATTATTAGCAATTGTAAGTACTTCAATGTTTAGTGTATATTATATAGCACTATTTTCTGGCAAATTTTGCTCAACCTTAACTGCAATCTTTTTAAAATTTTTACCAAAATTACGTGATTTATGACTAAAATTGTCGTTACAAATTATTTTCCTCTAGTTAAAACAAAAAAATCCCATTCAATTATGATGTAGTCATAATGACTCTGAAGCAAGAAAAAGAATTGATTTAAAGTTGGAAACCCTGGTGGCATAGTAGTGAAGAGTTCAGCTGCTAACCAAAAAGTCGTCAGTTCAAATCCACCAGGCCCTCCTTGGAAACCCTATGGGGGCAGTTTTACTCTGTCCTATAGGGTCACTATGAGTCAGAATCAACTGGACTACAAGGGGTTTTTTTTTGTTGTTGTTGTTGTTTTTTAATTTATTTAAAGTTATGTAGCTGGATTAAATTACTTTAATTGACACTATTTTAATATTTTTTAGCATTTTTAATATTTGCTAGACTAGGCCAAGAAATTATCTGTTTTTTGCTTCCAGTTGTTTTAACCATGGGATAGTCTGATTTTCAAATTATATTCAATTTTTTTTTTAAACAGAGCATGTTTTCATAGAACTGGTATTTCTGCTTTCTAGAGTGGTTTCCTATATCATATTCTGGTTGCTATACGTGGCTCCTCAGGCACGTGAAAACTCTATGCTTAACATTATTAAATAATGTTGAGTAATGAAATCCAAGGCAATTCTGGCAGACACCCAAGTTCATTAGCACTTACAAAAAACATTTTAATCCAATTGGCCCTTTAGTTTACTGGGAGCCTCAAGTTGCCACAAAACAAGCTCTGCTTTTGCTTTTGAAGTGTCAGAGCTTAGAAAAGACTAACACAGCTTCATTGGGAAGGTGGTAGCTTCTGAATCCCAACACCACAATTAAGACATGAAATCCCAGCTTTGAAATTACAACTTCTTCAGTTGTTTTTCTAACCCTGCCAGAACCACATCACGTCTCCTAACAAACACAGTTTAAGTACTTACACTTAATCTATGTCAATAGTTGCTTTCAACATTGTTTGTGTGTTTGTTTGCTTTAATTTGACACTGGGGAAGAAGGAAAGAGGAAAAAAAAATTAATTAAAAAATTTTAAACTGACAACCTTTTACATGAGCTGCACATAAATAAATGGAACTATGAAGATTTCCTGGACTTACTATGAATGAAAAGAGCACTTAGACTAAAGGGACTTCTCTGCTGTATTCTAATATAAAAGTCTAGGTGTGAGAATGTAGCATGATGCTTAATTTACCATTTGTTCCTGCTTTGACAAATGTTTGTTAGGGTAACAAATATAACTTCTACCGAATCTCTTTTGTTGTTGTGGTCCTACCAAATCTCAGACACTTATAAAGAATGTCTTCGAATTAAAACCTACACCAGTTGCCATCAAGTGAACTCCCAGTCTTGGTGTCTCCATTTGTGTCTGAGTAGAACTGTGCTCCATAGGGTTTTCAATGGCTGATTTTTCAGAAGTAAATCACCAGGCCTTTCTCCTGAGGTATCTCTGGGTGGACTCGAACCTCCAACCTTTCAGTTAGCAGTTGAGCGAGTTAATCATTTGTAAAATATACAAACGAGGGAAGAACTACCAAAACAAAACAAAAGAAACAGATGAAAAAGTAACAAAACATTATCAAGAAATGTATATGTCAAAGACTAGAGAAGGAAACCACTCTAAGTCCCAGGGACTCTGTCTTTAAATTGTTGTTACTGTTGCTGTTAGGTGCCGTCTAGTTGGTTCCGACTCATAGTGACCCTATAGATTAGAGTAGAACTGCCCCATTGGGTTTCTAAGGAGCAGCTAGTGGATTTGAACTGCCAACCTTTTGGTTAGCAGCTGAGCTCTTAACCACAATGCCACCGGGGATCCATCTTTAAATTCGGTTCATGAAAATTTAATTGGTCATTTTTTTCTGAAATCTGAAAAATTAAGATATATTCATTTTCAATATTTTACAAACTAACACCTTCAAGACTCTATAACTAACACAGCTCAGAGCTTTTGGATCTCTTTGGAAAAAGTTTTAAAATGTGGGGAAACTATCGGTACTGTGTGGCCAATGATTTTCATTTTCAAAGTAGTATGAATTCATGTACATAGTGCCTGTGAAATAGATTTGACTGTAAAATGATCAAGCAGTCAGCTTTCATTCTGAATTACAGTTTTAACTGATATAATTTCACCAAAAGTTAAAATTAATTTTAATATCTAAATGCAAAGAATTGTGTATCTACTTCTTTTTATTTCATCCTTTGTAAAATACTTAATTGAATATTTTAAAAATTTGTTACCCTTGGCTTACTTCACCTTTTTCATGCTAGTTTACCAGGCTATAAATCAATCAGCCCCTTGCTACTCAAAATGTGGTCTGAGGACCAGCAGCATCTGCATCACAAGGGAGCTTGTAAAATATGTTGAACTTCAGGGCTCACTTCAAATCTGCATTTTAACAAGATTCCCAGGTGATGGGTATACACGTTACATTTTGAGAAGCACAGGAATAGAATATAACTTCCTATAAACTGGAGTTTAAAATAACAAGTCATTAGCAGTGACGGTGATTGATTGGAAACTGTTTATTGGCTCTATTTCATTCTAAAGTGCTTTGATTCTGTTATAGCTACCCAGCTATACATTTTTTGGGGGATGAGCTTTATAGTCCCATATTAGTTTACTCTTGTATGCAGCTCTAAGGCTTTCGGAAGGCATAGGACATTTAATGGACTCAAATGCCCTTGCCCAAATAATCCTGCTTTGCACTCAATTGCATTACAAAATGGCCAACGCATATTGTGACTGCTTTATCTCATGAATGTAAAAACTGAGTTAATGGACTAAGAAAGTTGCAAGACAAGAAGAGATGTAAAAACTATGAAGACTGACTGAAGGCTAAAAGTTCAGTGTTAAACTGAGCAAATTCTTCCCTGGTGTAAAAAGAAAGACAATGGAAATCCTGCCTGATGGCCATAGAGCAAGCTTCCTTGTAAAAGGTTTTTCCTGTTGTTTATGTGTTTATTACCTATTCTTAAGCCTCTCTTTAAAACTTTAACATATTCACATATTTTTGAAATTTACCGATCCTAGTTAAACTAGACAACAATTATCAAAAAACATTTTAAAAATTACAAGTTTCCAGTGTTAGAATTTAAAGAGGAAAGTCAGCCTAGGCAGTTTCAAAAAGGCTGCATATTTCACACTAAAGTAAAACCCAGGCTCTACTACCTGACACTCTGGCCATTCTCTTTTTTCTCCACTTGATTTCCTCTTTTTTTTCCCTCCTTCTGCTCAGTCACCAAGTAAAACAAATCAATCTAAGGTCATTCAGGAAAGAAAGAAAAGCTTTGCTTTGGTGTATTTTGCCTGACTACCTTTTCCTGACCCATACTCCCCAACACACACAAACACACGCAAACACACACACCCTGACATAGAAAATAAGATGATGTAGCCAAGAGATCACATTCTAGAAAATTCACTCAAAGTCTTCCCAAATTATATTTAAACATCCAGGGAAATGTACATTAAAGTCCTTAGGAAAATATGGATTTATAAAATTAAAACCATCCTTCAAGGAATGTATATTCCTAGACAACTTAGGTAAATGGGCTTTTCAAGTAAAATTTTTCAAATAGTTAAAATAGTTACATCATTTAATGCATTGATACTTTAGTCCGTTCACTTGGCCTTTATAGTGTATGCTATAATATGTTCAATGCAGGTGCTTTTAATAATCTAAACTCAAAACATTAAAATGTAGAAAATATGATATTTTCTACATCTGAGTCAGAGTGGGAAATTGTCCAGTTTAATAAAGCCAAAGAAATAAACAAATCTTATACTTAACTTTCTAATAAGATAAAAAACTATTATTGCACTTAAGCAATATTAATTAAAAAGCCATATATGATGGCCTTTTGGAATTCTAAATACATTTGCAATTAAGGATGAGGTAAGTTTGTGAAGTGAATTAATCAATGCCATCGTTCTATACCTTACCAAGCTCCTATAGCATTCATTTCACATCTCTGAGCCTTAGTTTTCTTATCTGTAAAATGAATGGATTGAACTAAATGATCTTTCGAGTCCCTTCCACTTCCAGAGCCAATAAAACTTGTACCGTACTTGGTATACTGTGATGCACAGATCAGTCAATACATGTTTGCTGAATTTGACTTAATGTGACTACAAATTACTTTGTTGCTGTTGTTGCTCATTGTTTTTGCTCAATCAGAATGTAAGCTTCTTTAAGAAGGTACTCTGTTTAATTTCTTTAGGGGCCAAACTTCAAAATCAGCCCAGCCACCACATAAATTACTGGAAAGCTGGACAAATGGGTTTTTAGTTATTGATGGTTAATGAATCAATGTAGTTAAACTGGTAATACCTGCAGAATCAAGGGACAAGAAAAGAATACTTTGTATGACTACTATTCATTGTAAAACATCATAGAATTTTTTTTCATTGGAAGAGACCTTGAAATAATTTCCAACTCTCATTTTTCGCTTGGGGACACTGTAGTCCAGGGGGAATGAAGTTATTTGCCCAAGGTCACTTTCTAGACACTAATAAAACATAAAATACTTAGTGCTTACACAATTTAAATTTACCCTATACTCCCACTCCCCACCCCAAAACCACAGGAAAAAAGAGTTTATAATCCTGAAGACAAAAAACAGTGATTTGCACATTGGAAGTTTAATGCCCTTTTAGTTGATATGATACAAACACACATTCGATTGATTACCAAAGACAGGTTGCTTCAAAGATGACATGTCAGAAGAAGACCACTACTGAAAAGTCACTGGCAAATATTCCCTAAAATAAATCATATGTAAAAATGCAGATGTCCTGAAAGAAACATGAATTAGGTTATAGCACTAAATATTACCACATTAAGTAAACTTACTTTACAGTATCAGTAGGATGGATCATAACCTAAATAATTTCTGTAAAATAAAATGGATGGAATGTATGAGTGTGTCTGAGTGTGTATACCACTAAATTTCAATAGTCCTACTATTTTATCATGTCACTTTTACAGGGTTAGTGCACAAAGATACTAGGAAGAGAATATAATGCTGATGGCCAATTAATTGATAAACTTATTTGAATAAATTCATCTTTGAGATTTTTATTTTCTAATCCAAGAAGCATTGTTTTTTATTTTACATTCAGAATTTTAATAAAATATACTCAAAAAAATAAGAAAGGTAAGGCAGGTGTTGGGAAAAGCCCTGGTTTGCAGACTGAAGATCAACATTCCTATACAGACTTTCCCTTTTAGTAAATGGAAAGCTTTGGGGGACTCACTTAACCTCTCTGACCTTCAGCTTTCACATTCATAAAATAGATGTAACTATGCCTCCTTTTTTATACCAAAAGCTTTTATGAGACTAAAATAACATAATGACTTTTTAAATTATATAAAAATATAGAATATTGTACAAACTAAAAGGTGTTAAACTAGAAGAATGCATCAAAACAAAAGTATGGCAGAAAACTACTTAAACATTTGTTTTCATTTCATTATGACAGTAACTGAATTGTAAAATCAGTTCAAATCTCTATTTGCACTTCAGTTATTTAAAATGTAAAAACAATTGTCTTCAGATTGTTTAATTAAAATCTATTAGCAAATTAGTTTACTATAGTCAGGCAATACAACAGATTAGATTATTAAAGCAGTTTTTACTGAACAGATAAAAACTCTCTCAGAATTTCTTCTTTACCTTTTCTATTTTTCTTTCCTCTTTCTGTTTTCTCAAATCTACACGTTCAAGTTGAGCAGATTAGGCGGAAAAATAATTCTTGCAGATTTGGGCTGGAAATGACAACTATAGCCATTGTCACTCTTAGTTTCAAAATTTATTCTACTGATCTCACTCTTATTTGATGCTTAACACATTAGAGGCTATTAACAGGGCCAGATTAAATTCTTCAACAGTTGAGATACTTCAAAGTGCAAAATTTAATAGACCCTGGTGACGTAGTGGTTAACAGGTAAGGCTGCTAACCAAAAGGCGCTGCTTGGAAACCGTATGGGGCAGTTCTACTCTGTCCTATAGGGTCACTATGAGTCAGAATCGACTCGATGGCAACGGGTTTATGACTTCTGGCAAGTCACCCTTCTAACTCAAAAACGATAATTGAAAAAGGCTGCCTTTTCCCAATTTATATTTTTACTGTTTGATAATTAGAATGTATTCTTTCTACAATCTAAACAAACCTCAAAAGACACTTTTCACCTGAAAATAGCTTTCTCTATGTGATAAACCTGTGCTTTACAATTAATGTTGCACAGGGCAGAAATCTTGAGGGACTACGGCATATAGTCATTTGATGTATTTGCCTAACAACAGATGACCACATTTTAGGGATGCCGCCTTCCTGATGAAATTCTACTGAATAATAACATCATTTTTAAATATGATTAGATTAATTTAAACATTTCAAGCCAATCTGGAATATATAGGCATCTGACCTAGGATTCTTCATTCTGGATACTGAATGATCAATAAAGTCTTCAGATATTAGAACTCTGCTCAGACAATGACATGTGATTTGGAATGTTATACTATAATGTCAATCCAATTAAATGTACTTATATATTTTGTTTTCCCCAAAGTTACAATTTATAATATGTCAGCAATGAAAGAATGTATCATCTATTTTTACGGCATCCTCTTTCTTCCCTCCCCAATTCCCAATGATATTGAGTCAACCTCACTGAATGTGGAGATATGGGCGATGTGAGAATTGCCTTTTTTGCACCAAAAAAAAAAAAAGGAACTTTCTAAGAATACAGTAAAAATCAAGGGTTTCTTTGCCTTTGAAGATCAAGATGGTAAATGTGTGTGTTGGTATGAACACACATTGACAAAGGTCTTGAAATCCTGTGTGTGGGGTGGGGGAAGACATTCTCTCAAAACATTTAAACTTGAGCCACTATGATAAACCCACAGCGCAAAAGAGTAGGGAATAAAAATAAGAAAGAAATTTTTACTGAAAACATAAAAGGAATGACCCAAGAGAAAAGAACATGGGATGCGATGCTGAAAAACAGTGTCAGGACTGTGCAATGAGAAATTCAGAAAAGTTGGAAATACTCCCCAACGTACAATATTTGAATCCCTAGGTGTACCCGAAAGAAAACAGGCATTCATAGACATAATAAAAAATAAACAAATCTGAGGAATTCCACTATAAATTTTGTTTGGAATAAAACAGCAAAAGACACACACAGACAGCAAGAAACCTTCTTAGCCCGAAAACTTGACAAATCTGTAATGGAGCTTTGAAGGAGAGTTTCTTCCTTTTCCGTAGCTTCTTTGAGGTCACTGAAGGGAAGGAGAGTCCGAGGTAGGTAGTGGGAAGGAATAAGTAAAGGGAGGATTAGTGGAGTAAGGCCACCTGCAGGTTAGTAATGTGGGGGGGGGGGGGGGGGCGGAGCAGGGGAGGGAGAGGTGAAACAACTGATGTGAAGAGGGAGAAGCAGAGAGATCAAGGTGCTTTCTACTGCGTAAGTGGGGAAAGCCCAAGATTAAGTGATACAAACTGGTGGAAGAAAGAGAGAGAGTTGAAGTGGATAAGGGTGGGTGAAATGATTTAGGGCATAGAGATGAAACAGGGATATGTGTGGAAAAAGGGGAGGGAGACACATGTGTTTGCAAACGGCCAAAAGGGAGTGAGTTTCCCCAGAACAAAATGGAATTACTCTAATGGTGGAAGATTGGGAATTTGAAAGATTAGGTAGGGAAAGTGAGACGAGTTAAAAGAAAAGTGGGCAGATGATCATGTATTAAAGAAAAATTTTCTTCCCCAAAGTAACATTCTTTGTTATCCTAGTTCTACTGATTTAATTTAGGCCTTCTTCATTCATTTGTCCTCTTTTCTGGATATTATAGAATCTTAATTTATTTGCATCCATTCTTTATTCAAGTCCATTAGTTTACTCAGTCACTCATTTAAAAAACAACAAAAAATATTCCTATGGTGTGCCAGCTACTGCCCAATTTTGTCATCCTTTTTTTTTTTTTTTTAAGCGAATCTGCTTGAAAAGCCATCAAAGGTGTCCCATTCTACAAAACACAGGATTCTTCTTCATTCCATAGCTAATTATTCTGTCTGGCATGCCCTTCCAAGTCTACTTCTTGGCTAGCCATTGCCTAGGAATGCCTATTTTTCAAAGCCTGAGAGACACCTTCTTTAAGAATCTTTTCTTAACCTCTTAGGAAAATTAATTTAATTAATTTATTAATTTACCCCTCCATTATGCTCTTCTCGCCTCAAAGAGAACCATAGTCACATTTTCCCATTTTGTATTCTTGGAGCATAGCACATTGTCTGGCACAGTAGGTGACTAATATGTTTGAAGATAGTCTGGTGAATAAACAAACATATGGCACCTCTTTTAAAATATGTGAAACAAGATTATTGGAGAAAACCAGCTCTCGAGTTTTTATTTTCTAAATAGTTTCCTTTACCACTAATAAAAAATGTGGCAACTATATATATTTCATAAATGTAGCTCAAAGCTGGTGGTTTATATAGTCTCCTTGTCGTGTGTCTTCCCTTCCCTCCTCCAAGAATCTTATAAATCTTGGCTAAAGACTGTTGTAGACTGCTTGCAAAGAGAAAAGGAGAATTTTCTACTTTCTAAATTCCTTACCAGATTTCTTCCTGCCACCAGCAGCCTGGAAGCTATCAGGAATTTCTATCTTGCAAAAAACAAAGTTTTGAATAAGAAGAGAAGAAATAGTGTGAAATCTGCAATCCCTTTGGCCGGGGTTCCCAGCTGAACCCAACAATGCTTGGGCGTCCGTCAGAATCACATTTGGATGACAAAAAGGAAAAAAGCCTCCTTCCAACCCTCAGCAAATGATTTGAGCTCTAGGAAATGGACGTGTCTTTATGCTCGGTCTGCGTTTTCTCCCCATTCCTGTATTTCAACAGAACAGCAACTAAGTTTTCTGCCAGCGATATATCAAGTTAGGGAAGCCTTCCATCAAAGGGTGGTGGAGAGGATTACATTTACAAAACGGAAGAATTCTTTGCTCCTGCTCCCCTTCCCCCAAATCTCCCACTTGCCTCCAAACCTTGATACTGAAACTAAGCAGTTTGTATTGTATGTGATTTCCTTTGGAAGGTAACTCAGTCCAGAGGCTCCAGTTGCCTCCCCACTCCCTGCCTCTTTCCTTCTTGCCCTATGCAACCTTCTTCAACTGCGCGCTGCGCCTTTTTTCTTTGAGTTAAAGAAAGAATATCCCGGAATCAGGGTAAACTGATTAGCCTCAAATTCTGGAAAGCAAGGGTTTACTCGTTAAGTCTCAAAGAGCAAGCTCAGAAGGGACGCTGCAGCGGGCTTCGGTCTTGTAATATCCTATTCCTGAATCTTCCCAATTTGGCGCGCCGGCCTCGGGAAGTGTCTGCGCAGCCGTATCATAAAGAGCACGGTAGCCTCTCCCCTGCGGCAGCAGTTTCTAGAGCCTTTCTCTCCGCAAT
This sequence comes from Dugong dugon, assembly GCA_030035585.1. Lineage (NCBI taxonomy): Eukaryota > Metazoa > Chordata > Mammalia > Sirenia > Dugongidae > Dugong > Dugong dugon. The sequence continues at coordinate 69,379,753 of CM057483.1, forward strand.
CCCCAATTTCCAGGCCCTTCTTCACTTAAGGGGACCTCCCCATACACTTCCTTCGCCTTCGATTACCCCACCCTCTACCGCATCATAGCTTTGGGAAGCCGATCCTCCCCACCTTCTAGGGTGCTTGCTCTGTTGAAGGCAACGAGACAGCCAAGGTATTTTAAAGACGTCGGTCTTCACATCCCCCTGCCTCATCAACTGGGGAGAGGACAAACAGCAGAAATTTTACAGAGGTAACTATTATTATTGTATCTAAAGTAGTTGCCCCCTAAAATGCTGCTAAATAAGTAAATTGACCGTGAATAGTGAACCTACGAACTGAAAACAGGAGAAAATCGGGAGGGAGGGAAAGGGAAAGAAAAGACCTCAAGTCTGGGTTTGATCCCCGGGGTTTAAAACCGGCAGCGGCCCGGCCTGCAGTGGCCTACCCCGCCCCCCGGCGCCAACGCGCGCCTCTAGGGAGCGGGTTAGCTGGAAGGAGGGGCCGAGAGCGAGAGCGCGGGAAGGAGGCCGAAGGGAAGCGAGGGCGGCTGCGCGCAGGGAGCGCGCGGGGCAGGCGGCTCGCGCTCCCAGCCCGCGGGACCCTCCACTCGGCCTCCTCTCGGCCACCTTTGCCTCGCAGGGCCTGACATCATTGCCAGAAGGAGGGGCTGTCCGAGCGAAGGAGACTGGAGAACTGGGTTCTCAGGCATCGCTGGGGGAGGCGCTCCCTCGCCGCTTGGCAATCGCAGCGCCGTGGCAGTGGCGGCTGGTGGGCTGCGCGCGGCAGTTCTTAATTTAGCAGAAAGAGAAAGGGATCTTTAGACCTCAGCGTGTCCATCTGTCGGTCCATTCCTCAAAACCGCCCGCACACCGTCCGCGCTTCCTCGGATGAGCCAGACAAAGACAAGAAAGCTGGAAACGTGTATATACTATGACTTCGGCTTGTTTTCAAACCTTCCTACACACACACAGACCACACCACACACACAGGAAAGGGCAGCCCTGGGGCCGAGACTCCTGCCGTGATTGTGCGGGTTTGTTTCAAACAAGATTAAGAGTGGAATTCCATTTATTCTTTACCAAGTTCTGAAGGTGCCCGCAAGTACCTTTTTTTTTTCAATCACACCTATTTCACCTTGGAGTGGGGGATGCGCTTTAGTCATAAAGCACCACTACATTTTTGGACGTTATGCTTGGTGTACGGAATTCTGCTCCGCACGCTCCTCAGGTTGTTTCGTTGCTGCAGCCCTAAGAGCACACAAGCGACTCCCCTGATCCCATCGCCCCCTCCCTATATTTTCTGCCCCTCTCCCAGTCTATACTGATTTTCAAACACTTTATTAAACACACATCTCCCATTCCTACAGAAACAGCGCCTGGGCTAGGTTGAAATCCCACCTTGAAATTTTTTTTTTTTTTTCCGTTTATAATTTGTCCTAGCCCCTCTTCTCTCCCGTCTTTGCTTTGTGGATATGTGCCGCAGTGGCGCAAGTTTGATTCCCAGCCCCTGAGCCAACATTTTGGAAGGGCACCCCGTTCGGAGACGAGAGGGCCCCGCCCGCAGGCGCGCGCGCGCACATACGCACTCCGGTGCCCCGCACCCCAAACCGCAAATGCGGCCAAAGCAGCGAAGCACGGACTAAATCGTTCTGGAAGGAAAGGGGCTCTAAAAAAAAAAAAAGTGACTTTTTTTTCTTTTTTGCGAGAGGGGGCGGGCTACTCAATTTTCGACTAAGAGCAGATATGCAAGTCGCGTCTCCAACCCAGGGCCGACTACCGCTCAGCTCTTCTAAAGTCAAAAAACCCATTAGCGACTACTCGCTTTTCGAAAGTCACCTTTTCCAACGACACTCTTATTAAGAGGCATTCGTTTTCGGGAAAGGAGCTGTTTCATGGCTACGCGATTTAAAAAAAAAAAAAAATTGGGGCGATGTGGACTTTTTTTTTGGTTCTATCTTAGCGTCGTATATTTATGGGATAGGGAGGCTTTTTTTTTTTTTTTTTTGCTAAGGGATTAAAAGTAATTTTCTTAGAGAAAGAGGAACCCCCTTTTTATTTCACCTACACTTAAAACGTCATTTATAAGAAAAGGGTGCCGTTTTTAGGCTACGCGGTTATAAGTTGTTGCTTTTTTTTTTTTTTTTTAATGATAGGCAGAATTTTCCACACCTTCCAGCTCCACACCCAGCAGGTGCTGGCTGAGCACAGCCCCAGATGTAGGACGGGAAGGAGGGGCGGGGAAGTTAGCGCCAGGAGGAATGGCCAGGGGGCCCTACGCGCCACGAGGCTCACTTCGATCTCCTCCGCTCTGCGCCAAGAGTCGGACCCCAGAAGGGAAGCATCGGCCCGGCTGGGCTCCGAATCGGTAACTCCCAGAGAGAGGAGCGCCGCGGAGCCGGGCGCGCGAGGTCTGGGCGGACGCTTGGCTCAGGGTATTGCCCCTCAGTTCGGACCGCTCCACCAGATGAGCCCGTGACTCTGGGGCGTGATTTTTTTCAGCACCTGCCTCAATCTTAGAGTTTCAGCCTCGCTGAAGCTGGCTGTATCCGTTAAAGTGAGACCTTTTTGCATGGCCAATATCGGGGACATTCATGCGCGGACACTTTTCTGACAAAAGTGAGTTTTCGCAAAGTAAGCAAGCCGAGCGATGGCAGGGCCGAAAAGATATTCTATCTGAGCGCACCTCCGGGATTTGCTTTTTCTCTTACTTCCAGGTAAGACAAGGGGGTGGGGGAGGACACCAGAAGGGTCTGAAACTACTCCGTTGTCGTAGTCCAGACCCCAGGCAGCAGGAAACCTCCGCGCACTAAGTGCGGTACGCACGCCTCACACACCGCTCTCGGTTCTGGCACCCGGACCGGATACTTACCTAGTGAACGAAGCCTCTTGAGTAGAATGGGGTGGTAAGTGTAAGGGAGAAAAGGCTTCCGCCAGCTCCACGGCGACTGCGATTGCTGTAGCGGGCTCTTCCGCCACAGCTCGCAGTCCGCGGAGCAGCTGGAGTCGTGGAGGCTGTTTCTGAGGCTGTTCGAACCGCCCCGGGTGCCTGGGCTGCCTGTGTCGCCTGTATCGCCGCTGCCGCTGCCACTGCGCACTCTGTTCCGCTCGCCTTCCGCTTCGCCGCGCGGGCCGCTGCGTTCAGCTCGGGCTCACGGCTCCTCCCGCCCTGACAGTTCGCCGACTGCAAGGAGCCAGTGCAGAGCCAGCCGTTTTCAATGGCGAGGGGGAGGGACTAGAAAGCGGGGGAGAAGGGGGAAGGAAGGGGGATGAGCGAGTGGAGGGCGGGGGGAGAGAAGTGAACCAGTGCCCGGGCCGCCTGCTGGGAGGGGAGGGGATGGCTCAGCACCAACTGCCGGGTACCCCCTTCTGGTCCCCACTCCCGCACCCCACATCTCCCACCGTTCCGGGGGCGCCCCCCCCCCCCCCCCCGCTGACTGGGAACCGGGGGAGAGATGGAGGTAATCTTAGGAAGTTACTGCTCGCCGCCCTAAGAAGGCGGCCGAATGCGTGCTGGCGGCACAATCGCGTGTGGGACCCGCTGCTGGGGAAAACGCGCCGCTTTCTGGCAGCCCGCTTTTCCGAGCAAAAACGAGGGCATGCATCGCTCCCTTCGGTCTCTCCTGCTCGCGCCTCTCTCAAGCTTCCCGTTAAGTTTAACTCATTCACATTATCTTCCAGAAGTTTTATTTTTCTTCTTATGTGTGCTTTTCTCGCGATTCCGCTGGCCGCCGTGACTCCATCTAGAGCATAAGCATTCAGCAGCATCATTTTCTCATACAAAGGATACGTAAGACACACTAGTGGAAGTAGAGGCAGGAGCCCGGCAAAGCCCACAGTTGAAGCCCAGAGGCTGTGTCTGCATATATCACTCTCAACGCGAGCGGGGTCTGGTTCCTCAGCGGCCTCTCTGGTTGAACATCTGGGAGTGGGGGAGGGGTGAAGAGGAGCTCTTGTGTTTTCGCTATACAGCAAAGCAAGTACGAGTGAGTGAGCTTCAGCAGGTCGGGTGGCTTTGGTGATGTCCAGCCGCGTCGCTGCCGAAGACCGGGCTACATCGCGGGAGTGGGCAGCGCGTTTCTGAGATAGGGAAAAATGCAAGAGAGGGAGGAACCCAGCCCAGAGCCGCAAGGCTGGTACTTGCCAGCGCGCTCCGGACTAACTAGTTGGCGACGCTCTGGCAGGCATCAGGGTGCCGGGTCTCCAAAAACCACTAAACGACCAGGAGCTATTTGGCTGATTTATGGCTCGGATGGGTCGCAAGTATCAAGAAGAAGGAGCTAATTCCCCGGTCCCAGGCGTGGGATTAAAAACAAGCAATAACAACGAAAAACCTCCCCAGGTCTACTCTGATTCTCTCTCCCAGGAGCAGGTCCTTAAATTTGCCCAGAGTCCGGAAAATGAGCCAGGTGAATTCTCTAAATTTCTCTCGAAAAAGGTGTGCCATTTTAAGGAAGAAATACGCTTTCCATGTATGTAATCATGACACCATGATTAACCAAAAAATTTATTTCCAGTGCTCTGCCTTGTTTTTAGAAGAAGGAGGATCTCTTTCCTGAGAAAAAGTAGATGTCTTCAGATGCCAAGAGTACATTATCCATTTTTATATTTTGTCTATTGAATGGAAGGGGAAATGGCATCTGCAAAGAAATAGAACATCAAGAGGGGAAAATAAAGCATTTTCATTTATTTTAAGTTGATTTTATCTAATAGCTCCTTCATGGAAAATTTTTTATTGAAGGGCCAAATCTTTATGACTTCTTTTCCAGTATGTCCTTCTCTGTTTTCAAAACTGCCTTATTTCCAATTTCTGATATTTTAAAGGTTAAAACCTTGGTTAAAATAATCCTCACATGATTTTTTTTCCCCCTTTTGCTTTCTTTTACACATAAAACCATTACTGGGGGGACCGTCAGCATCGCAATTCAGTGCAGTCTGCAGAAAATTAAGGAAGTATTTGCTTGCATAGGTTTGGGGAGACACTTTACTATTGCACTTCACTCCTGTAACTCTGCTTCCATTATTCACAGTATCCCACACATGCATTGTCCTATTCATGGGAGCTAGGAAATGTCGGGGAGATGGAATCAGAAGCTGTCAAATAGTTACATCTCTGACTCTTGGGGTTTGCACTACTGGATGACACTCTGTCATAGGGGATGGCAGGAACTCAATGAAAATAAAATCACTGATTGATCCAGGACAGTGTGGCAAAGCCATGCTATGGAGGTATTCTCAGAGCACTAATAATCATTTGAAATGTTTGAATGAGACACCTGTTAATTGATTTCTTAAAATTTTCATCTAAACCTGAAGTAAAGGGAGAGAACTATTCAGTGTCCATTGTTTGGTATTTAAAGTAATCATCATGACAGACTCGTGAGGTTAAAGTTATTATTCACAATTCTTTATTAAACAGAAACTCATAAAGGACAGGTAATCTGTACAAGGCCATGGAGCTAAAGAGAGACAGACTCAAGATTTCCATTCAGGGGTGTATAACTCCTAAATTCAGCTATGTGGTTGCTTTACAGTTAGTCCGGATTCTTCTGTGATATAGAGGAAAGCTTTTAGTTTTAGTGTATAATCCAAAATAAAATGATCTCTGTAGAGTAAAAACATTACTTACAGACCAAGGAGACTCTAGTAGTTGAACTAAGTAACGCAGAAAATCATCTGAGAAATCCAATTTATTGATAAGATGGACAGAAATCCACATCTGAAAAAAAGATTTTTATTTCCATTTTCTCTTCTCCTATGTTGTGTCTGATGGTGGCACCAATGAGCAATGAAATAACTGAAAGCCAGGACACCTTGCAAAAGCTTTCCACACTCTTAACTCTAAAAGGAGTAATGAGGATGCTGCTCTGCTTACTTACAGAGAGGAGGACTCCTCTTTATTGAATGTCTTTTATGGAACATCTGTGTTATATACATTGTCCTGTTAATCCCCACAACCATTCTATGAGATAGATATTATTAGCCTCATTTTTCTTTTAATAAATGAGAAACAGAGACTCAGAGACAAGGTAAAAAGCCCAAGATTATATAGTTATAAAAATTATACTTTTGGGAAATTCACATCTGCATCATTTCTAGTCCACTATGCTGTCAGCATATAGTTTCAGATTGTGCAGTTATACATTTTCAAAATGTATATTACATCCAAAATTTTATAATTAACAAAAACCGTTCAGAGTGAAAAGGGCACTCTAGGAATTTGTTTTGGGGAGGAGATGCTATGAAGGAACTGTGATATTTATTGCATTCCAATTTGGAACTTTGAAGCAGAGTCCTGTTAAGGGTAGAAAAGGGACCCCATAAACATGGAAATATGTCTGCTCCCTAAAGGTTAAGTTTTAAAGTTTTATGACTAATATATAATGTAGCAAAGAAGAGACTTAAAAGTCTTCAGTGAGTAAGGATGTTTTCCAGGCCTGTAAGAATTGATTAAATCTGAGAAATAACGTGTCAATCTGAAGAAGGGTTGATCAGAAATGGAGACCTAGTAAAAGGAGACTCAAAGAGATGAACATTGACAGTGCCTATCCACAAAATTTTTCATCTCACTGACAAAACCATCCTTAATATGAAATTGATGGTACCAATCAAATATTGTTATTTTAATAGTTCTTGCATTTAAACACCTCTTATCAAGTAACCTGCCCTCTGATTGTGACTTGCCTTTCCGTTCAGTTTCTCTGCAGAGAGAGAATGTGCAGGTCATGAGATGGATGAGAACAAGTACTTTTTATCCTGTGACAGTTATTTTACATTAAATCTCATTCATCTTTTCGTTGTCCTTATCAACTTGCCCTGTACATTAAACATTAGTGTTACAATCAATAAATCGTCATTGCTACTGGGAAAATAGGTGAGGGAGTGGCCACAGATCTGTAAGACCAGATACATTGTGTTCATCATATTATTTTTCATGTTTAATATTAAACCATAAGCATCAATTGCATTAGTAGAAAGCAGTGACTTAAGAAAGTGTTTAAGAAAAGGGCTTTAGTTTTAGACTAGATTTGGAGTCCCCTGGCTCTGCCTCTTTCTAGCTGTGGGGCTGAGGGCAAATTAATCTGTAAACCTATACTGTCCCCAATATGATAGCCACCAGCCATATGTTGAGCACTTGAAATCTGCTTAGCCCAAAATGAGATGTGCTGTAAGTGTAAAATAAACACCTAATTTTGAAGACTTAGTGCATGCACACACACACCCACACACACACACAAATAGTATATAAAATATTCGTTAATATTTTTATATCAAGTGCATTTTGAAATGATAATATTTTGGCTTATTAGTTAAATGAATATATGATTAAAATCAATTTCACCTGTTTGTTTTTAATAGTTTTAATGTGGCTGATAGAAATTTTAAAATTACTTATATGGCTCACATTATATTTTTATTCGACAGCACTTCCCTAAAAACTTTAGTTTCTTCATCTGTAAAATGGGGGTAATAACCTATCCACCTCAGAATGTTGTGGTGATAATAAAATACGATAATGTACCTAACACGGTTACCACAGTGCCTACCATTGAGTTGTCAGTATACAAGAGTTGAAAATAAAGATGTTAAGTAAAATTAAAAGATAACCTAAAACCTAATGGGATAGGGATTGCTTAAAGAGAAGGCCTTAGTTAAGACTTAATTTCTCTTTATCCCAAGTGAAATCATTCTACTTATTTCTTTAAAAACGAGGATAAACATACATGCATGGTAGTGAGGGTAGGGGCAATATTGTGAGATACAAAATTATTCATGTAGATGAAGGTGCTTTCTCAATTCCAAGCATTTGTGCTCTCATCATTTGTATAGGCGCTTCCACATTTGATTGGTAGACATTTCTAGTGTTGAGGCATTCAAGTCACAAATAAAGATAAGACTGCAACTGCTGCCGGTACAAAAAGAAGAAATGAATTTCTGCAGAAGCTAAAGACGTACACGCAGTGGAGAAAGCCTGTTATAGAGCTCTATGCTTTCAGTATTATAACTGCAGAAATACTGTACCTAGCTGATGACAAAAGCGTAGCTCAACTGGAAACACTAGAGGGTGCTATTAGTGAAAGCTTAGGAGGAAGAATAAAATCTTCCAAAGCCCTCCCCTCCTTGCCTCTATAGATCATAAGAATTTGAAAAGGGCATACCTGTGAAACGAAACTAACACTACTCCATTCCCTCCCGGACCTAGACATGACTTGCAAGTTTATTTTCTAGTTCTGGGACTGGTCTTATGATATTACCAAAATAATAAAATATTAGAAGCTTGCTATGGTGCTTGGCAAATAATTGGGAAAAGTTTGAAATGATTCTCTGCTTTGAGGAAAACTTTATAGCAGCCCAAGGAAAGGGGATAAGATTTTTTAAAAAAAGGATTTTTCATGGAGGAAAAATTTCTATAGGAATTCCTCATTACCCCAACAACCTCTGTAATTAAGTGGGGATGGGGCTGTTCGCAGTGGTTAAGACCTGGGCTGCTAACCAAAAAGTCGGCAGTTCGAATCCACCAGCCACTCCTTGGAAGCCCTGAGGGGAATTCTACTCTGTCCTATAGGGTCGCTATGAGTTGGAATCGACTTGAAGGCAAGGGGTTTGGTTTTGTGGGGGGGTTGTTGTTTGGTAATCATGCTATGTAAGATTCTTTTCCTTTCTAGGCTTGAACAGCTACACTCTTGCAGTGGACAGAAGCTGCAACTGACTTTCTTTCATAGGAGTCTAATATTTACTGCCTTATGTGTATAGCTGAACTTCTCTGAAGCACTGAACTCTGATTAATGCAATTAAACAAGTAAAGGTATGTGGTGTTTTCCTCAAGGTTGCTGTTTCCTACTAAACAAAGTACCTCTCCTACTGCACGTCATTTTCTTTCTTTGTATTTTTTTAACAAATGAATAGCTGCAAACTGTACTGGATGAGGCGTTTTATCTGTGTGTATTTTCCTGTATTGTGATGGAAACACGAGCAGGGGAAATCATTGTGTCTTTCAAAACAGAAGAATTAAAATGCTATTTATGGTCTCTGTCCTTCTTGTTTCCTTAGGACAGGCTTTAGCTTGAGTTGTCCAGATGTAGAGTAGTGGGGTGATAGATGCAAAGAGATTTTGTTTGCTGAGGAAAGCAGAATTATTTTTTGTTGTTTCTTTTAACATAAAGTATGAGTCTTTCCATCTTACTAAAACTGCCACATGGCCATCTCTCCAGGAAGTAGGAAATAGGTATTAGTCACTGCTCTAAATTTAGGAAGTACATACACATATGAAAACAAAGAAATCTATTGTGATATATCTATATGAGTCCTGGACTAATCCCACACCACTCAGATACTCTTTTACTTTTTAAATCTCTTTATTTGTATTATACCAACAAACAAACAAACAAACAAACTCATTGCCATGGAGTTGAATTCTGACTCATAGCAACCCTATAGGACAGAGTAGAACTACCCCATACCAGTTGTTCCAAGAAGCAACCGGTGGATTCAAACTGCCAATCTTTTTGTTAGCAGCCAAACTCAACCACTGCACCACCATGGTTTGTGAACTAAGCTTTTTTTTTAAATATATAATAACCAATATACTGTGTATTTCATTGAAACATATGGGAAATTTTATTTTTTAACAAGCATGGCTGTGGTTTAGTCAAGAAAGTTTTTAATGGATGGCTATTTGGGGCCATTTTTATTCTACAGACTGATATACTGCAGACATCCGGTTCTATATGGTTAGACATGCATTTAGATAATCATTTCTGCTTTACTTTTAAGATTGCACATTTTGTGTTTCATTATTACTGAAACTTAGCTGAATGTCAGTTTCTGTCTTTAAACTGATAAAATATAAAGACTCAAGATTCTCCTCAATTGCCAAAGTGCAGCTGGTCTCAGCTTTTCCTTTTAAGTTTCTTTTTGCATAAAGTGAAGAGAGGTGATTCATTTTATTTTCAGGAAAAACGAAATGATGTCATAAATTTTTTATTAAGTGTACATTCTTTAGTAGCCTCTAAATAAAGTGAAACCACAGATTCAGTTTGACACACTGTTGATCCTATTGTGATTACCTTTTTTGATAGGCTAGATAGTGAAAGAAAAGGGAGTAGGAGCATAGAAGGAAGGCTCTCCTTTTAAGAAAAAAAAAAAGTGCAACACAAAATTGACAATGAAAATAAAATATTATACCTAGATTTCTTCTACTGTGAATGTTATTGATAACATCCATCTTCTCTAGTCCTGTTGCTGCGGTTCTAAGCACTGAAGGAACTTCTACTTCAAACTCAACCTAATCCTGTCATGCCAAGAAGCCCTTCAGAAATCTCCACTTTGTCAGCTGATGGTTTTTTTAGTTTGACGTCTTTTCAGACCCAGTTTTCAGTGTGCTTGTGGTGAACCCGACATATCCAAGTTTTACTCCAAGTCCAAACCTAGTGGTCTAGTTTGTATAATGAGCCATCTACCTTATTTATCTGAGTGATACTCTCGTACCCACTGCTAGGACCACTGCTCAGGCTTTGATACCCAGTCCCATTCCCTGGCACCCTAGACACGAAAATATTATCTGCTTGGCTTAGGAGCATGGTCCCAAAAGGACAACCTTCCAAAACAGTCTTACAGTATCAAAATAACTTGTGACTGTAGCCTCACAGTTTGTTTCACGTTCTTGGACCATTTATTCTATGGAAGATGCTGAGGTGGGTAGGCTATGTTGGTCAGCGTTTTGCAATTCATAACAATAAGTAATGTTATGTTATTCAAACATGTTTATTATTCTCGAACAGCACAAATGAATTACTTAACACCCACATCTCCACTCTCATCTATTATAAATTATTCTTAAAAAAGTAACCACACAGAGCTGGAGAAGGATGTAGAGCATAATTCTAACTCACACACACAAAAAAAAGACCAGATTTACTGGCCTAAAGGAGACTGGAGAAACCTCAAGAGTATGGCCCCCAGACACCCTTTCAGCTCAGAGGTGAAGTTACCTTCGAGGTTCACTGTTCAGCCTGGGAGTGGACAGCCCAGTAAAACTAAATGAGACTAACGAGGTACAGGAATCCAGTGACAAGGGCCAGAAGGCAGAGGGGGAGTAGGAAGCTGATGATAGGGAACACAAGTTGAATAAGGATACTGTTGATGTGTTGTAAGATTATTAACCATTGTTATAGGGCAACATTTGTAGTGACTGTTAAATGGGAGGCTATTTTGTCCTGTAAGCCTTCATCTTGGGTGAGAATGGCAGCACAATTGGAAGAGCATAGTCAATGTGGCTTAAATGTGTACGTAAAAAGTTTTGAAATGGTGTATCTTTGGCTATGTGTATTTTCACCAAAAAAAAAAAAAAAAAAAGCTGAGAATTCAGAGGGTTAAAATGTTGTGGGGTTGTTAACCAAAGTCATAAAACAGCATGTGTACTACTGTTACATGAGAAACTGTTTGTTCTGTAAGCCTTCACCTGAAGTACAATAAAATATTAAAAAAAAAAAAAAGTAACCACAGGGATGTAACAATCATAGAAAAATTACAAATAAAAAATTAGAGAATGTGAAATTAACTTTGTGATAAAATTGTCAAGTGATAGATTTAAGAATGTCTTATGAATTATTAAAATTGCCCCTTTTTTACAGGGATCATTTGGAGAACAGCATGAGTGGATTTTTGAAAAGGCTATATTTTAAGAGCACATTTACAAGACAAGATGTGTGGCAATTTTGAAGTGGGTCTCAATTAGTGACACAGACAATGAAATGTGAATCTTCAAAGTTAGTCAAGGATCTCAAGAATTATATACTTATGATGAAAATATTGAAAGTATTAAACTGTTTTTGCCAACTATTGTTATAAACTAACATTTCATGGGGAAATGAATGCTTCTAAAGTTTGTACTAAATTAACTTTTGTTTTTAACTTGGTGCCCGTCTAGTTTCTTTTTCAAAGATCTTTCTGGGTTAACAACTCATAAAAATAATATAAATTAAAATGTTCCCTGAAATGTATAGCGTCTGCTTGTTATGCTTCACGGAACAACATGGACTTGAGATGCGTTCTAGACAGGTAAAATTGTCAGATAAACAATGTCTTCATCGTTACATTAGATTTGATCTACCAAGAAGCTATAAATTATAGTTCAATGAATTTTTAACAAAATTTACTTGACTTAGAGTTCTATTCACCTAATAAGTGAAAATGGATCCACAGACCAGAAGGTAGACTTTTGCCACAAAAGCATGTTTGGGAGCTGGTAACATGGGTGGAGTCTAAAAAGGGGAGGAAGCAGGTAGTAAGACCTGAAGAATAGGCAAACTCAGGATCCTGAGGGAGGGGAGGCGATAGAGATCTTTTTCTTTTTTAACTTTTTTTTCTCCTTCAACTTCACTACTGTCACTTTTTAAACTTATTTTCTGATACTTCTCTTTCAACTTTTCTGTAAGCACTCCAGCAAAGTAAAATGCCCACATGGAGGCTGGCGCAGGGAGAATTCAGAGTGATAGCAAGAAAGGACCTGAAATCACCTTTCTCTTCACAATGGTTTCCATACTGCAGACTCTGGATAGAAGGGAAGGGAGTTCTTAGTTAGCAAATGGTGGACACATACAAATCAGTGTATGAACCCTGCCCCGAAGCCTCTAAGCTCTATATTTTGAGCTTCCCCAACCTGAGCTCAGCAATGGGGTCTGCAATAGAAAAAGGAAATCATACAGGAGAAGGCAGTAATAGTGAATGTGATGTGGGTAAGTTCCTTTAAGGGGCAGCAGAGAAAAATATTGGCATTGGGGGAGGTAGGAATGTGTAGGGATGGGAAACAGGTTTGCATAGAGAAGGACCTCTGGTGTCTTTAATATGTGTTTTGACTCTCCAGGAGAAAACTATCAAGAGTGTATTCAACCATTGAACCTTTTTGAAATAGATTGAAAAATGCTTCTAGGCACTTTAAAATTACCTCTCTTTGCTCTTCAAACCTGTTTGCCCCATCATAATGAGGTTGATCTTTCCTTATATAGCTATGCCATGATACAACATACATGTTAGCCTTGATGTGCTGCTGCCCAAGACCAGACCAAATTCAATTTCAAAACTGAGAACATGAAGACAGTTTATGGATGTGGAAATAAAGGGGATAAGTTGAAGAAATTTATACATTGCAACACAAGGGATTCAATTGTAGCTATTTTTGACATACTACATTTTTGTCTAGAACTTGTTATGTATGTAACAAAATATTAATTGATTTTGGCATCTGTCTCACTCTCTATCACGTGTGCACGTGTCTGTGAGTGCTCGCTCTCTCTAATCTATGTTCTTACAGCATGACATGAAGGGAACAGAAACAGCCATGATGTATTCTACCTTGGTGTCTAGAAAACCTGGATTCAATTTACAATCCTGTGGTATTCTAGCTGTAGAACACTTGGCAAGTTACTTAAACTGTCTAAATTACGATTTTAATAACTACGGATTGAGAAATAAAATTACCTAAAATTGTTACAAGGAATAAATGAGATAATGAACATAAAAGCAACTAACAGAGTATCTGACACAAATAGTTTAATGCTCTAATAGATTTAGACTTCACTAGACACCTAAAGCAGTCATTGAGATAAAAGAAAAAGGGAGGTGAAGAGAGATATTTCATTCAAATACTCATTTGTTAGTTCATTTATTCATTCATCTTCCTGATGAATGAATAAATGAATATTTATTGAGCAGCTACTATGTTCAAGGCACCTTTTTTGTGCATATTAGTTGCTTAAATAGCCTTTCCATTTGATGTATGTTTTAAAAATCTAGTTGATGAGTTATATAACCAAAAAAAAAATAAACAAACAAACCTGTTGCCATGGAGTCGATTCCGACTCATAGCAACCCTATAGGGCAGAGTAGAACTGCCCCATAGGGTTTTCAAGGAGCGGCTGGTGGATTCACACTGCCGACCTTTTGGTTAGCAGCCAAGCTCTTAAACACAGCACCACCAGGGCTCCAATGAGTTATGTAATACTGAGTAAATCCAAAAAACCAAACTCACTGCTGTGGAGTCGATTCTGACTCATAGCCACCCTTTGTACAACAGAAAGAAACACTGCCCGGTCCTGCACCATCCTCATAATCGTTGTTATGCATGAACCCTTTGTTGCAGCCATCATGTCAATCCATCTTATTAAGGATCTTCAGCTTTTTCACTGACCCTCTACTTTATCAAGTATGTCTTTCTCCAGGGAGTGGTCCCTCCTGATAACATGTCCAAAGTATGTGAGAGGAAGTTTCACCATCCTTGCTTCTAAGGAGCATTCTGGCAGTACTTCTTCCAGGACAGATTTATTTGTTCTGGCAGTCCATGGTATAGTCAATAGAGTACTATAACACTTCCATGGACCATGGGGTATATATGCCTGTGTTATGTTTTTCTGACCCTGGAGGTTTATTGGCAGGCATTTGAGCCACTTCAGTATGTTCTGACATAGTGGTAGATACTGCTCCAACTGCCTAAAAAACAAGGAAGACGGTCTGTACCACATTTGAGTGTTGAGAGCCATTCGTATGAGGGGTTGCTTCCCGGAGAATTGATTGTGCGAAACTTATGTGTCTTTTGGCCTCTGTACAGTGAGATAAGGCTTGCAAGGATGTTTCTTATTTCCTTTGTGCTATTGGGAAGGTACGGTTACCGGTATTTTGTAATATTCAAAGGAAATGAGTTATTTTGGGGGTGAAAATAGTTTGTGATGCACTTCCTGGGCCATGGAACCCCATATGTCTCATGAGTGTGATGTGCTTCATGGAACATGGTACTGATATGGCCCACTCTAAGTCAAACTGATCACAATTATGTGCAGCAAGTGCAATGTTTATTTAATATTTTGTGTATTTTTGGAAAGTTGAGTAAGATATATTATGGCTCAAGTGTAACTAAGAAGGGTGATGAACCATTGGACCAACATGTCCCATGTGTGTCATGTGCTTCATGGAACATGGAACTGATATGTTCTGCTTGCAACTGGCACCCCATTTTTTCAAATAAAAAAAAACTACCAACAAACAATGATTCAGCATCAATTCCGTTAGTGAAAAAACATGGGATCACCAAAAATTTCAACAAAATAATAATTCACCCATGAAAGGGATAAAAAGTATTATAGAGGTGTGTCAAGCAGTTTGTTAATAAAAACATTATGCTATTCTCTTGGATTCTGTGATGTTTGTGGTATTTGACAGCTTTTGTAAATTTGTCATTTGTTGTAATTTCCTTTTTCTCTCTAAGTACTTACTACCTTTATGCTTAATTTTTTTATTAGTAATTTTGTATTCTTTTTGATCAAAAGAGGTTATGTGTATAAGCTTCAGATTCACCAAACCCAGGATTCACCCGTTTACCGGTGTTAAGAGACCTCCTTTTATTCGTACAGAAGAGAAAAATCTTTAAAAATAGTACTTAAGTTATAGGTTTGGGTTTTTGCTGAATGGATTAATTTAGGTCTACAGGTAACTTCAATTTTTAGTTCTGAAAATTATTTTAATATTTTCTGCCGTCCTCTGGAATGTGATTCTTAGCCACATGAGCAACTAGGGGGAAAATAAAATCAAAACTGCCATACACTTTGGAAGAGATTTTAGACTTTTAATTAAAAAGCAGAGAACATGCAATCTGTGACCGTATGGAACTCTGTAAACCAGAACTGGCCTTTATCATTTTGGAAATTATAGAATTCAAGTTTTGAACTTTTGATCATAGACATTTGTCTTCTCAGATAATAAGCTATCATGTTTAAAGAATATATGAAATTCCTGAGAAATAAAATGAAATGGAATTTTGTATTGAACATAAAGTGGAAAACTATCAAATCAATCTTTCTTTTGCGTTCTATGATGACAAACCTCTCTTGGATTAGATTTTTTCCACTTTGAACTGTTAAGTATATTATACTTCACACGAGATTTAGTCAAACTACCAAACTTTTCTCCAGACCAGTTGGCATTTCTGTTGTTTTAAATGACAAGGGATGGGAAGCAATTGCCATGATGTTCTCTACCCCATTTGAAGTTCTGCACTCTTATTTACAATCTGCTCTGAGCAGAAAAATAGAATCAGAGTTTAGACTAAATTAAAATTATCAAAATACAAAGTGATTAAATTTTAACAGGTAGTAATAGCACATGAATCTCTTAATTTTATATTTGTTGTAATACTGCATATAATATTTTTCAACTTAAAAAATGTTGATGTTTATGTGAGAGAATGAACAACTTGAGCATTCATTGGTTAAAATGGAGCATTCATTAGTTAAAAGGTGATTAAATCTTAAGTTTCTCCCCTTGGGAAAGAAAGTTCCTTTAAGCAAAGCATGTGTTTAGAAGTATGGCTAAAGAACTATTAGTTAATGATGAACAAGTGTGCTGGCATGTGATATTGCTTACTCTTTTTTTTTTTTTTTACAGCAGCAGTGATAGATTTCCTTTATGATCAAAAAACAGACATTCGTTAGCGGGTTGGCTAATGGCAAAGGGCCTAGTGTGGGTGGAAACAATATTTTTTCTGTACAAAATTAACTGGCCTATATGTGACTCAAGTCCATGGCCTTGGACTCATTAGCACAATGCTCTAACTAATTAAACTAATGAATCTCAAAATAATGACAAATCCTAAGTTTGAAAGAATAAGGTTCTTTAACTTGGCTTGTTAAAACAGACACAGACTATTAAGTAAGGATGCCAAAAATGTGCTAACATTTCCTGAAATCACAATGACAATAGAGAAAAAGAATTGTCTTTCTTTTCCTCCTGGTACTTGTTCATATAGGCAGAACATGGCATAATTAGCATTCAGTAGTCTACTGGCCAAGTATAGATAGTACTGAAAAATGTAAAAGGTTATAGTTGTTAGGTGCCCTCGAGTCAGTTCCAACTCATAGCAGCCCTATGTACAGCAGAACGAAACAATGCCCAGTCCCACGTCATCCTCACAATCATTGTTATGCTTGCACCCTTTGTTGCAGCCACTGTGTCAATCCGTCTCATTGAGGGTCTTCCTCTTTTTCGCTGACCCTCTACTTTACCAAGCATGATGTCCATCTCCAGGGACTGATCCCTCCGATAACATGTCCAAAATATGTGAGACAAAGTCTCTCCATCCTTGCTTTTAATGAGCATTCTGGCTATACTTCTTCCAAAACAGATTTGTTCGTTCTTCCGGCAGTCCATGGTATATTCAGTATTCTTTGCCAACATCAAGAATTCAAATGCATCAATTCTTCTTTGGTCTTCCTTATTCATTGTCCAGCTTTCACATGCATATTAGGCGATTGAAAATATCATGGCTTGAGTCAGGTGCACTTTAGTCTTCAAAATGTTATAAGGGGAACTCAAAAAAGACAAGATAGAGATCAAAAATACTGGATATTGTTAAAATACTATCTATGCATGTTCACAAAAAATTGGAAACTTAAGAAATCTAAGAAATTTTATCTTCTGAAATGTGCTGAATCAGAGGCCACATCAATGTAGTACCACCAAATATAGCATTGTAGGATCACCAAATCTAAATTGGGCAGTTAATTTGCTTGGGTCATTGATCGTTTTGGTGATCTTAATACCCAGTAGTGCAAGAGGACTAAAGCACATCCATCAGTTTGCTTATTAAAATGCCTCAAGGTTTCATTCAGACAACCATATAACCCTTGCCAAATATTCATTAGCTAAGTGAGGCATTTAGTTAGGATGGCGTTTTCAAAAGCATGTTCCTAGGATTTGTAAATAGTGTTAGCATTAAAGGCTCTGAGATGTATTGCAGCAAAGAAGTAGTTCAACATTTTCTCACCTAGAATTTCCCAAAATTAATTGCCTGTGGAGTCTGTCTTTTTTCTTTTCTTTTTATCAGTAACAACTATTGAACCACTTTGAGAAAATGATGACTTATAAGGTACTTATATTCCTACTGAAAAACATAAAATAATAGATAAAAACTACTTGTAGAAATATCACAAGAGAGAAATTGAGGCCCAATTATACTAAGAATTACTTCTTTAGGTCTCTAAATTTATATTTTAATGTCCAAATTTATACAACACAGTATTTAAAATGGTTAAAATAACACTAATAGATTTAAATAGCTATTCTTTAAGTTCCAGGCCTTTGCACTAGAGTGTCTCTAAACCCGTTGCCTTCAAGTCAATTCTGAGTCATAGCCACCCTGTAAGACAGAGTAGTAGAACTGCCCCTTAGGGTTTCTAAGGATCTGCTGGTGGATTCAAATTGCCAACCATTTGGTCAGCAGCCAAGCTCTTAACCACTGCGCCACTAGGGCTGCGGAGTATCTCTAAAAAAAAAAAACCAAACCCATTGCCATCTAGTCGATTCTGACTCATAGCGGCCCTATTTTGTATCAAAACATTCATGAGCACAACAAAAGCAATATCAGTTACTTGGTCAAAGTCCAATTTCTGCTGAATTACATTCTGCCTAATTAAAATTCCCCTTGTAACATCAATTGTATGTAGTTTGTTTCACTTCCTGCCTTAAACTACTGTGTTATGTCGCCTTATGTTAAGTAGTTGCCAAGTTGCACCCCTGAGATGACTGACTGATATATTGGTTTCGTAAGTGGTTTCAGAGCACAGTCACAGTGTAAATGAAACTCATTTTACATGGCCATAATTTCTTTGTTAATTTTTTTTTGTATTTGTTTTTTTAAGAGATTGACTTTTTTTTTTTACTGATATGAAAGAGAACTAGCATATTTTCCAATGTATGTAATTCAGCAGATCAACTCAGTGATCTCTCATAGGACCATTTCACTTGGAGGATTATTGATTTGTTAGGTGGCTAGGTTTGCCATATCAATTTTGGCCATGGACAGTCAACCATAAGCACTAAAGCGACATATTTAAATCCCTGTTCCTTCTGGTTAAGATAAAAAATAGTTTTCAATATAAGAGATATTGAAAATAAAACACTTACTTTTAGTATTTTTATTAAAGTCTCCACAGAATATAATATACTTAATAGATCAATCACATTTACAATTTCATTCTGTTAATCAAAGTCATTTTTGAAAAATAATGAAGGAATTTATAGTACCAACTTTGTCGTTTTTATTTACATTCTTGTTTAAACCCATCAGACATATTCTTTTCTAAAATTAACCTGACTCCAATATACATATATGATTTCGGTTGGTTTTAAAATTATACTTCTAGTTGGGTAGTATAACACTGCCTTGTAGCTGTAAATGGTTGTTCCTGTGGTACAGTTGGTCGTACGTTTAATAGAAAAGCAGGTCATCTATCAAATGGAATTCTGAATTCATGAAGTATATGGGCTGGGTGCACAGAAAGTGTTCATTCGTTAATTACATACCTTGTTTGAATAGTGATACCATCTAATTTTACTTCATTTATGGCCAAGTATTTTCAATATCTTTTTCAGAAGATCACCATAACACCATATAATTCCATGGTGACAAACTTTCTTTTATCATTTGGGAAGAAATAAAATATTGTGTTCTGAAATGAATCAGCCTAGTGGGGCCTGGATCTTTCTATGCATCTCCCAATACCAGTAGTGTATTCATGTTTCTTGGTGAGTGTTTATTGTGGAATTACTCAGTAGTGCTATACAAATTTCACAATCATTTTTGGAGCTGTTAATGACTACTCCTTATGATAAGAGCACTAGAAATAGTTGTTTCATAATGATTTTTAAATGAAAAATAATTTATTTGTTTTAATCTCTAGCCAGTGAAGTAGAAGTAGTAAATACATTTTATGATAGTAAACCTCATTTCATAATTGGGAAGGCAGTGTACTCCTTTAAAGTATGAAAATCAAAGGACAAAGAACTCAGATGAAAAAAAACCTACTGTCTGAGATAATACAAATTTTCTACATAGAAATCATGAACAGTTCTTTTCAGTAGTAATAATTTTAAACATATTTAAAACTGGTTCATCTGGTCTAGATATTTTCATATTGTATTCCTCAGAGTCCTGAGACCTTATGGAAGTGCCTCAGAATCTAAGGTATGGGGTGCAATGAGAAAAAAGCTAGAGAGACAAGGCCTGTATCATTCATAGTCAGGATTGCTCTGTTTTCGTCTGTTTCATATGTTAGGGTCCCACTTAACACTTTGTTTGAAGCCAGAGTTCTGCTGCTAAAAAAGATAAAAATACCTTTAAAAGGTCACTGATCTAGACCATCATCCTCATTTTATACTTGAGAAAACTGAGGGCCAATGGATTTAAATAACTTATTCATGAGTATATCCGTTTACTTAGTGGCAGAATAAATTGTTCAGCAAAGAAATTTGCCATGTTATATTTATTATTCCTTACACTTATATATGGTTCTGAACTTTTTAAAGTAATTTCATGTCGGTTATCTGATTTGATCCTCAGAAAATAACACTCGTAGGTGGTTATTTAAGTGGTTAAAGCAAGCTTTAGCCTAATTTTAGAGATAAGATGAGATTGAAATAAATAAAGCCACCAATGTGACACAACTTTGTTGGAAGAATCAGGATGACAATTAAGTTCTCCTGACTCCCAGAGGCTTGCCTTGGACCATAGCTTGTTCCAGTAATAGCTTTCTTAGGAATTGGCAGTTTATACAGATGTGGCACACGCACTTGTCAAAATGCTTATCAAAAGCACATGCTGCTGTCACCATAAAATTTAAAATCTCATTTAGGAAATATCTAGGCCCACATTCTCATTTTGCTGATGAAGAAACTGAGACTTAGGCTAAATAAAAAGTCTTAGAGGCAGGGTGTGAATTAAAATTCATATATCCTAGGTTGAAGTCAGTGTTTTTCCTACCAAACTGCATTTCATCTTGTAGACGTATGCTAACTAGTGGAAACACACATTGTTGCCAGAGTTCCTGACCCGTGCTTTTAATCATCTAGCTCCTCTATTTTAGAATGCCAAAAGACCTCACTGCAGTGGACTTAATTCTCTGAGGTGAGTGTGATAAGCTCTTTTATGAATTGTAATGTCCCTAAGGAATAAAGAAATGTTCATTGTGAGAGGAGGGATTACAGTCATCTACCATTTGCATCAGTCATCTATCCGTCAGTTTATCATACTGTGGTGGCTTATGTGTTGCTATGATGCTGAAAGCTGTGCCACCGGTATTTCAAATACCAGCAGGGTCACCAAGGTGTACAGGTTTCAGTGAAGCTTCCAGACTAAGACGGACTAGGAAGAAAGTCCTGGCAATCTACCTCCAAATATTAGGCAATGAAATCCCTATGGGTCACAATAGGATATTGTCCGATATAGTGCTGAAAGATGAGTCCCCTAGGTTGGAAGGCACTCAGAATACACAGTGGCCACAACAATGGGCTCCAGCATACCAATGAGTGTGAAGATTGTGCAGGACCAAACAATTTTTGTTCTGTTGTACATAGGGTTGCCATGATTTAGAGCTGACTCCAAGGCAACGAATAGTGACAACAACTATTTGCATAGAAATAGTAGTCTTCTTGGTCAATTACTGTGAGAGCTTGCAAGTGAAGTATATCCCACTTTTCTGCCCAGTCAAGAGATTTAATCTTCATGTTTTCTGAATGAGGTCTCAGTCCACTGGAAGTTTAATTCCCTTGAAAGGTAAATAAAGTTCTTTTTAGTTCCCAGACAATTCAGACACAAGGAGTATGCTTACTTAAATAATTACTTTTTCTAAATCTCTACTAGACCTATGAAAAGCATTTTCATAGTTACTTTTGTACATGCATTTATTTCTACTGTTAGTGTCACCTCAGATACTTTCTCAACTGTGGAGCTTCTTTCACAGAAACACACACAAAATGAAATGTGATTTAGTATATCTTAGATACTGACCTCAGAAGCACAATTATATTCTTAATTGACCACTGTCTATACTGGAATTCAGCAGTCACTTTTTTAGTAGTAAAAATGAACAAGAAAAATCTGTACTCCTATGGGATTGTGGCTTTTCATTTAGTTGAAATTAAAATGAGAGATTATTGAAGAAGAGATATTTGAATGGCACACTTCTGTGGGGGAAAACATGCCTCCACTGATAAAAATGAATTAGGCATAGAGATGTATTCCAGAGCAACAGTTATGTACACATTATTATCAAATGATAATTAACAAATAAATAATTATTCTCAAATGATCGTTAAAAATGTAAAATACACTGGGAAACAAATATTAGAGTTTGGAGGAAGGTGAGGAGGAAATACATTATGAAGATACGATCTCTTCAATAAATAAGTTTGAGCAAAGCCTGAAAGGTTCTGATGTCAGAAAGAAGACAAGGGTTAAGGGCAAGTCCCCTTGACCCCAAGGTTGAGGAATTAATATGTAGGATAAGTTGATTTAAATCCAAGTTGTGTACCCTGGAGGTTTTTTTCTCTTAGAGGAAGAGGGGCTGTAGCAGACAGGACTCTAAATATGCCCCCAGTCCCCAAAATTCACATCCCTGGCTATTTAATCAAGCACTAATCTAGGTACCATTGTGAAGGGAATTTGTAGATGTAATTATGTCACAAGTCAGTTGACAGAGATTATCTGGACGGCCCGACCTAATCATGTGCCCCTTTAAAACAGAGAGTTTTCTTCTGCTAGTCAAAGAAGGTGAAGCGAAAGATCCAAAGCGCCAGAGACATTCGATAAGCCCCTGTTGGCTCTGAAGTTAGAAGAGGCCATGTACAAAGGAATGCGGGTGGTTTTTAGAAGCTGAGAGCAATCCTCAGCTGACAGCCAGCAAGGGAACAGGGAACTCATTCCTACAACTACAAGAAACTGAATTCTGCAAACAACCTGAATGAGCTTGGAAGCAGATTCTTCCCCGAATCCTCTAGGAAGGAACGCAGCCCTGCCAACACCTCGATTTCAGCCTTGTAAGACCCTGAGCAGAAAACCCAGTCAAGTCCACCCAGACTTCTGAACTACAGAACTACGAGAAAATAAATGGATGTTGTTTCAAGCCTCTAAAGCTTGTGGTAATTTGTTATGATAGCAATAGAAAACTTACACAGGTTTCTTTCTTTTATTTTTTTTTAGCATGTAAATGTGCCCTCTGTGCTAGTGGCAGCTCCCTCTAAAGCTTTATGCCTAAACTCTTCAGGAGAGCAGGGGAAAGTCTTTGGGGAGACCAATCGTAGGTTTTCCTTTTTGATTCTCATTCCAAGTTCAGTTGCTTTCAGTGAAATTGTAATAACTGTTGGTGTAAATACTGACCTGAAAAACTCAATCAAAGGTAGAGAACTGTTTGTTCTCATGCTTGTTTTCCCTGCCAATTTCACTTCCCTTTCCACCTTTAATCTATTCCACAGAACATCAGTAGTGACTTCGTGGCAAATCTTTGAATAATGCTAAACCTTCCATAAACATATTTTTATGTATTATTTTTAATTGTGTCATTAAGTATTTTTTAGAACTGGCATTCAGCTTATTGGAAAGAGGTGATAATTCATTAGCGCTTTGGTTGAGCAGGGCAGCGTGCTTAGAATGACCAGGGGGAGTAAGGTTTGACACCTAACTTTGTAAACTAAAATTGCTAGCCTTGTAACTAAATAGCCTCTGAAATAAGTGAGGGCACTACTCTTATGAAATCTGTGACATCGCACAGATGCTTCTAAAAAAACCAGAAACATCATGCTATAGGCTAAGAGGACACTGCTGAAAATGTTTTTAATTGTAATAGAAACGCAACTTCATCACTCTACTATGGACATAAACAACTAAAAAATAAGGTATACTTTGTATTTTACCCTTTCTTAGATGCACTCATATGCTTTCCAGTTTTCACAATCAAAGCGACACAGTAGTTCAACGTGTAAGTAGAAATTTGGAGAAGAATTCCAGTTAACTCTATTAATTGGAAAGTTAACTAAAAGTTCTAGTTAACCCTTAGCATCAGTGTATTAAAAAAGAAAAACCAAACCAAATAAAAAAGCAGCAGTGTTACATTAAACTTTATAAAGAGAATCTGTTTGCTTTTTTGGTGTAGTTTAGAATACAGTATTCGTATTTTGTCAGATTGAGAGATTTCGTTTTCCTGGGAATATGACACTATGATATGAACTCCTGAAATATGAACTGCCGTGGCTAGAAACATGTTTAATTTATGAACATGTCTTAAAAGTTCCAGTTTTTTGGGAGGTGGGGCAAAGATGGTGAAGTAGTCAAGTGCTTTTTGTGGACCCTCATAAAACAAAGACCTGAAAAACAAATGGATCGATTATATATGACAATTTAGGAGCCCTGAACATCTAAGGCAAAGTTGAGGAACCAGACTGAGTGGCAGGGGGAGGCAAAGATGGTTCGGAAGCAGTGAGGAGTTGCCAGACCTGACTCAACAAGAGCCTGAGCCCGTCAGGCCTGATCAGCTCGGGGGTGAGTGGGGAGGCAGGCAAGCAACAGTGCTCAGGAGGCATATTCTGCACCAGGAGAGACCCAGAGGCAGAGAGTCTACTCAGCCACCCAGAACCAGTGAGAAGCAGCCCTCGACTGGCTAAAGATAAGTAATTGCTTCCGGCCTACTGCGCAGAAGAAAAAAAATCCCCCTTACGGAAAAACCTCTCTCCCATTTACCTCCCTGCTCCCTGCTCTGCACTGTGTCCTGGACCAGCTTCAGCAATTGCCGAGTTCCTTGGGCCAGAAGTAGGACCCATCACACGCCCTGAGCCATTCTCCTGTCCTTGGAGAGTGAACAAATTAACAAACAGGGAGAAAAAAAAAAAAACCTGCCAGCTCCCCTAAGCCAGCAACTGAGGGTAGGCACAGCTCTTTTGCCTAGGCACAGGCATAAGGGACCTATGGACTTTGAGTGCCTTTCCCCCTGCATAGACTTGTGTGGGCCCATTTCAAAAGGGTAGTCCCTCATTACCACACTACAGCAGGGTGTATACATGAAGTCCAACTTCAAGTATTTCAGCTGTGAAGTGGTAGGGTCATGACATTTGACACTGCTCTGCTTATTAAGCAGGGTCTTCACCTACCCACATCAAGGGCCTGAGGACTGGTGGCTCCACCCATGCCACCTAGCCACCTGCGATTGTGGCCCAAGAATAAGAGGTGCCCCCAAGTCCTTACAGCCAACAACATTGGGTGCTCAATATTCCAGCTGCAAAACCCACCCACCTACCAGCTCTAGGGAACAGGGACACGTCTTCCTAGACACTAGGGGGCAGCCGTCAGCCCCCTGCCTTGCTCAGAGTGTGTCCCCCTGATGCAGCCAGAAGCCTGTGCCTACACCAATCACCCATGTCTGTCTAGGACTGTAAGTGAGAGCCTGCATCACACACTTGGTGGCTACCTACCTGGGCACCTGAGCTGAATCCATACAGAAGGAGCGGGTGGACTCCTGAGCTCGCATACCTAATAACAGATCTAACCACCTGGTAACAAGACATTAGAGCTTCAAAGATGCCAATAATCAAACTAGCTCACAGGAGCAGCTTATTTGGGTATATCAAAACAAAACAAGAAGCTAGGACACATTAAGCAAACACAAAATAAATATAATAACTTATTGATGGCTTGGAGACAATAGTCACTATCAAATTACATAAAGAGGCAGTCCATGATGGCTTCAACAAGCTCCCAAAATAAAGAATCTAGAAATTTTCCAGAGGAGGAAAATTTCTTGGAATTACTGGAGGCAGAATACAAAAGATTAATATGCAGAACTCTTCAAGAAATTAGGAAGGAAGTTAAGCAAACTGCAGAACACACAATAGAGGAAATTAAAAAGATTAGAGAAGAGCATAGTGACAAATTTAACAGGCTGCAAGAATCCATAGAGAGACAGCAATTAGAAATCCAGAAGGTTAACAATAAAATTTCAGAATTACACAACTCAATAGAAATTCATAGGAGCAGAATTGAGACAATGGAAGTCAGAATTAGTAAGATTGAAGATAAAGCACTTGACACCAACTTATTTCAGGAAAAATCAAATAAAAGGATTAAAAAAAATGAAGAAACCCTAAAAATTATGTGGGACTCTATCAAGAAGAATAACCTACGAGTGATTGGAGACCAGAACGGGGGGATAACAGAAAACACAGAGAGAATTGTTGAAGATTTGTTGGCAGAAAACTTCCCTGATATCGTGAAAGATGACAGGATATCTATCCAAGATGCTCATCGAAACCCACATAAGGTAGGTCCCAAAAGAAAGTAACCAAGACGTATTATAATCAAACTTGCCAAAATCAAAGATAAAGAGAGAATTTTAAGAGTGGCTAGGGATAAAAGAAAAGTCATCTACAAAGGAGAGTCAATAAGAATAAGTTCGGACTACTCAGCAGAAACAATGCAGGCAAGAAAGCAATGGGATAACACATATAAAGCCTTGAAGGAAAAAAATTGCCAGCTAAGAATTATATATCGAGCAAAACTGTCTCTCAAATATGATGGCAAAATTAGGGCATTTCCAGATAAACAGAAGTTTAGGGAATTTGCAAAAACCAAACCAAAATTACAAGAAATACTAAAGGGAGTCCTCCAGTTAGAAAATTAGTAACATCAGGTAACAACCCAAGACTAGAACACAGGACAGAGCAACCAGATATCAACCCAGATAGGGAAGTCACAAATGTAAATCAAAGCTAAAACACTGAAAATAGGGAAACAGATGTCAATACGTAAAAGATAGCAACAGTAAAACAAAAAAGAGGGACTTAAAAAATGAAGGCATAGATTTTTCATATGGAGAGGAAGTCAAGGTGATAAAAAGAAATAAAAGACTGGTATAAACTTAGAAAAATAGGGGTAAATATTAAGGTAACCACAAAGGAAACTAATGATCCTACAAGTCAAAATAAAAAACTAGGAAAATATAAAGACTCAGCAAATACAAAATCAACAATAATGAAAGAGATTAAGAGAAAATACATAAAAAACAATGACTCAGCAAAAACATGTGGGACAAAGAAACAGTGAACAACACAGAAAAAAAGACATCAAAATGACAGCACTAAACTCATACCTATCAATAATTACCCGAATGTAAATGGACTAAATGCACCAATAAAGAGACAAAGAGTGGCAGATTAGATAAAAAAAGGACGATCCGTCTATTTGCTCCCTACAAGAGATGCACCTTAGACTTAAAGACACAAACAGGCTAAAACTCAAAGGATGGAAAAAAATATATCAAGCAAACAACACTCAAAAAAGAGCAGGAGTGGCAATATTAATCTCTGACAAAATAGACTTTAAAGTAAAATCCACCACAAAGGATAAGGAAGGGCACTATATAATGATTAAAGGGACAATACACCAGGAGGACATAACGCTAATAAATATTTAAGCACCCAATGACAGGGCTCCCAAATAAATAAAACAAATTCTAACAGCGCTGGCAAGAGAGATAGACAGCTACACAATAGTAATAGGAGCCTTCAACACACCACTTTTAGTGAAGGACAGAACATCCAGAAAGAAGCTCAACAAAGACACGGAAGAGATAAATGCTACAATCAACCAACTTGACCTCATAGACATATACTGAACACTCCACCCAACAGCAGCCAAGTATACTTTCTTTTCCAATGCACATGGAACATTCTCCAGAATAGACCACATATTAGGCCATAAAGCAAGCCTTAACAGAATCCAAAGCATCAAAATATTACGAAGCATCTTTTCTGACCATAAAGCTATAAAAGCAGAAACCAACAACAGAAAAAGCAAGGAAGAAAAAAATCAAACACGTGGAAACTGAACAACACCTTGTTCAAAAACTACTGGGTTATAGAAGAAATTAAGGATGGAATAAAGAACTTTGTAGAATCAAATGAAAATGAAAATACATCCTACCAGAACCTTTGGGACACAGCAAAAGCAGCGCTCAGAGGTCAGTTTATAGCAATAAATGCACACATCGAAAAAGAAGAAAGGGCCATAATCAAAACATTAACCTTACAACTGGAACAAACAGAAAGAGAGCATCAAAAGTTCCAGTTTTTTGTTGTTTCGTAGTAATATAGAGCACAGGTCTAGGAATAGCCTGCTGACTTTTACGACTTAAAGCACATTAAAGAAAAAACAAAACTCTCTTACCTAATGATAACGTCTAATGAATGGATGAAAATGAAAACTTCGTATATGCTACAACCAGATAAAGATAAATTTTATTATAAACAAAGTGTTACCATGACAAAGGCAATAGTAGTCCTATGACATAGAGATCAGTAGTTCGCTATAACTAAATTACAGTGCATCTTAAAATAGTTGCCACAGTACATAAATTATTACACTCAACCTGGATGGACTCAGGTGGCATTTAAAATAACACACTCATATACTCAGGCATTTGAAGGGCTTGCCCTGAAATTTTTATCATCATGAATTCCTGTTGAGACATCACTTCATATTCCTGGGATTTGATGACTGCCTTGTTCTCTGAATCAGTCTCATTTATCTGCTTCATATGCTTCCATTTCATTTCATCTAAACTACTCTTTACAAATGGAAATGTAACAACGTTTAAGAGAAGATGCTTTATCTCTTTAATAAAAGTTATCTAAAGAAATGCAATTTTAAATTAGAGTTGGTTTGGTCTATAAAGATCGATTATTAATATGACAGTGAAAAAATGATGATTCCTCTTTGTCTCTATGAACAGAAGATGAAAAACTCTGATGTCTTATTCTTTTATGTTTAGCTATACCACTGTGGGGCAGTCACAACAGCTAAAATAGTAAACAGCTTTAAACAAGCTATTTGTAATTCTGAAACAAAACTGTACGTGTTTGAATTCAAAGAAAATCTACATATAATCATTTTTTCTGAGATCTTGAAAAATGTGTAGCTCTTTTTACCAGTGAATTTTTAGGGGTTTGGTTTTGTTTATTCTCCCTTTGGTATATTTTTTCCTTGTGCTTACCGTTCCTTCTTACTAAAATTATCCTTTAGTTACAATTGAATTGAAATACCAAAATAATTATTTGCCATTATTTTGATTTTATTTATTTATTTGGTGAAAATATACACAGCAAAGGATACATGATTTCAACAAATTCTACATGTACAATTCAGTGACATTTTTTACATTCTTCAAGTCATGTAACCATTCTCCTTATCCTTTTCCAAGTTATTCCACCACCATTTACATAAACTCACTGCCCCACAAGCTTCTCATCAAACCTTTCGAGATGTTGTTGTCAATTTGATCCCACATAGATAAATCTTTGAAAGGGCAATACTGATCCAGAAAATGACAGATAGTAACTGAAACCAATCTACATTTTCTACCTGCTGCAATTACTTACTTCTGCATTATTTAAGACAGGAGCTGAGATATTAATAAAAATATTAAATAATTCTTAGCATGTTTATCAGAGATTTGACCTAAAGAGAATTTGTAACATCCTGTGTTGCCATAATATTTATGTCAGAGAACTATTCCCAAGACTAGAGCTGACAGGATTTTTATGATGAATGCTTACTTCGAATGGGTTTTTCAATATGATGACAATCTCAACCCCAGGGATAAGCATATAACCCTACAGACAGGTGGAGAATAAAATTGGAACATCCAAAAGCAGGCAATAGTAAAGGAATTCTGATAGCAAATGCAGAAACCAGTCATAAGATGCTAGAAAGCAAGACTGTTCTGTAGAAAGAAAACTAGCAAGAGCAACGTAAGCTCTCAGCCCTTGAGTTACTGGAATACTCAAAACAATGGGGCAAAATATTGAACCATTTATCAAAATTACAATAGAAGGAAAAGCCTATATTTTGAGAATAAACAAAGACCCAGTTATTTGGGCATTAAGTCAGTATTGGATCCCTCTTTTCTAAAGATGGGATTGATCTTAGTATCTGGGGGATAGCTAAGTCAGCAGGTAGAGAGTAAGTAGCTGAATCTCAGGAGGAAAATTAACTCATAAAGGTTTAGGAATAAGGAAGGGGATAACATATAGGATCAATGTGTCTAGAGAAAGGTTTCTCAAACTCAGAACTATTGATATTTTGGGCTGGATAATTCTCTGTTGGGGGGCTGTCCTGTATATTGTAGAATGGTTAGCAGCATCCCTAGCCTTTACCAAATAAATGCTAGTAATACCCTTCATACTCCCAGTTGTGACATCCAGAAATATCTCCAGACATTATCAAATGTCCCCTGAAGGGCAAAATTGCCTCTGGTTGAGAACCACTTGTTTGGAGTATAGGAAGGGCTTAGTTTGCTTTAGAGACAATCCTAACACATGGCTGGAAAGTTCAAAAAGGAGAGCAAGAGCCAGTTTCTGACCACCAATAAAAGCGAATCGACTGAAAATGGACTTGAAAATGGTCTAGTCCCTGCTTTTGAATAAATATTAGGACAAATTTTAGTGACCATACTGATTAATTACACCTTACCAAAATACATCTCTCTGTTTGCTACATAAGATATTCTTTAAAAAGTCAAGGGTAGAGATACAGTTACCAAATTAAATTTGATCATTTGAGATGGTAAATTAACTTCGGTCTATAAACAAACAGGTAATAGTATAAAATAAACTAATATTTATTGTTTTGAACAAGTCATCAGGAAAGAATAATCTCTAGAAAAGGACATCATGTTTGGTAAAGGAGAGGATCAGTGAAGGAGAGGGAGGCCCTCAATGAGATGAGTTGACACAAGGGGCCGAAACAATGAACTCAAACATATCAACAATCATGAAGATGGCATAGGGCTGGGCATGAGTTGGAGCTGACTCGATGGCAACTAACAACAACAAAATATTTATTGTGCATATAGTGTAAGTCTAATTAACACCGGAGAAAACTACATATTATTCCATAGCTGTCCACAAACAGATTACAATTTTATCAAGACAGTTAAGATGTGATCCCATAAATTTTAAATAATAATAATATGATATTCACAATGTAAAACATGATTAATTGCAAAATTAACGGTAGCACATGCTACAAATTCAAAGGAGTTAGGACTATAGAAATAGAGACCAGATTATGGAGGCTTTTGGAGCCAGATGGTAGACAGTTAATAAAGAATGTGGAGTATAAGAATGATTTGATGAAGCTACTCTTCATGAGATTAATTTAGTAGTGATAAGCATAATGAATTGAGACTGGGATGGGACAAGTTGCAGAAAGAAAGCCTTGTTAGAGAGTTATTGTAATAATCCAGTAATAAGGAGAAAAGGATATGAGCTAACATAGTGGCAATGGGCGTTAAAAGATGACTGATGAAAGAGACAATTAGGAAGAAGGATTGACAAAACTTGGGAATCTGTTAAGTGTAGAAGTTTACTGAGACTTTTAGTTCTGATATCTAGTTAATGATAATACCACCAATAGAAATGGAAAACTTGGGGGTGAGGAACTAGACTGGGTGAAAAAGGTTGACATCTGTGTTAAATTAGTTGAGTGTGAGGGGAAAGCAGGACATTGTTTGGGATCATATCCAATAAACAACTGGCTTTGCTAGTTTGGAGCTTGGGAGAAGCTCCAGAAGGGCTGGAGATATAGATCTGGGAATCATCCATAAATTCTCTATGTGCCAGGTGTTGTTCAAAGTGCTTTATATGTATGAACTAATTAACATCTTTAAACAACCTTATGGAGTAAGTATCTTATTGTCCCTATTTTGCATAGAAGGAAGCTGAGGCACAGAGATGTTAAGTCACTTGTCCAAGGTTACATAGCAAGATGAGATCTGTGAACGGTAATACAAAAAGAAAGAAGAACAGAATAACGGGGGAATATTTATCTATATACCTATATGGAGCTGATGAAAGAAGGTGAACCTGAAGAGAAGTCGGTGAAGTACTGGCCCAAATGGTAAGAGACATACTAAGTGTAGCATTATGTAAGCTGAGAGAATGTCAAGAAAGATTTGGAAAGCAGTGTGAAATGCCTCAGCAAAGCCAAGGATTCGTTATTAAAAAAAGAATCTGTTGGATAATACAAGGTGGTCAACTTGTAAACTATTCTCTAGTTCAAACTTTTTGCACTTTTAGATTAGTCAGCTATTTAGTTTGAATTAATGATGTGTTAGTAGTAATTGATTATTGACTCAATAATTCTTTTATTTCTCAAAGTTAGTGAGAAATCCAGAGAGAGGCATAAAAAGTGAGATTTGTACAGATATAAGTTATAGATTTCCTAGCCAATATACTGAAATTTTGATACCATTTTGACGAGCACAAATAGTTGTAAAAGACAGACAAGAATGGCAAAGTTAGGATATTTTTAAATGCTAAAGTGACATAATATTTGGGATTCCAAATTTGACATGACATCAAGTGATCAATAATGATACTTGCATTTGCTAGCAATTTTTATCCTTCAGAGCTCTTTCTTATCTATTATCTAAAGTAAAAAGGAGCCAAAACCAGACCTCGAGATGTTTCCTTTATGGTAAAATAGCTGCATTACAAACTGAAGGCATCATTTACATCTAGAAGAACTGGATTTTTTTTTTTTAACCTTTCAATAATTAATTGAATAAAAGTATACTGTACTATCTCTGGCCTTGTGGTGGAGCAATAAAGAGAAGAAGCCAGGAAGCTGAAAATGGCTTCTGGGTGTGAATGGAAATGAGGGCTTCCAGAATTTATCATAGAATAAACCAGATTCTTTCAGTGCCTACATGATTCCTGGGCAATGCCTGTTTGCATTAAAATAGTAATTCACTAACTTGAATACAAAAGGCTTGGTGGAGTTATGCAGAATTCAGTGATAATTTATTTATTTTATGCGAATAGTTTATTCATTGTGAAAGAAGGCAGTGTACTTGAATCACCCCCTCCTCCCAGCCACCAAAAAAGGGATTCCCTTTTAAGGACTACTTCCATTGGGTAATATGTATGTGTCAACTGATTAATGATATGACCTTGAAGAAGTATTTTTAACCAGTGCTTCTCAAACTTCAGTGTGTATCCAAATTATCTGAAAATAGGGGATTTTGTTAAAATACAGTGGATCTTGGGTACGGCCTAGAATTATGCACTTCTGATACTTCTGCTACTGGCCCAGACCACACTTGAAATGGTCAGAACTTAAATTCCCTGGTCTGCAGTTTCTTCATCTATAAAATGAAAAGCAGAGGTTGTATGAATCTATGTACGGATCCTTCTAACTCTAACTTTTTTATTAATTGGCCTGATCTTGACTTAATAACTTTTATTTTTTTCTTCATTTGGTTTTGGGTAGGAAAGTATCTTCTAAACCTTATTGATATTTTGTTCCCTATTTAATTAAGTACTATGATGTCTTAAAAAGTATAACTTTTTTTTTTCTCTCTCTCTAGCGAGTCAGAGAGAAATCTGGAAGAAAATACTTTTTGTATAAAACATCTAGCTGTTTGCTCTAAGGAAACGGGCCAAAAAAGCAAGTTTGGAAAGTTGGCTTTCAAAGCTATTTTGAATCAATCTGAGCAATAATTTCCCACATGGTATGGACGGGATGAAAGCAGAATTTAGAAGGTGGGTGGTTTTCCAAACTTCATTATCACAAGAAAAGGTAAGTCAGATTTTTCACAGCAAATTCACAGGTCTGTACAGGATTATACTCATATTGAAAACTAGTTCCAGACACATCAAACCAAATACTGATGTTTGTTCAATACCTACCATTGTGAATTTTCTATGTGATTGCCTCTGTTCACTGATATGGATAATAGGAAATTGACTGTGCACACTCGACATGCACTCAATTTGCTTTATGCAAAGCTTTTTACCTGTCAGTTCTAATTTGCCATTTTTGGTTGTGTTGTCATCTCTTAATTGGAGCTAATTTCCAGTTCCTAAAAAAAAAAAAATCTTCCTTTTAATTCTTTAGAATACTGTGTTCTTATGTAGAAGGCAGTGTTTGTCTTAACTTAGTTAAAAAGCTCCCATTGCCATGGAGTCGATTCTGACTCATAGTGACCCTATAGAAGAGAGTAGAACTGCCCCATAAGGTTTCCAAAGCTGTAAATCTTTACAGAAGCAGACAGCCACATCTTTTTCACAGGAGGTGTCTACTGGATTGGAACCAGTGACCTTGCGGTTAGCAGCCTAACACTTAACCACTGCACCACCAGGGCTCCTTGTTAAAATGCTAGACAGACTCAAATGTACTTTGTTACTCATTATAATTTGTACTGGGGAAGCAGGCAGTCCATGTACAGGTGTGATCTGTGTAATTTAGTAATCCTACACACATAAAAACAATTTTCTTTTCATTTATTGTAGCTTTAGTTACTGTGGAGCCCTGGTGGCGCAGTGGTTAAGAGCTCAGCTGCTAACCAAAAAGGTCAGCAGTTCAAATCTACCAGCCACTCCTTGGAAACCCTATGGGGCAGTTCGACTCGACCGGCAACTGGTTTTGGTTTGTTTTTTTTAGTTACTCTAACCAAATCCTTTTTTTAAATATATATTCACAGCTTCTGTCAGTATCAGTGGGTATTGTATTCTTTTATCTCCCTGAAAGGGCTCAATTTCCTTTTGTTTAGGAGAAGACTTTTGCTTATTAATTTATCATTTTTTAAAAATATACATGACAATCATAACTCTGTAGTAAATATCATATGTAACCAAAAAAATACAAATATATTTGCCTTCTAGGATATTCAGTCCCAGAAATGCTTATCTGTGTATGTGTATGTGTGTAGTTTGTGTGCATGTGTGTGTGTAAGAGAGAACAGGAGGAGGGATATACTATAATCACAAGTATTTGGGTTAATATCGACAGTCAAAAAATAAAGAAATGATATATTTTACATAATTTTTTTCTGTGGTCATTTTTCCCCTACTACTTGGGTAAGAAGGAATAGTAAAAGACAGAAGGTGGAAAAAGCATCACAGAGAAGAACGAAGGGCAAGGACAGGAATTAAGGGCCTTTCTTAAAAAGGCAAGAGTACATTGTCAGTCTTGCCCAGTTTGTGGAATTCCTTGCTCAGTGTTTCTCACCTTGGATGTCGTACATTGACGGGAGAGAGATTTCATGAAATAAATCTCCCTTCTGTTAGGTCGCTTGCCCATTGTAAAATTTATGCAATGCATTACTGTTTAGTAATTCAAGAATACTGCTACTATGTCCCTCCAAATAATGTCTGTAGAAATCCTGTAGTAACAAGCACGGTTTGTCTGCTAATGTAAAAACATCAGTGCCATCTTTCTGCTTTGGCCAAATGGCTGCAGGCTATTTCATCAGCAGCTTATTCACACTCACGTTTTCATATTACAAAGTCTGAGTTACCTGACAGGAACCTATTTTTTTCCATTGATTTTTGTTGTTGTTATTGTTGATCCTGTTCATTTGTGTTATCCCTGATTGAACTGACTTACCTAACTGGACAGCTGGAATATATTAGAGAACAAACTGCTCAGAAACACAAAATCGTTCCTTTCAAAAAATTTCTAGGAGTGACTGAAAGATCTCTAAGGTCCCTTTCAATTCAAAAAGACTAGTATTCCACATCTAATATGGTCTGTCTTTTCTATTTTAATTTATTTTCCCTTATCAAGTAGAGTGCTCTCTGGAAGCAGCTTAATCAATTGGTATTTTTTTTCTGTGAATGCCTTTGATGATGACTGAGACCACGGAAAATAAAAATAGTGCAAAAATAAATTGTATTAATTAAAAGATTTCTCAGAATATATTTTTGAACTGCTAAAATCTGTTAATCCAGAACTCCTGTTTGTGGTTCCTATACCCCATCCATGCTAGAAGATAATTTGCCTTAATTGCATTATTAAGAAATTTTTTAAAAAGGCCATGGCCTTGCTGGTTAAAAAGACCTTTAACTAAGAAGATAGAGATGTATTATATTTCAGGGAAATACTATAAGTCGATGTTAATGGAATTTTTTCTTGTTAAAAATAAAGCATGTGACTGTGATATCTTTTTCAGCTTCACATTTTACGATTGTAATTTTTTAGTGCATTCACTTCAGTCTTGTTAGAGCTAAAAATAAATGCTTAGTAAATTTGATGCTTCCTGAGTTAATGGCATGACTGACTTCATTGTACTTACATTCATTAAAACCATATTTTCCTGTAAGAAATTCTAACAACAGATTCTTTTGTCCTTTTATTTATTTATTTTTCTTCTCTATTGTCTCCTTCACTCAGGAAGTAGGTAAACTGCTCTTGTTTAGTAATTCAGTTGAAATTGGATATTTCCTATTATTTTACACAATGTCTGAAGAGGAAAGAACAAATCTTATAGGATGACCTCCTGGGGAGGTTTAATCCTGACCTCATTAGCTCTGCACCCAAGGTCCATGAACACAGCTTACCAGATGTGCGTGGTTTATATCTGCTCAGATGGCTCTTTATCGCAGCAGATGCTTTATGAATCTTGGCTCGCCCTCAGGATTGAGAATGATTTTTGGTGCCGGATAGCCATCACACATCCACTATCACTGGTGCTATAGATTCTTTGTACCTGGGCTCTGTAGTGTAACTTGCACTAGTGTGATAGTGTAATAGCTCATTACTGACTGGCAGTTGAGTCATAGCTAGCCTAGCGCATCAGCTCTTGAAAATCTCCTTTTAATAACTGCCATGTATTATTCAATTAGCACTGCTTCATAATTAATACTCTGTGAACACTCTATCTACTGGTATCACGATGGTAATTTTCTGCTCACACATGACATAATATAGATATTTTCAAAGGAGTTTCTATTCAATGCTATGAGTTTAAGAGACAGAGTTCTCCTTACTTCTCTAACCTGTGCTACAGGGTAAATAATGATTGTGTTTTAATCTTATATGTCTCACCAACAGGGACAAAAGAGCTACCATTTAGTAATGTTGTCAAGCTGGCTGGAAAAGGTCTTACAAAAGAATTAAACTGCATTTTGTTAGTGGTTAGTGGTTTACAGAGTCAGGCTTTTAATAAGTTCTTACATATACTCTCGTCTACCATGCTAATTTCACAGGCGAAAAAACTGAGATTCAGGTAAGTTAAGTCTCCCAGTTAGTGTCACAGGTGAGAATGGAAGCCAGTTCTTCTGACTCCCAATCAGGACTCTCAACATGAAGCTGTTAAGTTTTCAGTGTCACATCTTACAGAGCTATACTGGGTCATCACATGTGGTGCACCTGAAATATAAGAACACACTGAAACACTCACTCATGTGAATAAAGGGCTGCCTTGGAAGTTGTTACCTTGATATCCTGTGGTGGGCTCAAATTGGGCACAATTTCAAACACCATCAGATTTCCAATGTAAAATTAAGCTGAAAAGTAATATTGCTAATGTAATTTTTTCAAATTATTGGGCCCCAGAGAAAAAAGAGGTGACCTTACATGTGCGAATGCTTTAAATAAAATTGCTTCAAGAACATGAATTGATATAATTGCCTTTTATTATTTAAAAATAAATAGCTCCCTTGGGGGACAAGATGTTCTCCTTTTAAGCCAGGGAGAATGAAGAAAACAAAATACAAGAAAAGATCAGTCCAAAGGACTAATGGACCACAACTACTATGGCCTCCACCAGACTGAGTCCAGTACAACTAGATGGTGTCCGGCTACCACCACTGACTACTCTGACCGGGATCGCCATAGAGGGTCCCAGACAGAGCTGGTGAAAAATGTAGAACAAAATTCTAACTCACAAAAAAAGTCCAGACTTACTGGCCTGACAGAGACTGGAGAAACCCCAAGAGTATGGCCCCCGGATACCCTTTTAGCTCAGTAATGAAGTCACTCCCGAGGTTCACCCTTCAGCCAAAGATTAGACAGTCCCATAAAACAAAACGAGACTAACGGGGCACAACAGTCCAGGGACAAGGACTAGAAGGCAGGAGGGGCCAAGAAAACTGGTAATAGGGAACTCAAGTTTGAGAAGGGATAGTGTTGACATGTCATGGGGTTGTTAACCATTGTCATAGGGCAATATGTGTACTAACTGTTTAATGAGAAATTGTTCTGTAAACCTTCATTTAAGGTACAAAAAAAAAAAAGAATTATCTATGTGAGATCAAATTGACAACAGCAACTCAGAAGGTTTGATGGGAAACCTAGGGGACAGTTAGCTGAAGATAATGGTGATGGAATAATTTGGAAAAGGATAGTGAGAATAGCATCACAACTGGAAGAATGGAATCAATGTCACTGAACTGTACATGTAGAAACTTTTGAAATGGTGTAACTTTGGCTATGTATATTTTCACCAAAAAAAAGGTCCTCCAAGATTGAGAAGGGAGAGTGTTGACATGTCATGGGGTTGTTAACCATTGTCATAAAACAATATGTGTACTGTCTGTTTAATAAGAAACTACTTGTTCTGTAAACCTTCATCTAAAGTACAATTAAAAAAAAAAAGAAAAAAAACAAAAGAAAAAATCTTCTCCTTTTATGCCCTCCCCTACAATCTTAGCAATGCAGGGACTACTAGCGGTAGTTATGCCTAGCATTATCAAATTGTTGGATGATTGTTTTGAGATTATTTAGGTCAACATACATATGTGAATTAGATAAGTGCCTGTGTGTGAGCGTTAGCTATTGTTATTATTATTTTTTTAAATAATAGTTAAAAACCTGGACTGTGAAATGAGATCACATGAATGTAAATTCCAGTTCCATTATTTTCTTGCTGTGTTATTTTGCCCTCTTGTTTCTACTCTTCCACAGTTTCCTCATCTACAAGATGGGGATATCAATACTTTGTGCCTCAGGTTATTTGTGAGAATTTGAGTTAATGTATGTAAAGCACTTAAAATAGTTCTTGACACATAGAAAGCATTTAATAAATGTTAGATATTATTATTATTATTTCATGCTTAATATTTTCAAAGATATTTATGTGCTCATTTATTTATTTATTGAACACAAAATATCATTTGCACTCCTGCTTTTTTCCATACATGATGTAGGGAATGTAGACAAATAAGCAAGTATTCTAAAGCGTCATTAGTAATACGCTGTGGGAAATGCAGTGTGCTCTGGAAGCACATTAAAAAAAAAAAAAAAAAACACCTATCCTGTGTGTGTATGTGTTGGAGTGAGACTTAGAAATCAATAGGTCAAAGAAGGCTTCATGGAGGAAATTACATTTGTTGTTATTGTTATGTTGTTAGATGCCCTCCAGTCGTTTCCAACTCATAGCGACCTATGTACAACAGAACGAAACAATGCTTTGTCCTGCGCCATCATCACAATCATTGCTATGTTTGAGCCCAGGGTTGTAGCCACTGTGTTAATCCATCTCTTTGAGGGTCTTCCTCTTTTTTGCTGATCTTCTACCTTACCAGGCATGATGTCCTTCCCCAGGGACTGGTCGTTCCTGATAACATGTCCAAAGTACATGAGACAAAGTCTTGTCATCCTTGCTTCTAAGGAGCATTATGG
The DNA here is from genome assembly GCA_030035585.1 of Dugong dugon. Taxonomy (NCBI): domain Eukaryota; kingdom Metazoa; phylum Chordata; class Mammalia; order Sirenia; family Dugongidae; genus Dugong; species Dugong dugon. Next base: position 69,419,006 of record CM057483.1, read on the forward strand.
CTGTACGTCTCCCAAAACAGATTTGTTCCTTCTTTTAGTAGTTCATGGTATATTCAGTATTCTTAACCAACACCATAATTCAAATGCATCAATTCTTTGGTCTTCCTTATTCATTGTCCAGCTTTTGCATGCATATGAAGCAATTGAAAATAACATGGCTTGGGTCAGGTGCACCTTATTCCTCAAAGAGACATCTTTGTTTTTTAACACTTTAGAGAGGGCTTTTGCAGCAAATTTGCCCTATGCTATAGGTCCTTTGATTTATTGACTGCTGCTTCCATGGGTGTCAATTGTATATCTAAGTAAAATGAAATCCTTGACAACTTCAGTCTTTCTCTGTTTATCGTGATGTTGCTTATTGGTCCAGTTGTAAGGAGTTTTCCTTTCTTTATGTTGATTTGTAATCCATACTGAAGGCTGTAGTTTTTGATCTTTATCAGTAAATGCTTCAATTCCTCTTCGCTTTCAGCAAGCAAGGTTGTGTCATCTGCATATCACAGGTTGTTAATGAGTCTTCCTCCAATCCCGATGCTGTGTTCTTCTTCATGTAGTCCAGCTTCTCTGATCAGCATACAGATTCACTAAGTATGGCAAAAGGATACAACCCTGAAGCGCACCTTTCCTGATTTTTTAATCCATGCGGTATCCCCTGTTCTGTTCCAGCGACTGCCTCTTGGTCTATGTACAGGCTCCCCGTGAGCACAGTTAAGTGTTCTAGAATTCCCATTCTTTGCATTATTATCCATAATTTGTAATGATCCACACAGTTGAATGCCTTTGCCTAGTCAATAAAACACAGGCAAACTTCTTTCTGGTATTCTCTGCTTTCAGCCAAGATCCATCTGACATCAGCAATGATATCCCTGGTTCCACATCCTCTTCTGAATCCGGCTTGACTTTCTGGCAGTTCCTTGATTATGTACTGCTGCAACAGTTCTTGAATTATCTTCAGTTAAATTTTGCTTGCTGGAGATATTAATGATATTGTTCGATATTTTAAGCATTCTGTTGGATCACCTGTCTTTGAAATGGGCACAAATATGGATCTCTTCCAGTCGCTTGGCCAGGTAGCCGTCTTCCAAATATCTTGACACTGGCGAGTGAGCACCTCCAGCTCTGAATTCATTTGTTAAAACATTTCTATTGGAATTCCATCAATTCCTGGAGCCTTGTTTTTCGCCAATGCCTTCAGTGCAGTTTTGACTTCTTCCTTCAATACCATCGGTTCATGATCATATGCTACATCCTGAAATGGTTGAACATCGACCAATTCTTTTTTTGGTGCAATGACTCTATGTATTCTTTCCATCTTTTTTTTTTTGATGCTTCCTGCTTTAATATTTTGCCCATAGAATTCTTCAATATTGCAACTCAAGGCTTCAATTTTTTCTTCAGTTCTTTCAGCTTGAAACATGCCAAGCGTGTTCTTCCCTTTTAGTTTTCTCACTCCAGGTCTTTGCATATTTCATTATAATACTTTGGAGCCTTGGTGACACTGTGGTTAGGCATTTGGCTGCTAACCAAAAGGTCGTTAGTTCGAATCCACCAGTTGCTCCTTGGATACCCTATGGAGCAGTTCTACTCTGTCCTGTAGGGTCCCTGTAAGGGTTGCATATTTCATTATAATACTTTACTTTGTCTTCTCAAGCCTCCCTTTGACATCTTCTGTTCACCTTTTTTATGACATCATTTCTTCCATTTGCTTTAACTACCGACGTTCAGGAGCAACTTTCAGAGTCTCTTCTGACATCCATTTGGTCTTTTATTTCTTTCCGGTCTTTTAAATAACCTTTCACTTTCTTCATGTATGATGTCCTTGATGTCATTCCACAACTCGTTTGGTCTTCCATCGTTAGTGTTCAGTGCTGTGTCAAATCTATTTTTGAGATGATCTTTAAATTCAGAGGGGATACACACAAGGTTGTACTTTGGCGCTTGTGCACTTGTTTTAATTTTCTTCAGCTTCAACTTGAACTTGCATATGAGCAATCAATGATCTGTTCTGCAGTTGGTCCCTGGCCTTTTTCTGACCAATGATATTGAACTTCTCCATTGTCTCTTTCCACAGATGTAGTCAATTTGATTACTGTGTATTCCATCTGGTGAGGTCCATGTGTATAGTCACCCTTTATGTTGTTGAAAAAAGGTATTTGTAATGAATAAGTCATTGGTCTTGTGAAATTATTTTATTTTATTGTTGTGCTTTAAGTGAAAGTGTACTATTCAGGTAAGTCTCTCATACAAAAATTTATACATACATTGTTATGTGACCCTAATTGCTCTCCCTATACCATGTCAGCACACTCCTCCTTTCCACCCCTGATTTCCCATGTCCATTCAACCAGCTCCTGACCCTCTCTGCCTTCCCATCTCACCTCCGGACAGAAGCTGCCCATTTACTCTCTTGTATCTGCTTGAGCTAAGAGGCACACTTCTCACGAATATCACTTTATGTCCCACAGTCCAGTACAATCCCTGTCTGAAGAGTTGGCCTCAGAAATTGTTTTAGTTCTGGGCTGATAGAGAATGCGGGGGACTTCAGTATGGATTACACGTCAACATAAAGAAAACAAAAATCTCACTACTGGACCAGTAAGCAACATCGTGATAAACAGAAAATATTGAAGTGGTTGAGGATTTCATTTTACTTGGATCCACAATTAACACCCATAGAAGCAGCAGTCAAGAAATGAAACGATGTATCACATTGGGAAAATCTGCTGCAAAAGACCTCTTTAAATTATTAAATAGCAAAGATGTCACTTTGAGGATTAAGGTGCACCTGTACCAAGCCATGGAAACACTGGTGGCATAATGGTTACGTGCTATGGCTGATAACCAAAAGGTTGGCAGTTTGAATCCACCAGGCGCTCCTTGGAAACTCAATGGGACAGTTCTACTCTGTCGTATAGGGTCACTATGAGTCGAAATTGACTCCATGGTAATGATTTTTTTTTTTTTTTGGTACCAAGCCATGGTGTTTTTAATCGCCTCATATGCATGTGAAAGCTGGACGATGACTAAGGAAGACCAAAGAAGAACTGATGCCTTTGAATTATGGTGTTGGTGAAGAATATTGAATATAGCCTGAACTGCCAGAAGAATGAACAAACCTGTCTTGGAAGAAGTCCAGCCAGAATGCTCCTTAGAATCGAGGATGGTGAGACTTTGTCTCACATGCTTTGGACATGTTATCAGGGGTGATCAGTCCCTGGAGAAGGACATCATGCTTGGTAAAGTAGAGGGTCAGCAAAAAAGAAGAAGACCATCAATGAGATGGATTGACATAGTGGCTGCAACAATGGTTCCAAACATAGCAACAATTGTGAGGATGGCACAGGACCAGGCAGTTATTCTTTCTGTTGTACATAGCGTCGCTATGAGTCAGAACCAATCTGATGACACCTAATAAGAACAACAACATTACAGTAGATCAAAAAATGCTTCATCATTTTTTTAAACATGAATCTGCTGGATGTAAACGAATATGCTGTGTGTACTGGGCTGAATGGTGGTCCCCCCAGAACATGTATCCAGGTCCTAATCCCTGGAACCTATGAATGTTATTTTATATGGTAAAACAGTGAATATTACCTTATATGCAAAATATGTGATTAAGTTAAGGATTTTGAAAGGAGCTTCTTCTGTAATGGAGCCCTGGTGGCGCAGTGGTTAGGAGCTCAGGCTGTTAACTAAAAAGTCGGCAGTCCACCAGCTGCTCCTTGGAAACCTGTGAGGCAGTTCTGCTCTGTCCTATAAGGTTGCTATGAGCTGGAATTGACTCAGTGGCAACGGGTTTGGTTTCTTTTTTTGGTTTTCTCCTTTCATCCAGGTGAGCCCAAAATCCAATGACAAGTGTCCTTATAAGAGTGAAGTAGAGGGAGATTACACACACACAGAGCAGGAGGAGGTAAATGTGACCATGGAGGCAGAGATTGAAGTGATGCAGTCATAAGGCAAGGAAAGCCTGGAGCCACCAGAAGCTGATAGAGGAAAGGAGTGGATTCTCTCCTAGAATCTCATGAGAGTACAGCCCTGCTGACACCTTTATTTCAGTCTTCTGGCCTCCAAAATTAGGAGAGAATAAGTTTTTATTGTTTTAAGCCACCCAGTTTGTGGAAATTTGTTACAGCAAGCACAGGAAACTAATTCGCTGGGACAAATTGTATAGTTTACTCATGTTTGCTTGGCTGGCCTTTTTTTTTTTAAGGTGTTACTAAGAATTTTGACTTTTCCCCATTTGTGTTGAGTCTCTTACAGTATTTTTGGGTTGGGGAGAGGGAAAATACGCACAGAAAAGGTAACTTAGATCCTGCATTAAGCATTTGAAAGTGTTTTAAACTCTTATTGTTATTGTAATTTTCGTCATTGTTATTTTCTAGTGGACCAAGAGCTACCATTTGTTTGAAAAGTGCATATTATGTGAGTTAACATGTAATTCTCTAATACAATTGCTTTTCTTCCCTTTTCCACCTCTCCTAGCTTTTTGGTATATATTGATTTAATTACTCACCTTTCCATCTGTTTTCTTCTTCTTTACTTCTCCACACTTGAACCCTTTCATTGCTTGTCCCGAGGAGATCAGCCACCATATTGTTTTAAACTCTGGTCATGTGTTAAATTTCATAATATTTTCACATAAATACTACTTTGATTTATAACTTAACTCTGAAGTAGTCATGTCAGAATTATCATTGCTATTGGTAGATGAGGAAATTGAGGCTTAGAAAGGCCAGAGCAGTAGAACTAGACTTTGAACCGGCGTCATTGTTTTATTACAACAAACTTGCTGCTCTAGCCCGGTGTTTCCCAAACTTCTGTGGGCACAGAACTCACCCGTGGACCTTGTTAAAATAGAGACTATTATTCAGTACTTCTGGGATGAGGCCTAAGATTCTGCATTTCTATTAACTTCCCAGGTGATGCCTATGCTGATGATCTGTGGAGCAAACTTTGTATAGCAAAGAGGATTTAGATCTTAAATTTATAATAAAAGTTAGAAGCCAAAATTGTGCAAGTATAACTAACTATAGCTTTAACCTTTGTATGCCTGATTTGTGGTCATATGTTTATAAAGCAAGAGGAAATTACAGATATCTAAATGTCAAAAAGTTCAAACGTAAACAGTATTGTTACAAGTGTGCCAATCTCTCCCCTTGTAATTGTTTTCAGATGTTTATGAAAGTTGTCTCATAAAAATGAGACATTTATCACATGTTTGTTTATACAGAGCATATTATTCATATACAAAACTCTGAATATACATACTATGAATGAAAACATGTGGCATTTAAACTCTTACAGATCAAAACAATGATACTGTATTTTTATAACTTGGAAGGTTAGCTGCTCATCAACTCCATTTGCAATTTATGAATCATTGTGTTGGTATTGCATTTGTTTACATATTATTTTAATATGACTTGAAGCAGTAGGATGTATAATTATTTGAATTTTTTTTCCACTGAAAGCACAGTATTGCTTCTTCCTGCACCTGAGAGAGTTTTTTCTTCTTACGTGATACTTACAAACAAATTTCCAGTCATTTGACAACAAATACATACAATTTAGAACACATCTCATTCATACAATTAGGATCTAAAATGAAGCAGATTGCCGAATATTATTAGAACAGCAGACACGGACAATTGTTTCCTTTTATTCTGCATTCTATTATGCATTCATCTTGTCTTTATCCAGTCTCACTCTTTCTGAACATAGAAGTGAATTAAACCAATGAATCAGTTTTGCCTTTTGCCAAGACAGTAATGCTAGCAGAATCAAGAAAAAGCTCAGCCTAAAATTATCCTTTCTTTGTTTACCCTTGTAATTTCAATTATTTTAAGATGTAATGGAAAGGGTCTTGAAATTTAAGTTGCAGTAGGACTTACACTACCCTGCAGAAGGAAGTCACGTACTTTTGAGCAACAATAATGCATTCACTTGAGAAATGATGGACATTATTTTTTACATTTAGAAAAAGATGTTCCCTCAAAACCTCAATGACTAGGACATTACTCAGCCATAATGAAGGGTTATGTCCTTGAGCCTTTGTACAAGGGTATTTTCTTCTTCAACTCACTGTCACTGGGGGAAGAAGGAGTTATAAAACTCTAGTAATCTTAAAGGTTACTTGGGTGTTAATGAATACATCTTATATTTGATCTGATATTGTAATTTCCACCCCAGTTGTAAAATATACTCTACTTCTGTTCATTAGTATTTACCTTTGCTATTTTTACCTTCAGGAGGCCACAGACTTATATAGCCAGATGCTCAATTTGTAAATATTCGCCTACTAATGTAGTGGCATGCACAAGGCAACTGAAAAGATATGTGTAAAAGACTTCCACATATTCCATGTATTATAAAGAGAAGAGCAAACTCCCTTCTTGTATTTAAGAATTAACAATGAAAATATTCAGTCTCCTAAACTAATTTGTTTCTACCTAACTGCTGCTTTGTTCACCTATCCCAGAGTGTTTTGAAAGATGGAAAGTAAGCTTCCTTTCTGTTCTTGATATAGATTTGTCTTCTTTTCTGGAAAGATCTCAGTCAGATGGAAAGAAGAGATGGGCTTTTAAAATGTCCCAGATTCAAACGCGAACAGTGGGATCCATCTGCTAACAGGAAAAAAAAAAAAAAATTCTGAAATAGATGTTTCTCCACCAATTCTGACATGCAGATACTTATTTCTTTCTAAATATACAAGATTGAGAGTAAAGTGTTAATGATTCTTCATTTTATTTATTTATCTTAAAATACATATATTTGTAGACTGTTAATTTTTCCCATTCTTAGACACTAATTCATTATATTTAGATCACTGATAAACTGTTAGTATAATATTTTAATACATTATCCATTTGACAGGCTGAGCTTATTATAGGAATGGAAGATTTTTAAAAAGGCAACTTTTCTGTAAGCATTAAGTAAAAATCAATTTTTTGCTATTATGAATTTCAGAAAATATTCAAAATGTGCATACATATGGCAGAATAATCAGCTAGTTTTGATCTTAGTTAATTAGGTAGCAGAGATGATGGCAATTAATCCTGATTTCTGCCACTGGCTTCCTTTGTGACCATAGCCACACATTTTCTGTCTTATTTTTATAGCTGGTATAATAATAAGCCTAATCTTTCTCATAAGGATTTGATTCAAAAGCACAGAATGCTTCCTCCTCTTAACACTAACTGATTCTGGCCAGAGGGAAGAAAGGGCTCCAAATCATAAAACGTGTAGTGAACAAAATGGAGGTACCTTTCAATCTTGAGTACATCACTTCAAGGCTCCACGCAAGGTTTATCCTCAATATAAAAAACACACTGATAGAAGACGAAGAGAGAAAGCTGAGGTAAGATAGAAACTGAAAGGACAATTTTGAACGAAAATGGTGATAAGGGACTCAGAAAAGAAAATTAGACTTCTACTTATTGAGAGCCAGGAACTGTTTACCTTAGTATTCACAAGGTCTACCATAGTGCCTGGAACACGGTAAACTTTAAAATAAGTATTTGTTACAGTGAATTGAGAGAGAAGAATAAACTTTTTCAATTGGTTATAGAGGTCTTTTGCTTTCCGGAAAATGTTTCAAAAGATCGTTTTCATATTGAATTGAGGGTTGGTGTAGCAGATGTTAGCCATTGCACTTGGAAAGTAGGACTTTTTGTAAAATGAAGCAGTATGTTGCTAAATTTGTCTAATCCAATTTTCTCCCCCTATTGAATACACAGCATTGATTGCTGTCAGCTCCTTCATCTTTTGAGCAATATTAAACAAACTGTACTAATCTACCCACTGTGTACTATATGGCAAAGTGAAAACAGCCATTTACTAGAACCTTCAAAATAATATCTTGAAATAGTCAATGGTTTGAAATCCCTGCTAGTATGGTAACATTTAAAAAAATTTTATTGTGCTTTAAGTGAAAGTTTACAGCTCAAGTTAATTTCTCATTCAAAAATTTATACATACATTATTTTGTGACATTGGTTGCAATCTCCACAATGTGACAGCATGCTCCCCTTTTCCACCCTGGGTTCCCTGTGTCCATTAGTCTAGTTCCTGTCCCTTCCTGCCTTCTCATTTTGCTTTTGGGCAGGAGTTGCCCATTTGATCTCGTATATTTTATTGAAATAAATCACATTCGTCATGTGTGTCATTGTTCGTTTTATAGGCCTGTCTAATCTTTGTCTGAAAACTGGGCTTCAAGAGTCGTTTCAGTTCTGGGTTAGCCGAGGGTCTGGGGGCCATAGTTTCGGGGGTTCCTCCAGTCTCTGTCAGACCAGTAAGTCGGGTTTTTTTCCTGAATTTGAATTTTGTTCTACAGTTTTCTCCTACTCTGTCCAGGACTCTCTGTTGTGATCCTTGTTAGAGCGTTGGTGGTGGTAGCTGGGCATCATCTAGTTCTTCTGGGCTCAGGTTGGTGGAGGCTCTGGTTCTTGTGGTCTTTTAGTCCTTTGGGCTAATATTTTCCTTATGTCTTTAGTTTTCTTCATTCTCCTTTGCTCCAGATGGGATGGGACCAATAGATGTATCTTAGATGGCTGCTCGCAAGTAAGATTAACAATTTTGAGGTGCGACACCACCTCCCAAAATACAGGCAGGCCCTCAGATTGGGTATAGTTTAAAGAGCTGAAGATTTGGGATTTTTAGCTAGAATTGAGGAGGGCAGTGAAAAGAATAGAGACTAACTGAGATGTCTTTCCAGCCCCTGGAAGCAAGAAACAGCAGTCCCTTGTGAAAGGCACAACTACCTCTATTTAAGAGGGAACACTGAAAGATGTGAAAGTTAGGGTGTATTCTAGTCACTATCTTTGAGTATGTAACAATTTCCTTGAAGTCATAACAGAGACAATATTCCAAAGGAGAAGAAAGTGTCTTTTTGTGTGACTCCACAAAGTCTATAATATTGCATACTGAGTTCTGTGCTTGACCAACATATCCAGTTGCAGTGAAGTTGCAAACAGTCAGAAATCTTCAAAAGGTGCAATACAATTTCATTGTGAGAAAAAATGCTTCTCTTGAAAACTTTGCTGCTTCTCTTAGACCACATTTTCAAGCTTTCCTGTAAGGTCCTTGTGTTAGTCAAGAAAGATTGGGTTGTGCTGTGTTAAAAAAAAAAATCAGTAACTTAAGACAAAGAAAGTTTATTATTTGCTTACACATAATCTCCAGTGGTTTCAGAAAATTCCACTAAGCAGTTGTCCTCCATGTCTTGGCTTGGCATTCCAGACTGCTTATGGCAATCCTATGTCATGTTTCTACAATCACTGTAACAGGGAAAGGGCAGGGTGGAAAGTCAAGCATCAACGCACTTCATTGGCCAAAGCATTAGAGTTAAAGTTGTGTTGGTTGATGTAGCTTGTTAACCTTTTGCGCCACCACGTAACAGCAGCTTAACCAAAATACACTAACATAGACAAATGTGGCAAATCACAGGAAAATATTGTGCTTCACACCACGTCCATTCTTGCTATCATCTTCCTCTAGGCTCATTATGGCCATAAGCTGTGTCTTGGAAACACTTATTTCATGTCTCTTCAGAATGTTTATGCATTTTGGCCTTATTTCCAGAACTCAACATATCAAACTTCCCTTACACACACTTCCATCTAGTTATCTTCACATTTTTCTTTTAAGATAAAGTCCTATATTTACTGCTGTATTTCTTCATTTATTAGGAGTTTAACATGTCTTTTTTTTTTTTTTTTTAACAGTGCTATTATTTTGAGATTGTTTTATTTTTGTTTACTTTCCACAATGCTTCATAGAGTCTGAGTGGCCTACTCCAAACTATTTTTCCTATATACACCTGTTCTTCTTAGTGATTGATTTTACAGAATGTGAGGTTTTCTTAGTAATGCATATATTGCTCAAAGCAGAAATATTTTCACTGCAGTCAGTGCTGTACCAGTACTAAGGAAGTAGATCTAGTTAGCATGAGGATATAAAGGAGGCTTTGCTCCAGCAATAATTCCATCTCAAGTTTGAGAAGCACGTGCAAGTCTTTTATAAATCAAGAAGTCCTCGTGGACTGTAAGTAGCATTAGAGTAATCTAGAACTTTCTTTAACAATCAATCATTTCGAAATCTTTTAGATGCCCATTTCATTGTTTCACTGTGATACTGTATATGGCAATGATCTGCCTGTTGTAAAAATGCCAGGTATTAATTACTTTTATTTTAATAAAACTTCCTTATAATTTGAGAAATTTTCACCTTTTATTAGATTGGCCAGTAGAGAGATCCCCCCCTCCACTTTTACTTGGAGCTTTACTCCAAACAGGAGATGACCACTTTAAAATTAATGCAATTACTTTTTGTCACTGTGTTTCTGATCTGATCATTACACATACAATTTCCCTGGTTAGGGAAGGTAGCTTTCAGTAAAAAAAAATTTGTGTATATATATATATGTATATGTCTATATATATAAATATATATGTATTTATTTAAATGTGAGAGCATTATACCAATCAGATGCTAATAAAATATAATAATAAATTCAAGTACCTGTCATAAGAGGTCTCAAAGTTCCTTAAAATGATGGCTCCTTTCTTAAACTCCATGAGACATATAGCAAGAAAAGTAACTTGAGCATAAAGTGATGGACAAGGACCGACCATTTATTTGTAAACTTAGTAGGGAATATTATTAATAATGATCACCTTTATTCTCTCTCCCCTTAGTAAGACAGTGTAAATACATTTGAATAGTCATTAAAAGTTCTGTGAGGGCCATTACTATGTGTAAAAAGGCTTTTGAAATGCCATCACATCTAAGATGGGGCTATGTACACGACGGTAATTGCACAGGATGGTGAAATAAGAAGTATTTTCTAATTTAAAACTGTATATGTAGAAATTGTTGAATTGGTGTATGTTTGCTGTGTATATTTTCGACAAAAAAACTTGCTTTTGGCTATATATAAAGGCTTAAAACCATGTGATATACTTAAATATAATATTCTGTCTCTCTCTGTTTCATTACTTTTAGGTAAAGGAAATGATGAAACTAGGAAACTAGGGTATATTTAAAATAGTTAGACTAAAGGACGATTCTTGTAACCTGAATATCTGTATGTCGAATATACTGCAGCTGTACAATAAGAAACCTTCTCAGAGAGATTTATTCTACTTTTGCTTTTTCAGGATTCTGAGGCCAAGTCAAAGGAAGTGATGTAAAAAAAGGCTTGAAAATGATTTATTGTAAAACATAGCCCTCGACTACTAAACTAGATAGTAGCACCAGGAAAACTGCCACAATTTTATGATACGAACATAATATTGAAGGTGAACAAGTTTTGGAGTTCTCAAAGGCCCCTTGGTCAGTTACTACCTTTATCCCGGAGAAAGGAGTTCTCATTCCTCCAAAGCAGGTGTACCCAATGTTTTTCTATGTCAGACTAATAAAGGAATTTTTACTGTCAAAAGATTGGTGTTTTAGTGGGAAATTCTTCGCCATGTACTTTAGATTTTAAAGAGCGGTTTGAGACAATAGTGTACATGAAGAGCTGTTTATTTGTAGTTTTTGCTTTAGAGGGTAATTCAATTCCTATCGGAAGTCACAAATTAGTGTTTTAAATGGAAGATAGTATCAAAAATAACAGAGGCTATTGGATATTTATTCTATGGAAATACACATTGAATGTCTAATATACAACATTGCAATTGTTCTCCTTTGGTACTCATCATATAATAAGTCAAATTGCAGTAGTAAAAAATAGTTTAAGTATAAGAAGCAGGGATTCTGAGGCTCACATATCTTTATTTGTAAAATGGGAATAATACTTAATTCCTTACAGGTTTGCCAAGAAACCAAATAAGATAATATATACAGAAGTGCTTTGTAAATTGAAAAGTATTCTGCAGCTATTAATCTTAATTCCAATGTCATATACAATCAGCATTATTATTCTTTTAAAGTCTATTGAGTATCCTTTATTCCTCACTGGAGAAAAATGCATTTTTTCACCAGTTTCCTGCATTTTCTGGTGAAATTAGGTTTGTGTCTATGCCATTTCATTACAGAAAGAGAAAAAAAGAGAAAATATTCTCTGTAGCCAATAAGATATCTGTTTTATGAAGGGGAAAGGGAATGAAATTGGAGCCAGTCCCAGCCATCTCAGGCATTTTTCAAGATATGCTCCCATTTTTACTTAATAGCCGAATTTCTATTTATGTTGTTCTATATTTCTAGACAAATGTAAGAGAGCAGGAAAAAATGTGTGTTCTCTGGCTTTACTTTGGTCCTCTCTTTGGCTTTCTGGATCATTACTCCTTGGGGAAAATCTCAAAGCAATGTGCCATCACCGTGGCCATATACATCCTCTGGGGTAATGTGTAAGATGTCTCAAGATATGAAAAATGAAAATGGGACTTGGAAATGTTTTAATTAATATCTTTTTCAAGTAAATAACATTGTCTTAATAGACTGTGATTTAAAATTTTTTGTTGAATCATTTTAGTAAATAAAGGCTACAATAACTGTAACTCCCAAGGCATATATGTAGGTATTTGAACTTCTATCTCATACATTTAACAGACTATGTTCTATCTCTTTGGTGTGAATTATATTATTAAAAATTAAATCATTGTTTGGGAGAAGCTCTTTTTTTTCTAATATTTTTATATATAAATAAAAATATATATGAAGTCAGACACCAGCAATTTTTGATGTGTACCAAATTAAGTATCTGGTCATTTATTATAAAACATACTGCATGATTTCAAACTAGGCACTGATAGTTTAAAAAAAAAAAAAAGCTTCTCATTGTAGTTTTGGAATTGGTGTTTCAGTTCTTCCCCCCCAACCTAAATTAATTTAATCCTCATTAAGACTCTACCAAAAGTAAAGCCTTTTGAGATGTACTATCCAGCCTGATGATTCTATTAAATGCTCTATTAATAAAGCATATAGTTTGAATACAGAAGTAGATGCTTTTCATTTACTAAAAAAGAAAAAGGTTGAAATGATTATTTTCTTACATTAGATAAGAGATCAGATCCTATATACTCTTTCTTTAGTTTAAACTTGGCTAAAGCTGCAATGCTGACCAAAAGCTTTCACAAAGATTGCCTCCCTATTCTGGCAGGTGGCTTCATAGATAAGTATTGGTGTCACAAGGACCAGAGAGTATGCTTTCATAATCCCACATAATCTCCATTTCCTGCCTGGGACAATTGAGATTTTTTCTTGAGGAAAGAGGCAGTAAGAGTTTACTTGCACAGCGTCTTGCACATTGTAAGTACTCAGTATATTTGTTGAACAAATGTAAAATATCTGAAAATTCCACTCATAAATGCCTTACTTTCCATGTTCTACATTGTAACAGAACATTCATATTAATGTAAGTATATACAAATGCATGCATATATCCAAAATATTTCATATTTATTTGAACTATGTGACTTCAGAGCAATAGAACATAATCACAGATAGAAAAATGTGAGGAATGATGGGTCTGTAGTAAGCTGAGCAGTAGAATGATATGTTCAAGTACTTTAAAAAGAAGAGATAATTTTAGCACTTCATGTCAGTGGAAAAAGGCATTGCTATGGTTGCCATGTAAAAGCTGCTCAAGTGGAAAAGCAGGAAAACCAAATAAAAAAAAAAACACTGGAAGAAGTCGTCTTGGGATTTGTTCATTAGGTACACTGAAGTAAAAATTAAAGGTACATTTTATCTAGGACATTTAAAACAATTTGATTTCATTATATTAGATCAGTGGTGCTTATCCATGTATTCACTTTTTTTTACTGTGGTAACTTTATTTGTAACAAAACATATGCCATTTCAACATTTTTTTACATGTACCATTCAGTAACATTAATTACATTCACCATCTGTTCAACTTTCACCACTATCCCTTTCCAAGTTTTTCCATAACCAAAAGGTTGGAGGCTGAAGTCCACCCAGAGGTGCCTCAGAAGAAAGTACTGGTGATCTTCTTGCAATAAAATCATCCATTGAAAACCCTATGGAAAACAGTTCTACTTTGACACACATGGGATTTTCATGAGTGGGAATCGACTCAACAGGAACTCGTACTAGTAACAGTATGTATGTACCACATTTTGTTTATCCATTCATCTGCTGATGGACATTTAGACTATATCCATCTTTAGGCTATTGTGAATAACACTGCAGTGAACATTGGTGTACAAATATCTGTTTGAGTTCCTGTTTTCAGTTTTTTGGGTATATACCTAGGACTGGAATTGCTGGATCATATGGTAATTCTATGTTTAGCATTTTGAGGAACTGCCAAACTGTTTTCCACAGTGGCTGTACCATTTCACAATCCCACTAGCAGTGGATGAGAGTTCCAATTTCTTCACATACTCACCAACACCCACTGCTTTCCATTTTTTAGATCATATTGGTGTGTGAAGCCAACTTATTGGGTGTGAAGCAATACCTCGTTGTGGTTTTGATTTTCATTTCCGTGATGACTAATTCAATGGACTCAAATATACCAATGATCATGAAGATGACACAGGACTGGACAACATTTCATTCTGTTACACATAAGGCTATGATGAGTTGGAGCCAACCTGATGGCAACTAACAAAACGACAATGACATTGAGCATTTTTTCATCTGCTTGTTGGCAATTTCTATTTTTTGTTTGGTGAAATGTCTATTCAAGACCTTTGCCTCTTTTTTATTATAGTAAAAATTTATATAACAAAGAATTTGCCAATTCAGCATCTTTACATTTACAACTCAGTGACACCAATCACGTTCATCATGCTGTGCAACCATCACCACTATCCTTCTCTAAATTATCCCGCCACCATAACAGAAACTACACACTCTCTCAAGGAAAAATCCCTACTCCCCATCCCTCTCATCCCAGGTAACCACTAATAAACTTCAGTCTCTCTACATTTGCTTATTTCATATAAGTGGGATCACACAATGTTTGTCTTTTTATAACTCACTTAATTGAATCAACAATATTTTCAGGGGTTATCCATGTTGTATAACATGTATCAGAACTTCATTTATCTTTATAGCAGAGTAATACTCCATTGTATGTACATATCACATTTGTTTACCCATTTATCTGTTGATGGACATTTAGGTTGTTTCCAACTGTTGACTTTTGTGAATAGTGCTGCAATGAACATTGATGTATAAGTTTCTCTTTGCATTCCTGCTTTCCCTTTTTCTGGGTGTATACCTCAGACTGGAATTGCTGAGTCATATGGTAGTTCTGTTTAACTTTTTGAGGAACTGTCAAACTGTTTTCCACAGAGGCTGTACCATTTTACATTCCCATTAGCAATGGGTAAGGGTTCCAGTTGCTCCACATCCTCACCAGCACCTATTATTTTCTGTTTTTGTTTGTTTTGTTTTTATCATAGACATTCTAGTGAGTGTGCAGTGGCATCTTACTGTGGTTTTGATTTGCACCTACTTAATGACTATTGGGAAGGAGTCCTTGGGTGGAGCAAATGGTTAAGCACTCAACCAAAAGGTTGATGGTTCAAACCCAAACAGAGGTACCTTGGAAGACAGTCCTGGCGACCTGCTTCCAAAAGATCACAGCCTTGAAAATCATATGGAGTAGTTCTATTCTGTACACATGAGGTCGCCCTGAGTCAGAATATACTTGAAGGCAACTTACAAAAAAAACGACTAATGGGAGCCACTTGGTGGCGCAAATGGTTAAGTGCTGAGCTACTAACCAAAAACTTGGTGGTTCTAACTCACCAAGAGGCACCTCCGAAGAAAGATCTGACAATCTGCTTTCAGAAAGTCACAGTCATGAAAATCCTATGGATAACAGTTCTACTCTGAAACACATGGGGTCACCATGAGTCAGAATCGACTTTACTGCAATTGGTTTCATTTGATTTAATGAATAATGACATTGAGCATCTTCTCATCTGCTTGTTGGTCATTTGTATATCTTCTTGGTTAAATGTCTATCCAAGACCTTTGCCCGTTTTTGACTGAGTTGCTTGTCTTTTTGTTGTTAAGTTGTAGGGTTTTGTTACATATTCTGAGTATTTAACGCTTATCAGATATATAGTTCCCAAAATTTTCCAATCTGTAGGTTGTCTCTCAATGTTGTTGATAAAGTCCTTTAATCATCAAAAATTTGTAATTTTGATGAAGTCCCATTTATGTATTTTGACTTCTGCTGCCCTTGCTTTCAATGTCATATATAAGAATCCGTTGTTAAAAATCACATCCTGAAGCATTATCCATGTTTTCTTTTAGGAGTTTTATGCTTTCAGTCCTTACATTTAGGTCTTTGATACATTTTGAGTTAGTTTCTGTATATGGAGTGAAGTATTGTTGTTGATGTTAGGTGCCATCAAGTTGATTCCCACTCATAGCTACCCTATGTACAGCAGAACGGAGCACTGGCCAGTCCTGCTCCATCCTCGTGATTGTTGTTACGCTTGAGCCACTGTGTCAATCCATCCCGTTGGGGGTCTTCCTCTTTTTTACTGAGCCTCTATTTTACCAAGTGTGGTATCCTTCTCCAGGGACTGGTATCTCCTGATAATATGTCCAAAGAATGGGAGATGAAGTCTCCCCATCCTTGCTTCTAAGGAGCATTCTGTCTATACTTCCAAGACAGATTTGTTTGTTCCTTTGGCAGTCCATGGTATATTCAATATTCTTATCCAACACCATAATTCAAAGGAGTCAATTTTTCTTTGGTCTTCCTTATTCATTGCCCAGCTTTTGTATGCATGTGAGGCAATTGAAAACACGATGGCTTGGGTCAGACACACCTTAGTCTTCAAGGTGACATCTCTGCTTTTTAACACTTTAAAGAGGTCTTTTGCAGCCTATTTGCCCAGTGCAATGCGTCCTTTGATTTCTTGCCTGCTGCTTTCATGGGTGTTGATGGCAGATCCAAGTAAAGTGAAATCCTTGACAACATCAAACTTTTCTCTGTTTATCATGATGCTGCTTATTGGTCCAGTTCTGAGGATTTTAGTTTTCTTTATGTTGAAGTGTAATCCATACTGTTGTCTTTGATCTTTATCAGTAAGTGCTTCAAGTCCTCTTCCCTTTCAGCAAGCAAGATTGTGTCATCTGCATATTGCAGGTTGTTAATGAGTCTTCCTCCAATCCTGATGCCATGTTCTTCTTCATATAGTCCAGCATCTTGGATTATTTGCTCAGCATACAGATTGAATAAGTATGATGAAAGGATACAACCCTGATGCATACCTTTCCTGACTTTAAGACATGCAGTATCCCCTTGTTCTATTCAAACAGCTGCCTCTTAATCTATGTACAGTTTGCTCATGAGCACAATTGAGTGTTCCGGAATTCCCATTCTTCTCAATGTTATCCATAATTCGTTATGATCCACACAGTCGAATGTCTTTGCATAGTCAGTAAAACGCAGGCAAACAGCTTGGCTGGTGTTCAGCCAAGATCCAGCTGACATCAGCAATGATATCCCTGGTTCCACGTTCTCTTCTGAATCCAGCTTGAATTTCTGGAAGTTCCCTGTAGATATTCTTCTGCTTCAGCCACTTTTGAATGATCTTTAGCAAATTTTTATTGCATGTGATGTTAATGATATTGTTCAATAATCTTCACATTCAGTTGGATCACCTTTCTTGGGAATAGGCATAAATATGAATCTCTTCCACTCAGTTGGCCAGGTAGCTGTCTTCCAAATTTCTTGGCATAGATGAGCGAGCACTTTCAGCACTGCATCATTTGTTGAAAAATCTCAGTTGGTATTCTGTCAGTTCCTGGAGCCTTGTTTCTCGTCAATGCCTTCAGTGCATCTTGGACTTCTTCCTTCAGTACCATCAGTTCTTGATCATATGCTACCTCCTAAAATGTTTGAAGGTCGACCAATTCTTTTTGGTATAGTGACTCTGTGTATTCCTTCCATCTTCTTTTGATGCTTCCTGCATCGTTTAATATTCTCCCCGTAGAATCCTTCAATATTGCAACTCAAGGCTTGAATTTTTCTTCAGTTCTTTCAGCTTGAAGAAAGCCGAGCAAGTTTTTCCCTTTTGGTTTTCTATCTCCAGATCTTTGCACATGTCATTATAATACTTTACTTTGTCTTCTGGAGCCACCCTTTGAAATCTTCTGTTCATTTCTTTTACTTCATCATTTCTTCCTTTTGCTTTAGCTAGCTACTCGACGTTCAAGAGCAAGTTTCAGAGTCTCTTCTGACATCCGTTTTGTTCTTTTCTTTCTTTCCTGTCTTTTTAATGACCTCTTGCTTTCTTCATGTATGATGTCCTTTCACAAATCATCTGGTCCTCAGTCATTAGTGTTCAACTCGTCAAATCTATTCTTGAGATGGTCTCTAAATTCAGGTGGAATATGGTCAAGGCTGTACTTTGGCTCTCGTGGACTTGTCCTAATTTTCTTCAGCTTCAGCTTGAACTTGCATATGAGCAATTGATGGTCTGTTCTGCAGTCGGCCCCTGGCCTTGTTCTGACTGATGATATTGAGCTTTTCCATTGTCTCTTTCCACAGATATAATAGATTTGATTCCTGTGCATTCCATCTGGCGAGCTCCACGTGTATGGTCGCCGTTTATGTTGGTGAGAAAGGTATTTTCAATGAAGAAGTCGTTGGTCTTGCACAACTTTAGTATGAGATCTCTGGCATCATTTCTATTACCAAGGCCATATTTTCCAACTACTGATCCTTCTTCTTTGTTTCCAGGTTACACATTCCAATCTCCAGTAATTATCAATGCATTTTACAAGATGTTGGATTTTTCAGTTGTTCCAAGTATCCAGTGTTTTCAACAGCACTACTTTCTCCAAGAAAATCTTAGGTGAACAGAGCCTTCAGACTTTGCTTACCACTCCCTTTCCATGATAACTCCATTTTGAAAAGTCCATACCAAGGTTTCCATCTTCAATGGCTCCCAAACAGAATTGGGAACATACAGTAATCAATTCTTCCCCCAGGGGGCACAGCCTTCATTCTTTGGTTATCACTCTTTTCCCTGCTCTGAGAGGATTGAGTCAAACCATGGTGTCTGTCCTTGTGTGGCTCTCAAACTGATCAGAAAACCCACACTGAATGAATGACCCTCCAGCCAGTATAGTCCTCAGTTCTTGTTTGCCAATCCTTCCCTGACTCTGTGAGGGCCCACTTCTCTGGAAGCCAGAAATCCAGGCCCTTTCCTGTGCTCAGGTGAGCTATGGGTCAGTTGTTAACTGTGTGAGCTGTCTTTCACTGTGCTGGTGGGGGCGGGGGGAGGGGCAGGAATGCCCTAAATGGACCACCAGGGAGATCTGTCCTATTAATTTCAGAGCCACGGCTTAAGGTCCTTCCCTGTTCACAGTCAAGCTGTGTGTTGGCTACAGGAGCAGTCTTTGCTGTAGTCATCAACTTTCTAGCCTTTCCATAGTGTGCAGCAGCCAACAGTCTGCCATGCCAGGAGTAGGAAGAGTGTGGACAGTAAAAGAAGAGCTTTTCCTACCATATGAGACTCATCATTGACTTGGGTTCATCTGTAGGTCCTTGCTACTGTCCTCTGCTCACCAATTTAGTGTCCCACATGGCTGAGTACAGGTCTCTTGTATTCCTTAGTGTATATACAGGCAGAATCATGTCACGATCTTCCCAGAATCCCCTATGTGCATTCATTTTTTTTTAATTTATTTTTTTATTGTATTTTACATGAAGGTTTACAGAACAAATAGTTTCTCATTAAACAGTTAGTACACATATTGTTTTATGACAGTGGTTAACAACCTCATGACATGACAACACTGTCCCTTCTCAACCTTGGGTTCCCTATTACCAGCTTTCCTGTCCCCTCCTGCCTTCTATTCCTTGTCCCTCAACTGTTGTGCCCTGTTAGTCTCATTTTGTTTTATGGGGCTGTCTAATCTTTGGCTGAACAGTGAACCTGGGAGTGACTGCATTACTGAGCTAAAAGGGTGTCCGGGGGCGATACTCTCGGGGATTCTCCAGTCTCTGTCAGGCCAGTAAGTCTGGTCTTTTTCTGTGAGTTAGAATTTTGTTCTACATTTTTCACCAGCTCTGTCCAGGACCCTCTGTTGCATGCATTCATTTTAATTTAAATACAAATAATTTTATTCAGTTACTAAAATCAGATCTTATAAAGCTTTTAAAAAATATTTAGTTAGGAACATGGCATCTTTTATTTTATTTTGTATTGACCTTAATAACAAAGGAGGTTCATATTCGTAGCTATCACTGATTATAAAAATGTATTTCTATTTTTCTCGCCTATAAAATAGACCTTAAAATGCCCAATTCATGTGGTAAGCGTGAAGTAAAGTATGTATGTAACATGCTTAATCAAGTGCCTGATGCTCAATAAATTGTAGCTGTCATCATCATCATTATCTCATCATCGTCGTCGCTTTCAAAGGTTAAAGAGTTCACTTTAATTCCATTTTTTTCTTGTCGTTTTCTTAAGTCTGACTTTACATGGAACAAATCCAACATTCTTTGAATTCTTCCATACGCCCTTCTTTTGACCATTTCCTGCTCTGTTTCTAATCCTTTATCGTTGTTGTTATGTGCCATCAAGTCGGTTCTGACTCATAGCGACCCTATGCACCACAGAACGAAACACTGCCTGGTCCTGCACTGTGCTCAATTTCATTGTTATGCTTGAGCCCATTGTTGTAGCCACTGCGTCAATCCATTTCATTGAGGGTCTTCGTCTTTTTTGCTGACCGTATCCTTCTCCAGGGGCTGATCCTCCTGACAACATGTTCAAAGTATGTAAAATGTAGTCTTGCCATCCTTCCTTCTAAGGAGCATTCTGGTTGTACTTCTTCCAAGACAGATTTGTTCGTTCTTTTGGCAGTCCATGGTATATTCAATATTCTTCACCAACACCACAATTCAAAGGTATCAATTCTTCTTTGGTCTTCCTTATTCATTGTCCATCTTTTGCATGCATATGATGTGATTGAAAATACCATGGCTTGGGTCAGGTGCACCTTAGTCTTCAAGGTGACATCTTTGCTTTTCAACACTTTAAAGAGGTCTTTTGCAGCTGATTTGCCCAATGCAATGCATCTTTTGATTTCCTGACTGCTGCTTCCATGGGTGTTGATTGTGGATCCAAGTAAAATGAAATCCTTGACAACTTCAACCTTTTCTCCGTTTATCATGATGTTGCTTATTGGTCCAGTTGTGAGGATTTTTGTTTTCTTTATGTTGAGGTGTAATCCCTACTGAAAGCTGTGGTCTTTGATCTTCCCCGGTAAGTGCTTCAAGTCCTCTTCACATTCAGCAAGCAAGGTTGTGTCATCTGCATATCGCAGGTTGTTAATGAGTTTTCCTCCGATCCTGATGCCCCTTTCTTATTCAGATAGTCCAGCTTCTGGGATTATTTGTTCAGCATACAGATTGAATAGTTATGCTGAAAGGATACAACCCTGATACATACCTTTCCTGACTTTAAACCACACAGCATCCCCTTGTTCCGTCTGAAAAACTGCCTCTTGATCTGTGTACGGGTTCTTCATGAGCACAATTAAGTGTTCTGGAATTCCCTTTCTTCACAATGGTATCCATAATTTGTTATGATCCACACAATCGAATGCCTTTGCATAGTCAATAAAACATAGGTAAACATCTTTCTGGTATTCTCTGCTTTCAGCCAGGATCCATCTGACATCAGGAATGATATCCCTGGTTCCACGTCCTCTTCTGAATCTGGCCTGAATTTCTGGCAGTTCCCTGTCGACACACTGCTGCAACCACTTTTGAATGATCTTCAGCAAAATCTTACTTGTGTCTGATATTAATGATATTGTTGGATAATTTCCACATTCGGTTGCAACACCTTTCTTGAGAATAGGCATAAATATGAATCTCTTCCACTCAGTTGGCCAGGTCGCTGTCTTCCAAATTTCTTGGCATAGATGAGTGAGCACTTTCAGCACTGCATCATTTGTTGAAAAATCTCAGTTGGTATTCTGTCAGTTCCTGGAGCCTTGTTTCTCGTCAATGCCTTCAGTGCATCTTGGACTTCTTCCTTCAGTACCATCAGTTCTTGATCATATGCTACCTCCTAAAATGTTTGAAGGTCGACCAATTCTTTTTGGTATAGTGACTCTGTGTATTCCTTCCATCTTCTTTTGATGCTTCCTGCATCGTTTAATATTCTCCCCGTAGAATCCTTCAATATTGCAACTCAAGGCTTGAATTTTTCTTCAGTTCTTTCAGCTTGAAGAAAGCCGAGCAAGTTTTTCCCTTTTGGTTTTCTATCTCCAGATCTTTGCACATGTCATTATAATACTTTACTTTGTCTTCTGGAGCCACCCTTTGAAATCTTCTGTTCATTTCTTTTACTTCATCATTTCTTCCTTTTGCTTTAGCTACTCGATGTTCAAGAGCAAGTTTCAGAGTCTCTTCTGACATCCGTTTTGTTCTTTTCTTTCTTTCCTGTCTTTTTAATGACCTCTTTCTTTCTTCATGTATGATGTCCTTGATATCATTCCACAACTTGTCTGGTCTTTGGTCATTAGTGTTCAACGCGTCAAATCTATTCTTGCGATGGTCTGTAAATTTGGGTGGGGTATACTCCAGATCATACGTTGCCTCTCGTGGACTTGTTCTAATTTTCTTCAATTTCAACTTGAACTCGCATACGAGCAACTGGTGTTCTGTTCCGCAGTCAGCCCCTGGCCTTGTTCTGACTGATGATATTGAGCTTTTCTATCGTCTCTTTCCACAGATGTAGTCGATTTAATTCCTGTGTATTTCATCTGGTGAAGTCCATGTGTATAGCCACCGTATATGTTGGTGAAAAAAGGTATTTGCAATGAAGAAGTCATTGGTCTTGCAAAGTTCTATCATGAGATCTCCAGCATCATTTCTATCACCAAGGCCATATTTTTCAAGTACCGATCTTTCTTCTTTGTTTCCAACTTTCACACTTCAATCCCCAGTAATTATCAATGCATCCTGATTCCATGTTAGATCAATTTCAGACTGAAGAAGTTGGTAAAAATCTTCAATTTCTTCAACTTTGACCTTAGTGGTTGGTGCATATATTTGAATAATAGTCGTATTAGCTGGTCTTCCTTGTAGGCTTTTGGATATTATCCTATCACTGACAGTGTTGTACTTCAGGATAGATCTTGAAATGTTCTTTTTGATGATGAGTGCAACTTCATTCCTCTTTAAGTTGTCATTCCTGGCACAGTAGACCATACGGTTGTCTGATTCAAAATGGCCAATACCAGTCCATTTCAGCTCACTAATGCCTAGGATATGGATGTTTATGCGTTCCATTTCATTTTTGGTGAGATCCAGTTTTCCTAGATTCATACTTCGTACATTCTATGTTCCAATTATTAACAGATGTTTGCAGCTCTTTCTCTTATTTTGAGTGGTGCCACATCAGCAAATTAAAGTCCTGAAAGCTTGACTCCATCCACATCATTTAGATTGACTCTACTTTGAGGAGGCAGCTCTTCCCCAGTCATTTTTGAGTGCCTTCCAACCTGAGTGGGGGGTGCTCATCTTCCAGCACTATATCAGTTCCATTGCTATTTATAAGGTTTTTGCTGGCTAATTTTTTTCAGAACTGGACTGCTGGGTCCTTCTTCCGAGTCTATCTTTGTCTGGAAACTCAGCTGAAACCTTTCCACTGTGGACGACCCTGCTGGTATCTGAACACTGATGGCATAGCTTCCAGCACCACAGCATCACGCAAGCCCCACAGTACAACAAACTGACAGACACATTGTTGTTTCTAATCCTTTAGTAAACCAAAAAACAAAAACAAAAAATGTTGCCATTGAGTCAGTTGTGACTCATGGCTACGCCATGTGTGTCAGAGTAGATATGCACATAGGGTTTTCTTTTTTAAAAAATATAATTTTATTTATTTTGTTGTTGTTGTTGAGAATATACACAGGAAAACATACACCAATTCAACAGTTTCTATATGTACCGTTTAGTGACACTGATTACATTCTTCGAGTAGTGTAACCATTCTCACCCTTCTTTTCCTCCTTTAACATAAATTCACTGCCTCCTCAGGTTCCTATACAATCTTTCAAGTTGCTGTTGTCAATGTAATCCCATATAGATAGTCCTCAAACTTCCTGCAGCCATGAAGGTTGGATTAACCCCTGGAACTATTGCCCTGAAATAATCTTTAAACCTTAAACCAAAAATGTCCCCTGACGTCTTCTTAAAATCAAACAACAGTTTAGCTTAACTAGCACACTGGGTTTTCATTGGCTGTAATGTTACGGAAATAGGTTGCAAAGCATTTCTTCCGTGCCAGCCCTGAGTGTATTCAAACTGCCAACCTCTTGGTTAGTAGCCAAGCTCAAACCGTATGTGCCACCCAGGGACCTAATTGTTTAACAGCAGTTGTCAAATCTAGTCTCGTTTAGATGCATCCGAACCATGGTATTTTATGAGAATTACTAGAATAAGGTACCGTTCTTTGTTTTCATTATTTTCCATGTAATTCACGGTTGACAATGACCTCGATCCTATTCTTAGGCCTTGAATGACAGTATCAATAAAATAATTTGGGTTGTTCTTTTTCTGGAGTGTATTACCTCACATTTACTTGTCTTTAAACTTTTCTTGAAGTTCAAATAACCATGTTATCTCTTCTCATGGTTTAACACACCCATATAAATTGGAATTTTTCTCTTGTTCCATTTCAATCTGTGCCATTTAAATTATTTGGGGGGTATGGAACAGAGCTAGATAGCAGTCCACTCTGCTATGGATGCTTCCTGAAGATATGTTCTAAAATAGCTTTAAAAATGGTTATCTTTCAAGTAGGCAGAATAGGGCCACATTTGTGCTATCATTTGAGGTGTGCTGTAACTCCTCCTCTGTTCTCACCCACACTTTGTCACATTCAAAATCGCTCCATCTTCAACTTTCTGAATAGTGAATATATTAAGAAAATTTCCAAATACTTTAGGTAGTAATGACTTTCCTGGTTTAAGGAGACCCTTGCTAATCACTGAAAACTCAGTTTTAATTTCATTTTCTCTGGGAACACCTTCTTCACTCCTTCAGGTTGTTAGGCTTGACCTTCTTCTCCCACAGCACCTTGCCCAGGCATCAGCTGCAGCATCAGATGATAGTTGACACAGTACCTAGAAGAGAAATGCTCAACACGTATTTGTGAATGAATGAAAAGAAATGAATGAGACAGATGTCTAGTGGAAAAGTTTTATCTTAAACCTCTAACACCTCAGCAAGTAATATTTAACGTGATCAGTCTGTGAGTTAGTAGTTTGTTAGCAATGTGGGATTGTGACAAGTGAAAGGGTTGTGTGATGTCTTTCAAAGAAATGAGAGGGAAGTTCTCTGTGGGAGAGAACTGTAGAAAAGACGGGTAGATAGTACTTACAGTTTTGTTTAGAGCCTGTCCTGAACTAAACTATGCCTCATATACCTAACGATGTGTCTCAATTCCACAGTATCTTCTTACATCGTGTTCTCACACTCTCTCTTAAGACTTTATGTTAATACTCTTGCCTTCATGTAACAAATATGCTTACTTATAGAGGATCAAATGTAGATTAGGAATTGCTGTTGACATGGAGAAGGTATAGAAATACAGAAAGAAACAAACATATTCAGAAACAAAAAAGAGTGACAAAATTTAAAGCTGCAATATTCTGATGTGTAAAACTCCATTTAGAAGGATTCAATTTTTTCATAAAGAAGCTGTGTTTTAATTTTTCATAAAGTGTAACATAAAATATTTACAAAATATTTTAAGCACAAATGTTACGTAAATAAAATAAAAACAGTCATACCATTGTTTTTGGATCAGTGCCTATCAGTCAGATACATGGTTTTCTGCTAATCCACCCATAGTGGGGAGTTTGATGAAGGTTTTCTTTTTTTTTCATTTTAGAAGTTTTCAGGAGAACAGAGGTGTTTAGATAGGTTAATATCCTTTCGAGTGATAAATGCCTATGACTTTATTACTGTGTGCCCACTACTGTTTTCTTTATAGGGTAATCTTTTCTATGAGGTTTCCATTCAATGTTTATGTATTTTAATTTACTAGACATAAAATAAATAGAAAAATTTTCCATTTAGGGAATACTTTGAGAGATGGGCTTCAATTATAGGACTAGGACTTTATAATAAAACAAACAAAAAAAATGGTACAAACACAAATAGATTTAATGTTGAATATCACATATGAAATCAAGAAAAACACCCTCAAGATTGTGAATGGGGACTCTAAAGCATAAGTAACATAAATCTTAAAATATATATTAGTATTTTAGGGTAATACCAGTTCCTTGTACTAATTCCAACATAATATGTTTTGAAGATTTTAACCATTGCTCTGAGGAAAGCCAGCCTTAAGTGCACCCTACCTAACTGCATTTCTAATCTTGTCAGTCTTTCCAAACAAATTTTCAATCAATAGAGGCATTTTAAAAAAATTAACATTGGGACGATAATGTATAGTTAGTAAAGAGAATGTGCTTTTCTTCCTAGTTGAACTTTCAGAACATTTTCCATACTTCTAGCATAAGTTTATCTTATCCAACCATGATCAGAGAGCTTAGTTTATTCTCTTATGATGTGGACCATATCGCCCAGCTTTCTGAGTGATATGTGATATGATGTGAAGAATACTGACCATACCCCTTAGTTCCTGAATATCTCCCTTGTGTCATGCCAGTATTCTTGACAAACGTCTTTATTATCATTCCTATCTAAACTTCGAAAAAACATTTTAACCTTAATTAGTTGCAGTTTCTTCATATGTAAAGTGAGAATAATAATATGAGTTATTCTGAGGTTCAGGTGAGATTATTTGTATGAAAGGTCTTAGAAAACCTTAACACGTTATAAAGAGTAAAGATGGTAATAACGATAATGATAACTACTGCAATGGTAAAGATAATTTCATTTTATTTTTGTGAAAGATTTTAGTCCCACTCACCAGTATCTCTCATTCTTCTCCCTTTCTGGTTTCAGTGGAAGATTGTATTTCCACTCCCCTTTGAAAATAAATGTAGCCATGAGACTTGCCTTGAGCAGGCAATAAAATGTGAGCAGAAGTGATGAGTGTCACTTCCAGGCAAAAAGCTCTTAAAAACACGTGTTGTGTTCCATCTTCCCTCCTCCCTAGCCAAAGTAACTGGCAATGGTCAAGATGGTGGAGACTGTCAGACTGTGTCCCTGAGTGAGAACTATGTGGAACAGAACTCCTCCTTCCCCCTTTACTGATCCTCAAAGGACTTGCAGGACATGTAGTATGAAGGAGACACAAAACTTTGTTGTCTTAAGCCAGTGAGATTTTTTTTTTCTTACCATGGCATATATTAGCCTATCCTGATTAGTTTACTCTTGTTAGTATCAATCTTTCGTTATAATGAGTATTTTTCCATTATGTATTTTGAAAATCTTGATTCTGCCGTCTAACAAGTTTACTATACCTTTCAGCTTTGCCATCTACAAATATTATTTTGCATTGAACAGGACGTTATCAAGTGCAAAGACCTATGGCAGACCTCTGGAGATCTCTCTCCAATTTTGTCATCAATCTATTAAACAATGCACTTTAAGTCTAGTTTATCCACTAAATTAGGAACCCCCTTAACCCTGTTATGGAACTCACATTTCTTTACTTGTCTCATTCTTTGCTTTAATTAAGATAATAAACAATGTTTGCAGCTTTGCTCTCATCTGCTAATCTTGTAATTGAAATTAAAAAAAATGAGTTAATTTGGTTTCCTCTAGTCTCAGAATCTTTTCTTGTCTCCCAGTGATCAACAATTTCTTTGATACATCCTCTTAAAACTATCTATTTAATGGCTGTTTCCATTTTTCCCTAAGATATACAGCAATCTCAACTCTTGAATTTCTTCCCTATACTTGCTCCTCCTCCATATTCTCCATCTCAGAGAATGGCAACTCTAAGTTTCCAAGTGTTCATGCTAAAAACCATAAGGTCATTCCTGACTCCTCTACTTCTTTAACACCCCACATCCAACTCATCAACATTCCTCTCCATGGCTGTTCCAAACACCAAGTTAAACATGGTCAATTTTTGTCAAAGTTTTCAATCGTTTCTACTTTATATACAGGTTCTTTTAGATGAGAATTATGGCCGGGTAGACAGTATCCCTCATTGTTTTCACTAACTTCTTTGACAACTGAATATTCCTTTAGTCTTTACAAGACTTATGATTATTTCTATTACCACTGTTACTCTTTGATCTCATTATATGACAAGAAGTTTATTTGATATTCCCTTTATCAGTGAATATTACTTAAAGCATATTATCCCACATTTACAAATAAATACACTTTTAACTAAAAGAATTATTTTTATTTAATTTCAAATCACATATTTTAAATTATAGTCAACTCTGACCTTCACTATTTCAAGATATTGTACCTATTTTGTTTGCTTATAAAAATGGAATATTTACTTTTAAGCACATGGATAAAAAACCTTAATGCACTTTGAGCAAGAGCTCTTAGTGTTCTATTGGTGCAGATATTTGGAATTTACTAATGGATCCTAATGGCCCTGAGGTTCTTTGTGATGAAGAGCCTGCATCCAGTATTCTACAAAAGGATAGGAAAAGTCTTGGGAACAAGTACTTGTAAAGAATTCTGGTATTACTTCCAGGAAGAAGAAGTATAGACCAAAGATTGTTAATTTCTTTCTAAGATTAACTAATGAGAGAGCAATTAACAGACCATGGGAGTGAAAATAGGATAAATGATCACACGGTTTATTACTATAGTAAATTTATAAAAATAGTTGTAGCAGTAGCTTTGACTTTCAGCAAACCATGTGAGTAATTAAAAATATTA
This sequence comes from Dugong dugon, assembly GCA_030035585.1. Classification (NCBI taxonomy): domain Eukaryota; kingdom Metazoa; phylum Chordata; class Mammalia; order Sirenia; family Dugongidae; genus Dugong; species Dugong dugon. The sequence continues at coordinate 69,447,810 of CM057483.1, forward strand.
AGTAAACAGAGAGTCATAACTGAACAACTGAATTAAAAGACTCTATGGCAAAACTACTGGAACTAATAGAAGATTTCAGCAAAGTATCAAGATACAAGATAAACATACAAAAATCAGTTGGATTCCTCTATACCAACAAAGAGAACTTCGAAGAAGAAATCACCAAATCAATACCAGTTACAATAGCCCCCAAGAAGGTAAAATACTTAGGAATAAATCTAATCAGAGAGGTAAAAGACCTATACAATGAAAACTACAAGACACTACCGCAAGAAACCAAAAGTGGAAAAACATACCTTGCTCATGGATGGGAAGACTCAACATTGTGAAAATGTCAATTCTACCCAAAGCAGTCTAAAGATACAATGCAATCCCTGTCCAAATTCCAATGGCATTTTTTAATGAGATGGAGAAACAAATCACCAACTTCACATGGAAAGGGAAGAGGCCCCGGATAAGTAAAGCATTACTCAAGAACAAAGTGGGAGGCCTTACAGTACTTGATATTAGAAACTATTATACCACCACGGTAGTCAAAACAGCCTGATACTGGTACAACAACAGATACATAGACCAATGGAACAGAATTGAGAATCCAGACATAAATTCATCCACCTATGAGCAGCTGATATTTGAAAAAGGCCCAAAGTCCGTTAATTGGGGAAAAGACAGTCTCTTTAACAAATCGTGCTGGCATAACTGGTTATCCATCTGCAAAAAAATGAAACAAGGCCCATACCTCACATCAAGTACAAACACTAACTCAAAATGGATCAAAGACCTAAATATAAAATCGAAAGCGATAAAGATCATGGAAGATGATCATGGACAACGCTAGGAGCCCTAATACATGACATAAAGAGAATATGAACCATAAGTAACAATGCACAAGCACCAGAAGAGAGACTAGATAACTGGGAGCTCCTAAAAATAAAACACTTATGCTCATTAAAAAACTTCACCAAAACAGTCAAAAGACAACCAAAATACTGGGAAAAAAATTTTGGCTATGACAAATCTGATCAGCGTCTAATGTCTAAAATCTACAAGATACTGCAAAACCTCAACAACAAAAAGACAAATAACCCAATTAAATATGGGCAAAGGATATGAAGAGGCACTTCGACAAAGGAGACATTTAGGCGGCTAACAGACACATGAAGAAATGCTCACGATCGTTAGCCATTAGAGAAACGCACATCAAAACTACAATGAGATACCATCTCACCCCAACAAGGTTAGCATTAATCCAAAAAACACAATAAATGCTTAAGAGATTATGGAGAGCCTTGAACACTTATACACTGTTGGTGGGAATGTAAAATGGTACAACCACTTTGGAAATCAATTTGCGCTTCCTTAAAAAGAAATAGAAGTACCATATGATCTAGCAATCTTACTCTTTGGAATGTATCCTAGAGAAATAAAAGCTAGATATATGCACACCCATGTTCATTGCAGCACTGTTCACGATAGTAAAAAGATGGAAACAACCTAGGTGCCCATTAACAGACAAATGGATAGACAAATTATGGTATATTCACACAATGGAATACTACGCAACAATAAAGAGCAACAATGAAGCCGTGAAACATCTTATAACATGGAGGAATCTGGAGGGCATTATGCCGAGTGAATTTCGTCAGTCACAGAAGGACAAACATTGTATAAGATCACTATTATAAGAACTCAAGAAAAGGTTTAAACACAGAAGAAAACATTCTTTGATGGTTATGAGGGTGGGGAGTGAGGGTGAGGGTTAATCACGAACTAGATAGTAGACAAGAATTATCTTAGGTAAAGGGAAGGACAGCACTCACTACAGGGGAAGTAAGCACAACTGGACTAAACCAAAGCTAAGAAGTTTCCTGAATACAATCAAACACTTTGAAGGACAGAGTAGCAGGGACAGGGGTCTGGGGACCATGCTTTCAGGGGACATCTAGGTCAATTGGCATAACAAAGTTTATTAATAAAATATCCTGCATCCTACTTTGGTGAGTGGCGTCTGGGGTCTTAAAAGCTAGCAAGTGGCCGTCTCAGATGCATCAGTTGGTCCCAACCACCTGGAGTAAAGGAGAATGAAGAACACCAAAGACACAAGGAAAGTATTAGCCCAAAAGACAGAAAGAGCCACATAAACCAGAGACTTCATCAGCCTGAGACCTGAAGAACTAGATGTTGCCCGGCTACCACCAATGACCGCCCTGACAAAGAACACAACAGAGAGTCCCTGATAGAGCAGGAGAAAGGTGGTGTGCAGAACTCAAATTCTAGTAAAAAGACTAGACTTAATGGTTTGACTGAAACTGGAGGAACCCCAGAAAGCATGGCTCCCAGACTCTCTGTCAACCCAGAACTGAAACAATTCCTGAGGCCAACTTTTCAGACATAGATTGGACTAGACTGTGGGACATAAAATGATACTCGTGAAGATTATGCCTATTAGCTCAAGTAGGTACATGAGACTAAATGGGCAGCTTCTGTCCAGAGGTGAGATGAGAAGGTGGAGAGGGTTAGGAGTTGGTTGAATGGATGTGGGAAATCAAGGTGGAAAGGAGGAGTGTGTTGTCACAGTACAGGGAGAGCAACTGGGGTCACATAACAGTGTATGTATAAATTTTTGTATGAGAGACTGACTTGAATTGTAAACTTTCACTTAAACTACAACAATAAAATAGAAGACTCTATGGCCCAAGTAGGAGTCCCTGGGTGGTGCAAGCAGTTAATGTGCTCAGCTGGTAACCAAAAGGTTGGAGGTTGGAGTCCACCCAGAGTTTCCTTGAAAGAAAGCCCTGGTAATCGAATTCTGAAAAATCAGTCATTGAAAACTCTATGGAGCATAGTTCTACTCTGACACACACATGGTTGGCATAGGTAGGAATCGACTTAAGGCAACTGTGTTTTTTTTTTTTTTTTTTTTTAATGGCCCATGTAAAGGCTATATAGAAGCCCTGGTGAGGCGGTGATTAAAGTGCTTGGCTGCTAACTGAAAAGTCTGTGGTTCAAACCCACCAGCCGCTCTGCAGGAGAAGGATGTGGTAGTCTGCTTCTGTAAAGACTACAGCCTTGGAAACCCTATGAGGCAGTTCTCCTCTCTGCTATAAGGTTGCTACTAGTTGGAATTGACCCGGCAGCACACAACAACGAGAACAAGGACTGTATAGTATGGAGGTTAAAGCTCAGGCTTTGTGATAGACTATCTGGACTTAAATACGCACAAGACTTACTTACTAATGTAGTTTCCATTTTGTAGATGAGGGAAGTGATGCTTGGAGAGATTAAACTAAGTGAATATCCTAAGGTCATATAACTAGTAGGAGCCCTGGGGCGTAGTAATTAAGTGATACTGCTGCTAACCAAAAGGTCGGCAGTTCAAATCCACCAGCTCTCCTTGGAAACCCTCTGGGGAAGTTCTACTCTGTCCTATAGGGTCACTACGAGTCAGAATCGACTAAACGGCAATGAGTTTTTTTTATTTTTTATTTTTTGGTTATTTACCTAGTAAGTGGCAGAGCCTGAACTTAAACCTAGGACTTTCTGACTCAGAGATTGTACTTTGAAATATTATTTGATTTTCCAAATAGTTTCATCCTTCCATGTCTTATTTATGTTGTTCCCTTTGCCTTGAATGTTCTTCCTAGACTTTTCTTCCTGGAGAAATTCTACTCATCCTACAAAGCCTAAATTTATAATAATAGCTAACTTTCATTAAACATTCACTATGTGCCTGGTGACATTTTATTTTACATATGAGGAATGTGTTAACTCTTTCCTCTTGCTTTCTTTAATCTACAATATAGTTTTAAAACTTTTAAATAAAAATATAGTATGTAATATGCATGTAGCAAAGAACACAAATATTAAGTGTACAGCTTGATGAGTTTTTTACAAAGTGAAAACACCTGTGTAACAACCACCAAGTTCAAGATACAGAACACTAACCACCAAGTTCAAGATATAGAACACTATCAGCACTCCAGAAGCCTACTTTTTTCTACCCCCCCATGAGCTACTACTCTGTCTTACTTCAAGGGCCACACTTCTGATTTCTGTCCCCATACAGATTATACTTTGTATATTTAAAATTATACATAATATGTGTGTATGTACATATATATATATATATATAAACGGTGCTATAGTATGTGCTCTTTTGTATCTGGATTTTTTCACTCAGTATTATATATGTAAGATTCATCCATAGTCTACTGTTGTGTGTAACAGTAGTTTTTTTTTTTTTCATAGCTGCGTAGGATTCCATTTTATGAATATATCTGAATTTATTTTTATGCTCCACTGTTTATGGATATTTGAGTTTTATTCACAGTTTCTATTATAAATAGTGCTGCTCTGACCATTCTTTTACATGATTTTTGTGCACATACATCTGTGTTACCATAATATTTTGTTAAATATTATGCTATTCCAGTATTTATCACAAAATTTTATTACATTATATGTATATCTCTACCCTACAGGTTTTTCAAGCCCCTATCACAGCACTTGGAATGTGATAAACTTCAGTAAATGTTGATATAATGAATTACTGAATGATCAACTGTTTTACTGACAATTTTTACTAATTGCTCATAATAAAGTCCATAAAAAGCTACTTAATGAATAACACCAGTCTATGAACCTGTAGTCCTCTTCACTTTCCAAAAGCAAGGTTGTGTTATCTGCATATCACAGGTTGTTAATGAGTGAAGAGGACTTGAAGCACTTACTGATCAAGATGAAAGACTACAGCCTTCAGTAGAGATTGCACTTCAACATAAAACAAAAATCCTCACAGCTGGACCAAAAAGCTACATCATGATACACGGAGAGACTATTGCAGTTGTCAAGGATTTCGTTTTATTTGGATTCACAATCAACAACCATGGAAGCAGCAGTCAAAAAATCTAATGATGTATTGCACTGGGCAAATCTGCTGCAAAAGACTTCTTTAAGGTGTTAAAAAGCAAAGATGTCACTTTGAGGACTAAGGTGCTCTTGACCCAAGCCTTGGTATTTTCAGTCACCAAAGAAGAATTGATGCCTTTGAATTTCGGTGTTGATGAAGAATATTGAATACACTATGGACTGCCAGAAGAACGAATAAGTCTGTCTTGGAAGAAGTCCAGCCAGAATGCTCCTTAGAAGCGAGCATGGTGAGACTTTGTCTAACATACTTTGGACATGTTATCAGAAGGGATCAGTCCCTGGAGAAGGACATAATGCTTGGTAAAGTAGATTAGAGGGTTAGTGAAAAAGAGGAAGACCCTCAATGAGATGGATTGACACAGTGGCTGCAAAAATGGGCTGAAGCATAACAACGGTTGTGAGGATGGCACAAGACCAGGCAGTGTTTCCTTCTATTGTACATAGTGTCGCTATGAGTCAGAACTGACTGGATGACACCTAACAGCAATATGAATCTATAAACTACCTATAATAAATACAATTCTCTAATACAAGCAACTATCAGCAACTTTATCAGTTATATTTTTCCAACGTTAAAACTTTTGTCTTCTACTACTTTACGCATTTTAGTGTTGTTGTTGTTAATTGTTGTTGAAGCAGCTACTACTCATGCTACCTTACGTATATCAGAATGAAATATTACCTGGTCCTGTAATATCTCCGTGATCTTTGATATGCTTGAGCCCATTGTTGAGGCTGCTGTGTCAATCCACCTCACTGAGGGTTTTCCTCCTTTGCCGTACCCATAACTTAACCCTTTACCTTAATAATCTTCAGAAATACGTTGCCATGTCTTTCTTTCTAATCTTCCTTGTTCTGGAAGTTCTGCTGACACTTGTCCTCCACGGGTGACCCTACTGGTATTTGAAATACCAGTGGCATAGCTTCTAGCATCATAGCAACACACAAACCACCACGGTGTGACAAAGTGAGAGAGGAGTGATTGACGTGTTTTAATAGTATATTTTCCAATGGAGAGCAAAGATGTGGGAAGATGGTAAATGTGTGTATGTCTTATTTGTTTAAACTTATAACATTTAGTCATGCTTCTTTCAACAGACAGTCTTTCACATCTATGATTTACATGTAAAAATGGTAGAACAATGATTTGGAGAACATTATAGAAGATTTTTGTCTAAATAGAGGCTTGGATTATTTGTTATTAATACCTTACAGGCTAATCTTAAAAATTAATATGGTTAGTTTTATAACCATTTCATCCACTGTAATTTTCAGCATTATTCTTTAACATGTAGAAAATTTCTACTATTAATTTTGCATTTTCAGGGCCAGTTTTGTAGCCTAAAATAGGCACTATAGAAAGAATTACTTCTTTTCCAAAATTTCCAAATGTTTAGTGAAAATAATTTGCTTCTTGAAGTATATGAACATTAAATTGGGTAAAAGATAGTAATAATACTTTTCAGGTTAAAATAAAGCAATTATTCTTTATTGGGTATCAGTTTGTTGTTGTTGTTCAGTGCCATTGAGTCACTTCCAACTCATAGTGACCCTATGCATAACAGAAAAAAACCTTTCCTGGTCCTGTGCCATCCTCAGAGTGGTAGGTATGTTCGAGCTCATTGTCCTAGCCACTTTGTCAGTCCGTCTCGTTGAGGGTCTTCCTCTTTTTTTTTTGCTGACCCTCTAGTTTACCAAGCATGATGTCTTTTTCCAGAGTTTGGTCTCTCCTGATGACATGTTGCTATCCTCACTTCTAAGAAGCATCTGGCTGTACTTCCTCCAAGACAGATTTGTTTGTTCTTCTGGCAGTCCATGGTATATTCAATGTTCTTCACCAACACCAGAATTCAAAAGCATCAACTCTTTTCTGATCTTTCTTATTCATTATTCAGCTTTCACATGCATATGAGGTGATTGAAAAGACCATGGCTTGCGTCATGCTCCCCTTAGTCATCAAGGTGACATCTTTGCTTTTTAAGACTTTAAAGAGGTATTTTGCAGTAGAATTGCCCACTGCAATTAGTAGTTTAATTTCTTGACTCTTGTCATGGGCATTGATTGTGCAATCAATTAATATAATGATTTGGGGGATTGATTTTAAAAAGATTGTAACTATTTTTTTTAATTTTTTTATTGTACTTTAGATGAAGGTTTACAGAACAAATAGTTTCTCATTAAACAGTCAGTACACATATTGTTTTATGACATTGGTTAACAACCCCACGACATGTCAACACTCTCTCTTCTCGACCTTGAGGATCTTTTTTTTGGTGAAAATATACATAGCCAAATTTACACCATTTTGAAAGTTTCTACATGTACAATTCAGTGACATCGATTACATTCTTCCAGTTGTACTGCTATTCTCACTATCCTTTTCCAAATTATTCCATCACCATTATCTTCAACTCACTGTCCCCTAGGCTTCCCATCAAACCTTTTGAGTTGCTGTTGTCAATTGGATCTCGCATAGATAATTCTTTTTTTTTTTTGTACCTTAGATGAAGGTTTGCAGAACAAATAGTTTCTCATTAAACAGTACACATATTGCCCTATGACAATGGTTAACAACCCCATGACATGTCAACACTGTCCCTTCTCAACCTTAGGTTCCCTATCTCCAGCTTTCCTGTCCCCTCCTTCCTTTTAGTCCTTGTCCCTGGACTGCTGTGCCTCATTAGTCCCATTTTGTTTTATGAGGCTGTCCCATCCCTTGCTGACCAGTGAACTTTAGGAGGGGCTTCACCTCTGAGCTAAAAGGGTGCCTGGGGGCCATACTCTCAGGGTTTCTCCAGTCTGTCAGGCCAGTAAATCTTGTCTTTTTTTTTTGCGAGTTTTTGTCTTTATAAACTGTGTTATGCCAAATGAGCTAGATGTTCCCGGAGACCATGGTCCCCACAGCCCTCTGCCCAGCAACTCAGTCCCTCAGGGAGTTTGGAAGTGTCTATGGAGCTTCCATGACCTTTCCTTGTACAAGTTGTGCTGGCTTCCCCAGTAATGTGTACTGTCTTACCCTTCACCAAAGTTACCACTTATCTATTTAGTTATCCCACCCCAACTCCTCCCATCCCTCGTAACCAACAAAGATTCTTTCTTTTTATATGTAAACTTTTACATGAGTTATACAGTAGAGGTCTCATACAATATTTGTCCTTTTGTGCTTGACTTATTGCACTCAGCATGATGTCCTCCAGTTTTGTTCCTCTTACACTCCTGTGCTGAGTTCCTTTTGTTTGTGGATTTTTTTTCATTTCTTTTGTTTTTGTAGGTTTTGTTTTTACTGAGACTTTATGTTTTTCTTCTTTATTTTGATGAGTAGGTTTGTTAACTTTCTTTGTGGTTACCATGAAATTTACCCTTATCATCCTAGATTTGAACCAGTCTACTATTACTTGGTATAGCTTGACTTCCTCTCCATTAGAAGGTTCTATAGCTACACCACTTATTCCCTCTTTTATTGTTCTGATGCAGTTGTCATTTACAGATTAACCTCTCTGGTTCCCTTTTGTAATTCTTTTGGTTATGCATAGTGCTTAAGAGTTCATTTCCTAAGTTAGTATCCTGCTAGTACAATCCTGTGTCTTATATTTAGCCTGTGGTCTGATATTGTTTGTTCTCACATCAAAGGACTTCCTTTAATAAGTATCGTAAGTTTGGTTTGGTTTTTACATAGTCCCTTAATTTCTGTTTATCTGGAAATGACCTAATTTCACCATCAAATGTGAATGAGAGTTTTGTGGGATGTATTATTCTTGGCTGGCAATTTTTTTCATTCAAGGTTTTAGATATGTCATCCCATTGCCTTCTTGCCTGCATGGTTTCTGCTGAATAATCCGAGCTTAGTCGTATTGTTTATCCTCTGTATGTGACTTTTTGTTTTTCTTGAGCTGCTCTCAGGATTCTTTGTTTGCCTTTGGTTTTAGGGAGTGTGATTATGATATGCCTTGGTGATTTTCTTTTGGGGTCTATCTTATATGGGGTTCACTGAGCTTCTTGGATGGTCAGCTTTTCATCTTTCATGATATTGGGGAAGTTTTCTGTCAGCAATTCTTCAATGATCCTCTCTGTGTCTTCTATTTTCTCCCCCTGTTCTGGAACTCCGAGCACGTGCAGATTTTTGCTTTTGATTGTATCCCACATAATTCTCAGGGTCTCTTCATTTTTCTTTGTTCTTTTTTCTGATTTTTCCTCAAACTGAGTTGTAGCCAAGTGTTTGTCTTCAATTCCGCTGATCCTGTCTTCCATCATTTCAAATCTCCTCCTCAGCCCTTCTATGACACTGTCCATTTCTGAAATCTTGTTGTTTATCTTTTGGATTTCTAATTGTTGTTTTTGTATAGTTTCTAGTTGTGAATTTATTTTGGCATTTTGTTCCTGCATTATTTTTCTGAATTCTTCCATTTTTTTGTCTGTAGTTTCCATGAATTTGTCTTCCTTTTCTATGAATTTGTCTAGTTTTTCCTCATTTTTGTCTGCTTTTGGCTTCAATTCTTGGATAATTCTGAGTATTAGAGATTTGAATTCCCTATCAGGTAGTTCTAGGGCCTTTTTTTCTACTGGAAAGTCATCTGGTGTTTTACTTTCGATGCGTACTGGAACCATCTTGTCCTGTTTTTGTAAATGTTTTGATATTGTCTGCCGTCTTCGGGGCATTGAGTAGTTATTTTTCTCGTTTACTGATTGTAGACTTGTTTGTTTTGTCTTTTTTTTTTTTTTTTAAATTTGGCTATGTCTGAGCAGGTGGGCTGTGTGTTCTTTGTTGTTCACTCGTCTGTGGGCAAGATACTTTTCACCTCCTTCTCCAATTGGCAGGTCAGTTGCTCAGATATGGTATAGCTGGGCAGGTCTAGCTGAACAGGAGTTGCTGGGATGGGTTTTTTGTGGCACTTACTACAGCCACCAGGGCGGGTTGGTAATCAGTGCAGGGCAGTTTCTGGTAGGCCTTGCCTGTGCTGCTTGGTAGTGTGATGTTAAATGCACGGTGTAGGTAAGCAAGATGGAGGGGGGAGATTGTGATGTGTGGAGCTAAGATGGATGTGGGAGAGAGGAGAGAGGAAAAGGAGCCAAAAACATACAAACAAAAAACAGTGCTAGGGGAGCTTGCCATTAGAGTGGAGAGATGAGAGACTATGAAATGGAGAAAAACAAAAAGGGGAAGAAGAAGAAAAAAAGAAAAAAAAAGAATGAATAAATAAAAATTAGAAAGAAAAAAGAACAGCAAAGCTCCCAGGGATCCCACTGGTGGGGCTACGAGATCTGGGGAAGTTGTTCCCAGGTGTCTTAGTTATCTAGTGCTGCCATACCAGAAATACCACAGGTGGATGGTTTTAATGAAGAGAAGTTTATTTCCTCACAGTCAAAGTAGGCTAAAAGTCCAAATTCAGGGCGAAGTCTTTCTCTCTCTGTTGGCCTTCTCATCAGTGTTCCCCTGGACTAGGAGCTTCTTGGCACAGGGACCCAGGTCCAAAGGTTGCGCTCTGCTCCTGGCACTGCTTTCTTGATGGTATGAGGTCCCCCTGTCTCACTGCTCACTTCTGTCTTTTATATCTCAAGAGATTGCCTCAGGACACAATCCAGTCTTGTATATCAGGTCCTGCCTTACTAACACAACTGCCATCCATCCTCCCTCATTAACATCATAGAGGCAGGTTTACAACATATAGGAAAATCACACAGTACCAGGAATCATGGCCCAGCCAAACTGATATACACATTTTTAGGGGGACATAATTCAAACCATGCCACCAGGTGCTGAAGTACAGCCTGGCTAGGAAGCATAGAGGTATTCAGTGCCAGGTATCCAGGGGACAGGAAGAGAAGGAAGGTATAGAGAGATGAGAAACTGAGTAATGAGGAAAGACAAAAGGTGAAAAAGAGGGCAAACAAAACAAATAAAAAAAAAAAAAAAAGAACAAGAGAACCCCCCCCAAAAAACAGAAAACAAAAACCACAAAAAAAGAAATGCCCTCAGGGACCCCTCTGCAAATCTGTGCAAGCTGAGGGGGTAGGTTCCAAGCCGCACAGCACCACCTGGCCAGAATGGGCTCCCAGCTCAGAAAAGAAAAATAAAACAAACAAACAATTGAGAACAAACAAACAAAAAAAGCCCAAGGATCCCACCAGCAGCAGCATGGACTGGGAAGCAGTTCCACACTCGAACGGAGCTCCACAGCCCCTCAGGAAGAAGCAAAGATGGAGCACGGAGCCTGGTATTTGAGCAAAAGGAGTAGGAGGTGGTGAGAGGTAAGGAAGAAATCAAAAGAAGCGGAAAAAAGCAACACCAGCAGCCAACAAATGGCACTCAGGGAGTCTGCCAGTGTGGGTGGGTGGAATCAAAGCAGCCAGTGCTTCCTGGCCAAGAGACTGTGGCCACCAGAAGCAGAGGAGGCTGAGTAGGGGTGAAGAAGGGTGGGGTTGGGAAAGAGTATATCACTGTTTCCATGTTGTTCTGTCTCCTGCTGGAAGATCCCTGTTCTCTGTCAGTTTCTTATTCCATTTGTTGCTTGGCTGAGCTCTTTGTCTCTTCATTTGATATTTAGGATTTCAGGATTGCTGTTTTCTCTATTTGGCTTAATTTTTTGGATCTTTGCTGTGGAGGGATGGCGTGGTGCTTCTGCCTAGATTGCCATGTTGCTGGAAGTCCAGATTGTAACTATTTTATAAAGATAAAAGCTGAGAAGGGTTATGGTTGAAATCTATAGAATCATGCCAAATTGAATGCATATTGTTTCACAACATACTAGAGTGTCAGTGCTTGGATACATCATGTTTGTGAAAGCAAACTTAAGTAAATAAAATAATATATGGACTATATTTTTCTCAATAAATGCTACAAAAAGAATATATAAAGCAGTTTAAATGCTTAGATAACTACATGGATGATAGATCTAAAATGGGTTTTTAAAGAGAAACTAGCATGCTCATGGATGTATGGTGGTCAAAATAATTAAATAGGAATTAGAAGATTTTGACAGTGTGTCTGGTTTCCATTTCTTTGCCATGAAAGTAGAGGATGAGATTTTTTTCATTTTTCTCATATATAAATAATATGGCAATTAAAACCATTACTACCACTACCATCTGCCTTTTTTTTGTTTTTAATCTATTGTTGGGGTAAATATCTCATAGGGTTGTGGTAAATGTGTGTGTTAATAGACTGTGAACAATAAAGCACTATTTAGATATAAAGATATTATTTTTATTTTTCTTAGTCGTTTGAAGGTAATACCCAAGAAACCATCTGTGCCATCCAAGACATTCTTTGCTTTGAGAAAGAATATCTGATTGGATAGAACATTAATCTGACCCAGCATGGCCATCAATATGTTTTTGTTTTATAGAGTGTCAGTTCATATGAAACATTTTTCATTCTTTTCCTGGCTTAAATTTACAAATATTTATTTTCTATCATTAAAAAAACTGCAGAGAATATAATGAGAAAACCAAAGTTAGACAATTGGGAGATTCATTAGAATATACAGATTATTGTATATAATGTATACTGTGTTTACACAAGAAAAGTAAAAAAGAGACTTGGGAAAAAGGTTCTAAATTCTAAATTCATGAAAATATGCATGAAACTGGAGTAAAATATTTACTTCTTGTATATTTTTTTCCTCATATTCCCACCTCACATTTCTCTTATAGACATAGTCACAAATAATATTTCAGTTTATTTATTGTACTTACTTAGTTTGGTTTACTTTAAAATTTCACAAGCAATTGTTCATGTTTTCATACTTTACATGATGCAAAGTGTGTAAGGCTGCCAGTTTTATCAGGTTAGACAAATATCATTCTGCCTGTTGAAATTAGATGAAGAGCGTTCACCTAAAGTGTTTACCTCATATGTCAGAATAGAATAGAATGACATATTATAATTTTGAGCCTGAGTGTGTTCGCTCATCCTCTGCTTTTAGAAACTTGGCTGTAAACAGTAAATAATGCTAGGTTTCAGATCTGTCATGCTGTTTCTGAATTTGGAGTGGGGAACTATATATGATGGTGCCAATATTGTATGTCCATATGACAAACATAAAATTTAAACTTTCTTTCCAATACTTCCTGGAAAGACTTTTGGTGCACTCAGTAGAATTTAAAGTGATGCTTATAAATTCATACAACTTTTCTGCCTGAGGGGAGAGATAAATTGATTTATTTACATATTTATTAAATGTATCTTACCAGGATGCACACACCTGCCACATTTCATCTCATTTTCAGGGTAGCTTTTGTTGCAAATACTCATTATAATAAAAAATATAAAACAAAGCCCACATAAGTTGAATACCTAAAACAAAAAATAATGCAAAATAGGAAAATTAGCAGACAGGTCATATTCTATGGCTAGAACAAACAACAAACATAAAGCAAGCAAAACATAGGTTTTTATTTTTTATTTAACTACATTTAAACAAATCTAAACCTTAAATTTTTGTTAAATATTATCTATGAAATATGATTCAGGCTTTCTTTGTCTTACGGAAAACAAACAAACAAAAATACAAAAAACGTTATAGATCTTTTTTATAATTCCTTTATCTGAGTATTTATATTTCTATAATGTGTTAGGCTGAATTCTCTAGAGAAGCAAAACCAGTGAAGTGTCTCTCTCTATATATGCATATATATATATTTATATAGAGAGAGTGAGAAAGAGATTTATGTCACGGAAATGGCTCATGTGGTTTTAGAAGCTGGCAAGTCCCAAGTCCGTGGGTCAGGCTGGAGGCTTCTTCTGACTCACACACCAGCAGGAGATGGTGAACCCAAGATCAACAGGTCAGCTGCTAGCTCAATTCCCAAGAACCAGGAGTCAGGTGAACAGGAGTCAGCTGCAGGATCCAGAGCAAGCAAAAGCCTGTGAGCTCTGCCAGAAAGTCCACATATATTGCCTGCAGGCCACACCCCCGAGGAAACTCCCTTTCAACTGATTGGCTACTCACAGCTGATCCCATCATGCAGGTGGTCACATTATGTCAGATCTCATCATGAAAGTGATTACATCATTATATGACTGCCACACTACGTCATAATTGCCAATCACCTGAGAATCATGGCCCAGCCAAGTTGGCACACAACATTAACGATCACAGTCTTCCCCTTGTCAACTTCATACCTGTATACATATCCTTAAATCATACATAATATCTGAATAAAGACAATTATAAAGTCATATTTGAGCCTAACATGTTGCGACTAATAGACATATAACCAAAAATGCACTAGCCCTGTTTACTGCATATATTTTAAAAGTGAAGAAAATAAAAATATTTGAAGCACACATACAAAGAAGAAATACTCATAACAATTACTGTCCTCATTTCTGCAACTGATCACTCGGTCATAACTGATATTTAGAAGTACCTTCTTCCACCACCCATTCTGTATTCCCTTTGCCCTCAGCAAGCACCTCAGCTGGTCGTGGTTCTTTGCCTGGTGGGGTGAGCCAAACCTTCATCCCTGAAGGGTCTGGTTCATTAGTAGTCATGTCGGAATTAGGTTCCTGTAGTTTTCCATTGACTTTAATCACAGGGCAGGGTAGTACTAAGAGACCGGCAAAGGGATTTCCTACATTCCATACATACTTTTCTTTAACGCCATTATGTAATATCAATCAATTTCTTCTTGGTAATCAGGATCGCTCACGCCAGCCAGTATGGTAACTCCCTTTTTTGCCTGTTGTTCCAGAGGTGTAATGAGTTTAAAGGGGCTGGGTGGCATTCTTAACTTCCAGTTCAATGGAATCAGTGATGTGTCTCCAGGTGGGAGCATTCCTCCCTTTGGAATTTAAACCTCAAGATCCACAGAGCATAGGGTCACTGGAACAGAAAGCAAAAATCTTTCCAGTGGGTCACTAGGGGTAATAGTGAGTGGTGCCACTCTCATTTTCACCCCTTGATTCCTGGACCCATGAATCCTGGCTATGGGAGAAAGAGCACCATATATTGGACGCTGGTTTAAAGCATATACAGCCTCCTGAAGAACATTGCCCCAACCCTGCAAGGTATTGTCACCTAGCTGGCACCATAACTGTGTCTTTAGAAGGCCATTCCATCGTTCTTTCAAGTCAGCTGCTTTAGGATGATGGGGAACATGGTAAGACCAGTGAATTCCATGAGCATGAGCCCATCGCCGCACTTCATTTGCTGTGAAGTGAGTCCCTTGATCTGAGATGATGCTGTGTGGGATACCATGATGGTGCATAAGGCATTCTGTAAGTCCACGTATGGTACTTTTGGCAAAGTATTGCATGCAGGGAAGAGAAATCAGTATCCAGAGTAAGTGTCTATTCCGGTAAGAAGAAAAAGCTACCCTTTCCATGATGGAAGCAATCCAGTGTAATCAATCTCCCATCAGGATGCAGCCTGATCACATTGAGGAATGGTGCCATATTGGGGACTCAGTGTTGGTCTCTGCTGCTGGCAGATTGGGCATTCAGCAGTGGCTTTAGCCAAGTCAGCCTTGGTGAGTGGAAGTCCATGCTGCTGGGCCTGTGTATAACCTCCATCCCTGCCACCATGACCACTTTGTTCATTGGCCATTGAGCAATGATGGAAGAGGCTGGGGAAAGAGGATGGCTGGTTTCCACAGAATGTGTCATCCTATCCACCTGGTTGTTAAAATCCTCCTTTGCTGAGGTCAGCTTTTGGTGAACATTCACATGAGACACAAATATCTTAATATCATCATTGCCCCATTCAAAGAGGTCTATCCATATACCTCTTTACCATACTTCCTTGTCTCCAATTTTCCAATCATGTTCCTTCCAAGTCCCTGACCATCCAGCCAAACCATTGTCCACAGCCCAAGAATCAGTATACAATCACACATCAGGCCATTTCTCCTCCCAAGCACAGTGAACAACCAGGTGCACTGCTCGATGTTCTACCCATTGGGAGGATTTTCCTTCACCACTGTCCTTCAGGGAGGTCCCAGAAAGAGGCTGTAGTGCTGCTGTTGTCTACTTTTGAGTGGTGCCTGCATATCGTGCAGAACCATCTCTAAACCAGGCATGAGTTTTCACTCCCTCAGTCGACTGATCATAAGGAGCTCCCCATGGGGCCATAGGTGCAGACATGGAGAAAAGGCAGGTAATGTGACAGGAGTGGAGACCATGGGCATTTGATCCACTTCCTCAATGCAACTTACTTGTGCCTTCAAGTCCTGCTTGGGCCTGACCTGGTATATACCCACCTCCATTTAATGATGGAATGCTGCTGTGCCCGTCCAAATCTATGGCTCTGTGGGTCAGACAACACCCAGTTCATGATGGGCACCTCAGGCCACATGGTCACTTGGTGAGCCATGGTTAAATGTTAA
This sequence comes from Dugong dugon, assembly GCA_030035585.1. Classification (NCBI taxonomy): domain Eukaryota; kingdom Metazoa; phylum Chordata; class Mammalia; order Sirenia; family Dugongidae; genus Dugong; species Dugong dugon. The sequence continues at coordinate 69,464,064 of CM057483.1, forward strand.
GTCTCTACTAAGGCCCAGTAACAAGCTAAAAGCTGTTTTTCAAAAGAGGAGTACTTATTTGCAGAGGGTGGGGTGGCTTTGCTCCAAAATCCTAAGGGTCTGCACTGTGATTCACCAGTAGAGGCCTGCCAAAGACTCTAAACAGCTTCTCTATCTGCCGCTGACACTTCAAGTACCATTGGATCAGCCAGGTCATATGGCCCAAGTGGCAGAGCCACTTTCATGGCAGCCTGAACCTGTTGTAGAGCCTTCTCTTGTTTTGGGCGCCATTCAAAATGAGCAACTTTTTGAGTCACTTGATAAATAGGCTGGAGTAGCACACCCAAATGAGTGATATGTTGCCTCCAAAATCCAAAGTGGTAGACTAGGCATTTTGCTGCCTTTTTAGTTGTAAGAGGGGCCAGATGCAATAACTTATCCTTTGCTTTAGAAGGAATGTCTTGACATGCCCCACACCACTGGACCCCTAGAAATTTCACTGAGGAGGAAGGTGCCTGAATTTTTGTTAGATTAATTTCCCACCCTCTAGCACACAAATGTCTTACCAATAAGTCCAGGGTCATCAACACTTCTTCCTTACTAGGTCCAGTCAGCATAATATCATCAATGTAATGGACCTATGTGACATATTGTGGAAGGGAAAGACAATCAAGGACCCTGCAGACTAAATTATGACATAGAGCTGGAGAGTTGACATACCTCTCAGGTAGGACACTGAAGGAGTATTGCTGGTCTTGATGGCAAACTGCTTCTGGTGGTCCTTTGAAATAGTTATGGAGAAAAAGGCATTAGACAGATCAATAGCTGCATACTAGGTATGAGGAGATGTATTAATGTGCTCATGCAATGAAATCACATCTGGATCAGCAGTTGCAATTGGAGTCATCACCTGGTTAAGTTTTCGATAATCTACTGTCATTCTCCAAGATCCGTCTGTTTTTTGCACAGGCCAAATAGGTGAGTTGAATGGGGATGTGGTGGGAATCACCACCCCTGCATCCTTCAAGTCCTTGATTCCCTCCAGGAATGTGGTATTGCTTTTGGTTTACTGTTTCCCTAGGTAGCGGCAGTTCTAATGGCTTCCACTTGGCTACCATAATAGCCCTTACTCCACTTGTCAGGAATCCAATGTGGTGGTTCTGCCAGTTTCTGAGTATATCTATTCCAATTATGCATTCTGGAACTAGGGAAATCACTACAGAACGAGTTTGGGGACCCAGTGGACTTCTGTGAGACAGACACGAGCTAAAACTCCACTAATAAACTGACTTTTACATGTTCCCACTCTGGTGGGCCACAGTGATGTTTTGGGTCTCCCATAATCAGTGTCAGTTAAAAGCCAGTATCCAGTATTCTCCCCAAATTTTGATTATTTCCTTTTCCCCAAAGAACAGTCACTCGCATAAAAGACTGTAGATCTTTTTGGGGAAGGCTGGGAGAAAGATTAACAGTATACATTTTTGGCAATGTAGTGGGGTCCTTCTTCAAGAGGACACAGCCTCTCCTTCATCAAGAGGTTTTGAGTCTGTAAACTCGCTCAAATATTGGAATTTATTGAGGGGGCGTGACTCTCTATTCTAGAGATTGGAGTTAGATTGCTATTCACTTGACCTAGAATTCTTTTGCTTGGGCAGATTAGTAGATTTCCTGTCTGTTTCACTCCTAGGGACACCTAGACTAAGCTGTCAACACCATAAGTCCATATGAGTCGGACTCTTCTGATTACTGCTTTGACTCCGCTGTCCATTATGGAAAAAAACATCCAGCTTGTCTTTGTTGATTGAGCGCTGCCACTTGGCCCTTACCACCGCAGAGTCAAATCCGCCTCACTGGAATTAGGTGTCTTTTTTCAGTTAGGGCAGTTCCCACTGTCAAATCTGACTTACATAAAATAGTAGTCACAGTAGACTTCTAGGATGCTGGAACTCCTTTCACAAATTTGTTCTTCACCATTGTGGTAAAAGGTATGTCCTCTGGACACTGCATGTGTGGGTCTGTGGGTCTAACCTGATTAATCCACTTTAGCAGGCCAATATCCCTAAGCCTTTGGATACCTTCTTCGAAGGTATACTGAAGCAGGTCTGGTACCTCAACTTCATTTAGTGTAGGCCACTGTGTAATCTATGCTTCGGTGACACAACCAAATCAACTACTAAATCCTTTCCTAATTTTTCGAGATGAAACATTGAATGAACACCACTCGAGGTTAGGAATTCAGTTGGCATTGTAATTCAGCTATTCTTACGATAAAACTCAGGGTTTAGTTTTCAGTAATATCAACTCTGTTACTACAAGAAATAAGACTTTCTTTCAACGCACAAGTGGAAAATTTGAGGCATTTATGCAGTGCTTGAGTTTTAACTCTGAAGCCCTGAGCTCATCTCTTTCTGTCACCACTTTGTCTAGCAAAAGTAGGACCAACCAACCAGCTTGCTTATACTTCTCATTATAACAAAACTGTAGAAAGGTGTCAAACCTGCAGTCACCCATAGCCTCACCTCTAACAAATACCTGATCTATTGGTGGTGATATTTTGCACGTTTCTATTGCCATCTCAAGCCATGGATTAGCAGTGCCATCTTTACTACTGGAATCAGAGTCATCAACATCTTTAAGACTAACCAGACTTGAGAATCAATTTAGAAAATTCATTCTTACAATTTTGTTTCTCTAGAACCACTCTTGGTACAAATGTCTTAGGCTGGGTTCTCTAGAGAAGCAAAACAAATGAAGCATATATATATATATATATATATATATATATATATATATATATACACACACACACATACACACAGATTGAACGATTTATATCAAAGAAATGGCTCATGTGGTTGTAGAGGCTGGCAAATCCCAAGTCCGTGGGTCAGGCTGGAGGCTTCTCCTGACTCAAGTAGCAGCAGAGGCTGGTGAACTCAAGATCAGCAGGTAAGCTGCTAGCTCAAGTCTCAAGAACTCAACATCAGATGAACTGGTGACAGCTGCAGGATTCAGAGCAAGCAAAAGCATGTGAGCTTTGCCAGAAAGTCCACATATATTGTCTGCAGGCCACACCCTTAAGGAAACTCCCTTTCAACTGATTGGCTACTCACAGCAGGTCCCATTATGGTGGTGATCACATGATGTCAGATCTCATCATGGTGGTGATTATATCATTATATGACTGCCAAACTACATCATAACTGCCAAACCACTTGAAATCATGGCCCAACCAAGCTGACACACAACCTTAACGATCTCCTATTATTACTATGACAATGGCTTTTTAGTAATCAGAAATTATTCCTTTTTATACTCCTTTAACTGTAACATTCACTTTTTATATAGCAGAGAGACATTCAAAGTTAAATATAGAATCATACACAATTCCCCTCAAAATGTGTGTTGTAAATCCTAACCCCAATATCTGTGGCTAAGGAGCCTTGGTGGCTTGGGTTGAGCTTTTGACTGCTAGGCAGGAGGTTGGTGGTTCAAACCCACCAGGTGCTCCGGGGGAGTAAGATGTGGCAGTCTTCTTCCATAAAGATTTACAGCCTTCGAAACCCTATGGGACAGTTCTACTCTGTCCTATAGGTCTCTATGAGTCGGAGTTAGACTCCACAGCAATTTTTTTTTTTTTTTTGGTTATACCTATGGCTATACAGGTAATCCCTTACTTACAACATAATCAGGTTATGACGAAACCCACTTACAACCGTCTGTTTCTTAATTTTTTGTACATCTTATCTTTAGTAATGTTTACTACATACAATGTTACAGCATGCTATTTGCTGATGTTATCATTATCAGATGTTCACTCGCTGACAATTAAAGATCAGCTTTATAAATGATACTGATAATAAAAGGCAGTAATAAAGAAAACATACAAACAAACAAAAGAGGTATTCAACTTATGTCAGAACCAACTTACAACAGAGACATCGGAAAGGAACCCCATCATGAATCGGGGTCTCCCTGTAATCCCATTCGTGAATGGGTTTTCTTTGTTATGTTAAAAGGCCATATCAGTATAGGATGTGTTTTAAGCCAATCATCTTTGAGATATAAAAACAGAAGATTAGGACCAAAAAGCAAGCAGAAATGGGGGAATATAGATGCCATGTCATATGAAGATCACCAAGGAGCCAAGGAAAAAAGACAAGGACCTTCCCCCAGAGCCAACAGAGAGAGAAAGCCTTTCCCTGGAGCTGGCACCCTGATTTTGGACTTGTAGTCTCCTAAACTATGAGAAAATAAATTTCTGTTTGTTAAAGCCACCCACTTGCTTTATTTCTGTTATAGCAGCACTAGGTAAAACTAAGACAGAATTTGGTACCAAAGAGTGGGGTGCTGCTCTAAAAAATACCTAAAATGTGGAAGTGGTTTTGGAATTAAGTAATGAGTGGAGGCTAACAGAGTTTTAAGTGCCTAGTGGTAAAAGCCTAGACTGTCTTGAAGAGACTCTTGGTAGAATTATGGATGTCAAAGGCAATTCTGGTGAGGGCTCAGAAGAAGTGAGGAGAACTGTAGAGAAAGTCTCTATCACCTTAGAGAATTCATATGGTGCTGTCAAAAGTATGTTGCTAAACATGTGGCCATTAAATGTGCTTCTGGTGAGGAGTTAAAAGAAAATAATGAACACGTGATTGGACAATGGAGGAAGGGTGATGCTTTTTACACAGTGGCAAAAATCTTGTTTGAATTATGTTCAAAAGTTTGGTGGAAGGTAGAACTTGTAAGTGATGAACTTGGATGTTTGGCTGAGGACATTTCTAAGCAAGATCTTAAACGGGCTGCATGGTTTCTCCTTGCCCCATAGTAAAATGTGAGAGGAGAGACATGGACTTAATAATCAACTGTGCAAAATGAAAACAAAACTTAAAGATTTGGAGAATTCTGTTGTACAAACTAAGGACACATGCTGTAAAACTCTCACGAAGGACTTGGTAACTCAGTCTTTGGTTAAAGAGATTAAGCCTGTGACTGATGGATCTAACCAACTACCACAGGAGAACACCCGTCAGTTTAGACTGAAAGGAGACAGAGACTGGAGGAAAGGAAGGAAAGCTGTCTGCCTCTTGGAATTCTACAAGCAGTTAGCAGGCTAACGAAGCATGTATTGTCCTCCAAGAAAACAATAGGACGATCCCTGGATCAGTCTGGAGATCAGCAGAACTGTTGGAAGGAGCATAGGGAGTAAGGCTGCCTCAGTTTCGAAGGGTGGTGCCATGATCTTCTAGATCTCAAAGGGTGGAGCGACAGCCTCCTAGGTTTCAGAGGATGGAGCCATGGCTTAGTAGGTTTCAAAGAGTCAGATCTTCCCCAGATAGGTTCCAGAGTGTTTGTTGTTTTTATTAATAGGTGTCGTCGAGTCAGTTCCAACTCAGAATGACCCTAGGTACTACAGAACAAAACATTGTCAGGTCTTGCACCATCCTCACAGTAGTTGCTATATTTGAGCCCATTGTTGCAGCCTCTATCTATGTCAGTCCATCTCATTGAGGATCTTCCTCTTTTTCACTGACCCTCTATCTTACCAAGCATGATGTGCTTCTCCATGGATTGGTCCCTCCTGATAACATGTCCAAAGTAAGTGAGATGAAGTCTTGCCATCCTCTCATGTAAGGAGCAATCAGGCTGTACTTCTTTCAAGACAGGTTTGTTTGTTCTTCTGGTAGTCCATGGTATATTCAATATTCTTTGCCAATACCATAACTCAAAGGCGTCAATTCTTCTTCCTTATTCATTGTCAAGCTTTCACATGCATATGAGGTAATTTTAAATACCATGGCTTGGGTAAGGTGCACCTTAGTCCTCAAAGTGATATCTTTGCTTTTTAACACATAAAAGAGGCCTTTTGCAGCAGACTAGCTCAATGCAATATGTTGTTTGATTTCTTGACTTCTGCTTCCATTGGTGTTGATTGTGGATCTAGGTGAAGTGAAATCCTGGACAACTTGAGTATTTTCTCCATTTATTATGATACTGCTTATTGGTCCAATTGTTAAGGTTTTTGGCTTGTTTGTTTTTCTCTTTACTGAAGGCTGTAGGCTTTGATCTTTCACTCTGGAGTGTGGGGCTGCCATTTAGTTGTTCCAAGAGGATAGGGCCACCACTCAAAGCAGAGGCATGCTGAGGGGACAGAAGAACAGAGCCTACAGGCACCTTGGGGTGGGATCGCCACTCAGATGGACTAGGAGAATGGGGCAACCTGAAGCTGAGGGGTGGAGTTGCCATCCCAGTGGGCCTGGAAGTCGGAGCTGAAGTCCAGGGCTGAGGGGCCTCCACCCAGAATCCAGAGAGCATGGCCAACACCCAGAGTGTGGAGGGCGGGGCCATTGTCCAGATGGTCTCAGAGAACTGACAATCATTTTAAAGGCTGGAGAATTAATGTAATTTGTTCTGCTGGGTTTTGGACTTGCTTGGTGCTCATTATTTCTTCTTTTCCTCCAATTTCTCCCATTTTTAATGGAAATGTCTACCTTGTGCCTGCTACACCATTGTACTTTGGAAGCAGAAAAGTTGTATTCTAGATTTCATAGGTTCACATATGAGGAGGAATTTTGCCCCAGGATGGAATATGTTTCAAGTCTCACTGATATTTGATTTAGATGATTCAGAAGATGAAATTTTGGATTTGGCATTGATTTAAGACTTTTGGGATGATGTGATGGGGTGAATGTGTTTTGCGTGTGAGAAGGACATGAGTTTGGGGTGCCTAAGTGTGGAATGTTATGGACTGAATTATGTCCTCCAAAATATGCGTTGTAAATTGTAACCCCTATACCTGTGGTTATAATTCCATTTAAGAATGAGTTTTCTTTGTTAAGAGGCCATATTAGCATAGGGTGTGTTTTAAGCTAATCACATTTCAGATATAAAAAGAGAAGATTAGGACAGAACAGCAAGTAGAAGTGGGGAAAGATAGACGGCCATGCCACATGAATATCACCAAGGATCCAAGAAAAAGGGATAAGAACGTTTACCCAGAGCTGACAGAGAGAGATAGCTTTCCCCTTGGGCTGGCATTCTGACTTTGGACTTCTAGCCTCCTAAACTGTGAGCAAAATAAATTTCTGTTTGTTAAAGTCACCCACTGGTTGTATTTCTGTTATAGCTGCACTAGATAACTAAGACATAGAATAAATATATGAAAGCCAACTATCTCTATTCCAGGTAAGAATAAATTCCTTAGAGTGTGAGCTATAAATTAAATTTGGGGATTTATTGACTTTTCTAAAATTAAATATTGTCTCCATTGATCCATTAGAGGCATTTCTATAGAGCAAGAATTCATGTTATACAATTTGTCTTAAGGCTTTAGAGACTAAAACTTTTTTACTTTGAATAGATTATGAATAAATATTGCATTTCTATAGAGCAAGAATTCATGTTATACAATTTGTCTTAAGGCTTTAGAGACTAAAACTTTTTTACTTTGAATAGATTATGAATAAATATTGCCTGAATCAGCTGATTCTATTCTTCTGTAGGAACACAAAATATGGAAAGTAATCCGATGCTTCCTTAATTTGAAAGATGCTTGAACGTCACACAGCACCAAACCTAGCAGGAAGATCGAGTTTGTTTGCATAAGCTTATGAAGTCAAACCATGTGGAAAACTGAGACGGGTTTATAGAATATGATAGATTGGATCAGGACAAACCATGCCAAACAATGAGACACTGCCTCATATAAATCACCATTTTATTTTATGTCACTCTTAATCTCATGATCCTAGGTCTTATATTCCTATGCCCTTTTAAACTTCAAAGAATCAAAGTCATTGTTTCCCCGCATGTGGTTTAATTTACTCCTTCAAGCAGTTTCAGGACATTACTTGGAACCTAAGTTTACCTAAAAAAACTAAACCAAACCGGTTGCCGTCGAGTCAAACCCGATTCATAGCGACCCTATAGGACATAGTAGAACTGCTCCATAGGGTTTCCAAGACTGTGATTCTTTACAGAAGCGAACTGTCATATCTTTCTCCCATGGAGTGTCTGGTGGGTCCAACTGCTGACCTTTCAGGCAGCAGCTGAGCACTTTTATCCACTGCACCACCAGGGCTCCTTATTTTACAACATATAGCACTTTATTTGGAGATTAAGGTTTGCCTGGAAATTATCATTTCTTATTTCAATGTATGTAGGTGTCAAGCTGTTTATTTTTCTTTTTTTTAATCAAAGATAATCAATTTTTTCTGAAAATGTATGGACTTTTGGGGCATGTAGACCAGAGTTTGAATATTAGGTCTGTCCATTATTAATTGAGTTACCATGATCAGTTTACTTAATTTGTCTGAGCTTCCGATGAAGACTGATAACACCCACCTCAGAGAATTTTTTATTATTATGAGGATCACATAAGGATATATATAAATACATACGTATATACATACACTAATTCAGGGTCTGGCCTAGAAATTCTCTCAGATATCAGTATTTTCCTCCCAACTTCCTGCCCTCCAACATCCCAAATCTCTTGAAGAACTAAGAATTATGATAATCTTCTTTTTTTTTTTTTTTTTACATTGGGCATATCTGCTGAAAAAGACTTCTTTATTTTTTTGTACTTTTAAAAAAAAATTTCTTTTATTGTAATTTAGATGAAGGTTTACAGAACAAATAGTTTCTCATTAAACAGTTAGTACACATATTATTTTATGACATTGGTTGACAACCCCATGACATGCCAACACTCCCCCTTCTCAACTTTGGGTTCCTATTAGCAGCTTTCCTGTCCCCTCCTGCCTTCTAGTCCTTGGACTGTTGTGCACCATTAGTCTCATTTTGTTTTATGTGCCCGTCTAATCTTTGGCTGAAGGGTGACCCTCGGGAGTGACTTCATTACTGAGTTAAAAGGGTGTCCGGGGGCCATGCTCTCAGGGTTTCTGCAGTCTCTGTCAGGCCAGTAAGTCTGGTCTTTTTTTTATTATTTTTTTATTTTATTGTACTTCAGGTGAAGGCTTACAGAACAAATAGTTTCTCATGAAACAGTAGTACACATGTTGTTTTATGACATTGGTTAACAACCCCACAACATTTTAACCCTCTAAATACTCAACCTTTTTTTTTTTTTTTTTTTTTGGTGAAAATACACATAGCCAAAGATACACCATTTCAAAAATTTCTACATACACAGTTCAGTGACACTGACTACGGTCTTCCAATGGTGCTGTTATTCTCACTTAAGATGAAGGCTTACAGAACAAAATAGTTTCTCATTTAACAGTTACTACAAATGTTGCCCTATGACAATGGTTAACAATCTCACAACACATTAACAATATCCTTACTCAACCTTGTGTTCCCTATCATCATCTTCCTTGTCCCCTTCTGCCTTCTGGCCCTTGTCACTGGACTCCTGTACCTCGTTAGTCTCATTTGGTTTTACCAGGCTGTCCACTCCCAGGCTGAACAATGAACCTCGGAGGTAACTTCACCACTGAGCTAAAAGGGTGCCTGGGGGCCATACTCTCGAGGTTTCTCCAGTCTCCTTTAGGCCAGTAAATCTGGAGGTTTTTTTTTTTTTTTTTGTGAGTTAGAATTATGCTCTACATCCTTCTCCAGCTCTGTCCAGAACCCTCTGTTGTGATCCTGGTCAGAGCAGTCAGTGGTGGTAGCCGGGCACCATCTAGCTGTACTGGACTCAGTCCAGTGGAGGCCTTGGTAGCTGTGGACAATTCGTCCTTTGGATTAATCTTTTCCTTGTATCCGTTCTCTTCATTCTCCCTTGCTCCCGAAGGGATGAGACCAGTGGAGTATCTTAGATGGCCGCTCACAGGCTTTTAAGACCCCAGACACTACTCACCAATGCAGAATGTAGAGCATTGTCTTTATAAGCTGTGTCATGCCAATTGAGCTAGATGTTCCCTGAGACCATGGTCCCCACAGCCCTCCACCCAGCAATTCAGTCCCTCAGGGAATTTGGATGTGTCTATGGAGCCTCCATGACCTTTCCTTGTATAAGTTTTGCTAGTTACCCCTGTATCGTGTACTGTCTCACCCTTCACCCAAGATACCACTTATCTATTGCCTATTTAGTATTCCCCCCCCCACCCCTCCCATCCCTGGTAACCAACAAAGATTGTTACATTGTGCGTGTGAACTTTTTCATGGGTTTTTACAATAGAGGTCTCATACAATATTTGTCCTTTTGTGATTGACTTATTTCACTCAGCATAATGTCCTCCAGTTTCATCCATGTTATAAGATGCTTCACAGATTCATTGTTGTTCTTTCTCGTTGCATAGTACTCCATTGTGTGTATGTACCATAGTTTATTTATCCATTCGTCTGTTGATGGGCACCTACGTTGTTTCCATTGTTTTGCTATTGTGAACAATGCCGCCATGAACATAGGTGTGCATATGTCTATTCGAGTGACGACTCTTATTTCTCTAGGATATATTCCTAGGAGTGGGATTGCTGGATCGAATGGTATGTCTATTTCTAGCTTTCTGAAGAAACTCCATATCATTTTCCAAAATAGTTGTATCATTTTGCATTCCCACCAGCAGCGTATAAGAGTTCCCATCTCCCTGCAGCCCCTCCAACATTTGTTATTTCCAGAGTTTTTGATTCGTGCCAGTAATGCCAGGGTGAGATGGTATCTCATTGTGCTTTTAATTTGCATTTCTCTAATGGCTAGTGATCGCGAGCATTTCCTCATGTGTCTGTTGGCCATTTGAATGTCTTCTTTGGTAAAGTGTCTGTTCATTTCCTTTGCCCATTTTTTGATAGGATTATTTGTCTTTTTGTTGTAGAGGTGTTGGATTTTCTTATAGATTATGGAGATTAGACCTTTATGTGACTTGTACTGTCCAAAAATTTTTTCCCAGTCTCTAGGTTCTCTTTTGACTCTTTTGGTGAAGTCTTTTGAAGAGCATAGGTGTTTGATTTTTAGAAGATCCCAGTTATCTAGCTTATCTGTTGGGGTTTGTGCGCTGATGGTTATGGTTTGTATCCTGTTAATGCCATGTATTAAGGCCTGAAGTGTTGGTCCTATTTTTTCTTCTATGAACTTTATAGTTTTAGGCTTTATATTCAGGTCTTTGATCCATTTTGAAGTAGTTTTTGTATAAGGCGTGAGGTAAGGGTCGTGTTTCATTCTTTTGCAGATGGATATCCAGTTTTGCCAGCACCATTTGTTAAAAGGACTGTCTTTTCCCCATTTGATGGACTTTGGGCCCTTGTGGAAGATCAGGTGAGCGTAGGTGGATGGATTTACATCTGGGTTCTCAATTCTGTTCCATTGGTCAATGTATCTGTCGTTGTACCAGTACCAGGCTGTTTTGACTACTGTAACTGTATAGTAGGTTCTGAAGTCAGGTAGTGTGAGTCCTCCAACTTTATTCTTCTTCTTCAGTAGTGCTTTACTTATTCGGGGCTTCTTCCCTTTCCATATAAAATTAATGATTAGTTTTTCCATCTCTTTGAAGAATGTTGCTGGTATTTAGATCGGGATTGCATTGTATTTGTAAATTGCTTTGTGTAGAATTGCCATTTTCACAATGTTGAGTCTGCCTATCCGTGAGAATGGTATGTTTTTCCATTTATGTAGATCCCTTTGGGTTTCATGCAGTAGTGTTTTGTAGTTTTCTTTGTATAGGTCTTTTACATCCCTGTCAGATTTATTCCTAAGTATTTTATCTTTTTAGGGACTATTGAACATGATATTGTTTTCCTGATTTCCTTTTCATCGTTCTCCTTACTGGTGTATAGGAATCCAACTGATTTTTGAATGTTTATCTTGTATCCTGTTACTCTGCTGAATCTTTCTATTAGTTCCAGTAGATTTCTCGTGGAGTCTTTAGTGTTTTCCATGTATAGTATCATATCATCTGCAAACAGGGACAGTTTCACTTCGTCATTACCAATTTGGATGCCCTTTATTTCTTTTTCTTGCCTTATTGCTCTAGCTAGAACTTCCAGCACAATGTTAAACAGGAGTGGTGATAAAGGGCATCCTTGTCTCATTCCTGTTTTCAAGGGGAATGTTTTCAGCCTCTCTCCATTAAGAATGATGTTGGCCATTGGTTTTGCATAGATGCTGTTTATTATATTGACGAATTTCCCTTCTATACCTATTTTATTGAGAGTTTTTATCAGGAATGGGTGTTGGACTTTGTCAAATGCCTTTTCTGTGTCAATTGAGATGATCACGTGATTCTTTTCTTTCCTTTTATTTATGTGGTGGATTATTTTGATTGATTTTCTAGTGTTGAACCATCCTTGCATACCTGGTATGAATCCTACTTGGTCGTGGTGTATTATTTTTTTGATATGATGCTGAATTCTATTGGCTAGAATTTTGTTCAGAATTTTTGCATCTATATTCATGAGAGATATTGGTCTGTAATTTTCTTTTTTTGTGATGTCTTTGCCTGGTTTTGGTATCAGCGTTATGCTGGCTTCATAGAATGAATCTGGAAGTGTTGCTTCCTCTTCTATGCTCTGAAATAGCTTGAGCAGTACTGGTACAAGCTCTTTTGTAAATGTTTTGTAGAATTCTCCAGTGAAGCCATCTGGGCCAGGGCTTTTTTTGGTTGGGAGTTTTTTTAATTACCTTTTCAATCTCTTCTCTTGTTATGGGTCTGTTCAGATTTTCAACATCACTTTGTTGTAGTTTGGATAGGCCGTGTGTTTCTAGAAATTTATCCATTTCCTCTAGGTTTTCAAATGTGTTGGAGTATAGTTTTTCATAATATTCTGTTATAATCCTTTTTATTTCAGTTGGGTCTGTTGTAATGTCCCCCATTTCATTTCTTATTTGGGTTATTTGTGTCCTCTCCTGGTTTTCTTTTGTCAGCCTGGCCAGTGGTTTGTCGATTTTGTTGATTCTTTCAAAGCACCAACTTTTGGTTTTGTTGATTCTTTCTATTGCGTTTCTGTTCTCTATTTCATTTATTTCTGCTCTGATCTTTACTATTTCCTTTCTTCTGGTGGTTGTGGGCTTTTTTTTGCTGTTCTCTTTCTATTTGTTTGAGTTCTGTGGTTAATGTTTTGATTTTGTCCCTTTCTTCTTTTTTGATATGTGCATCTATTGCTATAAATTGTCCTCTGAGGACTGCCTTTGCTGTGTCCCAAAGGTTTTGGTATGATGTGTTTTCATTCTCATTTGATTCTAGGAATTTTTTGATTCCATGTCTGATTTCTTCTATTACCCAGTGGTGTGTAAGCAGGGTATTATTCAGTTTCCATGTACTTGATTTTTTTGCCTTGCTCTTTCTATTGTTAATTTCTCCCTTGATGGCATTGTGGTCAGAGAAGATACTTTGAATTATCTCAGTGTTTTGGATCTTGTGGAGGATTGCTCTGTGGCCTAAGATGTGGTCTATTCTGGAGAACGTTCCATGTGCATTGGAAAAGAATGTGTACTTTGCAGCGGTTGGATGGATTGTTCTATATATGTCTATGAGGTCCAGTTGGCTGATTGTGCCCTTTAGGTCTTGTGTATCTTTGCTGAGTTTATTCTTAGTTGTTCTGTCCTTTACTGAGAGTGGTGTGTTGAAGCCTCCTACAATTATTGTGGAACTGTCAATTTCTCTTTTTAGTGTTGTTAGAGTTTTTTTATGTATTTTGGAGCCCTGTCATTGGGTGCATAGATGTTTATTATGGTTATGTCTTCATGATGGATCGTCCCCTTAATCATTATATAGTGTCCTTCTTTGTCTTTTATGGTAGATTTTGTTTTAAAGTCTATTTTATCTGAGATTAGAATTGCCACTCCTGCTCTTTTTTGGTAATCTTTAGCTTCATATATATTTTTTTCCAACCTTTGACTTTTAATAAATTCAGATCTTTGTTTCTAAGGTGTGTCTCTTGTAGACAGCATATTGATGGATCCTGTTTTCTTATCCATTCTGTCACTCTCCGTCTCTTTATGGCTGCATTGAGTCCATTTACATTCAGTGTAATTATTGATAGATGTGGGTTTGTTGCTGTCATTTTGTAGTGCTTTTTTCTGTGGTGCTGACGTTTCCTTTGTTCTTCTTACTCTCTTGTGCTAAGTTACTTTTGTTTGTGGATTTTTTTTTTTCATTTCTTTTTTTTTTGTAGGTTTTGTTTTTGCTGAGACTTTATGTTTTTCCTCTTTTTTTAAATGAGTATGTTTGTTAACTTTCTTTGTTGTTACCATAAATTATATCCTTATCTTTCTAAGTTTGATGCAGTCTACCATCACTTGGTATCGCCTTGCCTTCTTCTCCATTAGAAGGTTCTATACCTCTGCCGTTTATTCCCTCTTTTATTGTTTTGATGTTGTTTTCATTTACTGATTAACTGCTCTGATTCCCGGTTGTATTTCTTTTGTTTTGGATAGTCCTCCAGAGTTCTTTTCCTAGATTGGTATGTGGCTGGTACGATCCTGCGTCCTTTTTTCTGCCTGTGAGCTGAAGCTGTTTGTCCTCAGATTGAAGAACTCCCTTTCGTAATTCTTTTTTTTTTTTTTTTAATATATATTTTATTGTACTTCAGGTGAAAGCTTACAGAGCAAATAGTTTCTCATGAAATAGTAGTACACATGTTGTTTTTTGACATTGGTTAACAACCCCACAACGTATTAAGCCTCTAAATTCTCAACCTTTTTTTTTGATGAAAATTACAGATGGCCAAAGATACACCGTTTCAAGAATTTCTACATTCACAGTTCAGTGACATTGACTACGCTCTTCCAACTGTGCTGTTATTCTCACTTAAGATGAAGGCTTACAGAAAAAATAGTTTTTCATTTAACAATTACTACACATGTTGCCCTATGACAATGGTTAACAATCTCACAGCACATCAAGAATATCCTTACTCCACCTTGTATTCCCTATCACCAGGGGGCTTCCTTGTCCCCTTCTGTCTTCTGGACCTTGTCAGTGGACTATTGTACCTCTTTAGTCTCATTTGTTTATTTATTTATTTATTTATTTATTTATTTTTATTTTATTTAAACACCATTTCAAAACTTTTTACTTACACATTTAAGTGATATTGACTATGCTCTTCCAATTGTGCTGCCATTCTCGCCCAAGATGAAGGCTTACAGGACAAAACAGCCTCCCATTTAATAGTTACTACAAATGTTGCCCTATAGCAGTGGTCAACAATCTCACAATACATCGACAGTGTCCTTATTCAATTTGTGTTCCTTATCATCAGTTTCCTACTCTCCCTCTGCCTTCTGGCCCTTGTCACCGGACTCCTGTACATCGTTAGTCCCATTTAGTTTTACTGGGGTGTCCATTCCCAGGCTTAACATCGAACCTTGAAGGTAACTTCCCCTCTGAGCTGAAAGGGTGTCTGGGGGCCACACTCTCGAGGTTTCTCTAGTATTCTTTAGGCCAGTATATCTGGTCTTCTTCTTTTTTTTTTTTTTGGGAGTTAAAATTATACTCTACATCCTACTCCAGCTCTGCCCAGAACCCTCTGTTGTGATCCTGGTCAGAGGAGTCATTGGTGGTAGCCGGGCACCATCCAGCTGTACTGGGCTCAGTCCCGTGGAGGCCTTGGTAGCTGTGGACCATTAGTCCTTCGGACTAATCTTTTCCTTGTATCCTGTTCTCTTCGTTCTCCCTTGTTCCCGAAGGGATGAGATCAGTGGAGTATCTTAGATGGCCGCTCATAGGCTTTTAAGACCCCAGACACTACTCACCAAGGTAGAATGTAGAGCATTATCTTTATAAGTAGTGTCATGCCAATTGAGCTAGATGTTCCCCGAGATCATGGTCCCCAGAGTCCTCCGTCCAACAACTCAGTCCCTCGGGGGGTTTGGATGTGTCTATAGGGCCTCCATGACCTTTCCTTGTGCAGGTTGTGTTAGTTTCCCCTGTACTATGTACTATCTCATCTCTCACCCAAGTTACCACTTACCTATTACCTATTTAGTATTCCCCCCCCCTCCCATCCCTGGTAACCAACAAGGATTGTTACATTTTGCATGTGAATTTTTTCATGGGTTTTTACAATAGAGGTCTCATACAATATTTGTCCTTTTGTGATTGACTTATTTCACTCAGCATGATGTCCTCTAGTTTCATCCATGTTATGAGATGGTTCACCGATTCATTGTTCTTTCTCGTTGCATAGTACTCCATTGTGTGTATGTACCATAGTTTGTGTATCCATTCGTCTGTTGATGGACATCGAGGTTGTTTCCATCGTTTTGCTATTGTGAATAATGCTGCCATGAACATAGGTGTGCATATGTCTATTCGAGTGATGACTCTTATTTCTCTAGGATATATTCCTAGGAGTGGGATTGCTGGATCGAATGGTACGTCTATTTCTAGCTTTCTGAGGAAACGCCATATCATTTTCCAAAATGGCTGTATCATTTTGCATTCCCACCAGCAGTGTATAAGAGTTCCCGTCTCCCCGCAGCCCCTCCAACATTTGTTATTTCCAGTGTTTTTGATTCGTGCCAGTAATGCCGGGGTGAGATGGTATCTCATTGTGGTTTTAATTTGCATTTCTCTAATGGCTAGTGATCGCAAGCATTTCCTCATGTGTCTGTTGGCCATTTGAATGTCTTCCTTGGTGAAGTGTCTGTTCATTTCCTTTGCCCATTTTTTGATAGGATTGGTTGTCTTTTTGTTGTAGAGGTGTTGGATTTTCTTGTAGATTATGGAGATTAGACCTTTGTCTGACTTGTACTGTCCAAAAATTTTTTCCCAGTCTGTAGGTTCTCTTTTAACTCTTTTGGTGAAATCTTTTGAAGAGCATAGATGTTTGATTTTTAGAAGATCCCAATTATCTAGTTTATCTGTTGGGTTTTTTGTGTTGATGTTTATGGTTTGTATCCTGTTAATGTCATGTATTAAGGCCTGAAGTGTTGGTCCTATTTTTTCTTCTATGAATTTTATAGTTTGAGGCTTTATATTCAGGTCTTTGATCCATTTTGAAGTAGTTTTTGTATATGGTGTGAGGTATGGGTCCTGTTTCATTTTTCTACAAATGGATATCCAGTTTTGCCAGCACCATTTGTTAAAAAGACTGTCTTTTCCCCATTTGATGTATTTTGGGCCCTTGTCAAAAATCAGGTGACCGTAGGTGGATGGATTTACATCTGAGTTCTCAATTCTGTTCCATTGGTCAATGTCTCTGTTGTTGTACCAGTACCAGGCTGTTTTGAGTACTGTAGCTGTATAGTAGGTTCTCAAGTCAGGTAGTGTGAGTCCTCCAACTTTATTCTTCTTCTTCAGTAGTGCTTTACTTATTCGGGGTTTCTTCCCTTTCCATACAAAGTTAATAATTAGTTTTTCCATCTCTTTGAAGAATGTTGTTGGTATTTGTATCGGAATTGCATTGTATTTGTAAATTGCTTTAGGTAGAATTGCCATTTTCACAATGTTGAGTCTGCCTATCCATGAGCATGGTATGTTTTTCCATTTATGTAGATCCCTTTGGGTTTCATGCAGCAGTGTTTTGTAGTTTTCTTTGTATAGGTCTTTTATATTCCTGGTCAGATTTATTCCTAAGTATTTTATCTTTTTAGGGGCTATTGAAAATGGTATTGATTTCCTGATCTCCTTTTCATCGTTCTCTTTACTGGTGTATAGGAATCCAACTGATTTTTGAATGTTTATCTTGTATCCTGCTACTCTGCTGAATCTTTCTATTAGTTCCAGTAAATTTCTCGTGGAGTCTTTAGGGTTTTCTATGTATAGTATCATATCATCTGCAAACAGGGAGAGTTTAACTTCTTCATTACCAATTTGGATGCCCTTTATTTCTTTCTCTTGCCTTACTGCTCTAGCGAGAACTTCCAGCACAATGTTAAATAGGAGTGGTGATAAAGGGCATCCTTGTCTTGTTCCTGTTTTCAGGGGGAATGTTTTCAGCCTTTCTCCATTAAGAATGATGTTGGCTGTTGGTTTTGCATAGATGCCCTTTATGATGTTGAGAAATTTCCCTTCTATACCTATTTTATTGAGAGCTTTTATCAGGAATGGGTGTTGGACTTTGTCAAATGCCTTTTCTGCATCAATTGAGATAATCATGTGATTTTTTTCTTTCCTTTTATTTATGTGGTGGATTACGTTGATGGATTTTCTAATGTTAAACCATCCTTGCATACCTGGTATGAATCCTACTTGGTCGTGGTGTATTATTTTTTTGATATGATACTGAATTCTATTGGCTAAAATTTTGTTCAGAATTTTTGCATCTATATTCATGAGAGATATTGGTCTGTAATTTTCTTTTATTGTGATGTCTTTGCCTGGTTTTGGTATCAGCGTTATGCTGGCTTCATAGAATGAATTTGGAAGTGTTGCTTCCTCTTCTATGCTCTGAAATAACTTGAGTAGAACTGGTACGAGCTCTTCTGTAAATGTTTTGTAGAATTCTCCAGTGAAGCCATCTGGGCCAGGGCTTTTTTTGGTTGGGAGTTTTTTTATTACCTTTTCAATCTCTTCTCTTGTAATGGGTCTGTTCAGATTTTCAATATCACTTTGTTGTAGTTTGGGTAGGCCGTATGTTTCTAGAAATTTATCCATTTCCTCTAGGTTTTCAAATTTGTTGGAATATAGTTTTTCATAATATTCTGTTATAATCCTTTTTATTTCAGTTGGGTCTGTTGTAATGTCCCCCATTTCATTTCTTATTTGGGTTATTTGTGCCCTCTGCTGTTTTTCTTTTGTCAGTCTGGCCAGTGGTTTGTCGATTTTGTTGATTCTTTCAAAGAAGCAACTTTTGGTTTTGTTGATTCTTTCTATTGTTTTTCTGTTCTCTATTTCATTTATTTCCGCTCTGATCTTTACTATTTCCTTTCTTCCGGTGGTTGTAGGCTTTTTTTGTTGTTCTCTTTCTATTTGTTTGAGTTCTGTAGTTAATGTTTTGATTTTGTCCCTTTCTTCTTTTTTGATATGTGCATCTATTGCTATAAATTGTCCTCTGAGGACTGCCTTTGCTGTGTCCCAAAGGTTTTGGTATGATGTGTTTTCATTTTCATTTGATTCTAGGAATTTTTTAATTCCATCTCTGATTTCTTCTATTGCCCATTGATGTGTAAGCAGATTATTATTCAGTTTCCATGTGTTTGATTTTTTTTCCTTGCTCTTTCTAGTGTTAATTTCTACCTTGATGGCATTGTGGTCAGAGAAGATACTGTGAATTATCTCAGCATTTTGGATCTTGTTGAGGATTGCTCTGTGGCCTAAGATGTGGTCTATTCTGGAGAACGTTCCATGTGCATTGGAAAAGAATGTGTACTTTGCAGCGGTTGGATGGAGTGTTCTATATATGTCTATGAGGTCCAGTTGGCTGATTGTGTCCTTTAGGTCTTCTGTATCTTTGCTAAGTTTCTTTTTAGTTGTTCTGTCCTTTACTGAGAGTGGTGTGTTGAAGTCTCCTACTATTATTGTGGAACTGTCAATTTCTCTTTTCAGTGCTGTTAGAGTTTTTTTTATGTATTTTGGAGCCCTGTCATTGGGTGCATAGATATTTATTATGGTTATGTCTTCATGATGGATCATCCCCTTAATCATTATATAGTGTCCTTCTTTGTCTTTTATGGTAGATTTTGTTTTAAAGTCTATTTTATCTGAGATTAGAATTGCCACTCCTGCTCTTTTTTGATAGTTGTTAGCTTGATATATTTTTTTCCAACCTTTGATTTTTAATAAATTGACATCTTTGTTTCTAAGATGTGTCTCTTGTAGACAGCAAATAGATGGATCCTGTTTTCTTATCCATTCTGCCACTCTCCGTCGCTTTATGGGTGCATTGAGTCCATTTACGTTCAGTGTAATTATTGATAGATGTGAGTTTGTTGCTGTCATTTTGTAGTGCTTTTTTTTGTGATGCTGAAGTTTTCTTTGTTCTTCTTACTCTCTTGTGCTGAGTTCCTTTTGTTTGTGGATTTTGTGTTCATTTCTTTTGTTTTTGTAGGTTTTGTTTTTGTTGAGACTTTATGTTTTTCGTCTTTATTTTTATGAGTTGGTTTGTTAACTTTTTTTGTGGTTACCATGAATTTTACCCTTATCTTTATAATTTTGAAGCAGTCTACAGTTACTTGGTATCGCCTTGCCTTCTTCTCCTTTAGAAGGTTCTATACCTATGCCGTTTGTTCCCTCTTTCATTGTTTTGATGTTGTTGTCATCCTTTGATTGATTTCTCTGATTCCCTGTTGTATATCTTTTGTTTTTGGAAAGTCGTCTGTAGTTCAGTTCCTAGAATGGTATCTGGTTCATGTGAACCTGCATCCTAGGTCCTAGGTCCTGCCTGAGGGCTTAAGCTGTTTGTCCTCAGATCGAAGAACTCCCTTTAATAATTCTTGTAAGTTTGGTTTGACTTTTGCATATTCCTTTAGTTTCTGTTTATCTGGAAATGACCTAATTTCACCATCAAATCTGAATGAGAGTTTTGCAGGATATATTATTCTTGGCTGACAATTTTTTTCTTTCAAGATTTTATATATGTCATCCCATTGCCTTCTTGCCTGCATGGTTTCTGCTGAATAATCTGAGCTTAGTCTTATTGTTTCTCCTCTGTATGTGACTTCTTGTTTTTCCCGAGCTGCTCTCAGGATTCTTTGTTTGTCTTTAGTTTTAGCGAGTGTGAATATGATATGTCTTGGTGATTTTCTTTTGGGGTCTATCCTATATGGGGTTCGTTGAGCTTCTTGGATGACCAGCTTTTCATCTTTCATGATATTGGGAAAGTTTTCTGTCAGCAGTTCCTCAATGATCCTCTCTGTGTTTTCTGTTTTCTTCCCCTGTTCTGGTATGCCAATCACTCGTAAGTTTTTGCTTTTAATTGTGTCCCACATAACTCTCAGGGTCTCTTCATTTTTCTTTGTTCTTTTTTCTGAGTTTTCCTGAAACAGAGTTGTATCCAAGTGTTTGTCTTCAGTTCCACTGATCCTGTCTTCCACGGTTTCAAATCTACTTCTCAGCCCTTCTATGACACCGTCCATTTCTGAAATCTTGTTGTTTATCTTTTGGATTTCTAATTGTTGTTTTTGTATAATTTCGAGTTGTGAATTTATTTTGGCATTTTGTTCTTGCATCATCTTCCTGAATTCTTCCAATTTTTTGTCTGTATTTTCCATAAATTTGTCTATTTTTTCCTCATGTTTGTCAGCTTTTTGCCTCAGTTCTTGGAAAATTCCGAGTATTAGTGATTTGAGTTCCGTATCAGGTACTTCTAGTGCATTTTCTTCCACAGGAGAGTTATCTGGTGTTTTAATTTGGACGCCTATTGGAGCCATCTTGTCTTGTTTTTGTAAATGTTTTGATATTGTTTGCTGTTTTCGGGGCATTCAGTAGATATTTCTCTCGTTTATTGATTGTAGATTTTTTTTTTTTTTTCGTTCTTGTGGTACAGCTGGGCAGATCTAGTTGAGGAGGAGCCACTGGGATGGGTTGCTTGTGGCACTCACCGCAGCCACCAGGACGGTCGGTAGTCAGTGCTGGGCAGGTTCCAATAGGGCGTGCCTGCACCGCTTGGTGATGTGATGTCTAGTGCACGGTGCAGGTAGGTAGGGTGCAGCGGGAAGATGGTTATGTGTGAAGCTAAGCTGGATATGGGAGAGAGGAGAGAGGAGGAGGAGCAAAAAGCGTATAAACATAAAAGAATGCTAGGGGAGTTTGTCGTTGGAATGTACAGATGAGAGACTATGGGATGGAGGAAACCAGAAGGGGGAAGAGAAAGAAAAGGAAAGAATGACCAAATGAAAATCAGAAAAGTTAAAAAACTGCAAAGTTCCCAGGGATTGCACCGATGCAGCTATGAGGTCTGGGGGAGTCGGTCTCAATTTTCACAGCTCAGCCTGGCCAGAAGGTACAGAGGCATACATCGCCTGGTATTCAGGGATCAGAAAGAGAAGGAAGAGATAGAGGGACAAGAAATTAAGCAATGAAGAAAGACAAAAGAGAAAAAGAGGTAAAATATGACAAAACTAATCAAAAAAGGAAGAAAAATAAAATTGAGAAAAAAAAAGAAAAAGGGCAACACCAGCAGTCAGTGCCTACAAATGGGACCCAGAGAGCCCCCACTCAGGGGCGCGAATTCCAAGAAGCTGATAGTCTCGGGGTTAAGTGACCGTGGCCACGGGAAGCAGAGGGGCCAACGAACAAAGGCCCCAGGATCCCACCCGCGCGGGAGCCCAGACCTGGAAACAGCCACACGCCCGAACGCAGCCCTACAGCCCCGCAGGAGAGAGCAGAGACGGCCCTCGGACCCAGGCACCCAGGCAAAAGGAGGGGGAGGCGGCAGAAAAAGGTTCGCTAGCTGCCAGCAAACGGCTCCCAGAAAGCCCCCAGCCCGGGCGCGCGGAACCCAAGCACCGGCGCCCCCCCGCCCAGGGACCCCGGCCACGGAAAGCAGAGGGGCGAACGAACAAAGGCCCCGGGATCCCACCCACGCGGGAGCCCAGACCCAGAAACAGCCACACGCCCACACGCAGCCCTACAGCCCCGCAGGAGAGAGCAGAGACAGCACTCGGAACCAGGCACCCAGGCAAAAGGAGGGGGAGGCGGCCGAAAAAGGTTCGCTAGCTGCCAGCAAATGGCTCCCAGAAAGCCGCCAGCCCAGGCGCGTGGAATCCAAGCACCAGCACCCCCCAGCCCAGAGACCCTGGCCACGGAAAGCAGGGGATCCCCAGCTGAGGCGGAGAGGGGTGGGTGGTGGGAGAGCGCGCACCGCAGTTTACCGGTCGTTCTGTCTCCGACCAGATGCTCTGCAAGGCTGCTCTCCCGTTTGCTGGTCTCCGATAGGAATCCAAGATGGTGGATCCGCGCTGCGTTAGCTGGTAAGGAATCTCTGCCTGAGTCTCTCCTCGCTGTCCGTTCTCTTTTAGTATTCTCACTCCGTTTGGTGTTTGGCTGAGTTCTTTATCTCTTCATTTGGTGTTCTAGGGTTTCAGGATTGTTGATTCTCTGTTAGGCTTAGTTTTTCGGATCTTTGCTGTGGAGGGACGGCGTGGTGTTTCTGCCTAGAGCGCCATCTTGCCCCCTATTTCCCTTTCGTAATTCTTGTAAGTTTGGTTTGACTTTTACATATTTCCTTAATTTCTGTTTATCTGGAAATGACCTAATTTCACCATCAAATTTGAACGAGAGTTTTGCAGGATATATTATTCTTGGCTGGCAATTTTTTTCTTTCAAGATTGTATATATGTCATCCCATTGCCTTCTTGCCTGCATGGTTTGTGCTGAATAATCTGAGCTTAGTCTTATTGTTTCTCCTCTGTATGTGACTTCTTGTTTTTCACGAGCTGCTCTCAGGATTCTTTGTCTTTGGCTTTGGTGAAAGTGAATGTGATATGCCTTGGTGATTTTCTTTTGGGATCTTGTGGGGATATATGCCATTTAAACATGGCTCCACTATTGACAACTGCAGCCCCCTCAGGCCTCTATGCTGCATAAGATGCTGAGACTTGTCTCCAACATGTTGAGTCTTGTCATGATTTGTTTTCCCAAACCTATTGTCCCTTTACTGATTGGCTTGTTTACCTGAATTCCTTCTCCCTTGCCCGCACCCAAAGCCCATTGTTCTGTTAATTGCTTTATTGCTTGCTGTATTGACTATAAAATAAACTCCAGGGACTGAAGCGGGGTTCGACTCCTCAGAGTGACCCTCTTGGCCCCACTTCTCTGTAAGAGTTGTGGCATGGTTACCGTCTCCACCACTCGCTGTGACAGATGGTGCCCCGTGTGAGGGATCTTCATGGGAGCTGCAAACACCCTCGCACTCAAATCCCTTTAGGGGGTGAGTATCGGAAGCATCCTAATCAGGCTGGGGTGATAGCCCGATTGCGGCGGAGCTTTCCGCGGAGCTTTCCGGAACGCTCTCAATTCAGGCTAGGTTTATAGCCCACGAGCGACCGAATCCTTCCAGAACACTCTTAACTCAGGCTAGGTTTATAGCCCAAGATCGACGAGGTCTATCCGGACGCTCTCAAATTAGGCTGGGTGTACAGCCCAAGAGCAATGAGGCTTTCTCGTGCGCTCTCAAGGGATTTTAGACTTCAGGCCAGGAGCTTTTGTTATCTCTCATTCTCTTCCTTTTCCTTTTTCATTTCTTCCTTCACTATGGGAAATTCCCTTTCCTCTGAGCAGCGTCAATATAAAACTCTGCTGCTAGGATTATTGAAAGCCTCTAAACTTAAGGTAGCAGAAGAGGCCCTTACCCAACTTCTACTTTTAATTGAATCTGCTTGTCCATGGTATCCCCTACGAGGAAACCTTGATGTAGAAGCATGGGAACGTATTGGTAATATCATTCGTGACATGAACATCCCAGCTTCAGTTCTCATTGCTTGGCATCATTTCTGCCTTGCCTTGCAGTCCTTACAAGCAACCCCATATTCAACTTCTTCTCCTAAAGAAAGTGTTCATGACCCTCCTCCTTCTGCGTCTCCCGAGGTTGATTCCTCACAACATGAGTCTTATGGATAAATGCCTGAGAGAGGGACGAGAAAAGGAGGGGTTTTCTGCATACCCTGTTAGTCGGAGGACAGGACAAGCCCAACATGATGGCCTTGACTTTCAAGTTTTTAAGGAGCTCTGTAAAAGTATGATAGAAAATGGTTTACAGTCTTCCTTTACAAGGGGATATGTAGAAGCTATAGGACTGAACTATGAGATGACCCCATGGGATTGGAACCTTTTGATGCGAACAGTTTTAACCCCTGCTCAATTTAGTGTATGGAGCCAAGAATATAAAGAACATTGTAACCTTTATGCCGTGGACAACCTCAATCATAATATTCCTATCAGCCTTGATACGCTCCTGGGTAGCGGAAATTATTCTATCCCCCAAGCCCAAAAGCCAAATGAATAGACAAACTTTTAGTCAAGCATCAAATGCTACCACTAAAGCATGGGGTAAGGTCCCTGACTCTAAAACACCTACAGGCTCCTTTGCCACTATCCGACAAACAGCAAACCAGCCTTACATTGATTTTATAAACCGCCTTCAAAGGGCAATCTCCCGGCAGGTAAACAATCAACAAGCGGCTGAGGTTCTTTGTCTCCAGCTTGCTTAGGAGAATGCTAACGCCAACTTCTGAGCTGTTCTGATGCCCTTAAAGGCGCAGAATCCTAATTTAGCTGAAATGATTGGAGCATGTCAGAATGTTGGCACAGAAACTCATAAGGCGCAAGTACTAGTGGCAGCTCTCCGTCCATCCACTGCCACCTGTTTTGGATGTGGTAAACTTGGACATTTTAAAAAGGACTGTCAAAGGTCAAAAAACAAAAATGCTAACACTAAACTCCAGACCAGAAAGTGCCCTCGTTGTGATAAAGGCTTTCATTGGGCTAATCAGTGCAGGTCTCAACTTAACAACCAATATGGCCCTATGTCGGGAAACGGGAAGAGGGGCAAGAGCTCTCGCTCCCCGAAAAATCCAGGGAACCCCCTAGTGTAGAATGTGGAAACCACAGCATAGACTCCAAACAGCAACGTTTGCGAGTCAATGATCTAAAAGCGGCCACAGAAGGGAGTGCAGGTCTAGATTTAACCTTGACAGAAGGTGTCATAATAGATGAGGCAGGAAAGGTTTTCCTTATAGCAACACAAGTTTGGGGGCCTCTGCCTCGAGGATATTTAGGACTCCTAATGGGTCGCTCTGGTATTACATCTCAAGGTCTGACTGTTCATCCTGTTGTAATGGACTCTGATTACGAAGGTCAAATTAAAATCATGGTTTCCTGTCTCTCTTATTGGAATATTACTCCCTCTGATAAAATAGCATAGCTAATATTACTTCCCTTTGTAGTCCCCTCCGCTCGCACCACCCCGAGACGGGCTGGGGGTTTTGGCAGTACTGATGCTTTTTGGGTTACCAAATTACAATCTTCCCGACCGTACCTTACTGTTCAGGTCAATGGTCGCATGTTTAAAGGGCTTGTGGATTCTGGGGCAGATGGAACTATCTTCTCCTCTGATTCCTGGCCCCCTTCATGGCCCAAGAAACAAACTGCTGAAACCCTCACGGGAGTTGTAGGAGCACAGTGTCCATTTCAGAGCACATTTCCTGTTGTTTGCTATAGCCCTGATGGACAACCTGCTTCTGTTTGTCCCTTTATCCTTTCCATACCCACTATATTATGGGGATGAGATTTACTTTCTCAGTGAAATGTTCAAATAGGCACCCCTCAGGATTTTTGATAGGGGCCACTGCTCAAACAGACCCTCTGTTAAAATTAACTTGGAAGCCTGGCCCGCCTGTTTGGGTCGAGCAGTGGCCCATTAAAGAAGAAAAATTAAAGCACCTCACAAAACTTGTCCAAGAACAGCTGGAGGCTGGACACATCCGGCCTTCCTGCAGCCCTTGGAATACACCCATTTTCTGTATCCCTAAGAAATCTAAAAAATGGAGACTCATTCATGACTTACGGGCTGTTAACAAGCGCCTTGTCCCTATGGGACCTCTCCAGCCAGGAATTCCTAATCCAGCTTGCATTAATGCTCCTACCGCCATTATAGACGGATCAGGAAAAACTGGAAAGGGAGCGGTCACTTGGCAAACAGACGGTGCCTGGCAACATTTTATCACACAAAAGGCCACCACTACACAGCGTGCCGAGTTGTCAGCAGCTGTTGCTGCCTTTGAAATTTTTAAATCAATGCCTTTTAATTTGGTCGCTGATTCTGCTTATGTTGTCACACTATTCAACATATCAGCGATGTAACTCTTAGATCTAGTTCCAATTATGAGTTGTTTACTTTGTTTAAAAGACTTAAAACTCTACTTAATAGCCGTAATTCCCCTTTCTTCGTGGTACATGTACGCTCCCATACACCTTTACCGGGACCTCTTACTGATGGTAATTCTTGTGCTGATTCACTTGTTGGCTCTGCCCTCTCTGATGCACGCACTTCTCATAATTTTTTTCATCAGAATGCCAGAGGACTTCAAAAACAGTTCTCTATCTCTCTTACTGAAGCACAACAGATTATTCGCACCATTCCTGACTGCCAACGTTTTTCTCCCACGTCCTTTGCTGCTGGCGTCAACCCACGTGGTCTAGTAGCCAATCAATTATGGCAAATGGATGTAACACACTTTCCTCCCTTTGGGAAACTTAAATATCTCCATGTGTCCATAGATACATGTTCTGGGTTTCTTTATGCTACAGCCCTTTCTGGAGAACGTTCTACTCATGCCTGTCGTCACTTTACCCAAGCCATTGCAACTATGGGATGTCCCCAAGCTCTTAAAACTGATAATGGGCCTGCATATACTTCTGCTAAATTTCAACAATTTTGTGCCACTTGGAATATTCTTCATTCCACTGGCATTCCTTATAACCCTCAAGGGCAAGCCATAATTGAACGTGCCCATCATAGTCTCAAACAGCTCTTAAATAAACAAAACGGGAGAGATGACGGGTCTAGAGTATGTGAACAGAATGAAAGACTTGCCAAAGCTCTCTTTACTTTTAACTTTTTATCGGTTGCCAAAGATGGTCGTACCGCTGCAGAATGACATTTTATCCCCCCTGACACCTGACCTTGCCCACAGGTCCTCTACAAAGATCCTCAGAATCCCTCTGTCTGGCAAGGACCTGTAGAATTATTAACCTGGGGGCGAGGGTATGCGGCTGTTTTGTCTCCTACAGGCCCACTTTGGATTCCTGCTTGACTAGTAAAACCATATCATGTTCCGGCAACAGCCACCCCCCTACCGCTGGGACCTGCTATATCCACTGACACTACCGGGGCTGCCAGCCGCTCCAACTCCAGAGCCACAGCAGACACCAACGCCCCCTCCTCCAGAGAAGAAAACTGAACAAGGCTCTGCTGTGCCGGTAACATGGAGAGGTTTGAAAGTCCTCTCCTCTAAAGCTGAAAATATTCTCTCAGCTACCGGTGCCCCACTTACACCTGAAAACCTGTTTCTAGCTATGGTTTCCCTCGTGACAATCTTTCCTCAATAGTCATCCTATATTATCCTGTTAATCAGTATGTTGTTAATCAGTAAGTTCCCAATGAAAATTTGTTATGTGTAAACTCCTCTATATTTTCTGCTTGTCCTAGTTAGATACTTCTGCATAGATAGGTTTCCAATTCGGATGATTCCTTTCCAATTGATACTGAATTTGTGTAAATCAATGTTTGTTTGCTTGTTAAAGAATCTTTGAGCCTTTATAAATCTTTAAGCCTTTAAGAATAATAATTTAAGTGGATGTTAAAAGTTAGTGTTTACCTGACAAAACGAGAGTCAGAGGAAACCCATTGGTCCAACAATCAGGATATTACTAGTGCAGAGGATTATATTATCCTCATAAGATCATCTTCTATTGTCTTACACACCTGAAAGACACATTGAGTGGGCTCACTCCGGCTATGCAATTGATAAGAGCATCGCTCTTACTTAGTAACCTGGTGAAGAGCCAGATGGTATCCGGTGGAAAATCAGCACCGTGAGTTTAAAGAGCTTGCCATAGCCGCCATCTAGGCGACTAAGTCCAGGTGTTATTCATAGCTATGCTACTTCTCCTCCTTAAACATATGGAGTGTGCCTCAGCCATAGCTGGGCTCACAAGGACTCACTAAGACGCCAGGCCCTGAGGTGTGGAGACAGTAGCTGAGATAATCTTGGATTTTTTCTCGTAGAGAAAATTTTACTTTCTCCTAACGGACACTTGTTGGACCAGTGAAAATCCTCTTGATTCTTATTTCATTAACTAAACAAAAGGGGGGAAATGTGGGGCTATATGCCATTTAAACATGGCTGCACTATAGACAACTGCAGCCCCCACAGGCCTCTATGCTGCACAAGATGCTGAGACTTGTCTCCAACATGTTGAGACTTGTCATGATTTGTTTTCCCAAACCTATTGTCCCTTTACTGATTGGCTTGTTTACCTGAATTCCTTCTCCCTTGCCCGCACCCAAAGCCCATTGTTCTGTTAATTGCTTTATTGCTTGCTGTATTGACTATAAAATAAACTCCAGGGACTGAAGCGGGGTTCGACTCCTCAGAGTGACCCTCCTGGCCCCACTTCTCTGTAAGAGTTGTGGCATGGTTACTGTCTCCGCCGCTTGCTGCGACAGGGTCTCTTCTATATGGGGTTCGCTGAGCTTCTTGGATGGCCAACTTTTTATCTTTCATGATATTGGGTAAGTTTTCTGCCAGCAGTTCCTCAATGATCCTCTCTGTGTTTTCTGTTTTCTCTCCCTGTTCTGGAATTCCAATCACTCGCAGATTTTTGCTTTTGATTGTGTCCCACATAACTCTCAGGGTCTCTTCATTTTTTTTTTTTTTTGTTCTTTTTTCTGAGTTTTCCTGAAGCAGAGTTGTATCCAAGTGTTTGTCTTCAATTCCACTGATCCTGTCTTCCACCGTTTCAAATCTGCTTCTCAGCCCTTCTATGACATCGTCCATTTCTGAAATCTTGTTGTTTATCTTTTGGATTTCTAATTGTTGTCCTTGTATAATTTCTAGTTGTGAATTTATTTTGGCATTTTGTTCCTACATTATTTTCCTGAAATTCTTCCAATTTTTTGTCCCTATTTTCCGTGAATTTGTCTATTTTTTCCTCATGTTTCTCAGCTTTTTGCCTCAATTCTTGGAGAATTCTGAGTATTAGAGATTTGAATTCCCTATCAGGTAGTTCTAGTGCATTTTCTTAGAGGAGAGTCATCTGGTGTTTTATTTTGGATGCCTACTGGAACCTTCCTGTCCTGTTTTTGTAAATGTTTTGTTATTGTCTGGTGTCTTCGGGGCATTCAGTAGTTATTTTTCTCGTTTATTGATTGTAGATTTATTTGTTTCATCCCTTTTTTTTTTTTAAATTTGACTATGTCTGAGCAGGTAGACTGTGTGTTCTTTGTTGTTTGCTTATCTGTGGGCACAATACTTTTCACCTCCTTCTTCAACTGGCAGGGTCAGTCACTCACATAGGATGCGGCAGGGCAGGTCTAGCTGAAGAGGAGTTACTGGGACAGGTTGTTTGTGGCACTTACTACAGCCACCAGAGCGGGTCAGTAATCAGTGCAGGGCAGGTTCCATTAGGCCATGCCTGTGCTGCTTGGTGGTGTGATGTCAAGCACATGGTGCAGGTATGCGGGATGCAGCGGGGAAATTGTTATGTGTGGAGCTAAGATGGATATGGGAGAGAGGAGAGAGGAACAGGAGCCAAAAACATACAAAAAAAAACAAAAAAGAATGCTAGGGGAGCTTGCCATTGGAGTGGAGAGATGAGAGACTATGAAATGGAGAAAAACAGAAAGGGGAGGAGGAAGAAAAGAAAAGAATAAATAAATAAGAATCAGAAAGGTTAAAGAACTGCAAAGTTCCCAGGGATCCCACCGGTGCAGCTATGAGGTCTGGGGAAGTCTCTCTCAGGTGTTGCAATACAGCATGGCTAGAAGGTGTAGAGGTATACAATGCCAGGTAGTCAGGGAACAGAAAGAGAAGGAAGACATAGAGAGACGAGAAACTGAGCAATGAAGAAAGACAAAAAGGGAAAAAGAGGGAAAAAAAAAAAAAAATTAAAAAAAAAAAAAAACCCAAGAAAGGCCCCCAAAGAAACAGGAAAAAAAAAAAAAAAAAAAAAACCAACGTAAAAATTAATGCCCTCAGGGATCCCTCTGCACGTCTGTGGAAGCCTAAGGGGAGTCTCCCTGCCACGCAGCTCGGCCTTGCCAGAAAAGGCTCCCAACTCAAGAAAAGGAAAAGAAAATAAACAAACAATTCAAAACAAACAAACGAACAAAAGCCCCGGGATCCCACCAGCAAGGCAGCCCAAACCGGGAAGTAGCTCCACACCTGAACGGAGCTCCGCAGCCCCTCAGGAAGAAGCAAAGATGGCGCACGGAGCCAGGTACTTGAGTGAAGGGAGGGAGAGGTGGCGAGAGGCAAGTAAGAAATCAAAAGAAGCCGAGAAAAAAAAAAAGCAGCACTTGCAGTCAACAAATGGCATTCAGAGAGCCACCTAGTGCGGGCTGGTGTTTCTGGACAAGAGACTGTCCGTGGGAAGCAGAGGGGGCCGAGTGTGGGTGAAGAAGTGTAGGGAGTGGGAAACCATATATCACAAATTACCGGAGCTCTGCAGCCCATCAGGAAGAAGGAAAGATGGCACACGGAGCAAAGTACTCGAGCGAAAAGAGGGGGAGGTGGGGAGAAGCAAGGAAGAAATAAAAAGAAGCAGAAAAAAAGCAACACCAGCAGCCAACAAATGGCACTCAGAGAGCCACCCGTTCGGGTGTGTGGAATCCCAGCAGCCACTGTTTCCCGGTCAAGAGACTGTGGCCGCGGGAAGCAGAGGAGGCCGAGTCGGGGAGAAGTAGGGTGGGGGGTGGGAAAGCGTATATTGCAAATTACCAGTTGTTTTGTCTCCCGCTGGAAGCTCCGTGAGGCTGCTTTCTCATACCTCCGTTTGCTGGTCTCCGATAGGAGTCCAAGATGGTGGATCCGCACTCCGTTAGCTGGTGGGGAACCTCTGCATGAATCTCTCCTCGCTCTCTGTTCTCTGTCAGTTTTCTCACTCCATTTGGTGCTTGGCTGAGTTCTTTATCTCTTCATTTGATGTTTTAGGGTTTCAGGATTGTTGTATTCTCTGTTTGGCTTAGTTTTTCGGATCTTTGCTGTGGAGGGACAGTGTGGTGCTTCTGCCTAGAGCGCCATTTTTTCGTGATTTCTGGTTGCGGGCATATTTCTATGTAACTTAAATAAAAGGTTGTGGAGTTTGAAATAGTCTTAAAAAGAGTGGGAGCCATTTTAGATTTCTGATTAGCACCAAAGTCACACTACAAGCTCCATGAGAGCAAGAATCAGTGTTTCTTTTGTTTACTACTGTATCTACAATGCTTAGTATATCATAAGTGTTCAAGAAATATTTGTTGAATAAACAAATTATAAGATTAAGCAGTTGAGGTGAAAGCTTTATTAGAAATGGGACAGACTAGAGTCAGGGATGCCATTTTGAACCCATTTCACAAAGGTTCTTGCCCAGCATGGTAGCAATGGGAATGAAAATGAAAATTGGGATAAATATGATGAGCACGAGAGAAGACTGTGTTTGGATAAGAGAATTTTAAGTACTAGTGAAAACAGCACTGAAGCTTATGACTGCAAAATGTACTTTCGGTATAGAATTCTTGCATGCTAATGTATAGGATGAGGAGGAGGCTGTTAATAATTTGAGGCCCAAATTAGGACATAGAGCGACTTCAGTGGGTCTGGGGATTTGGATATTTTTCATTTAAATTCTTTTATTTTGGGAAACTGAATGACCTGGAGAATGATCATAATTCTTAGCTGACTAAGCAACACTTTCCAAACTTCTTAAATTGTAGGTGTTCTTTCAAATACCATGCATTATGACAATAAACAGATGCTTTTACTATCTTCCTCGTCTGTGAAGTGAGGTTCGAATAGTACTTCATAGAGTTTTTGTAAGGATTAAATGAATCAATAAATGTAAAGCATTTAATAGATTGCCTGGCACATAAAAAGAGATTGATAAATATTTTCTTGTATAACTATTATTATTAATTCAATTATTAACTTCTGGTTGATCACTTATGTGCTCAATTGTTACTAAATCTCAACCAGTGTAAAAGATGTTGAGACTTCTTAGGTATGGAGCAGAATATACTTCAACCCTTCTTTTACCTTTGTGGCCTTGAGTTGGATCAATATTAAGAAAATTGTTTGGTATCCTTTATCTATAATATTTTGGCTGACCCTGCCTAGGTGAAAAATGAACGATTAGTGTGTTTTTAAATAGTGTCATCTTATAAATTATTTGCTTGCCTAACTTGAGCATATTTGTTATTTGAAGTAAATTAGCCATTATGCCATTCGGCTTTTGTATTTCTTCTAACATTGAAACCTACTTCTGATTTCTCAAAAAAAAAAGAAAGCTTCCAATGTCTTAAGTGACATATAAACCATGGTGCTGCCTTTCATTTAAAGGCCTATTAGAGAAAAAGATCATCTCTATGCTCTTGGTGACTTTCAGAAAATGAGGCTAGTTTGGAGATTAACCTGATATGGAAGTTCAGAGGATTTACCTGAATATATTAAGCCATTACTTGATCTAGGCTTAGAGTATAGGTATAAAATTCCCCAGAATGATTCCTGTAGATATTTATTGTAAACATTGAAAAAATGTTTCAGTTATTGAATGTTTCCTTAAATGGTGTTTTTACTGAAAGAAGGATATAGCTTACTTTTTTAAGACAATGGGATGAGGAAGCGGACTGTCAGTTTGAATCTTACTACAACACGTTGCTGTGTGAATTTATATAAATTACTTATTATTTCTGTGCAATCTTTTTCTCATTTGAGAAATGGACATAATAATAGTCCTGTAGTTTTGTTGTGTGAATTGCATTAATTAGTGTGAAACACTTAAAACGATGTCAACATATATTAAATGCTCTACAAATATCTACTATTATTATTTCTATTTGATTTTAGAAAGTTATCAAGCTTGGGTGTCTTTTTTATTTTAATCTCTCACTACACAGTGTTTGTGCATATGTGCTAATAATATAAATGGTTATTTCAGGATATCAGTTTTTGAGTTCCAGCTTACTTTTAAAAAACCCTTTGCCGGTGAGTCGATTCCAACTCATAGCCACCCTATAGAACAGAGTAAAACAGCCCCATAGGGTTTCCAAGGCGCAGCTGGTGGATTTGAATTGCTGACTTTTTGGTTAGCAGCCAAGCTCTTAATCACTGTGCCACCAGGGCTCCATGCTTTTAAAAGGCTACTTATATGAAAACAAATTTTCAGTGTTGAACTTTGAATTTCCATATCTCTACAGTTTTCTTTATTCATACTAACAACAGGAGAGCAGATTCTCTCTATACTGTCCCTACTTTAGAAAATTCTTAAACAGCATAAGAATACGAAAATATTATTCATAGATGCCTATGGGTATTAAGACGAGATTAATTTTTGAAAGAAGCAGTCATCCTCTTTAGTTGAATGACATATTTCTTATTTAAATCATCTTATGTCTTATACTCATGTATAAAGAGGGCATTTACAGTTTAGACTGTAGGCCAAATGAGAGGTTATCCGAAACATCATTACAGTCAGGAGTAGGCATTTAGAATATCATAACAATGATGATTGTGTCAAAAGACTGTAATAAACTATAAACTTCAATTTCATATGTATGATCAGTTTTTGCATTATCCTTTAAAATTGTTATGTTTGATTCTTGGCCTTGGTGGCATTTGTACTTCACTATATGGAAGCTGACTTGGGCTTTTAAACATCATCTTTTTGTGAATAATTGTTCTATAGTATGGTTTCTCTTCAGTTTTCCTGGCTGTATTATATCCAGGTTCCCACTGACATGTATTCAGAATTTATTTCCACCACACAGAATGTATTCATCATCTAAAATATTTCTTTAAATCCAATTGCAATGGATTTATCACTAGAGAAGAAAATACTTTTTATTTGCAGCTGATAGAATTGGATTTACATTAGTAATTTCAAGTAGAATATGATAGTCATTGATAGATGATGAGAAATTCTCAAGTCCTCTGTCATCAACCTGGCCCTGAAAGTATTTAATTATTAGTAATTTTCAAAGTTTATACATGTTTATCATGTAAAACGCATGAAACAATGCAATATGTTATTTACAGATATAGATTTATATGTGGTGAATATTTAATCTTTAAATGTCCATGTTGTGAATTGAATTGTGTCCTCAAAAAATATCTGTCAACTTGGCTGGGTCATGATTCCCAGTATTGTATGATTGTGTACCATTTTGTAATCTGATGTGATTTTCTTATGTGTTGTAAACTCTATCACTATGATGTAATAAGACGGATTAGTGGCAGTTATACTGATGAGGTCTACAAGATTAGATAGTGTCTTAAGCCAATGTCTTCTGCGATATAAAAGAGAGAAGCAAGAAGAGACACACGGGAACCTCATACCACCAAGAAAACAGTGCCTGGAGCAGAGCGCATCCTTTGGACCTGAGGTTCCTGTGCTGAGGTGCTCCCAGACCAAATGAAGACTGATGCATCACAAGGACCTTCCTCCAGAGCCGACAGAGAGAGAAAGCCTTCTCCCGGAGCTGACGCTCTGAACGTGGACTTGTAGCCTACTTGACTGTGAGAGAATAAACTTCTCTTTGTTAAAGCCATCCACTTGTAGTATTATTGTTATAGTAGCACTAGATGACTAAGACCGTGCATAACACACACAAACAACTTCACTTATATATGTTACATAAATTTAAAATAAACTACATTATTCTATGTATTTATTTTATTTCTATTTTTATTGTGCTTTAGGTGAAAGTTTACAGAGCAAATTAATTTCTCATTAAACAATTAACACATATTCTTTTGTGACATAGGTTGCCAACTCTAAGATGTGTCAACACTCTTCCCTTCTTGACCTCCGGTTCCCCCTTTCCATTTGTCTATATTTCCTGTCACTTCCTGCCTTCTCATCTTTGCCTTTGGGCTGGTGTGCCCATTTAGTCTCATAAACATGATTGAACCACATGTGCTATTATTTGTTTTATGGGCCTGTCTAATCTTTGGCTGAA
This sequence comes from Dugong dugon, assembly GCA_030035585.1. Taxonomy (NCBI): domain Eukaryota; kingdom Metazoa; phylum Chordata; class Mammalia; order Sirenia; family Dugongidae; genus Dugong; species Dugong dugon. Next base: position 69,499,533 of record CM057483.1, read on the forward strand.
GGGTGAACTTCAGCAGTGACATCAGTACTGAGTTAAAAGGTGCCTGGGGGCCATACTTTCAGGGTTTCTCCAATCTCTGTCAGACCAGTAAGTCTGGTCTTTTTTTGTGAGTCTGAATTTTGTTCTACATTTTTCTCCTACTTTGTCCAGGGTCCTCTATTGTGATCTCTGTCAGAGCAGTCTGTGGTGGTAGCTGGTCACCATCTGGTTGTGCTGGACTCAGTCTGGGGGAAGTATTTGTAGTTGTGGTCCTTTGGACTAATCTTTCCCTTGTGTCTTTGGTTTTCTTCATTGTGTCTTTGGTTTTCTTCATTCTCCCTTGATCTAGATGGGGTGAGGCCATATCTTAGATTGCCTCTCACAAGCTTTTAAGACCCTAGCCGCAACTCACCAAAGTATGATGTAAAACATTTTTTTATAAACTATGCTGTGTCAATTGAGATGAATGTCCCCTGAGACCATGGTCCCCAGCCCTCAGCCCCATAACTTGGTTCCTTAGGGGGTTTGGCTGTATCTATGAAGCTTCTATGTCCTTGCCTTGGTCAAGCTGTGCTGACTTCCGTAGTACTGTTTACTGTCTTACCCTTCACCAAAGTTACCACTTATCTATTGTCTAGTTAGTATTTTTCCCTCCCCACCCCTCCCCTCCCCTCCTTCGGAACCATCAAAGATAGTTTCTTTCTGTGCGTAAATATTTTCATGAGTTTTTATAATAGTGGTCTCATACAGTATTTGTCCTTTTGTGATTGACTTATTTCAGTCAGCATATTGCCCTCCAGATTCATCCATGTTGTGAGATGTTTCACAGAGTCATCGTTGTTCTTTATCTTTGTTTAGTATTCCATTGTGTGTATGTACCATGGTTTATTTATCCATTCATCTGTTGATGGACAAAAAAAAAAGTTATTTCCATCTTTTTGCTATTGTGAATAATGCTGCAATGAATATGGGTGTGTATATGTCTATTCGAGTAACGGCTCCTATTTCTCTAGAATATATTCCTAGGAGTAAGATTGCCAGATCTTATGGTATTTCTGTTTCTAGCTTTTTAAGGAAGCACCATATCATTTTTCAAAATGGTTGTAACATTTTGCTTTCTCACCAGCATGCATAAGAGTTCCAATCTCCTCACAGCCTCTCCAACATTTGCTGTTTTCTGTTTGTTTGTTTGTTTGTTTTTTTTGATTAGTGACAGTAATGTCGGAGTGAGGTGGTATCTCATTGTAGTTTTGATTTGTATTTCTCTAATGGCTAGTGATCTCAAGCACGTGTCTGTTACCTGCAGGAGTGATTTCTTTGGTGAAGTGTCTGTTCATATCCTTTGCCCATTTTTTAATTGGATTATTTGACTTTTTGTTGTAGAAGTGTTAGATTTTCCTATAGATTTAAGAGATTAGTCCTTTGTTGGATATGTCATAGTCAAAAATTTTTTTTTTCCCATTCCGTAGGTTCTTTTTATACTCTTTGGGTGAAGTATTTTGATGTGCTTAATTTTTGGAAGACCCATTTATCTAGCTTATCTTCTGGTGTTTGTGTATTTTTACCTTATGGTTGGTATCCTGTTTATGCCGTATACTAGTTCCACCAGTGTTGACTAGTGGGGAAATCTGCTGCAAAAGATCTCGTTAAAGTGTTAAAAAGCAAAGACGTCACTTTAAGGACCAAGGTGCACCTAATCCAAGCCATGGTGTTTTCAATCGTCTCGTATGCATGCAAAAGCTGGACAATGAATCAGGAGGACCGAAGAAGAATTGATGCTTTTGAATTATGGTGTTAGTGAAGAATATTGAATATATTATGGACTGCCAAAGGAACGAACAGATCTGTCTTGGAAGAGTACAGCCAGAACGCTACTTAGAGGCAAGGATGGGGAGACTTTGTCTCACATACTTTGGACATGTTATCAGGAGAGGTCATTACCTGGAGAAGGACATCATGCTTGGTAAAGTGATGGGTTGGTGAAAGAGAGGAAGACCCTCAACGAGATGGATTGACAGAGTGGCTGCAACAATGAGCTCAAGCATAACAACGATTATGAGGGTGGCTTGGAACCTGGCAGTGTTTCTTTAAGTTGTACATAACGTCGCTATGAGTTGGAACCAACTCGACAGCACCTAACAACAACAACAACAGTGTTGACCCTATTTTTTCTTCCATGATCTTTATAGCTTTGGGTTTTATATTTAGTCTCTGATCCATGTTGAATTAGTTTTGTGTATGATGTGTGGTATGGGCCTGTTTCACTTTTTTACAGATAGACATCCAGTTTTCCCAGCATCGTTTGTTAAAAAGAATGTCTTTTCCCCATTTAATGGACTTTGGGCCTTTATCAAAGATCAGGTGGCCATAGGTAGATGGATTTACATCTGGATTTTGGATTCTGTTGCATTGGTCAAAATGTCTGTCGTTCTACCAGTACCAAGCTGTTTTGACTAGTGTAGTTGTATCATAGTTTCTGAAGTCAGGTAGTACGAGGACTCCTACTTTGTTCTTCTTCTTCAACAAATGCTTTACTTATCCGGGACCTCTTTCCTTTCCTGTAAAGTTAATGATTAGTTTTTCCATCTTGTTAAAGAATGCTTTTGTTATTGGAACTGTGATTGCTTTGTATTTGTAGATTGTTTTGAGTTTGGAAACCCTGGTGGCATAGTGGTTAAGAGCTATGGCTGTTAACAAAATGTTGGCAGTTAGAATCCACCAGGCTCTCCTTGGAAACTATGGGGCATTTCTACTCTGTCCTATAGGGTCGCTATGAGTCAGAATCGACTAGATGGCAACAGGTTTGGCTTTTTTCTGGTTGGGTAGAATTGTCATTTTCACAATGTTGAGTCTACCTATCCATGATCATGGCATGTTTTTCCATTTGTGTAGGTCTCTTTTAGGTTTCTTGCAGTCGTATTTTGTAGTTTCTTTGTACAAGTTTTTTATCTCCCTGGTTAGATTTATTCCTAAGTATTTTAATGTTTTAGGTGCAGTTATAAATGGTATTGCTTTCCTGATTTCCTTTTTGTGGTTCTCTTTATTGGTGTATAGGAATCCAACTGAATTTTGTATGTTGATCTTGTATCCTGCTACTCTGCTGAATTTTTCTATTAGTTCCGATAGTTTTCTCGTGGAGTTTTTAGGGTTCTCTATGTATAGCATCATATCATCCTTGAACAGGGATAGTTTTACTTCTTCCTTACCAATTTGGAGGCCCTTTGCTTCTTTTTCTTATCTTATTGCTCTAGCTAGGACTTCCAGCACAATGCTAAATAGGAGTGGTGATAAAGGGCATACTTGTCTTATTCCTATTCTCAGGGGGAGTGCTTTCAGCCTCTCTCCACTGAGAATGATGGTGGCTGTTGCTTTTACCTAGATGCCCTTTGTTATGTTGAGGAATTTCCCTTCTATTCCTATTTTATTTATTTATTTATTTATTATCAGGAATGGGTGTTTGACTTTATCGAATACCCTTTCTGCATTGATTGAGATGATCGTGTGATTATTTTCTTTAGTTTTATTTATGTGGTGGATTATGTTGATTGATTATGTAATATTGAACCATCTTTGCATACATGCTATGAATCCCACTTGGTCGAGGTGTACTATTATTATTATTATTGATATAATGCTGAATTCTATTGGCTAGAATTTGGTTGAGAACTTTTGCATCTATATTCATGAGAGAGATTGGTTTGTAATTTTCTTTTCTTTTCTTTTTTTTTTTATGGTATCTTTGCCGGGCTTTGGTATCAGGGTTATGCTGGCTGCATAGAATGAATTTGGAAGTATCCCTTCCTTTTCTATGTTCTGAAATACTTTGGGTAGTACTGGTATGAGCTCTTCTCTGAAAACTTGGCATAATTCTCCACTGAAGACTACTGGGCCAGGACTTTTTCATGTTGGGAGTTTTTTTTTTTTTTTTAATTATCTTTTCAATCTCTTCTCTTGTTATGGGTCTGTTCAGACTTTCTACCTCAGTTTTTGTTAGTTTACGTAGGTAGTGTGTTTCTAGAAATTTTTCCATTTCCTCCAGGTTTTCAAATTTGTTGGAGTACAATTTTTCATAGTACTCTGTTACGATCTTTTTTATTTCAGTTGGGTGTGTTGTAATGTTCCCCATTTCATTTCTTATCTGGGTTATTTGCCTCCTCTCCTGTTTTTCTTTTGTCAATTTGGCCAGTGGTTTGTAGATTTTATTGATCCTTTCAAAGAATCAACTTTCAGTTTTGTTGATTCTTTCTATTGTTTTTGCATTCTCTATTTCATTTATTTATGCTTGGATCTTTATTTTTTCCTTTCTTCTGGTGGCTGTGGTCTTCTTTTGCTGTTCTCTTTCCACTTGTTAAAGTAGTAAAGTTAACATTTTGATCTTATCCCTTTCTCCTTTTTTGATGTATGCCTTAATTGCTATAAATTGACCTCTGAGCACTGCCTTTATGGTGTCCAAAAGTTTTGGTATGATGTATTTTCATTCTCATTTGATTCTAGGAATTTTTTGATTCCATCTTTGATTTCTTCTATTACCAAGTGGTTTTTAAGCAAGGTATTATTCAGTTTCCATGTTTTTTATTTTTTTGCTTGCTTTTCCTATCATTAATTTATACTTCATGGGATTGTGATAAGAGACTGTGCTTTGTATTATCTCAATGTTTTGGATTTTGTCGAGCATTGCATTGAGGCCTAAGATGTGTTCTATTTTGGAAGATGTTCCAGGTATGTGGAAAAGAATGTATACTTTGCTGCTGTTGGGTGGAGTGTTTTATATATGTCTATGAGGTCAAGTTGATTGATTGTGGCTTTTAGATATTCTATATCTTTGTTGAGTTTCTTTCTAGAAGCGCTGTCCTTTACCCAGAGTGGTGTGTTGAAGTTTCCTACTATTATTGTGGAACTGTCAGTTTCTCCCTTCAGTGATGTTAGAGTTTGTTTTATGTATTTTTGAGCCCCGTCATTGGGTACATAGATATTTATTACTATTATGTTGTCATAATGGGTCCTTCCTTATCCTTTATGGTGGATTTTGCCTTAAAGTCTATTTTATCTGAGATTAGTGTTGCCATTCCTGCTCTTTTTTGGCTGCTGTTTGCTTGATATATTTTTTCCATCCTTTGATTTTTGATATATTTACGTCTTTGTTTTTAAGGTGTGTCTCTTTTAGACATCATATTGATGGGTAATGCTTTTTTATCCATTCTGTCACTCTCTGTCTCTTTACAGGTGCACTTAAGCCATTTACTTTCAGTGTGATTATCAATAGGTGTGAGTTTATTGTCATTTTGTAGTGCTTTTTTGTGGTGCTGAAATTTTCTTTGTTCCTCTTACTCTCCTATGCTGTGTTCCTTTTCTTGTGGTTTTTCTTTCCAGTTCTTTCATTTTTGTAGATTTTGTGTTTACTGAGACTTTATCTATTTCTTTTTTATTTTGACGAGTAGGTTTATTAAGGATCTTTGTGGTTACCTTGAAATTTACCCCTACCTTCCTAAATTTGAACCAATTTTTTATTACTTGGTATCACCTTGACTTCCTCTCCATTTGAAAGTTCTATACCTACACTGTTTATTCCCCCTTTTATTGTTCTAACATTGTAGTCATTTCCAGATTGATGTCTCTGATTCTCTGTCCTAAATCTTTTAGTTTTATTTTATCCTTGAGAATTCATTACCTAGATTGGTGCCTGGCTGATGCTGTCCTTTGTCTTAAATTCAGGTTGTTGTCTGATGTTGTTGGTTCTCTAACTGAAGGACTCCCTTTAATAATTCTTGTAAATTTGGTTTGGCTTTTACATATTCCCTTAATTTCTGTTATTTGGAAATTTCCTAAGTTTCACCATCATATTTGAGTGAGAGTTTTGCAGGATATATTATTGTTGGTTGACAGTATTTTTTTTTAAGGTTGTATATATGCCATCCCATTGTCTTCTTTCCTGCACTGTTTCTGCCAAGTAATCAGAGTTTAGTCTTATAGTTTCCCCTTTGTAAGTGACTTTTCATTTTTGTGAAGCTGCTCTCAGGATTCTTTCTTTATCTTTGATTTTTGAGAGTGTGATTATGATATGTCTTGGTGACTTTCTTTTGGGGTCTATCTTATATGGGGTTCGTTGAGCTTCTGGGATGGTCAGCTTTTCATCTTTCATGATAATAAGAAAGTTTTCTGTTAGGAAATCTTCAGTGATTGTCTGTGTTTTCCATTTTCTCCCACTATTTTGGGACTCCAATAACGCACAAAGTTTTGCTCTTGACTGTATGCCACATAACTCTTTGATCTTCTTCATTCTTTTCTCTGATTTTTCCTCAGTGTGGTAGCCAATGATCCTGTCTTCCATTGTTTCAGTTTTTTTCCTAAAACCTTCTGCTGCGTTGTCCATTTCTGAAATCATATTGTTTATCTTTTGGATTTCTAACTGCCATTTTTGTATAGTTGCTAATTGTTTATTTATTTTGACATTTTGTTCTTGTGTTATTTTCCTGAATTCTTCCATTGCTTTGTCTGTGTTTCCCTGATTTTGTCTATGTTTTCCCTGATTTTGTCTATTTTTTCCTTAGTTTTGTCTATGTTTTCTTTGATCTCTTTCCTAATCTCTTGGAGAGCCCTGAATATTAGACTTCTGAATTTCCTATCAGGTAGTTCCAGTGCCTTTTCTTAAACTGGAAGGTAATGTGGTGATTTATTTTGGTTGCTTACTGTAGCCATCTTCTCATATATTTTTAAATGTTATGATATTGTCTGCTGTCTCTGAGACAGTCAAAATTATTTTCTTCATTTATTGATTGTAGCTTTGTTTGTTTTGTCCTGCTTTTTTGTTTTATTTGGTTTTGTCTGAATGGGTGGACTGGCCATGTTTTGTTGCTTGATTGTTTGTGGTCACAATAGTTCTCACCACCTTACCCACGTGGGCAGGGCCCATCTCTCAACTATGGTGCATCAGGGCAGGTCCAATGAGGAGGGGCAGGGATGGGCCTTTTTCTGCTGCATGATTTTGGGCTGGCATTGTGCGTCTGGTGGCAGACTGGTGGTGTGGGCTCCAGAGTCCGCACCAGTCCCACTAGGGGGCACAGTGTTTGGCAGGATGGGGCCAGGAGGCTGCATGGGGTGTTGTCCTGGGCTCGGGAGGTCAGTTCTAGTGCCACTTTCTTTTTAAATTTACACTAGGGCCATTGACTTTCCATTTAAAATACTCTTTATCTATTGAATGTGGAAGTTTTATTTTCCTTTGTGCAGACATTCATAATCGTTACCACTTTTAATTATTTACCATGACATCATTTTAACAAACAAAAGCTATGGTTCATGTAAAACAGGAAAATTATTCTTAATGAAAAAATATCATCAGGTAATGTTATTTCATTAACAATGTATTTCTTAATATTGCTTACATTTTAATTTCAGATTTTCTCTCTGGTGTCTTAATTTCTGTTTTGTTTTCAAATATCTAACTATAAAAAAACAAAACAAAAAAAAAAGTTGCCATGATGGGTTCAGTTAATGAAGACCAATTTTCAATAGTAATTTTTATTTTTTCACACCACATATAATTTGTGAGGTAGTGCATTTTTGTAGGCTAAGTAAGAAATTTTAAAAAAGTTGAACATTTATGATTACATCTAAATTGATAGAATAAGCTACAAAGGGAATACCATAAATGTTGAAACGAACTGATATGGGAAGAACAAAGCTGAAATGGTTTTTATTTATCTTTGTTCTTCCCATTAATTTCAGCCCTAACTTCTTCAGACTTGAAGAGCCAAGGAGGAAGATTTAGGAGAGTAGAAGAAGAGATGGTAACAAAGAGTCTATGGCTCAGATTCAAATTAAAGATGAAAATAATATTCAAAAATAAAAAAGAAATGTTTTTCCCCTTTTTCACATATCCTTACCCCCTTAAGCACAAGCCCAGATCATATGTGTCCCATTATGTCTTTCTCCACAGTGCATACCTTTAGTTTGTTATATGTATTTTTTCCGTATTAAAGGAGAACTCCAAACAGCTACTGTCTTAGGCTGGGTTCTCTAGAGAAGCTGTACCAGTGACACACACACAAACACACACACATATATATGTATGTATATGTACACATATGTATATATATACACACATACATATGTATGTGTGTATATATATGTATATGCATATATACACATATGAAAGAAATGGCTCGTGTGGTTATAGAGACGGGCAAATAACAAGTCTGTGGGTCAGACTTCTGCCTGGAGGATTCTTCTGACTCATGGAGTTTCAGGGGCTGACAAACCCAAGATCAGCAGGTCAGATGGCAGACTGCTGGCTCACAGGCTGAGGAGGATGATGAATCCCAATAATCCACAGGCAAGATGGCAGGCCACTGGCTCAAGTCGCAAGAATTGGAAGTCAGATGATGTTGAGCCATGTGCAGGATCAAGAGCAAGCAAGTGTGCTTTGCCACATCCATATTATATTGGATACAGGCCACACGCCTGGGGAAAATCCCCTTACAACAGTTTGGCTAATCACATCAGATCACATCATGGAGGATGACTACATCATTACTTAACTGTCAAATTACATCACTTCATAAGTGCCAAACAACATCATTACATAACTACAAAACCACTGAGAATCATGGCCCAGCCAAGTTGACACACAACCTTAACCATCACAGTCCACCCCTTGTCAACTAGGCATCTCTACATATCTCCTTAAGCCATACACAGTCTGCAAAGGAAGACAATTACAAAGTCATACTTTCACCTAACATGATACAACTAACATTCTTACAACCAAAAATGCACTAGCCCTGTTTACATCTTATATTTTATAAGTGAAGAAAACAAAAATATTTGATGCACACATACAAGGAAGAAATACTCATAACAATTACAGTCCACATTTCTGCAACTGGTCATTTGGCCGTAAAAGTGGCAGGGCAGCTTGCACAGCATGCTTGAACCTATTGCAGAGCCTTCTCTTTTCTGGGCCCCACTCAGAACTAGCAACTTTTCAAGTCATTTGATAAATAAGCCATAGTAGCATACATTAACGAAGAATATGTTGCTTCCAGAATCTAAAGAGGTCCATCAGATCTTGTGCCTACTTTTTAGTTGTAGGTAGGGCCAGATGTAACAGCATAGCCTTCACTTTGGAAGGAACATCTCATCCTGCCCCATACCACTTGAGTCCTAGAAATTTCACTGAGGTGGAAGGCCCCTGAATTTTTGTCAGAATAATTTCCCACAGTCTAGCACGCAAATGTCTTACCAATAGGCCTAGAGTCATAAATACTTCTTCCTTACTAGGTCTAATCAGTATAAGGTCATCAATGCAATGGACCAGTGTGATGTCTTGTGGAAGGGAAAGGTGATTAAGGTCCCTGTGACCTAAATTGTGACATAAAGCTAGTGAGTTGATATACCTATGAGGTAGAACATTGAAGGTGCATTCCTGGCCTTGCCACCTGAAGACTAACTGCTTTTGGTGATCCTTCAAAACTAGAATTAAGAAAAAGACATTGGCCAAATCAATAGCTGCATATGAGGTATGAGGAGATGTATTAATTTGCTCAAGTAATGAAACCACATCTGGAAGAGCAGCTGCAATTAGACTCACCATCTGGTTAAGTTTTCATTAATCCACTGTCATTCTCCAACAATCATCTGTTTTTTTCACAGACCATATAGGCTTTTTGAATGGGGATATGGTGGGAATCACCACTCCTGCATCCTTCAAGTCCCTGATGTTGGCACTAATCTCTACAATCCTTCCAGGAATATGGTATTGCTTTCTGTTAACTATTGTCCTAAGTAGGGGAAGTTCTAATGACTTCCACTTGGTTTTTCCTACCAAAAAGCCTTTACTCCACATGTCAGGGATCCAATGTGGGGGTTCTGTGAGTTGCTGAGTATGTCTATTTCAATTACGCATTCTGGAACTGAGGAAATCATTACAGGAAGTGTCCCCCTCCCCACCCCCGCACACTCACTGTAAGACAGGCCTGAGCTAAGATTCCATTAATAACCTGATCTCCATACACCTCCACCCTGAATGGTGGACCACAATGATGCTTTGGTTCTCCTGGAATTAGTGTCACTTCAGAGCCAGTGTCCAAGAATCCCCAAAAAGTCTGATTGTGTCCTTTTCTCCAGTGAACAGTCACTCGCATACAAGGCTGTAGATCCCTTTGGGGAAGGATGAGAGAAAGTATAATTTTTGGCAGTGAGGTGGGGTCCTTTCTCAAGTAGACTCAGCTTCTCTTTCATTAAGTGGGTTGCAGGTCTGTAAACTGACTCAATTCTGGGAATTGTTTGAAGGGTCATGACTCTCTATTCTGGAGATTTTAGTTAGACTACCATTAACTTGACCTAGAATTCTTAAGCTTGTACAGATCAAGCAAATACTGAGTGGATTTCCCATCTATTTCAATCCTAGAGATACCATGACTAGGTTGTCGTTGTGATTAGATGCCATCGAGTCGGTTTCAAGTCATAGCGACCCTATAAACAACAGAGCAAAACACTGCCAAGTCCAGCACCATCCTCACAATCATTGCTATGTTTGAACCCATTGTTGCAGCCACTGTGTCAATCCATTTTATTGAGGGTCTTCCTCTTTTTTGCTGACCCTCTACTTTACTAAGCTTGATGTCCTTCTCTAGGGACTGATCCCTCCCGATAACATGTCCAAAGCATGTGAGACATAGTCTCACCATCCTTGCTTCTAAGGAGCATTCTGTCTGTACTTCTTCCGGGACAGACTTGTTTGTTCTTTTGGCAGTCCATCAAATATTCAATATCCGTTGTCAACACCATAATTCAAAAGTGTCAATTCTCCTTCAGTCTTCCTTATTTACTGTCCCCCTTTCGCATGCATATGAGGGGATTGAAAACACTATGGCTTGGGTCAGGTGTATCTTAGTCTTCAAGGTGACATATTTGCTTTTCTAAAGAGGTCTTTTGCAGCAAATTTGCCCAAGGCAATGTGTCATTTGATTTCTTCACTGCCGCTTCCATGGGTGTTGGTTGTGTATCCAAGTAAAAATGAAATCCTTGACAACTTCAATCTTTTCTCTGTTTATCGTGATGTTTGCTTATTGGCCCAATTGTGAGGATTATTTTTTTTATGTTGAGGCGTAATCCATACTGAAGGCTGTAGTCTTTGACCTTCATCAGTAAGCGCATCAAGTCCTCTTCACTTTCAGAAACCACAGTTGTGTCATCTACATAACCCAGGTTTTTAGTGAGTTTTTCTCCAATCCTGATGCCCCATTCTTCTTCATATAGTCCAGCTTCTCGGAATATTTGCTCAGCATACAGATTGCATAAGTTTGGTGAAAGAATACAACCTTGATGTACACCTTTCCTGAACTTAAAACTTGCAACATACCCTCGTTCTGTTCGAACGACTGCCTCTTGAGCTATGTACAGGTTCTTCATGAGCACAATTAAGTGTTCTGGAATTTCCATGCTTTGCAACGTTATCCATAATTTGTTATGATCCCCACAGTCAAATGCCTTTGCATAGTCAATAAAACACAGGTAAACATCTGTCATGGAATGAATTGTGTCCCCCAAACACATGTGTATCAATTTGACTGGACCATGATTCCCAGTACTGTGTGATTGTCCACCATTTTGTCATCTGATATGATTTTCCTGTGTAGTGTAAATTCTATCACTTTGATGTTAATTAGATGGATTAGAAGCAGTTATATTGATGAGAGCTACAAGATTAGATTGTGTCTTAAGTCAATTTCTTTTGAATACAAAAGAGAGAAGTGAGCAGAGAGACGTGGGGACCTCATACCACCAAGAAAGCAGTGCCAGGAGCAGAGCATGTCTTTTGGACCCTGGTCCCTGCTCAGAGAAACTCCTCGACCAGGGGAAGATTGATGACAAGGACCTTTTTCCAGAGCCAACACAAAGAGAAATACTTCCCCTGGAACTGACGCCCTGAATTTGGACTTGTAGCTTACTAGACTGTGAGAGAATAAATTTCTTTGTTAAAACCATCCACTTGTGGTATTTCTGTTATAGCAGCACTAGATGACTAAGACAACATCTTTCTGGTATTCTCTGCTTTCAGCCAGGATTCATTTGACATCAGCAATGATATCCCTTGTTCCATGTCCTCTTCTGAATCCAGCTTGAATTTCTGGTAGTTCCCTGTCGATGTACTGCAACAGCAGCTTTTGAATGATCTTCAGCAAAATTTTACTTGTGTGTGATATTAATGATATTGTTCAATAGTTTCTGCATTCTGTTGGATCACCTTTCTTTTGAATAGGCATAAATATGGATCTTTTCCAGTCGGTTGGTGTGATGGTTAAGATTGTGTGTCAACTTTGCTGGGCCATGATTCTCAGTGTTTTAATGTGATCACTCCCATGATTGAATATACTGTGAGTAGCCAGTCAGATGAAAGGGAGTCTCCTTGGGGGTGTGGCCCAAGTCTGAATATAAGCAGACGTTCTGGCTTTTTGCTCTCTCTGGATCCTGCAGCTGCCTCCTGTCATCTCATCACCGGTTCTTGGGACTTGAGCTGTCAGCTTATCTGCCTAACTTGGGATTCGTTGATCTGCAGAGCCTTTGAGCAGGAGCCCTGCTCTCCGACCTGCTGATCTTGGGCTTGCCAGCTTCTGTGGCTCCGTGACTTGGGAGAGGCCTCTACCCTGATCCATGGGCTTGGGACATTCTAGCCTCTACAATCTTGTGAGCTGTTTCCTTGATATAAATCTCTCTCTCTATATATATATTTATACACTTTACTGGTTTTGGTTCTCTAGAGAACCCAGCCTAAGACAGTTGGCCTGGTAGCTGTCTTCAAAGTTTCTTGGCATAGACAAGTGAGCACTCCCAGCACTGCATCCATTTGTGGAAACATTTCAATTGGTATTTCATCAATTCCTGGAACCTTGTTTTTCATCAATGCCTTCAGTGCAGCTTGGACCTCTTTCTTCAGTACCATCAGTTCCTGATCATATGCTACCTCCTGAAATGGTTGATTGTCGATCAATTCTTTTTGGTATAGTGACTCTGTGTATTCCTTCTATCTTCTTGTATGTCCATATGAATAATACTACTCTGATTACTGCTTTGACTTCACTGTCCATTATGGTAACCACGTCCACCTTGTCTTTGTTGAATTAAGTGCCATCCCTTGGCCCCTACCACCATGTGGTCCAATTGGCTCCGTTGTATTTAGCTGTCTTTATTCAGTTAAGGCAGTTCCCACTGTCAAATCTGACTTACGTAGACTAGCAATCACAACAGTCTTCGAGGGTGCTGTGACTCCCTTCACAAATTTGTTATTCACTGTTGTGGTATTCATGTGTGGGTCTGTGGGTCTAATCTGATAAAGCTACTCTCATATGCCAATTTCCCTAAGCTTTTAGATACCTTCTTCTACAGTACATCAAGGCGGGTCTGGTAATTCAATTTGATTCAGTTTAGGCCACTGCATAATCCATGCTTCAGCAACCCAACCAAATAAACTATTAGATCCTTTCCTAACCTCTCGAGTTGAAACATTGAAGAATCTTTCATATTAGGCCCTTATCAATAAACTCAGATTGATCCAACTTTATGTGCCTTGCACCATTATCCCACACTCTTAATAGCCATTCTCACACATGGTCCCCTAGGTTTCTGTTTGTACACATTAGAAAAGCCATCCCGTTCGTTTGGAGTGTAGCATACCTCCTCCTGGATCATACTTTATACTTCACCTTTTTCGGCTCACTGGGACTTAAGTATTGTCACTGGTCTAGAAGCAAAATCAAGTGGTGGAATGGGTCCTGGGGATATTCAGAAATGTCTTGTAAGGCATCTGCTCCAGGCAATGCTCCAGGCAATGACTCATTCTACATGCCACCCCAGGTGATATCTAGAACAAAGGCTCTTCACACACTTCTGGGTTAATCTCATAAGATTGGGGTGGAGGGGATAATGGTTTTCCTGGGGAGGGTTGCTTGGCACACAAACAGAATAAGTGGGTGGATTCTGTTGGCAGGAGTGATTCAATGGAAGTTGGGGGCTCAATGCCCCAAGCTTCCTGATTTTCTGCCCGTATGTCCCCATCCCAAGTCTAGCATTCCATTTCTTCCTAAACAATGCTCTCATTTTAACTTCAGACACCATTTGAGGTTGAGAATTCAGTTGTCGTTTTAATTCAGCCACTCTTATGATAAGATTGGGTTTTGTTTTTGGCAATATCAGCTCTGTTACTATGAGAAATAAAGCTTTCTTTCAGAGCAGAAGTGGCAACTTTTAGGTCCTTTATGCATCACTTGAGGTGTGACTCTGAAGCCCTCTAATTATTTATATATATATATGTATATGTAGGTCTATATATATGTATATATGTATATATATATAACCAAAAAAACAAACTTGTTGCTGTCAAGTTGATTCCAACTCATGGCGACCCTATAGGACAGAGTAGAACTGCCCCATAGTGTTTCCAAGGAGCTGCTGGTGGATTCAAATTGCCAACCTTTTGATTAGCAGCCGAACTCTTAATCACTGAGCCACCAGGGCTCCATATATATGTGTATATGTATGTGTATATATATATGTATGTATATATATATATATATATATAGAGAGAGAGAGAGAGAGAGTTTTAGCTCAAGGAAATGACTCATCCTGTTGTAGAGGCTGGCAAGTTCCAAGTCCATTGGTTAGGCATCAGGCTGGAGGCTTCTCCCGACTCACGGAGCTGCAGGGACTGATGAACCCAAGACTGGCAGGTCAAATGGCAGGCCACTGGTTCAAGTTCCAAGAACTGGAAATCAGATGATGATGAGCCAGATGTAGGAACCAGAGCAAGCAAGTGTGCTTTACCAAAACATCCATATATATTTGGATGCAGGCCACACCAGTGAGGAAACTCTTCCCACAACTGATTGGCTGATCACATCAGATCACATCGTGGAGGACAACTACATCATTATATAACTTTCAAATTACATCACTACATAATCGCCAAAGTATATCATTACATAACTGCCTGAGAATCATGGTTCAGCCAAGTTGGCACACAACTTTCATCATCACAGCTATGATGCTTTTTCTTGAAATGAATGTGTTCTTATAAAACACAAATTTTATACTTAAAAATGAATTCTAGAGTATGTTGGGAGCCACCCAATTTATATGCCACTGCATTAATCATGATCTTTAGGTAAGTAATGCTGCTAGGTTAATAGAAGTAGCTAACATTCATGGGAGAGATTATTCTATGCAGAATACTCTTACACATTTTATTCTGTTTTACTAGATTTTCATAACTACCTTGTGGAAGATAGGAATTTTAATGTCTCTATTTTAAAGGTGAGGAAACTGAGGCTTGATGAGGGTAATAAGAACCAGAGTTAAAACTAGAATATTTATGTACTCTTATACTACTTCATCTTAAAGACCAAAACCAAACCAAGCCTGTTGCCATCCAGTCAATTCCAACTCATACCGACCCTATAGGACAGAGTAGAACTGCCCTATAGGGTTTCGAAGGCTGTAATCTTTATGGAAGCAGACTGTCACATCTTTCTCCTGCGGAGTGCCTAGTGGGTTCGAACCGCCAACCTTTCAGTTAGCATCTGAGCTCTTAACCACTGCACCACCAGGGCTCCTTTGCATGACCAAAGTTCACTGAAATTCCCTATATCATTGGCAGGCGTATGTACAACCGTTTTACTAGCTCTTGCCTTATTTTCTGAAACTTGATTTATTGCAGGAACAATTTTTTCATTATTTTCTATAATTATTGGAAAAAACTAGTGCTATACTATGCTAAATAAATCTATTTTTAAATGCTTTATAATAAAATAAGTAGTTGATAAATATATACGTTTGAAGTTTATTTTTAATGCAGTCATAAAATTGAATTTAAGAATACATATAGATGGGGTAGACATGTGAGTGTACATGTACGTGTTTACATACATTATTGAAAGAGTAGTCAAATGAAGACTGTATATTAATTTACCTTGTTTCCCTTACCTTCATTCATACAAACTTACAAGACTTTTTCTATCCATGAACTTCTTTAGCATGACGGTACTTGGGAAACTCCATACCATGCTTCTTTATTATCCATTGATTTGACTCTTCATCTGGCTACCCAGAAACAACAGTGTATCAGATTTAGAAAATTTTCATGAAGTCAGTAAGGTTGCTAGAGGTTCCTATTGTCATTTTATCCTTCTCCACACAATATACCTGTGTTGATCATTGTTCTCTTGGTGCTACTTTTTGGAAATGAATCTTATCCATAAGTAACAGTGATCTTCTGTTTAGCTATTAGTTTCAACCATCCAGTTCTTCCATCAAGGCTTTATAGGAATGGTAATTAAACATACAACTGACTTATTCAAAAGGTTTTGGTGGAATTTCCTGCAAGGTGTTAAATGGAAGATACAGACAAGCGAAATCACAGTAATTCACTGATCATGGGTCATCTCAAACTGATTATATATTTAATATTCTGTTTTCCTTTATTAAAATTAAATGAAATAGTATAAACTGATATATTAAAATCGAGAAAAATTAAAGTATAACATTATCTATATCATCACCAAATTAATCATTGACAGTGAATGAAGTAATAAATATCTCTCCTTAGATTTACAAAATGCCTGGTCTTAATTATGATCTTGATAAATATTTTGCCAATATGACCAGTAAAGTGGCCCCTGGTGAATTCCTATTATCTGTTTATAAGTCTGAATAATATAAAATAATATAATAATAGAAAAAATGAGATATTACTTCAAAGCTTTAGATTTATCAGCCAATAGCTGATGTAAATTTCCATTTTGAGGTGCAGTTGTTACCTGGGTTCCCTTTTCAGTAAATAACAGTGAAATTAATTTCAAGTAAAAAATAGTGTTCAGACCTTTGGAGAATCAAAAGTGTCACCTTTAATAGAATCAAAGATATTGTCCAATAAATAAATGGCAACAAATACAAAAATGACTATATTCCCTATGTCTTTTCCGAAGCAACAGCCATTGTATTTATAAATAGTGTAGAAATACTGGATGCTGTTTCTTTCTTTTTTCAATTTGTTTGTCCAACACTGTGTTATTGAACTTCCTTCAGCCATTTGAATATACTAAATTTAAATACTGGTTTCCTCTTTGTAATGTGCCAAATTTGTATCAGATATGGTACACTGAAAATTGGAGCCCTGGTGGTGCAGTTGTTAAGAGCTCAGCTGCTAACCAAAAGATTGACAATTCAAATCCACCAGTCTCTCCTTGGAAACCCTATGGGGCAGTTCTACTCTGTTCTATAGGGTCGCTATGAGTTGGAATCTACTCCATGGCAATGGATTTTTTACACTGAAAATTAGATTGCCTTAGGCTTAGCCTCTTTGTCCTACGTTGATGGAGAATTCTTCCTTTTCTTCCTCCTCTTCTTCTACATCTTCTTTATGTTTTTCATAAACTATGAATAACAGTTGTAAAGAAGTGATGGGACAATAAATGTATCTCTTTTGTTACTTCTGAAATTTTACTCTGAGCCTGCCTTTCTCCCTCACTTTCAAACGTATTCCATGCAAAAGGATAAATAAATGCAGAGTTGTGCCTTTAATTCCAAATTTCTCATCCAAACAATTGCTATTAAAAAAATTTCTTCCATAATTCTCTTCACTTTTATTTAGTAGACTTAATCTCATACTTGTGTGATTCTGACTTCTCTGGGCTTTAGTCTCTCCATTTGAAACTAGATGTAAAAATTCTTTCCATCTATCAAGTGAAAGTTTTACAAGTAGTAATGAGACAGGTGAACTATGTTCCAAATTAATCTGAAGCAAATTGCTAAACGGGAGTCATCTGCTGCAATGAGGTTATGTCAAATGAGAAATGAAGATAAAATTGTACACTATACTTAGTAATTAAGCTATTATTGGCCATCTTGCTGAGATAAGTTTAATTGGAATGGCAAGAACATAAACAGGACTTCAGTTATCTCAGAAATAAATGTTAAGTTGGAAAATTTGGTATACTCTTCAAAGAGATATTTTCTTCATGAGGAGGAGAACTAATGGAAATAGAGACATTGAACTATAGCAATGTACATGTTACAGTGCAGCATGTGCACTAAAAAGTAACCTGAATTTGCTATGTTCACTTCTGCCAAGTTATAATAGATACATAATAAAGCAAAACAAGATACTTTTCAACAAGAAAAGGAGAGTAAAGAGTCAATTCAAGATGGTGTGGTATAATGGTTCATGAGATTTTTCAGGAAAATTATGAAGAATATACCAGATTATAATGTCCACGAGAGCAGGGGTGCATTGTCAGTTTCTTTCTTTTGTATTTCCAAAAGCCACTAGACTTGTCAACAGTGTTGATCATAACAAATTATGGGTAACATTGTGAAGAATGGGAATTCCAGAACACTTAATCGTGCTCATGCAGGACCTGTACATACACCAAGAGGCAGTCCTTCAGACAGAACAAGGGGATACTGAGTGGTTTAAAATCAGGAAAGGTGTGTGTCAGGGTGGTATCCATTCACCATATTTTTTTCAATCTGTATGCTAAGCAAACAATCATAGAAGCTGGACTATATGAAGAAGAGTGTGGCATCAGGATTGAAGGAAGACTATTAACAACCTGAGATATGCAGAAGACACAACTTTTCTTGCTGATAGTGAAGACGAACTGAAGCACTTACAGATGAAGATCAAAGACTACAGCCTTCTGTATGGCTTACACAACATAAATTTAAAAAAAATACAACCGGAACAATAAGCAACATCATGATAAACGGAGAAAATATTGATGTTATCGAGGATTTCATTTTACCTGGATCCACAATCAACGTCCACGGAAGCAGCAGTCAATAAATCAAAGGACATATTGCATTGGGCAAATTTGCTGCAAAAGACCTCTTCAAAGTTTTCAAATGCAAGGATGTCGCTTTGAGGACTAAGGTGCTCCTGACCCAAGCCATAGTATTTTCAATCGCCTCATACACATGTGAAAGCTGGACAATGAATAAGGAAGACCGAAGAAGAATTGATGCCTTTGAATTAAGGTGTTTGCAAAGAATATTGAATATACCATGAACTGCCAGAAGAACAAACAAATCTGTCTTGGAAAAAGTACATCCAGAATACTCCTGAGAAGTGAGGATGGGGAGACTTCATCTCACGTACTTTGGACATGTTGTCATGAAGCACCAGTTCCTGGAGAAGGACATCATACTTGGTACAGAGTCAGTGAAAAAGAGGAAGACCCTCAATGAGATAGCTTGACACAGTGGCTGCAACAATGGGTTCAAGCATAGCAACGATTGCGAGGAAGGCGCAGGACCAGGTAATATTTCGTTCTGTTGTATGTAGGGTCGCTACGGGTTGGTACCAACTCGAGGGCACCAAATAACAACATAGCCACTAGACCTGGGATTGCAAATGGTACCCCACAGTAAATATTAGTCAAACTGATTTAAAACAATAAAGTAGAATGCTTAAGTACGTAGGAGAAAGGCCTTATTTTATGCTCTTGCTCCAGCACTTAGCAGACAAATAACTTAAACATGCTGGGCCACAGTTGTATTATAGGTAAAATGGAGATAACAGTATTATTTATGTCAGGGTTGTTTTGAGCACTAAATGAGAAAATATGTGTAAAACACATTTCACAATCACTAGCACTTAATAAGCATTTAATGCATGTCAGATTGTTGTAATAATAATGATAATAATAGTATTAAATACAATACTAACGTGTTTCATCAATGTGTGTCACAGAAAGAAAACCTTAACCTATATACACCCTTTATATGAAAACTTATGTTAGCTATCTAAGTATTCTTGCATTCTAATATATCTCTACCAGAAGCTTATATTTTGTGTCATAGAGATTCAAACAGGATGCTGCTGAATATAAAAAAAAGCAAGTTCAGATTGTTAATTTAAACAATTGGATTTGATCTTCATTAAATAAATTGGATTGCTATGTTAAATCATAATATGCTTAAGGTTGATTATTTGCTCCCTAACTGTTCTATATATATATATAGGTTATTAGATTCTTGTAGGATATATTCTTGAGGTCCTGTTTATTTATTTTGTCTTTTGCTATTTGTACCTCTGTTGTTATATTAGATAATACATTATTAAATGCTTGGCCCAATAGCGTTGCCCTTGCATTTTCTTCTGAGAATTTTCTGGTTTTGATTTGCACGTTCAGGTCCTTAACCCATTTTGAATTTTCTTTTGTGTATAGTGTGAGGCATGGATCCTGTTTCATTTTTCTGCATGTGGAAATCTAATTTTCCCAACATCATTTATTGAAGAGACTCTTCTTTTCCCATTGAATGGACTTAGCACCCTTGTCAGAAATCAGTTGACCATAGATGCGTGGGTTTATTTCCTGACTCTCAATTCTATTTCATTGGTATAAGTGTCTGCTGTTCTACAAATACCAGGCTGTTTTGATAATTGTAGCATTATAATATATTTCAAAATCAGGAAGTGTGAGTCCTCTTACTTTGTTCTCCTCTTTCAACATTGCTTTAGCTATTCAGGGCCTCTTGCCATTCCTTATAAAGTTGAGATTGGTTTTTCCATTTCCATAAAGAAGGATATTGGAATTTTGGTTGGGATTGCGTTTAATCTATAGATCACATTGGGTAGTATTGACTTCTTAACAATATTAAGTCTTCCCACCCATAATCATGGAAGATCTTTCCATTTAAGTCTAGAACATTTATCTTAAAACACTGGTGCTTTAAACCAGAAGAACTAGATGGTGCCTGGCTACCATTACTGAATATTTTGATCAAAGATTCTACAGAAGAATACTTATCAAAAGGAGGACATGCAGAACAGAACTTCAAATTGTAATGGAATCCAGACTTTCTGGAGTCGTGGAGGTTGGATGAACCCCTGAAACTACTGCCCTGAGATAATCTTTAAACCTTAAATGAAAAATATCCCCTGAAGGCTTCTTAAAACCAAACAGTAGTTTAGCTTAACTAGTGGAGAATGTGTGTTTCAGTATTATGCTCTTTTAAAATCTGTTTATATGGGATCAAATGGACAACTGCAACTAGAAAGATTAAATAGGAAGTTTAGGGGGTGGTGAGTTTATGATAATGGGGGATGAACATCTTGGAAAATGAGGGTGAAAATGGTTGCACAACTTGAAGAATGTAATCAATGTCACTGAGTTCTACATGCAGATACTGTTGAATTTCTGTATTTTCTGCTGTGTATATTCTCAATAGCAACAAAAATAAAATATTTCAGTTGATTTAGAAAATTACCATACCAGTTAATAACGAAGCACTGTTGCATATTTTTTGTTGTTCGTCTGTAGTCCAGATGCAATCAAATATTTCTAGTGATTTATCAATTAACCTTTAGCCCTTTGTTGTAATACATATTTTTAATTAATTCTTTGCTATAGCCTTTAAGCCAAAAATTAATTAAAAGTGTATTTCAAGAGTTTTTGTTTTTGTTTTATTCAATTACTTGGCCTGTAATTTGGTTATCTAAGTAAAACAAAATAATTTTCTGTCAGAATAGTAAATGAAAACATGTATAAAAGTATTCCTTTCTGTTTAAAGAGGAAGAGAAGCTTATATTTATCATTCTTTAAAGTAGTTTGAACTGGATTTTTTTTTTTTTTTTGGTAATTGTTGTATACTGGCTGCAAAAGTCATGGTTTTGGCCGTGCGTTAGCCTTTTGAATAATGTTTACAATGTTCTCAAATTATTTAAAAATGGACTAAATTGTTTTGAGTCAGCAGTAGTAAAGGTCACAGAAAAATCAGTTTAGTCAGTCTTGTCTAGTTCCTAATACACATAGTAAAATATGCCGTAAAGTATAGTGAGGAACTTCTAACTTTAAAAGAAACTGGTAGCTGAGAGATTAGAATGCATCTCTTACGTATTTAAATTGCTGTTCAGGGATTTTGCAAGAGGGGTTATTATTAAAGACCAATCTCTTCTAGTTTTTCCCTTTTATAGTCATCCCTAGTCGTATTATAATATATGATTTATTTGGAAAAATCTGTATACTTATGCCCTGTTCAAGTTATTGTGTGTAGTGATTATTTGTGGAGAGAGGAAGGAAAGAGAAGACACTCATGATTCCCATTGGCTTTAATGGCTGCTACATATATAATTTGAAAAGCCTATATACCCTAGTTTAGGATTTTATTATTCCTACTCAGAAATTACTTAGAATGAGAAAAAAAAAGTACACTACTCTCTCCTGTGGCTTAGTCTTAGTCAACTTGGCACAGTTTGTAAAATCCTAATCGAATAAAATGTCAATTCAGAAATACCTCAAGGATTGTTAACATTAGTCTCCTGTAACAGACTTTTGCTCCTCCATTTGCAGAAACTATGAAAACAGGATTTCTTAATAGACTTGTAACTTGTGCTTTAGTCAGAGTGCTACTCATTTAGACTGTCAGCAATTACACAGATTTTGCGATAAGGTTTAAGCCAGTGATTAGTTATAGTTGAAATATACAGGTGAAAAGCCATAATTGTGAGCTCAGCTCAGAACATTTTAATGATATTTCTGGTTATTAAGAAGGACAAAAAGCAAGAATTTTCTTGTTGCAAATTTCCCCATTGTAATATAAGGAGAACATTTTGGAGAAATAATGGGGAAGAAGTGGTTCCTTGTATTAACTCCCTCCCTACCTTACCAGGTAGATCCTTTCTTCTAAGACTAAGACCAGAAGAGTTGCCTTTAAAATAAATTAATAAGATAGTGACATAAATATACATGCATATAGTAGTAGCTGTGTAGTATATCAAAGAAATGTATTCATGGAAAAGTCATATTATTTCCATGCGTAAATATCCCAACTTAGAAAGCACTTTTCACTCCGTTCTATGTATCCCAAATGATAATTTTGTTTCTGTTCAATCTGCATTTCCGTCAAGATTTCCAATTTCTTCAGACTAGTGCACCACCCAGCTTAAGAAATAAAATGTTACACAAATACTAGAAGCACCTTCCTTGTGAACATCTTGATAAATATATTTCCTCTTCTCCTCTTACTTGAAGTAACTACTATTTTGAATTAATATTTACTATCACTTTGCAATCTTTATGCTTTTAATACATATGTATGCATTGCAAAGTTAATTTACAGTAGTAGTTTTTCAACATTTTAATGAAAAACTTCAAACGTTCAACAAATTGAAGGGTTTTACAATTAACACTTGAATCCCCACCACCTAGATTCCTCCCTTGATGTTTTACTCTACTTGCTTTATCACGCATCTATCAATTTTAGTATTGTTTTATGTTTTGAAACTTCATGTAAATTGTTTTTCTTTTAGCAGAGAGCAGATTCATGCCTTAGTCCCTGTTCTTCATTATTGCTATTATTTTATTTTATTTGTACTCCAGCTTGTTTCAAGAAAGACTTAATATGGCTTAAATACATATACAATAAAAAGGTTGAATAAATATTATAAATAAGAGATTAAGAAAATCTGGCAAAAAGGAAAATAAACTTGGAAAATATAAAATATAGTAAACAAAATATTCACAAATTTGACCTTGAGTATTCTAACAGCCAAAGTGGAGAAGAAAACACAGTTAAGTATCACATTTATTTTTTAAGAACTATTCATTGGGCTTTGTTAAGATATTCCTTAAAAGTCTCTGTATACATAATACAAAAACAAACTAGTTTCTCAGGAGAAGTATACCTCTTCTCAGGTCAAAGTGAAAAGTGTTCCTCAGTTCATCATAAATAGAACACTGTGTAATGTGATGAACATCACACTCAATAACATTCTTACAGTAAATAGAATGATGAATAGCTTTTAATAACGTTCTTCATTGTAGGTTGCTTACATAATGCCAAAGAGCAGTTTAGGGAAATTAATTATTTGAGAAATCAAAATAATTTGGATCCATCACACCTCTGCTGGCTTATTTGGCTTCATCTGTGGATAGATCTTAAAGTTTAGTCAGTTCTGCTATAATGTGATATATGTTCTCCAAAATATCACTGTGTTTTCCAACTCCATACAGTGAAATCCACAGGATTCATGGGAAAAATGGGTGCAATGTTCAAAGCTTTGTCAGTGATACATAAAAGGAAAAACTTAAAAAAAGGACTGTAATAAATATACTAGTGAAGTTTTACTCATGGTAAATGGCTAAAAAGTAAAATACATAAATGCTACTATATATGGCATTTTACTTTGAAAAAGTATCTGAATTTTGTTTGAGGAAGTGAGTTTCAGAAGAATTACAGTTTGTGAGTTATTGCAAAACTGTGTACTTAAGTTATATGAAATCACATGGAAAGTTATAGCACCACATTTGGATGTGTGGCTCACTGTCCACAGTTCAGTGTCATTCCGAAACACCCCAAATAATTATCTTTCACAGCCTTAAATCCTGAGGCATGTTTTTCTGCCTTTCTGATGTAGGTCTTTAAAGCATGAGTTTATAAGAGACACCTGTTTCATCTAAATAGAAAATTTGATCTAATGTACAGCCTTCTTCTTCAATTGTGTATTACTGCTGGGGATTATTTTGTGGCTTTCTCATCTGCACTCTCGCTTTGCCTGACATCTGAAGGCTTTAAAACTATGTCTGAAACTACTCAGTAGCCTCTACTAAAACTAATACTTAATACCATTACTCTTCAAATTTATGACTAACCACTAATGCCAAAGATGAAGAAATTGGAGATTTTTACCATCTTCTGCAGTCTGAAATTGATCAAACATGCAATCAAGATGCATTGACAATTGCTGGTGATTGGAATGCAAAAGCCAGAAACAAAGAAGGATCTGTAGTTGGAAAATATGGCCCTGGTAATGGAAACGACAAAGGAGATCACATGATAGAATTTTGCAAGACCAATGACTTTTTCATTGTAAATACCTTTTTTCAACAACATAAATGGTTACTATGCACGTGGACCTTGCCAGATGGAATACACAGGAATCAAATTGACTACATCTGTGGAAAGACACAATGGAGCAGCTAAATATTATCAGTCAGAACAAGGCCAGGGGCCGACTGCGGAACAGACCATCAATTCTTCTTATGCAAGTTCAAGTTGAAGATGGAGATAATTAAAACAAGTCCAGGAGAGCTAGAGTACGAACTTGAGTATATCTCACCTGAATGTGAAGACCATCTCAAGAATAGATTTGACACATTGAACACTAATGACCAAAGACCAGAGGAGTTGTAGGATGACCTCAAGGACATCATACACGATGAAAGCAAAAGATCATTAAAAAGAAAAGAAAGAAAGATCAAAATGGGTGTCAGAAGAGATGCTGAAACTTGCTCTTGAACATAGAGTAGCTAAAGCAAATGGAAGAAACGGTGAAGTAAAAGAGCTGAACAGATGTCAAAGGGTGACTCTAGAAGACAAAGTAAAGTATTATAATGAAATGTGCAAAGACGTGGAGTTAGGTAACCAAAAGGGAGGAACGTGCTTGGCATTTCTCAAGCTGAAAGAACTGAAGGGAAAATTCAAGCCTCAAGTTGCAATATTGAAGGATTTAATGGGCAAGATATTGAACAATGCAGGAATCATTAAGGGAAGGTGGAAGAAATACACAGTCATGGTATCAAAAAGAATTGGTCGATGTTCAACAATTTCAGGAGGTAGCATATGATCAAGAACGGATGGTACTGAAAGAAAAAGTCCAAGCTGCACTGAGGCATTAGCGAAAAACAAGAATCCAGGGATTGACGGAAAGCTAAGCGAGATGTTTCAACAAACGGATGCAGCCATGGAGGTGCTCACTCGTCTATGTCAAGATATTTGGAAAACAGCTACCTGGCCATTAGACTTGAAGAGATCCATATTTGTGGCCATTCCAAAGAAAGGTTATCCAACAGTATGTGCAAATTGTCAAACACTGTCACTAATATCACATGCAAGTAAAATTTTGCTGAAGATAATTCAAAAGTGGTTACCACAGTACATTGACAGGGAACTGCCAGAAAATCAAGCCGAATTCAGAAGAGGACATGGAAGGAAGGATATCATTGCTGATGTCAGATGGATCCTGGCTGAAAGCAGAAAATACCAGAAAGATGTTCACCTGTGTTTTATTGACTATGTAAAGGCATTAGACTGTGTGAAACATAACAAATTATGGATAACATTGCAAAGAATAGGAATTCCAGAACACTTAATTGTGCTCATGAGGAATCTGTACATAGACCAAGAGGCAGTTGTTCGAACAGAACAAGGGGATACTGTGCTGTTTAAAATCAGGAAAGTTGTGCATCAGGGTTGTATCCTTTCACCATACTTATTCAATCTATGTGTTGAGCAAATAATCCAAGAAACTAGACCATACGAAGAAGAACGTGGCATCAGGATTGGATGAAGGCTCACTAATAACCTGAGATATGCAGATGACACAACCTTGCTTGCTGAAAGGGAAGAAGACTGGAAGCACTTACTGATGAAAATCAAAGACTACAAAGTTCAGTATGGATTACACCTCAGCATAAAGAAAACCAAAATCCTCACAACTGGACCAATAAGCAACATCATGTTGTTGTTGTTGTTAGGTGCCATTGAGTCCGTTCTGACTCATAGCGACCCTATGTACAACAGAATGAAACACTCTCCAGTCCTGCGCCATGCTCATGATCATTGTTATGCTTGAGCCCATTGTTGCAGTGACTATGTCAATCCATCTCATTGAGGGTCTTTCTCTCCTTCACTTTACCAAGCATGATGTCCTTCTCCTGGGACTGTTCCCCCCTGATAACATGTCCAAAGTATGTGAGATGAAGTCTTGCCATCCTCACTTCTAAGAAGCATTCTGGCAGCACTTCTTCCAAGACAGATTTGTTCATTCTTTTGGCAGTCCATAGTATATTCAACATTCTTTGCCAACACCATAACTCAAAGGCCTCAATTCTTTGGTCTTCCTTATTCATTGTCCAGCTTTGGCATGCATATGAGGTGATTGAAAACACCATGGCTTGGGCCAGGTGTACCTTGGTCCTTAAAGTGACATCTTTGCTTTTTAACACTTTAAAGAGGTGTTTTTGCAGCAGATTTGCCCAATGCGATGTGTTTTTTGATTTCTTGACTGCTGCTTCCATGGGTGTTGATTGTAGATTCAAGTAAAATGAAATCCTTGACAATTTCAATCTTTTCTCCATTTATCATGATATTTCTTATTGGTCCAGTTGTGAGGATTTTTGTTTTCTTTATGTTGAAGTGTAGTCCATACTGAAGGCTGTAGCCTTTGATCTTCTTCAGTAAGCGCTTCAAGTCCTCTCCACTTACAGCAACCAAGGCTGTGTCATCTGCATAACACAGGTTGTTAATGAGTCTTCCTCTAGTCCTGATGCCCCATTCTTCTTCATCTAATCCAGCTTCTCAGATTATTTGCTCAGCATACAGTTTGAATAAATATGGTGAAAGAATACAACCCTGATGCACACCTTTTCTGACCTTAAACCATGCAGTATTCCCTTGTTCTGTTTGAAAGACTTCCTCTTGGTCTATGTACAGGTTCCTCATGAGCACAATTAAGTGTTCTGGAATTCCCATTCTTCACAATGTTATCCATAATTTGTTATGCTCCACACAGTCGAATGCCTTTGCATAGTCAATAAAACACAGGTAAACATCTTTCTGATATTCTCTGCTTTCAGCCAGGATCCATTTAACATCAGCAATGATATCCCTTGTTCCATGTCCTCTTCCGAATCTAGTTTGAACTTCTGGCAGTATAAATGGATGAATGTGATAGACAGAAAAAGCCAGCTCCCTTATCTTCTTCATTGTTGATTATGTAAATATTGTACAAAGACTAGTCCAGGGTTTCTCCCTAAGCACCAATGATGAATCCAGGAAACGTCTCATAACATCTCATAACATGGATGAATCTGGCGTCTATTATGCTGGGCGAAATAAGTCAGTCTCAAAAAGACAAATATTGTATGATACCGCTATTATAAAGTAACAACAAAAGGTTTGCACACAGGGTGAAGGGGGAATCTCTTTGATGGTTACTAGGGATGGGAGGGGGAGGGAGAGAAAATTACAAAAGAGATAGTAGACACATGTTAATATTGGTGAAGGGAAAGGCAATACACAATGTGGGAGAAGTTGGCACAACAGGACCAAGGCAAGAGGGGACACTGACAGGAACCTAGGAATAAAGGATAACTATGTAAGTACTATAGCATAGACAATCCTTCAACAATAGAAGCAACAAACAATAATCTACGAATGGACACATAGATAGATAGATAGATTTGCCATGAGGTAAGGGAGGTGGTAAGAGAGCACACGTACTGGCAGATACAGGTTCTTTGGTGGAAATTTCTAAACACGTGACTGCAGATGCTCCTCATATGTTAACATAGACAATAGAGCACACAAGTGGCACATTCAGGGAAACCTCTTAGACATAATTAAACATGTCACAGGATGAAGATCCCAGGCTCAAAGTCAAAGGACCATAGATTCAGGATATCTTCATCAATTGGCACAACATAGTTCTTTAGGGTTTTTATTTTTTTATTTTCTTTTAATTGTACTTCAGGTGAAGGCTTACAGAACAAATAGTTTCTCATGAAACAGAAGTACACATGTTGTTTTATGACTTTGGTTAACAACCCCACAACATATCAACCCTCTAACTTCTCAACCTCTTTTTCTTGGTGAAAATACACATAGCCAACGATACACCATTTCAAAAATTTCTACATGCACAGTTCAGTGACATTGACTATGCTCTTCCAATTGTGCTGTTATTCTCACTTAAGATGAAAGTTTACAGAACAAAATAGTTTCTCATTTAACAGTTACTACAAATGTTGCCCTATGACAATGGTTAACAATCTCACAACACATCAACTATATCCTTACTCAACCTTGGGTTCCCTAACACCAGCTTCCTTGTTCCCTTCTGCTTTCTGGCCCTTGTCACTGGACTTCTGTGCCTCGTTAGTCTCATTTGGTTTTACGGGGTTGTCCACTCCCAGGCTGAACAATGAACCTCAGAGGTAGCTTCACCACTAAACTAAAAGTGTGTCTGGGGGCCATACTTTCGAGGTTTCTCCAGTCTCCTTTACGCCAGTAAATCTGGCCTTTTTATCGTGAATTAGAATTATGCTCTACATCCTTCTCCAGCTCTGTCCAGAACCCTCTGTTGTGATCCTGGTCAGAGCAGTCAGTGGTGGTAGCCCGGCACCATCTAGCTGTACTGGACTCAGTCCGGTGGAGGCCTTGGTAGCTGTGGACAATTAGTCCTTCGGACTAATCTTTTCCTTGTATCCTGTTCTCTTCATTCTCCCTTGCTCCCGAAGGGATGAGACCAGTGGAGTATTTTAGATGGCTGCTCACAGGCTTTTAACACCCCAGACACTACTCACCAATGTAGAATGTAGAGCATTGTCTTTATAAGCTGTGTCATGCCAATTGAGCTAGATGTTCCCCGAGACCATGGTCCCCATAGCCCTCCATCAAGCAAATCAGTCCCTCAGGGAGTTTGGATGTGTCTATGGGGCTTCCATGACCTTTCCTTGTACAAGTTGTGCTAGTTTCCCCTGTATTGTGTACTGTCCCACCCTTCACCCAAGATACCACTTATCTATTGCCTATTTAGTATTTCCCCCTCACCCCTCCCATCCCTGGTAACCAACAAAGATTGTTACATTTCGTGTGTGAACTTTTTCATGGGTTTTTACAATAGAGGTCTCATACAATATTTGTCCTTTTGTGATTGACTTATTTTACTCAGCATAATGTCCTCCAGTTTCATCCATGTTATGAGATGCTTCACAGATTCATCATTGTTCTTTCTCGTTGCTTAGTACTCCATTGTGTGTATGTACCATAGTTTGTTTATCCTTTCATCTGTTGACGGGCATCTAGGTTGTTTCCATCGTTTTGCTATTGTGAACAATGCTGCCATGAACATAGGTGTACATATGTCTATTCGAGTGACGACTCTTATTTCTCTAGGATATATTCCTAGGAGTGGGATTGCTGGATCAAATGGTATGTCTATTTAGCTTTCTGAGGGAGCACCATAACATTTTCCAAAATGGTTGTATCATTTTGCATTCCCACCAGCAGTGCATAAGAGTTCCGATCTCCCCGCAGCCCCTCTAACATTTGTTATTTCCAGTGTTTTTGATTCGTGCCAGTAATGCCGTGGTGAGATGGTATCTCATTGTGCTTTTAATTTGCATTTCTCTAATGGCTAGTGATCGCGAGCATTTCCTCATGTGTCTGTTGGCCATTTGAATGTCTTCTTTGGTGAAGTGTCTGTTCATTTCCTTTGCCCATTTTTAATAGGATTATTTGTCTTTTTGTTGTAGAGGTGTTGGATTTTCTTGTGGATTATGGAGATTAGACCTTTGTCTGACTTGTGGTGTCCAAAAATTTTTTCCCAGTCTGTAGGTTCTCTTTTGACTCTTTTGGTGAAGTCTTTTGAAGAGCATAGGTGTTTGATTTTTAGAAGATCCCAGTTATCTAGCTTATCTGTTGGGGTTTGTGCGCTGATGGTTATGGTTTGTATCCTGTTAATGCCATGTATTAAGGCCTGAAGTGTTGGTCCTATATTTTCCTCTATGAACTTTATAGTTTTAGGCTTTATATACAGGTCTTTGATCAATTTTGAAGTAGTTTTTGTATACAGTGTGAGGTATGGGTCTTGTTTCATTTTTTTACAGATGGATATCCAGTTTTGCCAGCACCATTTGTTAAAAGGACTGTCTTTTCCCCATTTGATGGACTTTGGGCCCTTGTCGAAGATCAGGTGAGTGTAGGTGGATGGATTTACATCTGGGTTCTCAATTCTATTCCGTTGGTCAATGTATCTGTCATTGTACCAGTACCAGGCTGTTTTGACTACTGTAACTGTATAGTAGGTTCTGAAGTCAGGTAGTGTGAGTCCTCCAACTTTATTCTTCTTCAGTAGTGCTTTACTTATTCTGGGCTTCTTCCCGTTCCATATAAAGTTAATGATTAGTTTTTCCATCTCTTTGAAGAATGTTGTTGATATTTGGATTGGGATTGCATTGTATTTGTAAACTGCTTTGGGTAGAATTGACATTTTCACAATATTGAGTTTGCCTGTGCATGAGCATGGTATGTTTTTCCATTTATGTAGATCCCTTTGGGTTTCATGCAGTAGTGTTTTGTAGTTTTATTTGTATAGGTCTTTTACATCCCTGGTCAGATTTATTCCTAAGTATTTTATCTTTTTAGGGGCTATTGAAAATGGTATTGTTTTCCTGATTTCCTTTTCATCGTTCTCCTTACTGGTGTATAGGAATCCAACTGATTTTTGAATGTTTATCTTGTATCCTGCTACTCTGCTGAATCTTTCTATTAGTTCCAGTAGATTTCTCATGGAGTCTTTAGGGATTTCTATGTATAGTATCATATCATCTGCAAACAGGGACAGTTTCACTTCTTCATTACCAGTTTGGATGCCCTTTATTTCTTTTTCTTGCCTTATTGCTCTAGCTAGAACTTCCAGCACAATGTTAAATAGGAGTGGTAATAAAAGGCATACTTGTCTTGTTCCTGCTTTCAAGGGGAATGTTTTCAGCCTCTCTCCATTAAGAATGATGTTGGCCATTGATTTTGCATAGATGCCCTTTATTACGTTGAGAAATTTCCCTTCTATACCTATTTTATTGAGAGCTTTTAACAGGAATGGGTGTAGGACTTTGTCAAATGCCTTTTCTGCATCAATTGAGATGATCATGTGATTTTTTTCTTTCCTTTTATTCATGTGGTGGATTATCTTGATTGATTTTCTAATGTTAAACCATCCTTGCATACTTGGTATGAATCCTACTTGGTCGTGGTATATTATTGTTTTGATATGATGCTGAATTCTATTGGCTAGAATTTTGTTGAGAATTTTTGCATCTATATTCATGAGAGATATTGGTCTGTAATTTTCTTTTTTTGTGATGTCTTTGCCTGGTTTTTGTATCAGCGTTATGCTGGCTTCATAGAATGAATTTGGAAGTGTTGCTTCCTCTTCTATGCTCTGAAATAGCTTGAGTAGAACTGGTAAAAGCTCTTCTGTAAATATTTTGTAGAATTCTCCAGTGAAGCCATCTGGGCCAGGGCTTTTTTTGGTTGGGAGTATTTTTTATTACCTTTTCAATCTCTTCTCTTGTTATGGGTCTGTTCAGATATTCAGCATCACTTTGTTGTAGTTTTGGTAGGCCATGTGTTTCTAGAAATGTATCCATTTCCTCTAGGTTTTCAAATTTATTGGAGTATAGTTTTTCATAACATTCTATTATAATCCTTTGTATTTCAGTTGGGTCTGTTGTAATGTCCCCCATTTCATTTCTTATTTGGGTTATTTGTGTCCTCTCCTGGTTTTCTTTTGTCAGTCTGGCCAGTGGTTTGTCGATTTTGTTGATTCTTTATAAGAACCAACTTTTGGTTTTGTTAATTCTTTCTATTGTTTTTCTGTTCTCTATTTCATTTATTTCTGCTCTGATCTTTACTATTTCCTTTCTTCCGGTGGTTGTGGGCTTTTTTTGCTCTTCTCTTTCTATTTGTTTGATTTCTGTAGGTAATGTTTTGATTTTGTCCCTTTCTTCTTTTTTGATATGTGCATCTATTGCTATAAATTGTCCTCTGAGGACTGCCTTTGCTGTGTCCCAAAGGTTTTGGTATGATGTGTTTTCATTCTCATTTGATTCTAGGAATTTTTTGATTCCATGTCTGATTTCTTCTATTACCTAGTGGTGTGTAAGCAGGGTATTATTCAGTTTCCATGTAGTTGATTTTTTTTTTCCTTGATCTTTCTGTTGTTAATTTCTACCTTGTTGGCATTGTGGTCAGAGAAGATACTTTGAATTATCTCAAAGTTTTGGATCTTGTTGAGGATTGCTCTGTGGCCTAAGATGTGGTCTATTCTGGAGAACGTTCCATGTGCATTGGAAAAGAACATGTAGTTTTCAGTGGTTGGATGGAGTGTTCTATATATGTCTATGAGGTCCAGTTGGCTGATTGTGCCCTTTAGGTCTTGTGTATCTTTACTGAGTTTCTTCTTAGTTGTTCTGTCTTTTACTGAGCGTGGTGTGTTGAAGTGTCCTACTATTGTTGTGGAACTGTCAATTTCTCTTTTCAGTGTTGTTAGAGTTTGTTTTATGTATTTTGGAGTCCTGTCATTGGGTGCGTAGATGTTTATTATGGTTATGTCTTCATGATGGATCATCCCCTTAATCATTATATAGTGTCCTTCTTTGTCTTTTATGGTGGATTTTGTTTTAAAGTCTATTTTATCTGGATTAGAATTGCCACTCCTGCTCTTTTTTGGTAGTTGTTAGTTTGATACATTTTTTTCCAACCTTTGACTTTTAATAAATTCAGATCTTTGTTTCTAAGGTGTGTCTCTTGTAGACAGCATATTGATGGATCCTGTTTTCTCATCCATTCTGTCACTCTCCGTCTCTTTATTGGTACATTGAGTCCATTTACATTCAGTGTAATTATTGATAGATGTGAGTTTGTTGCTGTCCTTTTGTAGTGCTTTTTTTTGTGGTGCTGAAGTTTTCTTTGTTCTTCTTACTCTCTTGTGCTGAGTTACTTTTGTTTGTGGATTTTTTTTCCATTTCTTTTGTTTTTGTAGGTTTTGTTTTTGCCGAGACTTTATGTTTTTCATCTTTATTTTTATGAGTATGTTTGTTAACTTTCTTTGTGGTTACCATGAATTTTACCCTTATCTTTCTAAGTTTGAAGCAGTCTATCATTACTTGGTATCGCCTTGCCTTCCTTTTCATTAGAAGGTTCTATACCTATGCCGTTTATTCCCGCTTTTATTGTCCTGATGTTGTCATTTATTGATTAACTTCTCTGATTCCCTGTTGTATTTCTTTTCGTTTTGGATAGTCCTCTAGAGTTCATTTCCTAGATTGGTATCTGGCTCGTACGACCCTGCATCCTAGGTTCTGCCTGTGAGCTGAAGCTGTTTGTTCTCAGATCCAAGAACTCCCTTTCATAATTCTTGTAAGTTTGGTTTGACTTTTACATATTCCCTTAATTTCTGTTTATCTGGAAATGACTTAATTTCACCATCAAATTTGAACGAGAGTTTTGCAGGATATATTATTCTTGGCTGACAATTTTTTTCTTTGAAGATTATATACATGTCATCCCATTGCCTTCTTGCCTGCATGGTTTGTGCCGAATTATCTGAGCTTAGTCTTATTGTTTCTCCTCTGTATGTGGCTTCTTGTTTTTCACGAGCTGCTCTCAGGATTATTTGTTTGTCTTTGGTTTTGGCAAGTGTCAATATGATATGCCTTGGTTATTTTCTTTTGGGGTCTCTTCTATATGGGGTTCATTGAGCTTCTTGGATGGCCAGCTTTTAATATTTCATGATATTGGGGAAGTTTTCTGTCAGCAGTTCCTCAATGATCCTCTCTGTGTTTTCTGTTTTCTCCCCTGTTCTGGAATTCCAATCACTCGTAAATTTTTGCTCTTAATTGTGTCCCAGATAACTCTCAGAGTCTCTTCATTTTTCTTTGTTCTTTTTTCTGAGTTTTCCTCAGAGTTGTACCGAAGTGTTTGTCCTCAATTCCACTGATCCTGTCTTTCACCGTTTGAAATCTGCTTATCAGCCCTTCTGTGACATCATCCATTTCTGAAATCTTGTTGTTTATCTTTTGGATTTCTAATAGTTGTCTTTGTATAGTTGTGAATTTATTTTGGCATTTTATTCCTGCATCATCTTCCTGAATCTTCCAATTTTTGTCTGTATTTTCCATGAATTTGTCTATTTTTCCCTCAAGTTTGTCAGGTTTTTGCCTCAGTTCTTGGAGAATTCCCAGTATTAGAGATTTGAATTCTCTATGAGGTAGTTCTAGTGTATTTTCTTCTACAAGAGAGTCATTTGGTGTTTTATTTTGGATGCCTACTGGAACCATCCTGTCCTGTTTTTGTAAATGTTTAGATATTGTCTGCTGTTTTCGGGGTGTTCAGTAGTTATTTTTCTCATTTATTGATTGTAGATTTGTTTGTTTCATCCCTTTTTTTAAAAGAAAATTTGACTATGTCTGAGAGGCAGACTGTGTGTTCTTTGTTGTTTGCTCATCTGTGGGCACAATACTTTTTACTTCCTTCTTCAACTGGCAGCGTCAGTCACTCACATACGGTACTGCAGGGCAGGTCTAGCTGAAGAGGAGTTACTGGGACGGGTTGTTTGTGGCACTTACTACATCCACCAGAGTGGATCGGTAATCAGTGCAGGGCAGGTTCCAGTAGGCCGTGCCCGTGCTGCTCTGAGGTGTGATGTCAAGCGCATGGTGCAGGTAGGCAGGATGCAGGGGGAAGATTTTTATGTGTGGAGGTAAGATGGATATGGGAGATAGGAGAGAGGAACAGGAGCCAAAAACATACAAACAAACAAAAAAAATGCTAGGGGAGCTTGCCATTGGAGTGGAGAGTTGAGAGACTATGAAATGGAGAGAAACATAAAGGGGAAGAGGAAGAAAAGAAAAGAATGAATAAATAAAAATCAGAAAGGTAAAAGACCCACAAAGTTCCCAGGGATGCCACCGGTGCAGCTATGGGGTCTGGGGAAGTCGCTCTCAGGTGTTGCAATACAGTCTGTCTAGAAGGTGTAGAGGTATACAACGCCTGGCATTCAGGGATCAGAAAGAGAAGGAAGATACAGAGGGATGAGAAACTGAGCAATGAAGAAAGACATAAAGGGAAAAACAGGGAAAAGAAAACAAAACAAATTAAAAAAATAAAAGAATAAGAAAGACTCCCCAAAAAAACAGAAAAAAAAAAAAAAAAGAACAACGGGAAAAGAAATGCTCTCAGGGATCCCTCTGCACGTCTGTGGAAGCTGAAGGGGAGTTCCCTGCCACGCAGCTCCGCTTGACCAGAAAGTGCTCCCAACTCAAGAAAAGGAAAAGAAAACAAACAATTCAAAACGAACAAACGAACAAAAGCCCTGGGATCCCACCAGCGCAGCAGCCCAGACTGGGAAGAAGCTCCACACCTGAACAGAGCTCCGCAGCCCTTCAGGAAGAAGCAAAGATGGCGCACGGAGCCAGGCACTGGAGTGAAAGGAGGTGGAGGCGGCGAGAGGCAAGCAAGAAATCAAAAGAAACAGGGAAAAAAAAAAAAAAAAAGCAACACCAGCAGCCAACACATGGCACTCAGAGAGCCAGCCAGTGCGGGCTGGTGTTTCTGGACAAGAGACTGTGTCCGCAGGAAGCAGAGGAGGCCAGTGTGGGTGATAAAGGGTAGAGAGTGGGAAAGCATTTATCACAAATTGCTGGCGCTCTGCAGTCCCTCAGGAAGAAGCAAAGATGGTGCACGGAGCCAGGCACTCGAGCGAAAGGAGAGGAAGATGGCCAGAGGCAAGGAAGAAATCAAAAGAAGCAGGGGAAAAAAAGAAAAAGCAACACCAACAGCCAACAAATGGCACCCAGAGAGCCGCCCGCTGGGTGTGTGGAATCCAATCAGCCGGCACTTCCTGGTCAAGAGACCATGGCTGCAGGAAGCAGAGGTGGCCGAGCCGGGGTGAAGAGGGATGGGGGGTGGGAAAGCGCACACCGCAAATTAACGGTTGTTTTGTCTCCCGCTGGATGCTCCATGAGGCTTTCTCGTACCCCCATTTGCTAGCCTCCAATAGGTGTCCAAGATGGTGGATCCACGCTGCGTTAGCTGGTAGGGGACCTCTGCATGAATCTCTCCTCGCTGTCCGTTCTCTGTCAGTTTTCTCACTCCATTTGGTGCTTGGCTGAGTTCTTTATCTCTTCATTTGATGTTTTAGGGTTTCAGGATTGTTGTATTCTGTGTTTGGCTTAGTTTTTCAGATCTTTGCTGTGGAGGGACAGTGTGGTGCTTCTGCTTAGAGTGCCATTTTGCTGGAACTCCTCACAACATAGTTCTTAAAGACAATGTTTCTACATCCTACTTTGGTGAGTAGCATCTGGGGTCTAGAAGGCTTGTGAGCAGCCATCTAAGGTAGAACTGTGGTTGTCTTCTAGTCTGAAGCAATGGAGAATGAAAAAAACTAAAGATTCAAGGGAGCAATTAGTCCAAAGGACTACTGGAGCACATGAACCACAGTCTCCACCAGCCTGAGCCCAGAAGATCTGGATGATGCCCAGCTACCACTACTGACTGCTCTGAGAATGATTACAACAGAGGTTCCCAGATAGAGTGGGATAAAAATGTAGAACAAAAGATCAAATTCACAAAAAAGATCATACTTACTTGTCTAACAGAGACTGGAGGAATCCCTGAGACTATGGCCTCTGAACAACCTTCTAACTTAGAATTGAAACCACTCCTGAAGTTCACCTTTCAGCCAAAGATTAGGCAGGCGTATAAAACAAATAATAACACTTGTGAAAAAGGTTCTTCTTAGATCATTCAGGTATAGAAGATGCAATGGGCAATACCTGCCAAAAAATAAAGAAAAGAAAGTGTGAAGGGAGAGGAAAACTGGACGAATAGACACGGAGAACGCAGGATGGATAGGGAAAGAGGGAGAGTGCTGACACAGTGTGGGACTGCAATCAATGTCAAGAAACAATTTATGTGTGAATTTTTGAATGAGAAACTAATTTTCTCTGTAAACTTTCACCTTAAATACAATAAAAAAAAAAAAAGGAAAAAAATGATTTGAAGCATGGAGAAGTGTAAATGGAGGAACGTGATAGATGGAAAAAGCCAGCTCCTTTACCTTCCTGAGTGTTGATTATGTAACTGTTATACAAAGACTGGTCCAGTGTTTCTCCCTAACCACCAAGGCTTTCCGTACAAAGCAGCTTATTTTATTTATTTAACAGACACTTAACTCTTTAGTTACTGTTGGTTTAATGGTGTATCAACCAATTTTTATGCCTCTGGACCTCATAGGTAGTATGTTATTCTGATTCTAATGAATTCAGCATCAAGGTGGGTCCCTTTTAAAATGCGGGAAGCTCAGCAGACAGGAGTTGGAACCTCATTGTTGTGTGGGTTGAGCATTCTATTAGGTGACGCTTCCTGGATGTGTTTTGTAAACTTTTCCCCTTTTTCCCCTTTATTTCTGTGAGATAAGGCTTGCAAGCATAATTATGACTTTCCCGTGTGATAGTTAGGGAGCCCTGATGGATTTGTTTTCGTTTTTCTGTGTCATATTTGGAAAACCAGAGGCTCCACATGTAAGCTAATGGAAAGGCACCCGCAATAAATTTTCTATTTAATTCTTATTGGTATATTGTCATACTACAGATCGGTGGTGCCTTGCCTTATTGGTGGCTTCTTTACCAGATCATATTTCTCAAAATACATATTAGCAACTAAAAATTTAAACACGTTCAATTAGTAAGCATCCATTCCAATACTGAAAACACATGCCATCAAAAAAATTTTTTTAAATAAAAATTTTGTAATGAAAGGGTTTTAAATAGCACTTACTATGTTCCAGGTACTGTTTGAACACTTTAGGACCACAAAGTACTGTATTAAATGGGCCTTAGGTAGAAGACAATACAGAATAGTACAAGGTGGTGAAATTGAAACTTTTTGTTAAAATAATCATAGTGATAACAATAATGACTAACGTTACATGTGCCTGCAACTTTACATTTTCATTTAGGATGATTGCAAACCTATGGTGTAGACCATATTGCTATCCATATTTTACTGTTGAATAAAATAGAGGTTACATAAAATGTCCAAGGTCACAAAGTAATTGTTGGGGCCTGGATTCAAATCCGCATCTGTTTGTCTCCAAAGCATAAATCCATAACTACCACACTGTAATGGCTGTGCATGAATATCCTGAAATAGGAGGTATACATGCAACTAATTAATTGCACATGTACAAATAATTATTAGCATGTTTATCCTTATCTTTAGTATTTGAATTAAAGCAACTTATTAGTGTGCGGTGGAGTTATCTATTTTAACACAAGTGGTGGCACGGTGGTTAAGTGATCTGTCTACTAACCAAAAAGGTCGGCAGTTCAAATCCACCAGCTGCTCACTGGAAACCCTATGGGCAGTTCTACTCTGTCTTCTAGGGTTGCTCTAGGTTGTCAGAATGGATTCAACAACAACAGGTTACAGGTTATCAGCTTTGGAATACTAAGTTTTGTTAATCAGAGTATAGAGTAAATGAGAGTGATGTCTCAGGAGAATAAGCTTTAAGATGTTTCTATTTAGGACTTTATCAGTCTCTAAAATGGATCTCTTTCTTTTTCTTCTTTAAGTCTTTCCAACCAGGTTAATTCCTTCTTGTTGGTAAGGAATGCCTTCCTCAGATTTCTTTCCATTTACTGCCCTAGTTTTAGCTATTTGTCTCCCACAACTGACTTCAGTAGTACTTCAATTTTCCTCTTCTTTCTTAACCTTTGTAAATTGAACTCTGGAGTATACATTTCATGTGTATACACATCATTCTTCTGCTCGAAATCCTCCAATAGCTTCCCATCTTAGTAAGAGTAAAAGGATGAAAGTCCTACAGGCTCTAGAATATCTGAATACTCTGAATGTTAGTCGTCTTAAGGAAAACAGAGGTGAGAGATAATCGTAGGATATAGTTTCAAGTATTTCAGTAATTTTTTTCACCCTCCTGGTGTTTCCTTAAAAATATAACAGTTTCTTTTAAGAGTAGTTTAAGAATAGTTTCTCCTGGGAAAATATAGCTGTCATAATGCATACGACTATCCTAGTAACGAAATACTGAAGGGAAACTCTTTGGCATAAGCAATGTTTCATTTCCAGCACAATTTACCTAAATGTGGTGTTAATTATGGAGCTTACATGAATACATTTACATTCTAAAATGACTCAGAACTGGCAGAACTTTTTCCTTTTTTTCCCCTTTCTGAAACAGGGAAAATTTAAACCCTTTAGAAATAACAACAACAACAACAACAAAAAAGGTTCTTTATGCCTTATGGCATCACTTATCCACAAGGCTGATATTAAAGTTTGAAGAGAAATTGAATTACATTCTATACATAGTTGCATTCTGTAAAAGCTTGTGGCCACACAGTAATGAACATCATAGTAACATGAGACTTTTGCTCATAATTATGAAGTTTATATTCATAATTTTAATAGTTACTATGCATTTATATTTAATTTGTCTACCTTGCTAATATACACCATAAAATACAATTACGGGAAAGTAGTGGGAAGAAAAAAGATAGTGGCAGTCCCAACGGAGATATGAACAGAGATTCCAGTTTTATTGATATGAAATAGAGACCCTACTGAGACTGGAAAACAAGGAAGAATGCTTTAAACAGCAAGTTTTGCTGTAGCTGGCTTTCACTTTCCAACATCTTGCTTTTACTATTTTGTATATGTCAGATCACTTTACTCCTTTAGTCATCTCATGACTTCCCATCTTGATAAAGGTAAAAGCCAAAGTCTTAGAAGGCTCTATACAATCTGAACCCCTTACTTCTCTGACCACAACTCCTC
Organism: Dugong dugon; assembly: GCA_030035585.1. Classification (NCBI taxonomy): domain Eukaryota; kingdom Metazoa; phylum Chordata; class Mammalia; order Sirenia; family Dugongidae; genus Dugong; species Dugong dugon. Next base: position 69,539,925 of record CM057483.1, read on the forward strand.
AAACATCTTTGCTCACTTTACTCCATCAATAGTGATCTCGGGGCTCCGATGACCATCCTGTATAAAATTATAACCACCCTCCATTCTTCTTCCCTACATCATTTATTCTTAACACTTATCACCTTCTATATAATAAATTTATATAACTAATTATATAAATTAAATGCCCTATAATTAACTTATTTATTTGATTATATTCTGTCTTCCCCCACAAGTATGTAAGCTCCTTGAGGGCAGATATTTTTGACTAATTGTTCACCACTGTTTCCCCAGTGCCTATAACAATGCTAGGCACATAGCAGGTGCTCATAAATACTCTTTAAATGAATGAATAAATGGTGGACTGTACCATAAAGGAAGAATATCACTGTTACACTATAATATAGGGATCTTCAAGCTTGCACACGGTAAAGAGCTTGTTCAACTTACGCAATATTCTTTGCAAGAAAACTCTTTATAATCCACCTCCTCCTCTTTCGTTTCTGACTGAAGCTTCCTTTTTACCCTCCTAAAACTAGCATGATGCATATCCTCTAGCAGATGATTTGCATTTTTCACTGGAGTCCAAACTGGAGTGTTTTCAAAGGGAAAGATAACCTCAAAAGCAAAAGTATATTTGAAACCCTGAACATAAATAGCAATGCTCTTTGATAGGATACAATATTACAGGAAGCTAAATGTCAAAGTACATAAGTTCTTCCTTTCCTGTTGTATAATACAATCCTAAGAATATGCTCTGTTATACATTTGAACATTGAGGTTTATTCATATTCTAGATGGAACTTCCAGGAAAGTGTATGTATATTGGGGGGAAGGGGGAAAAGATGGGGGAATGTCCTTAAAAACTAATAGAAGCCCCTGAGATCTGATCCAAGATCAATGACTTTGATTTTTATAACTTTCAGTGTAGAATTTATATGAAATATTTATTTAGCAGTATATCACAGGCTGAAAGGGACTGGTAAGTACAATAAATAATTAATTTACAATCCCTTTGAATGAGAAGCAAGCTTTTTAATCACTATGCTGCTAAAGAATCCCTTAGCATAAAATAGTAGGTATCACTGCCAACCTGGGAAATGTCAGTGTGGTTTCTTTTTTAAATAATTCTTCTATCATCACCTTGGTTTCTACAGAAGACCGTGCTAAATCTGTCCTTGAAAATCGATTCACCCAGCATCACACATGCTAAAAAAGATTACTAAATGATTGTGAGAGAGGAGGCACTATTGTCTGCAAAATGTGAATCAGTAGATTTAAATTGCTATTAAAAAAATAAATGACCTAATTTAGGTTAAAATGTTTTTCATGATAAGACTGTATTATACAACGCATCATTAAAACATGCCCCATTTTCCCAACAGGCAGCCAGCACTCCAGCAAATGAAAGAAATCACCTGGACTGGGCTGCAATCCTGAGCATCACACTTGCTCCATATTCCTAAGACTGAAAGAATTCTCTTTGCACGTTTAATTGTTTGACAAACAGTTGCAATTGGATATTTGCTGAAAAAAATTCAAGTACACGCCATTTTTTAAATTAAGCATTTATTGTTTTTGGTTATGGGCTTTAATAAATTGATGAGTAGTATCCATAATAACGAATGAATTATCTTAAAATGTGAGAAACAAGATTTCAATTTTAAAATTTCATAGAAATTCACCTTTGCAATGTAATTTCATGTTTATATTATGCGGTTGTTTTCTGAGTTTATTAATCAGGAATTTAACATCTGAGTTTAGTCTAACAAAATCGCACTCTCCCTGTGCTTGCACCGGGTACGTTTTGACAAAGTAAAGCTTTGGAGCCAGAGTACCTGGGGTGGAGCAGTGGAAAAAAGGGGATTTGGAGAAAGATATATTAATAGTTATTCTATAAATATACGTACGTACATGGACTGCACCAGAAAGCTTAATTATTACTCATTTAGTCATTCAACATTTATTGAAATACTAGGCACTAGAATCCACAGTACAGCCATGCCTTCAAGGAGCTCACTATCTGGTATGGGAGCAGCATGCAACACGAATAACCTATAATTGCAATATAGTGTTCTAAGCACAATTATAGAGTTATATTTTATGTTTAGTGGGGCCGCAGAGAAGGGCTGCTAAATTCTGTATGTTTGGGTCAGAGGAGTCTTCATAGCGGAGGAACCATTTGGTCTGTATTTTGAAGGAGTATCATGTAACCATTCATATAGAAGTTATTAGTTAATTAATTAAAGTTAATAGTTTCCAAGTTTAGATGGACACACAATATTGTCCAGTAATTCTCAGTCACTAGGAAGCTGGAGAAACCCTCACTTTCCTTTCCACTGCTACTCATTGTCTATTCCAGACTTACATTTTTTCCCTCAAATCTCCTAACATATCATCTCCTGCTTAGGTCTCAGCAAAAGATTTAGCTTTTCACTTCACTGAGGAAATTGAGGACATGAGGAAATAGTTTCTACAACTTTCTTCCTTTCTGCCTGCAATGTATCTTCATATCCATGTATCCGTTTTCCTTTCTTATAACTCAGTGGAAGAGGGTTCCCTTCTCAACAGGGCTAATATCGCCCCTCTATTTTTTTTGTTTCTTTAAGGACCTTGTTGTATCAGATATCTTCTCTCTCCTATGCCACTAACATAACTCTCTCTAGCTGTCAAGTCATTCTCTTTATAACTAAGAGTCATCACAAGAGTAGTCTACATTTACAGCTTCCACTTACTTACTGACAATTTTCTCCAACATACAACCATCTGGCTTCCCCATCACCCCTCCTATTCCCTTGAAACAAGACTTCATAATCTACCGATGGCCTCAGTATTGCCAAAGGCATTGGCCACTTTTCTTTCCTTATCTTACCTCATCTCTCTTTGATATTTGAGACTTGAGTTCATTCTTTCTTGAGATTGTCCTTCCTTAGCTTCTATTATATCCTTTTCTTCTGATTTTTCTCTACCATTCTAGCTATTTCCTTCTGTCTGGGCACCCCTAAAATGTTGATGATATTTAGGATCCACCCACACAATCTGTTCTTTGGACTCCATGGGCTTTTCCTGGATAACCTCATATATGCCCAAGTATGTACTTACATTCTTATAACCGCAAAGTTTCTACCTGAAGCCCTGAACTCACTACAGAATTCCAAACCATGTATATTCAACTTCCCACTGGACATCTTCATTTGGATATTCTGGAGACACCTCAGAAAAAGAAAAAAAAAATTTCCTACCTCCAGCCCTTTCTTCCTTTATCCCGTCTTTCCTCCTTCTGCAAGGACTATTGAGCGTCCACTAAAGTTTTTGTTATTGTTAGCTGCCATTAAGACTGCCCCTTACTCATGGTAATCACATGCAAAAAGGAACTAAAAGCTGCCCAGTCCTGCACCATCCCCATAATCAGTTGCTGAGGACTGAACCTGTGATCTGTTGGGTTTTCATTGGCTGATTTTCGTAAGTAGAATTGCATACCTTTCTTTCTAGTCCATCTTAGTCTGGAAGCTCTGCTTAAACCTGTTCAGTATTGTAGCAGCACACAATCCACCACTGACAGATGGGTGGTGACTGCGTATGAAGTGCATTGGCTGGGAATGGAGCTTGGGTCTCCCGCATGGAAGGATAGTATTCTACCACTAAACCACCAGTGCCTACACTAAAGTGTAGCCTTGAAAAAGTGCTTCATGCAGTTGTTATTACATGTATACATGCCCTAAAAAGTAAGAAACAATACAAATTAGGATATGAGAGACAGGAAATCAAAGCAACCTCTTTTAAAAACTTTTTTCAAATGCGCTGCCATGTTCTAGTAATTGTGATTTGAAGATGAATAAAACACTAATACACTTAGAATTAAGAGAGAATCTTCCTGCCTTCAAAATATCCTAGTTTAATGAAAAGTCTTTAAGTGACAACATATTGACTAAATCCATGTTCAACTTAAGAAAGCTAAAAGAAAGCAGTTTGACATTATAGTGTCTATTTAATATTTTTTTGGAGGGGATAATCTGAGAGCATGCTATAGTTTACCTTTAAAACAGGTTTCTAAGAAGACTACTATTTATTATGAGCTAATAAACCAGAATGATTTATAATTATTTGTTAAGTCTTCCTCACTAACATTTTCTCAAAGCAAGGGGAGTGGATTGAGAGTATCATCACTTCAAGCCAAATGCATGTTTTAGTTGAATCGTTTGAATAACTGAGATAAAAGTGGAATTTATGCCTAGAAGATGAGCATTATCTTCTTAATTTGTTTGGATGTGAAGATCTGATCAGGCTAGTAAAGACAGCCTAGCTTTGTATGTTCAGATTTCATTTTCTAAAACCATTTGTAGTTTCTTTCTTTCTTTTTTTACAATGCAAAATCTCCTTCACAGTCCAGTGGAGGCAGACATGTCTAACACAACAACAAAGTGCTATAAATATAATGGAGACTTGCAAGCAGAGTAGAGGTTATTTATTTAGGGTTAGGTCAGAAGCTTCATGGAAGGAGACATTGAAAGGTTTTAAGCTGGAAAATAACATTGTCAGATGTGACTTGGATCATCATTTTGATGGGCATGTGAAGATTCGATTTACAGGTGCAAAAAATTAGAGCTGGGAAGATCAGTTGGGGAAATGATTGCAATCACCTAGGCAAGACAGTATGAGTGTCTGATGCAAGGCATTGGGGAAGAGAAGACACAATGTGAAGGAAGTTGACTGAGTTGGGTATATGGGGGTTGAGGTAAAGATATTTGGAATAATTTCAAAGTTTCTGATATGAGTGTATAGTTAGTGGAAACATTAAAGAGGATGCAAAGTACAGCAACACATAGGTCTGAGAAAGTGGTTATGATGATGATATTAATTTTGGACATATTCACCTTGAGAAGTAAGTGGGACATCCAAGTGGAAAAAGTTTCATTGCACTTGGTTTTATTCATCTAAATCTCAAGAGAGAGCTCTTTGGGGAAGAGGATAAATACTTTTGAGTTGTCAGCATATTGATGGTAATCAAAGCACTGATAACGAGTGAATCTATCCAAGGAGAGTATAATGAGAGAGAACAAGACTGAGGATAAAACCTTAAAGAACACTTGCATTAAATAGCAAAATGGCAAAAAGAAAAAGGACCCTCACCCCAAATGGCAAAAAATAGGAAGAAAAATAGCCAGGGAAAAGTGTTACCAAGGAAGTCTAACAAAAGAAACAGTTTTAAAGCAAAAAAGAGTAGTTAATAGTGTCCTATATCACAGAACAATCTTATTCTGCATGAAATTGCTCACCAGAAGAATGTGAAAAGTAATATTCAATTATTTTCCTTATACTTGGCTCAGCTATATGAAAGTGATATTTAAGCCAAAATATGTAATTAATTATTACCCTTTCTATATGTCATGGTTTGAATTATGTTCCCCCCAAAGTGTGTGTATCAGTTTGGCTGGGCCATGATTCCCAGAATTGTGTGGTTGGCCTCCATTTTGTGATTGTAATTTTATGTTAAAGAAGATTAGGGTGGGATTGTAACACCACCCTTACCCAGGTCACATCCCTGATCCAATGTAAAGGGAGTTTCCCTAGGGTGTGGCCTGCACCACCTTTTATCTCTCAAGAGATAAAAGGAAAGGGAAGCAAGCAGAGAGTTGGGGGACCTCATACCACCAACAAAGCAGTGCCTGGAGCAGAGCACATCCTTTGAACTTGAGGTTCCTGCGCAGAGAGGCTCCCAGACCAAGGGAAGACTGATGATGATGAGGACCTTCCTCCAGAGCCGACAGAGAGAGAAAGCCTTCCCCTGGAGATGTTGCCCTGAATTTGGACTTCTAGCCTACTAGACGGTGAGAAAATAAATTTGTCTTTGTTAAAGCCATCCACTTGTGGTATTTCTGTTAGAGCAGCACTAGATGACCAAGACACTAATTCTTGGGAAGTTTTAACTCAGACCTAACAAACAAAAAGAAACCAAGAAGTTTTAGCTCAACTTTTGTTGATGTTTTGTGTCAAACTAAGGAGCAATGCACCACTCGTCCTTTGCAAGGTAAGGATGAGTTGTGGTTTTAAATGTTGATATTTATTAATTTACTGCCAAGGATTACTAGGTTAAAAGTTGAATAGGATATGTTCCTTGTCCTCAAGGAGTTTATATGCTAACAGAGATAGGCTTTTTACTTTTGTAAAATGATAAGTGCTGTAAGTATATAAGTATTAAGTGCTTTGAGAAATCACATCGTAGTTCTCTAGTTCTCCCTGAGCTGAGTGTTTAGATCTTGACTTTTCTATTTTGATTGAAGTGTTAAACATTTCCAAAACACAAAGTATATCCATATTCATATGTACGTTTAAAAGGCTTTTGGAATTTACACCATAGAAACTAATTTCTTGATCTGTCAGCATGGATTTCCTAATCTGGTATCCTCTGTAAACAGTTCAAAATAGAATCTATATGTGTAGGTGGCAAATACTCCTCCATGAATTACTACTTATGGAAAGAAAATTAGAACAAAAATAATCATTGCAAATTTGATAACGGTATTAGCCTAACATATGTTCTCTCCACCAGAATTGTAGTTTATCAGTACAGAGAAGATTTTGATAGCAACAAAAACTATTCATTACATATATTTAAGCAACGAAAGTAAGACACACAGTGTACTATACTGATGTGTAAACAACTAAAAAATACCATGTCCTTACATCAAAAGAATAAAAATCAGCAATTTTCAAACTGAATTGTTTTTTAGGCATATCATCTTCTCTGTAGTGTTTGGACAAACAAAGCAATGTGTCTGGCTGACTAATCATCTAGCACCACAACTTCCTAATCAACTGGAAATAAAGAGTATTCCCCAAATTATAACGTTCTCATTATTTCTCTCACTTCAAGAGTCCAAATTTTTCTTTACTTAGAGAACCATAAACTAAAAGATCTATATTAAAATAAAAAGAAGTTCATACAGCAGAAAATACAGAGTATCTGTGGCAATGAAAAGCTGGAGGATTTAGAGGAATAAGCTTTAAGCCAAATGCCTTGATTAAAACAAATTTTGTGAATTCAAAAAGGTTTTCACCGAGAGCATTTTGGCTTGTGGTTGTATCTGTATCATTTGGGGCTTTCTTTTCTAGTTTTGTGAATTAGACCATGGTTAAATATTCACTTTCTATGTCTGGAATTCCATCTCTCCTCCTAACAGCTCTCACCCCCATCTATATGTGCTAGGTAGCCACTTAATTATTCATCTGGGGAAATATTTTGAATCTCATCTGTAGAGGTTTTTATTCCATAATTTATTTTTTTGGATGTAGTTTGGAAGATAATGTTTCAAGGAAAAGGATCCTCTTGTTTATTACACCAAGGATTAAAAGGTGACTATATCTTCTTTCCAGCACCTGGCTATCAGTTTGGTGGACAGGTTTTAGTAGAGCTTCCAAACTAAGACAGACTAGGAGGAAAGGCCTAGTGATTTACTTCTGAAAATCAGCCAATGAAAACCTTACGAACAACAACACAGCATTGTCTGACGCAGTGCTGAAAGATAAGTCACTCAGGTTGGTAGGCATTCAAAATATGACTGGGGAAGAGCTGCCTCCTGAGAGTGTAGTCTAACTTAATGACACGAATAGAGTTTCGGGACCTTCATTTGGTGATGTGGCACAACTCAAAATGAGAAGTAACAGCTGCAAACATCCATTAATAATAGGAATGTGGAATGTACAATATATGAATCAAGGAAAATTTGAATTTGTCAAAAATGAAATGAAACATGAGGATTGATTTCCTAGGCATTAGTGAGCTGAAATATGCTGGTATTGGCCATTTTGATTCTGACAATCATGTGGTTTTCTGTGCCAGGAACAACACATTGAGTAAGATCACCACTGCAAAAGTTCAAGCCGGATTCAGAAGAGGATGTGGAACTGGGATATCATCCCTGATGGATGGATCTTGGTCGAAAGCAGAGAATATGAGAAAGATGTTTACCTGTGTTGTATTGATTATGCAAAGGCATTTTACAGTGTGGATCATAACAAACTATGGATAACATTAAGAAGAATGGGAATTCCAGGACACTTAATTGTGATCATGCAGAACCTATTCATGGATCATGAGACAGATGTTCAAACAGAGCAAGGGCATACTGTGTGGTTCCAATTGGAAAAGGTATGTGGCAGGGTTGTATCCTTTTACCTTACTTATTCAATTTCTATGCTGAAAAAATAATCTGAGAAACTGGACCATATGAAGAAGAATGTGGCATCAGGATTTGAGGAAGGCTCATTAACAGACTGTGATATGCAGATGACACAACCTTTCTTGCTGAAAAATGAAGATGACTTGAAGCTCTTACTGATGAAGGTCAAAGAGTACAACCTTCAGTATTCATTACACCTAAACATGAAGATAATGGAAATCCTCACAATTGGACCAATGAACAACATCATGATAAATGGAGAAAAAATTGAAGTTGTCAATGAGTTCATTCTACTTGGATCAACTATCAACCTCCACAGTAGCAGCAATCAATAAATCAAATGACATATTGCATTTGGCAAATGTGCGGCAAAAGACCTCTTTAAAGTTTTAAAAAGCAAAGATGTAACTTTGATGACTAAGGTGTGCTTGAACTAAGCCATGGTCTCTTCAATTGCCTCAAATGCATGTGAAAGCTGAATAATGAAAAGGAAGACAGAAGAAGAATTGACGCATTTGAATTTTGGTGTTGGTGAAGAATATTGGCTATACTGTGGATTGCCAGAAGAACGAACTAATCAGTGTTAGAAGAAATACAGCCAGAATATTCCTTACAATCAAGGACTTTGCCTTGCTTACTTTGGGTGTGTCTTCAGGAAATACCAATCACTAGAAAAAGACATCAAGTTTGGTAAAGTAGACAGTCAGTGAACATGAGGGAAATCCTCAATGTGATGGACTGACACAATAGCCACAATGGACTCAAATGTCTCAAGGATCATTAAGACTGGTCAATGCTTTGTTCTGTTATACATAAGGTCTCCACTGAGTCAGAGCCAACTTGAAGATAACTAATAGCAATGACATTTTTGCTTTGATAAACATACCATTTCCTTTGGAATGTTGTAATCCAAAATCTGAATGCGATTGAAACCCATCCTGTGGGGCTTTTATATGAAACCATTGACATCTCAAACATAGAACTGTCAAAAAGGAATAAAGCACTGAAATGAAGGTAAGACCTACTTTGAAGTTTATAAATCACTTTCAGCGCTGCAGCCGTTTGTTGAAACGTCTCAGTTGATATTCTGTCAATTCCTAGAGCCTTCTTTTTCACCAATGTCTGCAGTGCAGCTTGGACTTCTTCTTCAGTACCATCAGTCCCTGATCATATGCTACCTCTTGAAATGGTTGAACATTGACCAATTATTTTTATATAATGACTGTGTATTCCTTCCATCTTCTTTTGATGCTTCCTGCATCGTTTAATATTGTCCCCATAGAATCCTTCACTATTCCAACTCAAGGCTTGAATTTTTTTTCTTCAGTTCTTTCAGCTTGAGAAAGGCTGAGAGTGTTCTTCCCTTTTGGTTTCTATCTCCAGGTCTTTGCACATGTCATTATAATACTTTACTTTGTCTTCTTGAACCGCCCTTTGAAATCTTCTGTTTAGTTCTTTTACTTCATCATTTCTCCCTTTTGCTTTAGCTACTCGACGTTCAAGAGCAAGCAAGTTTCAGAGTCTTCTGACATACATTTTGGTTTTTTCTTTCTTTCCTGTCTTTTTAGTGAACTCTTGCTTTCTTCATGTATGATGCCCTTGATGTTATTACACAACTTGTCTGGTCTTTGGTCATTAGTATTCAACTTTTCAAATCTATTCTTGTCTAGACAGTATTTATTGAATAATCACGTATAATAACAGAAATGGTTCAATAAGAATGAAAAGTATATGTTAAAATATTTGCAGAGATAACTACTATGATTGATTTTATAAAAATGGTTTTTAAATCATTGTTCTGTGTTTCATATCTGTTTTGGACTCCATTTTAACTTCAACATGATTCTCCCTCTTTATAAGCTCCACCAGCTGTTCTATTTAGTTAAGTATTGTACTTAGTGGTCTACTTCCTTCTGACCTTTTCAGTTAGGCTCTCTCCTGTACTGGATCTTTGCATTCTACTTAAATGCCCACGTCCTTCACTCAGTTAACTGGAACTACTCCTTGTGCTGTAAGCTCCAAGTGAAATTTGCTTGCGACAACCCTTCCTGCCCTGGCCTTTGTGACTCAATAAAATTCCTATTATATGCTCCCATAGCACTATGTTCCTCTCCTTCATGGCGATTTTCACAATTTCAATTTCGTATTTATGTCTGTGATAATTTTATTAATGTCATTTCTCCCGATGACATGGTCAGTCACATGAAACTGTCTATTTTGGCTCAGCATTGTTTGTTCTCCTTGTCCTGTCACAACGCCTCACATAAAGGAGACACTCAATAAATGCAGAAGAAGGAAAGAAGGAAGGAAGAAAAATGCCAAAATAGAGCTTTTCTTCAGCTGAAGTACAATTGAGTAGACTTCGTTTTCCTTCTTTTATAATAGAGATAAGTAGTTATGAAATAGTTGTGATGCCTTTCTTCTTCTTTCATACATATCATTGCTTAATGGGTGGAAACCTGTAAAGATGAGTTATCACCCAGAAGACCTCTTGATCAAAGGGAAAAAGGAAAGTTTCACCCCTTGATCTCAGAATGAAATCATCAAACAGGAATCCAAGTGATGTTCTCATATAGATGGATACATTTTAATAAAGGGTAGTGAAAGTAATAATGGAAATTATGATCACTATTGTGGTGAAGTTGATTGTTCTGAGATGAGGAAGATTTCTTTTGGGTGCAAAGGTCATAGAATCATTTCTCCTACTCCTTTTTATGAAAACATTGTGGAATGACAATAGATGTAAAACACATAGAGAGATGAAAACCAATACAACCAAATGGTCAGCTGTGTCTTTTCTCTATTTGGAATTGGTTGGTTTTCCCAACAACAATTACAATTCACATGGAGGTTGAAGCAAATTATTGTTCTGTCTTAGTACTTAAGAATGCTGTTCAAGTATCCCTTAGGTTTAAAACTTACTCAACTCTCACCTTGGCACTGTTACTTTGTTTTTATTTCTTTCTCTATTAAAATTATGAAACCTATTTTAAGAATTATTTCAACTTTTTACACTTGTATGTTATTTTCAAGTGTAATTGGAATTTTTTTTTAACCTTCGTTAATCATAACACTTATGTTTCCTATAAAAATTATAGTAAAATATTAATTGGATGTAGAAGTGGAGGTGGAGAGTGGGTGGTGATAAAGAATAAATATGCGTAGTGTATATTTTCTTGATGATCAGATTGACTAGAAGTTGAGGAACAGGTGCCAAGATGCATAGCTCACTTTACCGAGCATTCCCTTCATATGGTCTTTTTTTTATTTTAGATGCAATTTAAAGCCGAGATGATTGCAAAGTGCCGGGAGTCATAGGCTCCTGAGCAAAACCAAACAATACTAAGTGTTGTGTCATTGGAAGCAGACATTCAGACTCCCTGATGTTTTAATTTTTGATTTAATTTTTTGATAATGCAGCACAGTTGTATCTCTGTGTCTCAGACAGGAAAGAGGTAAAAATGACAAGATAAACCATTAGGGGGTTTGTATCTACTTACCAGTTTTTTTTTTTTTTTTTGATACTTTTTCTATTTTTAATATCCCAAATCCAGAAGCCTCCCAGGATAATAAAAGAGATGTGATTGGGTTATTATCTGTCAAAGATAAAATACAGTGACTCATACAAAATTAAATCAAAGAGAATTGTAAAGCTTAAACTGATATCACTTTCCCCACATTCTCATAATCGAATTCTAATATAACTTGGGTATATAAATATGCAGTTAGATGATCTATCTTTTCCTATTTCCTGCACTCTGATGAATGCCTCTATGACCTATTACTATGTAGAACACATCTACTTCGTGAGCATTTATTTGAGTAGTAAAATGAAATAAATAGAAAAATGTTTTTATTCTAAAAGCATCCAGTTAATCTTATAAAAGTCAAACCCACTATAAGGCTTCCAATTGTTTGATTTCCAAAATTAAGGCCAAGGTTCAACTTCTCTCCACTTTTATCAGTTTAGGAAGTCCTGTTTTTGTTTTGTTTGTATCAATTTGAATCATTTGATTTTATAAGGAATTCTTAGCTTGGGAAACTGCTTTTTGCTATTTTTATTTCTACCATTATTAATAATAATTATTCATTATTTACTTTAGTTTTTATAATTATATATATAGTTATAAACTTTTAAAACCACAATAGCAAAAAATAATTTTTAGCGGAGTGTTAAAGAAAATGGTGGTAGGGTTGGGGATTTTTGTACGCTAAGCAATGAAATGTAATCTATTTAGCACAATACTCCTCACCCTAGCAATTTCTCTTCCCGCAATGTTACAGGAAAGCATCAGCAAGTAATACACTGAAAGGGCTTGTGATTTTGACCTTTCTTGACTTTGGATTTTGATAACTCTCCCTATTAGCAAGCTTTGCTTTAGTAACTCCTCACAAACGGTTAGTGACTTCTGAGTAGTTCAAGTCCCAGTTCTCCTAGACATCTGTTATGAAAAAATGTGAGTAGCTGTTGATTGATTCTGCAAGAAGTGAAAAACTAGGTGGTATAGAGTTGCCTGGAGACCTAGATAACTTCTTGCGGCCCATTCTGATGCAATGATTTCACGAGTTTGTAGTAATGGTAATGAGGGTGATTTCCGTTCTTTTCAGTTCCCATAACCCACAGCAAAACACATTCTGAAATTTCCCAGATGATGAAAGTTTAAATTTGACTAAATTGAGAGTTGTGGAATAGTGGCTAGAGGGCATGCAGCACAGTTAGAGAAAGAATAAATCTCAAGTGAGAGTTTATTGTCTTCCTCAAAGGAGGGCCTAGGTTATGGTTCTCTTCCTGCTCCATGGCTATCTGTGGTGCCAGGTCTTTTTATTTTCCTAATGCTTGCTTAGTACCATAGAGAAAAATGTGGAGATTCTTGAACAAAAAGTTCAATGTCATGAAATGATTTAACTATTTCTTCTATACTTTTGACATTGAACTGAAACAGGAAAGATAAATGATCTGGACTCTGAGTAAGGCAATTCTGAAGCGAAGAAAGAACATAAGGAAGGACTCAAGGATCTAATTAATTGTTTTCTGTTATAGAGTTTTAGCTTCTGGTTGGTAAAATTTGTCTCAACAAGGAAGAAAATAAAGTTGTCAGACAATATCCAAGTCTCCACTATGTGCCAGTGGAGGTGGAGGAAGGATGCAAATGAATTAGATGAGAGCCTTACCTTTGAGGAGGTCACAGTACAGCCATAATTACAAGAAGAAAAAAGTGACATTTTTTCACCTACTTTAGTGAGCATTTAGATTATATTATTTAAGTGTGCTCTACCTGAGGACAATTTTGGAAAGCACAGTGAAACTATTTCTTAATTCGACAGTTTATTAACTAAAAACTGTAGCTAGAAAAAAATGATTTTATATGCCTTAAAAAAATCCTTATCCTCCTTTAAGGTCCAAATAAAGTCTCATTTCTTCCACAAAGTTTTCTGTTAGCTTCAATGTGCACACTCTTTTTTTTAAACTCCCATATTGCATATTGCCTATACAACTCTTCTCCATAAATTCTATGTTATCTTGTGTCACTATTTATATTTTATGAATGAAATTTCTTGTATTAGAATGTAAACTACATGAGGGCAAGGATTTTTTTGGTCCATTTTGTACACTGTTGTACTTAAACCAAACTTATTGCCATTGAGTCGATTCCAACCCAGCGACACTATAAGACAGAGTAGAACTGCCCCATAGGGTTTTCAAGGCTTTAAACTTTACAGAAGGAGCCCTAGTGATGCAGTGGTTAAAGTACTAGGCTGCTAACTGAAAGGTCAGTGGTTCCAACCCATGAGTGGCTAGGGAAAAAGATGTGGCAGTCTGCTTCTATAAAGATTACAACCTTGGAAACCCTATGGGGCAGTTCTACTTTGTCCTGTAGGGTCACTATGAGTTGAAATCGACTTGACAGTAACTGGCTTAATCTTTATGAAAGCAGACTGCCACATTTTTCTCCTGCGTAGCCGCAGGTGAGTTCAAACCACCAACTTTTGGGTTAGCAGCCTAGAGCTTTAACTACTGTGCCACCAGGACACCTTACTGTTGTACTTAGTGCTTAGTAAAAGTTAAACAACATTTATTAAATAAATGAATTAATTAAAGTAGGTGTTTTGTTTTGTTACTCATTAAGTAGCTTGACAAATTATTCATTCTTGTTTTTCTATTTTATTTGGCCAACACACTTCCTACCATTGGGCTCACCTGTTTTTCTCTCTTGCTTCAAATCGGAGGATACAAGTGGATGCCTCTGGCCTCCCCCATATCTAAGGTGAGACTAATGTAAACTAAAATGTGCTAATAAGTCTAATAACATAATGATAGCTTTCTTAAGATTTACTATGAATCTAAGTTGTTTCTTGCACTTTTTCTAATTGACTGGATATTTTCTAGATTAAGAAATACTGAATAAATAGTTTGCAAACTGCTGAGAATATACATTCAGGGAATATGCTGTAAACAAATTAGGATAAATGTAGATATTAAAAAATCAAGTGTGTCTTGTCACATTTCTTATTTGGGCTCTTAAAAATCAAACTAAAAGAATATATGATCTTAATGAATAAAAATAAAAATAAATTAAATGAAATAGGATAAATGTACAAATCCAATTCATTTCTCTGGAATGAAAAATGTCACTGCACTTCTATCATTTCCTTCATCTCTGTCCACTTATCTACCATCTTATTCAGATAATTTGACATCCATGTGAATGGCATCTGATCTTTTCAACTGTACAGTTACTTAATTTCAGCTGGTCAAATCTTACACAAACTTATCTTGGAAGACACCTGTCCCCAAAAGGTAACAGTCACCAATCAAAAAAAAAAAATCACTTGGCCTCATACTCTTCCATCTTTTATTTCCTGTACTTGGACATCTCCCTTGCAGACCACAAGCTCCTTATCATCTAGTTTCTACTGCTCAACTTCACTGACCTTCACATACCTGACCTTTACTAAACTACCTATTCAATTAGGTCTATGGCATTTTAAAACTAAGCTTTTCATCTTGAGATAATTTCAGATTCACATACAGATGTAAGAAACAATATAGAGAGATTCCGTGTACCCTTTATAGTAACATCTTGCAAAAGTATACTACAATATCTCAATCAGTATACTGACATTGACACAATCAGGGTACAGAATGGTTCCATCACTACAGGATCCCTCCTGTTACCTGCTTATGGCTGCAGTCACCTCTGTCCCACCTCTCCCTCCCCATGCCTAATCCCTGACAACCACTAATTTCTCCTCCATTTCTATAATTTTGCCATTTCAAGGTATCATATAAATGAGATCATACAGTATGTGACCTTTTGGGATTCTCTTTTTCACTCAATATAATTTCCTGGAGATTCATCTAAGTTGTTGTGTGTGTCAGATAGTTTGTTTCTTTTTATTGCTAAGCAATGTTCCATGGTATGGAGGTACCACAGTTTATTTAACCAGTCACACATTGAAGGACGTTTCGGCTGTTTCCACTTTTTGCCTATTACAAGTAAAGCTGCTGTGAATGTTTGTGAACAGGTTTTTGTGTGAACATCAATTTTAATTTCTCTTGACTAAATACCCAGAAGTGCAGTTGCTGGATCATATGATATTTTTATGTTTAGGCTTTAGTTTTGTTTGCTTGTTTGTTTTTTAAGAAACGGCTAAACTGTGTTCCGGAGAAGCTGTACCATTTGACATTCCTACCAACAAGACTGATAGGATATATCCACATCCTTGCCAGCATGGAATCATCAGTATTTTTAAATTTTAGCCATTGTAATACATGTGTAGTGATATTTCATTGTGGCTTTAATTTGCATTTCTCTGATGGCTAGTGATATTGAACATTTTTACATGGTTGCTTCAGTCAAATTCCAGTAACATGTTGAATAAAAATGATGGTAGCAACATCTGTTGTAGGGGAAAAACATCACAAAGTCTAGTAAAGCAAAAAGAAAGTTTTATTCGGCATATATTCAAAGAAGCAAAAGTGGGAAACAGACAACCATGTTGCTAGAGCCATGTCTGTCCAAGTCCAAGGAAATATCACAGAATGGACAAAAGTGGGAAAACGGCCAAGCATGCTGCCACAGCCATGTCTGCCCGAGTCCAAAGACCATTACAGAGTCATCAGTATATATTAACATTACAAATGGGCAAAACCATTGAAAGCTTAACCTTTTCAGATTGGCTAGAAACTGTGATCCTACATTTTAAATTATCTTTCTTAACAATCACTGGTACAGGTTTCAGTAATGAGAGTCTGGAGGGTCTTCATTGGTCCAACAAATTTCTATTCACCAAATGCTAATAGAAAAAGATTAGAGTAGAAAGTCTTCTGTGTTCTGTTTGATTGGCTTTATGTGAAAGTTTCCCGAAAAGATATTTTCCAAGATTATCTTAGCTACTGCCTTTATACCTCAGGGCCCAGCTGATGTGGCCTTGTGAGTCCTTGTGAGCCCAGCTCCAGCTGGGTCACATTCTCTATGCTCAAGGAGAGGGAAGAATAATCTAATATTATTTCCTAAATTACATCTTTGACGTACTCTTGAACCATTAAATAAGATGTTAGCTGTAGAGTTTTTTAGATACTCTTTATCAAGTTGAGATTGTTTCCCTCTGTTCTTAACTTGCTGAGGTTTTTTTTTTTTTTTTTTTTTTTAACCATGAATGGGTTTTGTGTTTTGTTAAATAGTTTTTATGCCTTAAATGATCGTATGATTTTTCTTCTTTGTCCTGTTGAAATGGTAAATTACATTGATTTTTATGTATTAAACCAGCCTTGCATATCTGTGAAAAATTCCACTTAGTAGTGTTGTATTATTATTTTTACACATTGCTGGATTCAATTTGAAAATATTTTGTTGAGAATTTTTGTATATAATTTTATGAGAGATATTGGTCTACAGTTTTCTATTTTTGTCTTGTCTTTACCCTGTTTTAGTATTAGGGTAATGATAGTCTCATAAAAGGAGTAGAAAAATATTCTCACCTCTTCTATTTTCTGTAAAAAAATATGTAAAAAATTAGGGTCAATTTATCTTTAAATTCTTCAGGGACTGTGGTTCTTTATCAGGAGATTTTTAACAATGAATTTAATTTATTTAATGGTTAGAGAGCTACTAAGATCATCTATTTGATTTTGATTGAATTTTGATAGTTTTTGGTTTTCAAGATTTTGATCCATTCCTACAAACTTATTGAGTTATGAGTGTAAATTTGTTTGTAGTATTTCCCTTATTATATTTTCTCCTTATTATAACTTTGATACTTGCAAGATCTCTAGTGATACAAGCTTTTCTATTCTTATGTCAGTCTTCCTGTTAATCAATCAGTTTTATTGATTTTTTTTTTGAAGAATAAGCTTTATGTTATGATGCTTTTCTCTATTGTTTTCTTAATTGCAAAGTCTTATCTTGAGTATGTCGTTACTTCTTGCTTTGGGTTTATTTTGCTCTTCTATTTCTGCTTTCTTGAGATAGGAACATAGACTATTCATTTGAGTCTTGTCATGGATTGAATTATGTCCCCCCAAAAATGTGTGTATCAGTTTGGATGGGCCATGATTCCCCGTATTGTGTGATTTGCCTATATGTTATAAATCCTGCCTCCTCTATGATGTTAATGAGGGAGGATGGGCGGCAGTTGTGTTAGTGAGGCAGGACTCAATCTACAAGATTAGATTGTATCCCGAGGCAATCTCTTGAGATACAAAAGAGAGAAGCTAGCAGAGACACAGGGGTACCTCATACCACCAAGAAAGCAGTACCAGGAGCAGAGCGCATCCTTTGGACCTGGGGTCCCTGTGCAGAGAAGCTCCTAGTCTGGGGGAACACTGATGAGAAGAAGGCTGAC
Organism: Dugong dugon; assembly: GCA_030035585.1. Classification (NCBI taxonomy): domain Eukaryota; kingdom Metazoa; phylum Chordata; class Mammalia; order Sirenia; family Dugongidae; genus Dugong; species Dugong dugon. Next base: position 69,557,930 of record CM057483.1, read on the forward strand.
AGAGGGAAAGCCTTCCCCTGGAGCTGACGCCCTGAATTTGGACTTTTAGCCTACTTTACTGTGAGGAAATAAACTTCTCTTTGTTAAAGCCATCCACTTGTGGTATTTCTTTTATATAGCAGCACTAGATGACTAAGACAAGTCCTTTCCTCTTTTCTAATGTAAGCATTTAGTGCTATAAATTCTATTTCAGCACTTCCTTACCTTGATTCCATGTATTTTGATATGTTGTATTTTCATTTTCATTCAGTTCTTTGTAGTTTTAATATTTCCTTTGAGACTAATTCCTTGATCCATGTAGTATTTAAAAATGTGTGGTTTAATTTCCACATGTTTAGATGTTTTACTCTTTTCTTTCATTGTTTATTTATAGTTTGATTCTATTATAGTCAGATAACACACAAATTAAATTCTTTTAAATTTGTTGAGGTTTAATTTTTAGCAAAGGATATAACCTCTATCAGTGAATGTTTCATTGCTACTTGAAGAAACTGTGTACAGGCATATCTTGGAGATATTGAGGGCTTTGTTCCAGACCACTGCAATAAAGCAAAGAGAGCAATAAAACGAGTCACATGAATTTTTTTGTTTCCCAGTGCATATAGAAGTTATATGTACACCATATTGTAGTCTATTAAGTGTGTAATAGCATTATGTCTAAAAAAATAATGTACATACCTTAATTAAAAATACTTTATTGCTAAAAAATGCTAACCATCATCTGAGCCTTTTTGCTGGTGGAGGGTTTTGTCTTGACAATGTTGATGGCTGCTGACTGATCAGGGGTTGGGGTGGCTCTGGCAATTTCTTAAAATAAGACAACAATGAAGTGTGCTGCATCAATTGACTCTTCCTTTCACAAAAGATTTCTCTCTGGCATGCAGTGCTGTTTGATAGCATTTCACCCACAGTAGAACTTCTTTCAAAATTGGAGTCAATCCTCTAAAACCTGCCACTGTTTATCAACTAGGTTTTTGTAATAGTCTAAATCCTTTGTAGTCATTTCAACAATGTTCACAACATCTTCACCAGTAGATTCCATCTCAAGAAACCACTGTCTTTGCTCATCCATAGGAAACAACACCTCATACATTAAAGTCTTATCATGAGATTGTAGCAATTCAGTCATATCTTCAGGCTCCACTTCTAGTTCTCCTACTACTTCCACCACATGTGCAGTTACTTCTTCCATTTAAGTTTTGAACCCCTCAAAGTTATCCATGAAGGTTGAAATAAACTTCTTCCAAACTCCTGTTAATGTTGATATTTTGACCTCCTTCCATGAATCATGAATGTTCTTAATGACATCTAGAATGGTAAATCCTTTACAGAGGGTTTTCAATTTACATCGCCCAGATTCATCAGAGGAATCACTATCTATGGCAGCTATAGCCTTACAAAATGTTTTTCTGAAATAATAAGACTTGAAATTACTTCTTGATCCATGGACTGCAGAATGGATACCATGTTAGCAGGCATGAACCACAAATTAATTTCCTTGAATATATACATCAGAGCTCTTGGGTACCCAGGTGCATTGTCAATGAGTAATATTTTGAATGGAATCCTTTTTCCCGAGCAGTAGGTCTCAAGAGTGGGCTTTCATCCAGGCTTTATTGTTCCATTTACAGAGCACAGGCAGAGTAGATTTAGCATAATTCTTAAGGGCCATAGGATTTTCAGAATGGTAAATGAGCATTTCCCCATGTGTCTGTCAGTTTGTTGTACTGTGGGGGCTTGTGTGCTGCTGTGATGCTGGAAGCTATGCCACTGGTATTCAAATACCAGCAGGGTCACCCATGGTGGACAGGTTTCGGCTGAGCTTCCAGACTAAGACAGACTAGGAAGAAGGACTCGGTAGTCTACTTCTGCAAAGAATTAGCCAGTAAAAACCTTATGAATAGCAATGGAACATCGTCTGATATAGTGCTGGAAGATGAGTCCCTCAGATTGGAGGACACTTAAAATATCACTGGGGAAGAGCTGCCTTCTCAAAGTAGAGTCTACCTTAATGACATGGATGGAGCCAAGCTTTCAGGACCTTCATTTGCTGATGTGGCATGACACAATGAGAAGACACAGCTGTGAACATCTATTAATAATTGGAACATGGAATGTACAAACTATGAATCTAGGAAAATTAAAATTATCAAAAATGAAATGGAACACATAAACATTGATATCCTAGGCATTAATGAGCTGAAATGGACTGGTACTGGCCATTTTGAATCAGGCAATCATATGGTCTACTATGTCAGGAACGACAACTTGAAGAGGAATGACATTGCATTCATCATCAAAAAGAATATTTCAAGATCTATCCTGAAGTACAACGCTGTCACTGATAAGATAATAACCATACGCCTACAAGGAAGACCAGTTAATACAACTATTATTCAAATTTACGCACCAATCGCTAAGGCCAAAAATGAAGAAATTGAAGGTTTTTACCAACTTCTGCAGTCTGAAATTGATTGAACATTCTATCAGGATGCATTGATAATTATTGGTGATTGGAATGTGAAAGTTGGAAACAAAGGAAAGGGATAGGTAGTTGGAAAATATGGCCTGGGTGATAGAAACGATGCTGGAGATCACATGGTAGAATTTTGTAAGACCAATGACTTCATCATTGCAAATATCTTTTTTCACCAACATAAATGGCAACTATACACGTGGACCTCGCCAGATGGAATGCATAGGAATCAAATCAACTACATCTATGGAAAGAGACTATGGAAAAGCTTAATATCATCAGTCAGAACAAGGCCAGGGGCTGACTGCCGAACACACCATCAATTGCTCATATGCAAGCTCAAGTTGAAGCTGAAGAAAATTACAAGTCCACGAGAGCCAGAGTACGAACTTGAGTATATTCCACCTGAATTTAGAGACCATCTCAGGAACAGATTTGACAAATTGAACACTAATGACCAGAGACCAGAGGAGTTGTGAGATGACATTAAGCACATCATACACTAAGAAAGCAAAAGGTCATTAGAAAGACAAGAAAGAAAGACAAGACCAAAATGGATGTCAGAAGACTCTGAAAGTTGCTCTTATTTTACTTATTGTCTGTTACCTCTGTTTCTTTTTTCTTGCTTTCCTGTGGTTTACTGGGACATTTTTTAGGATTCCACCTTGATTTATTTATAGTGTTTTTGAGTGAATAGCTTTTTATAATTTTTGTAATGGTTCCTTTGAGTATTACAATATACATATGTGAATTATCGCAGTCTATTAGTATCAACATTTTACCACTTCGAGTGAATTGTGGAAACCTTAATTCCATTTTGGCCCTGTTATCTTCCCCACTTCTAAATATCATTGTCTTTAGTATTCAGTGGTGTTATAATTTTTGTTTAAAGTATCAAATATAATTTATAACACTTAAGAAGTGAATGATAGTATAGTGTATGTACCCGTATTTCTGCTCTTTACATTGTCTGTGCCTCTTTTCTGTTGCTCCAATAATTCATCTTTTATAATTTACTTTCTTTTTAAAGAACTTCCTTTAGCCAGTCTTTAAGGATAGATCTGCTAGTGACAAATTCTTTTAGTTTTCCTTCATCTGAAAATATCTTTATTATCCCTTTATTCCTGAAAAATTGTTTTTCTGTACAAGAAATTCTGGATATTAACAGTTCTTTTCTTTCAGCATTTGAAAAATGGTGTGTCGTTTCTTTCTGGCCTCCATGGTTTCATATTAGAAATCCACTGCCATCTGAATCAGCATTCCTCTACAAGTAATGTGTTGTTTTTCCCTGTGTGTTATAAGATTTTTTTCTTTGCCTTTAGTTTTCAGAAATTTAATAATGATGTGTCTTGGCATGGATATCTTTCGGTTTTTCGTGTTTAGCGTTCACTCATCTTCTCAATTCCCTAGAAGGAGTCCCTGGGTGGTACAAATGGTTAAGCGCTGACTGCTAGCCCAAAGGTTGGTGGTTCGAACACACCCAGAGGCACTCGGAAGACAGACCTGGTGAACTGCTTCTGAATGGTAACAGCATTGAAAACCCTATAGAGGAGTTCTACTCTGCACACATGGAGTCACCAAGAGTTGGAATTGACTCAATGGAAAACAACAACAACAAGGCCATATAGGAGTCCTTGGATAGTACAAATGTGCAAATGATAAGCATTTCAGCTGCTGAACAAAAGGTTGGAAGCTCAAGTCCACCCAGAGGCACCTTGGAAAAAAGGCTGTGTGATCTACATAAAAAAAATCAGCCATTGAGAACTGTATGGAGCAGTGTTCTACTCTGACACACTTGAGGTCACCAAGAGTTGGAAACAACTCTATGCCAATTAATTTTAATGCCCTAGAATTTTTGGCCACTGAATATTTTAGTGCCTTTCTTGCCTGTTCCCCAGCCTGGATCACCTTGCTATCCACCATTTGTGTGCTTCCGGGCCACAGAATACTACTGAATAGAGTAACTTAACTAAGCTGACCTTATCCATTACACATTATGCTGATTTAAAGGGTATTTGTTGTTACTAGATGGTTTCATTGTTTAGGACCTAGAATACACCCTAAAGTATGTATTCTAAACTTTCTGCCTTTTCCTCACACTCTGTAATTTTTCCTCTAACCCTGGTCGATGTTATATGTTTGGGGTTATGGAGATCAAGGACATTAGGCTTGTCGCTGGTCCTCTTTGCTTCATCATATCTTTGTCTTTTCATTTTATCCTTTCTTCTTGATTTAAGGGAAGAAGTGTACCTATTATCTCTAAAGATTTTATCATCTTATTTACGTATGGCACCGTTTCTTCTAACTTCCTTCATTTTTAAATTTTTTTTGTTAAATGTAGCTTCTTCTTTTATTTCTCCCTATGTGCATATGTCTTATTATCTCAAATGCAGTATTATAGTTTAGTGTACCAATTTTGAGCAAGTGCTTTAGAATCAAAGTGACATAGAGTAAAAGCCCAGTTCTGCCACATATTAACTTTTACTTCTCCTTAAGCCTCAGTTGTCTCTAAAATCATGATAATAATTGAGACAATTAATCAACTTACCCATGTAATGTACTCATCACAGTGTCTAACACATAGTTAGCTTTCAGTCAAGCTTAGCTACTATTTTGGAGCCCTGCTAGTGCAGTGGTTAAGAGCTTAGCTGCTAACCAAAAGGTCAGCAGTTTGAATCCACCGGCTGCTCCTTGGAAACCTTATGGGGCAGTTTTACTCTGTCGTATAGGGTCACTATGAGACAGAACCGACTTGACGGCAATGGATTTGGTTTGGGTTTATTATTATTATAATCATTACTTTTATAAACTCTTTATTTTACTCTGATTCTTTTGTTACATTATTTGACTGCTTCGTTACCTTATCTTTCTCCCACTTTTCGCAAATATGGACATTGTCTCTAAATTCAGTCCCTCAGTTTTCTATTCTTCCCTTTTTATCCTTTCTTCTTTCTGTTGGATAACTACAGATCGCTCCAGTGTTTTTTTTTTTCTTCAGCTGTGACCTCTCCTCTTAGCATCAGTTACCAAGTCCTTACCAATACTCCCTTTATGAATTGTTTTCCTCTATCTAACCAGAGTTATTTCCACTACAAACATTCTGAATCATTGCATGAGACCCCTAATTGACCTCCCTGCCATTAATCTTACACTAGCAACAATCTGTACCATATATTGCTTGGATTATTGCACTCACCTGCTCGAAAAGCTTCAGGGTCTCCTTGTGTAAAATAAATTTCGTACTACTTGGCTGACATTGAAAGCCGTGCAGAATTTATCCCTAACCTTCGTTTCCAGCCTTTTTCTTACAAATCTAGTACCTAAAACTGCCATTCTAACTAAACTGGTTGACCAATCACTATCCCTTGAAAGTACTTAGTGCCTTGAAATGCTTAAGTTTTTATAACCACCACTTTCATCACCTGGGAATTCCTTTCTCCTTACTTGCTTATTAAAAATTTACTCATGCTTCAAGGCTCAGCTTACAGCACCTCAGTGAGGCCTTCTCTTGCCAGTTCTTCCCCTTGTGATTTCAATCTTATATGAAATTTCGTTTCATTTAATGCATGTTTATTCATTTGCACTTGCAGTTAATTTGCTTGTGTACATAAACATATTTATTTAATGAACACTTCTTGAGTGCCTCCCATATGAAAGACACTGTACTAGACTCTGGGAGGAAATAGTCTCAGTTATTCAAGAATTCACCTACATCTTCTTAAAGTAATTGTTCATTCATGGTGTTCAGAGCTACATTTAATACTTCCTTATATCACCTATTATGCTCAATACAGTGTTCTGTATGATATCCAGTGCTCAAAAAATATTTGTTGATTACTATGTTTTTGTTAGAAGAAAAGGAGTTTGAGTTGGATAGGTTGGTATAGGCAGCGTTTGTTTTAGATCTGTTAGAGTAAGTATCTTCAAGTTGGAGGGATTTCAGCTGTCTTGGCGCATACGGGCATGTTAGTACAGGGGAGTAGACAAAGTCAATTGGGTGTTATTATTTTTATTATTTTTTTATTGTGATTTAGGTGAAAGTTACAAAGCAAATTAGTTTCTCGTTAAACAGTAATATGCAAATTGTTTTGTGACATTGGTTGCCAGTTGCATGGTGTGTCAACACTCTCACCTTCTCCACCCCGGTTTCGTTGTTTCCATTTGTCCAATTTCTCTGTCCCTTCCTGACTTCTCATTTTTGATTTTAAGCTGATGTGCCCATTAGTCTCATGTACATGATTGAACTATGAAGCAGGTTCCTCACATGTGTTATTGTTGGCCCTGTAGACCTGTCTACCTAATCTTTGGCTGAAGGATGAACCTCAAGAATGACTTCAGTACTGAGTTAAAAGGGTGTCCAAGGGCCATACTCTTGAAGTTTCTGCAGTCAGACCAGCAAGTCAGTTTTTTTTTCTTTCTTTCTTTTTTGTGAATTTGAGTTTCGTTCTACATTTTTCTCCTGCTCTGTCTGGGACCCTCTATTGTGATCCCTGCCAGAGGAAACAGTGGTGGTAACTGGGCACCATCTATTTGGCCAGGGCACAGTCTTCTGGAGGTTGTGGTAGTTGTGGTCCATTAGTCCTTTGGACTAATCGTTCCCTTGTGTCTTTGGTTTTCTTCATACTCTTTTGCTCCAGCTGGGACGGGACCAGTAGATGTATCTTAGATGGTCCCTTGCAGGCTTTTAAGACACCAGAAGCTACTCACCACAGTTGAATGTAGACTGTTTTCTTTAAAGACTATGTTATGACAAATGAGCTAAATGTCCTCAGAAGCCGTGGTCCCCAGCTGTCAACCCAGTAGCTTGGTCCCTGAGGGCATTTGGATATGTCCGTGAAGCTTCCATGACTTTGCCCTGGTCAAGTTGTGCTGACTTCCCCAGTATTGTGTACTGTCTTACCCTTCACTAAGGTTACAACTTATCTACTATCTACTTAGTGTTTTCTCTCCCCACCCCTCCTGTCCTTTGTAACCAACAAAGATTGTTTCGTTCTGCGTGGAAACATTTTCATGTGTTTTTATAGTAGTGGTCTCATACAGTATTTGTCCTTTTGAGATTGACTTATTTCACTCAGTATAACGCCCTCCAGATTCATCCACGTGGTGAGATGTTTCTTGGATTGATCATTGTTCTTTATCATTGTGTAGTATTCTATTGTGTGTATGTACCATAGTTTGTTTATCCATTCATCTGTTGATGGGCACTTAGGTTGTTTGCATTTTTTGCTATTGTGAATAATGCTGTAATGAACATGGGTGTGCATATGTCTATTCGTGTGGCGGCTCTTATTTCTTTAGGATATATTTCTAGGAATGGGATAGCTGTATCCTATGGTGTTTCTATTTGTACCTTTCTAAGGAAGCATCATATCGTTTAGCAAAATGGTTGTACCATTTTGCTTTCCCACCAGCAGTGCATATGAGTTCCAATCTCCCCACAACCTCTCCAACATTTATTATTTTCTATTTTTTTTATTAGAGCCAATAATGTTGGGATGAGTTGGTATCTCATTGTAGCTTTGATTTGCATTTCTCTAATGGCTGATGATTGTGAGCATTTCCTCATGTGTCTGTTAGCCATCTGAATGTCTTCTTCGGTGAAGTGTCCGTTCATATACTTTGTCCATTTTTTAATTGAATTATTTTTCTTTTTACTGTAGAGGTATTGGATTTTCCTATAGATTTTAGAGATTAGACCTTGTCGGATATGTCATACTCAAAATTTTTTTTCCCAGTCTGGAGGTTTCTCTTTTTACTCTTTTGGTGAAGTATCTGATGAACATAAGTGTTTAATTTTTATTTTTTCCCATACAAAAATTTATACAAACATTGTTATGTGACTCTGATTGCTCTTCCCATACTGTGACAGCACACTCCTCCTTTCCCTGATTCCCCATGTCCATTCAACCAGCTCCTAACCCTCTCTGCCTTCTCATCTCACCTCTGGACAGAAGCTGCCCATCTAGTCTCTTGTATCTACTTGAGCTAAGAGGCACACTCTTCACGAGTATCATTTTATGTCCCACAGTCCAGTCCAATCCCTGTCTGAAGAGCTGACTTCAGAAATTGTTTTAGTTCTGGAATGATAGAGAATCCAAGGGCCGTGCTTTCCGGGGTACTTCCAGTCTCAGTCAGATCATTAATTCTGGTCTTCTTGCTGGAATTTGAGTTCTGCACCCCACCTTTCTCCTGCTCCATCTGGAACTCTCTGTTGTGTTCCCTGTCAGGGTGGTCATTGGTGGTAGCCAGGCACCATCCAGTTCTTCTGGTCTCAGGCTGATGAAGTCTCTGGTTTATGTAGCCCTTTCTGTCTCTTGGGCTAATACTTTCCTTGTGTCTTTGGTGTTCTTCTTTCCCCTGTACTCCAGGTGGTTGGGACCAATTGATGCATCCTAGATGGCTGCTTGCAAGCTTTTAAGAGCTCAGACGCCACTCACCAAAGTAGGATGCAGAAGATTTTTTTAATATGCTTTGTTATGCCAGTTGTCCTAGATGTGCCCTGAAAGCATGGTCCCCAGACCCCTACCCCTGCTACTCTGTCCCTCAAAGTGTTTGATTTTATTCAGGAAAATTCTTAGCTTTGGTTTAGTCCAGTTGTGCTGACTTCCCCTGTAGTGAGTGCTGTCCTTCATTTCACCTAATTCTTACATACTATCTAGTTAGTGAATAACCCTCTCTCCCTCCCCACCCCAGTAACCATCAAAGAATGTTTTCTTCTGTGTTTAAACCTTTTCTTGAGTTCTTAAAATAGTGGTCTTATACAATATTTATCCTTCTGTGACTGACTAAATTCACTCAGCATAATGACCTCCAGATTCCTCCATGTTATAAGATGTTTCACAGCTTCATCGTTGTTCTTCATCATTGCATAGTATTCCATTGTGTGACTATACCAGAATTTTTTTATCCATTCGTCTGTTGATGGGCACCTAGGTTGTTTCTGTCTTTTTGCTATCGTGAACAGTGCTGCAATGAACACAGGTGTGCATATATCTATTCTTGTGATGGCTCTTATTTCTCTAGGATATATCCCAAGGAGCAGGATAGCTGGATCGTATGGTACTTCTATTTCTAGCTTTTTAAGGAAGAGCCAAATCAATTTTGAAAGAGGTTGTACCATTTTACATTCCCACCAACAGTGTATAAGAGATCAAGTCTGTCCACAACCTCTCCAGCATTTATTATTCTGTGTTTTTTGGATTAATGCTGGCCTTGTTGGGGTGAGATGATATCTCATTGTAGTTTTGATCTGCATTTCTCTGATGGCTAATGATTGTGAGCATTTCTTCACGTGCCTGTCAGCCACCTGAATATCCTCTTTGGCGAAGTGCCTGTTCATATCCTTTGCCCATTTTTAACTGGGTTATTTGTCTTTTTGTTGTTGAGGTTTTGCAGTATCTTGTAGATTTTAGAGATTAGACACTGATCCGATTAGTTGTAGCCAAAATTTTTTTCCCAGTTTGTAGGTTGCCTTTTGTCTCTTTTGGTGAAGTCTTTTGATGAGCAAAAGTGTTTGATTTTTAAGAGCTCCCATTTATCTGATCTCCCTTCTGGTGCTTGTGCATTGTTACTTACGATTCATATTCTGTTTATGCCATGTATTAGGGCTCCTAACATTGTTCCTATTTTTTCTTCCATGATCTTTATCGTTTTTGATTTTATATTTCAGTCTTTGATCCACGTTGAGTTAGTTTTTTGCATGGTGTGAGGTACGGGTCTTGTTTCAGTTTTTTGCAGATGGATATCCAGTTATGCCAGCACATTTGTTAAAGAGAGTGTCTTTTCCCCAATTAACGGACTTTGGGCCTTTGTCAAATATTAGCTGCTCATAGGTGGATGAATTTATGTCTGGGTTCTCAATTCTGTTCCATTGGTCCATGGATCTGTTGTTGTACCGGTATCAGGCTGTTCTGACTACCGTGGCAGCGTAATAGGTCCTAAAATCAGGTAGTGTGAGGCCTCCCACTTGGTTCTTCTTCTTCAGTAATGCTTTACTTATTCGGGGCCTCGTCCCTTTCCATATGAAGTTGATGATTTGTTTCTGTATCTCATTAAAAAATGCGGGTAGAATTTGGACTGGGATTGCACTGTATCTGTAGATCGCTTTGGGTAGAATTGACATTTTCACAATGTTGAGTCCTCCTATCCATGAGTGAGGTATATTTTTCCACTTATACAGGTCTCTTTTGGTTTCTTGCAATTGTGTCTTGCAGTTTTCATTGTACAGCTCTTTTACATCTCGGGTTAGATTTATTCCTAAGTATTTTATCTTCTTGGGGGCTATTGTAAATTGTATTGATTTGGTGATTTCCTCTTCGAGGTTCTCTTTGTTGGTGTAAAGGAATCCAACTGACTTTTGTAAGTCTATCTTGTATCCTGAAATATTGCTGAAATTTTCTATTAGTTCCAGTAGTTTTCTTGTAGATTCCTTGGGGTTTTCTGTGTATAAGATCATATCATCTGCAAATAGAGATACTTTGACTTCTTCCCTACCAATTTGGATGCCCTTTATTACTTTTTCTAGCCTAATTGCTCTGGCTAGAACCTACACCACAATATTGAATGAGTGGTGATAAGGGCCAGCCTTGTCTGTTTCCTGTTCTCAAGGGGAATGCTTTCAAAGTCTCTCTATTTAGGATGATGTTGGCTATTGGCTTTGTATAAATGCCTTAATTATGTTGACTAATTTCCCTTCTATTCCTATTTTGTTGAGAGTATTTATCATGAATGGGTGTTGGACTTTGTCGAATGCCTTTTCTGCATCGACTGATAAGATCATGTGGTTCTTGTCTTTTGTTTTATTTATTTGATGGATTACACTGATTGTTTTTCTAATGTTGAACCAACCCTGCATACCTAGTATAAATCCCACTTGATCACGGTGAATTATTTTTTGATATGTTGCTGAATTCTATGGGCTAGAATTTTACTGAGGATTTTTATGTCAATGTTGATGAAGGATATTGGTTTTTAATTTTCTTTTTTGTGGTGTCTTTACCTGGTTTTGGTATCAGGGTTATGCTGGCTTCATAGAATGAGTTTTGGAGTATTCCATCATTTTCTATGCTTTGAAATACCTTTAGTAGTAGTAGTGTTAACTCTTCTCTGAAAGTTTGGTAGCATTCTCCAGTGAAGCCATCTGGGCCAGGGCTTTTTTTTTGTTGTTGTTGTTGGGAGTTTTTTAAATTACCTTTTCAATCTCTTCTTTTGTTATGGGTTTAATTAGTTGTTCTAGCTCTGTTTCTGTTAGTTTAGGTAGGTAGTGAGTTTCTAGAAATTTGTCCATTTCCTCTAGGTTTTCAAATTTGTTAGAGTACAGTTTTTCACAGTATTCTGTTATGATTCTTTTAATTTCAGTTTGATCTGTTGTGATATCACCCATTTCATTTTTTATACGGGTTATCTGCTTCCTCTCATGTTTTTCCTTTTGTCAGTTTGGTCAGTGGTTTATCAATTTTCTTAATATTTTCAGAGAAGCAGCTTTTGGTCTTGTTAACTCTTTCAATTGTTTTTCTATTCTCTACTTCATTTAATTCTGCTCTAATTATTATTTATTATTCTTTTTCTTATTATTCTTATTTTGTTTCTTTTGGCGCCTGAGGGCTTCTTTTGCTGCTCTCTTTCTACTTGTTCCAGTTGTAGGGTTAATGTTTTGATTATGGCCCTTTCTTCTTTTTGGATGCGTGCATTTATTGCTATAAACTGTCCTCTGGGCACTGTTTTTGCTGTGTACAAAAGGTTTTGGTAGGATGTGTTTTCATTCTCTTTTGATTCTATGGATTTCTTTATTCCATCCTGAATTTCTCCTATAACCCAGTAGTTTTTGAGCAAGGTGTTATTCGGTTTCCATGTGTTTGATTTTTTTTTCCCCTTGCTTTTTCTTTGTTTGATTTCTACTTTTATGGCTTTATGGTCAGAAAAGATATTTTGTAATATTTCGATGCTTTGGATTTTGTTAAGGCTTGCTTTATGGCCTAATATGTGGTCTATTCTGGAGAATTTTCCATGTGCTTTGGAAAAGAAAGTATACTTGGCTGCTGTTGGGTGGAATGTTTGGTGTATGTTTACGAGATCAAGTTGGTTGATTGTAGCATTTAGCTCTTCTGTGTCTTTGTTAAGCTTCTTTCTGGGTGTTCTGTCCTTCACTGAAAGTGGTGTGTTGAAGTCTCCTACTACTATTGTGGAGCTGTCTATCTCTCTTTTCTGTGCTGTTGGAGTTTGTTTTATGTATTTTAGAGCTCTGTAGTTTGGTGTGTAAATATTTATTATAGTTATGTCCTCCTGGTGTACTGACCCTTTAATCATTATATAGTGTCCTTCCTTATCCTTTGTGGTGGATTTTACTTTAAAGTCTATTTTGTCAAAGATTAATGTTGCCACTCCTGCTCTATTTTGAGTGTTGTTTGCTTGATATATTTTTTTCCATCCTTTGAGTTTTAGTTTGTTTGTGTCTTTAAATCTAAGGTTTGTCTCTGGTAGGCAGCATATAGAAGGACTGTGTATTTTTTATGCATTCTGCCACTCTCTGTCTCTTTATTGGTGCATTTAGTCCATTCACATTCAGCGTAATTATTGATAGGTATGAGTTTAGTGCTGTCATTTTGATGTCTTTTTTTGCGTGTTGTTGACAGTTTCTTTGTTCCACTTAATTTTCTGTGCTGAGTCATTTTTCTTTATGTATTTTCTTTTCATCTTTTCCATTTCTGTTTCTTTTGTGTTTACTGAATCTTTATATTTTTCCAGTTTTTTATTTTGATTTGTAGGATTTTTAGTTTCCTTTGTGGTTACCTTAATATTTCCCCTTATTTTTCTAAGTTTATACCCGTCTTTTATTTTTCTATATCGTCTTGACTTCCTCTCCATATTAAAAATTGATGTCTACATTTTTTAAGTCCCTCTTTTTTGTTTTAATGTTGTCATCTTTTACATATTGACATCTGTTTCCCTATTTTCAGTGTTTTAGCTTTGACTTACTTTTGTGGCTTCCCTATCTGGGTTGATATCTGGTTGATCTGTCCTGTGTTCTAGTCTTGGGTTGTTATCTGATGTTACTGATTTTCTAACAGGAGGACTCCCTTTAGTATTTCTTGCAATTTTGGTTTGGTTTTTGCAAATTCTCTAAACTTCTGTTTATCTGGAAATGCCCTAATTTCACCATGATATTTGAAAGACAGTTTTGCTGGATATACAATTCTTGGTTGGCAATTTTTTTCCTTCAAGGCTTTATATAAGTCATCACATTGCCTTCTTGTCTGCCTGGTTTCTGCTGATTAGTCCGAGCTTATTCTTATTGACTCCCCTTTGTAGATGACTTTTTCTTTATCCTTAGCCGCTCTTAAAATTCTTTATTTTTGGTTTTCGTAAGTTGGATTATAATATGTCTTGATGATTTTCTTTTGGGATCTACCTTATGTGAGGTTCAATGAGCATCTTGGATAGAGATCTTGTCATTTTTCATGATATCAGGGAAGTTTTATGCCAACAAATCTTCAACAATTCTCTATTTTCTCTTATCCCCCCTTTTCTGATACTCCAATCATTCATAGGTTATTCCTCTTAATAGAGTCCCACATAATTCTTACAGTTTCTTCATTTTGTTTATTCCTTTTATTTGATTTTTCCTGAAATAAGTTGGTGTCAAGTGCTTTATCTTCAGTCTCACTAATTCTGACTTCCATTGCTTTGGTTCTGCTCCTATGACTTTCGATTGACTTGTCTGATTGTGAAATTTTATTGTTAATCTTCTGGATTTCTGATTGCTGTCTCTCTATGGATTCTTGCAGCCTGTTAAATTTATCATTACGCTGTTCTCTAATCTTTTTTATTTCCTCTATTGCGACTTCTGCATTTTGCTTAATTTCCTTCCTAATTTTTTGAAGAGTTCTGTATATTAATCTTTTGTATTCTGCCTCCAGTAATTCCAGGAAATTTTGGTCCTCTGGAAAATTTCTACAGTCTTTATTTTGGGAGCTTGCTGAAGCCATCATTGTCTGCCTCTTTATGTGCTTTGATATTGTCTGTTGCCTCTGAGCCATCAATAAGTTATTATATTTATTTATTTTATGTTTGCTTACTGTGTTTTAGATTCTTGTTTTGTTTTGATATGCTCAAGTAGGCTGCTCCTGTGAGCTAGTTTGATTATTGGCACCTTTGAAGCTCTAATGTCTTGTCACTAGGTGGTTTGATCTGTTTCTAGGTATGTGAGCTCAGGAGTCTGCCCACTCCTCCTGTATGGATTCAGGTCAGGTGCCCAGGTAAATAGCCCCCGAGAGTGTGGTGTAGGCTGTCACTTACAGTTCTAGACAGGCCTGGGTGATTGAAGTAGGTACAGGCATCTGGCTGCAGCAGTGAGACACACTCTTAGCAAGGCAGAGGGCTGATGGCCACTCCCAAGTGTCCAGGAGGAAGGTGTGTCCTTGTTCCCTAGAACACATAGGTGGGTGGGTTTTGCAGCACTATGAGCACCCAGTTCTGTTGGCTGTAAGAACTGGAGGCACCTCTTATTCTTGGGCCTTTATCTCAGGTGACTAGGTGGTGTGGGTGGAGTCACCAGTCCTGAGGCCTCTGATGTGGGTAGTTGAAGACCCTGTTTAATGGACAGAGCAGTGTCAAATGTCAAGAACCTGCCACTTCACAGCTGAAACAGTTGAAGTTAGAGTTCCAGTATTTATCCTATTGTACTGTAGTAATGAGGGCCTATGCTGTTGAAATGGGCCCACACAAGTCTCTGCGGGGGGAAAGGCACTCAGAGTCCGTGGATCCCTTATGCCTGTGCCTAGGCAAAGGAGCTGTGCCTACCCTGGGTTCCTGGCTTAGGGGAGCCCGCAGTTTATTTTTTCCCTTGCTTGTTAATTTGTTCTCTCTCCAAGGCAGGGAGAATGGCTCTAGGCATGTGACGGATCCTACTTCCAGCCCAGGGGACTTGACATTTATTGATGCTGGTCTGGGAACCAGTGCAAAGCAGGGAGCAGGGAGGTAAATGGGAGAAATTTTTTTCCCTAAGGGGGGTGTTTTTTGATCCGTGTGGTAGGCTGTATGCAAGTACTTATCTTTCGCAGATTGGGGGCTGCTTCTCACTGGTTCTGGGTGACCATGTAGACTCTGTGGCACTGGGTCTCTCCCGAGGTGGAAAACTCACTCCTGAACACTGGTGCTTGCCTGCCTTGCTGCTCTCCCATGAGCTGATTAGGCTTGAAGGGC
Source organism: Dugong dugon (assembly GCA_030035585.1). Taxonomy (NCBI): domain Eukaryota; kingdom Metazoa; phylum Chordata; class Mammalia; order Sirenia; family Dugongidae; genus Dugong; species Dugong dugon. Next base: position 69,573,606 of record CM057483.1, read on the forward strand.
TCAGGTTCTCACCGGGTCAGGTCTTCCAACTCCTTGCTGCTTCCAAACAGTCTCTCCCTCCCCCTGACACTCAGTCCAGTTCCTCAACTCTGCCTTAGATGTTCAGGGCTCCCAGATTGCCATATATGATCAAATCACTTGTTTTTTTGGGTCTTTGTTGTAAGAGGGTCCACCGGAAGTGTCTGACTACTCTGACATCTTGGCCCCACCTCAGCATTTAATTTTTAGAAGATACATTCATCTAGCTTATCTTCTGGTGTTTATGTATTGTTAATTATGGTTTGTATCATGTTTATGCTATATATTAGGGCTAGTGTTGACATTTCTGAGATTATTTGCTCATCATACAGATTGAATAAGTATGGTGAAATAATACAACCCTTACGCACACATTTCCTGACTTTAAACCACGCAGTATCACCTTGTTCTGTTTGAATGACTGCCTCTTGATCTATGTACACATTCCTCAAGAGCACAATTAAGTGTTCTGGAATTCCCATTCTTCACAATGTTATCGATAATTTGTTATGCTCCACACAGTCAAATGCCTTTGCATAGTCAATAAAACACTGGTAAACATGTTTCTGGTTTTCTTTCCTTTCAGCCAGGACCATCTGATGTCAGCAGTGATATTCCTAATTTCATGTCCTCTTCTGAATTCAGCTTGAATTTCTGGCAGTTCCCTGTCTATGTACTGCTACAACCGCTTTTGAATGATCTTCAGCCAAATTTTACTTGCGTGTGATATTAATGTATTTATTGTTCAATAATTTCTGCATTTGGTTGGATCACTTTTCTTTGGAATAGGCATAAATATGGATCTCTTCCAATTGATTGGCAAGGTAGCTGTCTTCTAAATTTCTTCATATAGACGAGTGAGCACTTCCAGTGCTGCATCCATTTATTGCAACATCTCAATTGGTATTCTGAGAATTCCTGGAGCATTGTTTTTTTGCCAATATCTTCAATGCAGCTTGGACTTTTTCCTTCAGTACCATTGATTCTTGATCATATGTTACCTCCTGAAATGATTGAACGTCAACCAATTTTTTTCGTACAGTGACTCTGTGTATTCTTTCCATCTTTGATGTTCTCTGCATCGTTCAGTATTTTGCTCATAGAATTCTTCACCATTGCAACCCGAGGCTTGAATTTTTTCTTCAATTCTTTCAGCTTGACAAATGCTAAGCCTGTTCTTCCCTTTCAGTCTTCTCACTCCATGGCTTCGCACATGTCCTTGTAATACTTTGTCTTCTGGAGCCGCCCTTTGAAATCTTCTTTTCAGCTCTTTTACTTCATCATTTCTGCCGTTCACTTTAGGTGTTCTACATTCAAGAAGCAGGACTATCTGAAGAAGAACGGGACATCAGAATTGGAGGAAGACTCATTAACAATCTGCCTTATGCAGATGAGACACCCTTGCTTACTGAAAGTGAAGAGGCCTTGAAGCACTTATTGATGAAGATCGAAGACCACAGCCTTCAGTATGGATTATACCTTAACATAAAGAAAACAAAAATCCTCACAACTGGACCAGTGAGCAACATCATGATAAATGGAGAAAAGATTGAAGTTGTCAAGATTTCATTTTACTTGCGTCCACAATGAACACCCATGGAAGCAGCAGTCAAGCAATGAAATAATGCATTGCCTTGGACAAATCTTCTGCAAAAGACCCCTTTAAAGTGCTGAAAAGCAAAGATGTCACCTTGAAGACTAAGTTTCACCTGACCCAAGTCATAGTGTTTTCAATTGCCTCACATGCATGGGAAAGCTGGGCAATGAATAAGGAATACTGAAGAAGAATTTATGCCTTTCAATTATGGTGTTGGTGAAGAATATTGAATATACCATGGACTGCCAAAAGAATGAACAATTCTGTCTTAAAAGAAGCACAGCCAGAATGCTCTTTAGAAAGGAGTATGGCAAGACTTCATCTCACATACTTTAGACGTGTTATCAGAGAGGTCAGTCCCTGGAGAAGGATATCATGCTTGGTTAAGTAGAGGGTCAGTGAAAAAGAAGAAGACCCTCAATGAGATGGATTGACTCAGCTGCTGCAACAATGGACTCAAGCATAACAATGACCATGAGGATGGCGCAGGACTGGGCAGTGCTTCTTTCTGTTGTATATAGGGTTGCTAGGAGTCAGAACTGACTTGATTCACCTAACAACAAGAACAACATTATAAATAATATTGTTTTCCTGATTTCCTTTTCATAGTTCTCTTTATTGGTGTATAGGAGTCCAACTACTTTTTGTATGTTTATTTTGTATCCTGTTACTCTGCTGAATCTATTAGTTCCAGTAGTTTCCTTGTGGAGTCTTAATCATTCTCTATCTTATCATCCTTGAATAAGGATAGTTTTACTTTTTCCTTACCAATATGGATGCTCTTTATTTGTTTTTCTTGCCTTACTGCTCTAGCTAGGACTTCCAGCACAATGTTAAATTATGAAGGTTATCAAGATTTATAAAGGGCATCCTTGTCTTGTTCTCATTCTCAGGGGTAATGTTTTCAGCCTCTCTCCATTGAAAATAATGTTGGTTTTGTATAGATGCTCTTTATTAAGTTGAGAAATTTCCCTTGTATTTCTATCTTATTGAGAGTTTTTATCAGGAATGGGTGCTGGACTTTATCAGATGCTTTTTCTGCATCCACTGAGATGATGATGTGATTCTTTTGTTTTATTTATGTGGTGGATTACATTGATTGATTTTTTAATATTGAACCATCCTTGTATATCTGCTACAAATCCCACTTAGTTGGGGTGAATTTTTTTTTTTTTTACATAGCACTGAATTATATTAGCTGAAATTTTGTTGAGAATTTTTGCATCTATTTTCATGAGAGATATTGAACTGTAATTTTCTCCTTTTTTTGTGGTGTTTTTGCCTGGCTTTTGTATTATAGTGATGCTGGCTTCATAGAGTGAGTTTGGAAGTAGCCCTTCCTTTTCTATGTTCTGTAATAGTTTGAGTAGTACTGGTATGAGCTCTTCCCTGAATGTTTGGTAGAATTCCCCAGTGAAGCCATCTGGGCTAGGACTTTTTTTGTTGGGAGGCTTTTTTTTTTTTTTTTTTTTAATCTTTTCAGTCTCTTCTCATGTGTCTATTCAGATTTTCTAGCTCAGTTTGTGTTAGTTTGGGTAGATAGTGAGTTTTTGAAATTTGTCCATTTACTCTAGGTTTTCAAACTTGTTGGAGTACAGTTTTTCATAGTACTCTGTTATTATCATTTTTATTTCAGTTAGATCTTTTGTAATGCCCCCTATTTCATTTCTTATTTGGGTTATTTGCTTCCTTTCCTGTTTGTCGATTTTGCTGATCTTTTCAAAGATTCAACTTTTGGTTTTATTGATTCTTTCTATTCTCTATTTCATTAATTTCTGCTGTGATCTTTATTTTTTCTTCTTCTGGTGGCTATGGGCTTCCTTTGCTGTTCTCTTTTATTGTTTGAGTTGTATAGCTAATGTTTTTATTTTGTCACTTTCTTCTTTTTGATGTGTGTGCCTATTGCTATAAATTGAACCCTGAACACTGCCTTTGCTATGTCCCAAAGGTTTTGGTATGATGTGTTGTCATTCTCATTTGCTTCTAGTAATTTTTTGATTTCATCTTTGATTTCTTTTGTTGTCAAGTGTTTTTTAAGCAAGGTATTATTCAGTTTTCATGTATTTGATCTTTTTTCCTTGCTCTTCCCATTATTAATTTCTACTTTTATGGCATTGTGATCAAAGAAAATACTTTGTATTATCTCAATGTTTTGGATTTTGTTGAGGGTTGCTTTGTGGCCTAAAAGGTGGTCTCTTTTTGAGAATGTTTCATGTGCGTTGGAAAGGAGTGTATACTTTGTTGCTGTTGGGTGGACTGTTCTATATATGTCTACGAAGTCAAGTTGATTGTTTATGGCCTTTAGATCTTCTGTATCTTTGTCGAGTTTCTTTCTAATGTTCTGTCCTTTACCTAGAGTGGTGTGTTGAAGTCTCCTACTATTATTGCGGAACTGTCAATTTCTCTTTTCAGTGCTGTTAGAGGTTATTTTATGTATTTTGGAGCACTGTCTTTGGGTGCAGAGATATTTACTATGGTTATGTCACCATGGTGGATTGTCCCTTAATCATTATTCAATGTCCTTCCTTGTCTTTTATAGTGGATTTTGCCTTAAAGTCTGTTTTATCTAAGATTAGTATTGCTATTCCTGCTCTTTTTTGGTTGCTGTGTGTTTGATATATATTTTTCCCATCCTCTGATTTTAAATATATTTATGTTTTTGTGTCTAAGGTGTGTCTCTTGTGGACAGTATGTTGATGGGTCTTTTTTTTTTTTTTTTAATCTATTCTGTCACTCTCTGTCTCTCTGGCTGCATTTAAGCCGTTTACATTCAGTGTGAATATCAATATGTGTGAGTTTATTGCTGTCATTTTGTAGTGCTGTTTTCTTTGTTCCTGTTACTCTCTTGTGCTGAGTTTCTTTTGTTTGTGAAATATCTTTTTTTTTGTTATTATAGATTTTGTGTTTACTGAGACTTTATTTTTTTCTTCTTTATTTTGATGAATTTGTTTGTTAACTTTCTATATGGTTACCCTGAAATTTACCCTTATCTTTCTAAGTTTTAACCAGTCTTTTATTACTTGATATTGCCTGGACTTCCTCTCCATTTGAAAATTCTATACCAACACTGTGTATTCTCCCTTTTATTGTTTTGATGTTGTTGTCATTCAGGGATCGACATGTCTAGTTTCCTGTTTTGAATCTTTTAGTTTTGTTTTATCCTTAAGAGTTCATTATCTAATTCAGTATTTGGTTGATACTGACCTGTGTTCTCAATTCATGTTATTGTCTGATGTTGTTAGTTCTCTAAATTCTTGTAAGTTTTGTTTGGTTTTCACAAATCCCCTTAACTTCTCTTTATCTGGAAATGTCCTAATTTCATTATCATATTTGAGTGAGAGTTCTGCAGGATATATTATTCTTGGTTGACAATTTTATCTTTCAATGTTTTATATTATCATCACATTGCCTTCTTGCCTACATGGTTTCTGTCGAGTAATCAGAGCTTAGTCTTATTTTTTCCTCCTTATATGTGACTTCTCGAGCTCCTCTCAGGATTTTTTGTCTTTGGTTTTGAAGAGTGTGATTATAATATGTCTTGGTGACTTTCTTTTGGGGTCTATCCTGTATGGGGTTCATTGAGCTTCTTGGATGGCCAGCCTTTCATCTTTCATGATATTAGGGAAGTTTTCTGTCAGCTAATCTTCAATGATCCTCTCTGTGTTTTCTCTTTTCTCCCCCTGTTCTGGAATTCGGATCACACACTAAACTTTGCTTTTGATTTTATCCCATATATTTCTTAGGTTTTCTTCATTCTTTTCTCTGATTTTTCCTCAAACAAAGTGGCATCCATGGATTTCTCTTCAATTTCGTTGATTCTGTCTTCCATTGTTTAAAATTTTGCTCCTAAAATTTTCTATTGCATTGTCCATGTCTGCAACTTTGCTATTTATCTTTTGGAATTCTATTTGCTGATTTTGTATGATTTCTCATTGTTTATTTATTTTGACATTTTGTTCTTGTATTATTATCCTGAATTCTTCTATTCTTTGTCTGTGTTTTCCTTGATTTTGGCTATGTTTTTGTTTGATCTGTGTTTTCCATACTTTTGTCTGCATTTTCTTTGATCTCTTTCCTAATCTCTTTGAGATCCCTGAATATTAAACTTTTGAGTTCCCTATCAGGTAGTTCCGGTGCCTTTTCTTCTTCCAGTAAGTCAACCGGTGCTTTATTCTAGTTGCTGCCTGGAGCCATCTTGTTTTGTTTTTTGGTATGTTTTGATATTGTCTAGTGTCTCTGAGACATTCTGGTATTATTTTGTTTATTTATTGATTGTAGGTTTGCTTGTTTCATCCTGCTTTTTTGTTATATTTGGTTACGTTTGGGCAAGTGGACTGACATGCTTTGTTTTTTGCTCATCTCTGGGCGCAATAGCTCTCATCACCTTGTCCAGGTTTCAGGGCCAATCGCTCAGCTATGGTGTAGCAGGGCAGGTCCAGCAGGGAGGAGGGGCAGAAATGGGTTGTTTGACTTCAGTGTGACCTACGCCAGGGAATGGATTGGGGCTGTGGCAGTTTGGGGGGCAGTCCCGAGCTGGCAGGGAGGGGTCTGCGGTCTGAGTTGGGTCTCCTCAGGGCTGCAGCAGGCTTCAGGGAGGGTCTGGAGCTGGTGAGGAGGGGTCTGGGGTATGTGCCAGGTCCCCTTGGGGCCGTGGCATGTGGTGGGAGGGGTCCAGACCTGGCAGGGAGGTCCCTAGAGCCTGGAACTGGTCCCTTCCAGGCTGAGGCAGGTGGCAGGAGGGGTCCAGAGCTGGCAGGGAAGGGCCTGGGGTCTGGACCTGGTTCCTTTGGTGCTGAGGCCAGCAGACGGGGCAAAGGCAGGGGTAGAGGTCTAGATGGAGGAGGGCAATAGGGATGGGGCTTTTATAGCTGCTATTTACCAGAAGGGTGGGAGTTGTAGGAGCATGCTTCTGTGGTTACCCAGTGAGAGAGTCTGGGCTCCTCCTTGAGTTGCAGTCAGCAAACATGTTCTTACTTACCCCTGGGTGTGTCCACGCTGTTCCTCCATCTCCTACTGGGAATCTGTGGATTTGCCTTTCTGCATGCAGGGTTGTTGATTTTATTCCAAGATGGCCATGCTGAGTCATGCCATTTGGCCAGGAACTTCCACTCAGTATCTCTATTCTCTGTTTTCTATCAGTTTCTTCTTCTCCTCAATGACTTCCTATCTAATACTTTAACCCTTCAGTTAAGGTTCAGGGTTCCAGGATTGACGTCTGTATCTGTTTTACTTGGATTTTTGTTGCAGCGAGATGGCTCAGTGCATCTGACTGTCTGCTATCTTGGCTCCACCCTCTGGGTGTTATTATTAATGTATGAAATATTTTAATGAAAAAAGCAGCAAACATTTCAATATAAACTTGTAACATAAGCTAATATGCCACATAGGCTAAAGGATACTTTTTCTATTCGTACTTAGGGCATCTATAGCTACTATGACTGCCTTTCCTAATCCCTGTTGGATTATACCTACAGCTATCTCATTTGTTCTTGCAATTTCAGTGTCAGCCTATTGGGCTACTGAATGCAGTATATGATGACAACAGCTGGACAACTGCTGGACTATTGTGTCTAATTATGGTAACAGATGGCTCCAACATGACAATTAGTCTTGAAATGTGCAGCATACTGAGGATATGAATTTTACCCTATTTATGCCCATAGTTTTACCTTGTAAGAATAATAACGAACAATACATAAAAATAAATAAGTATTAAAGTAAAGCAACCACACTTAGCTATCTATTTTTACAGCTTATTGAAAAATATCCTGATAATGGACTCATCTCTTTAAATTCTGACCTGGCCAATGACATCTATGCTGTAATTATTGCCCTAGCATATTGTCAGATTCTCTGTTTTCACCCAAAGGACTCTCAAGAGAAGAATTTTTATGCAGGAATTAAGTCAATTTCCTTGGTACTAAAAATTACTTCCCCAGAACTGATTAAATACATAAACTTTTCTAATACATACCTGTATTTTATTAAAATAACCAGTCATTCTTTAGAGAGAAAATTCCTCCAAAAGGAGAGAAATTATTCAAGATCTAAATAGGTCCAGGAAATCCTTTTTTTGAAGAGATGTTTATTGCCAATGAGATGTTTCTTTGTGTGGCAAATTTTACCTGAGTCATAGTGAAACTTTGTCTGATGATATTAAACATCAGTAAATCAAATAAGTATCATCAGGTACTAAGAATGCTCATTTCTAAATTATTAAAAGTTCTTCCCTCCAAAATATTATTATAGTTGCTCAGTCTGTATTATCGAGTTCATGCTAATTTTCATGGCTAAAACTGCCCATTACTGGAAAGCATCATGTTTTAGTGGAAAGCTCACTGAATTAAGAGTTATAAAAATGTAGTTTAGTAATGTCTCCTGGTGACTAATCATGCCACTTTAGTAAGAAACAACACTGCTGAATTTCAGTTTTCTAATCAGTAAAATTAGAACAATAATTTCATTCCTGTTCTACTCAGGGTTGTTCTGATTATTAAATGAAATCGTGTCAATTAAAGCACTTTGAAAAATATTAATGAAGATATAAATATAAGGGGAATGTTTTATTATGACCTTATTTGGTCAGTTTCTACTCTCAGGATTGTAAAATTCTTTTTATTACTGCTCCTTCTTTAGAAAGAGTTATCAAAACTGATGGACTGTTCAAAACTGGCTCATGTCCTACCTTCAATGGCAATTTAAAAAATGAATATAAAATATTTACAGCTGATCGGGTCTTACTGATCTGACAGTCTTACAGATTTATAGATCTTAAAAATCATAGACTGTTATGGCAAAAAGGAACCTTCAAATTTGTGCAATCCCTTCTTCAGCATCTCTGATTAGTGGTCATCCAGCCTGGGCTTAAATACCTAACATAACAGAGAGTTTTCTTTCTGAGAAAAGTATTAGAAAAAGCTTCTTTATATTGACTTAAAAACTGCCTCCGTGTGTCTTTACCCACTGGCCTCCAGCTTTCTTGAAGACCAAACAGGATAATTTTAATCCTTTTTCTCCATGACAGCCTTTCAAATATTTGAAGGTAGGTTTCATGGCCACCTATTTTTTTTTTTGTTTATTTCAAGTTGAACTTTTGATGTTCCTTTGATTGAGTGCAAGATGTTACTGTTTAGTTCATAAGGAAGCTATTACAGTGATCCAGAAGAGATGGGGTGAGAACCTAACTTAAGATACTTACACTGAGAATAGAGAGGAGGGATTGGGGCATAAAAATGTTACTGAAATAGACTCAATAACCAGAAAAAACCATTGCCAGTGAGTAAATTCACACTCATAACGACCCTGTAGGACAGAGTAGAACTGCCTCATAGGGTTTCCAAGGAGTGGCTGGTAGATTCAAACTGCCAACTTTTTGGTTAGCAGCTGAGGTCTTAACCACTGAGCCACCAGGGCTCCAGAATCAATAGGACTTGGAAAAAAATTAGTGTTGCATGGAAAGGAAGAAGTAAAAAAATGACACTGAAGTTTGAAGCTTAGTACAAACAACAAGAAGTACAAATAACAGAAGACAAAATAGATAGATTGGACTTCATAAAAGTTAAAGACTTTTGTTTATCAAAAGAATTTATCAACATAGTGAAAGGACAACAGACAGATAGGGAGAAAGTTTTCAGGAACTATATATCAGATAAGGGTTTAATACACAGATAAGGGTATAATTTGTTATGAAATATCTAGAATAGGCAAGTTTATAGAGACTAGAATTATAAAGAATTTATACAACTTAACAACAAAAAGACAAACAACTTAATCAAAGATGGGCAAAAGCCTTGAATAAACATTTCTTCAAAGAATAAACAAAAATGGTCAACAAGCACATAAGAAGATGCTCAACATCATTACTCATTAGAAAAAAAACAAAACCAAAAACCATTGCCAAAGAGTAGATTCCAAGTCATAGCAACATTATAGGACAGGGTAGAACTGCCCCATGGGGTTTCCAAGGTGAGGCTGGTGTATTGAATTTTTGGTTAGCAACCGTTTGCTTAACCACTGGACCACCAGGCTCTTCATTAGTCATTAGGGAAATGCAGATGAATACTACAATGAGTTATCTCTTCATACCCACTAACATGCTATGATTAAAAAAAAGGAAACCAATGGGTACTGGCAAGGATGTGGAAAAATTGGAACGGGTCATACATTGCTGGAGGAATTGTAAAATGGTACAGTACTGTGGAAAACAGTTTGGCAGTTCCTCAAAAAGCTGAACATAGAAATTACCATAAGATTCAGCATTTCCACTCTTAGGTACATACACAAAAGAACTGAAAACAGGAACTCTAACATATTTGTACACAAATTGCAGCTCTAGTCACACAGCCAAAAGGTGGAACAGCCTAAATGTACATTAACAGATGAATGAATAAACAAAATGTAGTACATACATGCAATGGAATATTACCCATTGTCTTTGAGTTGATTCCTACTCATAGTGACCCTACAGAACAGGGTACAACGGCCGCTTAGGGTTTCTAAGGCTGTAAATCTTTATGGAAGCAGACCGCCACATCTTTCTCCTGGAGAGTAGCTAGTGGGATTGAATCGCTGACCTTTCAAATTAGCAGCCAAGCACTTAACCACTGTGCCACCAGGGCTTCTTTCAATGTAATATTACTCATTGCTAAAGAAAGATGAAGTCCTGATACATGCTAGAACATGGATGATCCTTGAAAACATTATGGCACGTGAAAAAAGTCACCAAAGGTCAAATGTTTTTCATCCCACTTATACAAAATATCTAGAATAGGCAAGTTTATAGAAACCAAAGTTTATTAGTGGTTACCAGGGGCAGAAAAGAGGGAGAGGGAATGGGGGATCCATTGCTTCAGGAACACTAAGCTTTGGTTAAGGATGAAGGAAGATTTTCAAAATGGATAGTAGTGGTGGTTGAACAACAATTTGAAGGTAGTTAATGTTACTGAATCGTACATTTAGGGAATGTTGAAATGGCAAATGTTTTGTTTACCACAATAAAAAAAAAAAAAGAAATAGAAAAGGCTATTGTATCATTTCACAATATTTATTCAATCTGTATGCTGAGCAAATTATCCAAGAAGCTGGACTATATGAAGAAGAATGGGGCATCAGGATTGGAGGAAGACTCATTAACAACTTGTGATATGCAGATGATACAACCCTGCTTGCTGAAAGTGAAGAGGACTTGAAGCACTTACTGATCAAGATCAAAGACTACAGCTTTCAGTATGGACTACACCTCAACAAAAAGAAAACAAAAATCCTCACAACTGGACCAATAAACAACATCATGATAAACGGAGAAAATATTGAAGTTGTAAAGGATTTAACTTTACTTGGATCCACAATCAACACCCATGGAAGCAGCGGTCAAGAAATCAAATGACACATTGTGTTGGACAAATCTGCTGCAAAAGACATCTTCAAAGTGTTAAAAAGCAAAGATGTCACCTTGAAGACTAAGGAGTGCCTGACCCAAGCCATGGTATTTTCAATTGCCTTATATGCATGTGAAAGCTGGACAATGAATGAATAAGGAAGACCAAAGAAGAATTAATGCCTTTGAATTATGGTTTTGGCAAAGAATATTGAACATAACATGGACTGCCAGAAGAACAAATTTATCTTCGAAGAAGTACAGCCAGAATGCTCCTTAGAAGCAAGGATGGTGAGACTTTGTCTCACATACTTTGGATATGTTATCAGGGGGACCAGTCCCTGGAGAAGGACATCATGCTTGGTAAAGTAGAGGATCAGTGAAAAAGAAGAAAACTCTCAACGAGGTGAATTGACAAAGTGGCTGCAATAATGGGCTTAAGCATAACAATGATTGTGAAAATGGTGCAGGATTGGGCAGTGTTTCCTTCTGTTGCACATAGGGTCGCTATGAGTTGGAACCAACTCGTTGGCATCTAACAACAAACAACAAAAATTGGGCTTTTTAAGTAGTGACTTTGCTTTAGTTAGAGTGGAATGGGAATAGTTGAAGGAATGATTTGGTAATGAGTTGATAGAAGCATGGATAAACTATTCTTTCAAGAATAGTGCAGGAAATTGAAAGGAAGCATTGCACCTTGAGAGGGTATCTGAATTTAGGGACTTTTTTCTCTTTCTGTGAAGGACATCTTAAATTTGTTTTTATAATGAAGGGAAAAAATTTGGTATGAAGCGAGAGACTGAAAATAAATGAAAGAAAAGCCCAAGGTGAAGGAAGGGAAGAAGAACGAATCCAGGGAACAAGTGGAAGGCTCAACCTTGGAAAGAAGAGACAAAACTTTTCCTCTGAGTTGAGAATAAAAAGATGATAAGCGTTGTCTTAGTTATCCAGTGCTGCTATAACAGAAATACCACAAGTGTGTGGCTTTAACAAACAGAAATTGATTTTCTCACAGTTTAGGAAGCTAGAAGTCCTAATTCAGGGTGCCAGTTCTAGGGGAAGCCTTCTTCTGTCTATTGGCTCTGGGGGAAGGTCCTTGGTCCTTGGTTATCTTCATGTGGTGTGGCATCAGTCTTCCCCCATCTCTGCTTGCTTGCTTGTCCTAATCTGCTGTTTTTACATCTTAAAGGTGATTGGCTTAAAACACACCCTACACTGACATGGCCTCTTAACATAATAAAGAAAACCCATCCTCAAGGGGTTAGGATTTGCAACACATATTTTTGGGGGACAGAGTTCAATCTATAACAAAGATAAGCATTGATCACTTTTGAAATTGTGGAAAGAGACTTTGAGGGAACACATGTTGTGATAATATTACAAGTCAGGCTACATATCTGTTCACCTTTGGTGTATTTACTTTAAGAACTAAAAATAAATTTAAACAGCATAGGAATATGAAATGGACATGTTCTGCCTATGTTTGAGTTACAGATGTTGATAGTTTTCTTTCTAATAAAAAGGAAAATTAAATTTAACTGCTCTAATCATAATGACTACAATTGTTCTCAACATAGTTCTCAAGTGTGAGGTATATTTATTACTTATTTGCAAAAAAAGCGTGTACTATAAAATGAAAGAATAAAACACAATTGCAGGATATTAACTCATTTTGCATACATGTAGTATTATGTGTTGTAAAAATCTACTAAAATAAAATCCGCCATTTCAGTCCTTTTATCTTTCCTTAATGATCAGTTTCTAAATATTACCAATACAAACAATTTTTGATGTTAGTTCTCTTAGTTCATGCAGTTTATCCTGAATGAAAAAGCAACAAAACTCCAAAGGGGTATGGTTACCCAGAGTTATGTTCATTTTTAAGCACCACAGGGGATCTACCACAACACATTTCTTTTCTTTCACAAGGTTTTTGATGAAAATTTCTTGCTAACTCTATCACCCCAAGCCGCCTTTAAAGCAATGGATTGATAATGCTTTATGCCAAGGAAAGATTAAGTTTAGAGCTTATAGCTGTGACTATAGTTTGGTGATTTTCTCCTTCTATAATCATTTGTCCATATATTATTAAATATGTCTATTAATATATATACTAAAAATATGCAAATATAGCTTAATTTATGTACTCTGTGACAAGGAATTTGGTGTTTAAGACAAAAAATCTCTAAGGATATCGAAAGGATACTTTTGTTGTACTTACTCTGTACCTTGGCATTATATTCATCTGGTTACGTTGTTGTTGTTGTGTACCGTTGAGTCGGTTCCGAATCATAGCAATCCTATAGGACAGAGGAGAACTGCCCCATAGGGTTTTCAAAAAGAGGCTGGTGGATTCAAACTGCTGACCTTTTGGTTAGCAGCCAAGCTCTTAACCATTGTGCCACCAAGGCTCCATATTCATCTTATGGAACTATAATTTTATGTCTTTTTTCATAGTATTTGGGAATGGAAAACCCCTGAAAAATGTGTTTATTATATATTTCAAGACTTGTGTTGGATATTTAGTTTTCTCTTTACAGATAGAACTAAATAAATGTGCAAATGCAAACACTCCCATTACTCCATTTGTTTCCTTTATGATAGAAAGAAATAGATGTGAATTCATTTCTCTTGGCTCTCAAAAAATCACATATTTTTTCTAGGACTCATTAGTAATTATTTTCTGTTATTCAGGTAATATTGTAATAGTGAAGAATACTCTAGTTGTAGATATAGAAGAGTGACATCATTATGTGTGAAATCTCCCGAGAAGAACAGCTAAGGGAGAACCCATCACCTCAAACAATATTACTGAAAACTGTGTAAAGTAAGTTAGCTTGAAGATCTACAGTCTTTTTCATTAAAATGAAAGTGCCAGAGTCATGCTGACTCTAGTGAGTGCTGCTATTAGATACCGGGACACTTGCATACAACACCTGAGTCATTAGAAGTCCCCAAACTATTGTTCAAACAGAATAAGAGCAATGTACTGTATGTAACTAGGTTTTGTACTGCAGTGCAAAATAACCTTTCCATAAAAGGGTAATCACAGAAAGCACTTTGTTGGAAAGACATTTTCATTACAGAGAAGTAATGAAGTACTTTGTGATAAAATAAAAACTGCTCTGCATATTTGAAATTATGGAGAGAAGGAAAAAAAGTTGTGCTTCTGGCTTCAAACCACCCAAAGAGTGCTTTATAAACAAACTCCATGTACTACAAAAGTTATTAGTTCCTGTTAACTAACTTCCTTTGGCAGCCATGTTGAGTTACAAGCTGCCTCATAAATGTTTATCTGAATTTGAAGATGCTTCATTTTCTGATCAATAATTAATTTTTGAAGTTACATACCAAATGGATATCTAAAGGCCCTGCATACCCAAATGCTCTATAATACAACAGGTTTACACAAACAACAATCTCTATCACAAGCATAAATTTAAAGTAACTTAAATTTGATTTTATGTAAAATACCCCAAATTATATTAATTTCCTTAGTGATCTGTGCTGATATTTGCTTCTTAAAATTTGTTGAACACTATCTGAGGCCGATTCAGAGTAATCTTAATGACATCCAGAAAAATTTAACTAATTGTCTTAGTGAAGACAGATCATCTTGAGCACGGATAAAAGTTAGAATTTATCGCCATTTGGAATTCATGTTCCCAGCTCTCATATCTGTTGAAGACTGTGGGTAGCTTGTGAAATCTTATCACTTGGACCCATGTCGCTGAATTCTTATTTTGAACACAGAGCCAAAAAAACAAGAATGCCATCAGTTTTTAAATACTTCCAGGCTCTGACATTTACTGTCAGCACTCTTAAGTACTCTCTAGGCCTTTAATTGCATGACCCTTAGTCGGCACCTTACTTGGTCTGTTAATAAAGTTCGTCTTACATCTTAATTGTAGAATAAGCTTCTAATTTAGTTTGTGATGTCGAGAACTTGCTGGGTGGCAGAGGTGAGCTATATTTGGCTATGCTCAATCTGCTCGAATTCCAAGCTCAGCAAGAACAAGGGAAGGTGGTAAAGAAAAGTTGTTATGGATTCACAACATAAGGTAATGGTTAAAGAGCAAAAACTCTGGAGTCACATTGTCTGAATTAAAATTCCAGCTCCACTAGTTCATAGCTGTGTGATCTTGGACATGTAAATAATATTCCATGTGCCTGGGTTTCATCATCTGTAAAATGTGATCAATAACAATATACTGTTCATAAGATTAATATGAAAATTGCTGAAAAATTATTACATATCAAATACTTGTTATAGTATCCGGCATATAATAAGCTTTCAATACGGGAATTTTTAGGTACTAGTATTCATTAGATTGTTGAATTTCTTCAAACCCTGTGATCATATTGAGTATGTAACTGCATCCTAGCTGGTTTTACCATTCCCTCTACTAACTGATCTTAAGATCATTTTTAAACAACAGTTTCTCAAGTAAAATAGTAAGGTATGTGTAGAGAAGTTAAATTTACGGAGGAATTCCTCCCAATAAAAATTGTGGCTCTGCATTCTGGAGCCAAGGGAGGGCTTTTCAATAATGACAAATATTAAAGCATGTTGGCGTGTTGATTTGGATGATTTAGCATAGAAGCAAGAATCACTGGTCTAGAAGAGAAAGGTGATAATTGCAAGACTAATGTCTTTTTAAAAAATGTACAACAAAACATATACCTATTCAACAATTTCTAGATGCACAGTCTAATGCCATTGGTTACACTCTTCACATTGTGTTACCATTCTCACTATTTCTACATATATTGTTTTATATTGTTTTTCTGGTGTACAGCTTAGTGATATCAGTTACATTAGTCAAGTTGTGTAATCATTATCCCTACTCTATGCCAATTTTCCCATCACCGTAGTCATAAACTCACTGCTTCACAGAGAATGATTCCCTCTCTCCCGCCCCTCTCCTGTCCCAGGTAAGCACTAGTAACCGTTGGTCTCTATATATTTATCTACCATATTTTAACCCAAATAATGTGCGTGTTCTTCATTTGTTTGCTAACTGTGCTCTCCCTTTGTGAGGTGTTTTTGTAGGCAGACTATGCTAATATTTTTACAGCAACATGTAAAAAAAATTGGTATAGTGAGCTAATGAAAATACCTCTCTGGGGGAAGGTGTCATTGGCAAAAGCAAACAAACAAACAAACAAACAAAAACATAGAATGTGCTTATTATTTGAATAAAAATACGGTATTCTTGTCATTTCACATAAGGGACACTTTTGTGATGGACGTATCTCACTCAGCATAGTATCTTCAAAGTTAACGCATGTTAGCGTGTTCAGGACTTCATTTTTCTCTAAGGCTGAGTAGTATTCTATACTACTCAGTACTCAGCCTTAAAAAGTACCTCAACATGTCTGTCAGTTTGTCATTACTGTGGAGGCTTGCATGTTGCTGTGATTCTGGAAGCTATGCCACCTGTATTCAAACACCAGCAGGGTCACCCGTGGTGGAAAGGTTTCACCTGAGCTTCCAGACTAGGAAGAAGGACCTGGCAGTCTACTTCTGCAAAGAATTAGCCAGTGAAAACCTTATGAATAGCAGCAGAACATTGTCTGATATAGTGCTGGAAGATGAGTCCCTCAGATTGGAAGACACTCAAAATACCACTGGGGAAGAGCTGCCTCCTCAAAGTAGAGCCTACCTTAACGATCTGGATGGAGCCAAGCTTTCAGGACCTTCATTTCCTGATGTGGCATGACACAATGAGAAGACGAGGCTGCAAACATCCATTAATAATTGGAACATGGAATGTAGGAAGTATGAATTTAGGAAAGTTGAAATTCATCAAAAATGAAATGGAACGCATAAACATTGATATCTTAGGCATTAGTAAGCTGAAATGGACTGGTACTGGTCATTTTGAATCAGACAATCGTATGATCTACTACGCCAAGAATGACAGCTTGAAGAGGAATGGCGTTGCATTTATCATCAAAAAGAACATTTCAAGATCTATCCTGAAGAACAATGCTGTCAGTAATAGGATAATATTTATACGCCTACAGGGAAGACCAATTAATACAACTATTATTCAAATTTACCCACCAACCACTAATGCCAAAGATGAGGAAGTTAAAGATTTTTACCAACTTCTGCAGTCTGAAACTGATCGAACATGCAATCAGGATGCGTTGATAATTACTGGCGATTGAAACGTGAAAGTTGGAAACAAAGAAAAAGGGTCGGTAGTCAGAAAATGTGGCCTTGGTGATAGAAACGATGTCAGAGATCTCATAATAGAATTTTGCAAGACCAATGACTTCTTCATTTCAAATACCTTTTTTCACCAACATAAAAGGCAACTATATACGTGGATCTCCCCAGACGGAATATACAGAAATCAAATTGATTACATTTATGGAAAGAAATGATGGAAAAGCTTAATATCATCAGTCAGAACAAGGCCAGGGGCTGACTACTTAACAGACCATCAATTGCTCATATGGAAGTTCAAGCTGAAGCTGACGAAAATTAGAACTAGCCCACGAGAGCCAAAATATGACCTTGAGTACATCCCACCTGAATTTAGAGACCATCTTGAAAGAATAGATTTGACACATTGAACACTAATGACCAAAGACCAGAAAAGTTGTGGCATGACATCAAGGACAACATGCATGAAGAAAGTAAGAAATCATTAAAAAGATAGGAATGAAAGAAAAGACCATAATGGGTGTCAGAAGGGACTCTGAAACTTGCTCTTGAATGCTGAGTAGCTAAAACAAAAGGAAGTTATGATGAAGAAAGAGCTGAACAGAAGATTTCAAAGGGCGGCTCGAGAAGACAAAGTAAAGTATTATAATGACATGCGCAAAGACCTGGAGATAAAAAACCAAAAGGGAAGGACACACTCAGCATTTCTCAAGCTGAAAGAACTGAAGAAAAAATTCAAGTCTTGAGTTACAATACTAAAGGATTCTACAGGGAAAATATTAAATGACACAGGAAGCATCAAAAGAAGATGGAAGGAATACACAGAATCACTGTACCAACATGAAATGGTCTATGTTCAACCATTTCATGAGGCAGTGTATGATCAGGAACTGATGGTACAGAAGGAAGAAGTCCAAGCTGAACTGAAGGCACTGGCAAAAAACAAGGCTCCAGGAATTGAGGGAATACCAACTGAGATGTTTCAACAAATGGATGCAGCACTGTAAGTACTCACTCGTCTATGGCAAGAAATTTGGAAGACAGCTACCTGGTCTACTGACTGGAAGAGATCCATATTTATGCATATTCCCAAGAAAGGTGATCCAACCGAATGAGGAAATTATCACACAATACCGTTAATATCACATGCAAGTAAAATTTTTCTGAAGGTCATTCAAAAATGGCTGCAGCAATGTGTCAACAGGGAACTGACAGAAATTCAAGCCAGATTCAGAAAAGGACTTGGAACCAGGGATATCATTGCTGATGTCAAATGGATTCTTGCTGAAATCAGAGAATACCAGAAAGATGTTTAGTTGTGTTTTATTGACTATGCAAAGGCATTTGACTGTGTGGATCATAACAAATTATGGATAACATTGCAAACAATGGGATTTTGAAAACAATTGTGCTGATGAGGAAACTGTACATAGATCAAGAGGCAGTCATCTGAACAGGACAAGGGGATACTTTGTAGTTTAAAGTCAGGAAAGGTATGTATCAGGGTTGTAGCCTTTCACTATACCTATTCAATCTGTATGCTGAGCAAATAATCCAAGATACTGGACTATATGAAGAACACAGCATCAGGATTGGAGGAAGATTCATTAAAACCTGTTACGCAAATGACACAACTTTGCTGAAAGTGAAGAGGGCTTGAAGCACTTACTGATGAAGACCGAAGACCACAGCCTTCAGTATGGATTACACCTCAACATAAAGAAAACAAAAATCCTCACAAATGGACCACTAAGCAACATCATGATAAATGGAGAAAAGATTGAAGTTGTCAATGATTTCATTTTACGTGGATCCACAGTCAACACCCATGGAAACAGCAGTCAAGAGATCAAAAGATGCACTGCATTGGGCAAATCTGGTTCAAAAGACCTCTTTAAAGTGTTGAAAAGCAAAGATGTCACCTTGAAGACTAAGGTGTGCCTGATCTGAGCTATGGTGTTTTCAATCACCTCATATGCATGTGAAAGCTGGACGATGAATAAAGAAGACAGAAGAAGAATTGAAGCCTTTGAACTGTGGTGTTGGTGAAGAAGATTGACTATACCATGGACTGCCAAAAGAATGAAGAAATTTGTCTTGGAAGAAGTACAACCAGAATGCTCCTTGGAGGCATGGATGGTGAGACTACATCTAACATACTTTGGACAGGTTATCAGGAGTGATCAGTCCTTGGAGAAGGACATTGTGCTTGGTAGAGTAGAGGGTACGTGAAATAGAGGAAGACCCTCAATGAGATGGATTGACACAGTGGCTGCAACAATGGTCTCAAGCATAATAAGGATTGTGAGGATGGCACAGGACCGGGCAGTGTTTCATTCTGTTGTACGTAGGGTCACTATGACTTGGAATCATCTTGACGGTATCTGACAACAACAACAACAACAACAGTTTTCTGTAACAGTGGTATAGTGGCAGCATCTAACCTCATATAACTTCACAAGGGGGAAGAAATATCAAGATCAACAGCCCAAGGCTGATTTCTATGAGGCTGAGTTCCGACATGCCTCCTCTCTATGCCATCTTTTCCAATTCTGACACCAACCGTCCCTCCCACCACACTTTACTTCTCTGTTGGGTTCGATAATTCATTGTAATGGCCACACAGCACTCACAGACCATACTCATGATTATGGGGATTTTTAGGGAAGTAACAGGTTACAATTCAGTCTCAGGAATGCTCAGCATACAGTTGTTCCATCAGGACAGCCTCTTCTCAGTAGGCACAACTATCTCTGGCCCCTTGGCCTCTGACCTGCTCAGGGAAGTATTACAAAGCTCTTTTACCTCTGCCGTTAAGTGCCCTGAGGAACCCCACTCTGCCAATAAGCCTTGGCCTGAAGGTGTTTAGCTCTAGCTCTGTGGGACAGCAAACCTAGCTCCAGCAAGTGCCTGGAAGCACCCTATTCCAGCCTGAAGGCACTCAGCTTTCTTGTCCCATGGGCCGGGAAGCCCACTACACAATCTCCTGCTGGTCTCTCCTGTTGCCGTTTCTCTGCCACCACTTCTTGCCGTCTTCAGTGTTATAGCTCTCTCTCTCTCAGTCTCCTGGTTCTAAGAGCTTCTCAGTGCAGGGATACAAGGTCCTAAGGATGTGCTCTGCTCTTGGCTCTTCTTCCTTGGCAGTGGTGAGATCCTCTCCCTCTCACCTCTGGGATGGCTCATTTTAAGCCTAGCTGGATGACAAAACTGACCAATTCCCTTGTTAGGGTTCCATAAAACTTATTAGCATGGTCCCACCCCCGCACAGGTGCCATGAACTTTGTTTGCATTACTACCAAGCTATCCAATCTCCTTTGTGGGTCACAACTACCCTACCAGTATACCAAAACCAAAAACCAAACCCATTGCCATTGAGTTGGTTCCAACTTACAGCAACCCCATAGGAAAGAGTAGAACTGCCCCCTAGAGTTTCCAAGGAGCAGCTGGTGGATTTGAACCACCGACTTCTTGGTTAGCAGCCATAGCTCTTAACCACTGTGCCACCAAGGCTCCAATATAGTTCCACCCAATCACCTGGGTGGGAGTTACAAGACCATGAAGAGAAAGGCCATGCAAAAACAATCCATCACACTGCACATTCCATTGTGTGCATGTACCACATTTTGTTTATCAGTTCATCTGTTGATGGGCACATGGACTGTTTCCACCTTTTTACTACTGGGAATAGTGCTGCAATGAACATTAAAAAACCCCAAAACCCATTGCTATCAAGTCGATTCTGACTCATAGTGACCCTATAGGACAGAGTAGAACCGCCCCATAGGGTTTCCAAGGCTGTAATCTTTGTGAAAGCAGACTGCCACCTGGGGAGCAGCTGGTGGGTTCTAACCACTGACCTTTTGGTTAGCAGCCGAGCTCGTAACCACTTCACTACAAGAGTACCTTGCAGTGAACATGTTTTGTTGCTGTTAGTGCCGTCGAGTCGGTTCGACTCAGAGTGAGCCTATGTACAAATAAATGAAACACTGCCTGGTTCTACACCATCTTCACAATCGTTATGCTTGAGCCCATTGATGCAGCCACTGTGTCAATCCATCTCCTTGAGGGTCTTCCTCTTTTTCACTGACCCTCTACTTTACCAAGCGTGATGTCCTTCTCCAGGGACTGATCCTTCCTGATAACATGTCCAAAGTATGTGAGACGTAGTCTCACCATCCTTGCTTTTAAGGAGCATTCTGGTTGCACCTCTTCCAAGACAGATTGGCAGTGAACATAGGTGTACATTTATCTGTTCCTGTGGCTACTTTTTGGTTCCTAGGGTATATACCTAAGAGTGGAATTGGTGGTTCGTATGGTAGCTCTAATTTTTTGAGTTGTCATACTGTTTTACATGATATTTGTACAATTTTACATCCCCATCAGCAGTGGATAAGGGTTCTGATCTCCCTGCATCCTTGCCAACATTTTTTGCTGTTTTTTGGATCATTTTTCTGCCTCTTGGTCATGACAGCCCCACCCCCTCAGCTTTGGGCAGCAGATCTGGCCCCATCCCACTGGCACTCGTTGAAGGCAACCTCACATTCTGGAACTGAGTTGGTGAAGATCTGACTCTTTGAAACCTAGGAGGCTTTTGACAGCCCAGAGGCCATGACTCCACCCTTTAACAGCCCAGTGGTTGTTGCCGTACCCTTTGAGACTCAGGAAGCTCTGCTTCCTGTGTTCTTTGTTTAGTCAGCTTCTGCTTCCTGATTCCTTGGCCTGTTAGCCCCTCGGGTCTTGGGGCCCACATCTGCCCTGCTGGGGCAAGTGTTCCAAAGCTCTTTAGCTCCATCAGTAAGTGTCTGGAGGCACCCCACTCCACCAGTAAACTTTGGCCAGAAGGTACTCAACTCTCTTGCTCCATGAGTAGGCAAGCCAAGCTCCACTGATAAGAGCCTGGAGGCACCCTACTCCACCAGGAAGCCTCCTGCACAAAGGCACTCAGCTCTCTCTCTCTGCGAGTCAGCTCTAGCCCTTTCTCGTTCTGGTCTCCTGCCTCTACTGCTCTTGTTTCTCTGCTGCTCCTTCTCACCGTCTGCATCATCTTCAGTGTAACAGCTCTCCTCACTTCCTTCTGAGTACTCACCAGAATTGTCTTTGATGTCCATAATTCCACCAATATTCTCTTTAAGGCAATCTAGGCTTTTACTATTAGGCACTTTAAAACTCTTCTAGCCCCTACCCATTCACAGTTTCAAAACCGCTTAACATTTTAGGTATCTGTTAAAACCAGACCCCACTCTCCTGGTACCAAATTATGTCTTAGGTTGGGTTCTCTAGAGAAGCAAAACCAGTAAAAAGTATAAATATGTATATACAGAGATTTATATCAAAGAAATGGCTCAGGCGGTTATAGAGGCTGGAACGTACCAAGTCCATGGGTCAGGCTAGAGGCTTCTCCTGACTCACATAGTCACAAGGGCTGGTAACCCAAGATAGGCAGATCAGACAGTAGAGCTTTTGGTCACAGTCTGTAAACACAGACTAACCCCAAGATCAGCAGGGAAGATGGCAGGTAAGCTGCTTGCTCAAGTCCCAAGAACCAGAGGTCAGACGAACAAGAAACAGTTGCAGCATTCACAGTAAGCAAAAGTCCACGAGCCTTGCTAGAAAGTCCACCTATATTGGACGCAAGCCACACCCCTAAGGAAACTCCCTTTTAATTGATCATCTACTCACAGCAGATCCCATTATGGAGGTGACCACATTATATCAAATCTCATCATGGAAGTGATCACATCATTATACAACTGGCAAACTGCACCATAACTGCGAAACCACTGAGAATCATGGCCTAGCTAAGATGACACACATTTTTTGGGGACACGATTCAATTCATAACATCATCCTTTGACTTTTAATCTATTTATATCTTTGTGCCTGAGGTATGTCTCTTGTAGACAGCATATAGATGGGTCTTTTCTTTTTTTTAATCCATTCTGCCACTCTCTGCCTCTTGACTGGATCATTTAATCTATTTATGTTCATAGTAATTATCGATAGGGGAGAATTTACTTCTGCCATTTTGTTATATATATATATATTTTTTAAATATATTTTATTGTACTTCAGGTGAAAGCTTACAGAGCAAATAGTTTCTCATGAAATAGTAGTACACATGTTGTTTTTTTTGACATTGGTTAACAACCCCACAACGTATTAAGCCTCTAAATTCTCAACCTTTTTTTTTGATGAAAATTACAGATGGCCAAAGATACACCGTTTCAAAATTTTCTACATTCACAGTTCAGTGACATTGACTACGCTCTTCCAACTGTGCTGTTATTCTCACTTAAGATGAAGGCTTACAGAACAAAATAGTTTTTCATTTAACAGTTACTACACATGTTGCCCTATGACAATGGTTAACAATCTCACAGCACATCAAGAATATCCTTACTCCACCTTGTGTTCCCTATCACCAGGGGGCTTCCTTGTCCCCTTCTGTCTTCTGGACCTTGTCAGTGGACTATTGTACCTCTTTAGTCTCATTTGTTTATTTATTTATTTATTTATTTTTATTTTATTTAAACACCATTTCAAAACTTTTTACTTACACATTTAAGTGATATTGACTATGCTCTTCCAATTGTGCTGCCATTCTCGCCCAAGATGAAGGCTTACAGGACAAAACAGCCTCCCATTTAATAGTTACTACAAATGTTGCCCTATAGCAGTGGTCAACAATCTCACAATACATCGACAGTGTCCTTATTCAATTTGTGTTCCTTATCATCAGTTTCCTACTCTCCCTCTGCCTTCTGGCCATTGTCACCGGACTCCTGTACATCGTTAGTCCCATTTAGTTTTACTGGGGTGTCCATTCCCAGGCTTAACATCGAACCTTGAAGGTAACTTCCCCTCTGAGCTGAAAGGGTGTCTGGGGGCCACACTCTCGAGGTTTCTCTAGTATTCTTTAGGCCAGTATATCTGGTCTTCTTATTTTTTTTTTTTTTTTTTGGGAGTTAAAATTATGCTCTACATCCTACTCCAGCTCTGCCCAGAACCCTCTGTTGTGATCCTGGTCAGAGGAGTCACTGGTGGTAGCCGGGCACCATCCAGCTGTACTGGGCTCAGTCCCGTGGAGGCCTTGGTAGCTGTGGACCATTAGTCCTTCGGACTGATCTTTTCCTTGTATCCTGTTCTCTTCGTTCTCCCTTGTTCCCGAAGGGATGAGATCAGTGGAGTATCTTAGATGGCCGCTCATAGGCTTTTAAGACCCCAGACACTACTCACCAAGGTAGAATGTAGAGCATTATCTTTATAAGTAGTGTCATGCCAATTGAGCTATATGTTCCCCGAGATCATGGTTCCCAGAGCCCTCCATCCAACAACTCAGTCCCTCGGGGGGTTTGGATGTGTCTATAGGGCCTCCATGACCTTTCCTTGTGCAGGTTGTGTTAGTTTCCCCTGTACTATGTACTATCTCATCTCTCACCCAAGTTACCACTTACCTATTACCTATTTAGTATCCCCCCCCCCCCATCCCTGGTAACCAACAAGGATTGTTACATTTTGCATGTGAATTTTTTCATGGGTTTTTACAATAGAGGTCTCATACAATATTTGTCCTTTTGTGATTGACTTATTTCACTCAGCATGATGTCCTCCAGTTTCATCCATGTTATGAGATGGTTCACCGATTCATTGTTCTTTCTCGTTGCATAGTACTCCATTGTGTGTATGTACCATAGTTTGTGTATCCATTCGTCTGTTGATGGACATCGAGGTTGTTTCCATCGTTTTGCTATTGTGAATAATGCTGCCATGAACATAGGTGTGCATATGTCTATTCGAGTGATGACTCTTATTTCTCTAGGATATATTCCTAGGAGTGGGATTGCTGGATCGAATGGTACGTCTATTTCTAGCTTTCTGAGGAAACGCCATATCATTTTCCAAAATGGCTGTATCATTTTGCATTCCCACCAGCAGTGTATAAGAGTTCCCGTCTCCCCGCAGCCCCTCCAACATTTGTTATTTCCAGTGTTTTTGATTCGTGCCAGTAATGCCGGGGTGAGATGGTATCTCATTGTGGTTTTAATTTGCATTTCTCTAATGGCTAGTGATCGCGAGCATTTCCTCATGTGTCTGTTGGCCATTTGAATGTCTTCCTTGGTGAAGTGTCTGTTCATTTCCTTTGCGCATTTTTTGATAGGATTGGTTGTCTTTTTGTTGTAGAGGTGTTGGATTTTCTTGTAGATTATGGAGATTAGACCTTTGTCTGACTTGTACTGTCCAAAAATTTTTTCCCAGTCTGTAGGTTCTCTTTTAACTCTTTTGGTGAAATCTTTTGAAGAGCATAGATGTTTGATTTTTAGAAGATCCCAATTATCTAGTTTATCTGTTGGGTTTTTTGTGATTTTTATGGTTTGTATCCTGTTAATGCCATGTATTAAGGTCTGAAGTGTTGGTCCTATTTTTTCTTCTATGAATTTTATAGTTTGAGGCTTTATATTCAGGTCTTTGATCCATTTTGAAGTAGTTTTTGTATATGGTGTGAGGTATGGGTCCTGTTTCATTTTTCTACAAATGGATATCCAGTTTTGCCAGCACCATTTGTTAAAAAGACTGTCTTTTCCCCATTTGATGTATTTTGGGCCCTTGTCAAAAATCAGGTGACCGTAGGTGGATGGATTTACATCTGAGTTCTCAATTCTGTTCCATTGGTCAATGTCTCTGTTGTTGTACCAGTACCAGGCTGTTTTGAGTACTGTAGCTGTATAGTAGGTTCTCAAGTCAGGTAGTGTGAGTCCTCCAACTTTATTCTTCTTCTTCAGTAGTGCTTTACTTATTCGGGGTTTCTTCCCTTTCCATATATAGTTAATAATTAGTTTTTCCATCTCTTTGAAGAATGTTGTTGGTATTTGTATCGGAATTGCATTGTATTTGTAAATTGCTTTAGGTAGAATTGCCATTTTCACAATGTTGAGTCTGCCTATCCATGAGCATGGTATGTTTTTCCATTTATGTAGATCCCTTTGGGTTTCATGCAGCAGTGTTTTGTAGTTTTCTTTGTATAGGTCTTTTATATTCCTGGTCAGATTTATTCCTAAGTATTTTATCTTTTTAGGGGCTATTGAAAATGGTATTGATTTCCTGATCTCCTTTTCATCGTTCTCTTTACTGGTGTATAGGAATCCAACTGATTTTTGAATGTTTATCTTGTATCCTGCTACTCTGCTGAATCTTTCTATTACTTCCAGTAAATTTCTCGTGGAGTCTTTAGGGTTTTCTATGTATAGTATCATATCATCTACAAACAGGGAGAGTTTAACTTCTTCATTACCAATTTGGATGCCCTTTATTTCTTTTTCTTGCCTTACTGCTCTAGCTAGAACTTCCAGCACAATGTTAAATAGGAGTGGTGATAAAGGGCATCCTTGTCTTGTTCCTGTTTTCAGGGGGAATGTTTTCAGCCTTTCTCCATTAAGAATGATGTTGGCTGTTGGTTTTGCATAGATGCCCTTTATTATGTTGAGAAATTTCCCTTCTATACCTATTTTATTGAGAGCTTTTATCAGGAATGGGTGTTGGACTTTGTCAAATGCCTTTTCTGCATCAATTGAGATAATCATGTGATTTTTTTCTTTCCTTTTATTTATGTGGTGGATTACGTTGATGGATTTTCTAATGTTAAACCATCCTTGCATACCTGGTATGAATCCTACTTGGTCGTGGTGTATTATTTTTTTGATATGATACTGAATTCTATTGGCTAGAATTTTGTTCAGAATTTTTGCATCTATATTCATGAGAGATATTGGTCTGTAATTTTCTTTTTTTGTGATGTCTTTGCCTGGTTTTGGTATCAGCGTTATGCTGGCTTCATAGAATGAATTTGGAAGTGTTGCTTCCTCTTCTATGCTCTGAAATAACTTGAGTAGAACTGGTACGAGCTCTTCTGTAAATGTTTTGTAGAATTCTGCAGTGAAGCCATCTGGGCCAGGGCTTTTTTTGGTTGGGAGTTTTTTTATTACCTTTTCAATCTCTTCTCTTGTTATGGGTCTGTTCATATTTTCAATATCACTTTGTTGTAGTTTGGGTAGGCCGTATGTTTCTAGAAATTTATCCATTTCCTCTAGGTTTTCAAATTTGTTGGAATATAGTTTTTCATAATATTCTGTTATAATCCTTTTTATTTCAGTTGGGTCTGTTGTAATGTCCCCCATTTCATTTCTTATTTGGGTTATTTGTGCCCTCTGCTGTTTTTCTTTTGTCAGTCTGGCCAGTGATTTGTCGATTTTGTTGATTCTTTCAAAGAACCAACTTTTGGTTTTGTTGATTCTTTCTATTGTTTTTCTGTTCTCTATTTCATTGATTTCTGCTCTGATCTTTACTATTTCCTTTCTTCCGGTGGTTATAGGCTTTTTTTGTTGTTCTCTTTATATTTGTTTGAGTTCTGTAGTTAATGTTTTGATTTTGTCCCTTTCTTCTTTTTTGATATGTGCATCTATTGCTATAAATTGTCCTCTGAGGACTGCCTTTGCTGTGTCCCAAAGGTTTTGGTATGATGTGTTTTCATTTTCATTTGATTATAGGAATTTTTTAATTCCATCTCTGATTTCTTCTATTACCCATTGATGTGTAAGCAGATTATTATTCAGTTTCCATGTGTTTGATTTTTTTTCCTTGCTCTTTCTAGTGTTAATTTCTACCTTGATGGCATTGTGGTCAGAGAAGATACTGTGAATTATCTCAGCATTTTGGATCTTGTTGAGGATTGCTCTGTGGCCTAAGATGTGGTCTATTCTGGAGAACGTTCCATGTGCATTGGAAAAGAATGTGTACTTTGCAGCGGTTGGATGGATTGTTCTATATATGTCTATGAGGTCCAGTTGGCTGATTGTGTCCTTTAGGTCTTCTGTATCTTTGCTGAGTTTCTTTTTAGTTGTTCTGTCCTTTACTGAGAGTGGTGTGTTGAAGTCTCCTACTATTATTGTGGAGCTGTCAATTTCTCTTTTCAGTGCTGTTAGAGTTTTTTTTATGTATTTTGGAGCCCTGTCATTGGGTGCATAGTTATTTATTATGGTTATGTCTTCATGATGGATCATCCCCTTAATCATTATATAGTGTCCTTCTTTGTCTTTTATGGTAGATTTTGTTTTAAAGTCTATTTTATCTGAGATTAGAATTGCCACTCCTGCTCTTTTTTGATAGTTATTAGCTTGATATATTTTTTTCCAACCTTTGATTTTTAATAAATTCACATCTTTGTTTCTAAGATGTGTCTCTTGTAGACAGCAAATAGATGGATCCTGTTTTCTTATCCATTCTGCCACTCTCCGTCGCTTTATGGGTGCATTGAGTCCATTTACGTTCAGTGTAATTATTGATAGATGTGAATTTGTTGCTGTCATTTTGTAGTGCTTTTTTTTGTGATGCTGAAGTTTTCTTTGTTCTTCTTACTCTCTTGTGC
The DNA here is from genome assembly GCA_030035585.1 of Dugong dugon. Taxonomy (NCBI): domain Eukaryota; kingdom Metazoa; phylum Chordata; class Mammalia; order Sirenia; family Dugongidae; genus Dugong; species Dugong dugon. The sequence goes on from CM057483.1 coordinate 69,602,194, forward strand.
TGAGTTCCTTTTGTTTGTGGATTTTGTGTTCATTTCTTTTGTTTTTGTATATTTTGTTTTTGTTGAGACTTTATGTTTTTCGTCTTTAATTTTATGAGTTGGTTTGTTAACTTTTTTTGTGGTTACCATGAATTTTACCCTTATCTTTATAATTTTGAAGCAGTCTACCGTTACTTGGTATCGCTTTGCCTTCTTCTCCTTTAGAAGGTTCTATACCTATGCCGTTTGTTCCCTCTTTCATTGTTTTGATGTTGTTGTCATCCTTTGATTGATTTCTCTGATTCCCTGTTGTATATCTTTTGTTTTTGGAAAGTCCTCTGTAGTTCAGTTCCTAGAATGGTATCTGGTTCATGTGAACCTGCGTCCTAGGTCCTAGGTCCTGCCTGAGGGCTGAAGCTGTTTGTCCTCAGATCGAAGAACTCCCTTTAATAATTCTTGTAAGTTTGGTTTGACTTTTGCATATTCCTTTAGTTTCTGTTTATCTGGAAATGACCTAATTTCACCATCAAATCTGAATGAGAGTTTTGCAGGATATATTATTCTTGGCTGACAATTTTTTTCTTTCAAGATTTTATATATGTCATCCCATTGCCTTCTTGCCTGCATGGTTTCTGCTGAATAATCTGAGTTTAGTCTTATTGTTTCTCCTCTGTATGTGACTTCTTGTTTTTCACGAGCTGCTCTCAGGATTCTTTGTTTGTCTTTAGTTTTAGCGAGTGTGAATATGATATGTCTTGGTGATTTTCTTTTGGGGTCTCTTCTATATGGGGTTCGTTGAGCTTCTTGGATGACCAGCTTTTCATCTTTCATGATATTGGGAAAGTTTTCTGTCAGCAGTTCTTCAATGATCCTCTCTGTGTTTTCTGTTTTCTCCCCCTGTTCTGGTATGCCAATCACTCGTAAGTTTTTGCTTTTAATTGTGTCCCACATAACTCTCAGGGTCTCTTCATTTTTCTTTGTTCTTTTTTCTGAGTTTTCCTGAAACAGAGTTGTATCCAAGTGTTTGTCTTCAGTTCCACTGATCCTGTCTTCCATGGTTTCAAATCTACTTCTCAGCCCTTCTATGACACTGTCCATTTCTGAAATCTTGTTGTTTATCTTTTGGATTTCTAATTGTTGTTTTTGTATAATTTCGAGTTGTGAATTTATTTTGGCATTTTGTTCTTGCATCATCTTCCTGAATTCTTCCAATTTTTTGTCTGTATTTTCCATAAATTTGTCTATTTTTTCCTCATGTTTGTCAGCTTTTTGCCTCAGTTCTTGGAAAATTCCAAGTATTAGTGATTTGAGTTCCCTATCAGGTACTTCTAGTGCATTTTCTTCCACAGGAGAGTTGTCTGGTGTTTTAATTTGGACGCCTATTGGAGCCATCTTGTCTTGTTTTTGTAAATGTTTTGATATTGTTTGCTGTTTTCGGGGCATTCAGTAGATATTTCTCTCGTTTATTGATTGTAGATTTTTTTTTTTTTTTCGTTCTTGTGGTACAGCTGGGCAGATCTAGTTGAGGAGGAGCCACTGGGATGGGTTGCTTGTGGCACTCACCGCAGCCACCAGGACGGTCGGTAGTCAGTGCTGGGCAGGTTCCAATAGGGCGTGCCTGCACCGCTTGGTGATGTGATGTCTAGTGCACGGTGCAGGTAGGTAGGGTGCAGCGGGAAGATGGTTATGTGTGAAGCTAAGCGGTGGTTCTGTCTCCGACCAGATGCTCTGCAAGGCTGCTCTCCCGTTTGCTGGTCTCCGATAGGGATCCAAGATGGTGGATCCGGGCTGCGTTAGCTGATAAGGAATCTCTGCCTGAGTCTCTCCTCGCTCTCCGTTCTCTTTTAGTATTCTCACTCCGTTTGGTGTTTGGCTGAGTTCTTTATCTCTTCATTTGGTGTTCTAGGGTTTCAGGATTGTTGATTCTCTGTTAGGCTTAGTTTTTCGGATCTTTGCTGTGGAGGGACGGCGTGGTGTTTCTGCCTAGAGCGCCATCTTGCCCCGGAATCTCCTGTTATATATTTTTTGTGAAACTTATTGGTTTCTCTTTTCCACCAGTGGTTAGTTCTTTTTAAATATAGATTTTCTCTCCTTTTATTATAATTATTTTTGTGAATGCTGAGCCTTTTGATTCCCTTCTTTATTTTGGTGTACAGTTATTATTATTTTTTAAAAATTTACTTTTTTGTGATTATTGTGAGGATTCAATTTAACTTCTTACATTTAAAACAACCTGTTATATACACTATGATCAAGTGGGATTCATACCAGGATTACAAGGGTTGTTCAGTATCAGAAAATCAATCAATGTAATCCACCACATAAATAAAACAAAGGGAAAGAATCACATGATTATACCAATCGATGCAGAAAAGGCATTCAATAAAATTCAACACTTTTCCTGACAAAAACTCTCATCAAAAAAAGAATAGAGGGGAAATTCCTCAGTATAATTAAGACATATATGAAAAACCAACAGCCAATATCATACTCTATGGAGAAAGGCTAGGAACTTTCTTTCTGAGAAAGAGAACAAGACAAGGATGCCCATTATCACCACTCTTATTCAACATTGTACTGAAAGTCCTAGCCAGAGCAATAAGACAAGAAAGAAATAAAAGGTTTCCAAACTGGTAAAGAAAAAGTAAAATTATCACTATTTGCAGATGACATGATCCTATATATAGAAGACCCCAAAGATTCCAGAAAAAAACTGCTGGAATTAATAGAAGAATTTAGCATCATAGCAGGATATAAGATAAACACATAAAAATCAGTCAGGTTCCTCTACACTAACAAAGACTACTCCGAAAAATAAATCAAGAAAACAATACCATTTACAATAACTTCAAATCAATAAAATACCTAGGGATTAACCTAACCTGGAACAGAAAAGACTTATACAATGAGAATTATAAAACACTGATACGAGAGACTAAAAAAGACCTACAAAAATGGGAAGACATTCAGCACTCATGGATAGGAAGGCTTAATATAGTAAAAATGTCAGTGATAGCTAAAGCAATCTACAGATTCAATGCAATTCCGATACAAATCTCAGCAATCTTCTTTACTGAAACGGAAAAATTAAAGACCTACTTCATATGGAAAGGAAAAAAAAAACCACAAATAGCCAAAGCAACACACTGCCTGATATGAAAACTTACTATACAGCCACTGTAATCAAAATAGCCTGGTACAGCTTCAACAATAGACACATAGACCAGTGGAAGTGGAATATAATTGAGAACTCAAACTAAACCCCAACATGTATGGATAACTAATTTTGACGAGGAGTCGAAGTTCATCCAGTGGGGCAGAGACAATCTCTTGCATATACGATACTGGCAAAACTGTAAATCCACCTGCATAAAATTGAAACAGGACCCATACCTCGCACCAAACACAAAGACTAACTCAAAACGCATCAATGACCTAAACATCAAACCTAAAACCATAAAAATTCTAGAAGAAAACATAGGGAGAAAACTATGAGATCCAATCTTCTGTGAAAATAGGCTAACAAGCATTACAAGAAATTCACAAATAGAACAATATAAAATAGATAAATGGGATGTCATAAAAATTATAAACTTTTGCTCATCAGAAGGTATTATCAAAAGAGTAAAAGGAGAACCTACAGACTATGAAAAAATCTTTGGAAAAGACATATCAGATAAGGGTCTACTCTCCAAACTTTATAGAAAACTTCAACAATTCAACAACAAAGAGACAAACAACTGGATTATAAAATGGACAAAGGACATGAACCGAAACTTCACCAAAGAACACATCCAAGTACCCAAACAAACACATGAAAAATTCTTACGATCATTAGCCATTAGAGAGACGCAAATCAAAACTACAATGAGATACCATCTGACTCCTACTAAAATGGCACTGATTAAAAAAACCAGAAAACAGCAAATGTTGATGAGGATGTGGGGGGATTGGAACTCTTATTCATTGCTGGTGGGACTGTAAAATGTTACGACCACTATGGAAAAAGGTTTGGAGCTTCCTCAAAAAACAGAAATAGAGCTACCTTGTGAGCCAGCAATCCCACTCCTAGAAGTATACCCAGGAGACCTGAAACTACTGACACGACCAGATACATGCATTCCTATGTTCATTGCAGCTTTGTTCATAGTAGAAAAACAATGGAAACAACGGAAGTGCCCATGAACAAATGAATGGATAAGCCGATTGTGGTACATACACACAATGGAATACTACGCAACCATAAAGAACAATGATGAGTCCACAAAACATATTATAACATGGATGGACCTGGAGGGCATAATGCAAAGTGAAGTAAGTCAAGCATACAAGGACAGATATTGTACGATCCCTCTTTTATAAGAAATCAAGAACAGATAAATATAGAGAGACCTCCGTTCATTGGTGGTTTACCAGGTAGAAGGGGATGACAGGTAAGTAGGCTTTATAACTTAGAGACTTGTTACTTTTGGTGATGCGAAACATGACTCTAAGTGTGGAAGTAGTGAGCACAGCACAAACACGGTAAAGACGGGGTCTGAACACAAATAGAAGAGTATAGACACAATTAAAGAGAGGGCAGGTGCAGGTAGGATGTGGGAGGATAAAGAAAACTTCTTCTGTCTGTGTTATTTCAGTAAAACAAGGAGCAAAGTCATCAGCAGAGACTAAGAAGAGGGGAGGGGTGTTAGAAGTTTTTGGAGAAAGAAGAAGTTGAAATATAGTCACCTCAGAGTGGGAAATTTATATGAAGTATGATTGCCAGTCTATGCTAAGGAGCCACTTAGGATTTGTGTTAATAAATTAAAAGTTAAAAACTATTGGGGTGATTGGATATTTTTCTCTTCCATATTCAGCTGCTTAAGTTTGGGCGCAAAGCAGAAAAAGAGTTGAATTTAGCCATATGAGTGTGTTGGATGCAAAGAAGGGCAAGGTAGTTCAGAATATATATAAGAGAGTAATTATAATGATGGTCCACGGGAGCTAATATGGAGGGTAAATTACTTTTCTATTTGGATGTCAGATGCATGCCTTTTTAACTTCCAGTCAAAACTATTGTTATTGTAGCTTTTATCATGTATGTGTAATTTTTGACCACTTTACTTCTCTGATCGTCAGTTTCTTCATTTGAAAAATGGGGGTGTACAAATCAAGGTTCAGCTAGGGAAAAAAGAAATCATTCTAGGTGTTTCAAGAAGAAAGGGTTTTACACAGGGAACTAGGTACTTGAAAAACTCTAAGAATGTCTAGAAGAGTAAGAGAAAGGGGGTTATACTAGCTTTCAGGTGTCATTGAAGAACATTGGGCTAAAAGTATGCTCCTGCAATCCAGACGAGATCAGGAAACTGCTGCAAACCACCTCTGGCAGAGCTTTCCCACAGCTATGGAGCAATTGAAAGGAAACAGTCTCATGTTAACTTTTTTCAAAGACTGGGCAAATCCTCAGAGAAAATTAGAAAAAAAATGTGTGAGGAGAGAAAAGACTGAAGATAGAAGAGAGGGAGAAAAGCTGATAAAATGTAGCAGATATTTTTGGGAACACAGGACCAGAATGTAATGAAGCAAGCAGATAAAAGGGCTTCCCTCTCCTCTTACCTCATATTATAAAAACTAGTTTCTTTCCCGGCTGTAACTAACTCCTCTCTCTTTCACCCTTTACATCTAATCAGTTTCTTAAGCTGATTTCTCTTTCTCTAAATTAAATTTAACAAGCATATATGGAATACACATTGGTCATTCAGTCATTCACTGGTTCATTCAACAAGTATTTACTGAGCACCTAATATGTGCCTGACACTCAGGGTACAATGGTGAGCAAGACAAGTATGGTCCTTCAGTTCATGTGCAAATGATTGTAGTACCCTCTTTTGGCAATTGACAATGCACAGGCATAATCAAAGCTCTGGGAAATGCTGCAATGTTTAGCCTCACATTTTCCAAACATATTGAAGACAAAATTGTTTCTTTCATTGAAACACCTATTTACATCCCATGGACTACCAAGTCCCTCATAGAAGCAAACTCGAATTTATAAGTTTAGCATACTAGGCCTATCAGAATCTGACCCCAAGCTATATTTTTGGTTTCCTTTTCATTCTTCCCTCCACAAACCATAGACAGTACTTCAGTTAGAGTTATCTACTTAATATCTCTCCCACTCCCAGAACACAATATTCTTGCTGTTTCACTGTAGTGATTCTCAAAGGGGTGAGAGCTGGGCTTCTAGTGGGATGAATCTCAGGGGGGACTTGTTAGTGAAACTACTCAGTCTTTTGTCCTACCCTCCTACATTTGAAATACTCCTTATCACTGAGTTTGAGAAAGGCTGAGTGTAAAGAGCAATGTCACAGATGAGAGTGTATTTCACCTGTGAAGGTTCTGGAGGTGCTGTACACCACCAGAAGAGAATGCCATCCTCACTCCTCTGTACATATCAGCATCATTGCCTTTTATCAATGTCTGATGTCCTTCCGTCTTTTCCTTTTGTAAGCACAAAAATACATTTGATGCTTCTGTCAATTAACTACAACTTTTGACATGAAAATTCCAAAGGAAAGAGTTTTCATGCCTGATCCATGCTTCTCTTGTTGAGGATTCATACTTAAGTTATTTAACTTTGCATATCTCTTTTTCCATCTGTGAAATGGAGAGAGAAGTACCAAATATATATCACTAGCTACTTGTAACAAAAATAAGGAGTTTGAAATGAGAATGCTTTAAATGAATATATATGTGCAGTGCTAGTCACCATTCTCCTGCTAATTTTGTATCATGAAGATAATATATATGATATCACTCTTTAAAACTGTAAAGCATTGTACATATATGGTATTATTATAGAGGGACAATATAGTGTTTACATCTTCACTAAGTGTACTTTCTAAAGCACTAAGCAAAGTTGTATACAGTAAGTACATGGTAACTACACTCAATAAATGTGATGGCTGCTATAATAACAATAATAATTTCCATAACAAAATACTAGTATTACTATATGTGAAATATACTTACCACCTAGTAGGTGCTCTAGACATGAGAGAACTCATCAGGTGGTTAGAGAAAATCTAAATTATAGATGGAACACCTTGTGAACCATGCCGCCCAAAGAGTAAATGGCTGTATAACTTTTAATGTGATGTCTTAAATAAACTCTAAGATGGTAACATCTTTACAAATTTATTGACTGCAAAATAAAACCACTTCCTTGATTTAAAACTGAAAGATGGGTTGATTTGTTCCTTACTATGCTTGAATACAGACAAGTAAAAAGATACATACTAGGTTTTATTTCAATAAGTAAAGATAGATCCATGTGGTTCAGAGTAGACTACATCTTGATTAGCACCCGAATAAATCCCAGAATCTGCATATATGGATTTATGTATGTATGTATGCATGTATTTTTATTTTAAAGAACTATATAATTTTGAAATATGCAGTGTCACTGGGATATGTTCCATAACTCTGATAGTCAGTTTGTTGAAAAATGTAACTACAAGTACTAGATGTAAAGCATCATTTAGATATTATTTTACATATGTTTGTGAGTATATGATTGTGTGTATATAATGTGTGTATATGCATACCTGTATTTTTTATTGATTCACAGTAACTTATGTATACATTGCATAGTGAGAAAAACACAGAGCAGGAAGGTAAGAGACACTTCTTCACTACCTAAATAAGAGAGTTAAAGATTTCTGAGATTTTTCTAACCTTTGATTTAAAAATGATAGCAATAGTAATAATAATAGCTTCACTTACTAGGTATTTACTGCATGTCAGACATTTTATATTTTTATCTCTCCACAATAACCAAACATGTTTAATATTATTATCCCCATTAAACAGATAAAAACAATTGAGGCTCAGAGAGATGTAGTAGCTTGCCCAGGTTCACACAGCTAGTAAATAGTGGAACTAGGTTTCTGGCGCAGGTCTTTGTAATTCCAAATCCTGTGCCCATTCCACTACATTTGTATTAGATGTGATTTATGAACTCTGTTCATTTACACACTTCATTTTCTGCCCTCCAAAATAAAGTGCACTTATGACACATGTCTTAGTCATCTAGTGCTGCTCTAACAGTAACACTACGAGTGGATGGCTTCAACAAAGAGAAGTTTAATCTCTCACAGTCCAGTAAGCTACAAGTCCAAATTCAGAGCATCAGCTCCAGGGTAAGGCTCTCTCTCTCTCTTTCAGCTCTGGAGGAAGGTCCCTGTAATGCATCAGTCTTTCCTTGGTCTGGGGATTTCTCTGCCCAGGAACCTTACGTCCAAAGGATGTGCTCTGCTCCTGGCACTGCTTTCTTGGTGGTATGAGGTTCCCATGAATCTCTGCTCGCTTTTCTCTTTTATATCTCAAAAGAGATTGGATTAAGACACTATCTAATCTTGCAAACCTCATCAGTATAACCTCATCATAATCATAGTGATAGAGTTTACAACACATAAGGAAATCACATCAGATTACACAATCATACAATACTGGGAATCATGACCCAGCCAGGTTGACAGATATTTTTGGGGGACACAATTCAATCCATGACAACACACTAAAAGATAGAACCAAATGAGGTTTATTTTTCTTATTTAATGTTTTTTATTACAGTGGTAAGCTTATACATGCCCAAACATTTGTCATTTCAACATTTTCTACATGTACAGTTTAGTGACATTAATCATGTTCATCTTGTTGTGCAATCATTACCACTATCCATTGCAAATTTTTCCATCACCCTTAACAAAACTTTTGCACACCCTAAGCAGTAATTTCTTCTTTCCCCCTCCCTCCTACCCTTCGTAGCCACTAATAAACCTTGGTCTCTATACACTTGGAGCCCTGGTGGTGCAGTGGTTAAGAGCTTGGCTGCTCATCAAAAGGATGGCAGTTCAAATCCCCCAACCACTCCTTGGAAATCCTATAGGGCAGTTTTACTCTCCTATAGGGTCCCTATGGGTCTAACTCGACAGCAATGAGTTTAGATTTTTTGGTATTCAAGACACTTGCCTGTTCTATATATTCCATGTAAGTGAGATCATACAGTATTTGTCCTTTTGTTGACTGACTCGTTTCACTTAGCATAATGCCTTCAATGTTCATCCATGTTGTAGCATGTATCAGGACTTCATTTCTCGTTATGGCTAAGTAATATTCCATTGTAAGTGTGTGCCACCTTTTGTTTTTCTATTCATCTATCGATAGACTTTGAGGTTCTTTCCACCTTTTGGCTATTGTGAACAGTGCCGCAATGAACATTAGTGTGCAATATCTGTTTCTGTTCCTGCTTTCAATTTTTTGAGGGGTATAATACCTAGGAGTGGAATTGCTGGATCATATGGTAATTCTATTTTTAACTTTTTGAGGAACCAAAAGTTAAACGGTTTGCTCAACTGTTTGCCACAGTGGCTGTACAATTTTACAATCCCTCCAGCAAAGGATGAGGCCAAATGAGTTTTTAAAACAATTTAATACTTAAAAAGTAGTACCCTAAAGTAGCCTCTAAAATCTATAGCAGACATGAAATGAAAAAGAGCTACTGTTTTATCTTTTTTTATCAGGGAACATGCCCAAGGGTAGTTAAATGGCTTGAGTGATAAATGATTATTCTATCCATTGGTATAAATATTGTCTAAACAGTCCTTGGATTTTGAGAATTCAAAGCAAAACATAAAGAAAAAACCTCTTTAGTGAAGATCTGTTTATTTTCCCACTATACCGTCTCATTTTTTTGCTTTGTCTTGCAATTTTAATTTAATTTAACTAATTTTAATTTAATTTCATTTTAATTAAATTGCATTCAAAAACTTCTTTAACTCAGTTACTTATTACTCTCAATATTTAAAGCTATATGTTTGAAAAGTCAGTATTACTTTGAAGTGTTTATCAATACAAAATCTATATAATACTGTTTACTTGTACAGAATCAAAGGAGGAAAAGTCATTGCAAAAAGAATTTAGAACAGAGAGGACTGTGGATTTGAGTACTCTCCTATAGTTTTTATCAGTGCACTTTATTGTTTCTGAATGACAATAGAACATTTTTTTTCTTGTTATAAGTCACTTCATTTAATATAATTTCTTTTAAAAAATTGCCAACTGGAAGCATTAACCTCTACAGTAAACTCTGCTTCTTTTGTCTGTGCTTCTATTAGTTGGGACCAGTGATGTTAAAGGATTGGAAATTAAGTGATTTACCAAAGATCCCATAGTTAATAAAATACATGAGAGTACTGGAACGTATTCTTTTATATGGAGATGTGGGCTTGCATGCTTTACTTTTCTTTCATTCTTTTTTTTTTTTTTTTTTTTGAGCTAAGTGTTTGGAGGTGTGGTTGAGACCAATAATGAAATAATCAGAAGGAAATCACTCTTTCATGCTCCCAACTATTCGGGTGCTGAAAACAGAGTAAGGCTGTACCTGAAATGGCTCATCATCCCTGGGTAATCAAAGTAAGCTTGGAGCCAAAGTCTCCTTATTTGGAGAATGTAGAGAATGTGAAAGGAGCTCTGGTAGTGCAGTGGTTAAATGCTCGGCTGCTAAACGAAAGGTCAGCAGTTTGAGCCCACCAGCCCCTCTGTGGGAGAAAGATGTGGCAGTCTGCTTCTATAAAGTTAGAGGCTTGGAAATCTTATGGGGCAGTTCTACTTTATCCTATGGGGACGCTATATGGGTCAGAATCCACTCAACGGCAATGTTTTCTTTTTGTTGTTTTTGTTTAGAGAATGAACGTGAGATTTGAATGGATTTGGAGATTTTAATCTCTTTTAATTCTAGTTATTTTAAACCAAATTGAAAGTATTAATGCATTATGTACAGTGATCAGTATGGTTTAACATCTACGTTTAAATACTATTGAACTGAAAAGTGTATGAACAGGAAAAACAAAGTGGATCAATTAATATTAAGGATGATGTTACAGAGGATACTAAACTAAGCACTTGGATGAGATACGGAAGAAAGGGGAAATAATTTATCCCGATATTCAAAACACTCCTAACTGATAATCTACCCTCAAAGGTTAATGAGAGAAATTTCAAGTTAAACATGAATACAAAATAGGACTCCATCCATTATTGATAGTTACATAGGGCTATCTAAAAACATTGACATTTTCAACGTTGTCCTTTATCAGAGCTCAATCAATGAAAATGGGAGTTTTGCAGTGCTACTACCTTGTCAGATATTAGCATTGCATGGCACAGTCAGGCCACTTCCAAGTGTCTTTTATTGTAATATTACAATAAGGTATTCTTTAACATTGAAAAATAATAGACTATTTCTTCTTAGATTTGTCTGTAAAAGAGGTTGAAGATATCAACTTGATTCAATTTTAGTGAAACCATTTCCTTGGTATATTTTCTCATTATTTTTTTAGGAACAGTATGACTATAATGTAAGCTCCATTGAGGGCAGGCTTTTTTTTTTTTTTTTTTTTCTCTTCACTGATAGATCCTCAGCACCTATAACAGTGTTTGGCACATTGTAGGTGCTCAATAAATACGTGTTGAGGAAATGATTTAATGGTCAATTGATTATAACAATTAATAAAAATGATTTTTGCTCTGAAATGTTTGTAAAATCTGTTAAAATCAATTTATAAAATGTGAATTAATGTAAAATTACCTAGAAGTATGCCAATGGTATTTAATTTTGTAAATCAATTATGCAATGGTGAGGCAACATTTAAATATGAAAATGAAATCACTACTCTGGAATGCAAGGTTCTGACCATTTAGACCCCAGATGGATTAGTAAAAAGCCAATTCTGCAAGCAGGATTTTACTATTTGCATTTGTGCTAAACACTCTATAGTTTAATTGCTTGGTCTCTGTCTTAAGTGTCTCAGTGCTACAGTAACAGAAGTATCACACATGAGTGGCTTTAATGAACAGAAATTAATTTTCCCATAGTTTAGGATGCTAGAAGTCTCAATTCAGAGTATGGGCTCTAGGGAAAATCTCTCTGTGGGCTCTGGAGGAAAATCCTTGGCTCAGTTTCTCCAGCCGTAGTGTTCCTCAGTTCCTTAGTGATAACTCCATGACATCTGTCTTTCCTCTATTTGCGCTTTCTTGCTTCTGTGTATAATCTGCATTTTTTATATCTCAAATGCAATTATGTTTATGCCATACCCTAAACTGATATGGCCTCATTAACAGTATTTCCAAACCGGGATTAAATCCACATGTAATCGGGTTAAGATTCCAACACGTATTTTTGAGGAACACAATTCAATCCATAAAAGGATCTTTATTTTGAATTTTCTTATTAGATTTGTCTATTTTTCCTTTTCTTTTTAACACAAACATAACTTAGCCAATCTTCAAATAATATTTTTTCTTTCTTTTTTTTTTTTTTTTTTTAAAAAGGATGCCATGCTCTTCAGCTGAATTTTTTTTTTTATTGTACTTTAGATGAAGGTTTACAGAACAAACAGTTTCTCATTAAACAGTTAGTACACACATTGTTTTATGACAACGGTAAACAACTCCACGACATGTCAACACTGTCCCTTCTCAACCTTGGGTTCTCTGTTACCAGCTTTCCTGTCCCCTCCCGCCTTCTAGTCCTTGTCCCTGGACAGTTGTGCCCCATTAGTCTTGTTTTGTTTTATGGGACTGTCTAATCTTTGGCTGAACGTTGAACCTTGGGAGTGACTTCATTATTGATCTAAAAGGGCGTCCGGGGGCCATACTTTTGGGGTTTCTCTAGTCTCTGTCAGGCCAGTAAATCTGGTCTTTTTTTGTGAGGTAGAATTTTGTTCTACATTTTTATCCAGCTCTGTCTGGGACCCTCCGTTGTGATCCTGGTCAGAGCAGTCAGTGGTGGTAGCCAGGCACCATCTAGTTGTACTGGACTCAGTCTTGTGGAGGCCGTGGTAGTTGTGGTCCATTAGTCCTTTGGACTAATCTTTTCCTTATATCTTGCTTTCTTCATTCTCCCTTGCTCCCGAAGCGGTGAGACTAGTGGAGTATCTTAGATGGCTGCTTATAGGCTTTCAAGACCCCACACACTACACACTGAGGTAGAATGTAGAACACTGTCTTTTTAAACTGTGTTATGCCAGTTGAGCTAAATATTCCCCGAGACCATGGTCCCCACAGCCCACCGCCCAGCAATTCAGTCCCTCAGGGAGTTTGGATGTGTCTAGGGAGCTTCCATGACCTTTCCTTGTACAAGTTGTGCTGGTTTCCCCAGTATTGTGTACTGTCTTACCCTTCACCAAAGTTATCACTTATCTATTGTCTATTTAGTTTTCCCCTCCACACCTCCCATCCCTTGTAACCAACAAAAGATTGTTTCTTTTCGTGTGTAAACTTTTCCATGAGTTTTTACAGTAGAAGTCTCATACAATATTAGTCCTTTTGTGATTGACTTATTTCACTCAGCGTAATGTCCTCCAGTTTCATACATGTTATGAGATGCTTCACAGATTCATCATTGTTCTTTATCACTGCATAATACTCCACTGTGTGTATGTATGTACCATAGTAAGTTTATACATTCATCAGTTGATGGGCATCTAGGTCGTTTCCCTCTTTTTGCTATTGTGAACAATGCTGCCATGAACATGGGTGTGCATATGTCTACTCGTGTAACAGCTCTTATTCCTAGGAGTGGGATTGCTGGATCCTATGGTATTTCTATTTCTAGCTTAATAAGGAAGTGCCATATCATTTTCCAAAATGGTTGTATTGTTATGTATTCCCACCAGCAGTGCATAAGAGTTCCAATCTCCCCGCAGCCTCTCCAGCATTTGTTATTTTCAGTGTTTTTGATTCGTGCCAGTAATGCTGGGATGAGATGGTATCTCACTGTGGTTTTGATTTGCATTTCTCTAAAGGCTAGTGATCATGAGCATTTCCTCATGTGTCTGTTGGCCACTTGAATGTCTTCTTTGGTAAAGTGTCTGTTCATTTCCTTTGCCCATGATTTAATTGGATTATTTTTCTTTTTGTTGTAGAGGTGTTGGATTTTCCTGTAGATTTTAGAGATTAGAACTTTGTCTGACTTGTACTGTCCAAAATTTTTTTCCCAGTCTGTAGGTTCTCTTTTCACTCTTTTGGTGAAGTCTTTTGATTAGCCTAAGTGTTTAATTTTTAGAAGATCCCAGCTTATCTTCTGGAGTTTGTGTGCTGTTGTTTACGGTTTGTATCTTGTTAATGCCGGGCATTAGGGCCTCTAGCTTTGATCCTATTTTTTCTTCTATGAACTTTATAGTTTTCGGCTTTATATTTAGGTCTTTGATCCAATTTGAATTAGCTTTTGTGTATGGTGTGGGGTATGGGTCTTGTTTCATTTTTTTGCAGATGGACATCAAGTTTTGCCAGCACCATTTGTTAAAAAGACTGTCTTTTCCCCATTTGATGGACTTTGGGCCCTTGTGGAAGATCAGGTGACCATAAGTGGAAGGGTTTACATCTGTGTTCTCAATTTTGTTCCATTGGTCAATGTATCTGTCGTTGTACCAGTACCAGGCTGTTTTGACTACTGTAGCTGTATAGTAGGTTCTGAGGTCCAGTAGTGTGAGTCCTCCTATTTTATTCCTCTTCTTCAATAGTGCTTTACTTATTCGGGACTTCCTCCCTTTCCATATAAAGTTCATGATTAGTTTTTCCATCTCTTTGAAGAATGTTGTTGGTATTTGGATTGGGATTGTATTGTATTTGTAAATTGCTTTGGGTAGAATTGTCATTTTCACAATGTTGAGTCTACCCATGAATGAGCCTGGTATGTTTTTCCATTTATGTAGATCTCTTTTGGTTTCTTGCAGTAGTGTTCTGTACTTTTCTTTGTATAGGTCTTTTACATCCCTGGTTAGATTTATTCCTAAGTATTTTTTTTTTAGGGGTTATTATAAATGGTTTTCTTTTCCTGATTTCTTTTTCATCATTCTCTTTATTGTTGTATAGGAACCCAACTGATTTTTGTATGTTTATCTTGTATCCTGCTACTCTGCTGAATCTTTCCATTAGTTCCAATAGTTTTCTCATGGAGTCTTTAGAGTTTTCTATGTATAGTATCGTTTCATCCACAAACAGGGACAGTTTAACTTCTTCATTACAAACTTAGATGCTCTTTATTTCTTTTTCTTGCCTTATTGCTCCTGCTAGGACTTCCAGCACAATGTTAAATAGGAGTGGAGCTAAGGGACATCCTTGTCTTGTTCCTGTTCTCAAGGGGAATGTTTTCAGCCTCTTTCCATTAAGAATAATGTTGGCCATTGGTTTTGCATAGATGCCCTTAATTATGTTCAGAAACTTCCCCTCTATACCTATTTTATTGAGAGTTTTTATCAGGAACCGGGATTGGACATTGTCAAATGCCTTTTCTGCGTCAATTGAGATGATCATGACATTCTTTTCTTTCCTTTTATTTATGTCGTGGATTACATTGATGTTGACTGATTTTCTAATGTTGAACCATCCCTGCATACCTGGTATAAATCCTACTTGGTCATGGTGTATTATTTTTTTGATATGAGGCTGAATTCTATTGGCTAGAATTTTGTTGAGAATTTTTGCAGCTATATTCATGACAGATATTGGTCTGTGATTTTCTTTTTTTGTGGTGTCTTTGGCTGGTTTTGGTATCAGGGTTATGCTGGCTTCATAGAATGAATTTGGGAGTATTCTTTCCTTTTCTATGCTCTGAAGTAGTTTGAGTAGTACTGGTACAAGCTCTTCTCTGAAAGTTAGGTAGAATTCTCCAGCAAAGCCATCTGGGCCAGGGCTTTTTTTTTTTTGTTGGGAGTTTTTTAATTACTTTTTCTATCTCTTCTCTTGTCATTGGTCTGTTTAGATTTTCAACATCACTTTGTTGTAGTTTGTGAAGGTAGTGTGTTTCTAGAAATTTATCCATTTCCTCACGGTTTTCAAATGTGTTGGAGTATAGTTTTTCATAATATTCTGTTATGACCATTTTTATTTCAGTTGGGTCTGTTGTAATGTCCCTGATTTCATTTCTTATTTGGGTTTTTTGCGTTCTCCCCTGTTTTTCTTTTGTTAGTCTTGCCAGTGGTTTGTTGATTTTGTTGATTCTTTCAAAGAACCAACTTTTGGTTTTGTTGATTCTTTCTATTGTTTTTCTGTTCTCTATTTCATTAGTTTCTGCTCTGATCTTTATTATTTCCTTTCTTCTGGTCGCTGTGGGCTTTTTTCACTGTTCTCTTTCGATTTGTTTGAGTTGTGTAGTTAAGGTTTTTATTTTGTCCCTTTCTTCTGTTTTGATGTGTGCATCCATTGCTATAAATTTTCTTCTGAGGACTGCCTTTGCTGTGTCCCAAAGGTTTTGGTATGATGTGTTTTCATTCTAATTTGATTCTAGGAATTTTTTGATTCCATCTCTGATTTCTTCTATTATGCAGTGATGTGTAAGCAGGGTATTATTCAGTTTCCAAGTAATTGATTTTTTTCCTTGCTCTTTCTATTGTTAATTTCTCCCTTGATGGCATTGTGGTCAGAGAAGATACTTTGAATTATCTCAGCGTTTTCGATCTTGTTGAGGATTGCTCTGTGGCCTATTTTGGAGAAAGTTCCATATGCATTGGAAAAGAATGTGTGCTTTGCAGCTGTTGGATGGAGTGTTCTATATATGTCTATGAGGCCAAGTTGGCTGATTGTGCCCTTTAGGTCTTCTGTATCTTTACTGAATTTCTTTTTAGTTGTTTTGTCCTTTACTGAGAGTGGTGTGTTGAACTCTCCTACTACTATTGTGGAACTGTCAATTTCTCTTTTCAGTGATTTTAGCGTTTGTTTTATGTGTTTTGAAGCCCTGTCATTGGGTGTTTAGATGTTTATTATGGTTATGTCTTCATGATGGATTGTCCCCTTAATCATTATATAGTGTCCTTCTTTATTTTTTATGGTGGATTATTTTTTAAAGTCTATTTTATCTGATATTAGTATTACCACTCCATTTGTTTTTTGGTATTTGTTAGCTTGATACATTTTTTCCCAAACTTTGACTTTTAATAAATTCACACCTTTGTTTGTAAGGTGTGTCTCTTGTAGATAGCATATTGATGGATCCTGTTTTCTTTTCCATTCTGTCACTCTCCATCTCTTTATGGCTGCACTGAGTCCATTTACATTCTGTGTAATTATTGATAGATGTGAGTTTGTTGCTGTCATTTTGTAGTGCTTTTTTTTGTTGTGCTGACTTTTTCCTTGTTCTTCTTACTCTCCTGTACTGAGTTACTTTTGTTTGTGGATTTTTTTTCATTTCTTTTTTTTTTTTTGTAGGTGTTGTTTTTGCTGAGACTTTATGTTTTTCCTCTTTATTTTTATGAGTATGTTAACTTTCTTTGTGGTTACCATGAAATTTACCCTTATCTTTCTAAGTTTGAAGCAGTCTATTCTTACTTGGTATCACCTTGCCTTCCTCTCCATTAGAAGATTCTATACTACACCGTTTATTCCTTCTTTTATTGTTCTGATGTTGTTTTCATTTACTGATTAACTGCTCTGATTCTCTGTTGTATTTCTTTTGGTTTTGGATAGTCCTTGAGAGTTCATTTCCTAGGCTGGTATTTGGCTGGTATGATCCTGCGTCCTAGTGTCTGCCTGTGAGCTGAAGATGTTTGTTCTTGATCGTAGAAATCCCTTGAATAATTTTTGTAAGTTTGGTTTGGTTTTTACATATTCCCTTATTTTCTGTTTATCTGGAAATATCCTAATTTCACCATCAGATTCGAACGAGAGTTTTGCAGGTCTATTATTCTTGGCTGGCAATTTTTTTTCTTTCAAGGTAATATGTATGTCACCCCATTGCCTTCTTGCCTGCATGGTTTCTGCCAAATAATCTGATCTCAGTCTTATTGTTTCTCCTCTGTATGTGACTTCTTGTTTTTCATGAGCTGCCCTCGGGATTCTTTATCTTTGGTTTTAGCGAGTGTGATTATCATATGCCTTGGTGATTTTCTTTTGGGGTCTATTTTATATGGGTTTCGTTGAGCTTCTTGGATGGTCAGCTTTTCATCTTTCATGATATTGGGAAAGTATTCTGTCAGTAATTTTTCAATGATCCCTTCTGTGTTTTCCTTTTTTTCCTCCTATTCTGGAATTCCGATCATTCGCAAATTTTTGCTTTTGATTGTATCCTACATAATTCTTAGTGCTTCTTCATTTTTCTTCCTTCTTTTTTTCCGATTTTTACTCAGAGTTGTAACCAAGTGTTTGTCTTCAATTTCACTGATTCTATCTTCCATCATTTCAAACCTGCTCCTCAGCCCTTCTATGACACTGTCCGTTTCTGAAATCGGATTATCTTTTGTATTTCCATTTGCTGTTTTGTATGATTTCTAGTTGTGAATTTATTTAGCATTTCATTTTTGCATTATTTTCCTGAATTCTTTCATTTTTTGGTCTGTATTTTTGATGAATTTGTCTGCCTTTTCCATGAATTTGTCTATTTTTTCCTTATTTTTGTCTGCTTTTTGCTTGAACTCTTGGATAGCTCTGAATATTAGAGATTTGAATTCCCTATCAGGTAGTTTTAGTGCCTTTTTTTTTCTACTAGACAGTCATCTGGTGTTTTATTTTGGACGCCTACTGGAACCATCCTGTACTTTTTTAAACATGTTTTGATATTGTCTGTTGTATTTGGGGCATTCAGTAGTTATTTTCCTCATTTATTCACTGTAAATTTGTTTGTTTTGTCCTGCTTTTTTGTTTTATTTTGCTATGTCTGAACATGCAGGCTGTGCGTTCTTTGTTGTTTTCTCTTCTGTAGACACAATCCTTTGGCTTCTTTCCCCAATGTGCAGGGTCAGTTGTTCAGGTATGTTACAGCAGGATAGGTCCAGCTAAAGGGGAGTTGCTGGGTGTGTTATTTGTGATATGCACTAGGGCCGACATGGCAGACCAGGAATCAAAGCAGGGCAGTTTCATGTAAGTTGTGCCTGTGCTACTTGGGGGTGTGATGTTCAGTACATGATGCAGGTAGGCAGGGAGGAGGGGGTGACTGTGATGTGCTTAGCTATAATGGGTGTGGGAAACAGGTGAGAGAGGAGAGAGGAATGGGAGCCAAAAACTTACCCACAAACAAACAAAAAAAAGTGCTAAGGGAACTTGCTGTTGGAGTGGAGAGATCAGAGACTGAGAAATGGAGGAAAAGAAAAAGGGTTAAAAAAAAAAAAAGAGGAAATAAAAAGTCTCCCAGGGATCCCACCAGTGTGGCTGCAAGGACTGGGGAAGTTGCTCCCAGGCCATGAAGTACAGCCTGGCTAGAAGGGGCAGAGGTGTCACACAGTGCCAGCTATTCCAGAGACAGGAAGAGAAGGTAAGTATAGACAGATGAGAAACTGAGAAATGAAGGAAGACAAAAATGGAAAACGAGACAGAAGAAAACAAAATAAAGAAAGAAAAAGAATCCTCCCTCAAAAAAAAAAAAAAAAAAAACCAAAAAATTAAAACAAGAAAACAAAATGCCCCAGGGATGCCACTGAGTATGTGCTCAGATTAAGGGAATAGCTCTTAAGCCGTGCAGTCCTGCCCAGCTAGAAGGGTCTCCCAAATTGAGAAAAGAAAAAGAAAACAAACAAACATATCAAAACAGAACAAATCAGAACAATCAAACAAAAGCCTCAAGTGTCCCACCAACATGGTTGCTCAGGCCGGTAAGCAGTTTCACAGTCAAGCTGCATTTTGTAGACTTTCAGGAAGAAACAAAGATGGCACTTGGAGCCAGGTATTTGAGAGAAAGGAAGGCGAGGTGGTGAGATGTAAGGAAGAAATCTAAACAAGTAGTAAAATGCAACACTGGTAGCCAACAAATGGCACTCGGGGCCAGCCCATGTGAGTGGGTGCAATCTAAGCAGCTCTGGGGTGAAGCTTGTGCCTCCTGTCCAAGAGACTGTGGTGGCAGGAAGCAGAGGAGGCCAAGTGGGGGTGAGGAAGGGTGGGTGGTTGGAAAGCGTAGATCATTGTTTACCAGTTGTTTTGTCTCCTGCTGGAAGCTCTGTGAAGCTGCTTTCTCATACTCCCAGTTCACTGAACTCTGATAGGACTCCATGATGGTGGATCCATGCAGCCTTAGCTGATAGGGGACCTCTGCATGTATCTCTCTTTACTGTCTGTTCTCTGTCAGTTTCTTATTCCATTTTGTGCTTGGCTGAGTTCTTTATCTCTTCATATGATGCTTACGGTTTTAGGATTGACACGTGTCTCTGTTTAACTTAGTTTTTTGGATCTTTGCTGTGGAGGGATGGTGTGGTGCTTCTGTCTATAGTGTCATGTTGCCCAGAAAATAATGCTGTTTTTCTATAAGAGTTTCAAATTAATAACAAAATAAAATTTTAGGAATTTTTATTTTCACAGAGGGCCTTCCGTTGTTTGGGAAATTGGAGATTTCCATTTGTAAGTGTGAATTTTTAATAATTTTTTTTAAATTTTGGAATATTTTTTGATTTTCAGAAAAGTTGCAAAGACAATACAGAGTTCCCATACATCCACAAACATATTCCTGCCTTATCAACATCTTACTCAATCATGGTACATTTGTCAAAATTAAGAATTGACATTGGCACACTAGTATTAAGGAAAAGGAGTTGTGTTTTATTGACTATATTCAGCTTCTTTGATAAATAGAAAATTATTTTGAAGATAGAGCCTTTAAAACCAGACAACCAGGAGGCAGGACTAAGACGGTGGAGTAGTCAGACGCTTCCACTAGTCCCTCTTACAAGAAAGAGTGAAAAAACAAGTGACTCAATTATATATGACAGTCTAAGAGCCCTGAACATCACGGGAAAAGTTAAGGAATCGAACTGAGTAGCAGGCAGAGGAAGAGATGGTTACGAAGCAGCGAGGAGTTGTCAGAACTGAGCCGGTGGTAGCCGGAGCCCTTCAGGCCAGATCAGCTCATGGTGGACAGTAAGGCAAGCAGCGGAGCTTGAGAGGTGTTTTCCACATCGGGAGAGACCTGGTGGCAGAGTCTACTTGGCCATCCAGAACCAGTGAGAAGCAGCCCTCAGTTGGCAAAAGATAAGTACTTGTATCTGGCCTACTGCACGGATCAAAAACACCCCCCTTTGGGAAAAACCTCTCTCCCCTTCACCTCCCTGCTTCCTGCTCTGCACTGGGTCTGGGGCAGCTTCAGTGATTGCCGAGTCCTCTGGGCCAGAAGTAGGAACCATTATGTGCCTTGAGCCATTCTCCCAGCCTTGGAGAGGGAACAAATTAAAAAACAAGGGAAAACATAATCTGCTGACTCCTCTAAGCCAGGTACTCAGGGTAGGCAGAGTTCCTTTGCCTAGGCACACGCATAAGGGGTTCACGGATTTTGAGTGCCTTTCCCCCTGCATAGACTAGTGTCAGCCCATTTCAACAGTGTAGGCCCTCATTACCACAGTACAACAGGGTATATAGCTGAAGTGTAACATCAACTATTTCAGCTGTGAAGTGGCAGGTTTGTGACATTTGACACTGTTCTGCCCATTAAGGTCTTCACCTACCCACATCAGGGGCCTGAGGACTGCTGGCTCCACACATGTCACTTAGCTGCCTGCAACTGGGGCCTGAGAATAAGTGGCGCCCCACAGTCCTTACAACCAACAGTACTGGGTGCTTATAGTTCAGATGCAAAACCCACCTACCTACACGTTCTAGGGAACAGGGACATTGTTTCCTCTCAGAAACTTGGGGGCGGCCCTTGGCCTCTTGCTTTGCTCAGCGTGTGACCCCCATGCTGCCGCAAGATGCCTGTGCCAATACCAATTACACATGCCTGTCTAGGACTGTGGGTGGGAGCCTGTACCATACACTTGGTGGCCGACTACCTGGACACCTAAGCTGAATCCATACAGGAAGACTGGGTGGACTCCTGGACTCACATACTTAGTGGCAGATTTGGCCACCTGGTGGCAGGACGTTGGAGCTTCAGGGGTGTTGGTGATCAAGCTAGCTCACATAAGCAGCCTATTTGGGCATATCAAAAACAAAACAAAATAAAACAAGAAGCTAGGACACAGTAAGCAAACATAAAATAAATAAATATAATAACTTATTGATGGTTTGAAGAGAATAGTTAATATTGAATCACATAAAGAGGCAGACCTGGATGGCTTTAGCAAGCTCCCAAAGTAAAGAATCAAGAAATTTTCTGCAGGAAGAGAATTTCTTAGAATTATCAGAGGCAGAATACAAAAGATTAATATACAGAACTCTTCAAGATATCAGGAAGGAAATTAGGCAAAATGCAGACCAAGCTACAGAGGAACTTAAGAAGATTATAGAAGAGCATAATGACAAATTTAACAGGCTACAAGAATCCATAGAGAGACAGCAATCAGAAATCCATAAGATTAACAATAAAATTTCAGAATCACACAACTCAGTAGAAAGTAATAAGAGCAGAACTGAGGCAATGGAAGTCAGAAAACAGTGAGACTGACGATAAAGCCCTTGACACCAACTTATGTGAGGAAAAATCAGTTAAAAGGATTAAAAAAAAGTGAACAAACCCTAAGAATTATGTGGGTCTCTGTCAAGAGGAATAACCTATGAGTGCTTGGAGTACCAGAACAGGGGAGGATAACAGAAAATAAAGAAAGAATTGTTGAAGATATGTTGGCAGAAAATTCCCTGATATTGTGAAAGATGAGAAGATCTCTAAGATTCTCATTGAACCCCACATAAGTTAGATCCCAAAAGAAAGTCACCAAGACATATTATAATCAAACTTGCAAAAACTAAGATAAAGAGACAATTTTAAGAGTGGCTAGGGATAAAAGAAAAGTCATCTACAAAGGAGAGTCAATAAGATTAAGCTCTGACTATTCAGCAGAAACCATGCAGGCAAGAAGGTAATGGGATTACTTATATAAAACCTTGAAGAAAAAAAATTGCCAGCCAAGGATTATATAGCCAGCAATATTGTCTCTCAAATATGATGGTGAAATTTGGGCATTTCCAGATAAACAGAAGTTAAGTTAGTTAGCAAAAACCTATCCAAAATTACAAGAAATACTAAAGGGAGGCCTCCTTTTAGAAAACGAATAACATCAGTTAACAATCCAAGACTAGAACCCAGGACAGAAAAACCAGATATCAGAACAACCAGATATCAACCCAGATAGGAAAGTCACAATAATACATCAAAGCTAAAACATTGGAAATAGGGAAACATAGATATCAATATGTAAAAAAAAAGACAACATTAAAACAAAAAAGAGGAACTTACTTAAAAAATGTAGACATAGATTTTTCAAATGGAGGGGAAGTCAAGGTGATATAAAGAAACAGAAGACTGGTATAAACTTAGAAAAATAGGGATAAATATTAAGGTAACCACAAAGGAAACTAACACTCCTACACTTCAAAACAAAAAACTAAAAAAAATAAAGACTCATCAAATACAAAATCAACAACAATGAAAAAGATGAAAAGAAAAAACATAAAGAAAAATAACTCAGCATAGAAAATTAGGGGGAACAAAGAAACTGTCAACAACAAACACAAAAAAACATCAAAATCTCAGCACTAAACTCATACCTAGCAATAATTATGCTGAATGTAAATGGAGTAAATGCATCAATAAAGAGACAGAGAGTGGCAGAATGGATTAAAAAAACACAAACATTCTATATGCTGCCTGCAAGAGACACATCTTAGACTTAAAGACACAAACAAACTAAAACTCAAAGGATGGAAAAAAATGTATCAAGCAAACAACACTCAAAGAAGAGCAGGAGTGGCAATATTAATCTCTGACAAAATAGACTTTAAAGTAAAATCCACCACAAAGGATAAAGAAGGACACTATATAATGATTAAAGGGTCAATACACCAGGAGGACATAACTATAATAAATATTTACACACCCAATGACAGGGCTCCAAAATACATAAAAACAACTCTAACAGCCTTGAAAAGAGAGGTAGCTCCACAATAATAGCAGGAGGCTTCAACACACCTCTTTCAGTGAAGGACAGAGCATCCAGAAAGAAGCTCAATAAAGACACAGAAGATCTAAATGTTACAATCAAGCAACTTGATCTCACGGAGATATATCAAACACTCTATCCAAAGCAACGAAGTATACTTTCTTTTCCAACTCACATATGACATTCTCTAGAATAGACCACATATTAGGCCATAAAGCAAACCTTAACAGAATTCAAAACATCAAAATATTACAAAGCATCTTTTCTGATCATAAAGCCATAAAAGTAGAAATGAATAACAGAAAAAGCAAGTGAAAAAAAAAAAAACCACATGGAAACTGAACAACACCTTGCTCTAAAACGACTGGGTTATAGAAGAAATTAAGGATGCAATGAAGAAATTCATAGAATCCACGAGAATGAAAACACATTCTACCAGAACCTTTAGGACACAGCAAAAGCACTGCTCAGAGGTCAGTTTATAACAATAAACGCACACATCCAAAAAGAAGAAAAGGCTGAAATCAAAACATTATGCTTACAACCTCAGCAAGTAAAAAGAGAGTAGTAAAAGAAGCCCTCAGGTACCAGAGGAAAGCAAATAATAACAATTAGAGCAGAATTAAATGAAATAGAGAATAGAAAAACAATTGAAAGAATTAACAAGACCAAAAACTGCTTCTTTGAAAAGATCAAGAAAATTGATAAACATTGGCCAAACCGACAAAAGAAAAACAGGAAAGGAAGAAAATGACCCGTATACGAAATGAGTTGGGTGTATAAGAGATGAGTTGGATGATATCACAACAGACCCAGTTGAAATTAAAAGAATCATAACAGAATACTATGAAAAATTGCACTCTAACAAATTTGAAAACCGAGAGGAAATGGACAAATTTCTAGAGGCTCACTACCTACCTAAACTAACACGAACAGAGGTAGAACAACTAAGTAAACTTGTAACAAAAGAAGACTTTGAAAAGGTAATTAAAAAACTCCCAACCACAACAACAACAAAAAGCCCTGGCCCGGACAGTGTCACTGGATAATTCTACCAAATATTCAGAAAAGAGTTAACACCACTACTACTACAGGTATTTCAGAGCATACCAAAGAATGGAATACTCCCAAACTCATTCTACGAAGCCAGCATAACCCTGATATCAAAACCAGGCAAAGACACCACAAAAAAAGAAAATTATAGACCAATATCCCTCATAAACATTGACACAAAAATCCTTAACAAAATTCTAGCCAATAGAATTCAGCAACATATCAAAAAAATAATTCACCATGATCAAGTGGTATTTATATCAGTTATGCAGCTATGGTTCAACATTAGAAAAACTATCAATGTAATCCATCACATTAATAAAGCGAAAGACAAGAACTATATGATCTTATCAATCAATGCAGAGAACGCATTTGACCAAATCCAACACCCATTTATGATAAAAACTCTCAACAAATAGAAATAGAAGGGAAATTCCTCAAGATAATTAAGAGCATTTATACAAAGCCAACATCATTGTAAATGGAGAGTTGGAAAGCATTCCCCTTGAGAATGGGAACCAGACAAGGATGTCTTTTATCACCACTCTTATTCAACATTGTACTGGAGATCCTAAGTAGAGCAATTTGACTAGAAAAATAAATAAAGGGCATCCTAATTGGTAGAGGAGAAGCAAAAGTATCTCTTTTTGCAGATGATATGATCTTATACACAGAAAACCCCAAAGAATCCACAAGAAAACAACTGGAACTAATAGATTTCAGGAAATTATCAGTATACAAGGTAAACATACAAAAATCAATTGCATTCCTCTACACCAACAAAGAGACCTTCCAAGAGGAAATCACCAAATCAACACCATTTACAATTGCCCCCAAGAATATCCGTTAATTGGGTAAAAGTCAGTCTCTTTAAAAATAGTGCTGGCATAAGTGGATATCCATCTGCAAAAAAACTGAAACAAACCATACCTCACACCATACACAAAAACTAACTAAAAATGGATCAAAGACCTAAATATACAATCAAAAGTATAAAGATCATGAATGAAAAAATAGGGACTATGCTAGGAACCCTAATACATGGCATAAACAGAACACAAACCATAAGTAACAATGCAGAAACACCAGAAGAGACACTAAATAACTGGGAGCTCCTAAAAATCAGATACTTCTGCTTATCAGAAGACTTCACCAAAAGGGTAGAAAGACCCCTACAGACTGGGAAAAAATTTCTGGCTACAACAAATCCGATCAGGGTCTAATCTTTAAAATCTACAAGATACTGCAAAACCTTAACAACAAAAAGACAAATAACCCAATTAAAAAATGGGCAAAGGATATAAACAGGCACTTCACTAAAGAAGACAGTCAGGCGGCTAACAGACACATGAAGAAATGCTCACAATCATTAGCTGTTACAGAAATGCAAATAAAACTAAAATGAGATACCATCTCACCCCAACAAGGCTAGTATTAATCCAAAAAACACGAAATAATAAATCTTGGAGAGGTTGTGGACAGACTGGGACTCTTATACACTGTTGATGGGAATGTAAACTGGTACAACCACTTTGGAAATTGATTTGGCACTTCCTTAAAAAACTAGAAGTAGAAGTACTGTACAATCCAGCAATCCCATCCCTTGGAATTTATCCTAGAGAAATAAGAGCAGTCACAGGAATAGTTATATGCACACCCATGTTCATTGCCTCACTGTTCATGATAGCAAAAAGATGCAAACAACGTAGGTGCTCATCAATTGATGAATAAATAAAAAAATTATGGTATATTCACACAATGGAATGCTATACAACGATAAAGAACAAGGATGAAGCCATGAAACATAACATGGAGGAATCTGGAAGGCATTATGCTGAGTGAATTTAGTCAGTCACAAAAGGACAAATAGTGTATAAAACCACTATTATAAGAAATCAAGAAAAGGTTTAAGCACAGAAGAAAACATTCTTTGATGGTTATGAGGGTGGGGAGGAAGGGAGAGGGGTATTCATGAATTAGACAGTAGACATGAATTATCTTAGGTGAAGGGAAGGACAGAACACACTACAGAGAAAGTCAGCACAACTGGACTAAACCAAAGCTAAGAAGTTTCCTGAATACAACCAAACACTTCGAGGGACAGTGCGGAGTAGCTACCATCTTAGTCCTTAGAACTATGACTGGACTATGAATAATAATTGAAAAAAAAGTTTGCAAGCAGATTTAAGAAGAATTGTAATGTTCTTTTCTTTTTCTGCCAACCCAAGGGATTTATTATTTTTGTTTATCTAAAAGATTGCTTTCTAGGATAGAGCATAAAACTTGGAGAAAAATAAGTTTATTGTACCGGCAATGTTTAAAAAATGTCTACCAATTAGACACGAATTCGAATAAACCATGTTTGTTCTACTGTCTATTGCACTTTGAGATTCTTTTACCAAAAAAATAATGAATACTGTCATATCATTTTCAGACTTAGGGACCTACTCTTTCATTGAATTCTGGTTGTTCAGATGCTTTTGAATTCATTAAGCAAACCCTTCCTTGAAAAAATGGATTATTGGATGCACTCTTACAAAGTGTAAATTTTTATTTGGAACATGGTAACATTTTTTCCCCTTTAAATCCTGTGTATTTTTAATGAATAAATATATTCTAATCTTGTATATGGAAATTATCTTTATTTGAGCTATAAGGAAAATGGGCTCTCGATGTAGACCAGAGCTGGAGTCAATTGACCTATGCTGATTCATCACTTGTCAGAGAATTAGAAATAAACAAAATGTCACTGGAAAGAAACATATTTAACACTGGGTACCACATGTTACAAGCTAAAAGAAAAATTATGAGAAGCAAAATTCTGAGATTAATATGATGGGAAAGGCTGAATGTGTCCCATTTAAAGTAGATAACTAAATTTACTTGTTTTGGAATTTTCCCATTAAAAAAACTCTTGCTGTATGTTGAATGGTTGAAAGAATCAATTTATCCAATATGAACCTAACATGCTAATAAAACTGGTCCTTCCTTCTGAATTCAAATTGAAAACAAAATCTTTTTCCTAAAAATTGTCCATAAAGAACTCTTTGTATGTCTGCCTGCCTGCCTGCCTATCTTCCTCTCTATCTATCCCTCTATCCATCTGTCTATCTGTCTATGTATCTGTCTATCATCTATCTATCTAATCTATCTATCTAGCTAGCTAGCTAGCTATCATCTATCTAATCTTCATTCCACCAGAGAAGAACTGTTTTATTGCAAACTGACTCAAAGCATAGATACACTTTCTGGAAATGGATAATGGAGACGGTTGAACAACATGATGAACTTAATGTCACTGAATTGTACATGTGAAAAATTTTGAAAATGTAAATGTTTTGAGATGTATATATATATACTTTCCACAGTAAAAACCAAAGCTAAACATATTTACATTTTGAAAAATTTTATTTGGTAAAATACATACAAGACAACTTGCCATTTTAATTCTTATTAAGTGTATAATTCAGTGACATTAATTACTTTAATAATGTTGCACCACCATCATGACCATCTATCTCCAAAATGTTTTCTTCATCCTAAACATAAACTCAGCACCCATTAAGAAAAGATTTCCCATACGCCTCACTCCCCATCCCCTGCTAACCACTGATCTACTTTGATCTCTATACATTTACCTATCTGAGATATTTATATACGTGGCATCATACAGTATTTGTCCTATTGTATCTGACTTATTTTACTTAGCATAATGTTTTCAAGGTTCATCCATTACATATCATGCATCAGAACTTCGTTTATCTTTATGACTGAATAATGTACCATTGTATGTACTTACCACATTTTGTTCATTCATTCATCTCTTGACAGACACTTGGATTGTTTCTACTATTTGACTATTGTGAATAATGCTGCAATAAACATTGGTGTACAAGTATCTGAGTCCCTGATTTAAAATATTTTTAGTATGTACTCTGTAGTATAACTGCTAGATTATATGGTAATTTTATATTTAACTTTTTGAGGAACCACCAAATTGTTTTCCACAGTAGCTACACCATTTTACAATCCCACTAACAATGGATGAGATTTTCAATTTCTTCACAACCTTGCCAACAAGGTTGTTTTTGGATAATATCCATCCTAGTAGGTGCAGAAGTGGATCAAATTCAAGAGGTTTTGATTTGCAGGTCAGAATCGACTTGATGGCAATGAGTTTGGGATTCACACAGGAGCCCTGGTGCCAGTGGTTAAGAGCTTGGCTGCTAACCAAAAGGTCAGCAGTTCAAATTCACCAATCGTTCCTTGGAAACCCTATGGGGCAGTTCTACTCTGTCCTGTAGAGTCGCTATGAGTTGGAATAGACTCGAAGGCAACAGGTAGATAGGGGTAGAGTCCATGAATGAATTTTTATTTATTAATGTATGTATATGTTTGTTTATTTGTTTTTGGGTGGGTATGGGAGCATACCATCTTGTCTCAAACTTTCATATTTATAATTTTTAAAATAAAAATTTCTATTAAATACATTTGTGGAAAAATTACTTGAGAAAGTGAACTTTGTTAATTCCAAAACACAGTTTGACTTTTTTTTTTTAAACATTTCACAATGGAAAGAAAATTACTGAATTTTTCAATTATCACTTTATATATCTATATAATATACGCAGATACGTATACTTTATATATATACATAATATACATATATATTTATATTTTATACATATATACACGAAGATGCCATCCTTGTGGTGGAGGACACTGACATTTAGTGAGACTGATATCACTGAAAGCCATCCAGTATAACATAAATTAATTGACTAACTGGTAGTCTATCTGCAAGAATGTTGATTACAAAAGGTTTATCTAGGGACTTCCGGCAACTTGGTGCTCTAGGCAGAAACACCACGCTGTCCCTCCACAGCAAAAATCTGAAAAACTAAGCCAAACAGAGAAAACAGCAATCCTGAAACCCTAAGCATAAAATGAAGAGATAAAGAACTCAGCCAAGCACCAAATGGAATAAGAAAATGACAGAGAACAGAGAGCAAAGACACATACATGCAGAGGTCCCCTATCAGCTAAGGCAGCATGGATCCGCCATCTTAGACACCTATCAGAGACCAGCAAAGAGGGGGTATGAAAAAGCAGCTTCACAGAGCTTCCAGCAGGAGACAGAACAACAGGTAACCAGCGATATACGCTTTCCCACCCCCCACACTTCTTCACCCCCACTCAGCTTCCTCTGCTTCCAGTGGCCACAGTCCCATGGCCAGGAAGCACCTGCTGCTTGGATTCCACCCGCCCACACTGGCTGACTCCCTGAGTGCCATTTGTTGCCTGCTGCTGTTGCGTTTTTCCACTTCTTTTGATTTCTTCCTTATCTCTCATCACCTCCCCCAACTTTTGCTCGAATACCTGGCTTTGTGTGCCAACTTTGCTTCTTCCTGAGGGGCTGTGGCGCTCCACTCGAGTGTGGAACAGCTTCCCAGTCCATGCTACCACGCTGGTGGGATCCCAGGGCTTTTTATGTTTGTTTTGAATTGTTTGTTTGTTTTCTTTTTCCTTTCTCCAGTTGGGAGCCCTTTCTGGCCAGGCACTGCTGCGTGGCTTGGGACACTCACTCAGCTTGTGCAGACATGCAGAGGGATTCCTGAGAGCATTTCTTTTTTCATGTTTTTTTTTGGGGGGTTATTGTTTGTTTTAAAATTTGTTTTGTTTTCTTTTCCCTCTTTTTGACTTTCTTCATTACTCAGTTTCTTGTCTCTCTATAACTTCCTTCTCTTCCTGTCCCCTGAATACCTCATGCTGAGTGACGCTTCTATGCCTTCCAGCCAGGCTGTACTTCAACACCTGGGAACAACTTCCCCAGACCTCGTAGCCACACTGGTGGGATCCCTGGGAGTTTTTTCTTTTCTTTTATATTTCTAATTTTTATTTATTCATCCCTTTCTTTTCTTTTCTTTTTTCTTCTTCTTCTGCTTTTTGTTTTTCTCCATTTCATAGTCTCTCATCTCTCCACTCCAACAGCAAGTTCCCCTATCACTATTTTTTGTTTGTTTGTATGTTTTTGGCTCCTGCTCCTCTCTCCTCTCTCCCATACCCATCTTAGCTCCACACATCATGATCTCCCACCTCCATCCTGCCTACCTGCACCACGTACTTAACATCATACCACCAAGCAGCACAGGCACGGCCTACCAGAATCTGCCCTGCACTGATTATTGACCCACCCTGGTGGTTATAGTAAGTGCCACAAACAACCCGTCCCAGTAGCTCCTCTTCAGCTAGACCTGCCCTGCTGTACCATATCTGAGTGACTGACCCTGCAAATTGGAGAAGGAGGTGAAGAGTATCATGCCCACAGATGAGTAAACAACAAAGAACACACAGCCTGCCTGCTCAGACATAGTCAAATTAAAAAAAAGGATGAAACAAACAAATCTATAATCAATAAATGAGAAAAATAACAATCGAATGCTCCAAAGACAGCAGACAATATCAAAACATTTACAAAAACACGACAGGATGGTTCCAGTAGGGATCCAAAATAAAACACCATGTGACTTTCCAGTAGAAGAAAAGGCACTAGAACTACCTGATAGGGAATTCAAATCTCTAATACTCAGACTTATTCAAGAGTTGAAGCAAAAAGCAGACAAAAATGAAGAAAAAATAGGCAAATTCATGGAAAAGGCAGAGAAATTCATGGAAAATACAAACAAAAAAAAAATGGAAGAATTCAGGAAAATAATGCAGGAACAAAATGCCAAAATAAATTCACAACTAGAAATCATACAAAAACAACAATTAGAAATCCAAAAGATAAACAATAAGGGCTGAGGAACAGATTTGAAATGGTGGAAGACAGAATCAATGGAATTGAAGATAAATACTTGGATACAACTCTGTTCAAGGAAAACTCAGAAAAAGAACAAAGAAAGATGAAGAGACTGTGAAAAATATGTGGGATACAATCAAAAGCAAAAATCTGCAAGTGATCAGAGTTCCAGAACAGGGTGAGAAAACAGAAAAAACAGAGAAGATCATTGAAGCACTGCTGACAGAAAACTTCCCCAATATCATGAAAGATGAAAAGCTGACCATCCAAGAAGCTCAACAAACTTGATATAGGATAGACACCAAAAGAAAATCACCAAGGCATATCATAATCACACTCACCAAAACCAAAGACAAAGAATCCTGAGAGCACCTCGTGAAAAACAAGAAGTCACTTACAGAAGAGAAACAATAAGACTAAGCTCAGATTATTTGGCAGAAACCATGCAGTCAAGAAGGCAATGGGATGACATACACAAAACTTTGAAATAAAAACATTGTCAGCCAAGAAAAATTTATCCTGCAAAACTCTTGTTCAAATCTGATAGTGAAATTAGGACATTTCCAGATAAACAGAAAATAAGGGAATATGTAAAAACCAAACCAAACTTACAAGAATTATTCAAGGGATTTCTACAATCTGAGAACAAACATCTTCAGCTCACAGGCAGACTCTAGGATGCAGGATAGTACCAGCCAGATACCAATCTAGGAAATGAACTCTCAAGGACTATCCAAAAGTGAAAGAAATACAACAGGGAATCAGAGCAGTTAATTGGTAAATGACAACAACATCAGAACAATAAAAGAGGGAATTAAAGGTGTAGGTATAGAACCTTCTAATGGAGAGGAAGGCAAAGTGATACCAAGTAATAATAGACTGCTTCAAACTTAGAAAGATAAGGGTAAATTTCACAGGAACCACTAAGAAAGTTAACAAACATACTCTTAAAAATAAAGAAGAAAAACATAAAGTCTCAGTAAAAACAAAATCTACAAAAACAAAAGTAATGGAAAAAAAAAATCCACAAATGAAAGTAATTCAGCACAGGAGAGAAAGAAGAACAAGGAAAACATCGGCACCACAAAAAAAGCACTACAAAATGACAGCAATAAACTCATATCTATCAATAATTACACTGAATGTAAATGGCCTCAATGCACCCATAAAGAGACGAAGAGTGACAGAATGGATAAAAAAACAAGATCCATCAATATGCTGTCTACAAGAGACACACCTTAGAAACAAAGATGTGAATTTATTAAAAATCAAAGGTTGGAAAAAATATATCAGGGTAGCAACTACCAAAAAAAGAGCAGGAGTGGCAATACTAATCTCAGATAAAATAGACTTTATAACAAAATCCACCATAAAGACAAAGAAGGACACTATATAATGATTAAGGGGACAATCGATCATGAAGACATAACCATAATAAACATCTATGCACCCAATGACAGGACTCCAAAATACATAAAACAAACTCTAACAGTACTGAAAAGAGAAACTGAGATTTCCACAGTAGTACTAGGAGACTTCAACACACTACTGTTGGTAAAGGACAGAACATCTAAAAAGAAACTCAACAAAGATACAGAAGACCTAAAGGGCACAATCAGCCAACTCGACCTAATAGACATATATAGAAAACTCCAGCCTACAGCTGCAAATTACACATTATTTTCCAATATACATGGAACGTTCTCCAGAATAGACCACATCTTAGGCCACAGAGCAATCATCAACAAGATCCAAAACTTTGAGATAATACAAAGTATCTTCTCTGACAACAACACCATCAAGGTAAAAATTAACAACAGAAAGAGCAAGGGGAAAAAAAAATCAATTACATGGAAACTGAATAACACCCTGCTTACAAACCACTGGGTAATAGAAGAAATCAGAGATGGAATAAAAAATTCCTAGAATCAAACAAGAAGGAAAACACATCATACCATAACCTTTGGGACACAGCAAAGGCAGTCCTCAGAGGACAATTTATAGCAATAGATGCACACATCAAAAAAGAAGAAATAGAGAAAATCAAAACATTCACTACACAACTCAATCAAATAGAAAGAGTACAGCAAAAAAGCCCACAGCCACTGGAAGAAAGGAAATAATAAAGATCAGAGCAGAAATAAATGAAAGAGAGACTAGAAAAACAATAAAAAGAATCAACAAAACCAAAAGTTGGTTCTTTGAAAGAATCAACAAAATCGACAAACCACTGGCCAGACTGACAAAAGAAAAACAGCAGACGGCACAAATAACCCAAATAAGAGATGAAATGTGTGACATTACAACAGACACAACTGAAATAAAAAGGATCGTAACAGAATATTATGAAAAATTATACTCCAACAAATTTGAAAACCTAGAGGAAATGGATACATTTCTAGAAACACACTACCTACTTAAACGGCAACAAAGTGATGTTGAAAATCTGAACAGACCCATAACAAGAGAAGAGATTGAAAAGGTAATTAAAAAAAACCTCCCAACAAAAAAGAAAAAAAGCCCAGGCCCAGATGGCTTCACTGGAGAATTCTACCAAACATTCAGAGAAGAGCTTGTACCAGTACTACTCAAACTATTTCAGGGCATAGAAAAGGAAGCAACACTTCCAAATTCATTTTATGTAACCAGCATAACCCTGATACCTAAACCAGGAAAAGATGCCACAAAAAGAGAATATTACAGACCAATATCTCTCATGAATACAGATGCAAAAATTCTCAATGAAATTCTAGCCAATAGAATTCAGCATCATATCAAAAAAATAATACACCGTGACAAAGTAGGATTCATACCAGGTATGCAAGGAAGTTTCAACATTAGAAAATCAGTCAATGTAATCCACCACATTAAAAAAAGGAAAGAAAAGAATGACATGATCATCTCAATTAACGCAGAAAAGGTATTCGACAATGTCCAACACCCATTCCTGATAAAAACCCTCAATAAAATAGGTATAGAAGGGAAATTTCTCAACGTAATAAAGGGCACCTATGCAAAACCAACGGCCAACATCATTCTTAATGGAGAGAGGCTGAAAACATACCCCTTGAGAACAGGAACAAGACAAGGACGCCCTTTATCACCACTCCTATTTAACATTGTGCTGGAAGTTCTAGCTAAAGCAATAAGGCAAGAAAAAGAAATAAAGGACATCCAAATTGGTAATGAAGAAGTTAAACTGTCCCTGTTTGCAAATGACATGATACTATACATAGAAAACCCTAAAGACTCCATGAGAAATCTACTGGAACTTACAGAAAGATTCAGCAGAGTAGCAGGATACAAGATAAACATACAAAAATCATTTGGATTCCTATACACCAATAAGGAGAACAATGAAAAGGAAATCAGGAAAACAATACCATTTATAATAGCCCCTAAAAAGATAAAATACTTAGGAATAAATCTAACGAGGGATGTAAAAGACCTATACAAAGAAAACTACAAAACACTACTGCAAGAAACCCAAAGGGATATACATTAATGAAAAAACATACCAGGCTCATAGATAGGTAGACTCAACATTGTGAAAATGACAATTCTACCCAAAGCAATTTACAAATATAATGCAACCCCGATACAAATACCAACAACATTCTTCAAAGAGATGGAAAAACTAATCTTGAACTTTATATGGAAAGGAAAGAAGCTCTGAATAAGTAAAGCACTATTGAAGAAGAAGAATAAAGTTGGAGGACTCACACTACCTGACCTCAGAACCTACTATACAGCTGCAGTAGTCAGAACAGCCTGGTACTGGTTGAACAACAGATACATTGACCAATGGAACAGAATTGAGAACCCAGGTGTAAATCCATCCACCTACGGTCACCTGAACTTCAACAAGGGCCCAAAGTCCATCAAATGGGGAAAAGACAGTGTTTTTAACAAATGGTGCTGGCAAAACTGGATATCCATTTGCAAAAAAATGAAACAGGACCCATATCTCACACCATATACAAAAACTACTTCAAAATGGATCAAAGACCTAAATATAAGCTCAAAAACTATAAAGTTCATAGAAGAAAAAATAAGACCAAAGCTACAAGCCCTAATACATGGCATTAACAGGTTACAAACCATAACCATCAACACACAAACACCAGAAGATAAGCTAGATAACTGGGATCTTCTAAAAATCAAACACCTATGCTCTTCCAAAGACTTCACCAAAAGAGTAAAAAGAGAACCTACAGACTGGGAAAAAACTGTTGGACAGTACCAGTCAGGCAAAGGTCTAATCTCCATAATCTACAAGAAAATCCAACACCTCTACAACAAAAAGACAAATAATCCCACTAAAAATTGGGCAAAGGAAATGAACAGACACTTCACCAAAGAAGACATTCAAATGTCCAACAGACACATAAGGAAATGCTCGTGATCACTAGCCATTAGAGAAATGCAAACTAAAATCACAGTGAGATACTATCTCACCCCGGCATTACTGGCACGAATCAAAAACACTGGAAATAACAAATGTTGGAGAGGCTGTGGGGAGATGGGAACTCTTATGCACTGCTGGTGGGAATGCATAATGATACAAGTGTTTTGGAAAATGTTATGGCCCTTCCTTAGAAAGCTAGAAATAAAAATACCGTACGATCCAGCAATCCCACTCCTAGGAATATATCCTAGAGAAATAAGAGCCATCACTCAAATATACATATGCACACCCATGTTCATGGCAGCAATTTTCACAATAGCAAAAAGATGGAAACAACCTAGATGCCCATCAACAGATGAATGGATAAACAAACTATGGTACATACACACAATGGAGTACTATGCAATGTGAAAGAATAACAATGAATCTGTGAAGCATCTCATAACGTGGATGAAACTGGAGGACATTATGCTGAGTGAAATAAGTCAATCACAAAAGGACAAATATTGTATGAAGCCTCTATTGTAAAAACTCATGAAAAAGTTCACACACAAAAAGTAACAATCTTTGCTGGTTACCAGGGATGGGAGGGGTTGGGGGGAATACTAAATAGGCTATAGATAAGTGGTATCTTGGGTGAAGGGTGAGACAGTACATAATACTGGGGAAATCAGCACAACTTGTACAAGGAAAGGTCATGGAAGCTCCCTAGACACATCCAAACCCCCTGAGTGACTGAATTGCTGGGCGGAGGGCTGTGGGGACCATGGTCTCGTGGAACATCTAGCTCAATTGGCATAACACAGTTTATAAAGACGATGTTCTACATTTTGCCTTGGTAAGTAGCATCTGGGGTCTTAAAAGCCTGTGAACAGCCATCTAAGATACTCCACTGGTCTCACCCCTTCTGGTGCAAGGGAGAATGAAGAGAACAGGATACAAGGAAAAGATTAGTCCAAAGGACTAATGGACCACAGCTACCAAGGTCTCCACCAGACTGAGTCTAGTACAGCTAGATGGTGCCCGGCTACCACCGCTGACTGGTCTGACCGGGATCACAACAGAGGTTTCTGGACAGAGCTGGAGAAGGATGTAGAA
The DNA here is from genome assembly GCA_030035585.1 of Dugong dugon. NCBI lineage: Eukaryota > Metazoa > Chordata > Mammalia > Sirenia > Dugongidae > Dugong > Dugong dugon. Next base: position 69,639,422 of record CM057483.1, read on the forward strand.
CAAAATTCTAACACACACAAGAAAGACCAGATTTACTGGCCTGAAAGAGATTGGAGAAACCCCGAGAGTATGGCCCCCAGACACCCTTTTAGCTCAGTGGTGAAGTCACTTCCGAGGTTCACCGTTCAGCCTGGGATTGGGCAGCCCCATAAAACAAAACGGGACTAATGAGGCACAGCAGTCCAGGGACAAGGACTAGAAGGCAGAAAGGGACATGAAACCTGGTGATAGGGAACACAAGTTTGAGTAAGGACAGTGTTGACATGTAGTGGGGTTGTTAACCATTGTTGTAGGGCAACATGTGTACTAACTATTTAATGAGAAACTATTTTGTTCTGTCAACCTTCATCTAAAATGAGAATAGCAGCACAACTGGAAGAACATAATCAATGTCACTGAATCGTGCATTGAGAAATTTTTGAAACGGTGTATCTTTGGCTATATGTATTTTCTCCAAAAAAAAAAAAAAGGTCGAGAAGGGAGAGGGTTGACATGTCGTGGGGTTGTTAACCAATGTCATAAAACAATATGTGTACTGACTGTTTAATGAGAAACTATTTGTTCTGTAAACCTTCACCTAAATTACAATAAAAAAAATAACAAAAAAAGGTTTTTCTATATTTCTTTGGAGAACTTCCCCACTATTTTCCCCTCTGGTCAATCAAAACAGAGTTATGCAAAAGAATGATCTTATCCATTTTTTTTTAAGCATGAAGTATTTCCAGGTTGATTGTCATTCTTCTCTCGCAGTACGTCTTCTGGGAACTCTTTCTGAAGAGTGAAAACAAATTTCTTAGAGGGGAATATACATAAGAAGTGTTAAATGAGTCATGACATACATTAAGATTTATCTAGTCTACAGATTAATACAATTATATTAATTTTAATTTATTTCAATTTTAGTCTCTTTTATTGCCTCAGTGAGATAGCAGATAAAATCGAGTCTTGTCAAATACATTTCAAGTTCATGTATTTTTTTCTTCTCAAGGTAATGAACAATCTGTGTAGATGGCATGGTGGATTGAACAGAGGCTTTGGGTCATGCGTAATTTTCACAAGCCTTTCTTGGGCTGGCAGGGACAAACAAAATTAAGCTATACACGATAATATCTTAACCTTGTTTACTTACCACCAACATACACTATCATTTCAGATAATGTATTCAAGCAATAATTGGAGCAGTAAATTGTGACATTACTCTGGATTATAAAGATAATTAATTTGGAGACAGAAATCTGAGGCATTTATAAATACTAAATAATGTATACATTTTTTGAAAAAAAACAGCACTCTACATCTTTGATAAAGCACACTTCAATAGAGAAAACTTCTATTTTCAATAAGTAGGTTGCCTGAAAGGATTCCATAAAATGTATTATGATAATAATTAAACATTTTTAAAAATAATAATCTTGTTAGACTTCAATTTTTTATTTCAGAATGGTCCACTTTTACTTCTTTGATTAAATATTATAGACTTTTAGGATATTTTATCATTTGATATAATAAAATGACAACATATGGGATTAATCTAACACAGAAGCAAAATAGAAATACCCCAAATAAACTAGGGCATTAGATGAGAATAAAAGGCTCGCTAAAACCTCATTCACGCATTTCAAGATCTGTCTGCTCTGTATTTTAGTTAACTTTATCATCCTTGGCATCAGAAGCTGTATTTTTATATAATGGGACAACATTATGAAGATGTAGAATGAAAATGAAATTGGCAAGTCATTTATATACTGATGATAATTTTTTGAATTTCAGTGAAGATATGCTCAATCTTGGAACCAGTCACTTTAATTGTAGGCATTAATCAAGTAGAAAAAACACTGAAAAAGAAGAGCGCTCTCAATCTTTAGTTTAAAAGAATAAAACAATAAACAACAACAAACCTGAAAAATCCACAACTTTCAGATAAATCACGAATATAAGCTTAAATACTAGAGGACAAAATGTAGTGTGGGACACACTGAAATTTTACCTTCCTTTCGGACAAACTCGTGTCAATTACTTTACTCAGAACACATTTGGAAACAATATACTTATGGTAGTTGGCACACATCTTTCCATTTGAAGGAACTGCTGCAGTTCGGCTGTTAATATCTTCTCAGTGACTTATATGACCAATAACAGAACTCAATTACTGTTAGAGGGAGTAAAAGGAAAAAAGTATACATAATTTGAGAAAAAGAGAGAACACATAGTCATAACATTAGTACTATTTATAAAAAGAGATATGATTCAGGTTTTCCAGTATGTTTGAACAGAAATACAGGTGTTACTGAAAATTGTTACCCTTGCTTTGGGATGTAAAATTTGGGATTCTCTTTGATCAAGTTGCCTTCATGCTGTTCTATGCCTTTCTTCTCCCAGAAATAGCATATGGTTTTAAACCGCTTAAGCATAACTGAGTGAATTTCCTGACTGTACATTTATAGAGCGAATTTGTTGTATTTTAGTACTAATTGGATTTTCATCTATTTTTAAGTTACAATCACAGAGTAGTTGTATCAAGTTTTTATTTTTAGACTGTTTAGAGATCATATTTTACATAAAATGATCAAGAGTGCCTATTAAATTTGAAATGATAGGAAATGTGCGCTATTGTACATTAGGTGCCTCTGAGGAAAACAAGAAAGAGGAGTTTAATAGCCACATGACACATTATAAACATTTTCCCCCACAAGACACACATTTTTGTGATGATTCAGGGACTATAAATATTGAAGATTACAGATAAATTTGTCTTATAACATATATTATCTTGGAAATTTAAAAACGTTTATTTTTTATAAGTGCTTGAATGTTTCATACAGCATTTAAAATTAAGCATATGTGCAGGATCCATTAGGAACCAAATATGAAAGACACACTGACTCCAGTGAAATTTAATAAAATGAAATTATTTTGTGCGTTATAAATCACATAGCACAATTAATTCCACTTTCTCTAGTACTATTTTTCTTTTTATATACCCTTAGTCTGTTAGAAGCTTGTGTGAACTTCTGCAACATTTTAATTTAAAACCCAGACATTTCTTTGGGTGCTGCAATACAAGCAAGCAGTTAATTATCTAATAAAGATTAAAGAAGGCGTGAATTTTGTATTTCAATTCAATTAAATTGCTTATGATTGCTTAATATGTTGAGAGCTGTTCTACAGGCAACCAAAATTATAATTATATGCAGCTAACAAAGTATTGTTTTATCTTCCATATCTGTATTTCCCATTGACTCACAGAGCTTTTGCTCCATTTTAATGTGATCTCTTCCCAGCTGCTCTAAATAGCTGTTGCTGTAGTCAACCCCTTAATTCTTTTACTAAAATATTTGCCCCTGTGGCTTTTGTTGTTGTTTGTTTTAGTTGAGAAGCAAATGTCTATCCTCTGGATATTTTGAAAGCAGTTTAGTTACTGACATTGAAAAAAGATGTCAGAGGTACACACAAGTCATATTTATGTCTGTGTATAACTGTTACTGTTAGGCTCCGTCAAGTCTGTTCTGACTCATAGCAACCCTATGTACAACAGAACGAAACACTGCCTGGTCCTGCGCCATCCTCACAATCATTATGTTTGAGCCCATTGTTGCAGCCACTGCATCAATCCATCTTGTTGAAGGTCTTCCTCTTTTTCGCTGACCCTCTGCTTTACCAAGAGTGATGTCCTTCTCCAGGGACTGGTCCCTCCTGATAACATGTCCAAAGTACGTGAGACAAAGTCTCACCCTCCTTGCTTCCAAGGAGCCTTCTGGCTGTATTTCTTACAGGACAGACTTAGTTGTTCTGGCAGGCCATGGTATATTCAATATTCTTTGCCAATACCGTAATTCAAAGGCATCAATTCTTCTTCCGTCTTCCTTATTCACTGTCCAGCTTTCACATGCATATGAGGTGATTGAAAATATCACGGCTTAGGTCAGGTGCACCTTAGTCCTCAAAGTAACATCTTTGCTTTTCAACACTTTAAAGAGGTCTTTTGCAGCAGATTTGCCCAATGCAATATGTTGTTTGAAATCCTGACTGCTGCTTCCATGGGTGTTTATTGTGGATCCAAGTAAAATGAAATCCTTGAAAACTTCGATCTTTTCTCCATTTATCATGATGTTGCTTATTGGTCCAGTTGTGAGGATTTTTGTTTTCTTTATGTTAAGGTGTAATCCATACTGAAGGCTGTGGTCTTTGATCTTCATCAGCAAGTGCTTCAAGTCCTCTTCACTTTCAGCAGGCAGGCTTGTGTCATCTGCATATCACAGTTTGTTAATGAGTCTTCCACCAACCAATCCTGATACCACATTCCTCATATAGTCCAGTTCTTTGATTATTTGCTCAGCATACAGATTATTATGGTGAAAGGGTGCAACCCTGACACACACTTCTTGATTTTAAAACATGCAGTATCCCCTTGCTCTGTTTGAATGACTGCCTTTTTGTCTATGTACAGATTCCTCATGAGCACAGTTAAGTGCTCTGGAATTCCCATTCTTGGCAATGTTACATCCATAATTTGTTATGATCCACACAGTCAAACGCCTTTGTGTAGTCAAAAAAAAAAAAAAAACACAGCTAAACATCTTTCTGGTATTCTCTGCTTTCAGCCAAAATCCCCTGTATACTTGAGCACCTATACATTTTAGACATCATTGTTAAGACGACTTGACCAATTATTGTTAGCTGTCCGAAGAAGTTGCTGCTTTCTTTGTATACTCTGCCTATCTAAAAGAAAATGATGAATACCAGATTTAAGCTTCTTATTGACTTTCATGGTTTGGGGTTTTCTGCCTATGATTAAAGGGGGAAAATATCCATACTGCTAATTTTCTAGGGAGAGTGGTTAATAGGCAGAAGTGTAAGTGCAAGAGTCTCTTCTTAACAGCATTCAGTGTTTGCAGATAAATTCAAAAGTCTACCAGCCGAAGTATGCATTCCAAACTATAAAAGATGGTGGACACCTCTGGGAGATAGGATTAGGAAAGTGAATAGAGCCTTGAGGCTTTCATTCTTTTCTAGCTTGTTGCATTGTTAGCAGCTGTTGCAATGAACGTTTCACTTACAGTGATTCTCTTCCAAAAAGCAGAACAACAAAAAGGCCTATGAGTCCCAAAATTTCATTCCCCTTCAGACCCAGCTTAGACAATATCTCGCTGGTTTGGCTTTTCTAGACTTTCCTTACCCTTAGTCTCTATGCTTTTGAAAAATGTTCCTTCTTACAGCCACATTTCTGCTAAATTGACAATGTGCACTTTTGGATTAATTTGATAAATTAATCCTTGTTAGTGTATTAGTAGAGGTGGTCACTACTATATTTGCAAGGTGTTTTATGGTTCTCCAAACCCTTCTCACACATGGGCTCAGGTAACTTGCAGCCTAAAACAAGGTTAAATGTACAGGTTCAGAGAATCCACAAAGTGTCAGAATTTTAGTTGAGAAGCAAAGCAACGGTGAGGATATATTTGGTGATTCTCAAATTAAACCATGTAAATATCCATTTTTATGGCTACCTCTCAGGCTAAACTTGCTGCTGTGTTCCATCAGTTTTATGTTTCTGACATCATAAATGTGATCTTCATTACTATTATAATATTAAAATATACTAAATTATGAAAAACTACAGGAAAAAAAATCTAAAAAGTTCCCTTGAATCCATTTTGAGTTGTATTTTTACTTTTGATTAAAAAAAATGATTTTCCAATGTATAGGATTTTCATCTGTGCATAATAGATGTACTGGTTTTTGGTGTTTTGGATAAATTTACGCCTAATTGTTTCTTGGTAAAGCCAGAGTCTTATTATAATTAAGAAGTAATTAACAAATACAATTACTGAAGGGAGAGATAACATATTGGTTCATTAACATCTTAGTGAAAATTAGGTTTATACTATCTCATAGCGTTTTGTGAAGAAGAAAAGCGATTGTCTGTTAACTGATTCTTGTGCTTCGTAGAAAAGCACTGTGTTGTATTTTCTAAGTTATCAATTGGATTTCACAGTTTAAAAAAAATTCCCTTGGCACTATTAACAATAGTTTAGCTTAGCTATTAAAAAAGGAGGTCTGTCTTGAGCATTATGCTCTTTTAAGAACTATCTATAAAGGATCACATTGACAACAGTAACTCAAAAGATTAGATAAGAAACTTAGGGGGCAGTGAGTTTATGTTAATGGGAGGAATAACTCAGAAAGGAGGGTGAGAGTGGCTGCACAACTCAAAGAATGTAGTCAATGTCACTGAATAGTACATGCAGAAACAGTTGAACTGATGTATGTTTTGCTGTGTATATTCTCAACAACAACAAAATAAAAGAAAATAAATTTTAAAAAATTAATATAGACAAAATTACAAATTGGGCAAATTATCTGAGCAGACTCCTCACTGAAGGAGACATGTAGATGGCAAACAAGCATAAGAAAAGATGCAAAACCCATACGTCATTAAGGAATTGCAAATTAAACAACAATGAGATACCACTAAACCTCTATTGAAATGTAATCAATTTCAATGAACTGTACATGTAGAAATTATTGAGTTGGTGTATGTCCTGCTGTGTATATTCTCAAAAATAATAACAAAAATAAAATAAATCATAAAAAATAAAGCAACAGAGCGTAGATATGGGTGCTGTGCTGCCTGAGTTCAAACTAATTCCTGTTACTTGGCTGTGTGACTTTAGGCATGTCAATTCAGTTCTATATATTTCAATTTCCTCATCTATAAAATTTCTGCAATGGCACTTCCAGTTTCCAGTCTGGCATGTAAAAGGCTTGGAAGTCATCACTCTTATCTTCATAAGAAAAATGCTGAAAAACTGTGAATGATCAACTCCTCTTAGATCCATCAGAGAATTGAAGTAATAGGGTAAAATGTTGTCCTGAAAACTGGAGAGACAGACAGGCTGATAGAAAGCATCACTGCTTACAAAATCAGAAACTGCCGCCATTGGAGTCACCATCAGGTAGGAACACTTAGTTATTAACTAGTAGTAGCTAGAGACAGAGTGTGGACTAGCTTGAGAGAGTAAAACAACACCAACAAACAAAAAACTTCCTGAAGGCCCAGTTTTAGGGGAGTGTCTACACTTTTGTAGGTATTATCTCCAGAAGCACCACCAAGTTCTCACTTTCAAGTTCATATAAAAAGCCCTTCCCGTTTCCAGCAGAGGAAGAAGGGAAGTAATCATTTTGAAATAATGCTCTGTTCTACTTAACAATGGCGTTCCTCCAAAGAAACTACTTTATGAGAGCCTAACCAAAGGGATTTTACCAGAGCCTAACTGATGTGGAATGGAGCCCTGGTAGTGCAAGGATTAAGCACTCGGCTGCTAACCAAAAGATAGGGGGTTCGAACACACCAGCCACTCTGTGGGAGAAAAGACGTGGTGATCTGCTCCCATAAAGATTACAGCCTAGGAAACCCCATGAAGCAGTTCTACTTTGTTGTGTAGGATCAGCTTTCACTGTGGATTACACACCAACATAAAGAAAATAAAATTCCTCATAACTTGACCAATAAACAAATCCCGATGCTGTTGAGTCAATTCCGACTCATGGCAACTCTATAGGACAGAGTAGAACTACTCTATAGGGTTTCCAAGGAGCAGCTAGTGGATTCGAACTGCCGACATTTTGGTTAGTAGCAGAGCTCTTAATCACTGCGCCACCAGGGCTCCCACTAATAAGCAACATCATGATAAATGGAGAAAATATTGAAGTTATCAAGGAGTTCATTTTACTTTGATCAAAAATCAATGCCCATGGAAGCAGCAGTCAATACATCAAACAAGGTATTGCATTTGGCAAGTGTGCTGCAAAAGACCTCTTTATTTATTTTTTTTTTTAATATATATTTTATTGTACTTCAGGTGAAAGCTTACAGAGCAAATAGTTTCTCATGAAATAGTAGTACACATGTTGTTTTTTGACATTGGTTAACAACCCCACAACGTATTAAGCCTCTAAATTCTCAACCTTTTTTTTTGATGAAAATTACAGATGGCCAAAGATACACCGTTTCAAAAATTTCTACATTCACAGTTCAGTGACATTGACTACGCTCTTCCAACTGTGCTGTTATTCTCACTTAAGATGAAGGCTTACAGAAAAAATAGTTATTCATTTAACAGTTACTACACATGTTGCCCTATGACAATGGTTAACAATCTCACAGCACATCAAGAATATCCTTACTCCACCTTGTGTTCCCTATCACCAGGGGGCTTCCTTGTCCCCTTCTGTCTTCTGGACCTTGTCAGTGGACTATTGTACCTCTTTAGTCTCATTTGTTTATTTATTTATTTATTTATTTATTTATTTATTTTTATTTTATTTAAACACCATTTCAAAACTTTTTACTTACACATTTAAGTGATATTGACTATGCTCTTCCAATTGTGCTGCCATTCTCACCCAAGATGAAGGCTTACAGGACAAAACAGCCTCCCATTTAATAGTTACTACAAATGTTGCCCTATAGCAGTGGTCAACAATCTCACAATACATCGACAGTGTCCTTATTCAATTTGTGTTCCTTATCATCAGTTTCCTACTCTCCCTCTGCCTTCTGGCCCTTGTCACCGGACTCCTGTACATCGTTAGTCCCATTTAGTTTTACTGGGGTGTCCATTCCTAGGCTTAACATCGAACCTTGAAGGTAACTTCCCCTCTAAGCTGAAAGGGTGTCTGGGGGCCACACTCTCGAGGTTTCTCTAGTATTCTTTAGGCCAGTAAATCTGGTCTTCTTTTTTTTTTTTTTTTTTTTTTGGGAGTTAAAATTATACTCTACATCCTACTCCAGCTCTGCCCAGAACCCTCTGTTGTGATCCTGGTCAGAGGAGTCATTGGTGGTAGCCGGGCACCATCCAGCTGTACTGGGCTCAGTCCCGTGGAGGCCTTGGTAGCTGTGGACCATTAGTCCTTCGGACTAATCTTTTCCTTGTATCCTGTTCTCTTCGTTCTCCCTTGTTCCCGAAGGGATGAGATCAGTGGAGTATCTTAGATGGCCGCTCATAGGCTTTTAAGACCCCAGACACTACTCACCAAGGTAGAATATAGAGCATTATCTTTATAAGTAGTGTCATGACAATTGAGCTAGATGTTCCCCGAGATCATGGTCCCCAGAGCCCTCCGTCCAACAACTCAGTCCCTCGGGGGGTTTGGATGTGTCTATAGGGCCTCCATGACCTTTCCTTGTGCAGGTTGTGTTAGTTTCCCCTGTACTATGTACTATCTCATCTCTCACCCAAGTTACCACTTACCTATTACCTATTTAGTATTCCCCCCCCCCTCCCATCCCTGGTAACCAACAAGGATTGTTACATTTTGCATGTGAATTTTTTTCATGGGTTTTTACAATAGAGGTCTCATACAATATTTGTCCTTTTGTGATTGACTTATTTCACTCAGCATGATGTCCTCCAGTTTCATCCATGTTATGAGATGGTTCACCGATTCATTGTTCTTTCTCGTTGCATAGTACTCCATTGTGTGTATGTACCATAGTTTGTGTATCCATTCGTCTGTTGATGGACATCGAGGTTGTTTCCATCGTTTTGCTATTGTGAATAATGCTGCCATGAACATAGGTGTGCATATGTCTATTCGAGTGATGACTCTTATTTCTCTAGGATATATTCCTAGGAGTGGGATTGCTGGATCGAATGGTACGTCTATTTCTAGCTTTCTGAGGAAACGCCATATCATTTTCCAAAATGGCTGTATCATTTTGCATTCCCACCAGCAGTGTATAAGAGTTCCCGTCTCCCCGCAGCCCCTCCAACATTTGTTATTTCCAGTGTTTTTGATTCGTGCCAGTAATGCCGGGGTGAGATGGTATCTCATTGTGGTTTTAATTTGCATTTCTCTAATGGCTAGTGATCGCGAGCATTTCCTCATGTGTCTGTTGGCCATTTGAATGTCTTCCTTGGTGAAGTGTCTGTTCATTTCCTTTGCCCATTTTTTGATAGGATTGGTTGTCTTTTTGTTGTAGAGGTGTTGGATTTTCTTGTAGATTATGGAGATTAGACCTTTGTCTGACTTGTACTGTCCAAAAATTTTTTCCCAGTCTGTAGGTTCTCTTTTAACTCTGCAAAAGACCTCTTTAAATGTTAAAAAGCAAATATGTCACTTTGAGGACTAAGGTGCACCTGATCCCAGCCTTGGACTTTTGAATAGCCTCATATGCATGTGAAAGCTGAACAATGAAAAAGGAAGACCAAAGAAGAATTGACAGGTTTCAATTATGGTGTTGGAAAAGAATATTAAATATACCATGAACTTCCAGAAGAGTGAATAAATCTGTATTGGAACAAGTACAGCCAGAATGCTCCTTAGAGGGAGGATGGCAAGATATCATCTTGTTTACTTTGGACATGTTATCAGGAGAGACCAATCTCTGGAGATGATTCTGAAAGTGGAGTAAAATATTTAACGTCTAAAAACAAACATACTATACAAAAAACAAACTACAACCACCACCACCACAAAAACCCCTTCAACTTAGAATTTTGTATCCAGTGAAATTATTCTTCAAAAGTGAAACATATAGACTTTCTAAGGCAAAATTGAGGGATTTTGTAACCCCTGCACCTGACTTCCATAAAATTTTCAAAGAAGTCCTACATGGAAAATGATATAGGTCAGAAAATAGAATTTGCATAAAGAAAGGAAGAGTGTTTGAGAAAGAATAAAGGTAAAATAATTGTTTTCTTTTTCTTACTCTTTTTAAAATTTTTTATTTATTTTATTGTTGATAATACTGCAAAGCAAAACATACACCAGTTCAACAGTTTCTACATGTAAAATTCAGTGACATTGATTGCATTCTTTGAGTTGTGCAATGATTCTCATCCCCCTTTTCTGAGTTGTTTCTCCCTCATTAACATAAACTTACTACCCCCTAAGATTCTTGTCCAACCTTTCAGGTTGCTGTTGTCAATTTGATCCTATATAGACAGTTCTTAAAAGAGCACAATCCTCAAGGGAGATATTTTTTACTAGTTAAGATGAATTATTGTTTAGTTTTCAGAACATTTCAGGGGATATTTTTGGTTTAAGGTTTAAAGATTATCTCAGGGAAGTTGTTTCAGGGTTTTATCCGGTCTCCATGACTTCAGATAGTCTGGAGCCCATGAGAATTTGACATTCTGTTCTACATTTTCCTCCTTTTTGATCAGGATTCTTCTATGGAATCTTTGATCAAAATATTCAGTAATGGTAGCAGGGCACAATACAGTTCTTCTGGTCTCATGGCAAAGGAGGCATTTGTTCATGGAGGTAATTAGCCGCACATTCCATTGCCTCCTCTTATTCTGACTCTTCTTCTTCCTCTGTTGCTCCAGGCAAATAGTGATCAATTGGCGTGCATTGGATGGCCACTTGCAAGCTTTTAAGACCACAGGCGCTATGCAAAGAAATAGGAGGTAGAACAGAAGCACTGAACACATTATTAGGACAGTTAACTGGGATGTCCCATGAAGTCTTTACCCTAAACCTCCAAACCGAGGAATCAAAAACCATGAAGCGTCTGGTTGTACATAAGCAGCCTCAGCAGCTACTCTTATATTTTTGGCATTGTTGTAAATATGTCTATCACACAACTTTTGCCAATTCAACTTTTTGCAGGTATACAACTTATTGATGGCATTTACAATAATTGGCTGTGCAACACTACCATTAATCAGTGCAATTTTTCTATAACTGTTAACCGAAATTAAGAACTCCATAAACAATAACCTTCCATTCTGCCCATGGTAACTGACAAAGTTTGGTCTCTATATATTTGCCTTGTCTTGTCTTTTTATATAACTGAGGTAATAAAATATCATCCTTTTGTGATCGACTTATTTCACTTGGTGTAATATCTTCATGTTCCTTCCATATTGTAGCATGTATCAAGACTTCATTTCTCCTACTAGCTGAATAGTATTCCGTTGTATGTATGTACTGAATTTTGTTTTTCCTTTCATCTGTTGATAAACATTTAGGTTGTTTCCACCTTTTGGCTATCGTGAATGGTGCTGTACTGAACATTGGTGTGGAAGTCTCTGTTTAAGTCTCTGCTTTCAAGTCTTTGGGGTATATACCTAGGATTGTAATTGCTGGGTCATATGGTAGTTCTATTTTCTAGTTTTTTGAGGAACCACAAAACTGTTTTCCACAATGACTGTACCATTTTCCATTCCCACCAGCAATGTATAAGGGTTCCAGTTTCCCCACATGCTCTCCAACATTAATTATTTTCTCTTCTTTTTTCCCTATCTTAACCATCCTAATGGAAGTGAAATGGTATCTCATTGCAGTTTTGGTTTACATCTTTCTGATGACTAATGAGATTGAGCATCTTTTCATGTGTCTGGTGGCCATTGGAATGTCCTCTTTGGTGAAATGTCTTTTCAAGTCCTTTGCCCTTTTTATAACTGGGTTATTTGTCTTTTTGTTGTTAAGTTGTTGAAGTTTTGTATATAGTTTGGTTATTAGATTCTTATGGAATATATGGTTTTTGAAGGTATTCTCCAAGTTGGTAGCTGTCTCTTCACTTTTTTGGTAAAGCCTTTTGAAGAACAAAAGTTTTTAATTTTTATGAGGTCTCATTTATTTATTTTGTCTTTTTCTGTTTGTGCTTTTGTTAAAGATATCAAGTTTGGAAAAGAAGTAGTAAAATTGTCTCTATTTGGGGGTGATTTGATCCTATATATAGAAAATCCTGAAGAATGTGCAAGAAAATTTGTAAAACTGATAGAGGATTTAGTAAAGTTGCAGGGTACAAGGTCAACAAACAAAAATCAGTACAGTTTCTATATACCAGCAATGAGAAATCTGAAAGGGAAAGTAAGGAAACGATTCCATTTACAGTAGCTTCTAAGAGCACAAAATACCTAGGAATAAAGCTAACCAGGGGCATGAAGGACTTATACAATGAAAATTATAAAACACTGCTGAAAGAGATTAAAGAAGACTTAAATAAATGGAAAGATACTCCAAGTCCTTGAATTAGGAGAGTTAATATTGTTATGATGCCGATACTACCCAAAGCGATCTACAGATTCAATGCACTCCAGATAAAAATTCCAACAGCCTTCTTTACAGAAATGGAAAAAAGCAATCCTCAACTTTATGTGGAATGGCAAGAGGTCCTGAATAGCTAAAGCAAAGTTTGAAAGAGAAGAGCAAAGTAGGGGGACTCACACTTCCTGATTTTAAATTATACAGTCACTGTAATCAAAACAGCCTGGTACTGGCATAGCAATAGACACATAGACTAATAGAATAGAATTAAGAGTGCAGAAATAAACCCACACAACTATGGTCAACTGATTTTTGACAAGGGTGCTAATGCTTCTTTCCATTCAGTATGGAAAGAAGAATCTCTTCAATGGGAAAACTGGATTTCCATATGCAGAAAAATGAGAAACTATGCCTCACATTATACACAGAAACAAATTCAAAATGGATTAAATTCCAAATGTGGAAACTAAAACTATAAAATTCTGAGAATAAAATACAGGGGCAATGCTGTCAGTCTTAGCTATTTTTCTTAATCTTAATTGATCTAACAGATAACAATTTGTTTAAAATAATAATAGCTCATATAGAATATTCAATAAGATAGACATTCAATAAGATCAACTACATCCAGGGCCATAAAACATATCTTTACAAATTTAAAAGAATAAACATCATGGAAAGGGTGCTCATACACTACAATTAAATTAAACTAGAATCAATAGCAGAAAGATAGCTACACAATCCAAAAATATTTGGAGATTTAATACAGCTTATCAAAATGTGTGGAATGCCATGAAAGCAGTACTTAGGAGGAAATTTATAGAATGAATATATATACAAAAAGAAGAAAGATTTAAAGTCAACAATCTAAGCTTACACATTTGGAAACTTGAAAAAGAAGAGTAAATTAAATCCAGAATAAGCATTAAAAAAGAAATAATAAAAATTAAGGTAGAAATCAATGAAATTGAAAGTAGGAAATTAGTAGAGAAATGAAACCAAAAGCTAGTTCTTTGAAAAGCTGAATACAGATGATAGACCACTAGACAGGCTAAGCAAGAAACAGAAAGACAGTATACAAAAATTACAAATATATAAAATGAAAAGAAGTTAATCACTCCGGATGCCATAGACATTAAAAAATAATAAAAGAATATTATGAACAACTCTGTAACCAAAAATTAGATAACTTAGAAGAAATGTTCCAATACCTCAAAAGATACCATCTACAAAAACTCACACAAGAAGAAATAGATAATCTGAATGGGCCTATATCTATTAAAGGAATTGAATCCACAATTAATAACCTTCATAAACTGAAACCACCAGGCTTAAGTGGTTTCATTGGTGAATTCTACGAAATATTAAATAATTAACACCAATCCTTCTCAAACTCTTCCATAAAATTGAAGCAAAGGGAACATTTCCTAATGCATTCCATGCAGCCAGTATTACCCTAATACTAAAACCAGACAAAAATATTACAAGAAAGTAAAATTACAGATCAATATCTCCCAGGAACATAGATGAAAAAAACTCAACAAACTACTGTCAATTTGAATCCAACATTGTATGAAAAGAATTATACACCATGATCAAGAGGGGTTTATTCCAGGTGTGCAAGTCTGATTCAACATTCAAAAATCAATTAATGTAACCTATCATATGAGCAATATATAGGAAAAAATCATATGATAATATCAATATATGCTGAAAAAGCAGTTGACAAAATCTAACGCCTATTCATAATAAAAACTTTCAGCAAACTAGTAATAGACAGAAACGCCTTCAACTTGATAAAGAACATCTACAAGAAGACCAGCAGCTAACATCATATTTAATGGTAAGAAGCTAAATGCTTTCCACCTAAGATCTCAGTACAGGTTCCTCATGAGCACAATTAAGTGTTCCGGAATTCCCATTCTTTGCAATGTTAACCCTAATTTGTTATGATCCACACAGTTGAATGCCTTTGCATAGTCAATAAAACACAGGTAAACATCTTTCTAGGATTCTCTGCTTTCAGCCAGGATCAATCTGACATCAGCAATGATATTCCTTGTTCCACAACATCAGCAATGATATCCCTTTTTCCACATCCTCTTCTGAAGCCAGCTTGAAATTCTGGCAGTTCTCTGTCGATGTACTGCTGCAACTGCTTTTGAAAGATCTTCAGCAAAATTTTCTTGTGTGTGATATGGATATAATGGATCACCTTTCTTTGGCTCTCTTCCAGTTGGTTGGCCAGGTAGCTGTCTTCCAAATTTCTTGGCATCAACTAGTGAGCACTTCCAGCCCTGAATTAATTTGCTGAAACATCTCAACTGGTATTCCATCAATTCTTGGAGCCTTGTTTTTCACCAATTCTTTCAGTGCATCTTGGACCTCTTCCTTTAGTACCATCAGTTCTTGATCATATGCTACCTCCTGAAATGATTGAATGTCGACCGATTCTTTTTGGTACAGTGACTCTGTGTATTCTTTCCATCTTCTTTTGATGCTTCCTGCGTCGTTTAGTAATCCTTCAATATTGCAGTTCGAGGCTTGAATTTTTTCTTTAGTTCTTTTAGCTTGAGAAATGCCAAGAATGTTCTTCCCTTTTGGTTTTCTGTCTCCAGGTCTTTGCATATTTCATTATAATACTTTGTCTTTTCTAGCTGCCCTTTGAAATTTTCTGTTCAGCTCTTTTACTTCATCATTTCTTCCTTTCGCTTTAGCTACTCTAAGTGCAAGAGCAAGTTTCAGAGTCTATTCTGACGTCCATTTTGGTCTTTTCTTTCTTTCCTGTCTTTTTAATGACCTTTCACTTTCTTTGTGTATGATGTCCTTGATGTCATTCCACAACTCCTCTCATCTTTGGTCATTAGTGTTCAATGCATCAAATCTATTCTTAAGATGTCTCTAAATTCAGATGCGGTATACTCAAGGTTGTACTCTGGCTCTCGTGGACTTGTTCTAATTTTCTTCAACTTCAACTTGAACTTTCATATGATCAGTTGATGGTCTGTTCCACAGTCTGCCCCTGGCCTTGTTCTGACTTATGATATTGAGTTTTCCATCGCCTCTTTCCACAGATGTAGTCAATTTGATTCTGGTGTATTCCATCTGGTGAGGTCCACATGTATAGTCACATTTATCCTGAAAAAAGGTATCTGCAATGAAGAAGTTGTTGGTCTTGCAAAATTCTGTCATGTAATCTCCAGTGTCATTTCTATCACCAACGCCATATTTTCCAACTACCAATCTTTCTTTGTTTCCAACTTTCGCATTCCAATCACCAGTAATTATCAATGCATCTTGATTGCATGTTTGGTCAATTTCAGACTGCAGAAGTTGGTAAAAATCTTCAATGTCTTCATCTTTGGCCTTAGTGGTTGGAGCGTAGATTTGAATAATAGTCATATTAACTGGTTTTCCTTGTAGGCAGATGGATATTGTCCTATCACTGACAGCGCTGTACTTCAGGATAGATCTTGAGATGTTCTTTTTAACAATGAACACTATACCATTCTAAAACACCTATTAGAAGGTTAAAATCCAAAATTCTGAAATGTCAAATGCTGGAGACTATGTGGACCACTAAGAACTCCCATTCATTGTTGGTGGGAATGCAAAATGGCACAGCCACTTCGGAAGCCAGTCTGGTAGTTTCATACAAAGTTAAACATAAACTTACTGTACAATCTAGCAATCACACTCCTAGGTATTTACCCAAATGAGTTGAAAATGTACATACACACGAAAAAATACACGTGAATGTTTGCAGTTATTAGGTGCCATCGTGTGAGCTCTGACTCATAGAGACCTTATGTATACATGGATGTTTACAGCATCTTTATTTATGATTACCAAAAATCAGAAGCAACCAAAATGTCCTTAAAGAGGTGAATGGATAAACAATCTATGGTACATCTGTACAATAGACTATTATTCATCAATAAAAATAAATGAGAGACTTCCAGCAAAATGGTGCTCTAGGCAGAGGCACCACGCCGTCCCTCCACAGCAAAGATCTGAAAAACTAAGCCGAACAGAGAAAACAACAATCCTGAAATCCTAAAACATCAAATGAAGAGATAAAGAACTCAGCCAAGCACCAAATGGAGTGAGAAAACTGACAGAGAATGGAGAGCGAGGAGAGATTCATGCAGAGGTCCCCTATCAGCTAATGCAGCGTGGATCTGCCATCTTGGACTCCTATCGGAGACCAGCAAACGGGGGTAAGAGAAAAGCAGCTTCCCAGTGCTTCCAGAGGGAGACAAAACAACCAGTAATTTGTGATATATGCTTTCCCACCCCCCACCCTTCTTCACCGCCACTCTGTCTCTTCTGCTTCCTGCAGCCACAATCTCTTGTCCAGGAAGCACTGGCTGCATGGCTTCCACCCACCCGAATGGGCCGGCTCTCTGAGTGTCATTTGTTGGCTGCTGGTGTTGCTTTTTTCTGCTTCTTTTGATTTCTTCCTTACCTCTCACCACCTCCCCCTCCTTTAGCTCAAATACCTCGCTCCGTGTGCCATCATTGCTTCTTCCTAAGGGGCTGTGGAGCTCCAGTAATTTGTGATATACACTTTCCCACCTCCTACCCTTCTTCACCCACACTCGGCCTCCTCTGCTTCCTGCGGACACAGTCTCTTGTCTGGGAAGCACCAGCTGCTTGGATTCCACCAGCCTGCACTAGCTAGCTCTCTGAGTGCCATTTGTTGCTTTTTTCCACTTCTTTTGATTTCTTCCTTACCTCTCACCACCTACCCTCCTTTCGCTCGAATACCTGGCTCCGTGCACCATCTTTGCTTCTTCCTAAGGGGCTGCAGAGCTGCGTTCAAGTGTGGAACTGCATCCCAGTCTGGGTTGCCGTGCTGGTGGGATCCCGGGATTTTGTTCGTTCATTTGTTTTGAATTGGTTGTTTGTTTTCTTTCCTTTTCTTGAGTTGGGAGCCCGTTCTGGCTAGGTGGCACTGCATGGCTTGGAGCCTACCCCCTCAGCTTGCACAGACGTGTAGAGGGATCCCTGAGGGCATTTCGTTTTTTTTTTGTTTTTTATGTTTCTTTGGGGGCTTTTCTTGTTCTTTTTTTTAAAATTTGTTTTGTTTTCTTTTCCCTCTTTTTACTTTTTTGTCTTTCTTCATTACTCAGTTTCTTGTCTCTCTATATCGTCCTCCTCTTTCTGTTCCTTGAATACCTGGAGTTGTATACCTCTATGCCTTCCAGCCAGGCTGTACTGCAACACCTGAGAAAAACTTCCCCAGACCCCATAGCCGCACCGGTGGGATCCCTGGGAACTTTGCTGTTCTTTTCCCTTTCCGATTTTTATTTATTCATTCTTTTATTTTCTTTCCCTTTTTGTTTGTCTCAATTTCATAGTCTCTCATCTCTCTACTCCAATGGCAAGCTCCCCTAGCATTCTTTTTTGTTTGTTTGTACGTTTTTAGCTCCTGTTCCACTCTCCTCTCTCCCATAACCATCTTAGCTCCACACATAAAAATCTCCCTGCTACATCTTGTCTACCTGCACAGTGCGCTTAACATCACACTACCAAGCAGCACAGGCAGACTACTGGAACTTGCCCTGCGCTGATTACCGACCTGCCCTGGTGGCTGTAGTAAGTGCCACAAACAACCCATCCCAGTAACTCCTCTTCAGCTACACCTGCCCTGCCGCACCATATCTGAGTGACTGACCCTGCCAATTGGAGACAGAGGCAAAAAGTATTGTGCCCATAGAAGAGCAAACAACAAAGAACACACAGCCCGCCTGCTCAGAGATAGCCAAATTTTCAAAAAAAGGGATGAAACAAACAAATCTACAGTCAATAAAAGAGAACAATAACTACTGAATGCCCCGAAGACAGTAGACAATAACAAAACATTTACAAAAACAGGACAGGATGGTTCCAGAAGGCATCGAAAATAAAACACCAGATGAGTTTCGAGTAGGAGAAAAGGCACTAGAACTACCTGATAGGGAATTCAAATCTCTAATACTCAGAATTCTCCAAGAACTGAAGCAAAAAAGCAGACAAAAATGAGGAAAAAATAAACAAATTCATGGAAAATACAGACAAAAAAGAGTTCAGGAAAATAATGCAGGAACAAAATGCCAAAATAAATTCAAAACTGGAAATTATGCAAAAACAACACTTAAAAATCCAAAAGACAAACAACAAGATTTCAGAAATGGACGGTGTCATAGAAGGGCTGAGAAGCAGATCTGAAATGGTGGAAGACAGGATCAGTGGAATTGAAGACAAACACTTGGATATAACTCTGTTTCAGGGAAACGCCAAAAAAAGATCAAAGAAAAATGAAGAGAACCAGAGAGTTATGTGGGATACAATCAAAAGCAAAAATTTTCGAGTGATTGGAGTTCCAGAACAGGGGGAGAAAACAGAAAACACAGAGAGGATCATTGAAGAACTGCTGACAGAAAACTTCCTCAATATCATGCAAGAAGAAAAGCTGGCCATCAAAGAAGCTCAACAAGCCCCATATAAGGTAGACCCCAAAAGAAAATCACCAAGGCATATCATAATCACACTCAACAAAACCAAAGACAAACAAAGAATCCTGAGAGAAGTTCATGAAAAACAAGAAGCCACATACAGAGGAGAAACAATAAGACTAAGCTCAGACTATTCGGCAGAAACCATGCAGGCAAGAAGGCAATGTGATGACATATATAAAATCTTGAAAGAAAAAAGTTGTCAGCCAAGAATAATATATCCTGCAAAACTCTTGTTCAAATTTGATGGTGAAATTAGGTCATTTCCAGATAAACAGAGATTAAGGGAATGTGTAAAAGTCAAACCAAACTTACAAGAATTATTAAAGGGAGTTCTTTGATCTGAGAACTAACTTCAGCTCACAGGCAGAATCTAGGATGCAGGATCATACCAGCCAGATACCAATCTAGGAAATGAACTCTGGAGGACTATCCAAAACCAGAAGAAATACAACAAGGAATCAGAGCAGTTAATCAGTAAATGACAACAACATCAAAACAATAAAAGAGAGAATAAATGGCATAGGTATAGAACCTTCTAATGGAGAGGAAAGCAAGGCGATACCAAGTAATAATAGACTGCTTCAAACTTAGAAAGATAAGGGTAAAATTCATGGTAACCACAAGAAAAGGTAACAAACATACTCATAAAAATAAAGTGGAAAAACTTAAAGTCTCAGCAAAAACAAAACCTACAAAAAGAAAAGAAATTTAAAAAAATCCTCAAACAAAAGTAACTCAGCACAAGAGACTAACAAGAACAAAGAAAACGTCAGCACCACAAAAAAAAAGCACTACAAAATGACAGCAACAAACTCACATCTATCAATAATTACACTGAATGTAAATGGACACAATGCACCCATAAAGAGATGGAGAATGACAGAATGGATAAGAAAACAGGATCTATCAATATGCTGTCTACAAGAGACACACCTTAGAAACAAAGATGTGAATTTATTAAAAGTCAAAGGTTGGAAAAAAATGTATCAAACTAACAACTACCAAAAAAGAGCAGGAGTGGCAATACTAATCTCAGATAAAATAGACTTTAAAACAAAATCCACCATAAAAGACAAAGAAGGACACTATATAATGATTAAGCGGATGATCGTTCATGAAGACATAACCGTGATAAACATCTATGTACCCAATGACAGGGCTCCAAAATACATAAACAAACTCTAACAACACTGAAAAGAGAAATTGACAGTTCCACAATAATATTAGGAGACTTCAATACACCACTCTCAGTAAAGGACAGAACAACTAAGAAGAAACTCAGCAAAGATACAGAGGACTTAAAGGTCACAATCAGCCAACTTGACCTCATAGACATATATAGAACACTCCATCCAAACTCTGGAAAGTACACATTCTCTTCCAATGCACATGCAACATTCTCCAGACTAGACCACATGTTAGGCCACAGAGCAATCCTCTACAAGATCCAAAACGTTAGGATAATTCAAAGTATCTTCTCTGACCACAATGCCATCAAGGGAGAAATTAACAACAGAAACAGCAAGGAAAAAAATCAATTACATGGAAACTGAATACCACCCAGCTTACAAAACACTGGGTAAGAAAAGAAATCAGAGATGGAATCAAAAAATACCTAGAATCAAATGAGAATGAAAACACATCATAACAAAACTTTTGGGACACAGCAAAGTAGATTCTCAGAGGACAATTTATAGCAATAGATGCACATATCAAAAAAAGAAGAAAGGGACAAAATCAAGACATTAACTACAGAACTCAAACAAATAGAAACAGAACAATAAAAAAAGCCCACAGCCACCGGAAGAAAGGAAATAGTAAAGATCAGAGCAGAAATAAATGAAATAGAGAACAGAAAAACAATAGAAAGAATTAAGAAAACCAAAAGTTGGTTCTTTGAAAGAATCAACCAAATCGACAAACCACTGGCCAGCCTGACAAAAGAAAAACAGAAGAGGACGCAAATATCCCAAAAAAGAACTGAAATGGGGGACATTACAACAGACCCAACTGAAATAAAAAGGATTATAATGGAATATTATGAAAAACTATACTCCAACAAATTTGAAATCCTATAGGTAATGGATAAATTTCTAGAAGCACACTACATACCCAAACTACAACAAAGTGATGTTGAAAATCTAAACAGACCCATAACAAGAGAAGAGATTGAAAAGGTAATTAAAAAACTCCCAACAAAAAATCCCTGGCCCAGATGGCTTCACTGAAGAATTCTACAAAACATTTATAGAAGAGCTTGTACGAGCACTACTCAAGCTATTTCAGAGCATAGAAAAGGAAGCAACACTTCCAAATTCATTCTATGAAGCCAGCATAACACTGATACCAAAACCAGGGAAAGGCATCACAAAAAAAGAAAATTACAGACCAATATCTCTCATGAATGTAGATGCAAAAATTCTGGACAAAATTCTAGCCAATAGAATTCAGCATCATATCAAAAAAAAATACACCATGACCAAGTAGGATTCATACCATGTATGCAAGGATGGTTCATTATTAGAAAATCAATCAACGTAATCCACCACATAAGTAAAAGGAAAGAAAACAATTACATGATCATTTCAGTTGATGCAGAAAAGGCGTTTGACAAAGTCCAACACCCATTCCTGATAAAACCTCAATAAAATAGGTATGGAAGGGAAATTTCTCAACATAATAAAGTGCATCTATGCAAAACCAATGGCCAACATCATTCTTAATGGAGAGAGGTTGAAAACATTCCCTTTGAAAACAGGAACAAGACAAGAATGCCCTTTATCACCACTCCTATTTAACATTGTGCTGGAAGTTCTAGCTAGAGGAATAAGGCAAGAAAAAGAAATAAAGTGCATCCAAATTGGTAGTGAAGAAGTTAAACTGTCCCTGTTTGCAAATGATATGATACTATACATAGAAAACCCTAAAGACTCCACGAGAAATCTACTGGAACTTATAGAAAGATTCAGCAGCGTAGCAGGATACAATCTAAACATACAAAAATCATTTGAATTCCTATACACCAGTAAGGAGAACGATGAAAAGGAAATCAAGAAAATAATACAATTTATAATAGCCCCTAAAAAGATAAAATACTTAGGAATAAATCTAACCAGGGATGTGAAAGTCCTATACAAAGAAAATTAGAAAACACTACTGCAAGAAACCCAAAGGGATCTACATAAATGGAAAAACATACCGTGCTCATGAATAGGTAGACTCAACATTGTGAAAATGACAATTGTACCCAAAGCAATTTACAATTACAATGCAATCCCAATCCAAATACCAACAACATTCTTCAAAGCAATGGAAAAACTAATCAAGAACTTTATATGGAAAGGGAAGAAGCCCCGAATAAGTAAAGCACTACTGAAGAAGAAGAATAACTTGGAGGACCCACACTGCCTGACTTCAGAACCTACTATACAGCTACAGTAGTCAAAACAGCCTGGTACTGGTACAACGACTGATACATTGACCAATGGAACAGAATTGAGAACCCAGATGTAAATCCATCCACCTCCGCTCACCTGATCTTCGACAAGGGCCCAAAGTCCATCAAATGGGGAAAAGACAGTCTTTTTAACAAATGGTGCTGGCAAAACTGGATATTCATCTGCAAAAAAATGAAACAGGACCCATACCTCACACCGTATACAAAAACTACTTCAAAATGGATCAAAGACCTGAATATAAAGCCTAAAACTATAAAGTTCATAGAAGAAAAAATAAGACCAACAATAGAGGCCTTAATACACGGCATTAACAGGATACAAATCATAACCATCAACTCACAAACCCCAAAAGATAAGCTAGATAACTGGGATCTTCTAAAAGTCAAACACCTAGGCTCTTCAAAATACTGCACCAAAAGAGTAAAAAGAGAACCTACAGACTGGGAAAAAATTTTTGGACAGTATAAGTCAGACAAAGGTCTAATCTCCATAATCTACAAGAAAATCTAACACATCTACAACAAAAAGACAAATAATCCTGTTAAAAAATGGGCAAAGGAAATGAACAGACACTTCACCAAAGAAGACATTCAAATGACCAACAGACACATGAGGAAATGCTCGCAATCACTAGCCATTAGAGAAATGCAAATTAAAACCACAATGAGATACCATGTCACCCTGGCATTACTGGCACGAATCAAAAGCACTGGAAATAACAAATGTTGGAGGGGCTGCGGGGAGATGGGAACTCTTATGCACTGCTGGTGGGAATGCAAAATGATACAACCATTTTGGAAAATGATATGGCGTTTCCTCAGAAAGCTAGAAATAGACATACCATTCGATCCAGCAATCCCACTCCTAGGAATATATCCTAGAGAAATAAGTGTTGCCACTCGAATAGACATATGCACACCTATGTTCATGGCAGCATTGTTCACAATAGCAAAAAGTTGGAAACAACCTAGATGCCCATCAACAGATGAATGGATAAACAAACTATGGTACATACACACAATGGATTACTACACAACGAGAAAGAATGATGATGAATCTGTGAACCATCTCATAACATGGATGAAACTGGAGTACATTATGCTGAGTGAAATAAGTCAATCACAAAAGGACAAATATTGTATGAGACCTCTATTGTAAAAACTCATGAAAAAGTTCACACACAAAGTTTACCAATCTTTGTTGGTTACGATGGATGGGAGGGGTGGGGTGGGGGGTAATACTGAATAGGCAATAGATAAGTGGTATCTTGGGTGAAGGGTGAGACAGTACATAGGGGAAATCAGCACAACTTGTACAAGGAAAGGTCATGGAAGCTCCCTAGACACATCCAAACTCCCTGAGGGAGTGAACTGCTGGACTGAGGTCTGTGGAGACCATGGTCTTGGGGAACATCTAGCTCAGTTGGCATAACACAGTTTATAAAGATAATGTCTACATTCTACCTCGGTGAGTTGCGTCTGGGGTCTTAAAAGCCTGTGAACAGCCATCTAAGATACTCCACTGGTCTCATCCTTTCGGGGGCATGGGAGAATGAAGAGAACAGGATACAAGGAAAAGATTAGTCTTAAGGACTAATGGACCACAGCTGCCAGGGCCTCCACCAGACTGAGTCCAGTATGCCTAGATGGTGCTCGACTACCACCACTGACTGCTCTGACCAAGATCACAACAGAGGGTTCTGGACAGAGCTGGAGAAGGATGTAGAACAAAATTCTAACTCACAAAAAAAAAAAAGACCGGATTTACTGGCCTAAACGAGACTGGATAAATCCCGAGAATATGGCCCTCAGACACCCTTTTAGCTCAGTGGTGAAGTCATTTTCGAGGTTCACCGTTCAGCCGGGGACTGGACAGCCCCATAAAACCAAATGGGACTAATGAAGCACAGTAGTCCAGGGACAAGGTGTAGAAGGCAGAAGGGGTCAGGAAAGCTGGCGATAGGGAACCCAGGGTTGAGTAAGGATAGTGTTGATGTGTCGTGAGGTTGTTAACCATTGTCATAGGGCAACGTGTACTAACAGTTAAATGAGAAACTATTTTTTTCTGTAAGCCTTCATCTAAAGTGAGAATAGAAGTACAATTGGAGGAGTGTAGTCGATGTCACTGAACTGTGCATTTAGAAATTTTTGAAATTTTGTATCTTTGGCTATGTATATTTTCACCAAAATAAAAAAAAAGTTGAGGAGGGAGAGGGTTGACATGTTGTGGGATTGTTAACCTATGTCACAAAACAATATATGTACTACTGTTTCATAAGAACTATTTGTTCTGGAAGCCTTCACCTGAAGTACAATATAAATAAATAAATAAAAAAAAAATTAAATAAAAGTAAATGAGCTATTAAGCCAGGAGAAGACATGGAAGAGCCTTTAATTCATGTTGCTAAATGAAAGAAGCCAGTTTTGAAAAAGCTACAGGCTGTTTTAGCCCCATTGTATGATATAGTGAATGAGACAAAATGATAGACAGTAAAAAAATCAGTGGTTGCCGGGAGTTTGGAGTAGGGAAGAAGTTATGAATAGGTGGACCACAGGTCAGAGAAACTATTCTGTATGCTACTCTAGTAGTGGACACATGACATTATGCATTTGTCAAAACTCATAGAACTATATATAATGGAAAGATGGAACCTTAGTATGTTATAATAAGTCCCACATTCAATTGTTTTGAGGATTAAATAAGTTAATATTAAGACACGTAGAAGGCATATGTGTATACATATGTTTTTCATTTTTAAATGGCACTTCCTCAGAGAGGCCTTTCTTGATTACCGAATCTAGAGTAGATACCCATTCAAAACCCTCGGTCCACATTTTCATTATCTGCATAGTATTTATTATTCACCAGTATATTTTGTACACTTCTTTGTTTGTTTATTCATTTATCTATTTGTCTTCTTTACCTACTAGAGTGTAAGCTCCATGATATTAATATCGTAACTGAGTTCTACTGATTCATCTTCCAAGTCCAGGGCTAGAAGTAAGGAGTCTTGTGTTCAAGTGCCAGTTCGTTTTGTCATTAATTTTTGTGATATAGGACAAGTAATTTAGATACACTAAGCTTCATTTTCCTCGTCTACAAAACTAAGGAAGGAGGATCTGAAATGACCCCTCAGAAATAAACGAAAGAGCCAGTATCTGAGAGGGCTTCTGATTTCCAATTTAGCAAGAGAGTAAGGAGCTTTAGAGCAGAGACATAACTGTAAGGACTCTGGAAGACCTTTTGAACTAATGAAAATTCTTGATCCAGTTTTTGTAGATAGGGATGTGATCAACTGTTATTACACCCTTCCTCACTGCCAAAGTCATCATGTGGGATGTTTAAAGGTTTTTCTCTAGGACAATCTTTCTCTTCTTTATTTCTCCTCCAAGTGTACTTTTCAACTCTTTTTGATCTGACATGATCAATGACCCCTTGTCCAGTCACTCTACCTAAGAAATGGTCATATAAGTTAAACATACAATGAACATGAAATTTTTAATTGCCAAACTATCGCAGCACCTCTTTGATATTTTAGGCAGCTCTTGAAATTCCAACTCCTTTTTGAAGCTTTCAGAGCGCTCACTATGCCTTAATGCCCAAAATACATTGATTTTATAAGGGTTTATAGATAATGTACATGTGTATTTATATGTCTAGCTTATATTTTTGTTCAGTCTGTAGGCAATCTATGTGTTTGATCCAGTCGTCTTTGCCTATGTTGGAGTGAAACACCATGTAATGCTCCATAATGCACTTAGCCTGAGCCATTTTTTTGATGATATTTATTTCCTTCTCTACAGTGCTTAAAAACCATAGCAACTAAGTATTCTGTAAATTCAAGGTAGAGGGGAGTGTTTAGAAAAATAATTACTCATTCTGTTAATTAATGTGCATGCTGAAAGAAATACATTAAGAGAAAAACTCCATGAGATTTTCTTTCTTCCTGTTTCCAGCATTGTAATCATTTCTCAACTATCTTTAAAAGTAAATTGTTTTAAAAGTAAAAATGTTTCCAAATGATGAGATAAATAAAATTTGGGAAAATTACTTATTCTTTAAGAAATTTAGCACCCATGTCATCTTGTATATTATTAGATAAAACTTAGTGTTAATATGCTTAGCAGCAGCAGGGTATTAACCATCAGCTTTGGGTCACAGTAGAATGAGATATCTGGCCAAAAGTCCTGATCTTAATGATATTTGGGACAATTTTCAAAACCATTTGGCTTCCAGGTGCATATTATCTTATACTAAAACAAGAGACAACCAGGCTACTAGGTCAGCAAGTTAGAAAATTATTACCAGTGATGGAACGTAGTTGATTATTTTTTGTCTCCTTTTACTCTATGAATTCCTGTAAGGCAAATATTGGCTTGCTTTAACTTGCATTAGAAATAGTAAAATATTTCTGAATGTAGGTGAATTGTGAAGACAGTGGGGCATAGTAAGAGAAATGATTTTAGGATTTTGAATGCTGATTATTTTGTGGTCCATTGAGACAGGCATTAATTTTAATAATACACATTAATTTTAATAATAATAACTCAATGAATGTTTTGAAATGATTATTTTAATGGTAACTTCATGAATTGTACTGGTCAACTGGGGAAGTGAAATTTAGGTGGCTACACATTATTATTATTTTTTTTTCTGAAGAAAGAATTGAAGTTGTCAAGGATTTCATTTTTCTTAGATCAACAATCCACACCCATGGAAGCAGTAGTCAGTAAATCAAATGACGTATTGCCTTGGTCAAATCTGCTGCAAAAAATCTCTTTAACGTATTAAAAAGCAAAGATGTCACTTTGAAGACTAAGGTGTGCTTGAACCGAGCCATGATATTTTCATGCATGCGAAAGTTGGACAAAGAAAAAGGGAGACCAAAGAATTGATGCATTTGAATTATAGTGTTGGCAAAGAATATTAAATATACCATGGACTGACAGAAAAAGGAACAAATCTGTCTTGGAAGAGGTACAGCCAGAATGCTCATTGGAAGAAAGGATGGCGAGACTTCGTCTCACATACTTTGGATATGTTGTCAGGAGGGACCAATCCCTGGAGAAGGACGTCATGCTTGGTAAAGTAGCGGGTCACTGAAAAAGAGGGAGACCCTCAGTGAGATGGACTGACACAGTGGTTGCAACAATGGGCTCAAACATACCAACAGTTGTAAGGGTGATGCAGGACTATGCTATGAGTTGGAGCCGTCTTGAAGGCATCTAACAACAACAAATGCATTTTTAAGATAAGTGGAAAAAATAATCATTGATTATCATTTTTTAGTTATAACCATAAGAAGGTAAAGATGAAAAAATAGATGAAATATAACGAAAGTATGGAAATCTCCAAATTCTGTGGCACTAATGGAATAGATACCGGAAAAATACACTTATTTGTTGTTTTAAGTTTATTTTATAATCAGTGGTAATTGCATGACTTTTTTTTAATGGATGTTCCATTGTATGTTTTACCATATGTATAGCAAAAGCAACAATTGAGTTGCAGTTTTCTCTTTTGCCCCTGTTTTAAAGTACACTATTAATATCTTTAAAAGAAAAATGCCTGTTCTTTCTACCTCTCTTTCTCTGTCTCTTTCTCTCCTCCCCCCTCCCAGGAGGAATGATATCATTTGGTGCTTTTCATATTTTGATATGGGCACTTAGACCAAGCTGAATCAAAGAACCAAAGACAAATGTTTCTAAATTAGTGTTGACATTGAAATTTTACAGAAAGTAATAGTTGTATTACAAACACATGCACAAACACATCATACTGCATAAATACATACACACACACAGAAAACACATGAATAGTCATATAACTTCTCTCATAATGGAGTCACTAACGTGCAGAAAGGAAGCCAGTTTTCTAAATAAAAGAACCGCATTTCAATGAGGAAAGAAATATAATGATAACTTTTGTGAGTGAACTGAATTGCAGCTTGATCAAAAGAGATTGTACTTGGACTAACAACTTATCATGATTTACTTTGTTCTAAACTGTAGTTATATTATTTTAGAAGATTAATGGGGAAAGGTAACTGATGCTAGTCCTTAGTAATATGTCTAAAAAAAATTGTTTCAATGCCTAGTTCGGCCAACTTGCAAAAAGAATTTTCCCAATGAAAAAGTAAATGTAGAACAGCAGAAGTTAAGTGAGGAGACTACTTTTCAGAAGGTGATAGAAAAAGTAATTTAGAAATGTGCACAAATCAGCAAAAGAGAATGTATTCAAGAATGGCTAAAAAAGAGTTCATAACAGTCGTTTTTAAGTCGATAGCTTTTGACACACACAAAATATATATATATGTGTGAGTATATATATATATATATATGTATACATTAAATGGAAGATAGGAAAGTCTTTTTCAACTTGACCTTTAAATAGTAATTAAAATATGTGTAAAAATTTAACTGAAATCAACAAGAATTTAAACCTAGTCACAAGATGAGTGAATGCTATTTGTTTTCTATTGACAAAAGAAAGAAGTTTACAAACAAAATGCCTGCATTTCTGTTAGACATTTTGACTCAAATTATTCTATTGAAGACTAAATTTTATTGGGGGTAAAGTTGGAACAGAGGGTCCTGATTTGATAGTCATAAGGCAAGACTGTCCTATTCTAATGGGAGCTTTTGCTTTCAATTTAGTAGTTTTATATAATCCCAGCCTCAGTTTTTAAGCTTGCTGGAATCATTAGCTCTCGAGACAACAGGAACTACTCAAGTAACTCATTAAACAACAACTTGAAAGAATAAGGTAAGTAATGCAACTCTAAGTCTATATTTTTCAGATCTAGTTTTCCATTGATAACTGTATTTATTATATTCTTAAATTATTTGTGGTTGTGCAATCATGGTGGCTTATACAAATGAAAAAAACAGTCTCTTGATTTTTGTCACCAGAACAGTATTAAATTTACTATGTATTTCCTTGAAGCAATTACAGTAGTTATAAGTGTTACAGATTTCTCTAAGCTGACATATCTTTAAATTCAATTAAGAAAATAATTTTTCTAATAGTGTTCTTAAACCAATAATTTTTGTTTCTATTTTTCTCTCTTCTTTGCCCTTCTCTCCCTCCCTCCCTTTATTCTTTTCCTTTTTCTTGTTCTGTATTTTGCTCTATCCCATTGCTTTACACATGAATTCATTTTAAAAAATAATAAATGTTTCTTTTCTATGAAATAATCCACTAGTCAGCTAGAGACAGAGTTATAGAGTATTATTTTTAATCTCATAGGAAGTGTCATATCTGTAAAACTGTTTTCTTTAAAAAGAAATGTATAGCAAAAATTGTATATACTTCTCAGTATATTCTGAAAAAATTACAAATGTTCTTTCCTACAAATGGCTCAGGATTGAAGTTTATAGTATATGAATGCAAATAGGCACAAACATTACTGAAGTAAAGTCATTTTGTTGTACTGATCGGTTATAAATGACATCAGCAGTCATGGAAGCAAACTAAAGCATTTCAGCAATAATTATGACAGAAAAATTACAGCAACAACTGATTATTTTTGAAAAAAATAAAAGAGTTTAATTGAGAACCAGGTTCTAGAACTTAGTAAAGGAGGGAAGTAGAGGATAGGAAGTTTCTTTGGCTATAATAGGTGGCATGGAACTCCTTTGCCATTAAAAAATGTTAGCTAAATAAGTATACCTCCCCTTTGTTCTGACAGCATTTTCACTTAATCATTATACTGGTATAGGTCTAGTCTAGAGGATAAAATATTGATAATACAATAAACATTGAGATTGATACAAGGTACTTAAGCAGCATTCTCCAAGAACAGATTTCATAGTTGTTACTGAACCCAAGACCAAATATTTTGGGAGATGTAGAGGCCATGATCTCCAAGTTTATTCCTTGCTCATTCCTCAGGCTTCTGATGTAAGCACCTAAGATGGTCCATCTTCCCAAGGACATGATATCTGTAAAAGAAATAATGTGGCAAAATATAGTCGAATCATGTTTATAAATGTTATGTAATTTAACATACTGACTGAACAAAAACCAAAGGAAAGATTGCTCATCCATTTAACATATCTACATATACTTAATTCATACAAGTAAACTCGTGTTTTTAAATTGTACATACATAGTTTGTACACATTTCACAGGAATGTTGCAAAGGTAATGTCGCGGTATAATTAAAGCATTTATGTATTCTCATGTTAAATCTTAATGAAAAGTTCTCTGTGTTGTTGATCTAGACAGAGTAAATATATATGGCACAAGTAAGAATCTAATATGTGTACTGAAAGCACTTTTAGGAAGTACTGCAACACATTTACCTTAAGAAATAGCAAATACATTATTCTTCTTACCATTTTAAACAAACTGATAGTGAAGTTTATGAAAATGCCATCCTCTAACATCTATGAAAATCCATAGCTGTAGCTCATGAACTCTGTTTGGCAGGGTAATAGCAGTTTCAATTACTTGCCTTTTAAATGTCGAATGTCAACTGTGAACAGTGAAACTGTCAAACTGTCAAAAATATATATCATAGGCATTTCTTTCTTATCATTGTTAAGAAGTATGCAAATATAGCACAGCAATTCTCTTCATAAAGCTAACACTGTTTCTTCCTCCTGAGTAATAACATTTTTCGGAGTGAAAGGTGCCGAAATGAGTTCTGTACTTACATACAATTTTTCTTGGACTGGTGCAGGAAAAAAAATCTCAAATCTGGTGGTGGATTTATTTATTGATTCGGTATTTCTTTTCCTAAGCATATGAGGAAGTCTGGAAATGTTCACTCAGTTGATACTGCAGGAGGAAAATTAAGATGAGGAAAACTGTTTAGACTAAAAACAAATTTCCCAATGTAGCAGTCATTATGTCCTAGAATTGACATGTCTGATGGCTCATATAATAATTGTATGAAGAGAAATGATTTGAACATCTGGCTTATTTTAGTCTGGCCCAAAGTTCTATTCAGCCCTAGGAGCTTGAGTTAAGTCCAGTTTCACCGTCAATGGGACTACTTCAATCTCTATATTTCTGAGCTAGAAAACGAAAAATAAATAAAATAAAAGTAGGCACAGAAATGGAGAGAGGTAAGAAATTTGGAATCCCTGTGTCTTTTTAGGTACTAGTTGTCAATATTAGGGTTGCATTATTATCATTAAAATTTTCAGCAGTGAAGAACATATAATATAGGTGGACTTCCGTGTGAAGTGTTGGTGCTATAAAAAATACAGGAAATCTCCTCAACGAACTCCCTATCTCCAATGTAAATTACTATTTCCATCCAGACTACCTGTGAGAATAACATGTAATGAGTTATAGGAATATATTCAGTACCATAAGCTATTTTCTTCAATATAACCATCAGGGAATGTTGAGAACGAGAGTTCCACTACCACCAGAGTCAAGAACAGACTCTGCTTAATAGTAAATGGTCGGTTACCGTGATTGCAAAGGGTGGGCTGAGCTTGTAAACTTATAAACGAACATTTGTAGATTGTTAATGTTCATGTTGTGAGAACTATGTCCAAAGCCAGAATATTTAACTTTAGTCCTACCTTTAGGCTCTCAATCAATTGGCTTTTATTATACTTTCATTCTGAAAAGTGCTAGTTCTTCACTTCTCTGTCTCCTAATTCATGTTCTTGTCCTGTTTTCTCAGGAAGTTGTTATAATACTCAGTGTGTGACATTCTTTTTATTACAACTCCAATTAAAATTGTAATTCTGAAAGCTGAGATTTATGAACATTGATCATATAATGTTCAGAATGAAGAGACGAATTAACAAATGCATTTTTAAAAAGTCATTAATAAAAGTATTATAATTGTGAAGTTAAATTCAACATAATTAATATATTTAACATTATATAGTTTTTTCATATTATAGGGGAGAGTCCTTGAGCACCTACAGCCTTTTTTAACTTAGATATTCACTGGATCAAAATAAAGTACCTGTTACAGAAATTTCCCGTTTTTAAAGCTTTGCAAGAGTTTTCTGGCAAATATTTTTGTATAAGTCAATCTTAGATCAATCCCCAATTTAAACGTATCAGTGAGATGGAAAGGAGACCCTGGCTGGAGTGAAAGGTTAAGAACTTGGCTTCTAACCAAATGATTGTTGTTCAAATCCACCCAGATGCACCCCCAAAGAAAGGCCTGAGGATCTACTACCAAAAGATCACAGTCATTGAAAACTCTGTGGAGCACAGTTATATTCTGAAACACGTGGGGTCAACATGAGCCAGAATTGACTGGATGGCAATTGGTTTGGTTTTTGGTTTTAGTGGGGTGGAAATGGTCAGGTCCATCTGGATGCTTATTCTCAAATATCTTCTTTGATTTTCTGAAATTATTCTTGAGCATTTTTTTAATTGTACTTTAGATGAAGGTTTACAGAGCAAACTAGTTTCTCATTAAACAATTAATACACATATTGTTTTGTGACATTGGTTACCAACCCCAAGAGATGCCAACACTTTCCCCTTCTCTATCTTGGGTTCCCCATTACCAGCTTTCCTGTCCCCTCCTGCCTTCTCGTCCTTGCCCCTGGGCTAGTGTGTCCATTTAATCTTGTTTTGTTTTATGGGCCTGTCTAATCTTTGGCTGGAGGGTAAACCTCAGGAACGACTTCATTACTGAGCTATAAGGACATCTGGAGGCTGTACTCTTGGGATTTCTCCAGTCTGGTTTTTTTTTTTTTTTTTTTTTTTTTGAGTTAGA
This sequence comes from Dugong dugon, assembly GCA_030035585.1. Lineage (NCBI taxonomy): Eukaryota > Metazoa > Chordata > Mammalia > Sirenia > Dugongidae > Dugong > Dugong dugon. The sequence continues at coordinate 69,673,087 of CM057483.1, forward strand.
ATTTGGTTCTACATTTTTCTCCAGCTCTGTCTGGGACCCTCTACTGTGACCCTTGTCAGAGAAGTTGGTAGTAGCTGGGCATCATCTAGTTGTGCCAGACTCAGTCTGGTGGAGGCTGTGGTACCTGTGGTCCATTGGTCCTTTGGACTAATCTTTCCCTTGTGTCTTTTGTTTTCTTCATTTTCCCTTGCTCCAGACAGGGTGAGACAAGTGGAGCATCTTAGACAGCTGCTCACAAGCTTTTAAGACCCTAGACGTTACTCACCAAAGTAGAATGTAGAACATTTTCTTTAGGAACTATGCTATTCCAGTTGAGCTAGATGTTTCCCGAGACCATGGTCCCCAGAGTTTTGAGCATTTTTTTTGTTTTTTCACTTGACTATGTATGGACTACCGGAAGAACTAGCAAATATGTCTAGGAAGAAGTACTTCCATACTTTGGACATGTTATCAGGAGAGACCAGTCCCTGGAGAAAGACATCATGCTTGGTAGACAGAGGGTCATTGAAAAAGAGGAAGACTCTCAAAGACATGGATTGACACAGTGGCTGCAACAATGGGCTCAAATATAGCAACGATCGTGAAGATGGTGCAGGAAGGAACAGTGTTTTGATCTGTTGTACCTAGGGTCGCTATGAGTCGGAACTGACTGGATGGCACCTAACAACAACAACAACAACATGCTTAGAGAAATAAATAAATGAAAAAAAAATATGTGCATGCAATGTACCTAGATCAAATTCATTTTTCTACAGTTGACAATGTCTTTCTTCTTTCTGCTCATTTCCGTAAAATAAAAGATCAATTAAAACACACAAGAATCCCAGAAATTCCTAAGTAACAGATCATGAAATCATGTTTTCTCTTCTCATGAAAGTTACCTAATCAAGTAACCTATTTTTACACACAGAACCTCAAAAGAACAACAATTAAATGTGTATCAAAATGCTTTCATTTAAATATTTAAAGTATATAACTCACTACAGAGTTAACTGAGTCCTGATGTCACAGCGGTTAAGAGCTCGGCTGCTGACCAAAAGGCCAGCAGTTTGAATGCACCAGCCACTCCTTGGAAACCCTGTGGGGCGGTTCTACTCTGTCCTATAGAGTCACTGTGAGTCACCATCTACTTGACGGCAACCGTTGTTGGTTTGACAACCATCATCAGGATTATTAACTCTGTCTTATTAAGTAAAGCAAGGGTTTAGTGAAAAGCAAAATAACCTTTGTCTTAAATTCTTAGTGCTTCTATAATAGAATTAAAGAACGGAAATATTTCTTTCTCACAGTTTAAGAAGTTAGAAATCTGAACTCAGGGCACCAGTACTAGGGGAAAGGTTTCTCTGGTCGACTCCTTGTCTCTTTTCAATTTCTGATCCTCAGTTCCTTGGTGATCTTCACGTGGCATGGCATCTATCTTCCCCCATCAGTGCTTCCTTTCTTCTGTGCCTGATCGGCTCTTTTATATCTCAAAAAGTGATTGGCTTATCAAGACCCAATTATTTTCTCCTTTGAAATTTTGATGATACTATGTTTTCACTAATGAAGGCATGCTGATTAAAGGACCAATTCAGAATTTTTGTTATGAGTTATGGATTTTGATACCCATTATCTGGGATCACATATGTCCCAGAGGACTGTGGACAACTTAAATCCTGCTGATATGAGTCAATGATAAAATATTTTATTTTGTTTTTAAAATTTTATTTCTTGAAAATTTGCAAAACATGAGGTAAAACGTGAAGGCACCTGGCAATGAATGCGCATACATTTTATTCTAGTCTCCTTCTTAGCTTTTAAAATTATTGTTCACAAAATTTTTCAAAACGTGGTACAACGCGTTCTTCCTTACTGCAAAAGCAGTACTTATGGACCAAATAAATAAAGCCAAGGTATTTTTTTTTCTTTTTAATCTCAGGAAAATTACCACCACAATGCATTCTTCATTACTGCAAAAGCAGTACTTACAGGCCAAATAAGTAAAGCTAAAGGAATTTGAATCTCAGGAAAATTACCACTGCTATGTATTCTTCATTATAACAAAAGCAGTACTAACAGCTAAGAAGCAGAAACAGCTGCCTTGGAATACTGCAGAAGTGCTCACAGCTGTGCATTCCACTTGCTACACTTGGAAGCAATGATTGGGCCCTAGAATTGAATCTAGGGTAAGAATAACTTACATGAGTTCCAATCTCTTGAAAAGTACCACTGGAATGCATTATTCCTTGTTGGAAAGGCATTATTTACAGTTCAGAAGCTATGAAAGAAGGGAGTCAGTAACACCTGGAAACAATAAATAGCATAAAGGAGAAAATGGCCACTGTGACTGAATGAAGATTGACAATAGTTCATTCTCAGGATAAGTACATTCTCACGAGGAATGTACTGGGAAACAGAGTGAGGAGGCTTATCTCACAGAAATAAAGACAAACCCGTCAAAAGTTCAGAAAATTCACACATCTGGGAGGCATCATCTAAGACAATCCTCAATCTACACAAAATGAGTCTCCCACTCAGTATTTTTGAGTTTCACACATTTCAAAAGGCTCCCACCTTGAGACTAAACATGTTAAAATTGGGCTACCCCCATTCCCAAGAACTTCAGAGGCATAAAATGTGGGTGGCATATGGTATGTCCCATGGATCTTGAAAGGATTTTAAGACACACTTTATACTGACATGGCCTCAATAACATAAAAATAACCCTGTTCCCAAATGGGTTTACATCCACAGGTATAAAGATGAGGGTATACAACACATAATATTTGGGGGATGCAATTCAATCCATAGCAGCCTTCATAATACTGTTTGTTGGCTCCTCTGACTTGGAAGGATTTGAAGCATAATCAGAAAGCTTATTTTTTTTACTGCTTTAATCAACTTCACTTGTGTACTCTGGACAGTCTCAAAATTATCCAATTATCCACATCTGTCAAGTTGTATTTCCTTAAATCTGGTACAGGAGCTTACTCTGGACAGGAAACTAAGAGGCCTTGGGTAAAAGCCACTCTGCAAAACAATACAGCCAAAAGTAGGGTCTGACTAAAAAGAAAAAAAAAAGTCTATGATTATTTCAAGGAAACCTGGTAGCACAGTGGTTAAAGCGCTCAGCTGCTAACCAAAAGGACAGTGGTTCAAATCCACCAGCCACTCCATGGGAGAGAGATGTGGCAATCTGCTCCTGTAAAGATTTACAGCCTTGGAAACAGTACAGGGCAGTTCTACTCTGTCCTATAGGGTTGCTACGAGTCAGAATTGACTCTATGGCAGTCTGCAGTGGGTATGATTATCTGAACAGGCTATTTACAACTACTTAAATTATAAAGAAACAAACAAGCAAGCAATCAAACACAAAATTGACTTTACTTGAGAAAACATCTAGTCTTTCCTCTTTAGGACCACAATTGAATTAATGGAATTAATGACAGTTTACCATTTTCTTTTATCATCATTTTTCCTATACGCTTGCTAATCAATATTATGCTACTTCTCTTTTTTATCTCCAGGCTGGATAATTACAGTTTCTAGAATTTTCATTGTTATCCTTATTTTTCCATTTCTTTCCTAAGACATGTGGCTCTTCTCTGAACTGTTTTAAAATACTTTAACTCTTTAATTACAGAATCATAGAGAGTGTTTGCTTATCTTTCCAGGTTTGGCCAAGGGAGGAATACAATTAAGGCTTGTCTAATATGGGTTTTCTCATTCATGAAATTGGTATAAATAATCTACTATATGCTAGGCACTATTCCAGGTGCTGAGGCTACATTAGTGATCAAGACAGACACTGTCATGGAGTTTACAATAGAATAGGACTTAAATGTATTGTAGATCTTAAAAGTCCTTGATTAAAAAATGCAAAGTTGGTGACTCTAATCTGTTATCCATAAGATCTCCTAGTTGCAATGGTATATATTAATCCATTCCCTATCTTGAATCTGAGGTGGTCATTAACTGGAGGGAGAGAAGGGTGATACACTGAGTTTACCACACAGAATAATGGTAGAAAATGAACTGTAGTAATGGAAAATCTACAGTTTTAGAAAAACCGAGGGTCATATTCTTTTATGTTTGTTAGCCATTGCAATTCTTTTCTATTACTGAATTTGACTAATAATGTGTGGTCTCTGAAACCATGGCCAACACAGCCAGTGAGAAAAACATACTGTCTACAAACAGGGCAAAATCAGAATTACAGACACTTTTTATGCAGTTTTAAAAAGAAAAATGAAGAAAACCTACGAATTATGTGGAACACAATCAAGAGAAAATGGAGTTCCAGACCAGGAGGAGAAAATGGAAAACACAGAAAGATTGTTGAAGATTTGATGACAGAAAACTTCCAAAATATCATGAAAGATGAAAAGCTGACCATTCAAGAATCTCAACGAACTCCATATAGAATAGATCCTAAAAGAAAGTCACCAGGACACATCATAATCACACTTGCCAAAACAAAGGCAAAGAAAGAATCATAAGAGCAGCTCAAGAAAAATGAAATTCACTTACAACAAGTAAAGAATAAGACTAAACTCTGATTACTTGGCAGAAACTATGCAGGCAAGAAGAAAGTGGAATGACACATATAAAACCTTGAAAGAAAAAAAAAAAAAAAAACTACCAACCAAGAATAATATATCTTGCAAAACTATCTATCGAATATAATACTGAAATTAGGACTTTTCCATGTAAATAGAACTAAACTTACAAGAAATATTGAAGGGGGACCTTTGGTTAGAGAACCAACAATATTAGACAACAATCAGAGTCTAGGACACAGGACAGCATCAGCCAGATAATAACCTAGATAAAAAGCCTCTCAATAAAAAAATAAAGCTAAAAGAGTTGAAACAGGGAAGGAAAGATGTCAATCTGTAAATGATGACAATGTCAAAACAATAAAAGGGGGAATAAACAGTGTAGGTATAGAACTTTCAAATGGAGAAGAAGTCAAGATGATATCAAGTAATAAAAGACTAGCTCAAACTTAGCAAAATAAGGGTAAATTTCAAAGTAACCACAAAGAAAGTTAATAAACCTACTAATCAGGATAAAAAAGAAGAAAAATAAAGTTTCAGTAAACATAAAATGTACAATAATGAAAGAAAAAAAAGAAATTCCACAAACAGAAGGAACTCAGCACAGTAGAGTAAGAGGAACAAAGAAATCATCAGCACCACAACAAAAAGCACAACAATATGACAGCAATACATTCATACCTATCAATAATCATACTGAATGTACATGGTTTAAATGAACCTGTAAAGTGACAGAGAGTGGCATAATGGATTAAAAAAAAGTGACCTATCAATATACTGTCTACAAGAGACCCGTCTTAGACACAAATACATAAATTTATTAAAAATCAGCAGATGGAAAGAAAATATATCAAGCAAACAACAGTCAAAAAGAGCAGCAGTGGCAATACTAATCTCAGATAAAATAGACTTTAAGGCAAAATCTACCATAAAAAACAAGGAAGGACACTATATAATGATTAAAGGAGCAATCTACCAAGAACACGTAATCTTAATAAGTATCTATGTATGCAAAGACAAGGTTCCAAAATACATAAACCAAACTTAAACAGTACTGAGAAAAGTAGTAGTTCCACAATAATAGTAGAAGACTTCAACACACCACTCTCAGTAAAGGATAGAATATCTAGAAAGAAACTCAACAAAGATACAGAAGATCTAAAGGCCAAAATTGACCAAATGGACCTCACAGAATATATAGAACACTCCACCCAAAAGCAGCAAAGTATACATTCTTTTCCAATGTACTTGAAACATTCTCCAAAATAGACCATGTTTTAGGCCACAAAGCAACCCTCAATAAAATCCAAAATATCAAAATAATACAAAGCACTCTATCTGATCACAACACCCTAAAAGTATAAATCAATAACAGGAAAAGCAAGATAAAAAATAAAATACATGGAAACTGAATAACACCTTGCTTAAAAAAAAGAACAAAAAACTGGATAATAGATGAAATCAAAGAAGGAATAAAAAAAATTCCTAGAATCAAATGAGAATGAAAACACATCATACCAAAACCTGTGGGACACAGCAAAGGCAGGGCTCAGAGGTCAATTTATAGCAATAAATATACACATCAAAAAAGATGAATGGGTCAAAATCAAAACATTAGCCCTACAACTTGAACAAATAGAAAGAGAACAGCAAAAGAAGCCCACAGGCACCAGAAGAAAGGGAATGATAAAGATTAGAGCAGAAATAAATAGAGAATAGAAAAACAATACAAAGAATCAACAAGACCAAAAGTGGTTCTTTGAAAAGATCAACAAAACTGACAAACAATTGACCAAACTGACAAAAGAAAAACAGGAGAGAAAGCAAATAATTCAAATAAGAAATGAGATGGGGGACATTACAACAGACCCAAATGAAATAAAAAGGATCATAACAAAATTTTATGAAAAATTGAACTCCAACAAATTTGAGAACCTGGAGGAACTGGACATATATCTAGAAACATACTACCTACCTAAACTAACACAAACTGAGGTAGAAAATCTGAACATACCCATAACAAGAGAAGAGGCTGAAGAGGTAATAGAAAAACTCCCAACAACAACAACAAAAGTCCTGGCCCAGATGGCTTCACTGGAGAATTCTACCAAACATTCAGGGAAGAGCTCACACCACTACTACTCAAACTATTTCAGAGCATAGAAAAGGAAGGAATACTCCTGAACTCCTTCTATGAAGCCAGCATAACCCTGATAACAAAACCAGGCAAAGACACCACAAAAAAAGAAAATTACAGACCAATACCTCTCATGAATATAGATGCAAAAATTTTCAACAAAATTCTAGCCAATAAAATTCAGCATCATTTCAAAAAAATAATACACCATGACCCAGTGGGAATCATACCAGATATGCAAGGATGGTTCAACATAAGAAAATCATTCAACATAATCCACCACATAAATAAAACAAAACAAAAGAATCACATGATAATCTCAACTGACACAGAAAAGACATTTGATAAAGTCCAACACCCATTCCTGATAAAAACTCTCAGCAAAATAGTGATAGAAGGGAAATTCCTCAACATAGTAGAGGGCATCTATACAAAACAAACAGCCAACATCATTCTCAATGGAGAGAGTCTTAAAGCATTCCCCCTGAGAATGGGAATAAGACAAAGATATCCTTTATCACCACCCTTATTTAACATTGTGCTGGAAGTCCTAGCTAGAGCAATAAGGCAAGAAAAAGAAATAAAGGGCATCCAAATTGGTAAGGAAGGAGTAAAATTATCCCTGTTCGCAGATGATATGATCCTACACATACAGAATCCCAAAGATTCTACAAGAAAACTACTGGAACTAGTAGAAAGATTCAGCAGAGTAGCAGGATACAAAATCAACATACAAAAAATCAGTTGGATTCCTATACACAAACAAAAAGAACTTCGAAAAGGAAATCAAGAAAAAAATGCCATTTAAAATCATCCCTAAAAAAATAAGATAGTTAGGAATAAATCTAATCATGGACTTAAAAATCTATACAAACAAAACTACAAAACGCTACTGCCAGAAACCAAAAGATACGTACATAAATGTAAAAACACGCCATGCTCATAGATAGGAAGACTCAACATTGTGAAAATGTCAATTCTATTCAAAGTGATCTACAGATACAATGCAATCCTGATCCAAATATCAACAACATTCCTAAATGAGATGGAAAAACTAATCACTAACTTTATATGGAAAGGAAAGAGACCCCAAATAAGTAAAGCATTATTGAAAAAGAAGAACAAAGTAGGAGGCTTCACACTATCTGACCTCAAAACAGCTGTGGTAGTCAGAACAGCCTGGTACTGATACAGTGGCAGACACATAGACCAGTGGAACAGAATTGAGACCCGAGGCATAAATCCATCCACCTATGGTCAGCTGATCTTTGACAAAGACTCAATGCACATTAAATGGGGAAAGGACAGTCTCTTTTCCAAATGTTGCTGGCAAAACCAGATGCCTATCTGTCAAAAAATGAAACATGACCAATACTTCACACCATACACAAAAAGTAACTTAAAATAGATCAAAGACCTAAATATAAAACCTAGAACCATAAAGATTAGGGAGAAAAAAACAGGGAATATGTGAGCAGCTCTAATATATGGCATAAATATGATACAAACCATAACTAACAATGCACAAACACCAGAAGATAAACTAGATAACTGGGAGCTGCTAAAAATTAAACACTTATGCTCATCAACAGACTTCACCAAAAGAGTAAAAAGAGAACCTACAGGCTGGGTAAAACATTTTGGCCAGGACATATCCTACAAAGGTCTAATCTCTAAAAATCTATAAGATACAGCAACACTCAAAGACAAAAAGACAAATAATCCAATGTAAAAATGGACAAAAGATATGAACAGACACTTCACCAAAGAAGACATCCAGACAGCTAACAGACACAGGAGGAAATGCTTCTGATCATTAGCCATTAAAACCAAAACCCATTGCCGTGGAGTTGATTCCGACTCATAGCGAACCTATAGAGAAATGCAAATCAAAACTACATTGAGATAACATCTCAACTGAAATTACTGGCACTAATGAAAAAAAGAACAAAACAAAACAGAATAATAAGTGTTGGAGAGGTTGCGGGGAGATTGAAATTCTTATGCACTGCTGGTGAGAATGTAAAATGGTACAACCACTATGGAAAACAATATGACACTTCCTTAAAAATCTTTGTTGTTAGTTGCTAAGTGCGGTCCAGTCGAATGCCTTTGCATAGTCAATAAAACATAGGTAAACATCTTTCTGGTATTTCCTGCTTTCAGCCAAGATCCATCTCTCATCAGCAATGATATCCTTGGTTCCACATCCTCTTTTGAATTCTGAATCCAGTTTGCATTTCTGGCAGGTCCCTGTCAATGTATAACTGCAACCACTTTTGAATTATCTTCAGCAAAATTTTACTTGTGTGTGATATTAATGGTATTATTGGATAATTTCTGCATTCTGTTGGATCACCTTTCTTTGGAATAGGCACAAATATTGATCTCTTCCAGTCAGTTGGCCAAGTAGCTGTTTTCCAAATTTCTTTGTATAGACGAATGAGCACTTCCAGTGCTGCATCCATTCATTGAAACATCTCAGTTGGTATTCTGTCAATTCCTGGAGCCTTGTTTTTCGCCAATGCCTTTAATGCAGCTTGGACTTCTTCCTTCAGTACCATTGGTCCTTGATCATATGCTACATCTTGAAATGGTTGAATGTCGACCAATTCTTTTTGGTACAGTAACTGTGTATTCTTTCCATCTTCTTGTGATACTTCCTGCATCCTTCAATATTTTGCCCATGGAATCCTTCAATATTGCAACTCAGGTCTTGAATTTTTTCTTCAGCTTTTTCAGCTTGAGAAATGCCATGGAATGGAGCTCTTCACACTAGAATAACCAGAAAAAAGCTAAGGGCTATTAAAGAGAAAGCTAGAAACAAAAGAGAATGGATGGATGCAAATACTGGATGCAAATTCCATATTTTGAGGTATCTACTTCATGTGCAGTCGGGTATGTTTCAGGCTTGGGCTCAGAAACTAATAGTCCAAGCTAGGTTGCACATTATGATTCTTCTTTTCTTATTTTAAGGAATTCTGCCTTTCTAGATGATTGCCACAGAAACCAATCTGTATAGTTGACCAGGTATTGACAGTCTTGTGAATTAGTGGTTTCTACTGTTATTTGGGAGTCCTGGTGAAGTGCTAGGATGCCAACAGAAAAGTTGCTGGTTCAAACCCACTAGCTTTTCTGAGGACAAAAGATGTGGCAGCCTGCTTCCATTAAGATTGAACCGGAAGAAAACCATTGCCGTTGAGTTGGTTTCGACTCATGGCGACCCTATAAGGCAGAGTAGAACTGCTCCATAGGGTTTCCAAGGAGTGGCTGTGGATTTGAACTGCCAACCTTTTGGTTGGCAGCCAAATACTTAACCACTGTACCACCAGGGCTCCATAAATATTACAGCCTTGGAAACCCTATAGGGCAGTTCTACTCTGTCCTATAGGGTCGCTATGAGTAGGAATCGACTTGATGGCAGTAGGTTTAGGTATTGTTTTTTGACCTTCTATGCTTTACGAAGTCAACTGTACTGAAACTCCTTGATCACATGAACAGTGTCCTTCAGGTGCTTTCATGACTGAATCTTTCATTTTATTCTGGCCTTTGCTCCCTAAACACCTTATTTATCTAAACTAATACTTCACCCTGGTTTTTTTATTTTCTTGAAGGCATTTATACCTAAATAAATTATCTGGATTATGCTTTTGTCTACTTCTTAACTTTTGGTGTACTCCCCCCTTAGTAGTTCAAATTTCTTACTCTTTAAATTTGATAGTACATTTGAAAATGTTATGTGCATTTTATTTTAACTTATTCATTTTATTGTGATATAAACATGTAATAATATATAGAAAGAAAATACATTTTTGATATAGATCTTTCAATCCACATAATTTTCTCTTACAGTTATTATTTAATATAGGTAAAAGGCTCTCCTTAATTTTAAATTTTTTTTCAGCAATTTATTGAACAAATGATTAACAGACATTTCACATCCTCCTATTCTCAAATCCCACCCCAGCCCATTTTAGAAAATACAAGGAAGTTGGGTTAAACTTAAGTATGTATTTGCCTTATATTATTTCACAATAATAAAAACTAAACATTTTAAAATGAGCATTTGTTAGCTACCCGAGTGCTTTTGGACTTTCTTTTACTCTGAAATGCCAGTACTAGATTCTATTTTTATCATTCTTAGTTCTTTTATTTAAGAAAAGTATTAAAAGATATTTGCAAAATAGCATTTTTGAAAACACATGGTGTTTTTTACTACCTTTCACTGAGATGCTCTGGATGGTGTCTTCAAATACCTTGTAGCAATCATTATAAACAGCAGTTTTCATTTTTTGTTTGTTTTTTTTATTGTGCTTTAGATGAAATTATACAGAGCAAATTAGTTTCTCATTCAACAATTTTAATTGTTTTGTGACACTGACTGCAATCACCGCAATGTGTCAACACTCTTCCCTTCCACACCCCAATTCACCATTTCCATCCATCCATTTTTACTGTTCCTTCCTGCTTTCTAGTCATTGCTTTTGGGCAGGCATTGCCCTTTTGGTCTAGTGTACATGACTGAACTAAGAAGCACATTCCTCATGTGTGTTATTGTTTTATAGACCTGTCTAAATTTTAGCTAAAGGGTGAACTTTGGGAGTGACTTCAGCTCAGAGTCATAAGGGTGTCCAAGGGCCATAATCTTGGGGGTTCTTCCAGTGTCCATCAGGTCAGTGGTAAGTCTGGTCTTTGTGTGTGTGTGTGTGTACGTGTGTGTGTGTGTGTGTGAATTTCAATTTTATTCTACATTTTTTCTCCCACTCTGTCCAGAACCCTCTATTGTGATCCCTGTCAAGGCAGTTAATGGTGGTAGCTGGGCATCATCTAGTTCTTCTGGCTCAGGCTGGTGGAGGCTGTGGTACTTGTGGCCCATTCCTCCTTTGGACTAATATTTACCTTGTGTCTTTGGTTTTTGTCATTCTCCTTTGCTCCAGATGCAATGAGGAGTAAATATAACCATGCTGTGAGATAATTCGAGGATTCATCATTTGTTCTTTATAGTTGCATAGTATTCCATTGTGTGAATGTACCATAATTTGTTTATCCATTCATCTGTTGATGAGCACTTAGGTTGTTTCCGTCTTTTTGGTATTGTGAATAATGCTGCAATGAACATGGGTGTATGTATGTTTATTCCTATGATGGCTCTTATATCTAGGATATATTTCTAAGAGTGGGATTACTGGATTGTGTAGTATTTCTGTTGCTAGCTTTTTTCCCCCCAGAAATTCAAGCCGGATTCAGAAGAAGATGTGGAACAAGGGATATCACTGCTGATGTCAGATGGATCCTGGCTGAAAGCAGAGAATACCAGAAAGATGTTTACTTGTGTTTTATTGACTATGCAAAGACATTCAACTGTGTGGATCATAACAAATTATAGATAACATTGTGAAGAATGGGAATTCCAGAACACTTAATTGTGCTCATGCAGAACCTGTACAGACCAAGAAGCAGTTGTTTGAACAGAACAAAGTTATACTGCATGATTTAAAATCAGAAAAGGTGTGTGTCAGTGTTGTATCTTTCACCATACTTATTCAATCTGTATTCTGAGCAATAATTCTAGACGCTGGACTATATGAAGAAATACAGAACATCAGGGTTGGAGGAAGGCTAATTAATAACCTGTGATATGCAGATAACACAGCCTTGCTTGCCGTAAGAGAAGCGGACTCGAAGCACTCACTGATGAAGCTCAAAGACGACAGCCTTCAGTATGAATTACACCTCAACATAAAGAAAACGAAAATCCTCACAACTGGACCAATAAGTAAGATCATGACAGAGAAAATATTGAAGCTGTCCAGGACTTTATTTTACTTGGATCCACAATCAACATCCATGGCAACAGCAGTCAAGAAATCAAAAGATGCATTGCATTGGGCAAATTTGCTGCAAGAGACCTCCTTAAAGTGTTAAAAACCAAAGAAGTCACCCTGACGACTTAGGTGCACCTGACCCAAGCCATGGTGTTTTCAATCACTTCATATGTATTTGAAAGCTGGGCAATGAATAAGGAAGATCCAAGAATTGAAGCCTTTGAATTATGGCACTGGCAAAGAATACTGAATACATCATGAACTGACAAAAGAATGAACAAATCTGTCTTGGAAGAAGTACAGTCAGAATGCTCCTTAGAAGCAAGGATGGTGTGATGGTTAAGCTTGCGAGTCAACTTGGCTGGGCCATGATTCTCAATGTTTATATGTGATCACTCCCATGACTGAATTTGCTGAGTAGCCAATCAGATGAAAAGGAGTTTCCCTGGAGATGTGGCCTGCATCTGAATGTAAGCAGACATTCTGGCTTTTTGCTCACTCTGCATCCTGCGGCTGCCTCCTGTCGTCTCACCTCCGGTTCTTGGGATTTAAGATGTCAGCTTATCTGCTGAACTTGGAATATGTTGACCTTCACAGCCTGTGAGAGGGAGCCCTGCTCTCTGACCTGCTGATCTTGGGCTCAGCAGCTTCTGCGGCTGCGTGAATTGGGAGAGGCCTCTATCATGATCCACCGACTTCGGACGTTCTATCCTCTACAATCGTGTGAGCTGTTTCTTTGATATAAATCTCTCTCTATATATATATTTATACGCTTTACTAGTTTTGCTTCTGTAGAGCACCCAGCCTAAAACTTTTGGTACTGAGAGTGGTTCTAGTGAAAGAAAATTGTAAGGATGAGTTTTCTAAATTGGTTCTCAAGTCTACTTAGTCTAAAAGATGTTGATGACTCTGATTCCAGCAGTAAAGAGGGCACTGCTAGTCCATGGCATGAGGCGGCGATACCCATACTCAAAATACCAACACCCGTAGATCAGGTATTGGTGAAAGATGAGGCTCGGGGTAAACACATGTGTGATATCTTTCTACAGCTTTGTCAGAATGAGAAGTATAAGGAAGCTGGTTGGTTTGTCCTACTTTCACTAGACAAACTGGTGAAAGAAAGAGATGCACTCAGGGCTTCAGAGTCAAAGCACAAGTGTCGTATATATGACCTCAGAGCTTCCATTTGTGCTTTGAAAGAAAGCCTTACTTCTTGTAGTAACAGAGTTGAAATTGCTGAAAACCAAATCCACAGTCTTATTGTAGGAGTGACTGAATTACAATGCCAACTCAATTGCCAACCTCGAGAGGTGACTGAAGTTAAAGTAAGGGCATTTATAGGGAAGAAATGGGATCGTGAAACTTGGAGTGGGACATACGGGCAGATAATCAGGAAGCTGGGGACACTGAGCCCCTAAATTCCATTGAATGATTCCTGCCAGCAGAACCAGTCCTATCTGAAGAGATTACTTCATGTTTGTCTACTAAACCACCCTGCCCAAAAAAACCATTAACCCCTCCAGTCCCATATAATGAGATTAGCCCTATCCCAGCTGCCTCTAAAGAGCCCTTGCCTGAGTCATTGCCGGAGGCATCACCTGAGGCAGATGCTTTACAAGACAATGTTGAATGTTCTCAAAACAATTCCACACTACTGATTCTGACTTCTAGACCTATAACTAGACTTAAGTCCCAGCAAGCCCCAAAAGGTGAAGTACAAAGCGTGACCCAGGAGGAGGTACGTTACACTCCAAAAGAACTACTTGACTTTTCTAATATGTACAAACAGAAACCTGGGGAATATGTGTGGGAATAGCAATTAAGGGTGTGGGATAATGGTGCAAGGAACATAAAGATGGATCAGTCTGAGTTTATTGATATGAGTCCACTAAGCACAGATTATTCATTCAATGTTTCATCTCGAGAAATTAGGAAAAGATTTAGTAGAACTTGATTGCTTTTCCCTTCCACAAGACGTCACACTGGTCCATTACATTGATGGCATTATGCTGATTGGACCAAGTAGGGAAGAAATGTCAATGACTCTGGACTTACTGGTAAAACCTTTGCATGCTAGAGGGTGGGAAATTAATCCCACAAAAATTCAGGCACCTTCCACTTCATTGAAATTTCTAGGGGTCCAGTGGTGTGGTGCATGCTGAGACATTCCCTCTAAAGTGAAGGATAAGTTATTGCATCTGGCTGCTCCAACAATTAAAAAGAAGGCCTCTTTGGATTTTGGAGACAACATATTCCACATTTGGGTGTGCTACTCTGTCCTATTTATCAAATGGCTTGAAAAGCTGATAGTTTTGAGTGGGGACCAGAACAAGAGAAGGTTCTGCAACAGGTTCAGGCTGCTGTGCAAGTCCCTCTGCCACTTGGACCATATAATCCAGCTGATCCAATGGTGCTTGAAGTGTCAGTGGCAGCTAGAGATGCTGTTTGGAGTCTTTGGCAGGCCCCTATTGGTGAATCACAGCACATACCCTTAGGATTTGGGAGCAAAGCTCTGCCATCCTCTGCAGATAACTACTCTCCTTTTGAAAAACAACTTTTGGCTTGTTACTGGGCCTTAGTAGAGACTGAACACTTAACCATGGGACACCAAGTCTTCTTGCGGCCTGAGCTGCCCATCATGAACTGGGTGTTGTCTGACCCACAGAGTCATAAAATTGATTGTGCACAGCAGCACTCCATTATTAAATGGAAGTAGTATATACTAGATCAGGCCCAAACAGGACCCAAAGGCACAAGTAAGTTGCATGAGGAAGTGGCCCAAATGCCCTTGGTCTACACTCCTATCACATTGCCTCCCATCTCCCAGTCTGCACCTATGGCCTCATGAGGAGTTCCTTATGATGAGTTAACTGAAGAAAAGAAAACTTGTGCCTGGTTTACAGATGTTTTTGCACGATATGCAGGCACCACTCAAAAGTGGACAGCAGCAGCACTACACCCTCTTTCTGGGACCTCCCTGAAGGACAGTATTAAGGGAAATCCTCTCAATGGGCAGAACTTCTAGCAGTACACCTGGTTGTTCACTTTGCTTGGAGGAGAAATGGCCAGATGTGAGACTGTATACTGATTCATGGGCTGTGGCCAATGGTTTGGCTGGATGGTCAGGGACTTGGAAGGAACATGATTGGAAAATTGGAGACAAGAATTTAAGGGGAAGAGGTATGTGGGTAGACCTCTTTGAATGGACCGAAGAAGTGAAGATATTTGTGTCTCATGTGAATGCTCACCAAAGGATGACCTCTGATGAGGAGGATTTTAACAATCAAGTGGAAGCATGGCACATTGTGTGGAAACCAGTCATCTTCTTTCCCCAGCTATTCCCATCATTGCTCAGTGGGCTCATGAACAAAGTGGCCATGGTTGCAGAGATGGAGGTTATGCATGGGTCCAGCAACATGGATTTCCACTCACCAAGGCTGACTTGGCTACAGCCACTGCTGAGGGCCCAATCTGCCAGCAGCAGAGACCAACACTGAGTCCCCTATATGGCACCATACCTCGGGCTGATCAGCCAGCAACTTGGTGGCAAGTAGATTACATTGGACCACTTCCATCATGGAAAGGGTAGTGTTTTGTCCTAACTGGAATAGACACTTACTCTGGATATGGATTTGCCTTCCCTGCATGCAATGCTTCTGCCAAAACTACCATCCATGGACTTACAGAATGCCTTATCAACCATCCTGGTATCCCACACAGCATTGCCTCAGATCAAGGGACTCACTTCACAGCAAATGAAGTGTGGCAGTGGGCCCAAGCTCATGGAATTCACTGGTCTTACTGTGTTCCCCATCATCCTAAAGCAGCTGGCTTGATAGAACGATGAAATGGCCTTCTAAAGACACAATTATGGCACCAGCTATGTGGCTATACCTTGCAGGGTTGGGGCAATGTTCTCCAGGAGGCTGTATATGCTCTAAACCAGCATCCAATATATGGTGCCGTTTTTCCTATAGCCAGAATTTATGGGTCCAGAAATTAAGGGTTGGCAATGGGAGTGGCACCACTCACTATTACCCCTAGTGACCCACTTGCAAGATTTTTGCTTCTTGTCCCTGTGACCTTATGCTCTGCAGGTCAAGAGGTCTTAGTTCCTAAGGGAGGAATGCTCCCACCTGGGGACACATCACTGATTCCATTGAACTGGAAGCTAAGAATGCCACCTGGCCACTTTGGGCTCCTTATGCAGCTGGATCAACAGCCAAAGAAGGGAGTGACCATACTGGCTGCTGTGACTTATCCTGATTACCAAGAGGAAATCGGATTGATATTACATAATGGAAGTAAAGAAGAGTATGTTCGGAATGCAGGAGATTCCTTAGGGCGTCTCTTAGTATTACCATGCCCTTTGATTAAAGTCAGTGGAAAACTGCAGCAACCTAATTACTACATGACTACTAATGACCCAGACCCTTCAGGAATGAAGGTTTGGGTCACCTTACCAGGCAAAGAACCACGACCAGCCAAGGTGCTTGCTGAGGGCAAAGGGAATACAGAATGGGTGGTAGAAGAAGATAGTTCTAAATACAAGTTACTGCCACGTGACCAGTTGCAGAAATGAGGACTGTAAATGTTATGAGTATTTCTGCTTTGTACGTGTCTATCAAATATTTTTGTTTCCTTCACTTATAAAATATAAGATGTAAACGGGGCTAGTGCATTTTTGATTGTACGCGTGTTAGTTGTATCATGTTAGGCGCAAGTATGAGTTTCTAATTGTCTTTATTTAGAGATTATGTATGGTTTAAGGAGATGTGTACATGTGCCAAGTTGACAATGGGTGGAGTGTGATGGTTGAGATTGTGTGTCAACTTGGCTGGGCCATGATTCTCAGTGTTTATATGTGATCACTCCCATGATTGAATTTGCTTTGAGTAGCCAGTCGGATGAAAGGGAGTTTCCTTGGGGTTGTGGCCTGCTTCTGAATAAAAGCAGACATTCTCGCTTTTTGCTCACTATGGATCCTGTGCTGCCTCCTGTTGTCTCACTTTTGGTTCTTGGGACTTGAGCTGTCAGCTTGTCTGTTGAACTTGGAATTT
Organism: Dugong dugon; assembly: GCA_030035585.1. Lineage (NCBI taxonomy): Eukaryota > Metazoa > Chordata > Mammalia > Sirenia > Dugongidae > Dugong > Dugong dugon. The sequence continues at coordinate 69,690,647 of CM057483.1, forward strand.
GTCTACCTTCACAGCCTGTGAGCTGGGCCCTGGTCTCCGAGCTGCTGATCTTGGGTTCGCCAGCTTCTGCGGCTGCATGAATTGGGAGAGGCCTCTATCTTGATCCATGGACTTGGGGTGTTCTAACCTCTACAATTGCGTGAGCTGTTTCCTTGATATAAATCTCTCTCTCTATATATTTATACACTTTACTGGTTTTGCTTCTCTAGAGAACCCAGCCTACGACAGATGGAGAGACTTTGTCTCACATACTTTGGACACATTATCAGGAAGGACCAGTCCCTGTAGACGGATGACATACTTGGTAAAGTAGAGGGTCAGTGAAAACTAGGAACACCCTCAATGAGATGGATTGACACAGTGGCTGCAACAATGGTCTCAAACATAGCATTGATTGTGAGGATGGCGCAGGATTGGGCAGTGTTTTACTCTTGTACAGAGAATTGCTATGAGTTGTAACCAAATTGATGGCACATAACAACCACAACAACAAGGTTCCAAACATTCCAGAATCTTTTTTTCTGAAACTTTGCTAACTAAAATCTCTAATGCTAATAATAATAAAATCAGCAGCCACTAACATTTACTAGGTGGTTATTATATGTCAAGCATTGTACTAGGTTTATCCATTCATCCTTTGATGGGCATCTAGGTTGTTTCCATTTTTTGCTACTGTGAACAATGCTGCAATGAACATGGGTGTGCATATGTGTATTCGTGTGACGTCTCTTATTTCTATAGGATACATTCCTAGGAGTGGGACTGCTGGATCATATGGTATTTCTATTTCTAGTTTTCTAAGGAAGCGCTAAATCATTTTCTAAAATGGTTATATCATTATGCATTCCCACCAGCAGTGCATAAGAGTTCTGATCTCCCCGCATTTGTTATTTCCAGTTTTTTTGATTCTTGCCAGTAATGCCGGGGTGAGATGGTATCTCATTGTGGTTTTAATTTGCATTTCTCTAATGGTAAGTGATCGCAAACATTTCCTCATGTGTCTTTTGGCCGCTTGAATGTCTTCTTTAGTGAAGTTCATTTCCTTTGACCCTTTCTTAATTGGATTATTTGTCTTTTTGCTGTATAGGTGTTGGATTTTCCTGCTGATTTTAGAGATCAGACATTTGTCAGATTTGTAATAGCCAAAATTTTTTTCCCAGTCTGTTGGTTCTTTTTTACTCTTTTGGTGAAGTCTTTTGATGAGCATAAGTGTTTAATTTTTAGATCCCAGTTATCTAGCTTATATTCTGGAGTTTGTGTATTATTAGTTATGGTTTGTATCCTGTTAATGCCGTGTTATTAGGGTCTCTAGCATTGATCCTATTTTTAATTCTATAATCTTTATTGTTTTTGCTTTTATATTTAGGTCTTTGACCCATTTTGAACTAGTTTTTGTTTATAGTGTGAGGTATGGGTCCCGTTTCTTTTCTTTTTTTTTTGGCAGATTGACATCCACTTTTGCCAGCACCATTTGCTAAAAAGACTGTCTTTTCCCCATTTGATGGACTTTGGGCCATTGTCGAAGATCAGGTGAGCGTAGGTGGATGGATTTACATCTGGGTTCTCGATTCTGTTCCATTGTCAATGTATCTGTCATTGTACCAGTACCAGGCTGTTTTGACTATGGTAGCTGTATAGCAGGCTCTGAGGTCAGGTAGTGTGAGTCCTCCTACTTTATTCTTCTTCAGTAGTGCTTTACTTATCCGGGGCCTCTTCTCTTTCCATATAAAGTTAACGATTGTTTTTTCCATCTCTTTAAAGAAGTTGTTGGTATTTAAATCAGGATTGCATAGTATTTGTAGATTGCTTTGTGTAGAATTGTCATTTTCACAATGTTGAGTCTACCTATCTATTAGCATGTTGTTTTTCCATTTACGTAGATCTCTTTTGGTTTCTTGCAGCAGTGTTTTGTAGTTTTCTTTATATAGGTCTTTTACATCCCTGGTTAGATTTATTTCTAAGTATTTTATTTTTTTAGGGGCTATTATAAATGGTATTGTTTTCCTGGTTTCCTTTTAATCATTCTCTTTATTGGTGTATAGGAATGCGACCAATTTTTGTGTGTTTATCTTGTATCCGGCTACTCTGCTGAATTTTTCTATCAGTTCCAGTAATTTTCTCATGGAGCCTTTTGGATTTTCTATATATAATATCATATCATCTGCAAATAGGGACAGGTTTACTTCTTCATTACCAACTTGGTTGCCCTTTCTTTTTCTTGCCTTATTGCTCTAGCTAGGACTTCCAGCACAATGTTAAAATAGCTGTGATGATAAAGGACATCCTTTTCTTGTTCCTATTCTCAAGGGGAATGTTTTCAGCCTCTCTCCATTGAGAATGATGTTGACTATACGTTTTGTATAGATGGCCTTTATTATTTTGAGGAATTTTCTTTCTATACTTATTTTATTGAGAATTTTTATCAGGAATGGGTGTTGAACTTTGTCAAATGCCTTTTCTATGTCAACTGAGATGATCATGTGATACTTTTATTTATGTGGTGGATTACGTTGATTGATTTTTTAATGTTGAACCATTGTTGCATACCTGGTATGAATCCTACTTGGTTGTGGTGTATTATTATTATTTTTTTTGATATGATGCTGAATTCTGTTGGCTAGAATTTTGTTGAGAATATTTGCATTTATGTTTATGAGAGATATTGGTCTATAGCTTTCTTTTTTTGTGGTGTCTTTGCCTGGTTTTGGTATCAGGGTTATGCTGTCTTCATAGAATGAATTTGGAAGTATCCTTTCTTTTCTATGTTCTGAAATAGTTTGAGTAGTACTGGTGTAAGTTCTTCTCTGAATGTTTGTTAGAATTCTCCAGTGAAGCCACCTGGGCCAGGGCTTTTTTGTTGTTGGGAGTTTTTTTTTTTTTTTTAATTATTATTACTTTTTCAATCTCTTCCCTTGCTATGGGTCTGTTCAGATTTTAAATATCAATTTGTGACAGTTTGTGTAGGTAGTATGTCTAGAAATTTGTCCATTTCCTCTAGGTTTTCAAATTTGTTGTAGTATAGTTTTTCATAATACTTTGTTATGATCCTTTTCATTTCATTTCTTATTTGGGTTATTTATGTCCTCTCCTGTTTTTCTTTTGGCCAGTGGTTTGTCGATTTTGTTGATAACTTTCAAAGAACCAACTTTTGGTTTTGTTGATTCTATTGTTTTTCTATTCTCTATTTCATTTATTTCTGCTCTGATCTTTATTATTTACTTTCTTCTGGTGGCTATAAGCTTCTTTTGCTGTTCTCTTTCTGTTTGTTCAAGATGTGTAGCTAATATTTTGATTTTGCCCCTTTCCTCTTTTTTGATGTGTACATCTATTGCAATAAATTGACCCCTGAGGACTGCCTTTCCTGTGTCCTAAATGTTTTGGTATGATGTGTTTTCATTCTCAGTTTCTTCTAGTAATTTTTTGATTCCATCTTTTATTGCTTCTGTTACTGAGTGGTTTTTAAGCTGGGTGCTATTTAGTTTCCATGTAATTGACTTTTTTCCTTGCTCTTCCTTTTGTTAATTTTTACTTTGATGATGTTGTGATCAGAGAAGATACTTTGTATTATCTCAGTTTTTTGGATTTTGCTGAGGGTTGCTCTGTGGCTTAAGATGTGGTCTACTCTGGAGAACATTCCATGTGCATTGGAAAAGAATGTGTACGTTGCAACTTTTGGGTGGCGTGTTCTCTATATGAGTTCAAGTTGGCTGAATGTGGCCTTTATATCTTCTGTATCTTTGTTAAGTTTCTTTCTAGATGTTCTGTCTTTTACCAAGAGTGGTGTGTTGAAGTCTCCTACTATTACAGTGAAAGTGTCAATTTCTCTTTTCAGCGTTGTTAAAGTTTGTTTTGTGTATTTTGGAGCCCTGTCATTGGTGCATAGATATTTATTATAGTTATGTCTTCATAGTGGATCATCCCTTTAATCATGATATAGTGCTGTTCTTTGTATTTTATGGCACATTTTGTTTTGAACTCTATTTTATCTGAGATTAGTATTGCCACTTTTGCTCTTTTTGGTAGCTGTTTGCTTGATATATTTTTTTCCATCCTTTAATTTTTAATAAATTTACGTCTTTGTTTCTAAGGTGTTACTCTTGTAGAGAGCATATTGATGGATCCTTTTTTTTTTTTTTTATCCATTCTGTTACTCTCTATATCTTTATGGGTGCATTTAGGCCATTTTCATTCAGTGTTATTATTGACAGGTGTGAGTTTATTGCTGTCATTTTGTTATTCTTTTTTTTGCGGTGTTGGCAATTTCTTTGTTCTTTTTACTCTCCTGTGCTGAATTCCTTTTGTTTTTGGATTTTTTTTTTCATTTTTTTTTTTTTTTGTAGATTTTGTTTTTACTGAGACTTTGTTTTTCTTCTTCATATTGATGAGTATTTATGTCAACTTTCTTTGAGATTACCTTGAAATTTACCCTTATCTTCCTAGATTTGAACCAATCTATTATTATTTGGTGTCACCTTGCCTTCCTCTCCATTAGAAATTTCTATATCTCCACCATTTCTTCCCTCTTTTATTATTCTGACATTATTATCATTTGCAGTTTAACCTCTCTGGTTCCCTGTTGTAAATCTTTTGGTTTTGAATAGTCCTTGAGAATTCATTTCCTACATTGGTATCTGGCTTGTGCCATCTTGTGTCATAGATTCAGGCTGTCTTCTGATGTTTTTAATAATTCTTTTAAGTTTATTTTGGTGTTTACATATTCCTTTAATTTCTGTTTTTCTGGAAATGTCCTAATTTCACCATCATATTTGACCGAGAGTTTTGCAGGATATATTATTATTGGCTGGCAATCTTTTTTCTTTCAAGGTTTCATGTATGTCATCCCATTGCCTTCTTGCCTGCATGGTTTCTGCCAAGTAATCAGAGCTTAGTCTTATTGTTTTCCCTCAGTATATGACTTTTCATTTTTCTCCAGCTGCTCTCAGGATTTTTTGTTTCGCTTTGGTTTTAGCCAGTGTGATTATGGTATGCCTTGGTTATTTTCTTTTGGGGTCTATCCTAGATGGGGTTCATTGTGCTTCTTGGATGGTCAGCTTTTCATCTTTCAGGATATTAGGGAAGATTTCTGTCAGCAATTCTTCAATGATCCTCACTGTGTTTTCTGTTTTCTCCCCTTGTTCTGGAACTCCAATCACTCGAAAATTGTTGTTTTTGCTTGTATCCCAGATAATTCTCAGGGTTTCTTCATTTTTCTTTCTTCCTTTTTTCTGATTTTTCCTCAACGTTGTATCCAAGTGTTTGTCTTAAATTTCACTGATCTAGTCTTCAGTTGTTTCAAATCTGTTCCTCAGCCCTTCTGTGACACTGTCCATTTCTGAAGTCTTGTTGAATTTCTAATTGTTGTTTTGATATGATTTCTAGTTGTGAATTTATTTTGACATTTTGTTCCTGCATTATTTTTCTGAAGTCTTCCATTTTTTGGTCTGTATTTTCCATGAATTTGTCTGCCTTTCCCATGAATTCATCTATTTTTTCCTCTTTTTGGTCTGTTGTTTGTTTCACCTCAGCTCTGAATATGAGAGATTTAAATTCCCTGTCAAGTAGTTCTAGTGACTTCTCTTCTACTGGATAGTCATCTGGTATTTTATTTTTTACACCTACTGGAACTGTCCTGTCCTGTTTTTTAAAATATGTTTTGATATTGTCTATTCTCTTCAGGACATTTGGTAGTTATTTTCCTCATTTATTGATAGTAGATTTATTTGTTTCATACTGCTTTTTTGTTTTATTTGGTTATGTCTGAGGAGGCAGGTTGTACGTTCTTTGTTGTTTGCTCATCTGTTGACACAATATTTTTCATCTCCTTGTCCAATGAACAGGGCCAGTTGCTCAGCTCTGGTGCAGCAAGGAAGGTACATCTGAAGTGAAGGAGCTGGGATGGGTTGCTTGTGGCATGTACTGGGGCCGACAAGGTGAGGAGGGGGCCAGTGCAGGGCAGATTCCTGTAGGCAGTGGCTGTGCTTTTTAGAAGTGTTCTGTTCAGCACATGGTGCAGATAGGCAAGAGGGAGGGGGAGGGGGAAGTTGTGATGTGTGGAGCTAGATTGGGTATGGAAAAGAAGAGAGAGAGGAGAGAGAAACAGGAGAAAAAAGTGCTGACTGAGCCTACCATTGGAGTAGAGAGACGAGAAATGGATAAGAGAAGAAAAGAAAAAAAATTATAAAAAATGCCCCAAGGAATCCCACTGGCTCAGCTGCGCAGACCGGGAAAGCAGCTCTCAAGCTGAGCAGTGCATCCTTGCTAGAAGAGGTGAAGATACACAGCACCAGGTATTCATGAGATAGAAAAAGAAGGTAAGTAGAAAGAGAGAAGAAACTGAGAAATGAAGGAAAATAAAAAGGAAAAGGAAAAAGAAAACACATAAACAAAAAAAAAGGAAAAAAAAAAAAGCCCCCGGGAATTCCATCACTGTGATGGCATGACACAGGAAGCAGTTCCTCTTCCAAGCGGTGCTTCACAGCCCATCAAGAAGAAGCAAAACTGGCGCACGGAATCAGGTGTTGGAGAAAAAGGAGCTGGAGGAGGTGAAAGGCAGGGAAGAAATCAAAAGAGGCTGAAAAAAGTAACATCAGCAACAAAGAAATGGCACTGAAGAAGGCGGCCAGTGTGAGCGTAGTGAATCCACGATGGGAAGCTGTGGATCGGCCCACTAGGAGGCCGCAGATCAGCTAGCCAGCAAGTAGCAAAGGCCTTGCAGGGGGAGGCAGGGTGGAGGATGAGAAAATGTGTATCTCTGGTTACTCGTTGCTCTGTCTCCTGCTGAGAGCTCCATGAATCTGCTTTCCCATACTCTCTGTCCTCCAATCTCCTACTGGAGTCCAAGATGGTGGGTCTGTGCTGCATTAGCTGATAAGGGACCTCTGCTCATAACTCTCCACAGTCTCTGTTGTCTGTCAGTTTCTTCTTCCATTCAGTGCTTAGTTGAGTTCTTTGTCTGTTCATTTGACAGTTAGGGTTCTAGGATAGATGTTTGTCTCTGTTTTACTTAGTTTTTTGGGTCTTTGCTGTGCAGGGATGGCATAGTGCTTCTGTCTATAGCATTATGTTGACCCTGCCTCCAAGAAACATACTCTTGATGGAAGGGCATGATCTGGAGAAAGGGAATGAAGAGGATATTTCGAGCAGTGAAGGGATGGGAAATGTTAGAGTGGAGGGAAGGTTGAGGATAAATTGTGGAGGATCAAGAACAGATGACAGGGGAGTTTACATGTTTTCTAATAGGCACCAGGAAAGAATAGAAAGATCTTAGTGGGTGTGGCATAATAAACTTTTATTCTATGTTGGTATACTGCACAGTGAATTATAGAAGGTGGGGTGGAAAGAAAACAAAAAAAAAAACAATTGCTGTTGAGTAAGTTCCAATTTATATTGACCCTATAGGTCGAAAAGGGAAGAGAGGATGAAAAAAGAATAGTTGGGAGGCTGCTGAAAAGCTTTAAAGATGGGATGTCTGGCCAGTGAAAAACAATGAAAGGAAACATGAGAAATATTAAGAAAGAAGAATCAGGAGGGCAAATGGCTGGATATTTTTTATAATTCTATGAATAGTGTAAAACAGTTATCACTTTTGTTCTGAAAAGGGTTAAGAGAAAGGGAAAGATCAGAGAACATTTTAAGATATCTAACCAGAATAACTTTATCTGTAGTAATAACAGTCTAGAGAATTTGTGGGATTATACTTAATATCAGACATGTGTTGATTTAGTCACATTAAATTTGTTCCTTTTTAAAAAATTAAAATTTTTTTTTTATTGTACTTTAGAGGAAGGTTTACTGAACAAATACTTTCTCATTAAACAGTCAGTATAGATATTATTTTATGACATTGGTTAACAACCCCAAGATACGTCAACACTCTCCCTTCTCGACCTTGGAGGACCTTATTTGTGGTGAAAATATACATAGCCAGTTACACCATTTCAAAAGTTTCTACCTGTATAATTCAGTGACATCGATTACATTCTTCCAGTTGTGCTGCTATTCTCACTATCCTTTTCCAAATTATTCCACCACCATTATCTTCAACTCACTGCTGCCTAGGATTCCCATCAAATATTTTGATTTGCTGTTGTCAATTTGATCTCACATAGATACTTTTTTTTTTGTTCCTTAGATGGTTTGCAGAACAAATAGTTTCTCATTAAACAGTACACATATTGCCCTATGAGAATGATTAACAACCCCACGACATGTCAACACTCTCTCTTCTCAACATTGGGTTGCCTATTACCAGCTTTCCTGTCACCTTCTGCCTCTTAGTCCTTGACCCTGGACTGCTGTGCCTCATTAGTCCCATTTGGTTTTATGAGGCTGTCTAATCCCCGGCTGAACAGTGAACTTCAGGAGTGACTTCACCACCGAGCTAAAAGGGTGTCCAGGGAGCATACTCTCAGGGTTTCTCCAGTCTGTCAGGCCAGGAAATCTGGTCATTTTTTTGTGAGGTAGAATTTTGTTCTACATCCTTTTACAACTCTGTCCCGGACCCTCTATTGTGATCCTTATCAGAGCAGTCAGTGGTGGTAGCCGGGCACCATCTAGCTGTACTGGACTCAGTCTGGTGGAGGTCGTGGTAACTGTGGTCCATTAGTCCTTTGGACTAATCTTTGCCTTGTATCTTGCTCTTTTCATTCTCCCTTGCTCTTGAAAGGGTGACACCAGTGGAGTATCTTAGATGGCAACTCACAGGCTTTTAAGACCCCAGACACTACTCACCAAGGTAGACTGTAGAACACTGTCTTTATAAACTGTTATGCCAATTGAGCTAAATGTTCCCTGAGACCATGGTCCCCATAGCCCTCCGCCCAGCAATTCAGTCCCTCAGGGAGTTTGGAAGTGTCTATGGAGCTTTCCTTGTACAAGTTGTGCTGGCTTCCCCAGTATTGTGTACTGTCTTACCCTTCCCCAAAGTTCCCACTTATCTATTGTCTATTTAGTTCCCCTCACCCCTCCCATCCCTCGTAACCAACAAATATTGTTTCTTTCTGTGTGTAAACTTTTACATGAGTTTTTACAGTAGAAATCTCATACAATATTTGTCCTTTCGTGATTGACTTATTTCACTCAGCATAATATCCTCCAGTTTCATCCATGTTATGAGATGCTTCACAGATTGATCGTAGTTGTTTCTCATTGCTTAGTACTCCATTGTGTGCATGTACCATAGTTTGTTTATCCATTCATCTGTTGATGGGCATCTAGGTTGTTTCCATCTTTTTCCTATTGTGAACAGTGCTGCAATGAATATGGGTGTGCATATATCTATTCGTGTGACGGCTCTTATTTCTCTAGGATATATTTCTAGGAGTGGGATTGCATTCTGTAGTGTTTCTTTTTTTTTAGTGGTGCTGACGTTTTCTTTGTTCCTCTTACTCTCCTGGGCTGAGTTCCTTTTGTTTGTGGATTTTTTTTTCCATTTATTTTGTTTTTGTAGGTTTTGTTTTTACTGAGACTTTATCTTTTTCTTCTTTATTTTGATGAGTAGGTTTGTTAACTTTCTTTGTGGTTACCTTGAAATTTGCCCGTATCTTCCTAAATTTGATCCAGGCTATTATTACTTGGTATTGCTTCACTTCCTCTCTGTTAGAAGGTTCTATACCTACACTGTTTATTCCCTTTTTTACTGTTCTGATGCTGTTGTCATTTACAGATTAACCTCTCTGGTTCCCTGTTGTAATTTTTTTGGTTTTGCATAGTCCTTAAGAGTTTATTTCCTAGGTTGGTATCTGGCTAGTACAATCTTGTGTTCTGTATTCAGCCTGTGGTCTGATGTTGTTTGTTCTCAGATCAAAGGACTGCCTTTAATAAGTCTTGTAAATTTGGTTTGGTTTTTACCTAGTCCCTTAATTTCTGTTTATCTGGAAATGACCTAATTTCACCATCATATTTGAATGAGAGTTTTGCAGGATATATTATTCTAGGCTGTCAATTTTTTTCTTTTAAGGTTTTGTATATGTCATCCCTTTGCCTTCTTGCCTGCATGGTTTCTGCTGAGTAACCTGAGCTTAGTCTTATTGTTTCTCCTCTGTATGTGACTTTGTTTTTCTTGAGCTGCTCTCAGGATTCTTTGTTTACCTTTGGTTTTAGCGAGTGTGATTATGGTATGCCTTGGTGATTGTCTTTTGGGGTCTATCCTATATGGGGTTCGTTGAGCTTCTTGGATGGTCAGCTTTTCATTTTTCATGATATTGAGGAAGTTTTCTCTCAGCAATTCTTCAGTGATCCTCTTTGTGTTTTCTGTTTTCTCCCCCTGTTCTGAAACTCCACTCACTTGCAGATTTTTGCTTTTGATAGTATCCGACATAATTCTCAGGGTTTCTTCATTTTTCTTTGTTCTTTTTTCTGATTTTTCCTCAAACAGGGTTGTATCCAAGTGTTTGTCTTCAGTTTTGCTGAGCTTATCTTCCTTTGTTTCAAACCTGCTCCTCAGCCCTTCTATGACACTGTCCATTTCTGAACTCTTGTTGTTTATCTTTTGGATTTCTAATTGCTGTTTTTGTATGATTTCTAGTTGTGAATTTATTTTAGCATTTTGTTCCTGTATTATTTTCTTGAATTCTTCCATTTTTTCTCTGTATGTTCCATGAATTTGTCTATTTTTTCCTCATTTTTGTCCGCTTTTTGCTTCAACTCTTGGATAATTCTGAATATTAGATATTTGATCTCCCTATCAGTTAGGTCTAGTGATTTTTCTTCTACTGGAAGGTCATCTGGTGTTTTACTTTGGTTGCCTATTGGAACCAGCCTGTCCTGATTTTGTAAATGTTTTGATATTGTCTGCTGTTTGGGGCATTCAGTGGTTTTTTTCCTCACTTATTGAATGTAGATTTGTTTCATACTGCTTTTTTGTTTTATTTGGCTATCTCTGAGCAGGTGGGCTGTGTATTCTTTGCTGTTTGCTCATCTATGGGTGTGATACTTTTCACCTGCTTCTCCAGTGGGCAGGGTCAGTCACTCAGGTATGGTACAGCAGGGCAGGTCTAGCTGAAGATGAGTTGATGGGATGTGTTTTTTGTGTCTCGTATTAGGGCTGACAGTGCGGACTGGGGGTCAGTGCAAGACATGTTCCAGTAGGCCATGCCTGTGCTGCTTGGGAGTGTGATGTTCAGCGCACAGTGCAGGTAGGCAGTAAGGAGGGGGTAGATTGTGATGTGGAGCTATGATGTGTATGGGAAAGATGAGAGATTCGAGAGAGGAACAGGAGCCAAAAACATACACACAAACAAAAAAGAGTGCTAAGGGAACTTGCCTTTGGAGTGGAGATATGAGAGAGATAAATGAGGGAAAACAAAAATGAAGAAAAAAAGAAGAAAATGAATAAATCAAGAAACTGGAAATGAAGAAAGACAAAAAGGAAATAAGAGAGAGAAGGAAACAAAACAAAGAGACAAACAAACAAACAAACAAAAAAACAAAACAAAAAAAAAAGTAAAAGAAGAAAACAAGAAAAAAAATGCCTCCAGGGATTTCCCTGTGCTTCTGCACAGAGTATGCGAGTAGCTTCTAAGCTGCACAGTACTGCCCGGCTAGAAGCGGCTCCCAAGCGAGAAAAGAAAAAGAAAACAAACACAAATCAAAACAGAACATATCAGAGCAAACAAACAAACAAACAAACAAACAAAAAAGCCCTGGGGGTCCCACCTGCATGGAGTCACAGTCAACTGGTGTTTCCCAGCCTTTCAGGAAGAAGAAATGATAGTCCTTGGAGCCAGGTGTTTGAGAGAAGGGAGGGGTAGGTAGTGAGAGATAAGGAAAGAAATCTGAAGAAGCAGAAGAAAGCAACATCAGCAGCCAACAAAAGGTACTCAGGGAGCAGGCCAGTGCGGGCCGGTGGAATCCAAGTGACATCGGGGTGAAGCTTCTGCTTCCTGGACAAAAGACTGTGGCTATAGGAAGCAGAGGAGGCTAAGTGGGGGTGAAGAAGGTTGGGGATAGGAAAGCCTATATCGCTGGTTACCAGTTGTTCTGTCTCCTGCTGGAAGCTCCGTGAAGCTGCTTTCTCATACCCAGGTTTGCTGATCTCTGATGGCAGATTTGTGCTGTGATAGCTGGTGGGGACCTCTGCACGTATCTCTCCTTGCTCTCTGTTCTCAGATGAGATCTTTATCTCTTCATTTGATGCTTAGGGTTTCAGGATTGACGTGAGACTCTGTTTGACTTAGTTTTTCTGTTCTTTGCTGCAGAGGGAAGGCGTGGTGCTTCTGACTACAGTGCCATGTTGCCCAGAAGTCAAATTTGTTCCTTTTTAATGATTATTTTTTATTGAAAAAACTTTCAAACAACTAGTTTCAAATAAGCTACAAGTTTTTTTTAGTTATTCAATATGCCCATTGAATAATTATATAAAGCAGAGCCAAAAGTCTTTTTTTAGATTTCCATGCATGTAAAACAATGAAAGTATTATTCATTCTAAATTGTTTACTCTTTAACCACCAAATGTTTTAGTAGTAGCAATTTTGGAATATTTGTCATGAAAATCCATGATGTAGATATTATACACATACAAGAACTTAGTGTTTGACATTGTTCCCAAACATCCTTTTGCTGTTTTGCTTCTTTAACTGTAAATTAAAAAAAAAAAAAAAAAATCTCTTCCCAGTGATTTCAGCTGCATTCACAGGAAAAATGCCGAAATTGCTCATTACAGCCGACTTAAAACATTTTTTATTCTTTTCACAATGTGAAGAATAATGTGCAGTTTTCTACAGAGCAGGGATTATCTTTCTTGTTAATTTATGAAATAAGAAATCTGAAATATATTTAGGAGATCTGGTGGCACAATAGTTAAGCACTTGGCTTCTAACTAAAAGGTTTGCAATTTGAATTTACCCAGCAGTTCCATAAGAGAAAGTCCTGGTGATCTTCTTCTGTAAAGATTATAGCCAAGAGGCTGTTCTACTCTGTCACATGAATTTGTTGTAAGTCAAAATTGACATCACAACATCCAACAACAACTAAAGATTTTGAAAATCATTATAAAGTCAAACATTTTAGTATTAATTAACATTTGAACTGAATTTAAAAACCACTAGCAAATTCAGATTTTCTAAAATAGATAACAAATATCTTTGAGATAATATATTCAAAGGTGCTTTTTAAACTAAAGCATGATAAACATGTGCTTATCATGTATACATCCTATATATTGCCTAGAATTAAAAAATATTAGTCATTATTATCAGCTTCATCATTATCATCTTCTCCATCTTCATCATGATTAAAGAAAATATCATGATTATATTTAATATTTAAAATTTAACAAGGAAATTTGGGTGAAAAATTAACATGACAGGGACAAAATTGTTTCAGATTTGTAGGGACTTCTACAAATCATCTGGACTAGTGGCCCTGTCAGTTTTAGCTTACACAATGACAAACTACTATTCAACAAGTATTTCTTCACATGATATGAAGAGGCAAGTTTTTTATTTTTCTTTTTTGTAGGGGTGTATGTTATAGGAACTACAATATTGAAATGAATGGAAGAAAATATTTATGTATTTTAGTTATGTTTAACAAAACTAGTGGAAAGCTGAATGTCTTTAGTGACTTAAACATTTTCCCAAAGTTATAATTTCACCAGAATCTAAGGAACAATTTATTTCATATAAGCTGTCACTGTTGACACATTTATGCTCTTAACCAACTTGGCTTAGACTGTGAAGGTAATTATATGGTTATGCCAATGACGTTATCCCTTAGAAGAATGGGATCTCTTGCACTTCTTTTTGCTGCTAAATATGTGTTCATCAACTAAACCTCATAAATTTTACATAACTTTGCTTTAGTCATGAGTTTTATGTAATGGTCAGAATGAAACAAGGAACAAGGCCTGCTTTTTTCTTTTATTTCTGAAAAAAAAAAAACTGTAACAGCCTGCTTTATGTTTTGTTGCCCTAATTTGTGGTAAAGCAATTCCCCTCACCATCTTACCACCTGATGAAAAATATCAAATTAGCCTAGGTCTTGCCAAAAAGTGTGTTATATAATGTTTTCAGATTGTAGTGGTTAAAGAAAAAAACAAATATCAGATTTTTTCCCTAATTATCTAAATTACCATTCATTCATAAAATATTTAGCAATTGCTTAGTATAGCCAGGAATGAGGCTGGGAGCTGGGTTTATCCTCAAAAGGAAAATGCACAGAGTTTCTGCCAGCAAGAGTCTTAGTGGAAAATGCTAACAAATAATCTGTCAATTACAAAACATTGTGATAAAGGGCTGATAGGAAGGCAAACACCCAGGAATGGTACCTAACCTATAGTGGGAAAAGAAATGAGAAAAAGAAAAAAGTATAATGTCCAAATGTAAAATCTCACCAGTAATGAAGAAAACACAAATCAAAATAATATGATATTGACTTCCAGTCTGGACAAGATAGCATAGACCTGTTTCTCTCTGTTCCTCTCCACTAAATATAACTATAAACTCTAGAATTGGTGGAAGAGACAACCAAAGAACTCTGAAAGTTTTTAAGATGAAGGTAAATTGATTTGGGACTCCAAGACTAGAGGAACAACACAATGGCAGGATTTCTTACATTACCTAACCTTGCAGAAGAGAGTGACCCAGATGAGGCATTTCCAGATCGTTAGCCTAGAAACAGAGGAGCCCAGGTGGCACAGTGGTTAAGTGCTTGACTGCTAACCAAAAGGTTGCTGCTTCGAACACACCACCTGCTCCATGGGAGAAAGATGTGGCAGTTGGCTTCCGTAAAGATTTAAAAAAACCATTACCATCGAATCAATTTGATTCTGATTCACATGAAGACCCTATAGGACAAAGTAGAACTGTGCCATAGAGTTTTCAAGGAGCAGCTGGTAGATTTGAACTGCTGACAGTTTGATTAGAAAAGTTAGCTCCTAACCACTGCACCACTAAAGGAAACCCTATGGGGCAGTTCTGCTCTGTCCTATAGGGTCACTATGAGTCAGAATCAACGCGATGGCATTAGGTTTTGTTTTTGTTTTTAAGGTTTTGTTTTCTGGTTTAACAGAGAAACAGAAGGCACCCACGTGTGAGTCTGGCACCACCAGCAAGGAGGACTGATTAAGAGCCCTGCTGGCAATAGCCAGTTAGGATAATTTGTCCTGGAGGATATTTTTCTCAAGAATAAATAAAGAGTTCTGGCAAGATGGCGCTCTAGGCAGAAGCACCACGCTGTCCCTCCACAGCAAAGAGCTGAAAAACTAAGCCAAACAGATAAAACAGCAATTCTGAAACCCTAAAACATCAAATGAAGATATAAAGAACTCAGCCAAGCACCAATGGAGTGAGAAAACTGACAGGGAATGGAGAGTGAGGAGAGACTATTGCAGAGGTCCTCTATCAGCTAATGCAGCTGAGATCCGCCACCTTGGACGCCTATCAAAGACCAGCAAATAGGGGGTATGAGAAAGCAGCTTCATGGAGCTTCCAGCGGGAGAAAGAACAACTGGTAATTTGCGATATACGCTTTCCCACCCCCACCCTTCTTCATCCCCACTAAGCTTCCTCTGCTTCCTGCGGCCACAGTCTCTTCTCCGGGAAGCACTGGCTGCTTGGATTCCACCCACCCACTCTGGCCTGCTCTCTGAGTGCCATTAGTTGGCTACTGGTGTTGCTTTTTTTCTGCTTCTTTTGATTTCTTCCTTACCTCTCACCACCTCCCCTTCCTTTCATTCAAATACCTGGCTCTGTGTGCCATCTTTGCTTCTTCCTGAGGGGCTGCGGAGCTCTGGTAATTTGTGATATACACTTACCCACCCCCCACCCTTCTTCACCAACACCTGGCCTCCTCTGCTTCCTGTGGCCACAGTCTCTTCTCTGGGAAGCACCGGCCTCTTGGATTCCACCCGCCTGCACTCGCTGGCTCTCTGAGTGCCATTTGTTGCTTTTTTCCACTTCTTCTGATTTCTTCCTTACCTCTCACCACCTCTCCCTCCTTTCACTCAAATATCTGGCTCCGTGCGCCATCTTTGCTTCTTCCTGACAGGCTGTGGAGCTCCTTTCCAGTGTGGAGCTGCTTCCTGGTCTGGGCTGCCAAGCTGGTGGGATCTTGGGGCCTTTGTTTGTTTATTTTGGGTTGTTTGTTAGTTTTCTTTTCCTTTTCTTGAGTTGGGCGCTCATTCTGGCTGGGCAGTGCTGTGCGGCTTGGAGCCTACCCCCTCAGCTTGCACAGACGTGCAGAGGGATCCTTGAGGGTGTTTGTTTTTTTGTGTTTTTTTTTCCTGTTTTTTTGGGGGGCTTTTCTTGTTTGTTTGTTTTTGATATTTTTGTTTTATTTTCCCCCCTTTTCCCTTTTTGTCTTTCTTCATTACTCAGTTTCTCGACTCTCTATACCTTCCTTCTCTTTCTGTTTGCTGAATACTTGGCGCTGAATACCTCTACGCCTTCTAGCCAGGCTGTACTGCAACACCTGAGAACAGCTTCCCCAGACCTCATAGCTGCACTGGTGGGATCCCTAGGAGCTTTCCTGTTCTTTTTCTTTTCTGATTTTTATTTATTCATTATTTTCTTTTCTTTCTCCCCCCCCCTTTTTTTTCTCCATTTCATAGTCTCTCATCTATCAAATCCAACAGCAAGCTCCCCTAGCACTCTTATTTGTTGTTTGTATGTTTTTGGCTCCTGTTTCTCTCTCCTCTCTCCCATATCCATCTTAGCTCCACGCATAACAATCTCCCTCCTACATCCTGCCTATCTGCACCATGAGCTTAACATCACACCACCAAGCAGCACAGGCAGGGCCTACTGGAACCTGCCCTGCACTGATAACCGACCTGCCCTGGTGGCTGTAGTAAGTTCCACAAACAATCTGTCCCAGTAACTCCTCTTCAGCGAGACCTGCCCTGCTGTACCATATCTGAGTGACTGATCCTGCCAATTGGAGAAGGAGGTGTAAAGTATTGTGCCCACAGACGAGCAAACAACAAAGAACACACAGCCCACCTGCTCAGATATAGCCAAATTAAAAAAAAAAAAAAAGACAAAACAAACAAATTTACAATCAATAAATGAGAAAAATAACTACTGAATGCCCCAAAGACAGCAGACAATATCAAAACATTTACAAAAACAGGACAGGATGGTTCCCGTAGGTGTCCAAAATAAAACACCTGATGACTTTCCAGTGGAAGAAAAGGCACTAGAACTACCTGATAGGGAATTCAAATCTCTAATACTCAGAATTCTCCAAGAACTGAAGCAAAAAGGAGATAAAAATGAGAAAAAAATAGACAAATTCATGGAAAATACAGACAAAAAATTGGAATAATTCAGGAAAATAATGCAGGAACAAAATGCCAAAATAAATTCACAACTAGAAATTATATCAAAACAGCAATTAGAAATCCAAAAGATAAACAACAAGATTTCAGAAATGGACGGTGTCATGGAAGAGCCGAGGAGCAGATCTGAAATGGTGGAAGATGAGATCAGTGGAATCGAAGACAAATACTTGGATACAACTCTGAGGAAAACTCAGAAAAAAGAACAAAGAAACATGAAGAGACCCAGAGAGTTATGTGGGATACAATCAAAAGCAAAAATTTATGAGTGATTGGAGTTCCAGAACAGGGGAAGAAAACAGAAAACACAGAGAGGATCATTGAAGAACTGCTGACAGAAAACTTCCCCAATATCGTCTGTAGATACTTAAGATCTTATCTTTCTGAATTATTTTTGCTGTAGTAAAATTCCTTGCATACATAATTTCTCAACATAATAAGGGGCATCTATGCGAAACCAACAGCCAACATCATTCTTAATGGAGAGAGGCTGAAAACATTCTCCTTGAGAACAGGAACAAGACAAGGATGCCCTTTATCACCACTCCTATTTGACATTGTGCTGGAAGTTCTAGCCAGAGCAATAAGGCAAGAAAAAGAAATAAAGGTCATCCAAATTGGTAATGAAGAAGTTAAACTGTCCCTGTTTGTGGATCATATGATACTATACATAGAAAACCCTAAAGACTCCACGAGAAATCTACTGGAACTAATAGAAAGATTCAGCAGAGTATCAGTATACAAGATAAACATACAAAAATCAGTTGTATTCCTATACACCAATAAGGAAAATGGTGAAAAGGAAATCAAGAAAACAATACCATTTATAATAGCCCCTAAAAAAATAAATACTTAGGAATAAATCTAACCAGGGATGTAAAAGACCTATACAAAGAAAACTACAAAACACTACTACAAGAAACCCAAAGGGATCTACATAAACGGAAAAATATTCCATGCTCATGGATAGGTAGACTCAACATTATGAAAATGACAATTCTACCCAAAGCACTTTACAAATACAATGCAATCCTGATACAAATACCAACAACATTCTTCAAAAAGATGGAAAAACTAATCACTAACTTTATATGGAAGGGAGGAAACCCCGAATGAGTAAAGCACTACTGAAGAAGAAGAATAAAGTTCGAGGACTCACACTACCTGACCTCAGAACCTAGTATACAGCTACGGTAATCAAAACAGCCTGGTACTGGTACAATGACAGATACACTGACCAATGGAACAGAATTGAGAACCCAGAAGTAAATCTATCCACCTACGGTCACCTGATCTTCAACAAGGGCCCAAAGTCCATCATATAGGGAAAAGACAGTCTTTTTAACAAATGGTGCTGGCAAAACTGGATGTCCATCTGCAAAAAAATGAAACAGGACCCATACCTCACGCCGTATACAAAAACTACTGCAAAATGGATCAAAGACCTGAATATAAAGCCTAAAACTATAAAGTTCATAGAAGAAAAAATAAGACCGACACTACAGGCCTTAATATACAGCATTAACAAGATACAAACCATAACCATCAACTCACAAACCGCAAAAGATAAGCTAGATATCCGGGATCTTCTAAAAATCAAACACCTATGCTCTTCAAAAGACTGCACCTAAAGAGTAAAAAGAGAACCTACAGACTGGGAAAAATTTTTTAGACAGTATAAGTCAGACAAAGGTCTAATCTCTATAATCTACAAGAAAATCCAACACTTCTACAACAAAAAGACAAATAATCCTATTAAGAAATGGGCAAAGGAAATGAACAGACACTTCACCAAAGAAGATATTCAAATGGCCAACAGACACATGAGGAAATGCTCGCGATCACTAGCCATTAGAGAAATGCAAATTAAAACCACAATAAGATACCATCTCACCCCGGCATTACTGGCATGAATCAAAAACACTGGAAATAACAAATGTTGGAGGGGCCGTGGGGAGATCGGAATTCTTATGCACTGCTGGTGGGAATGCAAAATGATACAACCATTTTGGAAAATGATATGGTGCTTCCTCAGAAAGCTAGAAATAGACATACCATTCGATCCAGCAATCCCACTCCTAGGAATATATCCTAGAGAGATAAGAGTCGTCACTCGAATAGACATATGCACACCTATGTTCATGGCAGCATTGTTCACAATAGCAAAAAGTTGGAAACAACCTAGATGCCCATCAACAGATGAATGGGTAAACAAACTATGGTACATACACACAATGGATTACTACACAACGAGAAAGAACAATGATGAATCTGTGAAGCATCTCCTAACATGGATGAAACTGGAGGACATTATGCTGAGTGAAATAAGTCAATCACAAAAGGACAAATATTGTATGAGACCTCTATCGTAAAAACTTATGAAAAAGTTCACACACAAAGTGTAACAATCTTTGTTGGTTACAATGGATGGTTGGGGGGGGGAATACTGAATAGGTAATAGATAAGTGGTATCTTGGGTGAAGGGTGAGACAGTACATAGGGGAAACCAGCACAACTTGTACAAGGAAAGGTCATGGAATCTCCCTAGACACATCCAAACTCCCTGAGGGAGTGAATTGCTGGGCTAAGGGCTTTGGAGACCATGGTCTTGAGGAAGATCTAGCTCTATTGATATAACACAGTTTATAATGACAGTGTTCTACATTCTACCTTGGTGTGTAGTGTCTGGGGTCTTAAAAGCCTCTGAGCTGCCATCTAAGACAATCCACTGGTCTCATCCCTTCTGGAGCAAGGGAGAGTGAGGAGAACAGGATGCAAGAAAAAGATTAGTCCGAAGGACTAATGGACCACAGCTACCCTGGCCTCCACCAGACTGAGTCCAGTACAACTAGATTGTGCCAGGCTACCACCACTGACTGCTCTGACCAGGATCACAACAGAGATTTCTGGACAGAGCTGGAGAAGGATGTAGAACAAAATTCTAACTCACAAAAAAAGACCAGATTTACTGGCCTAAAGGAGACTGGAGAAACCCTGAGAATATGGCCCCCAGATACCCTTTTATCTCAGTGGTGAAGTCACCTCCAAGGTTCACAGTTCAGCCAGGGACTGGACAGCCCCATAAAACCAAATGGTACTAATGAGGCACAGCAGTCCAGGGACAAGTTCCAGAAGGCAGAAGGGGACAGGAAAGCTGGTGATAGGGAACCCAAGCTTGAGTAAGGATACGGTTGATGTGTCGTGAGGTTGTTAACCATTGTCATAGGGCAACATATGTACTAACTGTTCAATGCGAAACTATTTTCTTCTGTAAACCTTCATCTAAAGTGACAATAGCAGCAATATTGGAAGAGCGTAGTCGATGTCACTGAACTGTGCATGTAGAAATTTTTGAAATGGTGTATCTTTGGCTATGTATATTTTCACCAGAAAAAAAAAAAAGGTGAAGAAGGGAGAGGGTTGACATGTAGTGGGGTTGTTAACCAATGTCATAAAACAATATGTGTACTACTGTTTCATGAGAAACTATTTGTTCTGTAAACCTTCACCTGAAGTACATTAAAAAAAAAAAAAAAAGAGTAGAAAAAAAAAAAGTTTCACTTTAAAGACTAAGGTGTGCCTGAGCCAAGCCATGGTATTTTCAATTGCCTCATATGCATGTGAAAACTTGACAATGAATAAGAAAGACAGAAGAAGAATTGATGCTTTTGAATTATGATGTTGGCAAAGAATATTGAATATAACACGGACTGCCAAAAGAACGAACAAATCTGTTTTGTAAGAAGTACAGCCAGAATGCTCCTTACAAGCAAGGATGACAAGACTTTTTAGCACACCCTTTGGACAAGGTATCAGGAGGGACCAGTCCCTGGAGAAGGACATCGTGCTTGGTAGAGTAGCAGGTCAGCAAAAAAGATGAAGACCCTCAATGAGATGGATTGACACAGTGGCCACAACAGTGGGCTCAAGCATAACAATTGTGAGGATAATGCAGGCCCAGGCAGTGTTTTGTTCTCTTGCACATAGGGTCGCTACGAGTTGGAACCAACTTGATGGCACCTAACAACAACTAACAATAGTGTAGGAAGGGAGAAGCCAGGTGTAATGGTTACGATTGTATGTCAACTTGGCTAGACCATTATTCTCAGTGTTTTAGCAGTTGTATAATGTTGTGATCACCCCCATGATGGAATGTGCTGAGTGGTACTGGTGGAGGCGGGGCCTGTGGCAGCTCACCGCCCTCTCAGTTTCATCTCTCTGCCTTCTGCCAGTTACCTTCTACCTGCTCGCCTTGCCAAGGTTTTTGGCTTGTTCCAGACTCAGCAGCTGCCTCTTGTTGTCTCACCTCCGGTTTGTGGGACCTGAGCTAACAGCTTACCTGTTGATCTCGGAATTCTTTGAACTTCTCAGCCTGCAAGCAAGAGTCCAGTTCCCTGACCTGCTGACCTTGGGTTTGCCAGCCCCTGCAGCTATGTGAATCAGGAGAAACCTTGCGTTCTTGTCTCCTGATCTTGGAATTCACTGACCTTCACAACCTGTGAGCAGGAGCCCCTCTCCGACCTGTCGACTGTGGATTCACCAGCTTCTGTGGCTACATGAACTGGGAGAGGCCTCTACCCTGATCTGTGGACTTGGGACGTTTCAGCTTCTACAATTGTGTGAGCTATTTCCTTGATATAAATCTCTCTCTATATATATTTATACACTTTAATGGTTTTGCTTCTCTAGAGAACCCAGCCTAAGACATTTGGTACTGAGAGAGTGGGGTGCTGCTCTAACAGATACCTAAAATGTGGAAGTGGTTTTAAAACTGTGAATGGATAGACGTGCTGCAGTGACAGAGGACCAGCAGCGGCAGAGAACCTACAGCAGCAGATCCAGGAGACCAGTGCCAGATGGAGCTGGAGCCAATCCACAGAGCAAGGGAGCTGAGTGCCTGTGCACAGGAGGCTTCCTGGTGGAGTAGGGTGCCTCTGGGCACTTACCAGTGGAGCTACAGAGCTTTGGAACACTTGCTCCAGCAGGGCAGATGTGGGTGTGAGGCCTGAGGGCCAAGGGGCCACAGGACACAGAAGCAGAAGCTGAAGAGACAAGGGACACAAGAAGCCAAGCTGCTTCAGTCTGAAAAGGTATGGCCATGACCTCAGGGGTTTCAAAGGGTGGAGCCATGGCCTCTGGTGCTTCTAAGGGTGGAGTCACCACTCAGATGGACTAGGAGAATGGTGCGCCTAAAGCTGAGGGAGCAGAGTTGCTGTCCCAGTGGGCCTGGACGGTGGAGCCTCCACTCAGAATCCAGAGACTGTGGCCAATACCTAGAGTCAGGAGGGCTGGGCTACTGTGTAGCAGGAAGGAAGCGCCATATCATTTTCCAAAATGGTTTGTATCATTTTGCATTCCCACCAGCCGTGCATAAGAGTTCCGATCTCCCCGCAGCCCCTCGAACATTTGTTATTTCCAGTGTTTTTGATTCATGCCAGTGATGCCGTGGTTAAAGTGAATCTTTGCTTTTTAACACTTTAAGGAGATCTTTTGCACCTGATTTGCCCAACGCACTACGGCCTGGAAACTTTCTCTAGGCAGTATGCTGAGGCAGCCACTGGACTTACCTCATTTATTTCTTACCTCTCAGGAACACTGTTGCCTAATGTTCAGTGTCTTGAGAGCCATTGTTTCATGTATTTTGTCCAGCTTTTTAGTTGTTTCAGGCAGAGGGTTAATCTGGCACCTGTAAAAAATGACAAGGATTTTGCTACAAGACCAGGTTTCTCCCAGAAATCTCTTGAGAACATTGAAAAGAGAGCCTATATTAGACAGCAGAGCAAGAAGTTATTTTATTTTTATTTTAGTGGGTAAAACTTTCAAATTTGAAGTACCACTCTTCTCTTTCTAAATTATCTTTTGTAAATTATTTTCTCTAATATATTAAGGAGAAATAATTTTCAAAATGTATTTTAATTGATATGTGAGTGGTTTTATCATTGGCTTTTTAACTAATGCAGAAAGTCAAGCGGTGTTTTTGTTTTGTTTTCATTGTTGTTCCACCCCACTCAACCACTTTTCATTCAAAAACAGATTTCATTTCAACTTTTAATGGATATTTATAAATAGCTCTTAAGACTTGATAGTAGTGATAGGGCTCTACCTAATTAAATCCTAACTACCATTTACAGATAACTCATTAGAAACTGATATATTCTTTAAAAAATAGTCATGTGGCCTGAACAAGGTATAGCTAATAAAACACATGCAAAATGATGGACATGTGTGTTCCTGTTATTTTTTTGAAGATGACTGTTAAAAAGCTGGCTACAGTTATAAGGTTGCATATTACTCATTTCGTGAACATTGGGAAAATCTGAACTCTTACTGTGGCTTTTGATAAATCATGTGAAAATCTTTCATGGTAGAAGAAGACAAAACCATATGGCATGTCATCTGTTGACTATGTTTGTGTTCAATGATGCCCAGAGTCATATCCCTAGCAAATCAGTACATGCTATTCAGGGGCTAAGTAAAATGAGTTGGTAGTCTCACTCTTGTTCCCAGTAGAACTTCGTTTACATCATAGAATTACTTGATAGACCCTCCTTGACTGATTTATGATCAAGTTATGAGATCAAAAAAGACCAAGTGGGAGGGACTTAAACCGTTATACATACAGTATCCTTGAAATAGAGTTGCGGCTGTAAAAGAGGAGTGTACTGACTTACTGCACGTAACAAACCCAGAAATTAGAAAATGTCATTAGCTAATTATGAATTTTTCAGTCTCTAAATTCACTTAAAGCTATAAAGTTTCATTCCTGCCTTACAGATTTTAATTAGTTTTAACTAGCCAATTTTGATCCATTCATAATACTTACGGCTGAGTCAGTGGGAGTGGGAAATGGACTGAAAATTTTTTTGAGAAAAAAATACCTTTAAGCGGGAGGAAAACTATAATTATGTTTGAACACAACACTGAAAATACTCAACATGCTTTTTTCCAAAATAAAATTATATGAACTAGGCTTATTAAAACATTCATCTGTACATAAGATACTTTTGAGTTACTAGTTAATTGTTAATTAGTTAATTAGGAAGATACTTCTGAGTTACTAGTTAATTGTGAGAAATGTCTCATTGTTCATAAATATAATAACCTGAGAATTCAGGGAATTGCACAAGAATAAAATTAGAAAAACAAAGCTTTTATGTATTTGTTGTTTTCATTGTTGATGTATAGTGTATTCCTTCATTCATCCATATGTATGTAAATGCATTCATTCAGCCAGCATTTATCAGCTAAATTTTGACTGTAAAGATCAGGGGAAGTTTTCATAGAGGGGTTGGCATTTGATAGGCCTTGAAATAGAGAATGAGGGGAAGTATCATCTAAGCATAATACATAGCACTGGAAAGGCAGGAAGCATGAAATTTCAAAGTACAGATGAGGAAAAGTACGTAATCATTTATCCTTATAATTTAAGTATCCTTGGTCAATGAGGGTAGAAGAGATGAAACACCATCTACTCATGGCACAGGAAAAACAAGCAAACAAACTTGCATTTAGAAATTAGTCTGGATTCTAAAATGAGCTGTTTAAAACATATATATGCTCAAGATTTCTTAGCTGGAAGGGTGATTTCAGATGGTTCCTGAGTAGTTACTCTGTTGTGAAATACAGAGTATTTTGAAAGGCTATGTACTAGTCTTCACTATTTTGAGGTAACAGATTGACAGGAATGTGCATAGAATGCATTGTCTCCTTTCTTCCTAATATCTCTTGCACTAGAAAGCTTGACCACTGACTTGGCATATTTCATCTGGATTAATTTCAGAACTCAGCTGCCAAGTTTATGTTTATATATGCATTTTTCTTTTGAGAGGATCTGGAATTTGCATCATATTCTCAAAAAGGCCTATGACCCAAAAGTATAGAAACCACTATAATATAGGAATTTTCCTAGTACCCAGTAAAGAAATAACCTGAGCATAACAAAGACTAATGAATACATAGAATGATCATATTCCATTCTCCCATATAGCTAGCTCCGTCTAATCCTTCAAGTTTCAGCTTAAATGCCACATATTGAGTGGTCTTTCTTAATCACCTAAAATAAAATATGCCCCCCAGTCCTTGTTCTCTATTTTAGTGCCTTGTTTCTTTCACAGTATAAAACCCACCCACCACCTGTCTGTCAGTTTGTTGTATTGTGGTGGCTTGGGTGTTAATATGATGTTGGAAGCTGTGCTACCAGTATTTCAAATACCGGTAGGGTCACCCATGGTGGACAGGTTTCAGTGGAGCTTCGAGACTAAGACAGACTAGGAAGAAAGACCTGGTGGTCTCCTTACAAAAATTGGCCAATGAAACTATGGATCACAAGAGAATATATTGCTGGAAGATGAGCCCTCTAGGTGGGAAGGTGCTCAAAATACACAATGGCCACAAAAGTGGACTCGAGCATATCAACAATTGATCATGAAGATGGCTCACAACTGGACAATGTTTTCTTATTTTGTACACAGGGTTGCCATGAGTCAGAGCCAACTCAATGGCAACTAACAATAATATAACCTATATCTTCCAGTTATTTTATTTGCTTGTTGTCTTATTCTGTTTTATCACTGTTTTTTGAAAGCAGGGACTATGTCTGTCTTGTTCACACTTGTATCAACTGTGTCTGCCCATAGTAGTTATCATACAATTTGTTTTTAATTAATTGATGAGTGAATAAATGAATGGATGAATGAAATGACTAGGACTGTACAAAAATGATTGGGTTCTCTTTGACTTCAAATATTTATTCTCCCCAGTTTTCTCTTTCTTTTTCTGGTAATCCAATTAAGCATATGTTGCACCTTTTAATATTGTCCCACAGGTATTGGATATTCAGTTCTGGTTTTCTTGTGTTTTTTTTTTTTTCTCATTTTTCTCTTCACATTTTAGTTTGGAAATTTTATATTGAGCTCTCTTCAAGCTCACTCATTTTTTCCTGAGCTTCATTTGTGTTATTGAGTTTTTTTATTTATAGCATTTACTTTTGATTTCTTTCTTATAGTTTCGATATCTCTGTTGACATTACCCATTGGTTTTGCATGTTATCTACTTTTTGTTTTCCATTAGAAGCCCTATTATATTAATCAATTATACCTTAAATTCTTTCCCGGCATTTGTGTTGTATCTGATACTTGCTTTTTCTCATCAATTGAATTGTGTTTTATTTTGCCTTTTGGCATGCCTTGAAATTTTTTCTTGAAAGCCAACATGCTGTATCAGTATTAGGAACTGTGTGGTAAAGAGGCCTTTAGTGTGAGGATTTATGTTAATCTGGCTAGGACTTGGGCTGTTTTTAATGTTTCTTGTAGCTATAGGTACTAGAGGCTTCACATTTCTCTAGCGTCTTTGTTTTGGTTACCCCTCTTAGCTTTGGGACTTCCCTTTATACTGCTTCTCAGAATGAGTATATGCCTTGTATGTCTTTCGGCTATAATTTACTATTACACTGGAGGCTTGTTGATGTAGTGATAGTGTGGAGGGAGCAGCATTCTATAATTTTGTGATTAAGTATCAGTCCAGGGTTTGGCCTTCATCAGTGTTTCTGCTCCTCCTGAGGTAGTATAGTTTTTTTTTCCATCTGCACCCTACTCTTTTTCCTAACTGCAGTATTCCCAATCTATTTCTTTGAGTCTAGTCTCCTATTGACATTTTTTTCCCCCTCCTTTGATGAGACAGGAAGGAGCCTTGGTGGTGCAACAGTTAAAGGCTTGGCTGCTAACCGAATGATTGGAGGTTTGAACCTATCCAGCAGCTCTGTAGAAGAAATACCTGGCAATCTGCTTTTGTAAATATTACAGCCTAGAAAACCCTATGAGGCCATTCTACTCTGTCACATTAGGTCACTATGATTCAGAATTGACTTTATGGAACCCCAAAACAACAAAAGAGATGATTCAGGGAAGCTACAACAGACTGGAATGGGAAAGAATTCCCTTCCTTTAGGTAGGAAAAGGTTTTAGTATTGCCTGCTGGGAAGTCTTGCTCCCTGGAACAAGCTTTTATTATAGAGAATACACCTACTCCTCACTTATTGACTGTCTCGTTATCTGACATTCCACATTTACAACAATAGTGAAAAAACTACTATCAGACTATTTACACATTAACGACGTGTGTCTGGCGGTAATGAACGCTGAGGTGAGAGGTGAGAGTAATACTGGCCGTGATATTTAAAGTTATCTGTCAACTTGGCTGGGCCATGATTCTCAGTGGTTTGGCAGTTATGTAATGATGTAATTTGGCAGTTACGTAATGATGTAACCTGGCACTTATGTAATGATGTGGTCAATCTCCATTTTGTGATCTGATGTGGTCATTCTCTATTTTCATAGA
This sequence comes from Dugong dugon, assembly GCA_030035585.1. Lineage (NCBI taxonomy): Eukaryota > Metazoa > Chordata > Mammalia > Sirenia > Dugongidae > Dugong > Dugong dugon. The sequence goes on from CM057483.1 coordinate 69,718,260, forward strand.
ATGTTGATTTTCACATAACAATCTGGCCTTTGGAACCTAATCATGTCAATAAGTGAGGAGCGAATGTATTCCGAGAATACTTTACAACGGATACTCTTCCACTCTCCTTGCCAGGGCCCTAAAGGAATCTTTCTCTGATCATTCTTCTTACATGAGAACTTGGTGAGGTTCCTGAAGGGAAATTCCAGAAAAGTGTGGGGCTCCCCTATTGTTGGAGGCCTGAAGAGTTTTTCATTCAATTGCCATTCAAAAGTACTAGTCAAGTAAATGATCCTAGAGATTATGGCACTTAGCAGCTTCTACTCTAGATAAGCAAATGCTTAGTGCTTTATCTCTCTGGATGAGGTTTTATTCTTCATATTTCAGGGTGGCAGTTTGCCCTGCCACCTCAGTTCTTTAATGGGTCCAAGAAAAGTTGTTCATTTTCCATTTGTCCAGCAGTTTCTTGTTGTAAGAGCAGCAGTGATGACTTCCAAGTATGTTGCATGTTAGAGCTGAAACTGGAAGTCTAGGTTTTAATTTGATTTGTTCATTGGCCCTCGTGATGAATGAGAGCACTGCCATGTCCTTCTCCTGTTTGTCCCTAACTATGCTAAGAAAGAGTTATAATTTTTATGAAAGCAGATCGCTGCTTATTAGTTATTAATACATTTTTTTCCTAAATGCTTACCTTGTTAGCCATGTCAAAACTAAACTAAAAAAAAAAAAAAAAAAAGCGGTGTTACAGGGTTGTGTCCTCTGGGACAACTGACAAATTTACCTTAGTTCTACAACGGTTTCTTTTTCTTTATTTGTTGTGGGTCACAGCTTATTTTCATGGTTGAATATACCCTGAAAATGAAAATCAGAATAACAAAGTATTCTTCTCCTATATAAATAGTGTTCATTTCCACAATTCTAGCCAAATGATTTAATCGTCAATGTTGGAGAAAGCATTGAAAGATATTTCAGGAGTAAAAAATAAAACAATTTGTTAATATTGATGAATAGTGAGACAATAAAGTAAACAGTAGTTTTAAACAATTGATACTTTTTTCCATGTGACAATTACTAGAGTAGCAAGAATTAGATCATTCTGGAAATCACAACATTTTTGTTAAAGCAGTCCATTTCTTCACAGGACTATTCCTTCATAAGATAATTAGACAGTTTTGAAAGTAGAAAAGCAAGTATTTTTATCGTATAGGAAAAACAAACCAGGAACAATAAGCATACAACCAAGTATACATTTCTCACCTAGAGGTAGGTATGAAATAGTAACTTGAATTTCTTTCTGATCTACTATATGATTTTAGGAACGGTATTTTTTTATTAGCAAAGTATAAAACTATTTTCTCTCTTCTTTATTTCCAGATCTTAAAGTGGAGAAAACTGAGGAAGCAAATGTTAAAAATATGTATTTAAAAATAATGAGTCAAATAATTACATGACTACAAACTGACAATGACTCAGGTATAATAGTGTTTCTTGCTCAGCTATAATACATACTTGTGAGAAACAAGGGATAGGGAAGGTACTCAAAATGGAGTATCTTTTTCTCCCTGTGGGCACTAAAGACTGAGAGCGTATTTTAAAAAAAATTACTTCCTCAGGACTATTAGATAAAGTAGAGACAAGTAACCTAAATCCTTTCGGGGAAAGACATTGTTTAAATCCAAGATAATAATATAGAATTCTACAACTGAAAATTGTCTCTGTCTCTAGGAATAATAATATTTTATCACAGTCAGAATATAATCTTTTTTAAAAACAATAAAAGAAGAATAACTATCAATATTTTATCTCTCATCACATCTGTGTTGCTATCAAGACCCTTCTCTGTGGGTAATGAGGACATTGTTGTAATTACTGGAGGAACATAATAATCTATATATTGTCATGATACATCAGATCAATGAAAGACCTTAATACTCCTGTAGACTCCTTCCCTAATTATGTATCCAGCCATTCCTTGTCCTACCACACAATAGTAATGACATCTTTCCAAACATTCTCAACTGAGGCAGCAGGAGAGACCATGGAGAAGAGCTTCCTAAACAAGTAGACAGGCACATTAAAACAATTGCACTGATTCCTGTACATAATTGGAGAGTTAATTCATGGACACTTTCTGTTCTTTTATGTCCAGTTCTTTATTGATATTTTCTCTGGTCATTATGTATGTATTTTGAGTGAAAACTAGATATTATTACCTCGTACACACACAACCCTTGACTCTTTCTCTTGTACCTGGTACAAATCATTAACCCCATAGGGTAGTCATCAAAATTTAAACTTTACCACAACCCAGGGAAATGAAAAGTCAAAAATGTTCTCATTTTTATAGATGAGATTATTGAGGCACAGAGGTTTGATTACATGCTTGTGGTCACAGAACTTGTTAGTGATATAATGGAAATGAGAACTCTTAATCTTTTCACTTCTAGTTCATTGTTTGACGACGTCTTCCTTACGTTATTATTTAATACAAAGTATGACTCAAATTTTAGAATATTTATGCTGCCATTTAAACTCCCTTCCTTTGTTCTCCCTTGAATGGAGATAAGGAAAATTCAAAATAAAAAGGCTGAATTAAAAACAAAAACAAAAAACTAAACCCATTGCCTGCGAGTGGATTTCGACTCCTAGTGACCTTTTAGGACAGAGTAGAACTGCCCCATAGAGTTTCCAAGGAGCAGCTGGTAGATTCAAACTGCTAACCTTTTGGTTAGCAGTCATGCTCTTAACCACTGCGCCACCAGGGCTCCACAAGTAGAATAAAGGTGCTATTAAATGTCATTTCTGGCTCAGTTATTTAAGGCAGCAAACATATAGTGAATAGATCACAAAATACATAATAATTTAAAGCATATTAAGACATAGAGAACTTTAATGATAACTATGTAAATATCGTGAAGAAATGTCTTTTGTTTCTTATTTTCTGAAATATAAACGTGCTTTGACTTCAGTATACACATATTTAAAATAGAAAACTGTAAGAGATGATTGAGATATGATTAACAGCTTTTTAATTACCCATATATGTGATTCTCACATGTACTTATGAAATACGGTATTGAAGACTTAGAATATATGAGATTGTTGTATCTCAGTGTCTTAGAATATACAAATATGAGCATTATTTTAGATGGCTAAAAAGAAAACATTGGATATCTTTCTTTCTGACAGGTTCAATAGTGGATGATTAATAATAGGAATGTGGCAGTATGAAGGATTTAAGTGCCTTGAGTTTTTAGAAATCTTACAAGTGAATGATCCTTTCCTAATAAGAAGTGGCCCATAGGCCAAGCTGCAATAATTATTACATTCATCTTCATGACAGAGATTATATGGCATTTAGCCTAAATTCAGAAATTTTTTCTTAAAAAAAATAAACAAATGCCCCAACTGACCCATTTATAGAGGTATGGGAGGCCCATGAAGTCAGTCAAGCATTGCAGAGATTTGTGTAAAAGACATACGTGACCACTGGGAGCCATTGGGGGATACTTTACCATAGATTTTGTGAGCAATTTATTCAAGACCTTATTCTCGTTCACACTAGACTGCTCAACAGGACATCTTTGATTCTCCAGAATCAAAAGGTGAGTAGCATGTGAATGACATTTAGAGCTTAGGCAGTGTGTACCCTCAAAATCCCCTATATCCTAATATTTGATTTAATATGGGGGAAAAACATTAAAAAGCATGTGCACAGACAGTGAATGCTTTGAAATATTGGAGGAAAGTGGGTCATTCCTGGTATAATTTGACTCCATCCATTTTACATTATTTTTCCCTCACCTTTAAATTTCAATAAAACCACAAAAAAGATTTTTACTAATAAAGTACTGTAAACCCACTAAAAGCCAAATTGTAAACCAACAAGTTCTGTAATAGAAAGAAACATATTTTGAGATGGTTTAATTTTGGGTTACACATTTCTGTATTGTAACAGGCTACATTGCTCCCTGCATCTTTTGGCTAACTAATTACAGCTCTGTTCCTAAGATGTGAATCCTACTCCTTACCTAGATAAGAAGTATTAAAAAAGGAAAACAGGAGAGGCGGGGCAAGACGTCGCTCTAGGCAGAAGCACCATGCCGTCCCTCCACAGCAAAGATCCGAAAAACTAAGCCTAACAGAGAATCAACAATCCTGAAACCCTAGAACACCAAATGAAGAGATAAAGAACTCAGCCAAACACCAAACGGAGTGAGAATACTAAAAGAGAACGGAGATCGAGGAGAGACTCATGCAGAGATTCCTTACCAGCTAACGCAGCGCGGATCCACCATCTTGGATTCCTATTGGAGACCAGCGAACGGTAGAGCAGCCTCGCAGAGTGTCCAGTGGGAGACAGAACGACTGGTAAACTGCGGTGCGTGCTTTCCCACCCCCCACCCCTCTCTGCCTCGGCTGGGGCTCCCCTGCTTTCCATGGCCAGGGTCCCTGGGCTGGGGGTCGCCAGTGTTTGGATTCCGCACGCCCGGGCTGGCGGCTTTCTGAGAGCCATTTGCTGGCTGCTGGCGAAGCTTTTTCTGCCGCCTACCCCTCCTCTTGCCTGGGTGCCTGGTTCCGAGCGCCGTCTTTGCTCTCTCCTGCGGGGCTGTGGGGCTGCGTTCGGGCGTATGGCTGCTTCCAGGTCTGGGCTGCCGTGCTGGTGAGATCCCGGGGCCTTTGTTCGTTCGCCCCTCGGCTTCCCGTGGCCACGGTCTCTTAACCCCGACACTGCCGGCTGCTTGGAATTTGTGCCCCTGAGTGGGGGGTCTCTGGGTCCCATTTGTTGGCTGTTGGTGTGGCATTTTCTGCTTCTTCTGGTTTCTCGATTGCCTCTTGCTGCCTCCCCCTCCTTTTGCTTGGGTGCCTGGTTCCGAGCGCCATCTTTGGTCTCTCTTGCGGGGCTGTGGGACTGCGTTCGGGCGTGTGGCTGCTTCCAGGTCTGGGCTGCCGCGCTGGCGAGATCCCGGGGCCCTTGTTCATTGGCTCCTCTGCTTCCCGTGGCCACGGTCTCTTAACCCCGAGACTGCCGGCTGCTTGGAATTTGTGCCCCTGAGTGGGGGTTCTCTGGGTCCCATTTGTTGGCTGTTGGTGTGGCATTTTCTGCTTCTTCTGGTTTTTCGCTTGCCTCTCGCTGCCTCCCCCTCCTTTTGCTTGGGAGCCTGGTTGCGAGCGCCGTCTTTGCTCTATCCAGCGGTGCTGTGGGGCTGCGTTCGGGTGTGTGGCGGATTCCAGGTCTGGGCTGACACGCTGGTGAGATGCCGGGGCCTTTGTTCGTTGGCCCCTCTGCTTCCCGTAGCCACGGTCTCTTAACCCCGAGACTGCTGGCTGCTTGGAATTCGCGCCCCTGAGTGGGGGCTCTCTGGGTCCCATTTGTTGGCACTGACTGCTGGTGTTGCTTTTTTTTTTTAAATTTTATTTTTCTTCTTTTTTGATTAGTTTTGTCATCTTTTCCCTCTTTTTCCCTTTTGTCTTTCTTCATTGCTTAATTTCTCGTCTCTCTATCTCTTCCTTCTCTTTCTGATCCCTGAATACCAGGCGATGTATGCCTCTGTACCTTCTGGCCAGGCTGTGCTGTGAAAACTGAGACCGACTCCCCCAGACCTCATAGCTGCATCAGTGGGATCCCTGGGAAATTTGCAGTTCTTTAACTTTTCTGATTTTTATTTGTTCATTCTTTCCTTTTCTTTCTCTTCCCCTTTCTGGTTTCCTCCATCCCATAGTCTCTCATCTGTACATTCCAACGACAAGCTCCCCTAGCATTCTTTTATGTTTGTATGCTTTTTGCTCCTGCTCCTCTCTCCTCTCTCCCATATCCAGCTTAGCTTCACACATAACCATCTTCCCGCTGCACCCTACCTACCTGCACTGTGCACTTGACATCACACCACCAAGCTGTGCAGGCACGCCCTATTGGAACCTGCCCAGCACTGACTACCGACCGTCCTGGTGGCTGCGGTGAGTGCCACAAGCAACCCGTCCCAGTGGCTCCTCCTCAGCTAGATCTGCCCAGCTGTACCACAAGGACGAAACAAATAAAAAAAAATCTACAATCAATAAACGAGAGAAATATCTACAGAATGCCCCGAAAACAGCAAACAATATCAAAACATTTACAAAAACAAGACAAGATGGCTCCAATAGGTGTCCAAATTAAAACACCAGATAACTCTCCTGTGGAAGAAAATGCACTAGAAGTACCTGATATGGAACTCAAATCACTAATACTCAGAATTTTCCAAGAACTGAGGCAAAAAGCTGACAAACATGAGGAAAAAATAGACAAATTTATGGAAAATACAGACAAAAAATTAGAAGAATTCAGGAAGATGATGCAGGAACAAAATGCCAAAATAAATTCACAACTCGAAATTATACAAAAACAACAATTAGAAATCCAAAAGATAAACAACAAGATTTCAGAAATGGACGGTGTAATAGAAGGGCTTAGAAGTAGATTTGAAACCGTGGAAGACAGGATGAGTGGAACTGAAGACAAACACTTGGATACAACTCTGTTTCAGGAAAACTCAGAAAAAAGAACAAAGAAAAATGAAGAGACCCTGAGAGTTATGTGGGACACAATTAAAAGCAAAAACTTACGAGTGATTGGCATACCAGAACAGGGGGAGAAAACAGAAAACACAGAGAGGATCATTGACGAACTGCTGACAGAAAACTTTCCCAATATCATGAAAAAAGAAAAGCTGGCCATCCAAGAAGCTCAACGAACCCCATATAGAAGAGACCCCAAAAGAAAATCACCAAGACATATCATATTCACACTCACTAAAACTAAAGACAAACAAAGAATCCTGAGAGCAGCTCGTGAAAAACAAGAAGTCACATACAGAGGAGAAACAATAAGACTAAGCTCAGATTATTCAGCAGAAACCATGCAGGCAAGAAGGCAATGGGATGACATATATAAAATCTTGAAAGAAAAAAATTGTCAGCCAAGAATAATATATCCTGCAAAACTCTCATTCAGATTTGATGGTGAAATTAGGTCATTTCCAGATAAACAGAAACTAAAGGAATATGCAAAGGTCAAACCAAACTTACAAGAATTATTAAAGGGAGTTCTTCGATCTGAGGACAAACCGCTTCATCCCTCAGGCAGGACCTAGGACCTAGGACGCAGGTTCATATGAACCAGATACCATTCTAGGAACTGAACTACAGAGGACTTTCCAAAAACAAAAGAAATACAACAGGGAATCAGAGCAATCAATCAAAGGATGACAACAACATCAAAACAATGAAAGAGGGAACAAACGGCATAGGTATAGAACCTTCTAAAGGAGAGGAAGGCAAGGCGATACCAAGTAAGGGTAGACTGCTTCAAAATTATAAAGATAAGGGTAAAATTCATGGTAACCACAAAGAAAGTTAACAAACCAACTCATAAAAATAAAGACGAAAAACATAAAGTCTCAACAAAAATAAAACCTACAAAAACAAAAGAAATGAACACAAAATCCACAAACAAAAGTAACTCAGCACAAGAGAGTAAGAAGAACAAAGAAAATTTCAGCACCACAAAAAAAAGCACTACAAAATGACAGCAACAAACTTCCATCTATCAATAATTACACTGAACGTAAATGGACTCAATGCACCCATAAAGAGACGGAGAGTGACAGAATGGATAAGAAAACAGGATCCATCAATTTGCTGTCTACAAGAGACACACCTTAGAAACAAAGATGTGAATTTATTAAAAATCAAAGGTTGGAAAAAATATATCAAGCTAACAACTATCAAAAAAGAGCAGGAGTGGCTATTCTAATCTCAGATAAAATAGACTTTGTGAGATAATTCACAGTATTTTCTCTGACCACAATGCCATCAAGGTAGAAATTAACACTAGAAAGTGCAAGGAAAAAAAATCAAACACATGGAAACTGAATAATAATCTGCTTACACATCAATGGGTAATAGAAGAAATCAGAGATGGAATTCAAAAATTCCTAGAATCAAATGAAAATGAAAACACATCATACCAAAACCTTTGGGACACAGCAAAGGCAGTCCTCAGAGGACAATTTATAGCAATAGATGCACATATCAAAAAAGAAGAAAGGGACAAAATCAAAACATTAACTACAGAACTCAAACAAATAGAAAGAGAACAACAGAAAAAGCCTATAACCACCGGAAGAAAGGAAATAGTAAAGATCAGAGCAGAAATAAATGAAATAGAGAACAGAAAAACAATAGAAAGAATCAACAAAACCAAAAGTTGGTTCTTTGAAAGAATCAACAAAATCGACAAACCACTGGCCAGACTGACAAAAGAAAAACAGCAGAGGGCACAAATAACCCAAATAAGAAATGAAATGGGGGACATTACAACAGACCCAACTGAAATAAAAAGGATTATAACAGAATATTATGAAAAACTATATTCCAACAAATTTGAAAACCTAGAGGAAATGGATAAATTTCTAGAAACATATGGCCTACCCAAACTACAACAAAGTGATATTGAAAATCTGAATAGACCCATAACAGGAGAAGAGATTGAAAAGGTAATAAAAAAACTCCCAACCAAAAAAAGCCCTGGCCCAGATGGCTTCACTGGAGAATTCTACAAAGCATTTACAGAAGAGCTTGTACCAGTTCTACTCAAGCTATTCCAGAGCATAGAAGAGGAAGCAACACTTCCAAATTCATTCTATGAAGGCAGCATAACGCTGATACCAAAACCAGGTAAAGACATCACAAAAAAAGAAAATTACAGACCAATATCTCTCATGAATATAGATGCAAAAATTCTGAACAAAATTCTGGCCAATAGAATTCAGTATCATATCAAAAAAATAATACACCACGACCAAGTAGGATTCATACCAGGTAAGCAAGGATGGTTTAACATTAGAAAATCCATCAACGTAATCCACCACATAAATAAAAGGAAAGAAAAAAATCACATGATCATCTCAATTGACGCAGAAAAGGCATTTGACAAAGTCCTACACCCATTCCTGATAAAAGCTCTCAATAAAATAGGTATAGAAGGGAAATTTCTCAACATAATAAAGGGCATCTATGCAAAACCAACAGCCAACATCATTCTTAATGGAGAGAGGCTGAAAACATTCCCCTTGAAAACAGGAACAAGACAAGGATGCCCTTTATCACCACTCCTATTTAACATTGTGCTGGAAGTTCTAGCTAGAGCAATAAGGCAAGGGAAAGAAATAAAGGGCATCCAAATTGGTAATGAAGAAGTTAAACTCTCCCTGTTTGCAGATGATATGATACTATACATAGAAAACCCTAAAGACTCCATGAGAAATCTACTGGAACTAATAGAAAGATTCAGCAGAGTAGCAGGATACAAGATAAACATTCAAAAATCAGTTGGATTCCTATATACCAGTAAAGAGAACGATGAAAAGGAGATCAGGAAATCAATACCATTTTCAATAGCCCCTAAAAAGATAAAATACTTAGGAATAAATCTGACCAGGAATGTAAAAGACCTATACAAATAAAACTAAAAAACACTGCTTCATGAAACCCAAAGGGATCTACTTAAATGGAAAAACATACCATGCTCATGGATAGGCAGACTCAACATTGTGAAAATGGCAATTCTACCTAAAGCAATTTACAAATACAATGCAATCCCGATACAAATACCAACAACATTCTTCAAAGAGATGGAAAAACTAATTATTAACTTTATATGGAAAGGGAAGAAACCCCGAATAAGTAAAACACTACTGAAGAAGAAGAAGAAAGTTGGAGGACTCACACTACCTGACTTCAGAACCTACTATACAGCTACAGTACTCAAAACAGCCTGGTACTGGTATAACAACAGAGACATTGACCAATGGAACAGAATTGAGAACCCAGATGTAAATCCATCCACCTACGGACACCTGATCTTTGACAAGGGCCCAAAATACATCAAACGGGGAAAAGACAGTCTTTTTAACAAATGGTGCTGGCAAAACTGGATATCCATTTGTAGAAAAATGAAACAAGACCCATACCTCACACCATATACAAAAACTACTTCAAAATGGATCAAAGACCTGAATATAAAGCCTAAAAGTATAAAGTTCATAGAAGAAAAAATAGGACCAACACTTCAGGCCTTAATACATGACATTAACAGGATACAAACCATAAACATCAACACAAAAACCCCAACAGATAAACTAGATAACTGGGATCTTCTAAAAATCAAACATCTATGCTCTTCAAAAGACTTCACCAAAAGAGTCAAAAGAGAACCTACAGACTGGGAAAAAATTTTTGGACAGTACAAGTCAGACAAAGGTCTAATCTCCATGATCTACAAGAAAATCCAACACCTCTACAACAAAAAGACAAACAATCCTATCAAAAAATGGGCAAAGGAAATGAACAGACCCTTCACCAAGGAAGACATTCAAATGGCCAACAGACACATGACGAAATGCTCGCGATCACTAGCCATTAGAGAAATGCAAATTAAAACCACACTGAGATACCATCTCATCCCAGCATTACTGGCACGAATCAAAAATACTGGAAATAACAAATGTTGGAGGGGCTGCGGGGAGATGGGAACTCTTATACACTGCTGGTGGGAATGCAAAATGATACAACAATTTTGGAAAATGATATGGCGTTTCCTCAGAAAGCTAGAAATAGACATACCATTCGATCCAGCAATCCCACTCCTAGGAATATATCCTAGAGAAATAAGAGTCATCACTCGAATAGACATATGCACACCTATGTTCATGGCAGCATTGTTCACAATAGCAAAATGATGGAAACAACCTCGATGTCCGTCGACAGATGAATGGATACACAAACTATGGTACATACACACAATGGAGTACTATGCAACGAGAAAGAACAACAATGAATCTGTGAACCATCTCATAACATGGATGAAACTGGAGGACATTATGCTGAGTGAAATAAGTCAATAACAAAAGGACAAATATTGTATGAGACCTCTATTGTAAAAACCCATGAAAAAATTCACATGCAAAATGTAACAATCCTTGTTGGTTACCAGGGATGGGAGGGGAGGGGGGGGGGAATACTAAATAGGCAATAGATAAGTGGTACCTTGGGTGAGAGGTGAGATAGTACACAGTACAGGGGAAACTAACACAACCTGCACAAGGAAAGGTCATGGAGGCCCTATAGATACATCCAAACCCCCTGAGGGACTGAGTTGTTGGACGGAGGGCTCTGGGGACCATGGTCTCGGGGAACATCTAGCTCAATTGGCATGACACTACTTATAAAGATAATGCTCTACATTCTACCTTGGTGAGTAGTGTCTGGGGTTTTAAAAGCCTATGAGCGGCCATCTAAGATTCTCCACTGGTCTCATCCCTTCGGGAGCAAGGGAGAATGAAGAGAACAGGATACAACGAAAAGATTAGTCCAAAGGACTAATTGTCCACAGCTACCAAGGCCTCCACCAGACTGAGTCCAGTACAGCTAGATGGTGCCCGGCTACCACCACTGACTGCTCTGACCAGGATCACAACAGAGGGTTCTGGACAGAGCTGGAGAAGGATGTAGAGCATAATTTTAACTCCCCCCCCCCCCAAAAAAAAAGACCAGATTTACTGGCCTAAAGAATACTGGAGAAACCTCAAGAGTGTGGCCCCCAGGCACCCTTTCAGCTCAGAGGTCAAGTTACCTTCGAGGTTCGATGTTAAACCTGGGAGTGGACAGCCCAGTAAAACTAAATGGGACTAACGAGGTACAGGAGTCCGGTGACAAAGTCCAGAAGGCAGAGGGGGAGTAGGAAACTTATGATAAGGAACACAAATTGAGTAAGGACACTGTCGATGTGTTGTGAGATTGTTGACCACTGTTATAGGGCAACATTTGTAGTAACTATTAAATGGGAGGCTGTTTTGTCCTGTAAGCCTTCATCTTGGGCGAGAATGGCAGCCCAATTGGAAGAGCATAGTCAATATCACTTAAATGTGTAAGTAAAAAGTTTTGAAATGGTGTTAAAAAAAAAAAAAAAAACCAAATGAGACTAATGAGGTACAGTAGTCCAGTGACAAGGGCCAGAAGACAGAAGGGGACAAGGAAGTCCCCTGGTGATAGGGAACACAAGGTTGAGTAAGGATATTGTTGATGTGTTGTGAGATTGTTAACCATTGTCATAGGGCAACATGTGTAGTAACTGTTAAATGAGAAACTATTTTGTTCTGTAAGCCTTCATCTTACGTGAGAATAACAGCACAGTTGGAAGAGCGTAGTCAATGTCATTGAACTGAGTATGTAGAAATTTTTGAAACGGTGTATCTTTGGCTATCTGTATTTTCATCAAAAAAAAAAAAAAAAACGGTTGAGAATTTAGAGGCTTAATATGTTGTGGGGTTGTTAACCAATGTCATAGAAAAACATGTGTACTACTGTTTCATGAGAAACTATTTGTTCTGTAAGCCTTCACCTGAAGTACAATAAAATATTAAAAAAAAAAAAAGGAAAACAGACTCTTCCTTGAGCCCATGTTCACTTATGTTTTTTTCGTGGTTACTTGCTTCATTTTAATATTCATCATTTTATTCAATAGTCATTTATTGTGTACCTACTCTGTGTTGGACACTGCTACGAATTGGGGTTCTAAAGATGAATCAGATAATGATCTGTCAAAACACTCAAAATCTAACGGGACAAAAATGCATAGATAACTGCAACATAATGGGAAAATATCAATATACAAAGGGCTCAGAGAGCACAAAAATAGTACCTATATATCTGCTTTTATGATGGAAGTATCTAGGTAAACTCCATAGAGAAGGCAAGAAGAGGAAAATCATTCTTGACAGGGAGAATAGTGTACATGAAGACACAGAGAGGTAAGAAAGATTATTATGTTGGACAACAGCTAACAGTAGTTCAGTACAGGGTTCTTGAGCAAAAATGCTATGAGAAGAGATTAAAAATTAAACTATCACTCTAAGTTACTTTGCATACCATTGTAAGTATTTTTATAAAATTTATCTTTTAGGTGATGGGGGCTACCAGTGAATAATTTTAAGCACAGAACTGACATAGACATCTGCATTTGAGAAATATTTTTTGCTGGCCATGAGCAGAGCTAGATGCACGGAGGAGGTGAGGCTACGGGCGGTTTGTGTGGGCAGGCAGAAAAATTGGTTTAACGTACTGTTGACCCTGTTTAGTTGATATATGACACTAATGCAGAGGCAGTGGGATAGAAGAGGAGAGGAGAGAATCTAAGGTATTTCAGAAACAGAATTTGTCCATCTTTGTTTCTTTTAAATGAGAGGGTCTGGTCAAGGATGATTTATAAGTATATTTGAATGGGAAATCTAAAGTGTCAGGCTATGGGTATTGTCCTCATTCCCATTTCACAGCCTCGTCCCACTGTGAACCAATGCCAGTATACCAGTATGGTTACAAATAGTAACTATTTCTCTTGTCAATAGGTCAATACACTAGTATTAGGCAAATGGGCTTACATGTTCCTACATGACCCCATTAACAGATCACATATTGTAAACTTGTTTACAGCTATAAAGATGAAATACTCCTCTGATACCTTTTTTTTTCTGCCAATCCAAGTGGCTTAAAATCCACTTCTGGGATAAATGTATCCCTTCTTTTAGATGCTCTTTAACTTGTATCTCTTAGTATATCATATGAAATTTATACTAGTTTTGTGCTTATTGATTGATTGCTTTTTGTTTCACACTACCCTTAAGACCCTAAATCTAATAATTTGCTCATCACCAGCCATCATTTATGTAATCTAATGTATAGCTATCTAGATTGAGCTAGATTTGTTTGTAATTATTTTAAAACCTTGCTTTTATTTATTATTTTTTCTACTTATTTAGATTCTAACATTCCTAAATTTAGGGACTATGTGTTCTGTTGCTTTGGTATCCACTACTGGTCATAACACATGGTTCTAAATTATAATTATTTATTTTTATTTTTAAAAAATTAAGTAGAAGTAAAATGATTTATATTTGCAAATGACATGATTCTATTTATAGAAAATCCCAAAGACACCACAAGAAAGTTATTAGAACTAATAAATGAATTAAGCAAAGTGGCAAGGTACAAGATTAACACCCAAAAATCAGTTGTATTTTTACACATGAGCAATGGGCAATCTGAAAAGCAAATTAAGAAAACAATTCTATTTATAATAGAATTTAAAAGAATAAAATACCTAGGTATAAATTTAACCAAGCAAGTGAAAGACTTGCACACTGAAAACTATAAAACATTATTGAAAAAAATTAAAAGAAATCTAAATAAATTGAAAAATACCCAAGTTTATGGATTGGAAAACTTACTATTGTTGTCAATATTACTGAAAATCGATCTACAGATTCAACATAATACCTAAGAAAACTCAAACAGCCTTTTTTTTTTTTTTTGGCAGAAATAGAAAAACCAATCCTTAAATTCATATGGAATTGCAAAGGGCTCCGAATAACCAAATAATCTCAAAAAATAACAATGGAAGAAGACTCACACTGCCCCATTTCAAAGTGCTCTATAAAAACCAAAAACCCATTGTTGCTGAGTTGATTCCGTCTCATAGCAACCCTATAGGACAGAGTAGAACTGCCCCAAAGAGTTTCCAAGGAGCAGCTGGTAGATACGAACTGCCAACCTTTTGGTTAGCAGACATAGCTCTTAACCACTACGCCACCACGGTTTCCAAATGCACTATAAAGCTACAATAATCAAAACAGTGTGATAGTAGTGTAAAGATAAATATAGAGACCTATGGAATACAATTGAGAGTCCAGAAATACATCCAAACGTCTATGGACAATTGATTTTCAATAAGTGTGCCAGGTCCATTCAATGGGGAAAGAATGTTGTTGTTAGGTGCCGTCATGTCGGTTACGACTCATAGCGACCCTATGCACCACAGAACGAAACACTGCCCGGTCCTGCGCCATGCTCAAAATCGTTGTTATGCTTGAGCCCATTGTTGCAGCCACTATGCCAATCCATCTCGTTGAGGGTTTTTCTCTTTTTCGCTGTAGCTGGGGGTGGGGTGGGGAATAGTCTCTTCAAAAAATGCTGGGACAACTGGATTTCTACATGCAGAACAATGAAGTTGGACCCCTAACTCACACCACAGATGAAAATTAACGAAAAATGGATCAATGACCTAAATATAAGAGTTGAAGCTATAAAACTTGTAGAAGAAAATGCAGGGGTAATTCGTCAGGACCTTGTACTTGGCAACAGATTCTTAGATACCACACCAAAAGCATGAGCAACAACAAAAATAGATAAATTGTTTTATGCATATCTAGAAGTAGTCAGTCGTTTTTGGTGCAAACTGACCAGTACTTTTCTAAGCTCACCTCTTTTTTAAAAATACTTTCTTCAAAGCAGAGCATAAAAGCAAGGCACACTCTGACTCTGACTCTTTAGAGCTACAGGCTCAGTAGGCATATAGTCTACCTTCCAAGTTATTGAAGGCAACTGTTTAAACAACTGTTTTGCCACTGCATATCACGGATTGTCGTATTTACATCCTCCAAATCAATTACTTTATGGTTCACTGTCTGACTGTTGCACTTATGACACATATTTTAGGTTTTTGTTGTGGCAGCATGCCACTTCAAACAACTAATTTCTATTAAATAGGGTTATGATGGGTATTGTAACAGATAAACCCTACATGTAAGTGGCTTAACATCCACATAAAGTGAAAAAGAAAATGGAGGTTTCAGATTAGTTAACAGTTCTCCAAATAGCTATTCAGGAATCCAAGTACTTTCCATCCTCTGGCTCCTCTATCTTTAACACATGGCTTCAAAGTCACTATGGAAGAGAAAACAGAATATGTGATCACAAGTGGGAGGTTTTTGTTTGATTTTTCTATTTTTAATTTATTTTAACAGCTTTATTGAGATATAATTCACATACCATTTAATTCACTCATTTAAAATGTACAATTCAATGTTTTTTTCTCTCTCTTTTTTATTGTGATGTAAACATACATACCAAAACATCCACCAACACAACAACTTGCACATTTACAACTCATTGACCTTGATTACTTTTTCATGTTGTGCCACCATTATTGCTATCATCATCCAAAACATTCCATCACTATTAATACAAACTCAACGCCCCTCAAACAAAAACTCTCCTTTCCCCCCTCCCTTCTACCCGTGGTAACCACTAATAATCCTTGGTTTATACAAATTTGCTTATTTTATGTAAGTGATATCATACAATATTTGTCATTTTGAGACTGACTTATTTTGCTCAACATAATATTTTCAAGGTTCATGAGAACTTCATTTATCTTTATGGCTGCATAATATTCCACTGTATGTGTATACCACATTTTGTTTATCCATTCATCTGTTGATGGACATTTCAGTTGTTTCCAAATTTTGGCTATTGTGAAAAGTGCTGCAATGAACATTGATATACAGATTTCTCTTTGCATTCCTGCCTTTACTTCTTCTGAGTATATACCTAGGATTGTGATTGTTGGGTCGTACGGTAATTCTATGTTCAACTTTTTGAGGAATCACCAGACTGATTTTCACAGTGGCTCCACCATTTTACATTTCCACCAGCAATGGATGTGGGTTCCCGTTTCTCCACAACCTGGCCAACACTTATCGTTTCCCTGTCTTATTTTATTTTATTTTTTATCATTGCCATTCTAATGGGGGTGAGGTGATAGCTCATTGTGGTTTTTATTTGCATCTCCCTAATGGCTCATGAAGGGGCCCTGCTGGCACAATGGTTAAGTGATTGGCTGCTCACTGATAGGCTGGTGGTTTGAACCCACTCAGCAGCTCCATGGGAGAAAGACCTGGTAATTTGCTTCCGTAATGATTATAGCTAAGAAACCCTGTGAGGCAGTTCTACTTTGTCACATGGAGTTGCTATGAGTCAGAATCGACTTGACATCAGCCAACAACAACAATGGCTAAGGATGATGATCATCTATGTACTTATTGGCCATTTCAATATGCTGTTTGGTGAACTGCCTGTTCAAGTTCTTTGCCCATTATTTGATTGGGCGTTTGTCTTTTTATTGTTAAGTTGAAGAAGTTTTGCATATATTTTGGATATTTGGCCCTTATCTGATATATGGTTCCCCCAGATTTTCTCCCAATAGGTAGTTTATCTTTCCACTTTGTTGATAAAGTCCTTTGGTGTAGAAAAATATTTAATTTTTATGAGGTCTCTTCTATCTATTTTGTCTTTTGCTGCTTCAGCACTTGTTATCATAGCTAATTATCTATCACTAAACCCTAGGTCCCACATCCTTGTTCCTACATTTTCTTTTAAGAATTTTATGGCTTTAATTTTCACATTCAAGTCCTTGATCCATTTTGAATTGGTTTTAGTGTATGGTGTGTGGCACGAGTGGGAGGTGTTTATGGAGCACTTCCACCCACATACTACGGTCCAGAAATCAGACACAAGGTCATACTTAACTGCCAAGGACCCTGAGAAATGTAGTTGAGCTGTGTGTTAAGAAAGCAATGTGTTTGGTGAGCAAATATTAGTATTTGACACATTGGGGGAACTTTTTTAAATACGATTTAAAAACATCAGTTTTGTTACTTCTCCCCCATTGTTTCTGTTTTTTTTCGGCTAAGTACTAGAACAAAAATAGTGTATTTTTTCAATCTAGTATTACATTTTAGTGAAAATATTTATGTAGCTTTGTTGACCAGTTTTTAAGGGGGGAAAAAAACCCCACAAACTAAATGCAATAAAGTGAGATGTATTTACAGGAGTCGAAAATAACTCAATACTCAAAATATTTGTCTAACATTTCTGTTTGGGAGGTTGTCTATTAACTCAGTTGGCCATATTCTCAGCATCCTCCACACAGTGCTTTACATGGTAGATGCTTACTAAATGACTATTTCTTCATACTGGAGATCCCATTTTGTGCTGATAACATGGGAGAAGATTGTATTCTAATAATTTGAATATTTACATTTCTTTCATTTATTCAACAAATATTAACTGGTCACCAACTAGGAGCCAGGTTGGTTATTTTTTTGTTCTCTAGACATGCTCCAAATTGCCTACATCAGATTTTTAATGTAGTCTCCAAAAGTGAATAAAATTCTCTAGGCTTGCTTTGTCCGTTATAGGAGACTGTTGGAGAAGTGTAATATTCAAATAAAGAAGAATCTTCACTAAGTAAATAGCAGTTTTGACCAGAATTCCTTTTACATCATCTTACCCTCTAACACAGTGGCTTTAAAAATTTACTGGGCATAAAAATCACTGCGAAAACTGTTCTGAAATGCATAATTTTGGGTACCACCTATAGAGATTCTGTTTTAGCAGGTCTACTGAGGGTCAGGCAGGAATCAGCACTTTTAACAAGCTTCCCAGATGCTATTGCAAAGTGTTCTTGATGACCCTTTGAGAAACAGGTATAGAATTCTCTAGATACCTCACTTTATCATAGTATGCTATAGTCTGTCTAACAAATGTCAATAACTAAATATTAAAAAAAACTAATTATTTATAATATTTCAAAACAAGCCAATTGATGATTGCAGAATTTCCTTCACTTCTGCTGTTTTATAACTGGGTTTATCTACATAGATCTTAGTCATCTGGGAAAGGAGTCCATCGGTCCATTGAAAGGATCCATTTTATATACTTACTATGCATGATAATTAACCATCAGATAAATACCTCCTGCATTTGCAAATTTTGCTCTTGAATGTTTTAGTCACAGGATGGAAGACTGCTAATTTTCCACCTTTTCCACGACTGAAAAAGAAAGAAAAATGCAATAGCTACAGAAACAAAATTTGAAAAATCCAAGTATAATTAAAACTGTGGAAAAATATTTCTTAATTTATGCTAAAATAAGCATTGTTTTTATTTTTAAAAGCGTATCATGGACTTTTGTGCTATTAAGTTTGATATGATCCTCACAGCAGACACTATATATATAAAATAATCACAACATGAAATGCAATTACATCCAGAGCCAACTTACATGTTTAATCATTTTATATATTGTTCTGGTAAATTGATCTTGAATACATCAAAGAGCTGACTTTGAATTATGACAATGTATACAGAATTAGGCTATTTAAAACTCTCAGGCACGTAGAAGCTATATTTGTTTTCTTCCTCATGGAGACTATTTTTAACCACCACGCTTTCAGAGGTTCTTTTATTTAGAAATTGCTGATTAAACTTTCATATTAGATGTTCTCCATTTTCATTGTATTTAGTGTTTTTGGTGTATTTTATATGTGAGAATTATTTACTATTTTTTAAATTTTTGCTATGGAAAATTTCAAGCATATATAAAAATAGAAAGTATAATGAACTCTAAAGTACCTATCATCCCAGTTTCAAAGATTATCAACTCATGGCAAATCTTGTTTCATCTGTAACATCATCCCCTACTTTCTTTCTCAGTGGATTATTTCAAAGCCAATCCCAAACATTATGTAATGTTTAATTTTTTAAATTACTCTTATAATGAAGAATCTATCTTTTATTTTCTGATGTTTTGAGGGAAGGAAGTCTTCAGAGATTATGTAGCTGCCTCAGTGGGTATGGACTGGACATATTCAATCACTGGTCTAAACAATGGTCAAAATCAAATCAACAAATACTCCAAACTGAATTTCTGTTTTGTGTAAGAAAGCATGTACTAGATTATACTATATTATAAAAGAATAAAAAGTATACTCTGATATGTTGTTTTTGTTAGTTGCTATCAAGTCGATTCCAACTAATGGTGACCCCATGTGTGCAGAGTAGAACTGCTGCATAGGGTTTTCAAGGCTGTGATCTTTTGGAAGCAGATCACTAGGCCTGTGTTCCCAGGTGTTTCTGGGAGGGTTCAAAACCCAAATTTTTGGCTACTAGTACAGTGCTTAACCACTTGCACCACCCAGGGACCATATTCTGATATAAAAGAATTAGAAGTTTAAAAAGAGACTGAAACATAAGCAAATTCCTTCCAAAAGAATAACAAATACTCCTGCTTATTGCCTTTGTGAAGGAAGGATGATTTTCTCCCCATTCATGGCAACTGTGTCAACAGAGCATCACCATGTGATCTGATTTGCAGCCATGGATTCAACTAACATCTAAATGCAAATGACTCCCAAGGTGATTTCTCTTCTGAGGTCTCTCTAGACATTATACTTTCATTCTCAAGATACCCACTGGAATGTCTCCCTTGAATCTCCATGTAATTTTTCCTAAATCAAACTCATCATTTCTCATGCTTTACTGCTATTTCACCAGCTATTCATGATAGAAACCTAGTAGCTTTCTAGCCTGTTTTCTCTCCTTCATCACTCACATCCATTTGTTCAACACAACTGATTGATTCTAACATGTACATTATTTCCACAATCTGTCCCCCGCATTTCCATCTTCACTGTCATTGCTTTAGTATAACCACTCTTACCTAGATCATGGCAAAACATTTCTAATCAATCTCTTTATCTCCAGTCGTGGCCCTCTCCAGTCTGTTACTCTGCTGCTTTAATGATCCTTTAAAAATGCAAATCAGACAATCTCAGCCCTGTTTAAAATTCATCAGTGAGCTCCTTATCTTTGCATATAAGGCCTAGTGTGATCTGGCCTTAGCTGCCATCTAAAATCTACTTTCCTCCATGAACACTTCCCCTGCCACACCTAACTATTGTACCCTGGATATGTCATAATTTTTCTCATCTCCATTTCTTTGCCCATGCTATTTACTTTACGAGAAATGCCCACCTCTACTTCATCTGCCTTTATGCATCAATTCTGTATTCAGAGACTTCACTACTAAGTCATGAAGTTTCATCTTCAGGAAAGAGTTCAAAATAACACATCCACCCCCTATGGTAATTTAAATGCTTTTATGAAAAACAAAAGTTGCTCCTGTTAGTGAGAAAAATCAGTGACCTTGAAAGTTGTCTTTTCAGATTTCAACACCAATAAAATAATATTTTTCCTTATATAGATGTGTTGATTTTGAACTAGCAGAGATATAGCGCTTTTAAGAAACACTACTTCCTTCAGATAGTTTGGTAGATACAACATTTTCAGCAATTTATGATTTATCCCAAGTTCTTCCACATCTTGAACATTCTTGCATCATCTGAGTGGGTAGTGGTTTCTCACTGTAACTGCACGGCCAAAATTTGGATCATCTCAGATCAAATATTACTCACCTAATTTTCTAATTCGTTGCACCTAGATTTATTATCAAGAAAATACCATAGCAACAAATTTGCTCTGCTTTTCATGACATTATGCTGTTCACGAAATAACTCATTATACCCTTTATGAAATTAATCAGACTGTGATGTTTATAGTGTTTTGCAATTGTATCACTCATTTGAGGGGCTCTTGTTGGCAATTTTCTAGCTGTAGTAGCAATGCTCAGGACTAATGGAGGTTATATCAGAAGTAGAGATTTTACAATTCAACATGAAACGTTCTGTCATTTTATATTAAAATCTTATAGCTAGTGATTATAATTAAGTTTGAACTACATAAAAGACAGTAAGTAATCTCATATTGTCATTAAAAACAAAAGAAACTCTTAAACCCTGATGGCAACACTTATTACGTAAAATCAAAAGTGTACCTACCTGAAGTCTCATTGGTCTACCATAGCCAGTTATCCCATTAACAGCTAATAAATACTGAGTTTCAAAACAGATGTGCTAAGTATTGTTTAAAGGCATTAAGCACTAATGAGAATTAATGAATCATATTTGAGAGGAACAAGTTATCTTCAGAATGTATTTAGATGTATCCACAAATTTGGAAGCACAAATTGTACAGTACATACTTTTTTATTGTTTGTTTTATTTTTTTAACCTCAAGTACTGAGAGGAAAATAATAGTAGTCACATAGCTCAGTGATTATTGATCCACCTTCATATTGACCTCTTATACCAGATGAATTAATGTTGAGTCCACGAAGACCACCAGTTGATTATATTGTTGAGTGATCTACAAGAAAAATGAACATTACTGGTTAGTCTTGTGGGCATTAATGTGAGTGAAACGTTGGGCAAACAGAACAGTCTTACATATTTTCTTGTTCATTCTGATAGAAGAATTGAGCTACAGCCCTTAGGGCCAAGGCACTTATATGCAGAGCCCTTACCTATGAGACTCTACTGCTTTTTTGTTTTTAGATAAAGTCATAATGATATAAAACTTAGGTCAAAATAATTGTTCTAATCCTGATTAGTGACCATATTAAAATTTTATATTAAATATAGGTTAATTTACATGGTTGCTACAAGTTCATGCTTAACATTCAAATTTGCTTTCCAGTAATGTATTTGGTGTCATACATAAAAGAAGTTTTGCCGTGACTAAAAATGTGCAGTTAATGTAAAAATTCTTATTAAAGCAAAGAGCAGCTATAATAACAAAAAATAAGAAATATTAAAAAAAACTTTAGTTACTGTACTATGCAATAAATAGCTCAGGTTATGTCTGCACTGCTCATGAGTTCGGTAAGTAGTAAAAGAAGTTGTAGAAAATGTTGGGTGAAACAGTGAGCATGAAGAGATCTCACATCAATAATTTGTAAAGAAGAAATAGATTTGGTGTAATATTGTTTTCTATTGCCTTCTTTTTCTGGGCAGATAGTCTTTTTCCAAAGAAAATGTATGTATGACATCCAGTAAGTCATGAAAAACTGGATATAGAAGGCTTTAAATAACCTTTTCAACCTTTAATTGAAATTGGAGTCTTCTAAATCTCAGAGGAAGAGAAACTAGCCTAATATAATGTGTCAATTTCAGGTCTTCAAGATGAAGATTTGTTGCATTTTTAAAAATCATCCTTATGAGGGAAGAATGCAAGATGAACTTTATTACTATAAAGCAATTAAGTGAAAATTAGATAATCACAAGGTGAGAAAAGCTCATTAATTAAAAGACCAGAAAAACACAGCAGGCTGCCAAAGATAAAATACTTACGAAGAAGCAGATATATTTAATAGTCTTTGTGACAGAGTCAACATTAATTGCAAAGTTACTAAATATTAGAGTAATGACATCTTTTTTTGAAAACTAAATTGCTACATTTTTGGAAAAGGATTTTATTCTGTAAATCTTAGGTATGAACGGCTTTATTTTCTATTCACTTTGTTTTCACACCCCCCTTCTTCTGCCCCTAAAAGTCTCTTTAAGCAATGAAAAACCATTTTGCTCCCGTGGCTATTAAAGAATACACACGTATTCCATTTGATACTAATCCATTTTTTAATAGAACTAAACTCATTTCAGCATAAAAGGTCATATTTAAGAAATCAAAATGTGCTCTAAAATGTTATGCCCGTTAGTAATTCCATGTGCTATTTCAGAACTGAGAAAGGAAATATATTAGTCTGTAAAATTTGAACTATGTCTCACTTGGTACTGTCATCGAACACTTCATGTTAAACCATATGGTGACAGTTTTTGAAGCTACACCAATATATATTTCTAAGATAGTCCTAAGAATTTCATTAGCTATTAATGAAATTATTTTTTAAAAGACATTTACTTATTAGTATTATTAGTACTGCAAGATACCTCATAAATGTAAAATATTTAAAATATGGTTGTGAACTAACCAATACTTAACGTTTTCAAGAACACTAGCTCATTTCCGGGGGATTTTAATTCCATATCAAGTAAAAAGTTATCTAATCTAGCAAAGCTGCCAAGGTTGGTATCTGGTCACTAAATTTATTTTAATAAATTGCTTTTTGGAAAACAAAAACAAAAATCTTCACATACATAGACCTAAATATTGGTCAATATGGTATTTTATCACAAGTAATTGCTTTCAGCAATATAACGAACATTAGTTCTGTGTTTGGACTCCTACTTATGAGTTGGAACCAACTTGAGAGGAATGGTTTTTTTTTTAGAGGGCATAGTGCCCTCTATGGAACACTGGTGCTATGTGCTACATACTAATTGCTATGAGATTGAATATGAAATTTTTATGAGAAGGAGAATGGTGAAGACTAATATCTAACTATAATTTGCATTGAGGAGACATTATGAAAGAATGCCTAGTTACTGATTTTATTTCCAAAGAATGTTTATGAATAATTCATCCATTCTTTTTTTATTTTTATTTTGGTCCTTTTTTTCCTTTTTTATTATTGTATTATTATTAAATGAAGTTTACATTTCAAGTTAGTCTCCCATACAAAAATTTATACATACATTGTTATGTGACCCTACTTGCTCTCCAAATATTGTGACAGCACACCCTTACGTTCCACCCCTGATTTCCCATGTCCAGTCAACCAGCTCTTAACACTCTCTGCCTTCCCATCTCACCTCCGGACAGAAGCTGCCTATTTACTCTTTTGTATCTACTTGAGCTTAGAGACACAATCCTCATGAGTATCACTTTATGTCCCACCGTCCAGTCCAATCCCTGTCTGAAGAGTTGGCCTGGGAAATTGTTTTATTTCTGGGCTGATACAGAATCCAGGGGCCATGCCTTCCAGGGTTCCTCCAGTCTCATTCATACTGTTGAGTCTGGTCTTTTTACTAGAATTTGAGTTCTGCACCATGCCTTTCTCCTGTTCCATCAGGGAGCCTCTGTTGTGTTCCCTGTCAGGGCGGTCATTGGTGGTAGCTGAGTATCATCTATTTCTTCTGGTGTCAGGTTGATGAAGTCTCTGGTTTATGAGGCCCTTTCCATCTCTTCGGCTAATACTTTCCTTGTGTCTTTGGTGTTCTTCATTCTCCTTTACTCTAGGTGGTTGGGACCAATTGATGCATCTTAGATGGCCGCTTGCAAGCTTTTAAGACCCCAGACGCCACTCACCAAAGTGGGAAGCAGAACATTTTCTTAAAAAGCTTTGTTATGCCAATTGACCTAGATGTCCCCTGAAAGCATGGTCCCCAGAAGCCTACCCCTGCTACTCTCTCTCTCAAAGTGTTTGATTGTATTCAGGAAACTTCTTAGCTTTGGTTTATTCCAGTTGTGCAGACTTCCCCTGTAGTGTGTGCTGTCCTTCCCTTCACGTAAGATAATTCTTTTTTTTTCTTCTTTTTATATATCTATATTTTTATTTTATTTTATTGTTGTTCTTTAAGTGAAAGTTTACAATTCAAGTTAGTCTCTCATAAAAAAATTTATACATACATAGTTATGTGACTCTAATTGTTCTTCCGATACTGTGATCACACACTCTTCCTTTCCACCCCTGATTTCTCATGTCCATTCAACCAACTCCTGACCCTGTCAGCCTTCTCATCTCACCTCGGGACAGGAGCTGCCCATTTAGTCTCATCTATCTACCTGAGCTAAGAAGCACACTCTTCATGAGTATCATTTTCACATAAGATAATTCTTATCTACTATCTAGTTAGTAAATAACCCTCACCCTCCCTCCCCACCCTCATAACCATCAAAGAATGTTTTCTTCTGTGTTTAAATCTTTTCTTGAGTTATTATAATAGTGGTCTTATAAAGTATTTGTCCTGTGACTGACTAAATTCACTCAGCATAATGAGTTCCAGCTTCCTCTATGTTATGCTTCACTGCTTCATAACTGTTCTTTATCACTGCGTAGTATTCCACTTTGTGGATATACCACAATTTGTTTATCCATTCATCCCTTGTTGGGCACCTAGGTTGTTTCCATCTTTTTGCTATTGTGAACAGTGCTGCAGTGAACATGGGTGGGCATATATCTATTCGTGTGACGGCTCTTATTTCTCTAGGATATATTCCAAGGAGCAGGATAGCTGGATCATATGGTACTTCTATTTCTAGCTTTTTAAGGAAGCTCCAAATCAATTTCCAAAGTGGTTGTACCATTTTACATTCCCACCAACAATGTATAAGTGTTCCAGTCTCTCCACAACCTCTGCAGCATTTATTATTTTGTGTTTTTTGGATTAGTGCTAGCCTTGTTGGGGTGAGATGGTATCTCATTGTAGTTTTGATCTGCATTTCTCTAATGGCTAATGATCGAGAGCATTTCTTCATGTGTCTGTTAGTTGCCTGAATGTCTTCTTTGGTGAAGTACCTGTTCATATCCCTTGCCCAGTTTTTAATTGGGTTATTTGTCTTTTTGTTGTTGAGGTTTTGCAGTGTCTTGTAGATTTTAGAGATTAGACCCTGGTCGGATTTGTCGTGGCCAAAATTTTTTTCCCAGTCTGTAGGCTGTCTTTTTACTCTTTTGGTGAAGTCTTTTGATGAGCATAAATGTTTGATTTTTAGGAGCTCCCAGTTATCTAGTTTCTCTTCTGGTGCTTGTGCATTGTTACTTATGGTTTGTATTGTGTTTATGCCATGTATTAGGGCTCCTAGCATTGTTCCTATTTTTTCTTCCAAGATCTTTATCGTTTTCATTTTATATTTAAGTCTTTGATCCATTTTGAGTTAGTTTCTGTGCATGGTGTGAGGTATGGGTCTTGTTTCAGTTTTTGCTGATGGATATCCAGTTATGCCAGCACCATTTGTTAAAGAGACTGTCTTTTCCCCAGTTAACAGACTTTGGGCCTTTGTCAAATATCAGCTGCTCATAGGCGGGTGAATTTATGTCTGGATTCTATGTATCTGTTGTTGTACCAGTACCAGGCTGTCTTGACTACCGTGGCAGTATAATAGGTCCTAAAATTGGTAGTGTAAGGCTTCCCACTTTGTTCTTCTTCTTGAGTAATGCTTTATTTATTCGGGGCCTCTTCCCTTTCCATATGAAGTTGCTGATTTGTTTCTCCATCTCATTAAAGAAAGCCATTGGAATTTGGATGGGGATTGCGTTGTATCTGTAGATTGCTCTGGGTAGAATTGACATTTTCACTATGTTGAGTCTACCTATCCATGAGCAAGGTATGTTTTTCCACTTATGCAGGTTTCTTTTAGTTTCTTGCAGTAGTATCTTAGAGTTTTCCTTGTATGGATATTTTACATCTCTGGTTAGATTTATTCCTAAGTATTTTATCTTCTTGGGGGTTATTGTAAATGCTATTGATTTGGTAATTTCCTCTTCGAAGTTCTCTTTGTTGGTGTTAAGGAATCCAACTGATTTTTGTATGTTTAGCTTGTATCCTGAAACTTTGCTGAAATCTTCTATTAGTTCCAGTAGTTTTCTTGTGGATTCTTTGGTATTTTTCTGTGTATAAGACCGTATCATCTGCAAATAGAGATACGTTGACTTCTTCCCTACCAATTTGGATGTCGTTGATTTCTTTTCTAGCCTAATTGCTCTGGTTAGGACCTCCAGCACAATGTTGAACAAGAGTGGTGATAGGGGGCATCCTTGTCTGGTTCCCGTTCTCAAGGGGAATACTTTCAAAGTCTCTCCACTTAGGATGATGTTGGCTGTTGGCTTTGTATAAATGCCCTTAATTATATTGAGGAATTTCCCTTCTATTCCTCTTTTGTTGAGAGTTTTTATCATAAATGGGTGTTGGACTTTGTCAAATGCCTTTTCTGCATCGATTGATAATATCCTGTGGTTCTTGTCTTTTGTTTTAATCATGTGATGGATTACATTGATTGTTTTTCTAATGTTGAACCATTCCTGCATACCTGGTACAAATCCCACTTTTTCCTGGTGAATTATTTTTTTGATATGTTGCTGAATTCTATTGGCTAGAATTTTGTTGAGGATTTTTGCGTCAGTGTTCATGAGGGATATAGGTCTGTAATTTTCTTTTTTTGTGGTGTCTTTACCTGGTTTTGGTATCAGGCTTGTGCTGACTTCATAGAATGAATGAGTTTGGGAGTATTCCATCCTTTTCTATTTCCTTTTCTAAAGGGAACACCGTTAGTAGAAGTGATGCTAACTGTTCTCTGAATGTTTGGTAGAATTCTCCAGTGAAGCCATCTGGGCCAGGGTTTTTTTTTTGTTGGGAGTTTTTAAATAACCTTTTCAATCTCTTCTTTTGTTATGGGTTTATTTAGTTGTTCTACCACTGTTTGTGTTAGTTTAGGTAGGTATTGGGTTTCTAGAAATTTGTCCATTTCCTCTAGGTTTTCAAATTTGTTGGAGTATAATTTTTCATAGTATTCTGTTATGATTCTTTTTAATTTCAGTTGGGTCTGTGGTGATATCACCCATCTCATTTCTTTTATGGGTTATTTACCTCCTCTCCTGTTTTTCTTTTGTCAGTTTGGCCAGTGGTTCATCAATTTTGTTGATCTTTTCAAAGAAGCAGCTTTTGGTCTTGTTAACTCTTTCAGTTGTTTTTCTATTCTCTATTTCATTTAATTCTGCTCTAATTCTTATTATTTCCTTTCTTCTGGCGCCTGAGGGCTTCTTTTGCTGCTCTCTTTCTACTTGTTCCAGTTGTGGGGTTAATGTTTTGATTATGGTCTTTTCTTCTTTTTGAATGTGTGCATTTAAGCTGACCTGTGAGCACTGCTTTTGTTGTGTCCCAAAGGTTCTGGTAGGATGTGTTTTCATTCTCATTTGATTCTATGAATTTTTTATTCCATCCTCAATTTCTTCTATAACCCAGTAGTTTTTGAGCAAGGTGTTGTCCAGTTTCCATGTGTTTGAATATCTTTCCTTGATTTTTGTGTTGTTGATTTCCACTTTTATGGCTTTATGGCCAGAAAAGATGCTTTGTAATGTTTTGATGTTTTGGATCTTGTTAAAGCTCGTTTTATGATCTAGTATGTGGTCTGTTCTGGAGAATGTTCCAAGTGCGTTGGAAAAGAAAGTATACTTGGTTGCTGTTGGGTGCAGTGTTTGATATATGTCTATGAGATCAAGTTAGTTGATTGTAGCATTTAGCTCTTCTGTGTCTTTGTTGAGCTTCTTTCTGGATGTTCTGTCCTTCACTGAAAGTGGCGTGTTGAAGTCTCTTACTACTCTTGTGGAGCTGTCTCTCTCTCTTTTCAGTGCGGCTAGAGTTTGTTTTATGTATTTTAGAGCCCTGTCATTGGCATAAATCTTTATTATAGTTATGTCCTCCTGGTGTATTGAACCTTTAATGATTATATAGTGTCCTTCCTTATCATTTGTGATGGATTTTACTTTAAAGTCTATTTTGTCAGAGATTAATATTGCCACTCCTGCTCTTTTTTGAGTGTTGTTTGCTTGATATATTTTTTTACATCCTTTGAGTTTTAGCTTGTTTGTGTCTTTAAGTCTAAGGTGTGTCTCTTGTCAGCAGCATATAGACAGATCATGTTTTTTAATCCAATCTGCCATTCTGTCTTTATTGGTGCATTTAGTCCTTTTACCTTCAGCATAATTATTGATAGGTGTCTTAGTTATCTAGTGCTGCTGTAATAGAAATACCATAAGTGGATGGTTTTAACAAAGAGAAGTTTATTTCCTTGCTGTAAAGTAGGCTAAAAGTCCAAATTCAGGGTGTCAGCTCCAGGGGAAGGTTTTCTCTCTCTCTGTCACCCTTCTCATCATTGTTCCCCAAGACTAGAATCTCCTCTGCACAGGGACTCTGAGTCCGAAGGACATGCTCTCCTCCTGGCACTGCTTTCTTGGTGGTGGTATGAGGTCCGCCTATCTCTCTGCTCACTTCTGTCTTTTATGTCTCAAGACATTGTCTCAGGAGACAATCCAATCTTGTAGAATGAATCCTGCCTTACTAACACAACTGCCGCCCATCCTCCCTCATTAATATCATAGAGGCAGGATTTACAACATATAGGAAAATCACACAGTACCAGGAATCATGGCCCAGCCAAATTGATACACACATTTCTTTTGGGACGTAATTAAATCCATGACATTACTGTCTTTGGCCCCCCAAAAATCACATCCTTGCAACATGGAAAACATATTCACTCCATCATATCATAGCAAAAGTCATAACTCTAAGTCCAAAATCCAAAAATTCCTCTTCATCTGTGAAATCTAGAATACAAGTTATCTGTTTCCAAAGGTACAATGGCAGAATGGGCACAAGCTAGACATCTGCATTACAAATGGGAGAAATTGCAGGGAAACAAGGCATAACAGGCACCAAACAAGTTAGCGGAACACATTACATTAGCCTCAAGGCTTTGAAAATAATCCTCTGTTCTCTGAGACAATTTACACAATAGCCCTGCCCTCCAGACTCTAGGGATTGGCCACAGTCTCTGGATTTTGAGTGGAGGCCCTTTGGCCCTGGGCTTCAGATCTGCCTTCCAGGCCCACTGGGACAGCAACTCTGCTTCCTTGGCTTGGCGCACCATTCTCCTACTCCATCGGAGTGACAACTCCACCCTTAGAAACACCAGAGGCCATGGCTCCACCCTTTGAAACCCCTGAGGTCATGGCCATACCTTTTGTGACCGAGGCAGCTTAGCTTCTTGTGTCCCTTGTCTCTTCAGCTTCTGCTTCCTGTGGCCTCTTGGCCCTCGGGCCTCACGCCCACATCTGCCCTACTGGGGCAAGTGTTCCAAAGCTCTGTAGCTCCACTGATTAAGTGCTTGGTGGCACCCCACTCCACCACCAAGCCTCGTGCACACAGGCACTCAGCTCTCTCGCTCTGTGGGTTGGCTCCAGCGCTGTTTCGCACTGGTCTCCTTGTTCTGCTGCTGTTGGCTCTCTGCAACTGTCTTCTCTGCCGCTGCAGGTTCTCGGCTGTTGCTGGTCCTCTGCCACTGCTGCTCCTCTATCCACTCACAGTTTCAAAACTGCTTCCACATTTTAGGTATCTGTTAGAGCAGCACCCCACTCTCTCAGTACCAAAATCTGTCTTAGTTATCTAGTGCTGCTATAACAGAAATACCACAAGTGGATGGTTTTAACAAAGAGAAGTTTATTTCCTTACAGTAAAGTAGGCCAAAAGTCCAAATTCAGGGTGTCAGCTCCAGGGGAAGGCTTTCTCTCTGTCAGCCTTCTCATCATTGTTCTCCCAGACTAAGAGCTTCTCCATGCAGGGACCCCTGGTCCAAAGGACACGCTCTGCTCCTGGCACTGCTTTCTTGATGGTGGTATGAGGTCCGCCTGTCTCTGTGCTCACTTCTGTCTTTTATATCTTAAGAGATTGCCTCAGGACACAGTCCAATCTTGTAGACTGAATCCTGCCTTACTAACACAACTGCCACCCATTCTGCCTCATTAATATCATAGAGGCAGGATTTACAACATATGGGAAAATCACACAGTACCAGGAATCACGGCCCAGCCAAATCGATACACACATTTTTGGGGGGACATAGTTCAATCCATGACGATAGGTATGAGTTTAGTGCTTTCATTTTGATGTCTTTTTTTGGTGGTGTTCCCCTTAATTTTCTGTGCTGAGTCTTTTTTCTTTTCCAGTTTTCCATTGTTGTTGATTTTGTGTTTGCTGAGTCTTTATATTTTTCTAGTTTTTTAATTTTGATTTGTAGAATTTTTAGTTTCCTTTGTGGTTACCTTAATATTTACCCCTATTTTTCTATGTTTATACCAGTCTTTTAATTCTTTATATCACCTCGACTTCCCCTCCATATGAAAAATCTATGTCTACATTTTTTAAGTCCCTCTTTTTCGTTTTAATGTTGTCCTTTTTTTACATGTTGATAGCTGTTTCACTATTTTCAATGTTTTAGCTTTGATGTATTTTTGTGGCTTCCCTATCTGAGTCGATATCTGGTTGCTCTGTCCTGTGTTCTAGTCTTGCATTGTTATCTGATGTTATTGATTTTCTAACCGGAGGACTCCCTTTAGTATTTCTTGTAATTTTGGTTTGGTTTTTGCAAATTCCCTAAACTTCTGTTTATCTGGAAATGCCCTAATTTCGCCATCATATTTGAGAGACAGTTTTGCTGGATATATAATTCTTGGCTAGCAGTTGTTTTTCTTCAAGGCTTTATATATGTCATCCCATTGCCTTCTTGCCTGCATGGTTTCTGCTGAGTAGTCCAAGCTTATTCTAATTGAATCTCCTTTGTAGATGACTTTTCTTTTATCCCTAGCAGCTCTTAAAATTCTCTCTTTATGTTTGGTTTTGGCAAGTTTGATTATAATACATCTTGGTGTCTTTCTTTTGGGATCTACCTTATGTGGGGTTCCATGAGCATCTTGGATAGATATCTTCTCATTTTTCATGATATCAGGGAAGTTTTCTGTCAACAAATCTTCAACAATTCTCTCTGTATTTTCTGTTATCCCCCCCTGTTCTGGTACTCTAATCACTCGTAGGTTATTTCTCTTGATAGAGTCCCACATAACTGTTAGAATTTCTTCATTATTTTAATTCTTTTATCTGATTTTTCCTCAAATAAGTTGGTGTCAAGTGCTTTATCTTCAATTTCACTAATTCTGACTTCTACTGCCTCAATTCTGCTCCTATGACTTTCTATTGTGTTGTCTAATTCTGAAATTTTGTTGTTAATCTTCTGGATTTCTGATTGCTGTCTGTCTATGGATTCTTGTAGCCTATTAATTTTGTCATTATGTTCTTGAATAACTTTTTAAAGTTCTGCTACTACTTTCTGTGTGTTCTTTGGATATCTCTGCTTTTTGAAGAATTTCTTGAAGAGTTGTATACATTAATCTTTTGTATTCTGCCTCGGGTAATTCCAAAAAGTTCTCTTCCTCCAGAGAATTTATTAATTCTTTATTTTGGGAGCTTGCTGAAGCCATCATGGATTCCCTGTTTATGTGATTTGATATTGACTGTTGTCTCCAAGCCATTAATAAGTTATTATAATTTTATTTTTATTTGTTTAGTGTGTCCTACCTTCTTGTTTTGTTTTGTTTTGATATGCCCCAATAGGCTGCTCTTGTGCGCTAGTTTGATTATTGGTGTCTTTGAAGCTCTAACGTCCTGTCACCAGGTAGTTCTGTAACTAATTATGTGTAGCCAGGAGTCCATTAAATTTTCCTGTATGGATTCATCTGAGGTGTCTAGGCAGTCGATCACCAAGTGTGTGGTGCAGGCTCTCACCTACAGTCTTAAAGAGGCATGGGTGATTGGTGTAGGCACAGGTATGTGGCTGCAGTAAGGGGTCACACACTGAGCAAGGCAGGGGGCTGATGGCTGCCCCTGAGTGTCTGAAAGGAAAGCGTGCCCCTGTTCCCTAGAGTGAGTAGGTAGGTAAGTTTTGCAACCGAACTATGAGCACCCTACTCTGATGACTGTAAAGACTCGGGGGCACCACTTATTCTTGGACCCCTGTAGCAGGTGGCTAGGTGTCATGGGTGGAGCCACCAGTCATCAAGCCCCTGATGCAGACTTGTAAGGCACCTGCTTAAAGGGCAGAGCAGTGTCAAGAGTCACAAATCTGCCACTTCACAGCTGAAACAGTTGAAGTTAGACTTCAGGTGTTTATCCTGTTGTACTGTGGTAGTGAGGGCTTACGTTGTTGAGATAGGTCCACACAAGTCTATACAGGTGTGGAAGGTGCTCAAAGCCTGTGGACCCCTTATGCCTGTGCATAGGCAAAGGAGCTGTGCCAACCCTGAGTTCCTGGCTTAGGGGAGCCAGTAGCTTATATTTTCCCTGTTTGTTAATTTGTTCCCTCTCCAAGGCCAGGAAAATGGGTTAGGCCACCTTATCGGATCTACTTCCAGCCCAGGGGACTCAGAGATATAGGAAGCCGGCTGGACTGGTGCAGAGTGGGGAAGGAGGAGGTAAATGGGAGAAAGGATTTTCCCAAATTTTTTTTTTTTTTTTTAAATCCTCACGAAAGGCCACATGCATGTACTTATCTTTAGCCACTTGGGTGCTGCTTTTCACTGGTTCAGAGTGTCCAAGCAGAATCTCTGCTGCCGGATCTCTCTCATGTAGAAACTGCCTCCCGATCTAGCATGTGGAGCTGTATGCCTGACTCACTGCGCACCCCGAGCCGGTCAGGGCTGAAGAGCTGTGGCTCCCACGGAGTCCGGTCTAGAAACTCCTCGTTTCTCCCAAACTTCTCTCTCTCCTCCCGCCACTCAGTCTGATTCCTTAACTTTGCCTTGTTCAGGGCTCCTAGATATTCATATACAATCAGATCACTTGTTTTTCCAGGTCTTTGTTGTAAGAGGGATATAGGAAGCCACCTTGACCTTGCCTCAATTTATCCATTCTTACATTCTGAAAATAAAATACTTTGACAGGGCCCTGGTGGTGCAGTGGTTAAGAATGTGGCTGTTAACCATAAAGATGGGCAGATTAATCCACTAGCTGTTCCTTGGAAACCTTATGGGGCAGTTCTACTCTGTCCTACATGGTCTCTATGAATTGGAATCAACCTGTCAGCAACAGTTTTGATTTTTGGTTTAAGATATTTATGAATAAAGATGGAAAGTATTCTGACTGTACCTTAGGAACTTTGTGTTCTTGTTAACAATGATTTGTTCCATGCCAAAACCAAAACTGTTGGTATGATTCCAACTCATAGCAATACTGTAGGACAGAATAGAACTACCCTATTGGGTTCCCCAGGCTGTAATCTTTACGGAAGCAGACTCACATCTTTCTCCAGCTGAGCGGCTGGTGGCTTGGAACCATCAACCTTTTGCTTAGCAGCTGAGCACTTAACTGTGGCACCACCAGGGCTCCATTTGCTCCACAGTCTATAAGAAAACATGCAGATAAAGTAGTCAAGTATACAGTAGAATGTTTTTCTCCTTCATTGTCAAGCTAGCATTGTTATTACTTAGTGTTTTGTTCAAGAACTGCCTTTAAGAATGACACTTGAAGCTTGTTGCAGTTTAGTGACACACCACAAAATGTATCTAAAACCAAAATACTTGAAAACACCCAAAAATCAAACCAAACCCACTCATAGTGACCCTATGGGACAGAATAGGCTGTAAGTCTTTTTGGAAGCTGACCGCCACATCTTTCTCCCATGGAGCGGCTGGTGAGTTCCAATCCCCAATCTTTCAGTTAGCAGAGCACTTAGCCACTGCGCCACCAGAACTTTAATTGAAAACAAAACAAAACAAACAAAACCCGTTGCCATCAAGTTGATTCTGACTCATAGAGATCCTACAGGACGGAATAGAACTGCCCCATAGGGCTTCCAAGGAGTGGCTGGTGGATTTGAACTGCCAACCCTTTGGTTAGCAGCCAAGCTCTTAACCATTATACCACCAGGGCTTCTCTTGAAAACAAGTCACCATAAATTAATAATAGCAAGTGTGTGCACAACTCTTTGGGAAACCGAGGATTTGTCTAGAAGAACAATTTGATAATGGAACAAGCAGGCTGTCAGTATGTTATTAGGGGAAATTTCAAATATTTAAACAGAACTTGTATTATTATATTTGGAACCTAAAAATGTAAACTAAACCAAAATGTCCTCCATTTTGACATTTTCTTTCTACCAAAAATTGGGCTATTTTTGGTATGTGTGGGAATAGGAATGAGGTATGTAGAGATTTCTTAAAGATACTCTTATTGTGTAAGTGTTGGTCAGGAGATGGGGGAGGAAGAAAATAATCATATGTTTAGCTTGGCAGTAACTTGGCTATTTATAATGTCTTAATTTTTATAAAAGCTGGCATTTTCGTGAGTTATTTTATCACTATTCAGTTGAAAGTTACTCAGTTTTCTTGGAGTCCAGTAATGTTTTAGCAGAGCTTAATTTTTTTCCGAATCAAATGCTACAGTTAAGAGAAGACTTTGAATTCAGCAAGGGCACTTTCTATCTCTTTATTAAACACATAGTTATTAAACATTTCCTGTGTGTTGGCATTATATTTCGTGGTGAGAAACAGAAATGAATAAACATTCAATTCTTGCTCTGTAAGACCTACAATTTACTTACAGAGGTAAACAGGAAAACATAATTTCAGTGCAATGTATGAATTGACATAGAAAGTGTGAAAAATTGGTTTCAGATACAAGGAAGTATTGACTAACACTCTCTAGGAGAGTCAAGGAACCATTATAGAAAAGCTGAGGTTTGTGAAATGCCCCAAAGGATAAGCACTTCACCTATTTGACACAGAAGAGGATGTGTTCAAATTTTTGTTCATGAAATAATTCTATTTTGTTCAAGAATTGCTTTTTTCTACTTTGCTTGTCAGTGCTTTAAATGAGTTCTAATAAAAAAAAAGTAAAAATATATTTTGGAGACTGAAAGAAGCATTTTAAAAATTGATTAAGGACAAAATTACATTAATTCAACTCTGTTAAAAAAAAATCACTGTCTCACAAAACTGACGTCATAGTGGAAAAACATTTCTTGCTAATTAATCGTAACTTTGGGGCAGTTGTCCATTGGAATGCAAGCTGTCATATTGGTCATCATATCTAGAGGCAGCACACTTATTAGACACAATTTGTTCCTTCAGTTGTCTGACTTCTTTTTTTAGTATTTAATAAATGAAAATCTTCCTCCATTTGGGAGGCAGTATAATATTGTGGGTAACAGCAGGCCTCAGGAATCAAACTACTTTCATTTAGACGCCACTTTACCATTTGTTAGCAGCATAATCTTGGGAAAGTCACTTCAAGTCTCAGAGTCTGAGATTCCTCAGTTCTGAAATAGAGACTCTAGTACCTCTTTATATATATTAAGTGATTTAATCTCCATGAAACCCTTGGCACTGTATCTGGTACACAACATGCCATTTCATCTATTTTAATAGATGTACGCATTTTTCTTTTGCCTTCAACTTTAGTCTTACTTCCTTCTCAGAATTATTTTAATATTTTTGCACAAATGTAAAATGTTTTATACTTTTCACCAATACTGAACTAATTTATCTAGAGGTGAGTTTAAAATTATAGTGAATCACCAAGAGTTAAAGGAAAAATATGCGTGTTGAAATTATAGGTGCAATGTACTTTTCACCATCAGTAGAAATAAATCACCCTTATAACATATAAATACTTCTCAGTTATTTCTTACCCAACAAGTTAAATTAATGCCAGTTAGGACCATGTTTTTTGTTTTTTTAAATGAAAAAGTGCAAATAAGATACAAGTAAATGTTGAAAGACATATATATTAGGTAGCTTAAATGAAAATAATATCAACAAATTTCACTTTAAGAATAAAGAAGCTAATTATTTATTGCACATGCCTAACTGTACAAAATCAACATAACACACATGAAGAAATGAAAACATATAGTAAAATATAGCTACAATTGCAAATATGTATGTGTCATATACTAAATCTTTTATTATCCCTAATTTTTACAAAAGAAAGTAGCATTTGGTATTAGCAAAGCTTATAGCTATCCAAAGTTAACCTGAACACATATCTAAATGTCAGTTATGTGCTAGGAGATTTTATCAGATATCAACAAATATGGGACATGCTAACAACTTCTTATGAAAAATATTGTACATGTTGGTTGAGAATCTCAAGAATAGTGTTGGAGCACATGTTCACCTACTAAGTAAATAAAAAGTATCTCACTATTTTTTGAGATAATCAGTGCACTAAGGAGGCTATAGTCTTTAAGATTCATCGACAGTGATATACTGAAATATTCTACACAGTTCGCTAACTTTATGAGGTTTAATACTCAGTTCAGAAGCTAACAGTAATAACTTTGGCACATATACTAAATCAACATAAACGTTCATAGTAGCAGCACTAATGTAAAAGTGACAATGATGCATGCCGGGCTACTAAAAGCAGGAAGGAGTGAAGCTGAAAAAAAAAAAAGAAAAGAAAGAAAGAAACGTATAGGACCTTAATGCAATATTCATACTTTCCAAAGGCAAAAACCAATTTACTGCTTAATCTACATATCAGGTCATGAATAGTAAAGGCATACATATAATACCAATTCTGTGTCACAATATTTTACTTGTTTGGAGAAAAGGGTCACATTAATATAATGGAAATGTTGGTTTATTATAGCCAGTAATGATTGTGAGCCTTTCATAACTTTGCCCTGAGCACTATTATGACTGCCAGTAACAAAAAAACTTAGCAATTGAGTTTCTCTGAACAGCTATCATTTACTGTAATACTTAACCAAAATATTGCCTTAATTTGACTGCAGCAGAGAACTTCCTATAATACTCTGTGAAAACTTGGAAATACCCATTCTATTTTCCAAAGAAAAAGAACAGACTTTTAAAAATTTTCTCAATGTTCTATTCCTTAGAGAGGTTAACTGCAAATGTACAGAGATATTTCTGAATTATTTTCCATTAAAGGCAATAATATTTAGCTATTCTTAGAGATCATGTTACTTACTCTGGATATATTCTAGAGAAAGCCCCTTGTCTACTCTGTACCATTTTGACCAGGAAATGTAATAGACAAAATTTATGAACTACTTTAGAGCAAGGGAAAATCAACGACCTCAGAGACAGTTTTCTGACTCCCTACTTTTAAGTCCTGAATAAATGCAGAGTATGAGATTTTGTCAAGGCCAGCTGGGTTAAGTCATGATAAAGAAATAAAGATAAGAAGGTAATGGTTATACAGTATACATAGAGATAAACTGCAGAATGAAATACGTTAATGAAGAGGGTGAATATGAGTCTTTTTTAAAATTTTTTCTTATCGTGCTTTAGATGAAAGTTTACAGAGCAAACTAGTTTCCCATTCGATGCTTTGTACATAAAGTGTTCCACGACATTGGTTGCATTCCCCACAACATATTAGCACTCTCCCCATTTCTCCCCTGGGTTTTCCGTTTCCTTTCCTCTGGTTTTTCTACCTCTTCTTGCCTTCTCGTCTTTGCTTTTGGGCAAATGTAGTCCTTTTGGTCATGTATTATTGATTGTTCTAAGGAACATGTTCCTCTTTGGTGTTATTGTTTATTTTATGGGCCTGTCTATTGTTTGGCTGAAAGGTGATCTCTGGGAATGGCTTCATTTCCAGGTTAGAAGGGAGTCTTAGGGCCATAGTCTTGGGGTTCCTCCAGCCTCTGTCAGACCAGTAAGTCTGGTCTGTTTTGTGAATTTGATTTTTTGTTCTACGTTTTTCTCCCACTCTGTCCTGAACCCTCTGTTGTGATTACAGTCAGAGCAGTAGGTAGTGGTAGCTGGGCACCATCGAGTTCTTCTGGTCTAGGGGTCACTTAGGCTGTGGGTCATGTGCTCCATTAGTTCTTTGGACTAATTGCTTCCTTGAGTCTTTGTTTTCTTCACTCTCCTTTGTTCTGGATGGGAAGAGACCAATAGTTGTATCTTAGATGGCTGCTCAAAAGCTTTTAAGACCCCAGATGTTACTCACCAAAGCAGGATGCAGAACATTGTCTTTATGAACTATGTTGTGCCAATTGACTTAGAAGTCCCCCGATCTATGGTCCTTTGCCTTCAAGCCTAGGAACTTCATTCTATGAGGTGGTTGGTTATGCCTAAGCAGTTTCCATGACTATGTGCTTTGTGTGCTCTATTGTTTATATTAATATACATGCAGCACCTACAATTATGTATGTAGAAATATCCACAATGAAACCTATATCTGCAGGTGGGTGTGCTCCTTTGCATCCTCTTTAGCATACCTATCTACCTATGTATCCATTTGTAAATTACTGGTTAATACTATCGTTGCAGGATTGTCAATGTTAGTAGTTGCTGTAGTTGCCCTTTATTCTTGCATTCCTCTCAGCGTCTTCCTTTGCCTTGGTCATGTTATGCTGAACTTCCCCCATGTTGTGCATTGCCTTTCCCTTCACCAATACTAACAAGTGTCTTCTATCTAGTTAGTAATTTTCCCTCCCTCCCCCTCCCATCCCTGTTAACCATCAAAGAATTTGCTTTTTCTATGTGTAAACCTTTTCTTGTCTTTTTATAATAGTGGTGCCATATAATATTTGCCCTTCTGTGATTGACTTATTTCACTCAGCATAACGTCCTCCAGATTAATCCATGTTGTAAAATGTATTAAGGATTTGTTTTTATTCTTTATCGTTGCATATTATTCCATTGTGTGTATGTACCACAGTTTGTCAATCCATCCATCCAGTGATGGGCACTTTGGATGTTTCCATCTTTTTGCCATTGTGAACAATGCCGAAATGCACACAGGTGTGCATATGTCTATTCGTGTCACAGCTTTTATTTTTTTAGGGATGTGATGGTTAAGATTGTGTGTCAGCTTGGCTGGGCCATGATTATCAGTGTTTTAATCTAATCACTCCCATGATTGAATATACTGTGAGTAGCCAATCAGATGAAAGGGAGTCTCCTTGGGGGTGTGGCCCAAATCTGTATATAAGCAGACGTTCTGGCTTTTTGCTCTCTCTGGATCCTGCGGCTATTTCCTGTCATCTCATCTCCCGTTCTTGGGTCTTGAGCTGTCAGCTTATCTGCCAAACCTAGGATTCATCGATCTGCACAGCCTGTGAGCAGGAGCCTTGCTCCCCGACCTGCCGATCTTGGGCTTGCCAGCTTCTGCGGCTGTGTGACTTGGGAGAGGCCTCTACCCTGATCCATGGACATGGGACATTCTAGCCTCTACAATTGTGTGAGTTGTTTCCTTGATATAATCTCTCTCTATATATATATTTATACAGTTTACTGGTTTTGCTTCTTTAGAGAACCCAGCCTAAGACAAAAGTATATACCCAGGAGTGGGATTGCTGGGTCATATGGTATTTCTATTTCTGGCTTTTTAAGGAAGTGCCCTACCATTTTACATTTCTACTAGCAGTGTATCAAAGTTCCAATCTCCCACAACCTCACCAACATTTATTACTTTCTGTTTTATTCATTAGTGTCATTATTGTCAGGGTGATATTGTAACTCATTGTAGTTTTGATTTGTATCTCTCTAATGGCTAATGGGAGGCCTGATGTACAGTGGTTAAGAGCTCAGCTGCTAACCAAAAGTTCAGCAGTTCAAATCCATCAGCTGCTCCTTGGAAATCCTATGGGGTGGTTCTACTCTGTCATATAGTGCTATGAGTTGGAACCAGGTCGACAGCAAAGAGTTTGGTTTTGGTTTAATGACTAATGAACACAAGCATTTTTCATATGTTTGATATCTGCCTGAATATCTTCTTTGGTGAAATGTCTGTTCATAACCTTTGATCATTTTTTAAGTGAATTGTCTGTCTTTTTGTTGTTGAGGTGTTGACATTTTCTATAAATTTTAGAGATATGTCAACATTTTGTCAGATTTGTCAGATATGTCGTAGCCAAAATTTTTTCCCACTGTGTAGGTTCTCTTTTTATTCTTTGGGATAAGTCTTTTGCTGAGCCTAAGTGTTTACTATTTAGGAGGTCCCAGTTATCTAGTTTATCTTCAGATGCTGGTGCATTTTTAGTTATGTTTGTTAGTCTGTTTATGCCAAGTACTAGGGCCGCCAGCATTGTACCCATATTTTCTTCCATTATCTTCATAGTTTTAGGTTTTATATTTAGGTTTTTGATCCATTTGAGTTAGTTTTTGTGTATGGTGTGAGGTATGGGTCTTGTTTCATTTTTCTACAGATAAACATCCAGTTTTGATAGCACCATTTGTTAGAGAGACTGTCTCTTCCCCATTTAACTGCCTTTGGCACTTTGTCAAAGATCAGCTGTCCATATAGGTGGATGGATTTAAGTCTGGGCTCTCAATTCTGTTTACTGGTCTCTGTGTCTGTTGTTGTACCAGTGCCAGGTAGTTTACACTACCATGGCTATATAGTAGGTTCTGAGATCAGGTAGTGTGAGGGCTCCTATTTTGTTCTTCTTCAATAATGCTTTACTAAGCCGGGACTTCTTTCCTTTCCATATAAAGTAGGTGATTAATTTTTCCATCTCCTTAAGAATGCTGTTGTAATTTGGATTGGGATTGCATTATAGCTATAGATCACTTTGGGTAGTACTGACATTTTCATAGTGTTAAGTCTTCCTATCCATGACTATGCTATGTTTTTCCATTTATGTAGATCTCTTTTGGTTTCTTGCAGTAGTGTTTAGTAGTTTTCTTTGTATAGGTCTTTTACATCCCTGGTTAGATTTATTCCTAAGTATTTCATCTTTTGGAGGGATATTGTAAATGGTATTGTTTTCCTGATTTCTTTTTCGTAGTTCTCTTTGTTGGTGTAGAGGAATCCAACTAATTTTTGTCTGTTGAGCTTGTATTCTGCTACTTTGCTGAAATCTTTTATTAGTTCCAGTAGCTTTCTTGTGGAATCTTTGGGGTTTTCTGTATATAGGATCATATCATCTGCTAATAGGGATAACTGTACTTCTTCCTTACCAATTTGAATGTGCTTTATTTCCTTTTCTTGCCTTACAGCTCGAGCTAGGACTTCCAGTACAATATTGAAAAAGGGCATCGTTGTCTGGTTCCTGTTCTCAAGGGGAATGATTATAGTCTATTTCTGTTGAGAATAATGTTGGCTGCTGGTTTTGTTTAACCCTTTCATGCCAGGTGATACATATAGTGACTGTGAAATTTTTCAGCCTCTGGGGTTTCCTGGGAAGCAGCTGTACCACTGACAGTATGTGTTGTCTCAAGGCAGGGGCCTTTATGACTGTTTGAAACTGAGGAAATGGGTGTGTGCCACAAATTGCTGTTTTTACAGGGTGCTGTATGAGGTGTCTGAATTTTTGGTAGGAAAAATAGAAATTTTGAAAATTTTTATTTATGACACAATATGTAAAAATAGACTCTGGTGGGGAACCTGGGGTATAATTAGTAGTACTTCTTATGTACCATTAAGGACTTAGGGTAGACTTGTGGAAAGGGGAAGAAAAAAA
Organism: Dugong dugon; assembly: GCA_030035585.1. Taxonomy (NCBI): domain Eukaryota; kingdom Metazoa; phylum Chordata; class Mammalia; order Sirenia; family Dugongidae; genus Dugong; species Dugong dugon. Next base: position 69,760,734 of record CM057483.1, read on the forward strand.
ATTCATACTACCTACCAAACATTCAGACACACTCAATGATTCAGCACGCTTCCATTAATGAAAGCACCTGGTATCAACAAAAAATTCAAGGCAGAAAATAATTGGGTCACCAAACGGATAAATGTTCTTTATTATGTTGAGGAATTTCCCTTCTATTCCTATTTTGCTGAGAGTTTTTATCAGGAATGGTGTTTGACTTTATCAAATGCATTTTCTGCACTGATTGAGATGATTATGTGATTCTTTTATTTTATTTATGTCATGGATTATATTGATTAATTTTCTAAGGTTGAACTATCCTTACATACCTGGTATGAACACCACTTGGTCATGATGCATTGTTTTTTTTTATATGCTGTTGAATTCTATTGGCTAAAATTTTGTTGAGAATTTTTGCATCTATATTCATGAGAGATATTTGTGTGTAATTTTTTTTTTTTGTAATGTCTTTGCCTGACTTTGGCATCAGGGTTATGTTAGCTTCATAGCATGAAGTCGGGAGTATTCCTTCCTTTTCTATGTTCTGAAATTGTTTTAGTAGAATTGGTGTGAGCTCTTCTCTGAATATTTTGTAGAACTCTCCAATGAAGCCAACCACGCCAGGGCTTTTTTTTTTTTTTTTTTTGGTTGGGAGATTTTTTAAATTTCCTCTTCAGTCCCTCCTTTTGTTATAAGTCTGTTTTGTTTTCCTACCTCAGTTTGTGTTAGTTTAGGTAGATAGTGTGTTTCTAGAAATTTGTTCATTTCCTTTAGGTTTTCAGTTTTGTTGGAGTACAATTTTTCATAGTATTCTTTTATAATCCTTTTTATGTCAGTTGGTTCTGTTGTAATGTCACCCTTATCATTTCTTATGTGGGTTATTTGCTTCTTCTTGTGCTTTTCTTTTGTCAGTTTGGCCAGTGCTTTGTTGATTTTATTGATCCTTTCAAAGAAGGGCTCATTGATTCTATTGTTTTTCTGTCATCTGTTTCATTTATTTCTGCTCTAGTCTTTATTGCTCTCTTCTGGTGCCTGTGGGCTTCTTTTGCTGCCCTCTTTCTGTTCATTCAAGTTGTGGGGTTAATGTTTTGATTTTGGGTCTTCTTTTTTGTGTGTGCTTTTATTGCTATAAATCGACCTCTGAGCACTGCTTTTGCTGTGTCCCAAAGGTTTTGATATTTTGTGTTTTCATTCTCGTTTGTCTATAGGAATCTTTAAATTTCATCTTTGATTACTTCTGTTACCCAGTGGTTTATAAGCAAGGTGTTATTCAATTTCCATGTATTTGATTTTTTTCCCTTGCTCTTCCTGTTATTGATTTATACTTTTATAGCAGTGAAACCAGAAAAAAATGCTTTGTATTATTTCAGTGCTGTAGATTTTACTGAGGCTTGCTTTATGGCCTAAAATGTGGTCCATTTTGGAGAATAACCCATGTGCATTGGAAAAGAATGTATACTTTGCTGCTGTTGGTCGGAGTGTTCTGTTTATGTCTATGAGGTCAAGTAGGTTGATTGTGGCATTTAGATCTTCTGTATCTTTACTGAGTTTCTTTCTAGTTGTTCTGTCTTCACCAAAATTGGTGTGTTGAAGAGCCCTACTATTATTGTGAAACTATTTCTTTTTTCAATGCTGTTAGAGTTTGTTTTATGTATTTTGGAGCCCTGTACTTTGGTGTGCATATAGTTATTATGGTTATGTCCTCTTGGTGGATTGACCCTTTAATCGTTATATAATGTCCTTCCTTATCTTTCATGGTGGATTTTGCCTTAAAGTCTATTTTATCAGAGATTAATATTGCCACACCTGATCTTTTTTGGTTATGGTTTACTTGATATATATTTTTCCATCCTTTTCAGTTTTATTTTATTTATGTTTTTATGTCTAAGGTGTGTCTCTTGTAGGCAGCATATTGATAGGTTGTGTTTTTTTAATCCATTCTGCCACTTGCAGTCTCTTTATTGGTGCATTTAAGCCATTTATATTCAGTGTGATTATCGTTAGGTATGAGTTTACTGTTGTCATTTTGTTGAGCTTGTTTTTTGTGGTGTTGATGGTTTCTTTGTTCCACTTAATTTTCTGTGCTGAGTTCTTTTTGTTTTGGATTTTCTTTTCATTTTTTTCATTGTTGATTTTGTGTTTACTGAGTCTTTATTTTTTTCTTTTTTCTTTTGATGAGTAAGTTTGTTAACTTTCTTTGTGGTTACCTTGGAATTTACCTTTATCTTCCTAAGTTTAAAGCAGTCTTTTATTTCTTGATATTGCCTTGACTTCCTCTATTGAATGTTCTATAACTACACCATTTATTCCCCCTTTTTGTTTTGACGTTGTTGTCATTTACAGATTGACTTCCCTTGTTCCCTCTCTTCAGTCTTTCAGCTTTGTTTTAGTTTTGATAATTCTTTACCTGGGTTGGTATCTGGCTGATGCTGTCCTGTGTCCTAATCTCAGGTTGTCATCTGATGTTGTTGGTTCTCTGTCCAAAGGACTCCCTTTAATAGTTCTTATAAGGTTGGTCTGTTTTTTCTTTTTTAAAATTTCCTTAACTCCTGTTTATCTAGAAATGTTTTAATTTCACACTCTTATTTAAGAGAGAGTTTTGCAGGCTATATTATTATTGATTTGCAGTTTTTTTTCTTCCAAGGTTTTATATATGTCATCCCATTGCCTTCTTGCCTGCATAATTTCTGCTGAGTAATCAGAGTTTAATCTTATTGTTTCCTCTTTGTAAGTGACTTTTCATTCTTCTTGAGCTGTTCTCAGGATTCTTTTTTTTTTCTGTGGTTTTAGCAAGTTTTAGTTATGATATGTCTTCTTGACTTTCTTTTGAGGTCTGTCCTGTATGGGGTTGATGAGCTTTTTGGATTGATATCTTCTCAACTTTCAGGATATTAGGGAAATTTTCTGCCAGAAAATCTTTGATAATTCTATGTTGTTGTTTTTTTTTTTTTTTTTGCCTCCTACCATTCTGGAATTATGATCATGTGTAAATTTTTCCTCTTGATAGGGTCCCACATAATTCTTAGGCTTACTTCATTTTTCTTTATCTTTTTACTATTTTTCCTCAAAAAAATTCTGCCTTCATTTATTCAATTCTACTCCTATGTCCTTCTATTGAGTTGTCTATTTCTGAAATTTTATTGTTAATCTTTTGGATTTCTAGTTGCTGTTTTTGTACAATTTCTAATTGTCTTTTTATTTTGTTATTTTGCTCTTGTATTGTTTTCCTGAATTCTTCTGTTGGATTGTCTGTGTTTTCCTTGATATCTTTCTTCATCTCTTGGAGAACTCTCTATGTTAGTCTTTTGGATTCCTTATCAGGTAGTTCATGGGAGCCTTGATGGCACAGTGGTTAAGAGCTCAGCTGCTAACCAAAAGGTTGTTAGTTCAAATCCACCAAGTGCTCCTTGGAAACTTCTATGGGGCAATTTTACTGTGTCCTATAGTGTCACTATGAGTCAGAATTGACTCAACAGCAAGGCTTTTTTTTTTTTAAATTTTTTGTCAGATAGTTTCATTGACATTTCTTCCTTAGGAACATTTTATGTTTTTTTTTTTTTTTTTAATTTCAGTCACTTGCTGGAGCCATCTTGTCCTGCCTTTTTATGTGATTTGATATTGTCTGTTGTCTCCAAGGCATTAAGAAGTTATTATATTTGTTTATTTATTTAATGTTTGTTTGTTGCATCCCGATTTTTTGTTTTGTTTTGATATATCCAAGTAGCAAGGGTGTGCTTGCTACTCTGGTCACTAGTCTGGCTGCACTGGAACTTACACCACTTGTCTCTGGGTGGGTTGCACAGCATCTGGGTGTGTGAGCATGGGTCTCTGTTTGCTGGTCTTGCAAGGCAGCTGAGGATGTAATTGGTGTTGCTGGTGAGGTGATTTGTCTGTCCAGCTGTCACCTGGGCTTTGGTGTAGAAGTTTTCTCACTGGTTGGCTGTTGTGTATACACATGGCCATTTGTTGGGTGGTTGGGTCAAGGTTGTTGGGTAGTCAGTAACTGAGTGGGTGGTATAGAAACTTTTACCAACCCTCCCAGGTGGGCAGAGTTGTGTGGGGGCAGTCAGAAAAGGCACAAGCCTCTGTTTGCAGGGGGTGGATGATGTGGGGGTTGAGATGGGGGGATGCTACCCATTCACAGGAGTCCACCAGGAAGAAGTGCTCCTGTCCACTAGAGCATTACATGAAGGTGGGTGTGCCCCCATTCCTTAGGACCCTGGAGCAGGTGGCTAGAGGGAGAATCAGGCATTACGTGGTTATTCTGGCTTCATAGAATGAGTTCGACAGTATGCCTTCCCTTTTTATGCTCTGAAATAGCTTGAGTAGTATTGGTATTAGCTTTTCCCTGAAAGTTTGATAAAATTCTCTGGTGAAGCAGTTCAGGCCAGGGCTTTTTTTGTTGGGAGTTTTTTTATTGCCTCTTCAATCTCTTCTTCTGTTACGGGTCTGTATAGTTTTTCTAACTTAGTTTGTGTTAGTTTAGGTAAGTAGTGTGTTTCTAGAAATCTGTCCATTTCCTCTAGGTTTTCAAATTTGTTGGAGTATAGTTTTTTTGGTGAGAATTTTTAAATTACCTTTTCTATCTCTTCTTTTGTTATGGGTTTATTTAGTTGTTCTACTTCTGTTTGTGTTAGTTTAAGTAGGTAGTGAGTTTCTAGAAATTTGTCCATTTCCTCTAGGTTTTCAAATTTGTTAGAGTACTATTTTTCATAGTATTTTGTTATGATTCTTTTAATTTCAGTTGGGTCTGTTGTGATACCACCCATCTCATTTCTTATATGGGTTATTTGCTTCCTTTCCTGTTTTTCTTTTGTCAGTTTGGCCAATGGTTTATCAATTTTTGTTTATCTTTTCAAAGAACCAGCTTTTGGTCTTATTAAGTCTTTCAATTCTTTTTCTATTCTCTATTTCATTTAATTCTGCGCTAATTCTTATTGTTTCCTTTCTTCTGGCACCTGAAAGCTTCTTTCTCTGCTCTCTTTCTACTTGTTCCAGTTGTAGGGTTAATGTTTCGATTATGGCCCTTTCTTCTTTTTCAATGTGTGCATTTATTGTTATAAACTAGCCTCTGAGCACTGCTTTTGCTGTGTCCCAAAGGTTCTGGTAGGATGTGTTTTCACTCTCATTTGATTTCTATGCATTTCTTTATTCCATCCTTAACTTCTTCTATAACCCAGTAGTTTTTGAGCAAGGTGTTGTTTAGTTTCCATGTGTTTGATTTTTTTTCCTCGCTTTTTCTGTTGTTGACGTCTACTTTTATGGCTTTATGGTCAGAAAAGATTCTTTGTAATATTTTGATGCTTTGGATTTTGTTAAGGCTAGCTTTATGGCCTAATATGTGGTGTATTCTGGAGACTCTTCCATGTGCTTTGGAAAGAAAGTATACTTGGCTTCTGTTGGGTGGAGTGTTCGGTATATGTCTATCAGATCAAGCTGGTTGATTGTAGCATTTAGCTCTTCCATGTCCTTGTTCAGCTTCTTTCTGGATGTTCTGTCCTTCACCGAAAGTGGTGTATGGAAGTCTCCTACTACTACTGTGGAGCTGTCTATCTCTCTTTTCATTGCTGTTAGAGTTTGCTTTATGTATCTTGGAGCCCTGTCAATAAATAAATATTTATTGTAGTTATGTTCTCCAGGTGTATTGACCATTTAATCATTATATAGTGTCCTTCCTTATCCTTTGTGGTAGATTTTACTTTAAAGTCTATTTTGTCAGAGATTAATATTGCCACTTCTGCTCTTTTTTGAGTGTTGTTTGCTTGATATATTTTTTCCATCCTTTGAGTTTTAGCTTGTTCGTGTCTTTAAGTGTAAGGTGCGTCTCTTGTAGGCCGCATATAGACGGATCATGTTTTTTTTTATCCAATCTGCCACTCTGTCTCTTTATTGGTGCATTTAGTTCATTTACATTCAGCGTAATTATTGATAGGTATGAGTTTAGTGCTGTCATTTTGATGTCTTTTTCGTGTGTCGTTCACAGTTTCTTTGTTCCTATTAATTTTCTGTGCTGAGTCGTTTTTCTTTATGTATTTTCTTTTCATCTTTTTCATTGTTGTTGATTTTGTGTTTGCTGAGTCTGTATATTTTTCTAGTTTTTTATTTTGACTTGTTGGATTGTTAGTTTCCTTTGTGGTTACCTTAATATTTACCTCTATTTTTTCTAAGTTTATACCAGTCTTTTATTTCTTTATATCGCCTTGACTTCCTCTGCATATTAAAAATCTATGTCTACATTTTTAAGTCCCTCTTTTTAGTTTTAATGTTGTCATCTTTTACATATTGACATCTGTTTCCCTATTGTAAGTGTTTTAGCTTTGATTTACTTTTGTGACTTCCCTATCTGGGTTGATATCTGGTTGCTCTGTCCTGTGTTCCAGTCTTAGGTTGTTATCTAATGTTACTGATTTTCTAACTGGAGGACTCCCTTTAGTATTTCCTGTAATTTTGGCTTGCTTTTTTCGAATTCCCTAAAGTTCTGTTTATCTGGAAATGTCCTGATTTCACCATCATTTTTGAGAGACAGTTTTGCTGGATATATAATTCTTGGCTTGCAATTTTTTTCCTTCAAGGCTTTATATATGTCATCCCATTGTCTTCTTGCCTTCATGGTTTCTGCTGAGTAGTCCGAACTTATTCTTATTGACTCTCCTTTGTAGATGACTTTGTTTATCCCTAGTCTCTCTTAAAATTCTCTCTTTATCTTTGGTTTTGGCAAGTTTGATTATAACATGTCTTGGTGACTTTCTTTTGGGACCTACCTTATGTGGGGTTCGATGAGCATCTTGGATAGATATCTTGTCATCTTTCACGGTATCAGGTAAGTTTTCCGCCAACAAATCTTCAACAATTCTCTCTGTATGTTCTGTTATCCCCGCCTCCCCACCCCGTTCTGGTACTTCAATCACTCATAGGTTATTCTTCCTGAGAGACTCCCACATAATTCTTAGGGTTTCTTCATTTTTTTAAATCCTTTTATCTGATTCTTCCTCAAATAAGTTGGTGTCAAGTACTTTACCTTCAATCTCACTAATTCTAACTTCCATTGCCTCAATTCTGCTCCTATGACTTTCTATTGAGTTGTCTAATTCTGAAATTTTATTGTTAATCTTCTGGATTTCTGTCTCTCTATGGATTCTTGCAGCCTGTTAAATTTGTCATTATGCTTGTCTCTAATATTTTTAATTTCCTGTTGTGTGTTCTGCATTTTCCTTAATTTCCTTCCTAATTTCTTGAAGAGTTTTGAATATTAATCTTTTGTATTCTGCCTCTGGTAATTCCAAGAAATTGTCTTCCTCTGGAAAAAATTTCTAGATTCTTTATTTTGGGAGCTTGCTGAAGCCATCATGGATTGCCTCTTTATGTGATTTGATATTGACTGTTGTCTCTGAGCCATCAATAAGTTATTATATTTATGTATTTTATGTTTACTTACTGTATCCTAGCTTCTTGTTTTGTTTTGATATGCCCAAATAGGCTGCTCGTATGAGCTAGTTTGATTATTGGCATCATTGAAGCTCTGATGTCCTGTCACCAGGTGGTTAGATCTGTTACTAGGTATGTGAGCTCAGGAGTCCGCCCACTCCTCCCATATGGATTCAGCTGAGGTGCCCAGGTAGATAGCCACCAAGTGTGTCCATTTCCTCTAGGTTTCCAAATTTGTCGAGTACAATTTTTCATAATATTCTGTTATGATCCTTTTTATTTCACTTGAGTCTGTTGTGATATCACTTGTCTCATTTCTTATTTGGGTTATTCACTTCATCTCTTGTTTTTCTTTTGTCAGAGTGGTCAGTGGTTTGCTGATTTTGTTGATGTTTTAAAAAACCAGCTTTTGGTCTTGTAGATTCAACTTGTTTTTCTGTTCTCTATTTCATTTACTTCTTCTCTAATCTTTATTATTTCCTTTCTTTTGGTGCCTGAGGGCTACTTTTGCTGCTCTTTTTCTATTTGTTCGAGTTGTAAGGTTAATGTTTTGATTTGGCTCCTTTCTTCTTTTTTGATATGTGCGTTTATTGCTATAAATTGACCTCTAAGCACTGCTTCTGCTGTGTCCCAAAAGTTTTGGTAAGATGTGTCTTCACTCTCATTTGATTCTATGAATTCTTTAATTCCATCCTTGATTTCTTCTATTACCCAGTAGTTTTGAAGCAAGGTGTTGCTCAGTTTCCACGTATTTTATTTTTTTCCTTGCTATTCTGTTATTGATTTCTACTTTTATGATGTTATGATCGAGAAAATGCTTTGTATTTTTTCAACGTTTTGGATTTAGTTAAAGTTTGCTTTATGGCCTAAAATGTGGTCTATTCTGGAGAATGTTCCATGTGCTTTGGAAAAGAATGTATACTTTTCTGGTATTGGGTAGAGTGTTCTGTATATGTCTGTGAGAATGAGTTGGTTGATTGTGTCATTTAGATCTTCTGTATCTTTACTGAGTTTCTTTCTAGGTGTTCTGTCATTCACCATAAGTGATGTGTTTAAGTCTCCTACTATTATTGTGAAATCGTCTATTTCTCTTTTGAGTGCTGTTAGAGTTTATTTTATGTATTTTGGAGCCCTGTCATTGGGTTCATACATATTTGTTATGGTTATGTCCTCCTGGCGTATTGACCCTTTAAGTGTTATATAATGTCCTTCCTTGTCCTTTTTGGTGGATTTTTCTTTAAAGTCTATTTTATTGGAGATTAATATTGCTACTCTTGCTCTTTTTTGGTTATTGTTTGCTTGATATATTTTTCCATCCTTTGAGTTTTAGTTTGTTTGTGTCTTTGTGCCTAAGGTGTGTCTCCTATGGACAGCATATAAATGGATCGTGTTTTTTTAATCCATTCTGCCATGCTCTATCTCTTTACTGGTGCATTTAGGCCATTTACATTCAGTGTAAATATTGATAGGTATGAGTTTACTACTGTCATTCTGTTGTATTTTTTTGTTTATTTGTTGGTGTTGACAGTTTCTTTGCTTAATTTTCTGTGCTGAGTTCTTTTTGTTTATGTATTTTCTTTTCTTCCCTTTCATTATTGTTGATTTTGTGTTTGCTGAGTTTTTATGTTTATCTTCTTTTTTATTTTGATGGGTAGGTTTGTTAGCTTCCTTTGTGGTTACCTTGAAATTTACCTTTATTTTTCTAAGTTTAAACCAGTCGTTTATTTCTTGATATCACCTTGAATTCCTCTCCGTTTGGAAGTTCTATGACTACACAGTTTATTCCCTCTTTTTTGTTTTGACGTTGCTGTCATTTACGTATCGAAGTCTCTGTTTCCCTATTTTCAGTCTTTTAGCTTAGTTTTGTTTTTGTGAATTTCCTATCTGGGTTAGTATCTGGTTGATCTGTCCTGTGTCCTAGTCTTGTGTTGTTTTCTGATGCTGCTGTTCTCTTACTGGAGAACTTCTTTTAATATATCTTGCAATTTTGGTCTGGTTTTTACATAGTCCCTTAATTTCTGTTTGTCTGGAAATTACATAATTTCACCATTGCATTTGAGAGACAATTTTGCTGGATATATAATTCTTGGCTGGCAATTTTTTTTCCTTCAAAGCTTTATATATATCATCCCATTACCTTCCTGCCTGCATGGTTTCTGCTGAGTAATCAGAGCTTAGTCTTATTTGTCTTATTTGTTCTCTTTTGTAGGTGACTTTTCATTTATCCCTAGCTTCTCTCAGGTTTCTTTCTTTGTCTTTGGTTTTAGCAAGTTTGATTATGATATGTCTTGGTGAATTTCTTTTGGGGTCTACCTTGTATGGGCTTCATTGAGCTTCTTGGATAGATATCCTCTTGTCTGTCAAGATATTAGGGAAGTTTTCTGCCAGCAAATCTTCAACAATTCTGTGTTTTCCATTATCTCCCTCTGCTCTGGTACTCCGATCACTTGTAGGTTTTTTCTCTTGTTAGTGTCCCACATAATTCTTAGGCTTACTTCATTTTTCTTCTGATTTTTCCTCAAACAAATTGGTGTCAAGGGATTTATTTTCAATCTCACTAATTCTGACTTCCATTGCCTCAATTCTGTTCCTATGGACTTCTATTGAGTTGTCTAATTATGAAATTTTATTGTTAAACTTTTAGAATTCTAGTTGCTGTTTTTGTATGATTTCTAGCAGCCTGTTTATTCTGTTGTTTTGTTCTGGTATTGTTTTCCTGAATTCTTCTATTGCTTTGTGTACGTGTTCCTTGGATTGGTCTGTGTTTTGTCTGATCTTCTTCTTGATCTCTTGGAGAGCTGTTTATATCAGTCTTTTGAATTCTTTATCAGGTAGTTCCATTTCCTTATCTTCTTCTGGAAAGTTTTCTGGTTTTTTCTTTTGGCTCTTACTGGAGCCATCTTACCATACTCCCTTACAGGATCTGATATTGACTGTTGTCTCCAAAAAATCAATACGTTATTATATTTATTTATTTATTTTATTTTTGTTTACTGCATCCTGAATTTTTGTTTTGTTTTGTTTTGATATGTCCAAGTATGTTGGGAGTGTGTACTACTCTGGTTGTTCTGGTCGTTCATCTTATCTCGTTGAAGCTCTCAATTCCTGCCTCCAGGTGGTCAGAGTAGCTACTAGGTGTGTGAGCCTGGGAGTCTGTTTGCTGTTGTCGTGGGCCTGCTGAAGATGTAGGTGGTGTTTTTGGTGAAGTGATGAATCTGTTCTTCTGGTCACCTGGCCATGGGTGCAGGGAGTGTTCTACTGGTCATTGTGTTGAGTGTTGTGTGTGCTCTGCTGCTTAGTGCTTAGTTGGGGTGTAGGTGCCCAGGCCATCAGTCACCGAGTGTGTGGTGTGGAGTCTCTCACCTACACTCCTTGGTGAGCAGGGCTGCATGGCAGTATTCGGAGTAGGCACAGGTCTCTGGTTACAGTAGGAGGTGGTTTGGGGGGCAAGGAAGGTGCTTTTGGCGGCCCGAGTGCTTGGATGGAGGGCGTGCCCATGTCCACTAGAGTGCATAGTAGGGGGGAGTGCAGCTTGTCTTTGAGCACCGAGTGCCAGTGGCTGGAGGGATTGAGAGGGAGCCTATGATTCTCATGCCCTGTCATGGTTAGCTAGATGGAGTGTTTGTTACCACCCACCAGTCCTCAGGTCCCTGGTGTGGGTGGGTGAGGCACCTTCATAGGTGGCAGGGCAGTATCAAATGCCACAAATCTGCAGCTCCCACTTGGCCACTGCAGATGAATATGGACTTCAACTGGAAGCCCTGCCTATTTTTTCCTAATGAGGGCATGCCGTACCAGGTCGCCCTGCAAGGCACTTGTTCAAGTGATTGGCAGGGGTGAAGGGCACTGCAAGTCTATGGACCCCTACCCCCCATGCCAGTGGCTGGACGAAGGGGCAGGCATTTCTGGACCAGGCAGTGAGTTCCTGGCTTTGGAGGGTGCGGTGGTATGTCTGAGTGGGGAAGGGTATGGAAGAGGAGAAGGGAGTGCTCTCTGGCCATGGAGCTCTGGTGGGGGTAGGGATATGGTGTGCATGCAGTGGGTTGGGTGCTTGCACTTAACTTTCACTGGTTTAGTTTCACTCCTGTTTGATTCTGGAAGTAGATGCAGATCCGTCACTGTTTAGCTGCACCAGATGGGGTGGGTTTCGGCTTGGGATATTGCTGGTTGCCTCAACGTGTGTGTGCTGTGCAGATTCAGCTGGCAGGTTGCTGGCTATTCTGTTATCTGTAATTCCCCATTTCCACTGTTTTTGAATTGTCTCACCTTCCACCTGTCACTCAATCCCATTCTTCAGCTTTGTCTTTGATGGTTAGGGTTCTTAGATTGTCATATATACCTGATTCACTTGTTTTTTTCAGGGCTTTGTTGTAAGAAGGACGACGACATGAAACGTCTGACTGTTCTGCTGTCTTGGCCAGTCTCCCAAAATTTTTGTTTTAATAGTGATTTTAAATTTCTAGTTTACAAAAAGTATATTTAAAAACTATGGGTTTTTTTCTCTCTTTTTGTCTTTAACATATACATTCACAGACCCTGTCCTCTCCCCCCTATTGCTGAATTTTGTGTCTTTAAATTTATTTCAAATTTTCTCTTACAATATTTCTATTAAAAGTTCTCAAAATTATGTCCATATGCTCCACAATGTAAGAGTATGAATTTATCTTTTAAAGGAAGTCCTAGTCTATACGTTTTAACCACAAACGAGAATGACAGTGTTTTGTTTCCAGATGCAGGTGGCTTACAGGTGTTATTTTAATAGCAGGAAGAAAATGTTGGTTAGTTTTGAAGTGTTTGCTGGCTACAGAAATTAATCAGACTTAATTTGTTTCTTTCCCAAGTTTCATAATGTTCAGAAACTAATGTTTTAATTTTAGACTACTTTACCACCTAACAAACATGTCCATTATGTTACAGATCACCTGAAAAAAAGTTAAAGCATTTGAAAATCATGGCTACACTTAATAAAAATGTATTGGATTATTGTAGTAAATACAATCATGGTTAGAACTAACAATGGTATCAAATCTGGGCTTAACATGACTACATGTATATGTATATACATAAAACCATTTTTATTTCTGGATGTTTGTGTTTATGTGTGTGTATACATGCACACATATGCTCTTAGGAATTTTGTTTTGTATTTGGAAGCAGAGAGAAATCATGGAAAACATTATTATATTATAATGCCATTAAATGTGAGCACAGTTGAGCAATTCATTAAAGACTCCTGTGTGCACAAAGGCCTCCTTGGTGATTTTTCTAAAAAGAAAAAAGAATAGGCTTGAAAATGTAGACCCTTAAGAGTGATTCTTCAACTATACATGTGGTGTACAAAACTAAGAAGAGGAAGAAAATAAAAAAAGGAAGAAACATTATTTAATTTCTTATGTAGTAATAATCAAAATAAAACTTGATTTTGTACAATTAAGTTTTTGAAAAATTATTTACTATTTTACTTAAGAAAAAGTTATAGCACAGCTAATTTCATTTTTAAACATTAAAGATTTGTTTGGGGGAAGACATCTCTTTGTCTTTAATTTTACAAGAATTTTTTTTAATAATTTATTTTTTATTCTTCATCTTGAAGCAGTTGTAAATTTACAAAAAATTTGGAAGTGAGTACAGTTCAGGGAATCTTATTTTCTGAACCATTTAAGAGTAGGTTGCCCACCTGGTGTCCATTACTCTGTAATATTAGTTTATTGTATATTTCCTACATTGAGGACATTCTTGTATCCACAACACAACTATAAAAATAAATTGCTTTCATCTAATGCTCAGATTTCATTCACATGTTGGTAATTGTCAATAAAACTATCCAGTTCAGTATCTCAATATCATACATTCCATTTAGTTTTCATGAAGTTTTAGTCACTTTCACTTTGGAACAGTTCTTCAGTCATTCCTTGACTTTTATGACTTTGACTCTTTCAAAGATTATAGACTAGGCTTTTTTTTTTTTTTTTTTTTAATAGAACGTCTGTCGCAGTTTGAGTTTGTCTTATAGTTCCTTAGGATTAGATTCAGGTTCAAGTTACCCATTTATACATCTTTGGTAAGAATTCTGCAAAAGTGATGTTGTGTTATTCTCATTGCTTACTATCAGGCAGTAAATGATTTCATTTATTCTATTTCTAATGGTGTTAACTTTAACTTTTATCAGTTGACTAAGGTAGTGTTTTCCAGGCTTCTCTATCGTGAAGTCATTTTTTTTTTTTTTACTTTGCAATTAATAACTATTTTGTGGAGAGGTATTATGAAACTATGTAAACATCCCCCTTCTCATCAAACCTTCAGCTCATTTATTTATTCATTAATTTATGTTCATGGATTTATGGTTTCCTGTTTTATTATTTCAGGAGGTAGCATATGACCAGGAGACAATGGTACTGAAGGAAGAAGTGCAAGCTGCACTGAAGGCACTGGTGAAAAACAAGGCTCCAGGAATTGACAGAATACCAATTAACATGTTTCAGTAAATGAATGCAGCACTCGAAGTGCTCACTCATCTATGCCAAGAAATTTGGAAGACAGCTACCTGACCAACTGACTGAGGAAATCCATATTTGTGCCCTTTCCAAAGAAATGTGATCCAACAGAATGTGGAAATTATCGAACAATATCATTAATATCACAAACAAGTAAAATTTTGCTGAAGATAATTCAAAAGTGGCTGCAGCAGTACATCCACAGGGAACTGTTAGAAATTCGAGCCAGATTCAGAAGAGGACATGGAGCGAAGGATATCATTGCTAGTATCAGTTGGAGCTTGCCTGAAAGCAGAGAATACGAGAAAGATATTTGCCTGTGTTTTATTGACTATGTGTGGACCATAACAAATTATGGATAACATTATGAAAAAATGGGAATGGGAACTCCACAAGGGGATACTGAGTGGTTTACAATCAGGAAAGGTGAGTGTCAGGGTTGTATTTTTTCACCATACTTATTCATTCTGTATGCTGAGGAAATAATCCTAGAAGCTGGTTCACATGAAGAAGAACGGAGTATCAAGATTGGAGGAAGACTCATTAACAACCTGTGATATGCAAATGACACAACCTTGCTTACTGAAAGTGAAGAGGACATGAAACACTTACTGATGAAGGTCAGAGACTACAGCCTTTAGTATGGATTATACCTCAACATAAAGAAAACAAAAATCCTCACAACTGGACCAATAAACAACATCATGATAAATGGAGAAAATATTGAAGTTGTCAAGGATTTCATTTTACCTGGGTCCACAGTAAATGCCCATGGAAACAGCAGTCAACAAATCAAATGATGTATTGCATTGAGCAATTCCAGAACACTTAATTGTACATAGACCAAGAGGCAGTTGTTTGAACAGAACAAAGGGATACTGCACGGTTTAAAGTCAGGAAAGGTGTGCGTGAGGGTTGCGTCCTTTCACCATACCTATTCAATCTGTATGCTGAGCAAATAATCCTAGAAGCTGGACTATATGAAGAAGAAAGGGGCAACAGAATTCGAGGAAGACTCATTAACAACCTGCGATATGCAGATGACACAATCTTGCTTGCTGAAAGTGAAGAAGACTGGAAGCACTTACTGGTGAAGATCAAAGACTACAGCCTTTAGTATGGGTTATACCTCAACATAAAAAAAAAAACAAAAATACTCATAACTGGACCAATAAACAACATCATAATAAACGGAGAAAAGTTTGAAGTTGTCAAGGATTTCATTTTACTTGGATCCACAGTCAACACCCATGGAAGCAGCAGTCAGGAAATCAAAAGACCCATTGCATTGGGCAATTCTGCTGCAAAAGACCTCTTTAAAGTGTTGAAAAGCAAAGACGTCACCTTGAAGACTAAGGGGCACCTGACCCAAGCCACGGTATTTTCAATCGCATCTTATGCATGTGAAAGTTGGACAATGAATAAGGAAGACTGAAGAAGAATTGACGCCTTTGGATTGTGGTGTTGGTGAAGAATATTGAATATACCATGGACTGCTAAAAGAATGAACAAATCTGTCTTGGAAGAAGTACAACCAGAATGCTTCTTAGAAGAAAGGATGGCAAGCTACGTCTTACATAATGTGACCCTAATACTCCCCAGCATGTTTTCACCTTTTCAAAATGCACAGCTGAGAGCTTGACATAACTAATGCCATGATGAACCTACACGTTTTTCTTCTTTTTTCTTTGCCTTCTCCTTTTCACATACCTTTGTTAATGACTTTGTTTTGCTCTGTCCAGCCAACTGTGGCTTATGACCGCCCCACAGGAAGATTAGAGCCCGGATATCAGATATGGAAATGTCTGGCAGGTATCTCTTTAGTATGATAAATAGTCTCTTGTAATTACCTTGTAATGAATGATGACACTTCCAACCTTTGTAAAAATCATATATAAACTCTAATGTAATGTAATGTAATGGGACTCCATAGAGACAGCCTGCGTTGCTGTCGGATCCCCAGTGATGTACATCTCCTAAAATAAAATTTTCTCACTCTTTCTGACTTTCATTGGCTTGACTGCTCCAGGGCACGGACCCTATTCAGGTAACACATACTTTGGACATGTTGTCAAGAGGGATCAGTCCCTGGAGAAGGACATTATGCTTGGTAAAGTACAGGGTCATCGAAAAAGACAAAGACCCTCAACGAGATGGAATGACACAGTGGCTGCAACAATGGGCTCAAGCATAACAACGATTGTGAGCATGGCGCAGGACCGGGTAGTGTTTTGTTCTGTGGTGCATAGGGTTGCTATGAGTCAGAACTGACTTGATGGCACCTAACAACAACAACAACAAATGTGCAAAGTCATAATCACAAAGAACATCATTTTTATATTGTTTCACCATATCAGTTAATCTTGTGAAATAATTCAGGTGACAAAGGTTCTCTGTTTAGATAATCATTAGACATTTATACCTCATTCCTGAACTTATTCAATCAAAGGCTAGATAACCACCTGTTGGGGATACTTGGAATAATTCTTACATTTAAAGAAAAGTTGGATAATTGACCTCTAAGGTCCCTTATTGAGTCCCTGTGTGGTAAAAATGACTAAGGCACTTAGCTGCTAATTGAAAGATTGGAGGTTTGAGTCCACCCAGAGGTGCCTCAGAAAAGAGGCCTGGTGATTTACTTCCAACAAATCAGCTATTGAAGACTCTATGGAGCACAGTTCTACACTGACACACATGGTCTCCATGAGTTGAAATAGACTCAGTGGCAACTGATTTTGGTTTTAAGGTCCCTTGTAACTCCCCGTTCTGTTATTATGTTGTGGAGAAGAAAGAGAAGCAGCTGGGGAAGTGAGGTGTGAATTACCACTAACAAGCAGCTTAAAAAATGTATCTATATTTACATACAACCTCAAGAAAAATGCAAAACAATGCATATTTCCAGTTGTGTCATACCCACATAAAGTTACATACAATAGAGTATTAAATACTAAATAAGTCATTAAATAATTTTGATGGAGACTCCATGTCTGTTCCAGTATAAATTTTTATTACAGAGACCTACTTCAGTTGATAAAAGAGATTTGTTTCTGCTTTTCTGGAAATAGATATGATTTATCACTAGAACTTCTTTCTACTGTGGTTTTATGTCATCATTAATGTTATTTTATTTTAATGAAAGTTTGAAGGCTCCTCACTATGTAATTTAAGGGCAATTAAGATGCAGAACTTTGAAAAGTACAGTGACTGTTTGCTGAACTAATGTATTTAATAATGCTTTTATTTATTTTTTACCAATACATATGAAGTATAAAATCAAAGATACACTTCTTCCATCTAGTTTTCTTCTCTACTTTGAAGCACCAACTAGTTTTCTTTAAGTAAAATAAACTTTATTCACCACAATTTATGTAGGGAGATAAGAAAAGTTAGCTGGACCTGAAGCAACAGATGTGTCTTCTAAGACCAAAGTCTTTACAAATCTTATTTCTGGAACTTGAAATAGAACTACATTACAGAAACGCTCATAACCTTATTCCTGTCTGTCTGCGTGGAAATAATAGCTTGCATATAACTAATTTTCTTAAGTACGAAGTCCTTGATGAAAGAAATATTAGGACTCATTTCCAGTGAACATTCTACCACATCCTGGGTGAGTGATTGACATAAAGAATGAGCGTGGGAAAATCAAAAGATAATTAAAGTTGGTATGTCTAGATGTGGATCAGAATGCCAAAATTAGTTCATATTTTGTTTTTAATGTGGGAGATACATAATCTTTTATATGAAATTTAGCTCCTTCTTATTCATTATTCAATTATTTTAGCAGAAATTTCTTCAGCCCCATCACTGACTCTTTTGTACTTTCTTTAACCCTTTAGCCATTACTTAATAGTGTACTATAATTTATCTTATTTGTTTAATTTTGAGAAACTTTTTAAGACAGCACTTCCCAAAAACCAACAAAATTCAAATGATATGCTGAATTATATACAACACTGGTTAAAATAAGACATTTTTCATCATATGATTATTCACTGAATAATCTTGGAAAACAGGGAATTAATTTAATTTTTGAAATGTGACCTCACCTCTTTTTTTCTCTAATTTTTTTAAACCCAGAAATGTTATATTTATCAGATTATTTTTAAACCATAAGAAAATGTTGATATTGCCATGTTATGCTCTTTTTTATACAACATATAACATCTTACAATTTGGATAACACCACACTAATAATGGAATAAGGAGCCCTGGTGGCACAGCGGTTAAGCGCTTGGCTGCTGATCAAAAGGTTGGTGGTTCAAACTCACCCAGCTGCTCCTCAAGAGAAAGATATGACAGTCTGCTTCCATAAAGATTACAGCCTTGGAAACCCTGTGGGGAAGTTCTACTCTGTCTATAAGGTTGCTATGAGTCAGAATCGACTCAGTGGCAATGGGTTAATAAGGAATAGTTTTGAAACCATGTTGGTTGTAGCAGTATCTCAAATATCACCAGTGTAATACGTATACAGTTAATCATACTGTATCTGTAGGAACAACATGCATTGTTGGTATTTTTTCAAAGCTCTATGACAATTTTCTCCAATTTTTTTCCTAAAATGTAGTATTCTTAGAATTGAGCTGAAAATAATCAAGTTGCATGCATCTGCAAGTTCCTGCAAAGTAAGCATGGCAGAAAGAGAAAAAGTGCTTTCTCCCATTAAACCCAAGAGTACAGAAAATAGCTAAAGTTTGTTCTAATATAATACCTTTTAAGTCACAACCACAAAAAAACAAAAACAAAAAACAAACTTTGGCACATGCAAAAGAAATTGTAATAAGTTTGTGTTTTTTACCATATATATATGTATATATATATAATGCACCCAAATATAACCTTCACCATCATCAACTAGTGTTTTCCACATTCTCACAGAACAGCACTGTTCAATATGCAGTAACTCATTTTTTCCTAAAGCAGCAAAATGTCAGAAAACTCTCTATGCAGCCATCAGTACAGGAACATAATTGTACTTGGTTAGATTATCCTCTTAACTATTCTTAAAATAGACTGAAAATGCAGAGGGCAACTAAAAGGAAATTCCAGAATAATTTAAATCATTAATTTGAGAAAAAATAATGTTTGAATAGCATTAGCTACTAAAGTAGCCTACAGTTCAGGATAATGAATTTGCGTTAGGAAAAATTGAATTAACGTATTCATTTTTTTTCTGTTTAAAACAACTTTCTAAGAAAATGTTGCCCAATGGTTGTTTTTCTTTTCTTTTTATTAAAGAACACATCTTTGAGTGTGTCAAGAGCTATGAAGGGTCTGAGATTTTACCCTACTTGTAAGCTAATGATTCAGCCTGCCACAGTATTACAGATGCTAGCAGAAGACATGAGACTTCTGGGTCAAAAAAAAAAAAAAAAAAGAATTTTATTACTCAGGACGACAGCAGTAGCCAGAGTGCCAGCATTTGTGCCAGTTCCCAAAGCCCTGATGCACATATAGTGACAGTAAGAGAGCCAGTGATTCCTGTACATTCAATGGATTGCGTTACTGGAAAGAAGCCCTGAGCTTAGGAAACACAAATCTTTTATAATGATTAGTAAGCCTGCCTGACCTTTGCCCCAGAGGAGGACAGTATCTTTATTATACTGTGCAGTAAACAAACCTACTTTTTCCTCTGGAGGGAGACATTTTATCTTCAAAGGGTGTTCACTATGAAAACATTCTTGAAAGGATAATCTAGAAGGAAATGGGTTTCCTTGCAAGACTTGCAGAAATGTCAGATGCCTGTAGAGAATTTTCTCCGTACAAACTGTGTCTTTTAGTCAAAGAAAAGGAGAACAGGAAACTCTTGGATTAAAGAAATAATTAGATATTTGATTCAAAAGAGTATTTGACACTCTGCAATTATAGACTATCTTCTTTTGATATAATGATTTGAAGAAGGATTGTCAGAAGAGTCCAAAGTTTTGCTTTTGGAAGCAGGAAATGTTCCACCACCAATGATCTTCAGGCAGTCTCAAAAGAATGAAGACTTGCTGTGTTATCAAAGGGAACTATCCAATAAAAAAGAATTGCTTTTCAGCTCTATATTCATTATTATGGGGGCACTGCTACTGAGGCCCAAGATAATATCAAAGGCTCTTGATAGTTTTGCAGGCTGACCTATGGTACTGAAAGCCGAAGTGTAAAAACAGTACAAACAGTTCCTAAGAATGATTTTCACAACATTGCATTTCAGGATATGTCGAAGCATATTATTAATATTAATCCTACGTCCAAAAATTGGTCCTAAGATATCTTTATCCTTAGGTCAGTGTGAATGAAAATATAAGTGAGTGACAAATATTCTATCTCTTCTAAACATGAATGAGAAATAAGAAAAGTTATTTGGTTTGTGGCAAAGGTCATTAGCTGTCTATGAATGATATATTGCTTTGTACTCATTGATAGATAATGCTTTGTGCAAAGATATAATTTTACCACAAAATGTGATGTTGCTTGTAGTTGCTTCCCTTTGTTATTTATTTTTCTTAATATTCAGTAGCTACTGCACTATCTCCATGTTTACTATATCTGTGTATGATATATATCTGTTGCTGTGGTTAAGCAGGATTTGAGAAATTATCTTGATGAAACATATTTAGCATGTAACAGGTTAATATCTTTGAAACAAATATTTGAACAATGCTTATTGTTTTGTCACACTAAACTTGGTTACAAACTTGTGTTGCTGCCTAATTCATCAGGTAAGATTCCTAAAACATGTGTTCTCTTTCTTAATTTCATGTTCTACTTTTTTGTCTATTAGTAACACATTAAATATTTGCCTATCCAAATAGTATATATTGGTAAAGACTTTCAATTATAGGTAATGATCAAATGCTATTCAGTGTATATACATTCTTTGTAGTACGTTGTTTTATTTACTTTGCATTCTATATATTTTAACATCTATCAAACTATAAGAAAGAAAGATATAAGTACTATATTTGAAATCAAAATATAATGTTATAGAAATATAAAAAAAAGATTGATTTTAACTGACAGAGAGTTTCATGGAAGTGGTGACATTTTTGCTGAATCTTGTAGGTTGAGTAGGGTTTCCGTAGAGTTGAAAACTGGGCATGAGAATGGAAGAGATGGTTGTGGCCTGAACATCATTTATGTAAGAGACAGAGTGGGAAACGAGACTGAAGAGTTTATTGGGTCAGGGCACCTTGAAAGCTATGTTAAGGAGTGTTGGTCTATTTCCTTACGCAGTGGAGAGACACAAAATATTTCTGAGCTAAGTGATAGCATAAACTTAGCTGTGCAGTATAATCCTAGCAAAAATAAAGGAGAAAAGAAAATAAAAGCTTTGGTAACATTCTCAGCAAGAGTTAATGAAACTATGAAGACTAGCCATGGACAGAAAGGAAAAGATAGATATAAAAAACATGATATCTTTCGATCGTAAGATCTCAAAACTGTTTGGATGTGAGATAAAAGAAAGGGATGAGTTAAAAATGTCTGTGGGGTTTCTAATAAAAGTGATTTTAAAGGTGAGGACCCAATTAATAAGGTGTGGGAACATAAGAGGAGAAAGAGTTTTGGTGACTCAGATAAGTTTGGTTTTAGAAATGTCAGGTTAGGATCCTAGTGAGATATTCACATGGAGACACATGCCAAGCCATATGTCAAAAATGCGCCTGGAGCTTGAAAGATGCAGCAGAGCCAGAATTATAGATGTGGTAGTCATCAGCCTGTATGTGATAATCCAAATCATCTGGAGAAAGTGTATAGCACAAAAAGAGACAAAACACTAAGAATGCCTACAGTTATAAAAATGAGCCCTGGTGGTACAGTGGTTAAGTACTCGGCTAATCAAAAGTTTGGCAGTTTGAACCCATCAGCTACTCCTCTGTAGAAAGATGGGACAGTCTGCTTCCATAAAGATTACAGTCTTGGACACCCTATGGGGCAGTTCTACTCTGTACTACAGGGTCACTATGAGTCAGAATCGACTGGACTGCAGTGGGTTTGGTTTTTTGGCTTGGACAGTTCAAAAATAGACAGAGCTTTTTAATGAAAGTGATTGAAGAGATGTTGAACAGGTACTAGCTGAATCAAGAGAGTGAAATGTTATGAAAAAGAAAGAAGGAGAGTTTTTAAAATGAGATGGTGTTTACAGTGGTGTTGGTGAAGAGTGTCAAATGCTTGATGAGGATTGAGACAAAACATTTGGATTTGACAGGAGATGACCAATTACTTGTGCAAAAAGAAGGACTTTCATTTTGGACAGAAACTAGATTATGAGTCACAAAGAAATAAACTGATTGTAAAAAAATGAAGACAGCAATTACAGATTGCACTTTCAGAAAGTTTTATTGCAAAGGGTAGGGAAGATGTAACATGATATTATGGGCAGGAAATAAGACTTATTTTTTCAGGAGAGTTGTTTATGTTTATAATGTTTTTAACTAAATATGCTAACTACTAAATAGGTATTTTCAATCACCTCATGTGTGTGAAAGCTAGACAATGGATAAGAAAGACTGAAGAAGAACTGACAGCTTTCCATTATGGCGTTGGTGAAAAATATTGAATATACCATAGACTTCCAGAAGAATGAACAAATCTGTCTTGAAAGAAGTACCACCAGAATGCTTCTTAAAAGTGAGGATGGCGAGGCGGGGCCAAGATGGTGGAGTAGTCAGACGCTTCCTGTGGACCCTCTGACAACAAAGACCTGAAAAAACAAGTGAATTGATTATATATGGCAATTTGGCAGCCCTGAACCTAAAATCCAGAGTTGAGGAACTGGACTGAGTGGCAGGGGGAGAGAGAGACCTTTCTGATGCAGAGAGGAGTTGCCAGTCCTTACCTGGGGAGAGCCTGAGCCATTCAGGCCTGATCAGCTTGGGGGTGAGCAGTGAGGCAGGCAAGCAGTGGTGCTCGGGATGTGTCTTACCAGGAGAGACCCAGCATCAGAGAATCTACACAGCCACCCAGAAACAGTGAGAAGCAGCCCCCAATCTGTGAAAGACAAGTACTTGGGTACTGCCTACAGAGCGGATCAAAAACAATCCCCTTAGGGAAAATACTGTCTCTCAATTACCTCCTTGCTCCCTGCTCTGCACTGGGTACCAGACCGGCTTCAGCAATTGCCGAGTCCCCTGGACTGGAAGTAGGATCTGTCACATGCCTGGAGCCATTCTCCCTGCCTTGGAGAGTGAACAAATTAACAAACAAGGGAAAATTAAACTGCTGGCTTCCCTAAGCCAGGAACCCAGGGTAGGCACAGCTCCTTTGCCCAGGCACAGGCATAAGGGATTCACGGACTTTGAGTGCCTTTTCCCCTGCATAAACTTATGCAAACCCATTTTAACAGTTTAGGCCCTCATTACTGCAGAACAACAGGGTATATACCGGAAGTCTAACTTCAACTGTTTCAGCTGTGAAGTGGCAGATTCTTGACATTTGATGCTGCTCTGCCCATTAAGCAGGGTCTTCACTTACCCACATCAGGGGCCTGAGGACTGGTGGCTCCACCCACGCCACATAGCCACCTGCGATAAGGACCCATGAATAAGAGGTGCCCTCCAGTCCTTACAGCCAACAGCGTTAGGTGCTCATACTCTGGCTGCAAAACTCACCCACTTATGCACTCTAGGGAACAGGGAAATGTCTTCCTCCTGGACACTCAGGGGCGGCCATCAGCCTCCTGCCTTGCTCAGAGTGAGTCCCCCTGCTGCAGCCAGATGCCTGTGCCTACACCAATCACCCATGCCTGTCTAGGAATGTGAGAGCCTACACCACAGAATTTGTGGCTACCTACCTGGGCACCTGAGCTTAATCCATATAAGAGGAGTGGGTGGACTCCTGAGCTCAAATACCTAGTAACGGATCTAACCACCTCGTGACAGGACATTAGAGGTTCAAAGATGCAAATAATCAAACTAGCTCATACTAGCTGCCTATTTGGGCATATCAAAACAAAACAAGAAGCTAGGACACAGTAAGCAAACACAAGATAAATACAATAACTTATTGAGGGCTTGGAGACAACAGCCAATATCAAATCACATAAAGAGACAATCCATGATGGCTTCAGGAAACTCCCAAAATAATCTAGAAATTTTCCAGAGGAGGAAAATTTCTTGGAATTACCAGAGGCAGAATACAAAAGATTAATATACAGAACTCTTCAAGATATTAGGAAGGAGATCAGAACACGCAATAGAGGAAATTAAAAAGATTAGAGAAGAGCATAATGACAAATTTAACAGGCTGCAAGAATCCATACAGAGACAGCAATTAGAAATCCAGAAGGTTAACAATAAAATTTCAGAATTACACAACTCAATAGAAAGTCATAGGAGCAGAATTGAGACAATGGAAGTCAGAATTAGTGAGATTGAAGATAAAGCACTTGACACCAACTTATTTAAGGAAAAATCAGATAAAAAGATTTTAAAAAAGGTAGAAAACCTAAGAATTATGCGGAAATCTATCAAGAGGAATAACCTACTAGTCATTGGAGTACCAGAACGGGGTGGGGGTGGGGGGACAGAAAATACAGAGAGAATTGTTGAAGATGTTTTGGCAGAAAACTTCCCTGATATCATGAAAGATGACAAGATATCTATCCAAGACACTCATCGAACCCCACATAAGGTAGATCCCAAAAAGAAAGTCTCCAAGACATATAATCTAACTTGTCAAGATCAAAGACAAAACGAGAATTTTAAGAGCTGCTAGGGATAAACGAAAAGTCACGTACAAAGGAGAGTCAATAAGCTCGGACTACTCAACAGAAACTATACAAGCAAGGAGGCAATGGGATGACATATATAATGCCTTGAAGGAAAAAAAACCTACCAGCCAAGAATTATATATCCAGCAAAACTGTATCTCACATATGATGGTGAGATTAGGGCATTTCCAGATAACCAGAAGTTTAGGGAATTTGCAAAAACCAAATCAAAATGACAAGAAATACTAAAGGGAGTCCTTTTAGTCCAGTTAGAAAATCAGTAACATCAGATAACACCCAAGACTAGAACAACCAAGATAGGGAAGTCACAAAAGTAAATCAAAGCTAAAACACTGAAAATAGGGAAACAGATGTCAATATGCAAAAGATGACAACATTGAAACAAAAAGGAGGGACTTCAAAATGTAGACATTGACTTTTCATATGGAGAAGAAGTCAAGGCTATATAAACAAATAGGAGACTGGTATAAACTTAGAAAAATAGGGGAAAATATTGAGGTAACCACAAAGGAAACTAACAATACTACAAGTCAAAATAAAAAACTAGAAAAATATACAGACTCCGCAAACACAAAATCAACAACAATGAAAAACATGAAAAGAAAATACATAAAGAAAAACGACTCACCACAGAAAATTAAGGGGAACAAAGAAACTGTGAACAACACACACACAAAAAAAAAGACATCAAAATGACAGCACTATCAATAACTACGCTGAATGTAAATGGACTAAATGCACCAATAAAGAGACAGAGAGTGGCAGATTGGATAAAAAACAGATCCATCTATATGCTGCCTACAAGAGACACACCTTAGACTTAAAGACACAAACAGGCTAAAACTCAAAGGATGGAAAAAATATATTAAGCAAACAACACTCAGAAAAGAGAAGGAGTGGCAATATTAATCTCTGACAAAATAGACTTTAAAGTAAAATCTACCACAAAGGATAAGGAAAAACACTATATAATCATCAAAGGGTCAACACACCAGGAGGACATAACTATAATAAACATTTATGCACCCAACGACAGGGCTCTAAAATACATAAAACAAACTCTAACAGCACTGAAAAGAGAGATAGACAGCTCCACAATAGTAGTAGGAGACTTCAACACGCCACTTTCAGTGAAGGACAGAACACCCAGAAAGAAGCTCAACAAAGACACGGAAGAGCTAAATGCTAAAATCAACCAACTTGATCTCATAGACATATACCCTACACTCCATGCAACAGCAGCCAAGTATACTTTCTTTTCCAACGCGCATGGAATATTCTCCAGAATAGACCACATATTAGGCCATGAAACAAGTCTTAACAAAATTCAAAGCATTGAAATATTAAAAAGCATCTTTTCTGACCATAAAGCCATAAAAGTAGAAATTAATAACAGAAAAAGCAAGGAAAAAAAATCAAACACATGGAAACCGAAGAACACCTTGCTCAGAAACTACTGGGTTATAAAAGAAATTAAGGATGGGAAAAAAATGCATAGAATCAAACAAAAATGAAAACACACCCTACCAGAACCTTTGGGAGACAGCAAAAGCAGTGCTCACAGGTCCGTTTATAGCAATAAATGCACACATCTAAGAAGAAGAAATGGCGATAATCAAAACATTAACCCTACAACTGGAACAAGTAAAAGAAAAGAAATAATGAGAATTAGAGTACAATTAAATTAAATAGAGAATAGAAAAACAACTGAAAGAGTTAACAAGACCAAAAGCTGGTTCTTTGAAAAGAGCAACAGAATTGATAAGCCACTGGCCAAACTGACAAAAGAAAAAGAGGAGAGAAAGCAAATAACCGGTATAAGAAATGAGATGGGTGATATCACAACAGACCCAACTGAAATTAAAGGAATCATAACAGAATACTAAGAAAAATTGTACTCCAACAAATTTGAAAATCTAGAGGAAATGGACAAATTTCTAGAAATGCACCATCTACCTAAACTAACACAAACAGAGGTAGAACAACTAAATAAATCCATAATAAAAGAAGGGATTGAAAAGTTGATTTAAAAACTCCCAAACAAAAAAAGCCCTGGCCCAGGTGGCTTCACTGGAGAATTCTACCAAACTTTAGGAGAAGAGTTATCACCACTACTACTAAAGGTAATTCAGAGCATAGAAAAGGATGCAATACTCCCAAACTCATTCTATGAAGCCAGCGTAACCCTGATACCAAAACCAGATAAAGACACCACAAAAAAAGAAAATTACACACCAATATCCCTCATGAACATTGATGCATAAATCCTCAACAAAGTACAGGAGTCCAGTGACAAGGGCCAGAAGGCAGAAGGGGACAAGGAAGCTGGTGATAGGGAACCCAAGGTTGAATAAGGATATTGTTGATGTGTTGTGAGATTGTTAACAATTGTCATAGGGCAACATGTGTAGTAACTGTTAAATGAGAAACTATTTTGTTGTAAGCCTTCATCTTAAGTGAGAATAGCAGCACAATTGGAAGAGTGTAGTCAATGTCACTGAACTGTGTATGTAGAAATTTTTGAAATGGTGTATCTTTGGCTATGTGTGTTTTTACCAAAAAAAAAAAAAAAAAGGTTGAGAAGTTAGAGGGTTGACATCTTGTGGGGTTGTTAACCAATGTCATAAAACAATATGTGTACTACAGTTTCATGAGAAACTATTTGTTCTGTAAGCCTTCACCTGAAGTACAATAAAAAAAAAACCTCAACAAAATTCTAGCCAGGAGAATTCAGCAACATATCAAAAAAATAATTAACCATGATTAAGTGGGGTGTATACCAGGTATGCAGGGATGGTTCAGCATTAGAAAAACAATCAATATAATCCATCACATAAATAAAACAAAAGACAAGAACCCCATGATATTATCAATCAATGCAGAAAAGGCATTTGGCAAAGTCCAACACCATTCATGATAAAAACTCTCAACAAAATAGGAATAGAAGGGAAATTCCTCAATATAAATAAGGGCATTTATACAACACCAACAACCAACATCATCCTAAATGGAGAGACTTTGAAAGTATTCCCCTTGAGAGCAGGAACCAGACAAGGATGCCCTTTAGAAGGTCTTAGCCAGAACAATTAGGCTAAAAAAAGAAACAGAGGGCGTCCAAATTGGTAGGGAAGAAGTCAAAGTATCTCTATTTGCAGATGATATGATCTTATACACAGAAAACCCCAAAGAATCCACAAGAAAACTACTGGAACTAAAAAAAGATTTCAGCAAAGTTTCAGGATACAAGATAAACATACAAAAATCAGTTGGATTCCTCTACACCAACAAAGAGAACTTTGAAGAGGAAACCACCAAATCAGTACTATTTACAATAGCCCAGAAGAAGATCAAATACTTAGGAATAAATCTAACCAGAGACATAAAAGTCTATATAATGAAAACTACAAGACACTATTGCAAGAAATCAAAAGAGACCTGCATAAGCAGAAAAAAGTACCTTGCTCATTGATAAGGTAAACTTAACATTGTGAAAATGTCAATTCTACCCAAAGTGATCTACAGGAACAATGCAATCCTGATCCAAATTCCACTGACATTTTTTAATGAGATGGAGAAACAAATCACCAACTTCATATGCAAAGGGAAGAGGCCCCAAATAAGTAAAGCACTACTCAAGTGGAAGAACAAAGTGGGAGGCCTCACACTACCTGATTTTAGAACCTATTATACCTCTACCCTAGTCAAAACAGCCTAGTACTGATACAACAACAGATACATAGACCAATGGAACAGAATTGAGAATTTGGACATAAATTCATCCACCTATGAGCAGCTGATATTTGACAAAGGCCCAAAGTCTGTTAATTGGGGAAAAAAGTCTCTTTAACAAATGGTGCTGGCATAACTGGATATCCATCTGCAAAAAACTGAAACAAGACCCATACTTCACACCGTGCACAAAAACTAACAGAAAATGGATCAAAGACCTAAATATAAAATTGAAAATGATAAAGATTATGGAAGAAAAATTAAGGTTTGTTTTATGTATTTTGGCACCCTGTTATTGGGTGCATAAATATTTATTATAGTTATGTCCTCCTGGTTTATTGACCCTTTAATCATTATATAGTTCCCTTCCTTATCCTTTGTGGTGGATTTTTCTTTAAAGTCTATTTTGTCAGAGATTAATATTGCCACTCCTGCTCTTTTTGGAGTGTTGTTTGCTTGATATATTTTTTTCCATCCTTTGAGTTTTAGCCTGTTTGTGTCTTTAAGTCTAAGGTGTGTCTCTTGTAGGCAGCATATAGATAGATCATGCTTTTTTACCCAGTCTGCCACTGTCTGTCTCTGTATTGGTGCGTTAAGTCAGTTTACATTCAGCGTAGTTATTGATAGGTATGAGTTTAGTGCTGTCATCCTGATATCTCCTTTTGTGTGTTGTTCACAGTTTCTTTGTTCCCCTTAATTTTCTGTGCTGAGTGGTTTTTCTTTATGTATTTTTTTTTATCTTTTTCATTGTTGTAGATTTTGTGTTTGCTGGGTCTTTATATTTTTCTACTTTTTTATTTTGATTTGTAGGATTGTTAGGTTCTTTTGTGGTTACCTTAATATTTACCCCTATTTTCCTAAGTTTATACCTGTCTTTTATTGCTTTATATCACCTTAACTTCCCCTCCATAGGAAAAATCAATGTCTGCATTTTTTAAGTCCCTCTTTTTTGTTTTAATGTTGTCCTTTTTTACATATTGATATCTGTTACCCTATTTTCAATGTTTTAACTTTGATGTATTTTTGATTTCCATGTCTGAGTCAATATCTGGTTGCTCTGTCCTGTGTTCTAGTCTTACTTTGTTATCTGGTGTTATTGATTATCTAACCGTAGGACTCCCTTTAGTATTTCTTGTAATTTTTGTTTAGTTTTTGCAAATTCCCTGAACTTCTGTTTATCTGGAAATGCCTTAATTTCGCCATCATATTTGAGAGACAGTTTTGCTGGATATATAATTCTTGGCTGGCAGTTATTTTCCTTCAAGGCTCTATATATGTCATCCCATTGCCTTCTAGCCTTCATGGTTTCTGCTGAGTAGTCCGAGCTTATTCTAATTGACTCTCCTTTGTAGATGACTTTTCTTTTATCCCTAGCTGCTCTTAAAATTCTCTCTTTATCTTTCGTTTTGGTAAGTTTGATTATAATATGTGTTTGTGACTTTCTTTTGGGATCTACCTTATGTTGGGTTCGATGAGCATCTTGGATAGATATCTTGTCATCTTTCATGATATCAAGGACTTTTTCTGTCAACAAATCTTCAACAATTTTTTCTGTATTTTCTGTTGTCCCACCCTGTTCTGGTACTCCAGTCACTCATAGGTTATTTCTCTTGATAGAGTCCCACATGACTCTTAGAGTTTCTTCATTGTTTTTAATTCTTTTATCTGATTTTTCCTCAAATAAGTTGGCATCAAGAGCTTTACCTTCAATGTCACTAATTCCAACTTCTACTGCCTCAGTTCTGCTCCTATGACTTTCTACTGAGTTGTCTAATTCTGAAGTTTTATTGTTAATCTTCTGGATTTCTGATTGCTGTCTCTCTATGGATTCTTGCAGCCTATTAAATTTGCCATTATGTTCTTGAATAACTTTTTTAAGTTTCACTAGTACTTTGTCTGTATGTTTCATGGATGTTTCTGCATTCTATAGAATTTCCTTTCTAATTTCTAGGAGAGTTCTGTATATTAATCTTTTATATTCTGCCTCTGGTAATTCCAATAAATTCTCTTCCTCCAGAGTATGTATTAATTCTTTATTTTGGCAGCTTGCTGAAGCCATCATAGACTGACTGTTTAAGTGATTTGATATTGACTGTTGTCTCCAAGCCATCAATAAGTTATTATAATTTTATTTTATTTTATTTTATTTGTTTAGTGAGTCCTAGCTTCTTGTTTTGTTTTGTTTTGATATGCCCCAATAGGCTGCTCTTGTGCACTAGTTTGATTATTGGTGTCTTTGAAGCTCTAACGTCCTGTCACGTGCTGAGCCAGGCAGGTGGCTGACGGCTGCCCCTGAGAGTCTGAAAGGAAAGTGTCCCTATTCTCTAGGGTTAGTAGGTAGGTGAGTTTTGCAGCCGGACTATGAGCACCCCACTCTGTTGGCTGTAAAGACTCGAGGGCACCACTTTTTCTTGGACTCCTGTAGCAGGTGACTATGAGGTTTAGGTGATGCCTCCAGTCCTTAAGCCCCTGTTGCGGATTGCTAAAAGTGCCTACTTAAGGGGCAGGTCTGTTTCGAGGGTCACAAACCTGCCACTTCACAGCTGAATCAGTTGAAGTTAAACTTCAGATGTTTGCCCTGTTGTACTGTGGTAGTGAGGGCTAATGCTGTTTAGATGGGTCCCCACAAGTCTATACAGGGATGTAAGGCACTCAGAGTCTGTGGACCTCTTATGCCTGTGCCTAGCAAAGGAGCTGTGCCGACCCTGTGTTCATGGCTTAGGGGAGCCAGTAGCTTATTTTTTCCCTCTCCAAGGCCAGGAGAATGGGTCAGAGCACCTTTTGGGATCTACTTCCAGCCCAGCGGACTCCTGGTGCAGAGCGCGGAGGGAGGAGGTAAAGAGGAGACAAGTTCTTCTCAAATGGGCTTTTTTTTTTTCCCTTTAAATCCCCGTGAAAGGCTGCATGCATGTACTTATCTTTAGCCACTTGGGAGCTGTTTTCACTGGTTCAGAGTATCCAAGCAGAATCTCTGCTGTCAGATCTCTCTCGATGTGGAAACTGCTTTCCGAGTGCACGCACAGCTGTTTATCTGCTTCACTGCGGACCCGGCGTTGCTGAGGAGTTGCCGGCACGGCTGAAGAGTTGTGCCGCTGTGGCTATGTTGCTGCTGGCTTCTTCCAAACTGTCTCCCTCTCTCCCTCCCACTCAGTCCAATTCCTCAACTTTGCCTTGTTCAGGGCTCCTAGATATTCATATATAATCAAATCACTTGTTTTTCCAGGTCCTTGTAGTAAGAGGGATATAGGAAGCGTCTAGCTACACCACCATCTTGGCTCCGCCTCATGCCTGGAAGAAAAAATAAGGACAATGCCAGGAGCCCTAACACATGGCATAAACACAATACGAACCATAAGTAACAATGCACAAGCACCAGAAGAGAGACTAGATAACTGGGAGCTCCTAAAAATCACTTATGCTTATCAAAAGACTTCACCAGAAGAGTAAAAAGACAACCTACAGACTGGGAAAAAAAATTTGGCTACGAGAAATCCAATCAGCATCTGATCTATAAAATCTACAAGATACTGTAAAACCTCAACAACAAAAAGACAACCCAATTAAAAAATAGGCAAAGGATATAAACAGGCACTTCACCAAAGAAGACATTCAGGTGGCTAACAGACACATGAAGAAATGCTCACCATCATTAGCCGTTAGAGAAATGCAGATCAAAACTACAATGAGATATCATCTCACCCCAACAAGGCTATCATTAATCCAAAAAACACAAAATAATCAATGTTGGAGAGGTGTTGGAGACACTGAAACACTTATAAACTGTTGGTGGGAATTTAAAATCTTACATCCATTTTGGAAATCATATTCACGCTTCCTTAAAAACCTAGAAATAGAAGTACCATACGATCCAGCTATCCAACTCTTTGGAATACATCCTAGAGAAATAAGAGCCGTCACACGAATAGATATATGCACACCCATGTTCATTTCAGCACAGTTCACAATAGCAAAAAGATGCAAACAACCTGGGTGCCTGTCAGTGGACGAATGGATAAACAAATATGGCATGTCCACACAATGGAATACTGTATAATGTTAAAGAACAACAATGAAGCCATGAAACATCTTATAACATGGAGGAATCTGGAGGTCATTATGCTGAGTGAATTTACTCAGTCACAGAAGTACAAAGATTGTATAAGACCACTATTATAAGAACTCAAGAAAAAGTTTAAACACAGAAGAAAACATTTTTTGATGGTTACGAGGGTGAGGAGGGAGGGTGAGGGTTATTTACTACCTAGATAGAAGGTAAGAGTTATCTTAGGTAAAGGGAAGGACAGCACACACTTCAGGGGAAGTCAGCACAACTGGACTAAACCAAGGCTAAGAAGTTTCCTGAACACAATCACACACTTTGAGGGACAGAGTAGCAGGGGTAAGGGTCTGGGGATCATGCTTTCGGGGGACATCTAGGTGAATTGGCATAACAAAGCTTACTAAGAAAATGTTCTGCATCCTACTTTGGTGAGTGGTGTCTGGGGTCTTAAAAGCTGGCAAGTGGCCATCTAAGTTACATCAATTGGTTCCAACCACCTGGAATAAAGGAGAATGAAGAACACCAAGGACACAAGGAAAGTATTAGCCCAAGATACAGAAAGGGCCATATAAACCAGAGACTCCATCAGCCTGAGACCAGAAGAACTAGATGGTGCCCGGCTACCACCAATGACCGCCCTGACAGGGAATACAACAGAGAGTCCCTGATGGAGCAGGAGAAAGGTGGGGTGCAGAACTCCAATTCTAGTAAGAAGACCACACTCAACAATCTGACTGAGACTGGAGGAACCCCGGAAAGCATGGCCTCTGGATTCTCTATCAGCCCAGAACTAAAACAATTTCCGAGGTCAACTCTTCAGACAGGGATTAGACTGGACTGTGGGTCATAAAGTGATACTCACGAGGAGTGTGCCTCTTAGCTCAAGCAGCTACAAGAGAGTAAACGGGCAGCTTCTGTCCAGAGGTTAGATGGGAAAGCAGAGAGGGTTAGTAACTGGTTGAATGGACATGGGGAATCAGGGGTAGAAAGGAGGAGAGTGCTGTCACAGTATGGGGAGAGCAGTCAGGGTCACATAACAATGTATGTAAAAATTTTTGTATGGGAGACTTCATGTAAATTTCAAATGTAAACTTCATTTAAACTACAACAATAAATAAATAAATAAAGAAGTGAGGATGGCAAGAATTTGTTTGTACATGTTATCAGGAGGGACCAGTCCCTGGACAAGAACATCATGCTTGGTAAAGTAGAGGGTCAGCAAAAATGGGGAAGACCTTCAACAAGATAGATCGACATAGTGTCTGCAACAATGGGCTCAAACATAGCAATGATTGTGAGGATAGTGCAGGACCAGGTGGTGTTTTGTTCTGTTGTACATAGGGTTGCTATGTGTCAGAACCAACTGGATGGAACCTAACAACAACAACTCAATAGGATAGAATATCGAAAGGTGGTACGTATGGATATACCACCCCAAATTTAAGTGCAATGATTCTGTCACATGCTTAATAATTTAACAGAATACTGGCATTATTATCCAAAGAACTAGGTTAGTGAACATGAATTAATTGTAGGAATCGATTCATGAATAACTGTCTTATTAGAGTATATGGATCAACAGTATTTGGATTTACAATTCTGTTCCCTAACTTTTTATAATGACTTCATCTTTCATTAGCAAATATTTCTTAAATAGGTAATTCAGCTCACATTTTCCACATAGAAAACCAAAAAATCTCTCGTTTGATTGATGAAGGCAGCCAAGACTTTAATCTTAAAGCCAAACTGGACTTACTTTGAAGACTTAAAAATCATTTTGTTTTTCATATTGACAAATTGTTTATAGATTGGAGACGTACCTACTGTTGTAGTCAAAAATAGCAAATTTCCTCAGTAATATTTCTCAACTTGTAACTACTCTCATAAACAAGTTAATTTAATCTTTAGGAGTACCTGGGTGGTGTAAACAGTTAACACACTTGGCTGGTAACCAAAAAGGAGGAGGTTCGAGTTCACCCAGAGGCACATTGGAAGAAAGGCCTGGAGATCTACTTCCAAAAAATTAGACATCGAAAACCCTATGGAGCACAGTTCTACTCTAATACACAGGGAACCCCCATAAGTTGAAACAAACTCAATGGCAACTGGGCTGGTTTTTAGGCTCTATTGAAATTTTTCCTTCTTATTTAATATTATTTCAATTTCTCAACTGTTTTATATTTATCAAATGGAAAGGGCAACAATGATTTACACAACTGAGCTACTATGGAAAGGTCATTAAAAAATGAATACAAATATATTATCATTGAAGGTAGAAGAAAATGCAAACAAAATAAACAAACAAGTAAAAAACTTAATGGGGATGTCCGTAGAATAACTTGACAGGAGAAAGTGTCATAACATCAATGTAAGTTGAAGGTAAATTTAGATGTCCTCTCTAAGACTTTCCCGAAATCTTATTTGGAAGCCCAATATATAAAACAGATGACACCAGAATGTCTCTAGTTGAAGTAGAATTTGGGAAGCCAATGTTTCCCTCTCTATGTATTTCATATACCTCTTTATACTACCTTTTTACTGAAGGGCCTCCTTAAATGAAACCGAGGCTTCGAACAGAACTGTTTGAAAATCTCTCGCTTAAACCATCTTCCATAGGACAGCTTTTATTTATATGAATAAAGTTATCATATTCATCCTAATTCTGCTTTTTTGAAAGTCTCAGTCCTTTCAACAACATGTTATCCCTTCTAGACCCTTTTACGCTTGGTTATCTTACTCTGGAAGCTTTCCAGTTTTATTAGTTTATTAATTTTTCTCTTAATATGTGGTACTCAGAAATGAACAGACTATCTCAAATATCAAACATGAACTGAACTAAACAGAGAAGGCCTGCCACTTCCGTTGTTCTTGACACTGTGTTCTCGGATGTTCAAGGCTTCATTAACTTTGAGGTAGGACTTCACACTCTTGAGTCATAATATGATCTAAATTGATCAAAACCCTCAAATCTTTGTTTTTTGTTTTTTTTTTTTTTTAAATACGAACTCTTTTCTCTCTCTTTTTTACAGAAAGGTTTTTATTCTTTACTAGTGGATATGTTTCTGGAATCTAATAATAACAACAGTAGTGGTAAAAGTAATGATGACAACAATGAAGTAGCCACATTTATTTAGTTCCTAAAATGTACCAGGTACAACGCTAAGGAGTTAAGCATTGTATATGTATTATTTTTTCTCATCTTCAAAACAATCCTATGAGGCATAGGTACTAATATTATTCTCTTGTTACCAATAAGGGAAATGAAGGAGAAAAGCATTAAATAACTTGTCTAAGACCACACAGCTAGGAAGCGATGGAGCCTAAACTCAAACCCAGATCTGACCAATTTTTAAAGTAGAAGTCTATGGACACTGTAATACCATAAACAATGAAGATGAGCTATAAACCCTACTAGGAAGCAAGAGCAAAAGAAGGATTATGCAGAAAGTAGAGAGGAGAGTGTTCCCAGAGAGAAGCAGCATTGACAGTAAAGGAGAGGTAAGGGGTAAGACAGGATTGCAAATATTACTATAAATTATGGTGACCATAAATTGCTAGTTAAAACCACTCTATGCTCATCACTCCACCAAAAACGCTCTTGCTAAGGTTCCTAATGACGTCTGTGCTGCCAAATTCAATGACATTATTCGCTATTCACTTTAACTCATATCTCAGAAACATTCAAAATAGTTGTCTACGCTCCTTGAAATATTTCCTTCTTTTAGGTTTTGTGACATTAAGTACAGAGCTTTATCTCTATTATATTTCTTCGTGTTTGATATTGTCTGTATTTTCAGCCTACGAAAATGATTCTGGGTTGCAACTTTGCCACTTAATTAATATCACTTCTAGCTTCTTGATATGAGCCAAGTTAAGAGTGGGTCGCTTATGTTCTCTTTTACTTTTTATTATTGTGGTGAAAATACACACACAAAAAAGTTTGCCAATTCAACAATTTCTACATATATAATTCAGTGTCTGATTATATTCTTCATGTGCAACCATTATCACAATCCTTTTCCAAATTATTCCACCACCAATAACATAAACTCAGAGCTCCCAAACCAGAAATTTGCCCTCTCCCCCTCCCTCCCTCCCACTACTGGTAACCAAAATAATCTTTGGTTCCTATATATTTATTTATTTCATATAAGTGGGGTCATACAGTATTTGGCCTTTTGCAACTTACTTCACTCAGCATAATGTTTTCAAGGTTCATTCATGTTGTGGCATGCATCAAGACTTAATTTTTCTTTACGGCTGTCTAATGGTCCATTGTATGCATAAATCACATCACCTATCCATTCATCTGTTGATGAACATTTTGATTGTTACCACATTTTGGCTATTGTGAAAAGTGCTGCTATGAACATTGCTGTATAGGTTTGTATTTGTGTTCCTGCTTTCATTTCTGAGTATATATCTAGGACTGGGATTGCTGGGTCATATGGTAGTTCTATGTTCAGCATTTTGAGGAATCTCTAAACTGTTTTCCACAGCGGCTGTACCATTTAACATTCCCACCAGCAACGGATGCGAGTTCCACTTTCTCCACAACCTCATCCACACCAATTTTTGATCATTGCCATTCTAATGGGGGTTAGATGGTTTCTCATTGTGATTTTGATTTGTATTTTGCTAATGGTTAATGACCATGAGCATCTTTTCATGTGCTTGTTGGCCATCTTAATATCTTCTTTGATGAAATGTCTGTTCATGTCCTTTGACTAGGTTGTCCTTTTATTAAGTTACTTAGCTTTTTGTTGTTAAATTGTAGAAGTTTTTAAAATATATTTTGGATATTAGAGCTTATTGAATATATGATTCCCAATTTTTTTCTCCCAATCTGTAGGTTGTCTTTTCACTTTGTTGATAAAGTCCTCTGATGAACAAAAGTATTTAAATTTTTTGAGGACACATTTACCAACTTTGTCTTTTGCTCTTGTTTTTGTTGTCATAGCTAACAATCCATTCTTAAAAACTAAGTCTCACAGTTATGTGTCTATATTTTCTTCTAAGATTATTATGGTTTTTAGTATTCACATTTAAGTCCTTGGTACATTTTAAATTGATTTTCGTGTACAGTTTGAGGCATGGATCCTGATTCTTTCTTATGCATATGGAAATTCAAATTTCCCAGCACCATTTAGGGAAGATT
This sequence comes from Dugong dugon, assembly GCA_030035585.1. NCBI lineage: Eukaryota > Metazoa > Chordata > Mammalia > Sirenia > Dugongidae > Dugong > Dugong dugon. The sequence goes on from CM057483.1 coordinate 69,798,293, forward strand.
TTGTTCTTTAATTACCTCTCTCTTCCTTGCTTTGCTGCAAATTAGGGTGATTTGTGACACTCCTATAACTGAACATGGAGCCCAGATCTATGGATTTATTGGCCAGGTGCTTGAAAGAGTTCCTCCCACCTCGTCCAAAGTCTCCTCTCCCACTGTGAGAGGACCCTCCTGGCTCCCATTACAGATCAGGCTCCCTTCCCCTCCCCAGGCAAGGCATGGGCTGCTTGGAACTGCATGCAGCCACTGTCTGTGGGAAGTGCTAGTAGCTGGAAAGATTTGGACACACCCCAAGAAATCCAACAGGGATATCCATTTTGTTAATTTTTGCCAGAGCTTAGGGGACTTCTTCTATGTATAGACAAACCTTGTGATATCTAGGAGGATGAGGTTCCCTGGAGCCAGTCTGTAAGTCCCTCTGAATCTGTTCACAAGCTCACAGCTCTGGGATGTGTGTGTTGGAGATCCATTTTGTTAATGTATGCCTTGTGATTTTTTTTTTTTTTTTTTGGAAGTGAAGACATTACCTTTGAGCATGTTGTGGCTTTTCAATTTCCCTGAATACACAGTGCTTTCAGAAGTGCTCACTTCTGCAAGAAATGCTCAGGCTGTCACAGCCTTCAGTCTTTGCTTGCCAACCCCCTTCCACCTACTCTGTGTGAGCTCCAATTCCGGACAGACTGAGGCATCAGTCCTGAGGCAACTCCCATACCGATCTGAACAGATACACTGAAAAACAGTCTGACAGCAAAGTCTGCCCTGCTCACTCCAAAGAGTGGCTCTGCCTTTGCTGCAGCCACTGCCATTGCCACCATGGTGCAGTCGGGAGGGGTGGAGATTGTTGGAAAATATTTCCTAACATCTAAAAGTCACATTTTTCTTGTTTCAATATACAGTTGCTTATTGCAGTCCGTCACTTACTTTTTTTTAAAGTCCATCTTTTAAACATTTTACTTTATGATTAGTTAATTTTAATTTCTTTTTTTAAAATAATATTTTATTGTGTTTTTGGTGAAGGTTTACACAACAGTTTAGGTTCCCATTCAACAATTTGTGCACAAATTGTTCAGTGACATTGGCTACATTCTTCACAATGCATGAACATTGTCATTATTTCTTTTCTGGTTGTTCCATTTTCGTTAACCTAAGTTGCCTGCCCCTTTACCTTCTCATCTTTGTTTTAAAGTAATTGTTGACCATTTGGACTCATATAGATAATTTTTTAAAGGAGCACAGTACTCATGGGTGACATTATTTTGAGTGCAGTCTGTTATTTACCTAAAAGGTGACCCCAGGGACTAGTTTTGGCTCAAGTTTTAAAGCATGCTTCAGAGTAATAGTCTCGGGGAGTCCACTAGTCTCAACCAGTTCTGTAAATCTGAACTTTTTAAGAATTTGAGGTTCTGTTTCACATTTTTCTCCCATTCTATCAGAATCAGTCTATGGTGGGCCTGATCAGAATGGTCAGTAGTTGTAGCCAGGCACCATCTAGTCCTTCTGATCTCAGGGTAGATGAGGACGTGGTTCCTGTAGATTATTAGTACTGTAGACTAGTTTCTTCTTTGAATTTTTTGTTTCCTTCTTTCTCTTTTACTCTGGACAAGTAGAGACCAATAGTTGTATCTTAGATGGCCTCTCACAAGCTTTTAAGACCCCAGACACTACTTACCAAAAAAGGATGTAGAACATAAACTTTATTAACTGCATTATGCCAATTAACTGAGATTTCCCACAAGATTATGGTCCTAATCCTTCAAACCCATAAATCCAGTTCCATGAGGTATTTTGTTATTTCTAAGAAGTATCTGTAACTGTGTCCCCTATGTGCTTTACTATATACATGAATACATGTGCATATAGTCACATAGATGCATATACATATGAGTACACCTATATATACACGCATATATACATATCTATACACATATAGGGGCCCTGGTTGTCCAGTGGTTAAGAGCTTGGCTGCTAACTAAAAGGTCATCAGTTTGAATCCACCAGCTTCTCCTTGGAAACCCTATGGGGCAGTTCTACTCTAGCCTACAGCGTTGCTATGAGTCGAATCAACTCGATGGCAAGGGGTTATACACATATTTACCGACATATATACCTGCACATATGTTTTTTGGTTGTTTTTGCTGTTGCTGTAAAATTATGTATGCCGTAGCAACTAAAAGTAGGTCCTTTTTTCTGGTGAACATCTTAGTGACATTATTACCTTCGTCAAGCTGTGCACACTTCACCCTCATTCGGTGTTACCTTTCCCATCACCAAAAATTACAAGTGTCTACTACCTAAAGAGTTAACCCCTCTCCTCTCCCCCATCCCTCGTAACCACTAATGAACATTAGTTTCTGTATAGTTCTCTTTTCCTGTCACTATAAAAGTGGGAAAATACAATACCGTGTTTTTGTGATTGACTTATTTCGCCCAACATAATGTCCTCCAGGTTCATCCATGTTGTAAGATGCTTTGGGAACTCATTTTTCTTTATCACTGAGTATTAGTCCACTGTATGTATGTACATTTTACTTATCCATTCATCTGTTGATGGGCACTTAGGTTGTTTCCATCTTTTTGCTATTGTGGATAGTGCTGTGATAAACGTAGGTGTGCATATGTCTGTTTGTGTCATTTCTATATTTCTCTAGGATATATGCCTTGTAGAGGAATTGTTGGGTCATATGGCAGTTCTACCTCTAGTTTTTTGGGGAGCCACCAAACTGTTTTCTACAATGGTTGTACCCTTTGTAGAAAATGGTTGTTTTCTGCAATGAATGAACCCTCGTTCCACCAGCAATGGATGAGGTTTCCTATTTCTCCACATTCCCTCCAACAGTAGTTATTTTCCTTTTGTTGTCTTAGCCAATATAGTGGGAGTGAAATGGAATCTCACTGTGGTTTTGATTTGCAATTCTCTGATGGCTAATAACTTTGAGCATCTTTTCATGTGTCTGTTGGCCATTCGGATATCGTCTTTGATAACGTGTCTGTTCATGTCCTTTGTTCAGTTTTTTATTGTGTTGTCTTTTTGTTACATTGTAAATGCTTTCTATAATATTTTATATATTAGATCCTTATTGGTTATATCATTCCCAAAGATACTTTCCAAGTCTGTAAGTTGTCTCTTTACTCTTTTGATAAAGTCTTTTAATGAACATAAGCATTTAACTTTAATGAGGTCCCATTTATTTAGTTTTCTGTTGTTGTATTTGGCAATATAGCATTGAAAAAAAAAATAGATCTCAAAGCTTTGCTCCTATATTATCTTCCAAGAACTTGGTGATTTTAGATTGATCATTTGGGTCCTTGATCCATTTTAAATTAGTTTTTATGTATGGCAAAGACTCCCTTACTTTTAAGTGTTCTTACAGAGTTGAAATTACAGATGCCTAGTTATTTTTCTTGGTGCATGTGTGGGAGGTCAGGATCTTAGACCTGATCATGTTACGATCTTTCTAGAAGATCCCATTCTCTTTTAGTATCGGCATTTACAACTATGAATTTACCTCTGAGCACTGCTTCTGCATTTTTGTGTTTTCATTTTCAGCAAGGTATTTTCTAATTTCTTTTTTAATTTCTTCTTTAACTTATTGCTTGTTTAAGAGTCTGTTAATTGATTTCCACATATTTCTGATTTTTTTCAGTTTTTTGTTTGTGATTTCTAGTTCCATTCTGCTAGAGTCAGAAGACATACTTTTTGTGATTGCAATCTTTTAAACATTTATAGACAAGTTTTATGCCCTCCCATAGGTATATTCTGAAGAATGTTCCTTATGCATTTCAGAAGAATGTGTATTCTTCTGCTTTGGGGTGGAGTGTTCTATATTTGTCTGTTAGGTCTAATTGGTTTCTAGAGTTCAAGACTTCTATTTCCTTATTAATTTTCTCTCTTGCTGTTCAATCTACTAGTGAAAGTTGGGTGTTGAAGTCTGAAACTATAATTGTAGAACTTTCTATTTCTCCCTTCAATTCTGTCCACTTTTGCTTCATACATTTTAGAGTTCTGCTGTGAGGTGCATGTATGTTTAAAATTGTTGTATATTCTTTACGTATTGAACCTTTTATCAATGTATAATGTCGTTTTCTTTTGTAATACATTTTATTTAAAGTCTATTTTGCCTGATATTTATATAGCCACCCCAGTTCTCTTTTGGCTATTATTTCTAGGGTATATTTTTTTCCATCTGTTATGGATTGAATTGTGTCCCCCTAAAATATGTATCAACTTGGCTAGGCCATGATTCCCAGTATTGTGTAATTGTCCATCATTTTGTCATCTGATGTGATTTTCCTATGTATTGTAAACCGTACCTCTATAACATTAATGAGGCAGGATTAGAGGCAGTTACGTTAATGAGACAAGACTCAATCTACAAGATTAGGTTGTGTTTTAAGTCAATCTCTTTAGAGATATAAAAAAGAGAAGTGAGCAGAGAGACATGGGACCTCATACCAGAAAGAAAAAAGAGCAGGAGAACAGTGCATCCTTTGGACCCGGTATCCCTGCCCTGAGAAACTCTTCAAATGGGGGAGATCAATGACAAGGGCCTTCCCTCAGAGCCAACAGAGAGAGAAAGACTTCCCCTGGAGCTGGCACCCTGAATTTGAACTGTAACCTTCTAAATTATGAGAGAATAAATTTTTCTTTGTTAAAGCCATAATTTTTGCCCCCCCAAATTCATGTCCTTGCTACATGTAAAACACATTCACCTCAACATATCATATAGCAAAAGTCTTAAATCAACTCCAAGTTCAAATTCAAAAATTCCTCTTCATCTGTGAAATCTAGAATACAAATTATCTACTTTCAAAGTACAACGATGGAACAGGAACAAGGTAGACATTTCCATTATAAATGGGAGAAACTGGAGGGAAAGAAGGGATAACAGGCACCTAGCAAGTTAGCAGAACACATTTCATTAACTCTCAAGCCTTGAAAATAATCCTCTGTTCTCTGAGACCATTTAGGCAATGGCCCCGCCCTCCAAACTCTCGCCATCTGGGCCTTCTCCAGTATAACAGCTCGCCTCACTTCCTTCTGAGTCCTTACTAGAATTGTCTCTGATGTCCATAATTCCACCAACTGTCTCTTCAAGGCAATCTAGGCTTTTACTATTAGGCACTCTTCTAGATTCTAACCATTCACAGTTTCAAAACTACTTCCACATTTTAGGTATCTGTTAGAGCAGCACACTCTCATGGTACCAAATTCTGTCCTAGTTATCTAGTGCTGCTATAACAGAAATACCACAAGTGGATGGCTTTAACAAACAGAACTTTGTTCTCTCACAGTCTAGTAGTCTAGAAGTCAGTTCCAGGGGAAGGCTTTCTCTCTCTGTCAGCTTTGGGGGAAAGTCCTTGTCATCAATCTTCCCCTGGTCTAGGAGCTTCTCAGCACAGGGACCCCAAGTCCAAAGGACATGCTCTGCTAGGAGTAGGAACCATCTCAAGGACACCTCACAACAACAACATCCTTTATGTATACTTGAGATATATCAGATAAGAAAGTTTAAGTAGGTCAGCTGAGATCTTCTTGGGCTTTGAGCTTTTAAAATAATTGTTAAATGAGGTGGACATAAAAGAGGGATGGATTACAGAAGGCTCTGAGATAAATTAAGGTTATTACACTCTGGGCTTCTCCCCAGGTGGCTCATTGAAATGACTGATGGTTAGAAATTGTATCTTTAAAACCTTAAAATTAATTTAAAATATGTACCTACTGGTTTTAAAACTACTATTACAAAACAATCCTTGCTGTAGAAATATGTAACATTTATAGAAAAGTTTGAGGTTTGGCATTGTGTGTATGTTGTTAGATTATAAATTGAAATAATTTTCGAAGTGCAACATTTGTTGTTCTTCATGTTTTTGTCTAGTTAACATTGGGGTCCTGTGTCTTAGTTATCCAGTGCTGCTATAACAGAAATACCACAAGCAAATAGCTTTAGCAAACAGAGATTTATTCTTTCACAGTGTATAGTAGGCCTGAAGTCTGAATTCAGGGTGCCAGCTCCAGGGGATGGTTTTCTCTCTCTGTCAGCTCTGGAGGAAGGTCTTTGTCATCTGTCCTTCCCTGGTCTAGGAGCTTCTCAGCCCAGGAAACTTGGGTCCAAAGGACACGCTCTGTTCCCAGAGTTGCTTTCTTGGTGGTATGAGGTCCCCCTGTCTCTCTGCTGGAGTCTCTTTTTTATAATCTCAGGAGAGATTGACTCAAAAATACAGCCTAATCTTGTAGATTGAGTCCTGCCTCATTAACATAACTGTCTCTAATCCTGCCTCATTAACATCATAGAGGTAGGATTTACAACACATAGGAAACTCATACCAGATGACAAAAGGGTGGACAATCACGGCCTAGCCAAGTTGACATACATTTTGGGGGGACACAATTCAATCCATAACAAGCCCTTTGTGAATTTACCCTCCAATATTTGATTCTGTGACTACAGTAGATTTGTTGTTGTTGTTTTGTTCTGTTCTGTTTTGAAATGAGAGCATAACTTGAAAGAATGGTCTCTATTACAATTTTGGGGAGCGGTTACTCATATGAAACAAAGTTACCATACTTGTGAACTCCATATTCCATTAAGTCCTCAAAAATAAATGTTTTCCACTTTTCTTAAGGTAAACATGTTTTGCAGTTGTTGCAAGTGAATGCCCTTGAGCATAAATAATTACCAGTATAATCACACATGGTCATTAGAACAACCCAATTTCTCTTGGGAAATAGAGAGTATTTGTGAATAGTGAATACTATTACTACTTTAGCATAAATTGTTGCTCAAGGAAAATATTAAGAAATAAAGCCAAGCAGAAATAGTAAAAATTAGTGTTTAAATTTCTCAATAGTGAAACTTCTGGTCAAATTTATTTTTCAGGATCTGACAGTCCTTATGACCTGTTGTCCTCTATGCATGAATGGTGAGCAATTTCAATTGCTCAACATAGAATCTGACTTAACCTTTCTTTTCAGTGCATGTCATTATAACTTATTTTCTTTAAGGTAAAGCAACATTATAAGAGAGGTAGTTATTTAGGATGTTACTGCATAGTTGTTAAGGAAACAAATGTCAAAGAAGAACTTTTAATTTATTTTGAATGTGAAATGGAGGACAAAGTTAGAGGGAATTGAGGAAGTGGGGGGACTGACAGCTATTTTTATTACCATCAAAATGATTGGCATTTAAAAACAGTAAGGTACACTTTGGTCTATTTTGTAGTATAGTTTGGCTAGAAACTCACTGTAATTATAAATACAGCTTTTTTTTTATTTGTGTTTTTATTTGTTGAAAAGTGCAAAATGATAAATTTCCTTGGTGTCATTTTGGAATTATAGATCAACAAGTTAGAGTCAAACAGCAACTAATTTAATGTGAGCCGTCCATAAAGCTTTCCCTGATTTCAAAATTGAGCTTGAGGTCCCTGCTTTGATTTGTAAGAGCACATATAATCTACACTAAACAGCTTGGCATATGAATATATGTGATTTACCACCTTTATTGACTTGTTCCCTTAGCTTGTGACAAATATTCAAGTTCCTTGTGAACAGGGATAAATGCTGTATACTTCTTTTCCACCTTCACATCGTTTACCTCAAGAATCTTCACAAAGTATATGCTCAATAAACATACATTGAATTGTTAAGATCTTGTCCATCCATCTGTCCCAACAGCACTCTGGTTCTTCCCTGCAAACTCTGAGTTAGTGATCAACATTTTTTTTTTTTTAACTTATTTCTAATCTCATATGCAAACTTTTGGGTATCAGGCTTTTATTTTTCAAGGAAATTAGGAAATTTTTCCAAGGTAGAGAATCCTTTGGCAACCTGTTGGAACATATTTTATTTATGATTCAAAAGAGCAGGACCAAGAGTCCCAAATAACCACACATATTATGTCAACTATTTTCATATGAGCTGACATCTGGACAACAAGCTCTTTCCCAGTATAGTCAGCCTCTGGAGCAATGAGTGTGCCATCTCTGTGCTATGTAAAAATGTAATGTAAAAATAACCATTTCTTGCTGAGTGCCATGCCAAGCACCTTGTGCATGCTCAGGCAAACTGTTTCCTAATTAAGGTGAAGAAACGGGAAGGGAAGAGAAAAAGCATCGGGACCTCGTGGGTCTCTTGAAATTAGTCACTCAGGAAGGTGAAGGGGTTTGTTTACTCAGACTTGAAAAGCTGGATGTTTTCTGAATCCCTACTTAATCAATTCACTCTACGAATAATACAGGGCAACTTTAACTTGACTTTTCTTTTGACACATTTTTTCCCCTCTTTTCATGTAGAAAGGAGCCCTGGTGGCACAGTGGTTAAGAGCTATGGCTGCTAACCAAAAGGTTGGCAGTTTGAATCCATACCAGCCCTTCTTTGGAAACCCTATGGGGCAGTTCTACTCTGTCCTGTTGGGTAGCTATGAGTCCGAATCGACTCCAGGGCAATGTGTTAGGTATATGTAGAAAAGTGGAAATTTTGAAGACTGTGTTTCCAAAATTTAGCTTTTCAGTCACCAATACTTTCTTTGTTGCTCAGAGTTATTGGGCTTGACTTGTGTGATTTATTTATTTTCCAGAACAGGTAATAGATAAACGTTTTCATTTATTCATTCATTCAGTTATTTGTTGTTTATTCAATAGATATTTTGTATAAAATAAACACTCAAATAGTTGTTGAATGCATGAATGATTTTATGCCTACTCTGTGCAAGCCATGTTCCCCCCTGAATTTTGTGATTTTCTCCTCTTTTGCTCAAACACACACACACGCACACACACAGGAAATGCCATTTTTAATGTTAATTGCAATTTGCATGCCCTCATCTTAAAAACCTCAAACTTTTTATGTGAACTTGCTGATATGCTGTTCTTCAACTTCCCCAAAGCATATTTAATAGATGAACCTTCTTTCTTCCTTCCAGACTCCTACTAATGAAGATTGAGCTATAACACATAACAGAAACAGACGGACAAAAAAAGTAACAAATTTATATAATATCTAAATAACAGAATAAAATTTAGATTTCCTATAAGCAAGTAAATTTGATAAAGCAGGGTGTGACACGTGGGGAATTTGTAAAACAGATGTTGTGTAAGAGGTGAGATAAGAGATGTTTTGTAAATTTATAACCAGTTCAGAAAGATTGTTATATAAATGGCATGTCTTTTAGAAAAAGGATTTCAAACAATTTTTGTAAGAAGTTTTTCAAATTTTGCAAGCAATGTTTTATACAAATGCAGTGAAAAGTTGGAATACGTATATAAAATAATAGTTTGAAAGTAGTGTCAGGCTCTGCACTAAGCATTTTAATAGATTAACTCATTTAATCCTCACAACGACTCTATAAGGTAAGGTACCGTTATAATCTTCATTTTATAGATGAAAAAAACTAAGGTACTAAAACGATAAATAATGTGTTCACAGGCATAGAGCAAGAAAGTAATAGAACTGGGATTTATGCCAACGAGTCTGGCTCCAGAGTCTGTGCTATTAACCATTTTGTTTAGTCTCCCATTGTACCTAAAGCATGTTCTTATATCCACATAAAATGTTTTCTGTGAGGATAGCAAAGTACTTTTAAAATGTCTGGTGGAATTATGTTTCTAAAATGCTATTCTTAAATGATAATAGTACTTTCAACAATCTAAAAGTAACCCACAAACATGATAGTTAAGAAATTGAGGTAACACAAATTAAGAATTGAACACTACTTCTTCAGTTTATTTTTTCTGCCAGTTGTTTGTGTTATTTTCTTATCTGACAATTGAATCTCTATGCTTGGAATTAAATGTTAAAGTAATTGAACAGGGTTTTTTTTTTTTTAAATAATATATATGTCATTCATTTTATCTATAAATAGCACTAAGATATACATTTGTTAACAATAAATATATAGACTTATTAGACATAAATCTTTCCAGATTTTGTTTTTACTGTAGTATTCAAATCTTGCACGATAAGGGCAATGATTTCTAAAACACTGTACAATTTGTTGCCCAATTCTTCTCTATGATTTTTATATATGTGCAAATAAGTAAACATATAGAAGGTATTGTATAGGAATAAACTTGAGAGCATTATGGCAAAATAGTTTTTAATCAAATACTACATGTGGTATATAATGTGATATAACGGAATGAGTACACTTTATGGAACCAGAATGACCTAAGTTCAAATGGTATGTCCTGCCACTTACTAACTTGCAAACGTAGACAAATTATTTCAGGTTTCCGAGCTTTAGTTTTCTTATCAGGGTGTCGTAGATTTAATTCTGTCTTTGTTTGAGTTTCCCAATAAGCAAGCCCTGAAACCAAGTCTTAGTACAGGTATTCATTTAGAAGATAATTTTAGAACACGTAAGAGAGAGAGAGAATGGAGAAAATGAGATGGGAAGAAAAGTCAGTAGGGATGTACTGGCGTGCAGGTTGCCAGTGTGGGCAACAGAGGCTCAGTTCTCCTGCTCATCCTCTGAGATATTGAGTAGAAAGTATTTCTGAAATTTCCTGCTGAGGGACAGAGAAGCTGAGCCATTTATTCACCTATTCCCATGCTTCATAGTTGAGGATTATTCTACAAGAATTAAATCCCCAACCTTTGTGGCTGCCCTGCCTTCAGGCTGAGCAAGCTCTTGATCTGCAGAAGAAAGCCCTCAGGCAGAGAAGCAGAGTGCAGCACTTGTCTGAGGTGAAAACTTGCCACCATCACTGCAGATGAGCTAATAGACAGCAGAGTGGATATGGGATGGGGCATCAACAATATCATTACAGATGGCACTCTAGGCAGGAACACCACACCATCCCTCCACAGCAAAGATCTGAATAACTAAGCCAAACAGAGAAAACGGCAATCCTGAAACCCTAAAACATCAAATGAAGAGATAAAGAACTCAGCCAAGCACCAAATGGAGTGAGAAACTGAAAGAGAATGGAGAGCCCGGAAAGATACCTGCAGAGGTCCCCTATAAGCTAACGCAGCATGGATCCACCATCTTGGACTCCTATGAGAGACCAGCAAATAGGGAGTACGAGAATCCAACTTCACGGAGCTTCCAGCAGGAGACAGAACAACCAGTAAGTGATGACGATACACTTTCCCACCCCCCACCCTTCTTCACCCCCACTCGGCCTCCTCTGCTTCCTGCGGCCACAGTCTCTTGGCCGGGAAGCACCGGCTGCTTGGATTCCACCTGCCTGCACTGGCAGACTCCCTGAGTGCCATTTGTTGGCTGCTAGTGTTGCTTTTTTCCGCTTCTTTTGATTTCTTCCTTACCTCTCACCACCGTCCCCTCCTTCTGCTCAAATACCTGGTTCCATGCGCCATCTTTGCTTCTTCCTAAGGGGATGCAGAGCTCCGTTCAAGTGTGGAACTGCTTCCCCGTCTGTGCTGCCACACTGGTGGGATCCTGGGGCTTTTGTTTGTTTGTTTGTTTGCTTTGAATTGTTTGTTTTCTTTTCTTTCTGGCCGGGCAGTGCTACGCAGCTTGGGACCTACCCCCTCAGCTTGCGCAGACGTGCAGAGGGATCCCTGAGAGCATTTCTTTCTTCGTGGGTTTTTTTTTTTTCCCTGTTTTTTTGGGGCTTTCCTTGTTCTTTTTTTTTTTTTTTTAATTTGTTTTGTTTTCTTTTCCCTCTTTTTCCCTTTTTGTCTTTCTTCATTACTCAGTTTGTAGTCTCTCTATACCTTCCTTCTCTTCCTGTCCCCTGGATACCTGGCACTGAATACCTCTAAGCCTTCTAGCCAGGTTGTACTTCAACACCTGGGAACAACTTCACCAGACCTCATAGCTGCACCTGTGGGATCCCTGGGAGCTTTGCTGTTCTTTTTTCTTTCTAATTTTTATTTATTCATTCTTTCCTTTTTTTTCCTTCTTCTTCCCCTTTTTGTTTTTCTCCATTTTATAGTCTCTCATCTCTCCACTCCAATGGCAAGCTCCCCTAGCACTATTTTTTGTTTGTTTGTATGTTTTTGGCTCCTGTTCCTCTCTCCTCTCTCCCATATCCATCTTAGCTCCACACTGCACAATCTCCGCCCTCCATCCTGTCTACCTACACCATGTGCTTAACATCACACCACCAAGCAGTACAGGCACGGCCTACCGGAACCTGCCCTGCACTGATTATCGACCCACCCTGCTGGCTGGTTCTTTCTAATCACTAAGCTTCTGTTTTTTAAAATTGATAACTAGACAAAGACTTACTGACAGTTATTCAAGGAAGACCTGTGATAGTTTTGGTTATCTAAATGGGCTGAACCTACATAAATTTTTTAATGCTATCCAAGTTTTGACTTGAACACAAATATGTAGTAATGACTTCCATATTACCATGGGAATCTCTGATGCCTTCATTATGAAATTTTATTTTTGATAATCAAAGTTCTCACTCACCAGTGCCAGGCATTTGATTATTTTATTCTATTTTATTGTGGCTTTCTTTTTTAACCACCAGTGTTTACATTATCAAAAAAATTATTTATTAAATTGTAATTTAATGATCCGTTTCATAAAACACCTACAAGAATTCGCAGAGGCATTGTGTTCATTATATTTACATGTTAACCACGTTTCTTTTTAAAAACCATAATTACATATTAGGTTCTGGAAATATTTAGGGTTTTGGTTAAAGTTTTCCATTTACTAAATGAGGAAGATATTATTCTGCACTGCTGAAATGTTGCTGTTGCTGTTAGTTCCCATTTAGACAGCTCCAATTCATGGGGAACTCATGTATAACAGAAAAAAATGATGCCCTATCCTTTGTCATCTTTATGATCATTGGTCCATCTAGTTTAGGGTTTCTCTCATTTACACTGACCTTCTATTTTACCAAACATCATGTCCTTTTCTAGTGATTGGTCTTTCCAGATGATATGTCCAAAGCAAGTAAGACAAACTTTCACCACCTATGCTTATAAGGAGCATTTTGGCTGAACTTCCTTCAAAATAGATTTGTTCTTTCTTCTGGAAGTCCCCAGTAGAGTCTATATTCTTCACCAATACCGCAATTCAAATGCATCAATTCTCCTGTTTTCCTTTTTCATTGTCTAGATTCACTGTGCATATGAGACTAGTGAAAGACCGTGGCTTGGGTCAGGCCCACCTTATTTACCAAAGTAAGTCACAATTTTGCTTTTTAAAATTTAAAAAGGTCTTTTGCAGCAGATTTGTTCAGTGTAATACATCATTTGATTAATTGACTGCTGCTTCCATGGACCTTGATTGTTGATCCAATTAGAATGAAATCATTGACAACATCATTATTTCTCCATTTATCACGCTGTTGTTTATTCGTCCAATTGTGAGGAGTTTTGTTTTCCTCATGTTCAGGTGTAATCCATACTGAAGGCTGTAGTCTTTGATCATCAGTAAATGCTTCAAGTTATCTTCATTTTTGGCAAGCAAGGTTCTGTAATTTGCATATTGCAGGTTATTAATAAGTCTTCTTCCAATATTAATGCTACATTCTTCTTCATATAGTTCAGCTTCTCAGATTATTTGTTCAGCAAACAGACTGAATAAGTAAGGTGAAAAGATACTACACTTGCTATGTATATTCTCTACAGCAATAAAAATTGAAATAAATTATTAAAACAAACAAACAAAATACAACCCTCCTGCACACATTCCCAATTGGAATCATGAAGTATCCCCTTGTTCTGTTTGAACAACTGCCTCTTGATCTATGTACAGGCTCCACATGAGCAAAATTAAGTGTTCTGGAAATCCAGTTCTTTGTGATGTTATCCATAATTTATTATGATCCACACAGTCAAATGGCTTTGCATAGTTGATAAAAAACACATGAACATCTTTCTGGTATTCTCTGCTTTCAGCCAAGATCCATCTGATATCAGCACTGATATCCCTCATTCCACGTCCTCTTCCGAATTCAGCTTTAACTTCTGGCAGTTCCCTGTTGATGTGTATCTGCGAGCTGTTTTGCTAGCATGTGATATTAATGATACTGTTGGATAATTTCTGCATTCCATTTGATTACCTTTCTTTGGTAATAGAGACGAATATAGATCTCTTCCAGTCTGTTGGCCAGGTAGTTGTCTTCCAAGTTTCTTGACATAGAGAGTAAGGACTTCCAGTGTTGCACCCACTTGTTGAAGTATCTTACTTTGTATTCTATCAGTTCCCAGAGCCTTGTTTTTCTCAAATGCCTTCATTGTAGTTTGAATTTCTTCCTTCAGTACCAGGGATTCTTGATCATATGCTGCTTCCTGAAATGGTTGAATGTCAACCAATTCTTTTTGGTACAGTGGCTCTGCGTATTCCTTCCATCTTCTTTTGATACTTCCAGCGTTAATTATTTTACCCAAAGATTCCTTCAAATTGAGGCTTGAATTTTCTCTTTAGTTTTTTCAGCCTAAGAAATGCCAATCAGGTTCTTTCCTTTCCGTTTTATAACTCTAGGTCTTTGTACATTTCATCATAATATTTTAATTTGTCATCTCAGGTTGCCCTTTGAAATCTTCTGCTCACCTCTTTCCGTCATCATTTTTTCCATTTGCTTTACCTATTCTGCACTTAACAGCAGTCCTTTCTGGCTTCCATTTTGATCTTTCCCTTCTTTCCTGTCTTTTTAATGACCTTTCACTTTCCTTATGTATGATGTCCATGATGTCATCCCACAATTCTTCTGGTATTTGGTCATTAGTGTTCAGTGCATCAAATCTATTCTTGAGATGGTCTTTAAATTCCAGTGCTATATATTGAAGGTCTTAATCTGGCTCTTGTGACCTTGCTTTGATTTTCTTCAACTTCAACTTGACATTGCACATAAACAATTGATGGTTTGTTTCACATTGGGCCACTGGATTTGTCTTGATTGATGATATTGAGCTTTTCCATTGTCTCTTTCCACAGATGTAGTTTATTTGATCTCTGAGCAATCTCTCAGGCAAGGTCCATATGTATAGTCATCGATTGAAAGAAAAAATACTTTTAATGAATAAGTTCTTGGTCTTCCAGAATTCGACCATGTGATATCTGGTGTCATTTCTATCCCCAAGACTATATTTTCCAGTTGCTGATCCTTCTTCCATCTTTCATATTCCAATCACCAGTAATTATCAATGCATCTTGATCGCATTTCCAATCAACTTCAGACTGCAGCAAGTCATAAAAATCTTCAATTTATTCACCTTTGACATTCATAGTTGTGAGTAAATTTGAATAATAGTCATATTAACTGATCTTCTTCGTAGGAATACAGATTTTAGCCCATTACTGACAATGCTGTACTCAAATTGTTCTTTTTAACGATGACTACAATGTTGTTCCTCCTCAATTTGTTGTTCCTGGTTGTGATGGTTAAGATTGTGTGTCAACTTGGCTGGACCGTGATTCTCAGTGTTTATATGTGATCACTCCCATGATCGAATATGCTGTGAGTAGCCAATCAGTGGAAAGGGAGTTTCCCTGGGCGTGTGGCCTGCATCTGAATATAAGCAGATGTTCTGGCTTTTTGCTTGCTCTGGATCCTGCGGCTGCCTCCTGTTCATCTGACCGCTGGCTCTTGGGACTTGAGCTGTCAGCTTATCTGCCAAACTTGGGATTCGTTGATCTTCACAGCCTGTGAGTGGAGCCCTGCTCTCTGACCTGCTGATCTTGGGCTTTCCAGCTTCTGGGGCTGCGTGAATGGGGAGAGGCTTTTACTGCGATCCATGGACTTGGGACGTTCTAGCCTCCACAATTGCATGAGCTGTTTCCTTGATATAAATCTCTCTCTCTATGTATTTATACACTTTACTGGTTCGGCTTCTCTAGAGAACCCAGCCTAGAGAAACAAAATTGTTAGGATGAGTTTTCTAAATTGGTTCTAAAGTTGGGTTAGTCTTAAAGATGTTGATGACTCTGTTTCCAGCAGTAAAGAGGGCACTGCTAGTCCATGGAGTGAGGTGGTGATACCAATACGCAAAATATCAACACCAGTAGATCAGGTATTGGTGAAAGGCGAGGCTTGGGGTGAGCACACGTGTGATATCTTTCTACAGTTTTGTCAGAATGAGAAGCATAAGGAAGCTAGTTGCTTTGTCCTACTTTCGCTAGACAAACTGGTGAAAGAAAGAGATGTGCTTAAGGCTTCAGAGTCAAAGCTCAAGTGCCGCATAAATGACCTCCAGTCTTCCACTTGTGCTTTGAAAGAAAGCCTTATTTCTTGTAGTAACAGAGCTGAAATTTCCAAAAACCAAACCCATAGTCTTACTGTAAGAGTGGCTAAATTACAATGCCCGCTCAATTGCCAAGCTCGAGAAGTGTCTGAACTTAAAGTAAGGGCGTTGATTGAGAAGAAATGGGATCCTGAAACTTGGGGTGGGGACATATGGGCAGATAAAAAGGAAGCTGGGGACACTGAGCCCCTGAATTCCATTGAATCACTACTGCCAGCAGAACCAGTCCCATCTGAAGAGATTACTTCATGTTTGTCTGCTAAACCATCCTGCCCAGAAAAACCATTAGCCCCTCCACTCTCGTTTAATGAGATTAGCCCTAGCCTAGCTACCTCTAAAGAGCCCTTGCCTGAGTCATTTCCTGGGGCATCCCCTGAGGCAGATACTTTACAAGACGATGATGAATGTTCTCAAAACAATTCCACACTACCAATTCTGGCTTCTAGAGCTATAACTAGGCTTAAGTCTCAGTGAGCCCCAAAAGGTGAAGTACAAAGTGTGACCCAGGAGGAGGTAAGCTACACTCCAAAAGAACTACTTGTCTTTTCGAATATTTGCAAACAGAAACCTGAGGAATATGTGTGGGAATGGCTATTAAGGGTGTGGGATAATTGTGCAAGGAACATAAAGATGGATCAGTCTGAGTTTATTGATATGGGCCCACTAAGCACAGATTGTTCATTCAATGTTTCAGCTAGAGAAGTTAGGAAAGGATCTAATAATTTATTTGGTTGGGTTGCTGAAGCATGGATTATGGGTGGCCAACACTAAATCAAGTTGAAGTACAAGACCTGCCTTGGTATACTGTAGAAGAAAGTATCCAAAGGCTTAGGGAAATTGGCATGCTAGAGCAGATTTATCAAGTTAGACCCACAGACCCACACATGGAGTGCCCAGAGGACACACCTTTTACCACAACTGTGAGGAACAAGTTTGTGAAGGTAGCTCCGGTATCCTTGAAGACTGCTGTGATTGCTATTTTGTGCAAGTCAGATTTGACAGTGGGAACTGCCCTAACTAAATTAAGACGCCTAAACACAATGGGGCTGATTGGACCCCATAGTAGTAGGTGCCAAGTGGCTGCACTCAATCAACAAAGACAAAGTGGTTGTGGTTACAATAATGAACAGAGGAGTCAAAGCAGGAATCAGAATAGTCTGACTCATGTCGACTTATGGTGTTGGCTATTTAGGCATGGTGTCCCTAGGAGTGAAATAGACAGGAAATGTACTAAATATTTACTTGATCTGTACAAACATATGAATTCTAGATTAGGTGAACAGCAGTCTAACTTGAATAGCCAGAATAGACAGTCATGGTCCCTCAATCAATTCCCAAATTTGAGCAAGTTTGAAGACTCACAACAGCTTGAATGAAGGGGAGGCCAGGTCTCCTTGAGGAAGGACTCTAATACACTGTGAAAATTTTTTACTGTTAATCTTTCTCCCAGTCTTTTCCAGAGGGATCTACGGCCATTTATGAGAGTGAGTGTTCATTGGGGAAAAGGAAATAATCAGACTTTTTGGGGACTAGTGGATACTGCCTCTGAACTGACACTAATTCCAGGAGACCCAAAACATCACTGTGACCCACCAGTCAAAGTGGGGGCATATGGAAGTCAGGCTATTAATGGAGTCTTGGTTCATGTCTGTCTCACAATAGGTCAAGTGGGTCCCCGAACCCATCCTGTAGTGATTTCTCCAGTTCCAGAATGCATAATTGGAATAGATATACTCAGCAACTGGCAGAATCCCCACATAGAATCCCTGATAGAGTAAGGAAAAGCCAAGTGGAAGCTGTTGGAACTGCCCCTACCTAGAAAAATAGTAAACCAAAAGCAATACAGCATTCCTGGAGGGATTGCAGAGATTACTGCCACCATTGAGGACTTGAAGGATGCATGGATGGTGATTCCCACCACATTCCCATTCAACTAGCCTATTTGGCCTATGCAGAAAACAAATGGATCTTGGAGAATGACAGTAGATTATCAAAAACTTAACCAGGTGGTAACTCCAATTGCAGCTGCTGTTCCAGATGTAATTTCACTGCTTGAGCAAATTAATACATCTCCTGGTACTTGGTATGCAGCTATTGATCTGGCTAATGCCCTTTTCTCCATACCTGTTTCAAAGGACCACCAGAAGCAGTTTGCCTTCAGCTGGCAAGGCCAACAATACATCTTCACTTGCCTACCTCAGAGCTACATTATCTCTCCGGCTCTATGTCATAATTTAGTCCGCAGGGACCTTATCATCTTTCCCTTCCACAAGACATCACACTGGTCCATTACATTGATGACATTATGCTGATTGGACCTAGTAAGGAAGAAGTGTCAACCACTCTGGACTTATTGGTAAGATCTTTGTGTGCTAGAAGGTGGGAAATTATTCCCACAAAAATTCAGACACCTTCCACTTCAGTGAAATTTCTAGGGGCCCAGTGGTGTGGGGTATGTCGAGACATTCCTTCTAAAGTGAAGGATAAGTTATTGCATCTGGCTGCTTCCACAACTAAAAAGGAGGCCCAAAGCCTAGTGGGCCTCTTTGGATTTTGGAGGCAACATATTCCTCATTTGGATGTGCTACTCTGGCCTATTTATCAAGTGACTCGAAAAGCTGCCAGTTTTGAGTGGGGACCAGAGCAGGGGAACGCTCTGCAACAGGTTCAGGCTGCTGTGCAAGCCCCTCTGCCACTTGGACCATATGATCCAGCTGATCCAGTGGTGCTTGAAGTGTCGGCGGCTGATAAAGATGCTGTTTGGAGTCTTTGGCAGGCCCTTATTGGTGAATCACAGCACAGGCCTTTAGGATTTTGGCGCAAAGCTCTGCCATCCTCTGCAGATAACTACTCTCCTCTTGATAAGCAGCTTTTGGCTTCTTACTGGGCCTTGGTAGAGACTGAACGCTTAACCATAGAACAACAAATAACCATGAGGTCTGACCTGCTTATCATGACCTGGGTGTTGTCTGACCCACAGAATCATAAAGTTGGACGTGCACAGCAGCACTTCGTCATTAAATGGGAGTGGTATATATGAGATCAGGCCCGAGCAGGACACAAAAGCACGAGTAAGTTGCATGAGGAAGTGCCCCAAATGCCCATGGTCTCCACTCCTGACACATTACCTTCCATCTCCCAGTCTGCACCTATGGCCTTATGGGGAGTTCTTAATGATGAGTGAACAGAAGAAGAGAAAACTCGTGCCTGGTTTACAGATGGTTCTGCATGATATGCATGCACCACTCAAAAGTGGACAGCAGCAGCACTACAGCCCCTTTCTGGGACCTCCCTGAAGGAGAGTGGTTGAGGGAAATCCTCTCAATGGGCAGAACTTCGAGCTGTACAGCTGGTTGTTCATTTTGCTTGGAAGGAGAAATGGCAATATGTGAGACTGTATACTGATTCATGGGCTGTGGCCAATGGTTTGGCTGGATGGTCAGGGACTTGGAAGGAACATGATTGGAAAATTGGAGACAAGGATTTATGGGGAGAAGTTATGTGTATAGACGTCTCTGAATGGACCAAAGAAGTGACGATATTTGTGTCATGTGAATGCTTACCAAAGAATGACCTCAGCAGAGGAGGATTTTAACAATCAAGTGGATAGGATGACGTGTTGTGTGCAAACCAATCATCCTCTTACCCTAGCTACTCCTGTCATTGCTCAATGGGCTCATGAACAAAGTGGCCATGGTGGCAGGGATAGAGGTTATGCATGGGTCCAGCAACATGGACTTCCATTTACCAAGGCTGACTTGGCTACAGCCACTGCTGAGTGACCAATCTTCCAGCAGCAGAGACCAACACTAAGTCCCCAATATGGCACCATCCCTCAAGGTGATCAGCCAGCAACCTGGTGGCAAGTAGATTACATTGGACCACTTCCATCATGGAAAGGGCAGCGTTTTGTCCTTAGTGGAATAGACACTTACTCTGGATATGGATGGATTTGCCTTCCCTGCACGCAATGCTTTTGCCAAAACTACCATCCATGGACTTACAGAATGCATTATCCACTGTCATGGTATCCCACACAGCATTGCCTCAGATCAAGGGACTCACTTCACAGCAAATGAAGTACAGCTGTGGGCCCATCCTTATGGAATTCACTGGTCATACCATGATCCCCATCATCCTGAAGCAGCTGGTTTGATAGAACGATGGAATGGCCTTCTAAAGACACAGTTATGGTGCCAGCTAGGTGGCAATACCTTGCAGGGTTGGGGCAATGCTCTCCAGGAGTCTGTATATGCTCTAAACCAGGGTCCAATGTATGGTGCTGTTTCTCCTATAGCCAGGATTCATGGGTCCAGGAATCAAGGGGTGGAAATGGGAGTGGCACCACTCACTATTACCCCTAGTGACTCACTTGCAAGATTTTTGCTTCCTGCCCCCTAGACCTTATGCTCTTCAGGTCTAGAGGTCTTATTTCCTAAGAGAGGAATGCTCCCACCTGGGTACACATCACTGATTCCATTGAACTGGAAGCTAAGAATGCCACCTGGCCACTTTGGGCTCCTTATGCCTCTGGAACAACAAGGAAAGAAGGGAGTGACCATACTGTTTGGTGTGATTGATCCTCATTACCAAGAGGAAATAGGATTGATATTACATAATGAAGGTAAAGAGGAGTATGTCTGAAATGCACGAGATCCATCAGAGTGTCTCTCAGTACTACAATGCCCTGTGATTAAGGTCAATGGAAAACTACAGCAACCTAATTTTGACATGACTACTAATGACTCAGACTCTTCAGGAATTAAGGTTTGGGTCACTCTACCAGGCAATGAACCACGACCAACCGAGGTGCTTGCTGAGGGCAAAGGTAATACGGAATAGGTGGTGGAAGAAGATAGTTCTAAATACCAGTTATGGCCACGTGACCAGTTGCAGAAACAGGGACTGTAATTGTTATGAGTATTTCTGCTTTATATGTGTGCATCAAATATTTTTGTTTCCTTCAGTTATAAAATATAAGATGTAAAAGGGGCTAGAGTGTTTTCGATTGTACGTGTGTTAGTTGTATCATGTTAGATGCAAGTATGAATTTCTAATTGTCTTTATTCAGACATTGTGTATGGTTTAAGGAGATGTGTACATGTGCCAAGTTGACAAGGGGTGGACTGTGATGGTTAAGACTGTGTGTGAACTTGGCTAGGCCATGATTCTCAGTGTTTACATGTGATCATTCCCATAATAGAATAGGCTGTGAGTAGCTATTCGGTGGAAAGGGAGTTTCCCTGGGGGTGTGGACTGCATCTGAGTATAAGCAGATGTTCTGGCTTTTTGCTCACTCTGGATCCTGCGGCTGCATCCTGTTCATCTGACCTCTGATTCTTGGGACTTGAGCTGTCAGCTTATCTGCCAAACTTGGGATTCATCGATCTTCACAGCCTGTGAGCAGAGCCCTGCTCTCTGACCTCCTGATCTTGGGTTCGCCAGTCCCTGCTGCTACGTGAATCAGGAGAAACCTTGGGGTCTTGCCTGCCGATCTTGGAATTGGCCGACCTTCTTGGCCTGTGAGCAGAAGTCTTGCTCTCCAACCTGCCAATCTTGGGTTCACCAGCTTCTGTGGCTGTGTGAATTGGGAGAGGACTCTACCATGATTCACGGACTTGGGACATTCTAGCCTCTACAACTGCATGAGCTGTTTCCTTGATATAAATCTGCCTTTATATATATTTATATACTTAACTGGTTTTGCTTCTCTAGAGAACCCAGCTGAATATGCTGGTACAGTAGACCACATGATCTTTTGGGCTTAAATAGCCAGTACCAGTTTATCTCAGCTTACTAATACATAGGATATTGATCTTCAAGTATTTCATCTAATTTTTGATGACTTCTATTTTTTCTCAATTCATACTTTGTATATTTCATGTTCTAATTATTAATGGATGTTTGCAAATGTTACATCTCATGTTGAGACATGCCACATCAGTAAATGAAGATCCAGAAGGATTTACTCCACCCACATCATCAAAGTTGAGTCTACATTCATTAAGGAGACAGCTGTTCCACAGTCTTATTTTGAATGCCTTCAAACCAAGGAGGCTCCTCTTCCAGTGCTATATTGAACAATGGTTTGTTGTTAACCATAAGATTTTCATTGGCTGATATTCGGTGGTAGATCTCTTGGCCTTTCTTCCTAGCCTTAGTCTGAAAGCTTTACTGAAACTTGTTGACCATGGGAGACCCTGTTGGTATTTGAAATACTGGTGGTATAGCTTCTACTTTGTGGAAATAACTAACTACAACTGATGATATTTTGATAAAATTACAAAATAATTCCTGCATTTTATGTTTTAAAACATATAGGAGAGGAGTTAACTCTTTGCACCTGAGATCTGAAATTATACCTTCAACTAATACATTATTTTTCTAATATTTAAAATTTCTTTGCAAGTATTTTTAGAAGAACTGAAAATCCAACAGCTATGTTAAGAGATTATTGGCTAGAATTAATCTGGGTAATATATTAAACTAAAACACATTTTCAATTCTTTTATTTAATAAATTTACTGTGAATTATAACATATACAAAGAAAACTGCGTAACATATTTGTGCATTTTAACATTTGAACATCTTGTAACCATACTTAGGTCAAGAAATAGAACATCACTGTACTCCAAAAGCACCATCTTTTCCCTCACAGAAAAAAAATTTCCTGTCATTTTTGATAATCATTTATTTGTTTTTCTTTATAGTTTTTCTGGCTATTAACACTATTAAACATTTAGCCTGTTTTGAACTTTATATATATATATTTTAAATTTGTTTTATTGTTGTTGGCAGAGTATACACATTCGACAATTTCTATATGTACATTTCAGTGACATTGATTGCATTATTCAAGTTGTCCATTCATTCTCACACTCCTTTTCCAAATTGTTCATCCCCATTAACATGAACTCACTACCTCCTAAGTTTCCTATCTAAATTTTTGCATTGCTGTTGCCAATTTGATCCCATATAGATAGATCTTAAAAGAGCACAATACTCAGTGCAAACATCCTTTACTAGCTAAGTTTAACCATTGTTTTAAGAAGACTTTAGGGGATAGCTGTGGCTTAAGGTTTAGATATCCTAGGGCAATAGTTTCGGGGGTTTGTCCATCCTCCATGGCTCCAGAAAGCTTGGATTCCATGGGAATTTGAAATTCTGTTTGTATTTTTTCTCTTTTGGTCAGAATTATTCTATAGACTCTTTGATCAAAACATCCAGTAATGGTAGCTGGGAACAATCCAGTTTTTCTGGTCTCATGGCAAAGAAGCCAGTTGTTCATGGAGGTAATTATCCATACATTTTATTTCTTCCTCCTATTCCTGACTCTCCTTCTTCCTCTGTTGCTCCAGGAAACAGAGACCCATTGCTGTGCCTTCAATGGCTGTATGCAAGCTTTAAAGACCCCAGGCAATATGTAACCAACTAGGAGACAGAATAGAAGCACTAAACCCATAATTAGGCCAATTAAGTGGGATGTCCCATGAAACCATGACGTCAACTTTCCAAATCAAGAAACCAACTCACATGAGGTGTTTGGTTTTACGTAAGCAGCCTCAGCACATGCTCTTTTTGTTACTGTTCTTGTAAATGTATCACACAATTTTTTCCAATTCAACATTTTATGTTTGATTTAGCCTGGGTTCTCTAGAGGAGGAAAATAGTGAAGCCTATATATAAATATATATAGAGAGGTTTATTTCAAGGAAATGGCTCATGCAATTGTGGAGGCTGGCCAGTTCCAAATGCGTGGGTCAGGTGTCAGGCTGGAATATTCCCCTGACTCACATGGTTGCAGGTGCTGACAATCCCAAAATCTGCAGGTCGGGGGCAGGCTGAAGGCTTCTCCAAGAACCAGAGGTCAGACCACGAGAGGAGTTCAGGATTGGGACAGTGAGTGAGCGAGCTTTGCCAGAACGTCCATATATATTGGATGCAGGCCACACCCACAAGGAAACTCTCCTTTCAACTGGATGCGTGCTCACATCAGATCGCAAAATGGAGGATGATTACATAATATCTGCCAAACCACTGAGAATCATGACCTAGCCAAGTTGACACATAACATTATCCATCACTGTCCAACCCTTGTCAACTTGGCACTTGTACACATCTCCTTAAACCATACATAAACTCTAAATAAAGACAATTATAAAGTCATACTTGCAAGTAGCATAACAAAATTAACATGAGTACAACTGAAAATGCACGAGCTCCATTAACATCTTATATTTTATAATAAGTAATGGAATAAGGGATAGAATAAAACAAATATATTTAATATATATATATGTATATACACATACACACACACACGTATAACAAAGCAAAGAAAAAACACTCATAACAATTACAGTCTTCATTTCTGCAACTGGTCACATGGTCATAGCTGGTATTTAGAACTATCTTCTTCTACCACACATTCCGTATTCCCTTTGCCCTCAGCAAGCACCTCAGCTGGTTTTGGTTCTTTGCCTGGTGGGGTGACCCAAACCTTCATTCCTGAAGGGTCTGGGCTGTTAGTAGTCATGTCGGAATTGGGTTGTTGCAGTTTTTCATTGACTTAAATCACAGAGCATGGTAGTACTAAGAGATGTCCTAGGGATCTCCTGTATTCCAGACATACTCTTCTTTACCTCCATTATGTAATATCAATCTGATTTCCCCGTGGTAATCAGGATCAGTCACACCAGCCAATAAAGTAACTCCCTCCTTTGCCTGTTGAACCAGAGGCCTGAGGAGCCCAAAGTGACTGAGTAGCATTCTTAACTTTCAGTTCAACGGAATCAATGTTGTGTCTTCTGGAGGGAGCATTTGTCCCTTTGGAATTAAAACCTCTAGACACGCAGAGCATGGGGTCACAGGGACAGGAAGGAAAAATTTTTTGAATGGGTAACTAGGAGTAATAATGAGTGGTGCCACTCCTATTTCCAGCCCTTGATTCTTGGACCAGTGAATCCTGGCTATAAGACAAACAGCACCATATATTATACAGCCTCCGGGAGAACACTGCCCCAACTCTGCAAGGTATTGCCACCTAGGTGGCACCATAATTGCATCTTTAGAAGGCCATTCCATCACCCTATCAAGCCAGCTGCTTCAGGATAATGCAGAACATGGGAAGATCAGTGAATTCCATGAGGATGGGCTCATTGCCACACGTCATTTGTTTTGAAGTGAGTTCCTTGATCTGAGGCAATGTTGTGTGGGATACCATGATGGTGGCTAAGGCATTCAGTAAGTCCACGGATGGTATTTATGGCAGAAGCATTGTGTGCAAACAAGGCAAATCCATATGGAGAAAAAGTGTCTATCTCAGTAAAAATAAAACCCTCCCCTTTCCACGATGGAAGCAGTTGAATGTAATCAACCTGCCACCAGGTTGCTGGCTGATCGCCACTAGAAATTGTGATGCATCAGGGACTCAGTGTTGATCTCTGTTGCTGCCAGATTGGGCAAACAGCAATGGTTGTAACCAAGCTGGCCTTGGTCAGTGGAAGTCTGTGTTGCTGAGGCCATACATAACCTCCATCCTTGCCACCATGGCCATTTTGTGAATGAGTCCATTGGACAATGACAGGAGTGGCTGGGGAAAGAGGCTGACTGGTAGCCACAGAATGCGTCATCCTAGCCACTTGATTTCAATACCCTCCTCTACTGAGTTCACCATTTGATGAGACACAAATATTTTCACTTCTTTGGCCCATTCAGAGAGGTCTATCCACATGCTACTTCCCCATACCTCCTTGTCTCCAATTTTCCAATCATGTTCCTTCCAAGTCTCTGACCATTCAGCCAAGCCACTGGCCAAAGCCCATGAATCAGTATACAATCTCACATCTAGCCATTTCTCCTTCCAAGCAAAATGAACAACCAGGTGCGCAGCCCAAAGTTGTCCCCACTGGAAGGGTTTCCCTTCACCACTGTACTTCAGGGCGGTCCCAGTAAGGGAATGCAGTGCTGCTGCTGTTCACTTCTGAGTGGTACCTGCTTATCGCAGAGAATCATCTGCAAACCAGGCACGAGTTTTCTCATCCTCAGTCAACTGACTGCAAGTAACTCCCCCTAAGGCCATAGGTGCAAAATGAGAGAGTGAAAGTAATGTGACAGAAGTGGGGACCGTGGGCTTTTGGGCCACTTCCTCATGTAACTTCCTTGTGCCTTCATATCCTGCTTGAGCCCTATCTCATATATACCACTTCCATTTAATGATGGAGTGCTGCTGTGCACATCTGACTTTATAACTCTGTGGGTCAGAGAACATCCAGTTCATGATTGGCAGTTGAAGCTGCATGGTAACTTGGTGGCCCATAGTTAAGCATTCAGTCTCTACCAGGGCCCACTAACAAGCCAAAAGTTGTTTCTCAAAAGGGGAGTTGTTATCTGCGGAGGACGGCAGGGCTTTGCTCTAAAATCCTCAGGGTCTGCACTGTGATTCACCAATAAGGACCTGCCAAAGACTCCAAACAGCATGTCTATCTGCTACTGACACTTTAGGCACCACTAGATCAGCTGAATCATATGGCCAAGTGGCAGAGTGGCTTGCAGAGCAGCCTGAACCTCTTGATGAGCCATCTCTTATTGTGGGCCCCACTCAAAACTAGCAGCTTTTCGAGTCACTTGATAAATAGTTGGAGTAACACACCAAAATGAAGGATATATTGCCTCCAAAATCCAGTCAGGCCCACCAGGTGTTGTGCCTTTTTTGACCACTACACCACCAGGGTTTCCTTTTTAGTTGTAGGAGCTGCCAAATGTAACAACTTTTACTTCACTTTAGAAGGAATATCTTGGCATGCCTTACACCAGAGAATCCCTAGAAATTTAACAGAGGTGGAAGGTGCCAGAAGTTTGGTCAGATTAATTTCCCACCCTCTAGCTTGCAAATTGTTGAAGGATATTGAATATACCATTGACTGCCATAAGAACAAACAAATCAGTCTTGGAGAAAGTACAGCCAGAATGCTCCTTAGAAGTGAGAATGGAGAGACTTTGTCCCACCTTCTTTGGACATGTTATCAGAAGGGACCGGTCCCTGGAGATGGACATCATGCTTGGTAAATTATAGGGTCAGCAAAAGAGAGGAAGACCCTCAATGAGATGGACTGACACAGTGGCTGTAATGATGGGCTTAAGCATAGCAACGATTGTGAGGATGGTGCAGGACCAAGCAGTGTTCTGTTTTATTGTACATAGGGTCACGATGAGTAAGAACTGACTCTATGGCATTTAACAACAACACACAAATGTCTTACTGATAATTCTAGAGTCATTGATACTTCTTCCTTACTATGTCTAATCAGCATAATGTAATCAATTTAATTGACCAGTGTGACGTCTTGTGGAAGGGAAAGGTGAGCAAGGTCCCTGCAGACTAAATTATGACATAGAGCTTGAGAGTTGATATACTCTGAGGTAGGACAGTGAAGGTGTATTGCTGGCCTTGACAGGTGAAGACAAACTGCTTCCGGTGGTCCTTAGAAACTGGAATTGAGAAAAATCTGTTGACCAGATCCAGATCCATAGCTTCATACCAGGTATCAGGAGATGTATTAATTTTCTCAAGCAATGAAACCAGTCTGGAAAAGCAGCTGCAATTAGAGTTACCACTTAGTAAAGTTTAAAGTAATCCACTATCATCCCCCAAGATCCATCTGTTTTTTGCACAGGCCAAACAGGTGAGTTGAAAGGGGATGTGTTAGGAATCACTACCCTTGCATCCTTCAAGTCCTTGATGGTGGCACTAATCTCTGCAATACTTCCAGGAATGTGGTATTACTTTTGCTTTAGTATTTTCTTAGGTAGCGGAAGTTCTAATAGCTTCCACTTGGCTATTCCTACCATAATAGCCCTTACTCCATTTGTCAGTGATCTAATGTGAGTGTTCTGCCAGTTGCTGAGTATATCTATTCCAATTATGCATTCTGGAACTGGGAAATCACTACAGGAAGGGTTTGGGGACACACTGGACCCAGTGTGAGATGAACCTGAGCTAAGTCTCCCTTGATAACCTGACCTTCAGGCATCACTACTACAACTGGTGGTCCACAGTGATGTTTTGGCTCTATTGGAATTACCATCAGTTCAGATTCAGTGTCCACTAATCCCTGAAAATTCTGATTATTTCCTTTTCCCCAATAAACAGCTATTCTTGTAAAAGGCCCTAGATCCCTTTGGGGAAGCCTGGGAGAAAGATTAACAACATAAATTTTCAGCAATGTAGTGGGGGTCCTGCCTTAAGGTGACCTGGATTGCACTTCATTCAAGTCTGTAAACTGGCTCAAGTCTGGGAATTGATTGAGGAGCCATGACTCACTATTCTGGCGACTCAAGTAAGACTGCCATTCACTTGACCTAGAATTCTTCTGCTTGTACAGATCAAGTAAATATTTAGTAGATTTCCCATCTATTTCATTCTTAGGGACACCATGACTAACTAACCAATGTTATAAGTCCATATGAGTCAAACTATTCTGATGACTTCTTTGACTCTGCTGTCCATTAAAGTAACCATGCCAACCTTGTCTTTGGCAATTAAGTGCTGCCACTTGGCCTGTACCACCCTGGGGTCCAATTAGCACCTTTGTACTTAGGTGTCTTAATTCAGTTAGGACAGTTCCCACTGTCAAATCTGACTTACATAAAATAGCAATCACAGCAGTCTTCAAATATGCTGGGGCTACCTTCCCAAATTTGTTCCTCACAGTTGTGGCCTAAGGTGTATCCTCTGGGCACTCCATAGGTGGGTTTGTGGGTCCAACGTGATGAATCCATTCTAACATGCCAACTTCTCTATACCTTTGGACACCTTCTTCTACAGTGTACCAAGGCAGTTATGGTATTTTAATTTGATTTAGTGTAGGCCACCTCTTAGTCCATGCTTCAGTCAACCAACCAAATAAACTATTAGATCCTTTTCTAATCTCTTTAGCTGTAACATCGAATGAAGAGTCTGTGCTTAGTGGGCCCACATCAATAAACTCAGACTGATCCAACTTTATGTTCTTTGCACCATTATCCCAAATCCTTAATAGTCATCCCCACACATATACCCTAGGTTTCTGTTTGTATATATTAGAAAAATCAAGCAGTTCTTTTGGAGAGTAGTATAACTCCTTATGGGTCACACTTTGTACTTTGCCTCTGGGCTCCCTGGGACTTAAATCTAATTACAGGCATAGAAGATAAATGGGTTGTAGGGGTGGGTTCTGGGGACATTCATCGATGTCTTGCAAGACATCTACTTCAGGTGACACCTCAGGCGTTGCCTCAAGCAATGCCCCAGGCAATGTCTTAGCAAAGACTCTTTGGAAGCATCTAAGTTAATCTCATCAGATGGGGGTGGGAGTACTCATTTTACTGGCAAATGTGATTTATCAAACAAAGCAGAGTTAATCTCTTCAGATGGGTGCTGAAGGGCTGGTTCTACTGGCAAGGGTGATTCAACAGAATTAGGGGCTCAGTCTTTCCTGCTTCATCCATATCTGCCCATATGTCTCCATCCCAACTCCATCTCATCTCTTTCCAATCAATGCCCTCACTTTAAATTCAGACACCATTCAAGGTTGGGAATTCAATTGGCGTTGTAATTCATTCATTCTTACGATAAGACTCTGAGTTGGCTTGCGGCAATGTTAGCTCCTGTTACTACAAAAACTAAGGCTTTCCTTCAGGGCACAAATGGAAACTTTCAGGTCTTTTATTTGGCACTTGAGTTGTGACTCTGAAGCCCTGAGCTCATCCCTTTTTTCATCACACTGTCTAATGAAAGTAGGACCAGTCTGATAAATTCTTAAATGTATCAAATATACAATCACTCAGAGCCTTGTCTCTCACAAATATTTGATACAATGGTGGTGATAGTTTGCATTTTTCTATTGCCACCACATGCCATTGATTAGCAGTGCCCTCTTTACTACTGAGACAGAGTCTTCTGTGCTTTTAAGACTAGCCAGACTTGAGAACCAATTCAAAAACTCATCCTTAACATTTTGCTCCTCTAGAACAACTCTTGGTATCAACTGTTTTAGGCTGGGTTCTCTAGTGGAGCAAAATCAGTGAAGTGTATATACAAATATGTACAGAGACATTTATTTCAAGGAAATGGCTCACACAGTTGTGGAGGCTGGCAAGACCCAAATTTGTGGGCCAGGTGTCAGGCTGGAGGCAGCTCTTGACTCACGTGTTTATCAGGGCTGATGAATCCAAAATCTGTATGTCAGGTAGCAGGCTGCTGTCTCATGGGGTTGCGGGAACTGGTGAATCCAAAATTTGCTGGTCAGTTTCCTGGCTGAAAGCTTCTCCAAGATCTGGAGGTGAGACCACAAAATGAGTGTAGGGTTGAGAGAGAGACTGAGCTTTGCCAGAACATCTATATATGTTGGATGCAGACTACACCCTCAAGGAAACTCCCCTTCCAACTGATTGGCTGTTCACATCAAATCACAATATAGAGGATGATTACATAATATCTGCCACACCACTGAGAATCATGGCCTAGACAAGTTGGCACATAACATTAACCTTCAGAATGGGTGTACAATTAATTGACAGGAATGTGTTCTATTGAGTTAGGCCTCTTTTGCATATTATTATATTTGTAAGATTCATCCCTGTTGTTGTGTGCAGTTGTAGTTCCTTCATTTTTATTGATTCATACTATAGTAATTATTCACTTTTTGATGCATATTTGGATTATTTCTTGTAGGGGGCTGTAATGGATTGTGTTGTAATCTGGTGCAAAAGTGCATATGCTTACAGTATAAAATGAGGACTACAATTTCTTGGTCATGGGATATAAGTGTTCTAAATTTTATTTGGTAATTTCCAAACTAGTGTCCAAAGTGGATTTATCAGCTTTCACCCTCACCAGCAGTATATGAAATTCCATTTCTTAAAGTTATAGCTTTCAATGTTTCACCATTAAGTATGATATTTTTCTAGTTTTTCATTGTCCTTTATTAGATTAAATTTTTTTCTATTATTAATATTCTGTTTTTTAATGGAGAATGGATGACAGCATCCATAGTAAAAATTGATAAGTTGAGACATTTTAAATTTTGTCATTCTAGTAGATGTGTAACAGTTTTTCAGTGTGATTTTAATTTGTATTTTCTTGATTATTGATGTGGTTTGGTAACTTTTCATATGTTTATTATCCAAATTGATTATCTTCTTTTGAAGCCTCCATTCAAGTTTACTGTCCATTTCTCTTTGTCATTGTTTATCTTCTTTTTTTAAAATTACCCTTTAGATGAAGTTTTACAAAACAAACTAGTTTCTCATTGAACAGTTAGTACACATCGTTTTATGACGTTGGTTAACAACCTCACGACATGTCAACACTCTCCCTTCTCAACCTTGGGTTTCCTATTACCAGCTTTCCTGTCCCCTCCTGCCTTCTAGTCCTTGTCCCTGGGCTGGTGCGCCCCTTTAGTCTCATTTTGTTTTATGGCCTGTCTAATCTTTGGCTGAAGGGTGAACCTCAGGAGTACCTTCATTACTGAGCCAAATGGGTGTCTGGGGGCCATCCTTTCGGGGTTTCTCCAGTCTCTGCCAGGCCAGTAAGTCTGGTCTTTTTTTTGTGAGTTAGAATTTTGTTCTACATTTTTCTCCAGCTCCGTCTGGGACCGTCTATTGTGATCCCTGTCAGAGCAGTCAGTAGTGGTAGCCAGGCACCGTTTAGTTGTGCTGGACTCAGTCTGGTGGAGGCCATGGTAGTTGTGGTCCATGCGTCCTTCAGACTAATCTTTCCCTTGTGTCTTTAGTTTTCTTCATTTTCCCTACCTTCTTTTTTATCTGTAGGATTATTTATTTATTTATTTTATATAGTCTGGGTAAATCCATTGCCATTGAGTTAATTCAGGCGCTTAGCCACCCTATAGGACAGCGTAGAACCACCCCACAGTGTTTCCATAGCTGTAAATCTTTATGGAAGCAGATTGCCACACCTTTCTCCCATGGAGCAGCTGGTAGGTTCTAACCATCGACCTTTTGTTTAGCAGCCATGTGGTTAACCACTGCACCAATCAACTCAACCCAAAGCCCACTGTCATCGAGTTGATTACGACTTATTTTAACCCCATAGGGTTTCCAAGGTTGTAAATCTCTACGGAAGAAGACTATCACATCTTTCTCCCTAGGAGCCACTGGTGGTTTCTAAACACTGCCCTTTCGGCTAGCAGTCAATCACTTTAACCACAGTGCCACCAAGCTTCCTTTTATTCTGGGTACTCGTTCATTATTGGTTATATACACTGTATCTACTCCTACTCTGTCTTATTTTTCAAGCTCTTTATGATTCTTTTGATGACTAGAAGTTTTAAAATTTAATATATTTCAATTTACTAACATTTTCCTTTATCATCATAAAGATAATCTCCAACATTTTCTCCTAAAAGGCTTTGCTCTTTTACCTTACACATGTAGGTGTTTAACCAACCTAAAACTGATTTTTGTGTATGGTGTATGGGGCACAATTATTTTGTTCCACATTTATGTTGTTCCAACACCAAACTATTTAAAAAGAAAGCTCCTTCTTATCAGGTCGTTTTATAAGTACTACCTCTGTTCAGAAATCAAGTGTCCATTCATTAAGTGTATGAGAGTAACTT
This sequence comes from Dugong dugon, assembly GCA_030035585.1. Lineage (NCBI taxonomy): Eukaryota > Metazoa > Chordata > Mammalia > Sirenia > Dugongidae > Dugong > Dugong dugon. The sequence goes on from CM057483.1 coordinate 69,831,084, forward strand.
TCTGGGACTTCTACTCTATTCTATTGATCTATGAAGCTTTCAAACTGTGGTGTTGGCAACACTTTGGCTTGCTCACTTTGGAGACATCATCAGGAAAGACCAATTGCTAGAAAAGGACATCATGATAAAGTAGATGGTCAGCAAAAACAAGGGAAACCCTCAGAGATGGATTGACAAAATAGCTGCAACAATGGACTCAAAAATATCAGTGATCATAAAGACGCTGGAGGACTAGTCAGCAGTTCACTGTTATACATAGAGTTGTCATGAGTCGGAACTGACTTGACGGCACCTAACAACCACAATATGAGGTTCTATAAATATCCCACCATTTTATATAATGTCTTTATAATAGTCTTCATTATGCATTTATATCGTCTTGAAAACTCACAGAGCTATTTCTCCCACAACGTTTGTTTTCTTCAATATTAGCCTGACTATTCTTGGCATTTTGTATTTCCATATAGATTTTAGAATCAGCTTATACACACATACACACAAACTGTTGGGAATTTAACTGGGATTGCCTTTAGCTTAAAAATCAATTTTGGATAGTTAATCTCTTTACACAATGAAGTCTACTAATCCATGAATTTTGTACGTGTCTCATTTATTTAGGTCTCCTTTAATAACTCACAATGATTTTTTAATTTATAATTTTTTAAATTTTATGCTGGATATTTCCTTGTTATTTGATATTTTGAGACCATATAAATGGCATTTTTAAAATTTTATTTCCTAATTTTTTTGTTTGTATATAGAAAAGACAAAAAAACTTTATATTAATCTTATATTCAGCATACGTCAATACTCTAGTTCTCATCCTAATAGTTTATCTGAGCATCCATGTGGATTTCCAACCTATAAAACTGTATCTTCTGTGAACAATAATAGTTTTATTTATTTCTAACCATTTTACCTTTTTTAAATTTATATATATACCATTTATTAGTCTATTTATGTCTTAGTCTCCTGCTAAGACATTTAGTACACTGTTAAATAGAAATGATAGCAGCATTCTTATCTTGTTCTTGTGATAAGACATAGTTGATTCAGGATTTAAACAATAATAAGGTTAGCTTAATAAACATTACTGTTAACTTGGAATGCAGTGAGTTCTAAAACAATTACTTAATGAAACTGTCTGTGTTTCACATCACCAGAAATGTATGACTTACATTCTTAATGGACTCTTTGCTAGCAGAAGTGTTTTTACTATTACCTTAATTTTTGTTGCCTTGAATTAGCCTTTACTTGGTTATACTTCTACATGTTAAATTTGCTTAGTTTTAGATAATACTGTAACTTTTAAAAAGATGTTGTGTTTTCTTAATATTTGTGCATTTCCACAGAATACATTTATATAGTCTATGCACATGTCTTGGAGGTAAACAAGCGTATAGTCACATAGTAACTACAGGCTGTTCTGGGCTTCCTTAACCATATATAATGATTCAATGTCATGGAGGAAGCTGGGGAAAATGTCGCTATTTAGAGGAACATAGCTTGGGTATTCCTTCAGGATGAAATGGTGATAGTCAGAAAAACTAACCCAGTAAGATAAGGGCAGGGAAAGAAAAGCTTAATGTATAAAGATTTAATTTCACGGAGGGAGACACTGTTTTTAGAATGGCAGGATAGATTTAAAAATTTATTTTTGCATATACACCTCTTCCTCACTTGCTATCTTGTTATCTGACATTTAGCATTTATGAAAATACTAAAAAATATACTATCCAACTGTTTTGCACATTAATGACATACATCTGACAGTAATGAACGATGAGGTATGAGGCAAGAGTAATGTTAGCTGTGATGGTTAAGGTTATGTGTCAACTTGGTTGGGCCATGATTCTCAGTGGTTTGGCAGTTATGTAATGGTGTAATTTGGCAGTTATGTAATGATGTAGTCATCTCCATTTTGTGATCTGATGTGGTCATTCTCCATTTTTGCATAATGCCTTTTTCCCATAAAGACCTGATCTTTGGAACCTAATCATGCCAACAAGTGAGGAGTGGGTGTATATGCAAATTGATTAGGTAACTGCTTCTCTCCTCCCTATCAGAGCAATTTTGAAGCAGTGCAATATTGTAGGTCACACTTAATGTTGGTAAATTGAAGGGATTTTTGACATGTACTATGGTGCGCCTGACACAAGTCACGGTTTTTCAATCGCCTTATATGCATGCAAAAGCTGGATGATGAATAAGGAAGACGGAAGAAGAACTGATGTATTTGAATTATAGTGTTGGTGAAGAATACTGAATATACCATGGACTGCAAGAAAAGCAAACAAATCTATCTTGGAATAAGTACAGTTAGAATGCTCCTTAGAAGGGAGGATGGAGAGACTTCATCTCACCTTCTTTGGACATGTTATCAGGAGGGCTCAGTCCCTGGAGAAGGACAGCATGCTTGTTAAAGTAGAGGGTCAGTGAAAAAGAGGAAGACCCCAATGAGACGCATTGACACAGTGGCTGCAACAATGGGCTAAAATATAGCAATGATTGTAAAGATGGTGTGGGACCAGGCAGTGTTTCGTTCTATTGTACATAGGGTTGCTATGAGTCGGAACCAACTCAATGGCACCTAACAACACCAAAGACAAAGATCTATAGACTCATGTTCACAGATATAGGCTTAATCTTAGGGAAAATTATAGATATATTACTGGTCATTCTCACATACATTTTGTGAATATGATCCTTGATAGCTAAAGTATGGTGATTATTGACTCACTCCCCAAATGACCCAAACAATTTATTTGTAGATAAGATAAAGTATATCATAGTTTAAAATGGTTCAAGCAGTTAAAAGCACTATGACTGACTTACTCCAAGCTACAACTTACTCAAAATCACAGTCCAATTGTACACTTTGTTATCAAACACACTAGTAGATAAGAGAGAACCAATGGCCCATGGGGCAAGACTACCTATGCTATTGTGGTTGGTAGTAAAAATAACATCCATTAGACTTAAAGTTTTTTGTTTTGTTTTTGTTTGATCATTTTAACATAAAGGGAAACTTGGAGTTGTGTTTTTCAAAATTAAAAAATAAAGATTGCCAATACTTTACATTCACTGAAGTTATTTTCCCTATCACTAATGAAAATTTAGGAAGATAATAGTGTTTATAGATAGAGAGATAGAGAGATAGATAGAGAAAGAAAAAAGTTAGATATCATTAAACATAACTACTAAACTTTTCTTTAGATAGATGAAAAAATAACCAAAGTATTCTAATTAATTTGAGCAAGTCTGCTAACCATTTGTCTCAGTTCTTGACAGTCCTATGATTATATTAATGGCATATTTACTTTGTTTATGTATCAATAGCTGCTGTGCTGGGTAAACAGTTCATTTTAAAAGTGACTACAGATACCTCCTGAGGCTGACATCTGCCTCATTCTCATTCCCAAGTATTTCTATGTTAATTTACCTTCAGGGGAATTTTAAACATTATTATGTTTCCTTCTATAGTAGGTGGAAACAAAATATTTCTTTCAACAACCGTCTTTCCTTAACACTTTTCTTCTCTTTCTTTGGTAATGCCTTTCAATTTTCCAATTTCTTTTTGCTGGCATTTCCTTGTTAGCTAATGCTGAAATTGTATAAGAAAGTCAGAAAATATTGGAGAATATCTCTACTCTTATAACTGGTTGAACTATTTAGATTACTTTAACCAGTCAACTCTGATAATCCTGCCTCTGTCAAAAAACATAAGCACAGAGAAACAAGCACACACACACACACACACACACACACACACACGAGTGCATGTGCACACTTACACTGGTGTGCACACTCACACACATACACTTATTTAATCTAAATGATCAAATAGATATTTGGTGTAATTTGGACACCACCATAGAGGAAAGTTTAAGATCAAGGTAAAGCTATGAGTTCTGGGTTGACAGATGGTAACTTCATTTGAGTCTCTCCCTACTTTGTACATACTCTTGCCCATTTCTAACAATAGAAAAGACATTATTTCATGCTCAGAAGAGAACAGAATGTGTGTTTTCAATAACTTGATAAAGAAGTGTGTACTGCATACTTTCTATGACCTCTGGTCTATGCTAGATGTGCTACTTGATTAAAGCACAAAGAAAAGATGAGGGCATATTTGAAGAATAGTGAACTTGATTGGTATGCAATAGTTAGACTTGCCAACAAAATGCAGTTTTTCAGGGTGATTATATTGTGATGTGAGAGTGGAGTGGTGGCATGGCTGTAGAAGAGTGATGAGGTATGAAGATTACTCTGGAATTCTTTATTGAGAGTGTTAAAATATTTTATAGAGGCAAGAGGCAACAATGCCTTCCCTGGGCCAAGAGCCAAGCAAAGATTAGTCATAAAATCATTTACAAGAAAAAGAATTGAAACTTAAGCAAGTTTTATCAATATGGATTAGCATGAGTTAGCAGTATTTATTAGCATGAGTTAGCAACACTCATCAAGATAGCCAGCTTAGCAGTCAATGCCCAAAACAAAAGGAAAATTAGGTATGATTAGCCAATCAAAGCAAAGGGCTTAATACTCACCTAAACTTGAAAAAGGTATTGTAACTGTGTAAACTCAAGCCCCCTCAGATTGGGTGTTCCGTGTTTTCTAACGGTTTTCTTGCTCAATAAACCCTTTTAACTCTAATTGACTTGATGAACAGTTTTTTTTTTCCCAAGAAGTCTGAAAAGAGAAATTTTCCATTCTAATGAAAAGCTTGTAAATATATGAGTTTTGGGGCGGCAATCACTTGTTCAAAAGGTATGAAGAAACTTAAGGATCCAAAAGCAAATTGCCAATAGTTCCACAGTGGTGTTACAAATTCAAACCCTGATCAGTATTGTTTTTCAACTACTACCTTACTAACATTGACCATTACTTTCAGTGTTGCTAATTTGATAGGTGTAATATGATATCTCATTAAATTTGCATTTTTTTGGCTATTTATCTTGGGTATTGTTGCATGTTTGCTATCCAATTGTTATTTCCTTTTTTTATTATTATCTATTGATACATTTTTCCCAATAATTTCCTTTGTCCATGTGTTCATATATTGATTTGTATGGGCTCTTTATATAAAAATAAGACTTGTAACCTTTGATTAGGCATGACTGATGTGAATATTTACCACTATATTGTTGCCTTTCAATGTTCATTCAGTTAATAAAAATGTTGAAGTAAAAATCTTAATATAATCAATTTATCGAACTTTTTTTATTTATTACATTATATTTTAAGGATCTATAAAGTTCATTAATTTTATTCATTATAAAATCATATATGTTAATTAATGAAAATTTGGAATATTAAAGAAAATAGAAATTATCTCAATTTTCAAAGAGCCACACATTCACTGTTAATATTTTTTTGAACTTCCTTTCAGTATTCTATTTTTCCCTCTGTGGAAAGTTTTATTTTGTTGTTGTTAACAACACGAAGCTTAGTTAACAAAATGAAGCTTGCTTCATATCATTAATATTAAATGATATAATAATCTCCCTTTCCTGTCATTTTGCAACCTATTATGACATCTAATTTGTTTATTAAATAAGTACTTATCATTTATTACATATAAGTCACTCTTGTAGGAACTAGGATACAAGAATGAAAAAAGTCTCAGCTCATATGGAGAATACATTTTAGTGGGAGTGGGGTGGGGGACAAAACCAGAAATAAACATAAAATATGTCAAGTAATTTTTAGTGCTCTGAAGAAAAATAAAGTCGGTTATGTAAGAGGGGTAAAGAGGGAGGGTTGCAATTTTATGTAAAGGCACCGAGAAAAACCTTCCTTATTTGGTAACATTTTAGCAGGGATCTGAGTGAACTGATGGAATAAGCTATGCAGGGATCTGGGGGCAATAAAGTTCCAGATAACTGCGTACAGCTGGAGCAAAGGAACTGAGGTCAGAGTGTGCTTGATATAAGAGAATATTAAAGGCACATTGTGGCTGGAGTGTTGTTTAAGAGAGGAAGAGGAGTAAGAGATGAAATTAGACAGGTAAGGTCATAGTGAGGATGTTGATATCATTCAGTGTGAGATGGGCTGCCACTGGAGCATTGACAACAGGGAAGTTTCACGACCTAACCTATATTTGTAAAGAATTATCCTGGGAGTTGTGTGGAGAATAGACTGTAGAATAAAAATGGTTAAAGCAAGAGATCTGTTAGGAAACTGCTGAAATAATACAGGTGAGAGATGATGATTGTTTGGACAAGGCTGTTGGCAATGGAAGTAATAAGAATTGTTAAGATTTTGAATATATTTTGAAGGGCTAGTCATCACAGTTTCCTGACAGATTGAATGTGAGGCATGAGAAAAAGAAAAGATGCAAGCAGGACAGGTGAAGAGAGTGAAATAAGAGTTCAGTCATTGTATAATCGTTGTAAATATCATTTAAAATAGTTTCTTTATTAAGGAAGTGCTATGTGTTAATTGGGGCCCTGGTGGTACAGTGGTTAAGCCTTTGGCGGCTAATCAAAAATTTGGCAGTTCGAATCTACCAGCCGTTCCTTGGAAACCCTATGGGGCAGCTCTACTCTGTCCTACAGAGTCGTTACGAGTCGGAATTGACTCGACAGCAATGGTATGTGTTAGTTATAAGCTATTTAGAAAATATAAATAATAAATAGAAGAAAACAAATGTCACCTATAATTTTATAACTGATGAAAATTACTCAACGTTTTGATGTAACTTTATGGTCTTCACAAACACACACACACACACACACACACACATTTTTCTGTTTGGATAGATAAACATTTTTCATACTAAAATGAGATTTTTTTTGGGGGTATGCTGATTATTTTAGGTAACTTCATCCATCACTTAAGTTTAGAAAATTTTCTAAACTTGATAGTCAATTCTATTGTGTTCTAGTGCTTTTATGGTTTATTATTATTATTATTTTGCTTTGTAACTTTATTTCATTTGGAACTTATTTTATTGCATGACATAAGTTTCTAAACTTGTTATTACTTATCCAATTAACAAATTGTCCTAGCACCCTTTAAAAATACTTTCTAAGCTAAAACCTCTCGACTAGTGTTTCTAGATCAGGGGTGGGTAAACTACGGTTCACAGGACAAATCTAGGCCACCAGTTGTTTTTGTACAGCCCACAAGCTAAGAATAGCTTTTACAGATGAACATATTTGCAATTGATTTGATGGTGGAGAATATTAAGTTTGAATCCAATTAAATGAAATATTACCCCTTGTGCAAAAAAAAATCTCATTTTTCTCATTAGTAGAACCGTATTTAAAAAAGTATACTCTAGCTCAAAAATAAACCCTAACATCTTTGGTCCACTGATTTTTGACAAGGGTGCCAAGACCATTCAGTGGGGGAAAGAATAGTATCTTCAACAAATGGTGATGGGAGAACTATATATTCACTTACCTCAAACCACATATAAAAATTAACCGAAGAGGGATGAAAAATATAAATTTAAGAGCTAAAACTATGAAACTCTTAGAACAAAACAAAGGAATAAAATCTTCATGACCTTGGATTTGGCAATGATTTCTTAAATATGACACCAGAAATACAGGTGAACCCCCCCAAAAATAGACTAATCAAGATTAAAATCTTTTGTGAATCAAAGGGTACTATCAAGATATTGGAAAGACAACCCACGTAATGTGAGAAAATATTTGCCAACCGTATACCTGATAATAGTTTAGTATCCAGAATATATAAATAAGTCCTACAACTCACCAACAAAAGGGCAAACAACCTAATTAAAAAATGAGCAAAGGACTTGAATAGATATTTCTCCAAGGAAGATATAAAACTGACCAAAAGGCACATGAAAAGATGCTCAACATCATCACTTATTAAGGAAATGTAAACCAAATCACAATTAGATACTTCTTCACACCCACTAGGATGGCTATTATAAAAAAAAAAAAGGAAAATAACAAGTGTTGACAATGATGTGGAGAAATTGGAACCCTCACCCATTGCTGTTGGAAATGTAAAATGGTGCTGCCACAGTGGAAAAGTTTGGCAGTTCCTTAAAAACTAAACATAGAATTACTATAAAATCAAAAGAAAAAAACCAAAACAAAACATTGCCGTTGAGTCGATTCCAACTCATAGTGACCCTACACGGCAGAGTAGAACTGCCCCATTGGGTTTCCAAGGCTGTAAATCTTTAGGGAAGCTGACTGCCACATCTTTCTCCCGAGGAGCTGCTGATAGGTTAGAACCGCTGACCTTCCAGTTAGCAGCCCAGCGATTGATCACTGCACCACCAGCTCTCCTTAGAATTACTATACGACCCAGCAATTCCACTCCTAGGTATATACCTAAAAGATATGAAAACAAGGACTTCTATGCCAATGTTCATAGCGGCATTATTCACAAAGGCCAAAAGGTGGAAACAACCCAAGTGTTCATCAATGGATAAAACGTCGTGTATACATGCATATTATTCAGTCATAAAAAGGAATGAAGTTCTGATACACGCTACAACATGGATGAACCTTGAAAACATCATGCTAAATGAAATAAGCCAGACATAAAAGGACAAATACTGTATGAGTCCACTTATATGCAATCTCTAGAATAGGCAAATGCATAGAGACAATGCTTATTAAATGTGACCAGTGGCTGGAGAAAGGGGGGATTGGGAATCTTTTGCTTAATGGGCACATAGTTTATGTTTGGGGTGATAAAACCTGTTACTATCTAGTTGATTCCGACTCATGGTGACCCCATGTGTGTGAGAGTAGAACTGTGCTCCGCAGGGTTTTCAACAGCTGATTTTCCAGAAGTAGATTGCCAGGCCTTTCTTCTGAGGCAACTCTCAGTGGACTGGGACCACCAAGATTTTGGTTAGCAGCTGAGCACATTAATGATTTGGACCATGAAGGGACTCCTCTGTTTATATAAGTTAATTAACCACTGCATCACCAGGGTTCCTTGTGATTATATAAGTACCTACACACTCTCCTTGATTTAGTCTCTTGGTCTACAAAGCACAAAATATTTATTATCTGGTCCCTTACAGAAAAAGTTTACCAACTCCTGTTCTAGATATTTATGTGTGCATATGAATCACCTGGAGGCCATGATTAAAATGTGGATTACTGTTGTTAATCCCCTATTACCACTAATACATCAATTTTGATTCAGTAAGTCAAGTGTGAGTTACAGGAATCTCAATTTTAACAAACAAAAGTGATTCTGATGTACTGTGCACCAAATTTTGAGAAACACAGAATGTTATCTTTCACTGAGTCAAATTTCAATACTGCTTTCTAACTACTTGTGGGCCATTATTTCCCCGCCAGCATGCTGGTAGTCAGTTCATCGTTAAGATCTTAATGTAGTGAATTGCCACAGGGACCACAATTTCCTATGGTTCTTTCCACCTGTCATCATTTGTCCAATCACCTTTTCTTGGAACCCAGCCTTGCTTGGGAAACAAGCCCTTGCTTTTTGCCTAAGTGGTCTGTAGCTCCTAATATGAACCCATATGATAAAAAATACACCATTATTCTTGGGTTCCATGTCTTTGTGCTCATCTCCTTTTCTATTTCCCTCTTTACTATTGTTTAGGTATGTATGCATCCATCCATCCATTCATCCATTTATCTTCATCCATCCAATTTCCCTGAGAACACAAAGAATTTAACTTTACTATAGTTAGCACCACCCCCATCTCCAGTTGCCATGAAAGTCTTGAATTTTTAATAGGTATGATCTACCATTTATTCGTGCCATAGAAAATCAAGAAATGTACCTTGGAAATAGCAAATATTGGCACATATGAATGAAAACAGCAAAATACAGGGAGCTTTAAAAATAAAAATACTATAGCACATTTCATTGTTATTAGAAGTTAGAAATTATTGCTAGAATAACTTAATAAGAATTCCAGGAAGCCTCGGAGCTTTTAGGTAGCACGTATGAAATTGAAAAAGAAATAATTCATCTTCTGGGACAAACTAAAGCATTAAACACTGATTCTTCTTAATGAAGTTTCAGTAAGGAGCCACAAGTTCATATTTCTAAGGCTAAATCTTTCTCCTTCTCCACTTTTTCCGCATTCTCATTGTCCCTTGGGCTTACACTGATGGTACAACTGCGAAATGTTGCTCTCCTCTCAGAGTTATTGTGAAGGATTTCCAACACATTTGGGCTCTTTTGTATCACCAACCATCACTTTTATGTATTTTGTCGGTGCTCTCTCCTTGAAGACAATGTATTAACTGGAGGTGGAGTATCTGCTCTAGATATGTTTTACGTATTTTTCAACTGTAAAATTCCTTTTTTGCATTTCAAACCATGTAACCAAAAGGTTGGCAGTTCGAATCCACCAGCCACTCCTTGGAAACCTTATAGGGCAGATTTACTTTGTCCTATAGGGTCACTATGAGACAGAATTGACTCGAGGGCAACAGGTTTTTTTTTTTATTCCATTTATTTAAAACTTTTATCTCTTTTAAGGATGAATTTTTAATACTGACTTAAGTCATTTAATATATGCTCTCAATTATGTAATAATCCTTAATATCGTCTTTCAGGGACAGATTCCATATTGTTTCATGTATTTAATAACATTTTCACTTTTATCCAGAAACCTGAACGATAGCTTTTGCGCATTAAGCAAGATAAATAGTTGAAACAAACAAGGTTAACAGTACTCTAAAAATGTATGACCCAAGGTGAAGTAAAACACAAATTTCACTATCCTAAAGTTCTTGGCCCCGGATTCCAGATAAAATTTCAAGCAAGCAATTGCTTGTATCAGGAGCTCAGCTTAAGCAATCTTTATGATAAAAATGGCTGTTGAGGAAAGGTTGTGACATTCAGTTTTTCAGTTTATATATCATCTTGCAAGTAGAATATATTGAGGAAATACATTTCTCTTTGATCATTCAGTAAAATACAAATATGCACCTCTCACATAAATTCACATACACATATTTCACAACTTAAACATAAAAAATAGTGAAAATGACCCAGCAGTGTAAGAAAATCATTCTCCTTGAGTAAAACTGTTTTTCTTTTAGACTTAAGCAAGAAACATATCTATTTCATACTTGTTTTTCACTCTTTACCAGTTTGCTTCATTTGTATCAAAATATAGTGGATGTTCTAGAAACTTCTGTATCTTCCTGTATATTTTTACTCTTCCCTTTAGAAGGTTCACATTGTGGTATGTCTTCACAAAACAACTAATGGATGCATATGTAAATAATTTTGTTGCCTATGTTGCCAAGTCATTAAGGATTTAATTTTACTGGGATCCACAATCAACACCCATAGAAGCAGCAGCCAAGAAATCAAAGGCTGCATTGCATTGGGCAAATATGCTGCAAAAGACCTCTTTAAAGTGTTAAAAGCAAAGATGTCACCTTGAAGAGTTAGGTGCACCTCACCCATGTCATGGTGTTTTCAATCACCTCACATGCATGTGAAAGCTGGACAGTGAATAAGGAAGACGTAAGAACTGACCCCTCTGAATTATGGTGTTAGCGAAGAATATGAATATACCATGGACTGACAAAAGAATGAACAAATCTATCTTGGAAGAAGAACAGCCAGAATGTTCCCTACAAGCAAGGATGGCAAGACTACCTCTCACATACTTTGGACATGTTATCAGGAAGGATCAGTCCCTGGAGAAAGACATCATGCTCTGTAAAGTAGAGGGTCAGCAAAAAAGAGGAAGACCCTCAATGAGATGGATTGACACAGTGGCTACAACAATGGGCTCAAGCATAACAATGATTGTGAGGATGGCGCAGGACCGGGCAGTGTTTCGTTCTGTTGTACATAGGGTTGCTATGAGTTGGAACCGACTCGATGACACCTAACAACAACAACAACGTGTTGCCACTTCAGAAAAGTTTGGCAGGTTCTCTTAGCGATACTTCTTGCTATGCTTGGAATATGCTTTGATACCTCAAAATTTATCCCACATTAGCAATATACACTTCTAGTTCTATCATTCAGTCTTTGGTACTCAAATGCCAGTCCATGTATACATTATGGAACCACAATGTCAAAAGACCTGGTAGCTTTGTTGTTGGTTTAATTAGTATCATTGTGAAATTAACATTAAAAAAATTATCTTTAGATACATTCATCCACAAACGGTAGACAAGTTTCTCCACCAACAACTATGACTTGACATGCAAACCCTGAAACTTCAAACAAAATGGAACAATATCACATATATGCACACCTAATACTACAAAGACATTTCAGAAGTGATGTTTAGACAAACTATGTAAACCACAAATACTTCATACACTTTTGAGTATTCACCAAGAGTGGGGTTGAGATTGGGTGATGGAGGTAAGCGAGTGGAAAGGAGTAGATTAGCACCAATAACTATTTCAGAAAATTTCACTTGCAAGTGAAATGTTCCAGCGATTCAGTTATCAGCTGATCACTGTAGTAATCAAATCAATGATGACAATAACCATACAAACTGTTCACAATGTTTCACCTTAAAGTAGATATCTAATGAGGCAGAACTTTACTGTCTTTGCAGTATTCATTTACATTCCTAACCTCTGAATTACTCTTTAATTCTCTGTGCCCATCTCAGTAATTTTGAGTTAATTTACAAATCCTTCCTTTTTAAAATTCTACAATGAACAAGGAAACAAATTCATCTTTACTTGCCTTGCTTTGTTATTGTTCTGACCATAATGTAATAAAGCTGCCCTTCATTACAGGAAAAAAAAAAAAAAAAAAACTATAGTAAGGTATTTACTCCTTTATTTAAGGCCATTAGCATATAATAGATTTTTGTGCAATAAAACCATTCAGTGATATATTTTGGGCTTCTAGAGACACTGAAAAAGAAAAGCTTGCTGTGTTGGCTCTCTTCAGGTATTTAGTCTGCCCAAAGTCCTCAGAGAGGAGAATACAATTAAAAGTCCCTTGCCATTTTGTGTAAATCAGGTTAAAATTACATTTTATGTGCCCCTAAATATTAACTATAAAAGTCTTTGATTTTTGGAAAGTATAATTTACCCTTTTGTAGGTTTTAAATCAATTCCAAATGGATGTAAATTTATTTTCCATTATAGAAGGCTTATTTTTTTTAATACAAAAGATGCCAACATCTGGACTTTCACTTTTGATTAATTCTAAAACAAAGAAAACTAATTTTCTCTCATGACTGAGACAGTCATGCCATATAATATCAGCACTCATCCTTTTTCCTACAGTCTCCCTAAAGCATTAAATATTAAAAATAAATAAAATAATAAACTCCAAGCCCCCAATTTTTATGGGAAATTTATTGAAAGGACTGATCTTTTTTTTTTTTTGTGCCAAATGGGAGATCTTTTAAAATTAACTTTAACTTTTGAGGGTGAAAGTTCTTGGAGTTAATTTCTAAAAGTTTCATAGGAAATATATCCTCAGTATTTGTAGTTTAAGTTAGCTAGGACTTTCTCTTCTCAGATTTCCAATGATAGCTAAATTTCTACATACTGACCATAATCCCCTAAAGCAAAGTGAAATACATTAACTCTCTTGAAGTTCCAAGGAACCATTTGTTAGGTTACACTTCATGGGCAATAAATAATACCCTGAAAATGGACAAGCATTAGTTTCTCAGGGATTATTGTGGTCACCTGGTTCAACATAGAAGCAATCATCTTGGTTTTGAAGCAGCATCCCATTAACCTGTTACTCTACAAACAGACTGCTATTATTTAAGTTGGGCCAATTATTAAGCTTTGTTTGCATAGACAAGTTCATCAATCAAATATTGAACAATAATGAAAAAAAGAGACCATGAGAAGAGTGAAAGCTCTGATAACACCTTAATAGTGTTTTGTAAGCACCAGCCTACATAATCAATCAGTTCTCAATTATTATTTTTTCATAGGGTGGGATCTAATAAAAATGGCTTATTTTGTAATAACATTTCTTTTATCAATTATTGAGTAAATAAATGAAAAAGCAACCTAATGGAGGAATACAAGTCATAGATTATGGATTCATTCAACAAGTATTTATGGAATGCCTACTATATTCCAGGTATTTTCACAGGTGCTGAGACCACCTGTAAAATTTATCTTCAGTCATTTATTGATGCATTTCTACCTATTTCCTTAAATATAAGCCATATATTTATATGGAAGATGGTATTCACTCCATTCCTAAGTATTTCCTTAAAGAAATAATCATTCTTGTTCTACATTGGGCTAAAAATATCACCTTACACATGCAACATTTAATTTTTTTTTATTTTTTATTTTCTCCCTTAACCACAGATATAACTAGACAGGCAGTAAGTAGTATGTGTGAAACTTCCTGGACAGAAGAGCCTCCTCAAAATTACCTTTAGTATGATGGTTTGCAATCACAAAGCAATATTCTTAATTTTCTTCTCCCTGAGCACATTTGAAGTTTGCTCAAGTGACTGTTTTGAGCAGTTAAAAAAAAAAAAAGAAAGAAAGAAAAAACTTCTATTAAATAGTTCATTCTTAAAATGACCATTAATAGGATTTTTTAAAAAATAATTCTCATGTGGAAACAATAAACAATAAACTTTTTAAAAAATGTTTTATCATTGATTTAAGCTGTTCAGTTGTCTTGCTGCTCCTATTTGGAAGGCTTCATTATTAGGAGTGTATAAAATATAGCTAAACATGAAAAGTACAAGTTGATAAATTACACAGGTATTGGTGTTCAAATAGAGATTATCTTTCCTTTGTATTTTTGCCCTGCTTTTCACCAACTGAACTTACAGAATTCTTTTGAATGTTTAGCAGAGTCCTAAGATGTAATTTTTCTGTACTTTGGCATATTTTTTCTTTTTTGTATACTGGCTGATCTTTTGAAAACAGAATTATTTAAATACTTAAATAGTTCCAAGAAAAATTTATTAAGTGCTTATACCTGATGATTTCTATCTTCTAGGAATCTTTATACATTTATATTGAATCAAAACATTTGTAAAGGATGTAGGCTAACACTGACACTTCAGGTTTATAAATTTAAATAAAAACTGGTAAAGGGAAAAAAAAGAATAGAGAGTACATATAGCAAATAATTACCAATATAACTATTTAAAAAATTATTTGGAATTGCATTGTTTTCATATATTTTAATGGTGACAATAATGTAAACAGGCTCATAAAATATGAGAAATTATTTCCTTTTTGTTTTTATGTTTTTCTTTTGTCAATTTAAATGCTGACTATATCTTGAAGGTGTTCCAAAATTTTGATACATATATCAATATGGTGTACATTTTTATTTCTTTAGCAGAATTAAGGTTTACATGCTGTAGATTTTTTTTATCAAGCTCATATAACTCAAAGTTTTAAGCAGGGGATGTTCATCAAAGCATTGTTTACAAATGTAAGAAATATCTAAAAATATATAAATCTTAATAACAAACTACCTAAATAAGTTATAGTACATCCACACAATGGAATACTACATAGTCACTAAAATTATGATACTGAGCGATATTTATTGACATAGTTAGATGATTATGGTTCAGTTTAAAAGTTTAAAAAATACAAAACAGTACAATATAGTGTGTTTTCTTTCTTTTTTTTTTGTAAAAATGTGTGTGTGTATACACAGGAAAAAAGGAACAGAAAGTTATGCACTGAATATATTAATAGTGGTTATCTTTCAATGGTGACAGTTTTAATTCCTTCTTTATAAATTTCTTCATTGTCTACACATTTTTTACAATGAGTATGTATTATGTTTATAATCAGTAAAAACGTCTATTTTGAAAATATTTGATAGGAATATACATGTAATTTGCAGATAATTACATAAAAACAGCTTATTTTTATATTATTTTATGGTCAAATAGATAACAAAAGTATTAACAAAATTATATATTTATATTGTATTAATTATGTATGAAACAGATTTATATATAAGATAATGAAAACCAACTGAGAAGAGAGACAAAACATTTTCTTATGTTCAAATCTTTGGTATGAGTGAATCAGATTTTTAAAAAGTAATTAATTAAATTTTACATAATTAAGCATTTATTTCCCTACTTCCAAAATGGATATGAACTGGCATATATTTAAAAAAAAAAAGGCAATATAAAAAAACCCCACAAAAATAAGTGTAATATGGATGGAAAGGAGAAGAGTGGGAAGACTAGGAAACTTCAGGTGAAAAAACAGGCAATTATGCCAGAAATCACAGTTTAAATAACATACTTGCAATATAGGACAAAGCACAACTTTGAAGCTTCCAAGCATCCAAGATGTAAAGGGAACCATACTGGATTAATAGCTCTTATATAATAAATGGAGGCAAGTAACTAAAAAGAGACAACTTCTTTAACTCTGAAATATTATTACATTGAAGCATTCAATAATTTATAAAAGATAATGAGAATTTAATAGAAGATATTTTTAAAAGTAGGTTTTCAACATCATTCTATGGATTTTTGCCCTTTATATTGACACTTGATAAAGACTGAAGGCAAAATATTAAATTATCTATATGTAAAGGTAATTCAGTGCAGTTATTCATCTTTCTTATTAATTTAACATGATGCACTTATACATACTAAGACATTTAGAAAAATGAGTGGTAAGAGTGCTCCTTAGACCGTCATCAAATACCAAATCTCTCAGTAAAGATTTTTAAGAATCAAAGCATAATTTAAATACCAAAGTCTAAAAGTGTTTATTTTCTAAGGTATTGATTAAAAAAACACCAATATACTCACTTCTCTGGGCATGAAGGTAATAAAGAAAACTCCTAACACTTTAGTCAAAACCACTATCAGGTCTGTGGTATGGTCATAATATATTAAAAAAGGAAACAAAAATATGAATAAATAAAAAGAAGCAACTACGAATCTTTTTAAAAGAAAATTCATTATACATAACTTTTAAGTATGCACAAAAGTTAATTGGATCACATATATTTTCCCCTACCATTACTCATTTTTCAAAAAGCAAGTGAGAAATTTTTACTTTGATTCAGAAGCACCATTTCGAGAATAATTTCATGAAAGAAATTAAATTTAGCAGTAGTATTGAAATAATGAAGGAAATATACTCAATCACCTCATCTTTGCTGATTCAGGAAAAAAATGTTGGGAAATAAACTTTATTCTACATATTCCTAAAGATATATCAAAAAATAGTACAAAATGACAATTTTACAATCAGAAACGATGTTCTTCACTAGAATGAACAAGGTTTGCTAAGTTTCACGTTTTTATCCAAAAGAAAGTATTCACTTAAAAATCTGTGAATTGCCGTAAAATAACCTCATATCACAAAGTAGCCCAAACTAAGTGGGCACCAGCTTAAGGCTGAAAAAACTGAGCATTGTCATTCTCACCACCTGCGCCTGGCCTGGCCCAGGGTGACATGCAGGGGCTTAGAGCCCACTATGCGACCATTCATCTCATCCACTGCTTTGGTAGCCTCTTCAAAAGAGGAGAAGCATACAACACCAAACCCTTTGCCTTGCCCCACTTCCATCATCACCTTGGCCCGGCTAATCGATCCAAAGGAAGAAAACTCTTCCTTCAGTTTTTCATCATCAATGCTCTCATCTAGGTTCTTAATATAGATAGGCACCCCTGGAGGCCGACTTTTTTCCTTTAGTCTCAGCCGTTCAAATCTCCGCCTTAACTCAGCCAGGCGTTCAATTTTCTTCTGTGCTCGTCCTACATACAGTGCTTTCCCGTCGATGGACTTTCCGTGCAGGTCCAGCACAGCCTTTTGAGCGGCCTCGTGTGTCTCGTATCTCACAAATCCAAAGCCTTTGGATTTCCCACTGACATCTCTTATCACTTTAACACTCTCAGTTGGCCCATATTCACTGAAAAGTCCCTTCAGTTTTTCGTCATCCATGTCGTCCCCAAAGTTTTTAACGAACACATTGGTGAAAGTTGCTCTATCCCGGGTTCTAACTTCAGCGGCCCGCTCTTCTGGGAATTTGAATCTGCCAACATACACCTGGCGGTTGTTGAGCCGCACTCCATTCATGTGCCAGATTGCCCTGTTGGCAGCGGCCAGGCTATCGAAGTGTACGTAGGCATAGCCTTTAGAGCCATTGTCATCGCATACTACTTTGCAGGAAAGAATGTTCCCAAAAGCAGAAAACAAATAAAAAAGGGCCCTATTGTCTATGGATTTGTCCAGGTTTTTGATGAAGATGTTTCCAACTCCAGACTTTCTTAAGCGGTCATCTGGCTGAGACCACATGAGGCGAAATGGTTTGCCATTAATTAAATCAAAATTCATGGTGTTGAGTGCCCACTCAGCATCTGCAGGAAAGCGAAAGTTAACATAGCCGTAGCCCAGGGGACTGCGGGTCACTGGGTCACGGCAGATTCGTGTGAAGCGCAGAGGACCAGCAGGCCTGAACTTCTTATACAGCATGTCCTCGGTGACTTCTGGGTCCAAGTCACCCACATACAGGGCAGCCTTGAGGTACTTCTTTTTCTTGCCAGCAGGATTAGGCTCCCCACTCCCCATCTCTCTAAGCACAGGGAGGAGTCTCTCTTGGGAGAGAAAAAGACTGCTTTCTCTAAGCTATGGGCCAAGCAGCTGTTCACGAAGAACAGAAAAAGCCAAGGCGAAGGAAGCTTAAAGCAGACTCAGAATCACTGTTGAGGCTGAGAAAATGAAGTTCAGAAACAGCTGGTCAGCAGGCTCAGAACAAACGCATCCGACAAAAAGGCACCCCAGTAAGAAATCTCTTCTCCCTAAGGGAGCTTATGATTTTCTCCCGTTCAGGTTTAAAAGCAGTTTCAAAAGCCAATATTAAGGAAGAAATTACCCTTTCCCTGTTAAATTGTAAGAAATCATCAGGCAACTATCTAGCTCCCCAAATCTAGCATTGCCGACAGAGGCCTCGCGACCCGTTTTCCGTATAAATATAGGCCTCAAGCTCCTGCAGGTTTAAAATTAGATCAGCAAGGGCAGGAGCCGAACAAGTATTCCTCCGCCGGCTGCCTGGCGGGTCTCAGGCGGACTCGCAGCGGACTAAGGCCGCTACACACACTCAGCGTCAGCGAAAAGGCAGACTAGACACTTGGTGCGCTGGGACCGGCAGGCAGGCTGCAAGCAACGGATCGGACAGAGAGACAGACAGACACACACGCGCGCGGGGAACCGGAGACGGCCCAGATACCCAAGACGCCCACTGGGTACGGACCGAGTGACGCGCGATGATCTCCGCAGCCTCGCAGCAGGTCCGGAGGGACAGGCTGGCAGACGTGCAGTGGGTCAGCTCAGACGCAAGGCGGTTCCGGACAGATGCGGGGCGGAGTCAGAAGAGAAGGGCAGATGCGCGGCGGGCGGGCGGGCAGAGCTCCGACTGATGGACAGGGGTTGCTTACTGCAGGACAGACCGACTGAGGGACCAAAAGCCTTTAGCTGTGGTAGGGCGTGAGGGAGGGGCGCAAGGAAACCCGGAACCGTGCTAAGTAACTTCCCTCGTGCTCTGTGCCAAGATTTTTTTTTAATTAAAATGATTTTTAGATTTTTCTTTTCATATTTTTTAAAAGTATGTATTTATTATGTTTAGGCTGCTGATCTCAAAATAACAATAGGAGGTGGTGCCCTGGGAGGAAACAACTTTTATAAGTTTAAAAAAAAAAAAAACTAATTTAGTGAATCACTTTTGCTTAGAAAACAGGATATAGATTGCATACCTTCCTCAGTGAATTGGAAAGTCAAAGTTGACAGCTGTACTAGGCACCCAGTTAGTGCTAAATGATCACAAGGTCAAATGGAACACAGGGCCCTGTTTTGTTTGGCCTTTGTCATTACTCTGTTTATCTCCAACATAATGGTAGCATTATCCCTAGGTAGTAGGTAAAGAGTTCTTTTCTCTGCACCAGTAATACTAAGGTTCTAATGATCTGAGAGCCGTAAAATGGCTTTTAGTGGTACTTATTGCCACAAAACTTAGAGGCTGTTATGTTGCCTCCATAATCACAGTTACAAAGTCTCAGTTTAAGAGATAAAAGCTGCAGAATCAATGCAATATGTATAATTAATATTCTTAGATGATATAAACATGTAAAGTTATAGACACTTTACACAATTAGTTATGAATTTCAACATGGATAGTCAACTTTAAACTATTGCAGAGACAAATGCTATGAGATTAGATTCAACTCTGAGGTTTTCCAAGAATCTCTCTTTAGAGTATGTGAGAAATTGTTTTGGAGAGGAATTTTGCCTGTCTTCAGAAGATTGAAAATTTTGGGCTCTTGAAAATGTCTATAATATACAAACAATTCCTCACCCAGCCCATTCCACACTCTGTCAAACACGCCCCACCCACCCAAAAAAGAAAATTCCAGCAATACATGTAAGTACTGTTGGGATAGAAAAGATCTTGGGAAAAAAAGAATGCAAGAGAATGGCATTACCTCAAAGGTGTTTTCCTAAGAAGAAGTTCTTAGAAACAGTTTAAATTCATGTGCTGCTTCATTGTTTACATTTTACAATCTCTATTAAACTTTATAGTTGACTAAAGATGATTTACCTTCTTTATTTACTGAAATATATAGTAATTTTCTTTACTGTGTTCTTGTACTTGCCTTCTAATGTTCTTGCTTAACTAGGACATAGAGATTACTGTATTTTTACACAAATAATGTGTGCCTTCTGCATTTATTTCCTGGCTGCACCCTTCCCTCACGAGGTATTTTCATAAGCACACTATGCTAATTTTTTTTACAGCAACATGTGGAAGAGGATTGGCATGGCAGCGCTTGTGAAGGTGTCTTGTGGGGGGAGGGCAAGCCAGCAAACAAACAGAAGGCATGCGCTATTTCCATAAAAATAAGGTATGTGAGAAAAGATAACAACAAAAACATTATACAGGTCGACTAATGAAAACTGGACTTAAGGACCAGAGTGACTAACATATAGAAACACTTGGAGACACTTGTTTATTTTACTTTGAACACAATTTTTATAAACCTCTTTCCTTATATGCTTAACAATGGACTAGAATGCTGGGTCATTTTTATTTTTCTCATTTAAAAAATATTACTTTTTTGAAAGAACTATATTAAAATAACAACATAAATTCAAGAGAATAAGTTGTACAATCCCATCACGGAATCACATCAATATTTTCATTTGTTCAGGTAACCATCTAAATGTTATCCATATTCAAATTCATTTGTACATATTTTCTCCAAGATTATAGATAGGGTTGGATTGTTAAAAATACTTATTTTCAAAATAACTTCCTCTCTACATTTACCAGTGATTCTAGGGTCATTGCACTGTGATCATTCTAAAGTATAGTGACTTTTTAAAAATCAGATCAAAGATCAGAAATTTTGAAATGCTTTAAAATAAATGAATTTTAGTAGATTACCCAACATTAAGCAGAAGTTTTTGGGAAAAAATGAAATAATTTGTTTAATCATTTTAATATCCAGATTTAGAAGAATCTCTGGAATAACATGTCAATCATACAATATTTCTCCACCACATTTATTATATATTAAGGTTGTAAAATGGTAGCAGTAGTAGCAGTAGCAGAATGAGAACTTGTCTAATTTCACGGGGGATAGAGAATCAAGATCAGCACAAAGCTGGTTCCTATGAGGTGGAGGTCAGACATACCTCTACGCTCCAGCCTTTTTCTAATTCTAACACCAGCCATCCTCCCCTGTGGCACTCTCTACTTCTCTGCTGGGCTTGATAATTTGTTGCAATGGCCACACAGAACTCACAGAACATACTTACAGTTAAGTGGCTTATTAAGGAAGTAACATGGTACAACTCGGGATCAGGATCAAGACACATGTAGGCAAAGTCTGGACGGCTCCCCTGAAGAGGGGAACACATCCCTCCCTTCTTCAGTGCAGGACAGCTCTCTCAGCTACTCTCGGCCTTGCAAGCAAGCAGGGGATGCATGCCCACTCTCAGCCATGCAGGCCTCTTCTCGGCCCCCCTTAGTACAGGCCTCCTATTGGCCCCCTCAGGACAGGTCTCCTCTCACCTTCCTCAGGACAGTTCTCCCTGCCTTCAGCCTCACTGCCATCAACCTCTCCACTGCTAATTGACCCAGCTCATAGCCAGTATAGCTGTTTTGTTCAGCTCCCTTAGCTTCATTCCTAGCAGTAATTTTCTGCCATCACCACAGTCTCTGCCACAGGGCCCCTTCCAGGTCTCTTGCCACCAGCTCTGCCACAGGGCCCTTTCTTGGCCTCTCCCTCTCTTCAGTGTTACAGCTTTGACCTGTGTTACAGCTTTTTTAGGAGGCTCCCACCTCCTCTCTCTCTACTTCTCTCTTCTTCCCTCTCCTTCCCTCTCTTGCCTTTTCTCCTTTTTCCCTTCTGTTTGCAAACTTCTGTGGGGTTGGCTGCATATGTAAACAAACTCCTGGTCAATTTCAAGGCATGGCCCTCCTTCCAAGGCCACTAACTGACCAGTTGTCTTTCAGTAGGCTACAGTCACTTTATTTGCATACTAGGCTATAGTCACTTCATTTGCGTACTATGCTATAGTCACTTCATTTGCATGAGGATATTGACCAATCCCTGCAAGGCACACAAACTAGACCCATCAAAGGCCAGGATGCAGCCCAGGTTCAGACAAAAAGTATCAAACCACCAAGTTGTTTACAGCTAACCCAGGAAATGTCGATCAACTGGATGAAAGTAACAAGGCTTCTAGAGTAGAAAACTAGGGCAGAAGTAACTCCTCAGGGCTTAGGGGAAAAAATAAAACTGTTTTTCCAAAGAACCAAGGCAAAAGGCCACATAAAGGAACTAATTTCACCACAAAAGTCAAGTATATAATCAATGTAACTGTGATTCAAGTATTAAAAACCATTAAAAAAAAAACAAAACTCAGACTGGTTGGTTGAAGCATCTCTGACCCTTTCTAAATAAAAGCAACATTTGCATGAGGAAAGAATCATAGACAACTGACATCCTATGGGCATCCCATCACACATTATTACTTAAACAGTTGACAGTAATGTATCAGCCTGGGTGGAAGAAGAGGGGAGTTGGAATTTATTTTTTCTGCCTTGTCTCAACAGGTACTTGATACTGTGTTTCCAATTAAAAGTCTCAGCTGTGCATGTCGTTGGGACTTCATTATGAAAGTAATTTTGCTGCTTTATTGAATGAAGACTGGGATGGCTGAACAAAATATTATAAAATAAAAACTTTTTTGCCTAGAACTTGGTTATTTATTAGACAAAAAGAGGAAAATTGCAAGAAAACAATTTGGCATCAGGAATGTATTATAAACATGTATGTTAAGAGTTAATTTTGGGGCCAGTAGCAATTCCTTTTCTATATTGCTGTCTTACTTATCTAGTGCTGCTATAACAGAAATACCACAAGTGGATGGCTTTAACAAACACAAGTTTATTCCCTCACAATTTAGGAGGCTAGAAATCCAAATTCAGGGCACTATCTCCAGGGGAAGTCTTTCTCTCTCTGTCAGCTCTGGGGGAAGGTCCTTGGCATCAATCTTCCCCTGGTCTAGGAGCTTCTCAGTGCAGTGACCATGAGTCCAAAGGATACTCTCTGCTCCTAGCTCTTTTTGCTTGGTGGTAATGAGGTCCCTCTCCTCTCTGCTCAACTCTCTGTTATATCTCAAAAGGAATTAACTCAAGATACAACCTAGTTGTGTAGTTTGAGTCCTGCCTCATTAACATAACTGCCTAATCCTGCCTCGGTAACATCATGTTGTTGTTAGGTGCCATCAAGTAGGTTCTGACTCATAACAACCCTATGCACCACAAAATGAAACACTGGCCAGTCCTGTGCCATGCTCACAATCATTGTTATGCTTGAGCCCATTGTTGCAGCCACTCTGTCAATCCATCTCCCTTGAGGGTCTTCCTCTTTTTTGCTGACTCTGTACTTTACCAAGCATGATGTCCTTCTTCAGGGACTGATCCCTCCTGGCAACATGTCCAAATTATGTAAGACATAGTCTCACCATCCTTCCTTCTAAGGAGCATTCTGGTTGTACTTCTTCCTTGACACAGTAACATCATAGAAGTTAGAATTCACAACACATAGGATAATCACATCAGTTCACAAAATGGTGGACAATCACACAATACTGGGAATCATGGCCTAGCCAAATTGACACACATTTTTGAGGGACACAATTCAATCCATTATGTTCCACTCTTTAGCCCCTGAAATTCATGTCCTTGCCACATGTAAAATACATTCACCCCATCATATCATCCCAAAAGTCTTAAATCAACTCCAATTCCAAATTCCATCCTGGAGCAAAATTCCTCTTCATCTGTGAAATCTAGAATATAAGTTATCTGCTTCCAAAGTACAACGGTGCAACAGGCACAAGGTAGTCATTTCCATTGCAAATTGGAGAACTTGGAGGGAAAGAAGGTATAACAAGCACAAAGCAAGTCAACGGAACACATTACATTAGCTCTCAAGGACTGAAAATAATCCTCTGTTCTCTGAGACCATTTAGGCAATGGCCCTGCCCTCCAGACTCTGGGTGTTGGCCCCACTCTCTGGATTCTGGGTGGAGGCCCCTAAGCCCTGGGTTTCAGCTCCACCTTCTAGGCCCACTAGAAGAGCAAATCTGCTTCCTCGAATTTGGGCGGACCCATTCTCCTAGTCTGTCTGAGTGGCAACCCTACTCCCTTGGCCTCGGAAGGCCCCATTCTTCTGCCCCGTGCGCATGGCAGCCCCACCCCCTCAGCTTTGGGCAGTAAATCTGGTCCATCCCCCTGGCACTCATGAACAGCAACCCCACACTCTGGAACCGAGTTGGTGAAGCTCTGACTCACTGAAACCTAGGAGGCCATAGCCCCACTTGTTGAGACCCAGTGGGCTGTGGTTCCACCCTTTGAGAGCCCAGAGATTGTGTGCCTACCCTTTGAGACAGAAGGAGCTGTGCTTCCTGTGCTCCTTGTCTCTTCAACTTCTGCTCCCTGGGTCCTGGGCTTTTCAGTCTCTTGGCCACTCAGCCCCTTGGGCGTCTTGGGCCAGCCCGGCATCTGCCCTGCTCGGGCAAGTGTTTGAGAGCTCTTTAGCTCTACCAATAAGTGCCTGGAGGGACCCCACTCTGCCAGTAAACCTCAGCCTGAAGACATTCAACTCCCTTGCTCCTGTGAGTGGGCAAGTCTAACTCTACCGATAAGTGCCCGGAGTCACCCCACTCTGCCAGGAAGCCTCCTGCCCAAAGGCAATCAGCTCTCTTGCTCCATGAGTCATTCCTGCGCTGTCTTGTGCTGATCTCCTGGTTCTGCTGCTGCCATTTCTCTGCTGCTGCTTCTTGCCATCTGTGCCGTCTCCAGCATTACAGTTCTCCTAACTTCCTTCTGAGTCCTCGCCAGAGTTGTCTTCAACGTCCATAATTCCATCAAGCCTCTTCAAGGCAATCTAGACTTTGACTATTAGGCACTTTAAAACTCTTCCAGCCTCTAGCCATTCATAGTTTCAAAACCTCTTTCACATTTTTGGTATCTTTTAGAGCATCACCCTACTCTTGGTAAAAAAATTCTGTCTTAGTTATCTAGTGCTTCTGTAACAGAAATACCACAAGTGAATGGCTTTAACAAACAGAAGTTTATTCTCTCACAATTTAGGACTCTAAAAGTCCAAATTCAGGGCATCAGCTCCAGGGAAGTCTTTCTCTCTCTGTCAGCTCTGGGGGAAGGTCCTTGTCATCAATCTTCCCCTGGTCTAGAAGCTTCTAAGTGCTCAATTCTCTGTTATATCTCAAAAGAGATTAACTCAAGATATAACTCAGTTGTGTAGTTTGAGTCCTGCCTCATTAACATAACTGCCTAATCCTGCTTCAGTAACTTCATAGAGGTTGGGATTTATAACACATAAAATAACCACATCAGATCACATAATGGTGGACAACCACCCAATACTGGGAATCATGGCCTAGTCAAGTTGACACATATTTTTGGGGTACACAATTAAATCTATAACAACTGCTAAAAATTTATCTGAGCCATGAAAATTTATGCTCTGGATAGTAATCCTGAGACGTTTTGATCTGATTAAACATAAAAGAAAGATTAAAATTTGTGTTTATTAATTGTAACTCTAAAGTGAGAAAGTGACCAAAAGAAAAAAGTTTCAACATTTTATGATGAAACATGATTTATACTAAATTGTCAATAAACCTGAATACCTCATTATTCACAGTTTAATTAAAATTTCAGTACTTTTAAGTTAGTAAACTATAGGTTAGATATTTATTTTTTTATTTAGTGCCTGTTTTAATAAACAAAAAGCACCTTCAAACTGAGCATAACCTTGTATTTGTATCATGCTCTTTGCCACTGCTCTTGCCCTAGTTGATATCAACAGTGGTCAAATGAACCATGAAGATGCAGCATCAAAGGACAGAAAGTGAATCCGCAGGTTTTAAGTATTATTTGAAGACGAAAAACACCTGTGGAGATCTGCGAAGAGCCTGCCAACAAACATTGTACTACAAATTAATGAAATTATTTCCTGCTGCATTGTAAGTACTTGTTATGGATTTGTGTCCCCAAAGCTATGTTAAATCCTAACGTCTATGCCTCTGGTTATAATCCCATTTGGGAATGGGTTGTATTTGTTATGCTAATGAGACAGGATTGGTGTAGGGTGTGTCTCAAATCAATCTCTTTTAAGATATAAAAAGAGATTAAACAAATAAGGGAGTGAAGCAGAATGGGAGAAGATTGATGCCAAGCCACATGGTGATCTCCAAGGAACCAGGAAACAAGCTGGAGAGACAAGGACCTTCCTCCAGAGGTGACTGTGAAAGAAAGTCTTCCCCTAAACTCATCACCTGAATTCAGACTATTAGCCTCCTAAACTGTGAGAAAATAAATTTCTGTTATTAAAGCCACCCACTTGTGATATTTCTGCTATAGCAGCAGTAGATAATTAAGACAGAATTTGATACTGGGAGTGGGGTGCTGCTCTATCAGACACCTAAAATGTGGAAGCAATTTTGGAAAGGGTTAATGGGTAGAGGCTGGAAGAGTTTTAAGGTGCCTAATAGTAAAAGCCTAGATTGCCTTGAGGAGAGTGTTGGTAGAATTATGGATGTCAAAGAATTCTGGTGAGGACTCAGAAGGAAGTGAGGAGAGCTATAAAGAAAGTCTTAGCGGATACATACAGCACCAGCAACCAAATGTTGCTAGAAATGTGGACGTAAATGTGCTTCTGGTGAGACTTTAAAAGAAAAGCATGCACATGAGTTTGGACTATGGAGGAAGGGTGATGCTTTTTATGCAGTGGCAAATAGCTGGTCTGAATTTGTTCAAATGTTTAGTGGAAGGTACAACTTGTAAGTGATGAACTTGGATATCTGGCTGATGAGATTTCTAAGCAAGATCTTAAAGGGGTCGTGTGGTTTCTCCAAGACCTTAAAGGGGCTGCTTATAGTAAAATGCAAGAGGAAAGAGATGGATTTAAAAATGAACTGTGCAAAATGGAAACATAACTTAAAGATTTGGGAAATTCTGTCATTCAAACTAAGGACAGATGTCCTAGAATGTCCACCAAGGACATGGCTACACAATCTTTTGTTAAAGAGATTAAGCCTGTGACTGTTGGATCTAACCAACTATCACAGCAGAAAACTCATCGGCTTAGACTGAAGGGGACAGATAAAGAACACTGTTTGCCTCTTAGAATTCTACAGGCAGGAAACAGGCCAAAGAAGCTACATCTGTTGCCCTCCAAGAAAAGAAAAGGAGCAACTCTAGAGCAGCTCAGAGATTAGCAAAACTGTTGAAAGGAGCATGGGACGTAGGGCCTTCTCAGTTTCAAAAGGTGGAGCCATGGTCTCCTGAATCTCAAAGGGTGAGGCTACAGCCTCCTAGGTTTCAAAGAGATCTTTGCCAACTCGATCCCAGAGTATAGGGCTGCTATTAAGGTGTGCCAGGGGGTGGGACTGCCACCCAAAGCTGAGGGAGTGGGGCTGCCATGCCCAAGGGGCAGAAGAATGGGGCCTGCTGGGGCTGCAGGTGTGGGGTTGCCACTAAGATGGACTAGGACAATGGGGCCCCCCAAAGCCAAGGGAGCAGAGTTGCCCTCACTGTGAGCCTGGAAGGTGGAGCTGAAGCCCAGGGCTGAGGGGCCTCCATCCAGAATCCAGAGGGCATGGCCAACACCCAGAGTCTGGAGGGTCAAGCCATTGCCTAGGTGAAACTGAAGAACAGAGAATCATTTTCAAGTCTTGATAGCTAATGTAATTTGTTCTGCTGGGTTTTGGGCTTGCTTGGTGCCTGTTATCCCTTCTTTCCCTCCAATTTCTGCCATTTGTAATGGAAATATCTACCTTGTGCCTGTTCCACCATTATACTTTGGAAACAGATAATTTGTAGTTTAGATTATACAGGTTCACAGATGAAGAGGAATTTTGACCTAGGATGGACTATGCCTGAAGTTTCACATATATTTGATTTAGATGATTCAGAAGATGAGGTTTTGGACTTGGAGTTGATTTAAGGCTTTTTGGATGATGTGATGGGGTGAAAATGTTTGCACTTGGCAAGCACATGAATTTTGGGGGGGGGTAAAGGGTGGAATGTTATAGATTGAATTATGTTCCCCAAAATATGTGTTGTGTATCCTAACCTCTATGCCTTTGGTTATAATCCCATTTGGGAACCGGTTGCCTTTGTTATGTTGATCAGACAGGATTAGTGTAGGCTATGTCTTGAGTCAATCTCTTTTGAGATATTAAATAGAATAAACACAAGATAGCAAAAAGAGATGGGGAAGATTGATGTCAAGCCACATGGAGATCTCCAAGAAACCAGGAGACAAACTGAAGAAACAAGGACCTTCCTCCAGAGCCTACAGAGAGAGAAAGCCTTTCCCTTGGGCCAGCACCCTGAATTTGGACTTCTAGCCTCCTATAATGTGAACAAATAAATTTCTGTTTGTTAAAGCTGCCCACTTGTGGTATTTCTGTTATAGCAGCACTAGGTAACTAAAACAGTACTACTTCTTTTGATAATCTCAGACATGAAGAATAAAATTACATGTTCCAAATCAATGTTTTTACTTACTAATTTTCAAATATAAATTTTTGTGTTAACATCCAAATTTGAGTGTAAAATTTATTTTATATATTTTATTTATTTTTAATTACACAAATTTATTTGCTACAATAGAACCAAATTTTAAGAAGTGGCATAATTTTATATCCAGGTAAAATGAAATGACAACAACTAAGTAAAGCACAAAAGTGAAAACTCACAGAAGATGAAAAGAAAAGGATTTGTGAATCCCTAAAGACAATTCCAAAATTAACTTCCTTTTTAAAATGCAATGAATCAAGAGACATCTTCTTTTGATCACTCAAGTTTAATGGGTGCAAATCATTGAACTAGTACAACTAGTTTTGAAATTACTAATAGAAATATGAATACAACAGAATTTGTCCCAATTTTTGCATCCATTCCTTGCTGTAGCAAAAAAATTAATAATGATGTATGTCTTAGTCTGTGTTCTCTAGAGAAGCAAAATGAGTAAAACATATAAATATATATAGAGAGATTTATATCAAGGAAATGGCTCATGCAGTTGTAGAGGCTGGAATGTCCCAAGTCTGTGGGTCAGGATAGAGGCTTCTCCTGATTCGGGTAGCCGCAGGGGCTGGTGAACCCAAGACTGGCAGGTCAGAGAGCAGGGCTCTTGCTCACAGGCTGCAAAAATCAACAAATCCAAAAAGCAGCAGGCAAGACCACAGGTAAGCTGCTAGCTCAAGTCCCAAGAACTGGAGGCCACATGAACAGGAGCCAGCTGCAGGATCCAGCACGAGCAGAGAAAAAACCCCAATTCTTGCTAGAATGTCTGCCCACATTAGATGCAGGCCACACGCCCAAGGAAACTCCCCCTCAACTGATTAGTCACACATAGCAGATCCCACCATGGGGGTGATCACATATTGAATCTCAACAGGAAAGTGACCACAACACCACACTACCACCAAAACACTGAGAACCATGGCCCACCCAAGCTGACACACAACTGCAACCATCACAGTGTAGAATGTGAAACCATTTTAGAATCTGAAATTGTGGCATCTACAGACCCCATAAATAACCAAAATACAGATACTGCTTTGTGCAATAATTTTCTTTCTAAGTAAATTATTAGCTCAAAAGAGGGCCAAGTGACTGTCAACATCACAATAGACCATTTGAAAATTCATGTTGAAAATTTCTGCATGATAAACAAACAAGATTATATAGCCAGAATATTTCTAGGGTGCAAAGCTAAGGGTGAAAATCATAAGAGGGAGAGGCTACTGTATGTATTATCCACTAGTTGGCTCTGTATATTGTTTTGTTTGCAAACTATTCAGTCCTAAATTGTTTAATTCTTGATTTGCTACAGATGGATTTAGTGATTGGCACAACTCATATGATTGATAAACATGAAAACACTTCAATTTAGAGATTGCATGTTGTCGTATTTAAACAAAAGACATGGTTTTGACTTAACTCATGAACTGTAAACAAATTAATGAAGAATATCAGTCTTGGAAAGACATTTTGCAACGTGTTTTTGCTGTCATTATAACAATTGCTGAACATGGACTATTTTTTCAAGGAAGAAATGAAGTCTTTGGGTCCCCACAAAATGGACATTTTTGGGAACTTGTTGCTCAGTTTGATCCATTTTTAGCGGATCTCATGTTCAAATGCGGCAACACAGAAAAGGTCAACCCATCATATATGTCTAAAACAACATGTGAAGAATTAATAAAAATATGTGATAAAGTTCAATCAACTATTTTCAGTGAAATAAGTATAGCTTTATATTTCAGTTTGTCTGTAGATTCCACTCCTGATCTTTCTCATACACATCAGCTAAGTATTGTTTTAAGATTCGTAGCTGTCAGGTGATTTATCACATTTACTAGCTTAAAAATCATAGTGGTGAAGAAATTGCAAATCAAGTGCTTCACTACTTATGTGAAATTTGCGAAATAGATTTTTCTAAGTGCAGAGGCCAATCCTATGACAATGCTGCCAATATGTCAGGACATTATAAAGACACGCAACATAAAATTTTAGAACTTAATGAACATGCCATTTTCATATCATATGCTGCACATTCACGTAATCCTATAGGACATAGCACAGTAGATTGTTGCCCAGACGCAGTTGACTTTTTTCTACTGTTCAGTTACTCTATACATTTTTTGCCACCTCTACTCACCATGGGCAGTTCTTAAAACATATTTAGGCAATGATCAAGTGTTAAAATATCTTTCTAAAACACCCTGGGAAGCACATGCTGTAGCAGTGAGTGCAATCCTGGAATCGAACACTCAGATTCTAGATGCTTTAGGATATATTGATGAAGACCAGAGGCAAAAAGGAGCTACCAAAAGAGAAGATGAAAACATTTTCAACAAAAGGCAAACACTAGAGTATGTACTTATTTTGGTTATGTGGAATAATATATTGCAGCATTTTCACCAGATGAGTCAGCTCTCCAAGATTCAGAAGTAAAATAAATAAAAAAAAATTTTAAATTGTACTTTAGGTGAAGCTTTACAGAATGAATAGTTTCTCATTACACAGTGAGTACACATATTGACCTATGACAATGGTTGACAACCCCACTACATGTCAACGCAGTCCTTTCTCAACCTTGGGTTCCCTATCACAGCTTTTCTGCCCCCTCCTGTCTTCTAGTGTTTGTCCCTGGACTACTGTGCCTCATTACTTCTGTTTTGTTTTATGGGGTTGTACAATCCCCAGCTGAATGGTGAACCTCGGAAATGACTTCACCACTGAGCTAAAAGGGTTTCCGGGGGTCATATTCTCCGGGTTTCTCCAGTCTCTGTCAGGCCAGTAAATCTGGTCTTTTTCTTGTATTAGAATTTTGATCTACATCTTTCTCCAACTCTGTCCAGGACCCTCTATTGTGATCACGGTCAGAGCAGTCAGTAGCCAGGCACCACCTTGCTGTACTGGACTCAGTCTGGTAGAGGCCTTGGTAGTGGTGGTCCATTAGTCCTTTGGACTAATATTCTCCTTGTATCCTGTTCTCTTCATTCTGCCTTGCTCCCAAAGGGGTGAGACCAGTGGAGTATCTTAGATGGCTTCTCACAGGCTTTTAAGACCCCAGATGCTACTCACCAAGGTAGAATGTAGAACATTGTCTTTATAAACTGTGTTATGCCAATCGAGCTAGATGTTCCCCGAGACCATGGTCCCCACAGCCCTCCACCCAGCAATTCAGTCCCTCAGGGAATTTGGATGTGTCTATGGAGCTTCCATGACCTTTCCTTGTACAGGTTGTACTGGCTTCTCCAGTATTGCGTACTGTGTTACCCTTCACCAAAGTTACCACTTATCTATTGTCTATTTAGTATTTCCCCCCCACCCCTCCCATCCCTTGTAACCAACAAAGATTGTTACTTTTTGTGTAAACTTTTTCATGAGTTTTTACAATAGAGGTCTCATACAGTATCTGTCCTTTTGTGATTGACTTATTTCACTCAGCATAATGTCCACCAGTTTCATCCATGTTATGAGATGCTTCACAGATTCATCATTGTTCTTTCTCGTTGCATAATATTCCATTGTGTGTATGTACCATAGTTTGTTCATCCATTCATCTGTTGATGGGCATCTAGGTTGTTTCCATCTATTTGGTACTGTGAACAATGCTGCAATGAACATGGGTGTGCATATGTCTATTCGTGTGACAGCTCTTATTTCTCTAGGTTATATTCCTAGGAGAAGGATTGCTGGATCATATGCTATTTCTATTTCTAGCTTTCTAAGGTAGCACCATATCATTTTCCAAAATGGTTGTATCATTATGCATTCCCACCAGCTGTGCATAACAGTTCTGATCTCCCCGCAGACTCTCCAACATTTGTTATTTCCAGTGTTTTTGATTCGTGCCAGTAATGCCAGGTTGAGATGGTATCTCATTGTAGTTTTAATTTGCATGTCTCTAATGTCTAGTGATTGCGAGCATTTCCTAATGTGTCTGTTGGCCACTTGAATGTCTTCTTTGGTGAAGTGTCTGTTCATTTCCTTTGCCCATTTTTTAATAAGATTATTTGTCTTTTTGTTGTAGAGGTGTTGGATTTTCTTGTAGATTATAGAGATTAGACCTTTTTCTGACTTCTAAAGTCCAAAAATATTTTCCTAGTCAGTAGGTTCTCTTTTCACTCTTTTGGTGAAGCCTTTTGAAGAGCATAGGTGTTTGATTTTTAGAAGATCCCTGTAAGCTAGCTTATCTTCAAGAGTTTGTGTGTAGTTGGTTATGGTTTGTATCCTGCTAATGCCGTGTATTGGGGCCTCTAGCATTGGTCCTATTTTTTCTGCTAAGAATTTAGTAGTTTTTGGCTATATATTTACGTATTTGGTCTATTTTGAATTAGTTTTTGTATATTGCGTGATGTATGGGTCCTGTTTCATTTTTTTGCATATTGACATTCAGTTTTGCCAGAATCATGTGTTGAAAAGACTGTCTTTTCCCCATTTGATGGACTTTGGGCCCTTGTCGAAGATCAGGTGACCGTAGGTGGATGGATTTACATCTGGGTTCTCAATTCTGTTCCATTGGTCAATGTGTCTGTCTTTGTACCAGTACCAGGCAGTTTTGACCACCGTAGCTGTATAGTAGGCTCTGAGGTCAGGTAGTGTGAGTCCTCCTACCTTATTCTTCCTCCTCAGTAGTGCTTTGATTATCCGGGGCCTCTTCCCTTTCCATATAAAGTCAATGATTAGTTTTTCCATCTCTCTAAAGAATGTTGTTGGTATTTGGATTGGGATTGCATTGTATTTGTTAATGGCTTTGGGTAGAATTATCATTTTCACTATGTTGAGTCTACCTATCCATGAGCATGGTATGTTTTTCCATTTATGTAGATCCCTTTGGGTTTCTTGCAGTAGGGTTTTGTAGTTTTCTTTGCATAGGTCTTTTACATCCCTGGTTAGATTTATTCCTAAGTATTTTATTTTTTTACAGGCTATCATAAATGGTATTGCTTTCCTGATTTCCTTTTCATTGTTCTCTTTATCGGTGTATAGGAATCCGACCGATTTTTGTACATTTATCTTGTATCCTGCTACTGTGCTTAATCTTTCTATTAGTTCCGGTAGTTTTCTTGTGGAGTCTTTAGGGTTTTCTACGTATAGTATCATATCATCCGCAAACAGGGACAGTTTAACTTCTTCATTACCAATGTGGATGCCTTTTATTTCTTTTTCTTGCCTTATTGCTCTAGCTAGGACTTTCAGCACAATGTTAAATAGGAGTGGAGATAACGGGCATTCTTGCCTTGTTCCTGTTCTCAAGGGGAATGTTTTCAGCCTCTCTCCATTAAGAATGATGTTGGCTGTTTGTTTTGCACAGATACCCTTAATTATGTTGAGAAATTTCCCTTCTATACCTATTTTATTGAGAGTTTTTATCAGGAATGGGTGTTGGACTTTGTCAAATGCCTTTTCTGCATCAATTGAGATGATCATGTGATTCTTTTCTTTCCTTTTATTTATGTGGTGGATTTAGTTGATTGATTTTCTAATGTTGAACCATCCTTGCATACCTGGTATGAATCCTACTTGGTCGTGGTGTATTATTTTTTTGATATGATGCTGAATTCTATTGGCTAAAATTTTGTGGAGAATTTTTGCATCTATATTCATGAGAGATATTGGTCTGTAATTTTCTTTTTTGTGGCATCTTTGGCTGGCTTTGGTATCAGGGTTGTGCTGGCTTCATAGAATGAATTTGTAAGTGTTGCTTACTTTTCTATGTTCTGAAATAGTTTGAGTAGTACTGGTACAAGCTCTTCTCTGAATGTTTGGTAGAACTCTCCAGTGAAGCCATCTGTGCCAGGGCTTTTTTTTGTTGGGAGTTTTCTTTATTACCTTTTCAATCTCTTCTCTTTTTATGGGTCTGTTCAGATTTTCAACATCACTTTGTGATAGTTTGGGTAGGTAGTGTGTTTCTAGAAATGTATCCATTTCCTCTAGGTTTTCAAATTTGTTGGAGTATAGTTTTTCCATAATACTCTGTTATGATCCTTTTTATTTCAGTTGGGTCTGTTGTAATGTCCCCCATTTCATTTCTTATTTGGGTTATTTGTGTCCTCTCCTGCTTTTCTCTTGTCAGTCTCGCCAGTGGTTTGTCAATTTTGTTGATTTTGTCAAAGAACAAACTTTTGGTTTTGTTGATTTTTTTCTATTGTTTTTCTATTCTCTATATCATTTATTTCAGCTCTGACCTTTACTATTTCCTTTCTTCTGGTGGCTGTGGTCTCTTTTGCTGTTCTCTTTCTATTAGTTTGAGTTGTGTCATTAATGTTTTAATTTTGTCCCTTTCTTCTTTTTTGATGTGTTCATCTATTGCCATAAATTTTCCTCTGAGGACTGCCTTTGCTGAGTCCCAAAGGTTTTGGTATGATGTGTTTTCCTTCTTGTTTGATCCTAGGAATTTTTTGATTCCATCTCTAATTTCTTCTATTACCTATTGATGTGTAAGCAGGGTGTTATTCAGCTTCCTTGTAATTGAATTTTTTTCTTTGCTCTTTACTGTTGTTAATTTCTACTTTGATGGCATTGTGGTCAGATAAGATGCTTTGTATTATCTGAGAGTTTTGGATGTTGTTGAGGATTGCTCTGTGGCCTAAGATGTGGTCTATTCTGGAGAATGTTCCATCTGCATTGGAAAAGAATGTGTACTTTGCAGCTGTTGGATGGAGTGTTCTACATATGTCTATGGGGTCAAGTTGGCTGATTGTGCCCTTTAGGTCTTCTGTATCTTTGCTGTGTTTCTTTTTGAAGTTCTGTCATTTACCGGGAGTGGTGTGTTGAAGTCTCCTCCTATTATTGTGGAACTGTTAATTTCTCTTTTCAGTACTGTTAGAGTTTGTTTTTTATGTATTTTGGAGCCCTGTCATTGGGTGCATAGATGTTTATTATGGTTATGGCTTCATGATGGATCATCCCCTTAATCATTATGTCGTGTCCTTCTGTCTTTTATGGTGGATTTTGTTTTAAAGTCTATTTTATCTGAGATTAGTATTGCCACTCCTCTTTCTTGGTAGTTGTTTGCTTGACATATTTTTTCAACCTTTGATTTTTAATAAATTTACATCTTTGTTACTAAGGTGTGTCTCTTGTAGACAGCATATTGATGGATCCTTTTTTTTTTTTCCATTCTGTCACTCTCTGCCTCTTTATGGGTGCATCGAGGCCATTTATATTCAGTGTAGTTATTGATAGGTGTGAGTTTATTGCTGTCATTTTGCAGGACTTTTTTTTTGTGGTGCGGACTTTTTCTTTGTTCCTCTTACTCTCCTGTGCTGAATTCCTTTTGTTTGTGGATTTTTCTTTCATTTATTTTGTTTTTGTAGGTTTTGTTTTTACTGAGACTTTATGTTTTCCTGTTTATTTTGATGACTAGGTTTGTTAACTTTCCTTGTGGTTACTGTGAAATTTACCTTTATTTTTCTAAGTTTGAAGTAGTCTATTATTACTTTTTATCTCTTTGCCTTCCTCTCCATTGGAAGGTTCTATACCTACACTGTTTATTCTCTCTTTTATTGTTCTGATGTTGTCGTCATTACAGATTAATTGCTCTGATTCCCTGTTGTATTTCTTTTGGTTTTGTGTAGTCCTTGAGAGTTCTTTTCCTAGATTAGTACCTGGCTGATGCGATCCTGTGTCCTAGATCCAGCCTGTGAGCTGATGTTGTTTGTTCTCAGATCGAAGGATTCTCTTTCATAATTCTTGTAAGTTTACTTTGGTTTTTAAACAGTCCGTTGATTTTTGTTTATCTGGAAATGAACTAATTTCACCATCATATTTGAATGAGAGTTTTGCAGGATATACTATTCTTGGCTAGCAATTCTTTTCTTTCAAGGTTTTATGTATGTCATCCCATTGCCTTCTTGCCTGCATGGTTTCTGACAAATAATCTGAGTTTAGTCTTATTGTTTCTCCTCTGTATGTGACTTCTTGCTTTTCATGAGATGCTCTCAGCATTCTTTGTTTGTCTTTGGTTTTGGCTAGTGTAATTATGATATGCCTTGGTGATTTTCTTTTGGGGTCTATTGTATATGGGGCTCGCTGAGCTTCTTGGATGGCGAGCTTTTCATCTTTCATGAAATTGGGGAAGTTTTCTGTCAGCAGTTCTTCAATGATCCTCTCTGTGTTTTCTGTTTTCTCCCCCTGTTCTGGAACTCTGATCACTTGCAAATTTTTGCTTTTGATTGTATCCCACATAATTCTCAGGGTCTCTTCATTTTTCTTCATTCTTTTTCTGATTGTTCCTTGGAGTTGTATCCAAGTGTTTGTTGTCAGTTTTGCTGATCCTATCTTCCACTGTTTCAAATCTGCTCCTCAGCCCTTTTATGAGATTGTCCATTTCTGAAATGTTTATGTTTTGGATTTCTAATTGTTTTTTTTTTTTTGTATGATTTCTAGTTGTGAATTTATTTTGGCATTTTGTTCCTGCTTTATTTTCCTGAATTCTTCCATTTGTTTTTCTGTATTTTCTATGAATTTGTCTGCCTTTTCCATGAATTTGTCTATCTTTTCCTCATTTATGTCTACCTTTTGCTTCAACTCTTGGATAGCTTTGAATATTAGAGATTTGAATTCCTTATCAGGTAGTTCAAGTGTCTTTTCTTCTACTGGAAACTCATCTGGTGTTTTATTTTGGACGCCTACTGGAACCATCCTCTCCTGTTTTTGTAAATGTTTTGATATTGTCTGTTGTCTTTGGGACATTCGGTAGTTATTTTCCTTGTTTATTGATTTTAGATTTGTTGTTTCCTCCGAATTTTTTGTTTAATTTGACTACATCTGTGTTCTTTGTTGCTTGCTTGTCTGTGGGCATGATCCTTTTCACCTGCTTCTCAATTGGCAGGGTCAGTCACTCA
This sequence comes from Dugong dugon, assembly GCA_030035585.1. NCBI lineage: Eukaryota > Metazoa > Chordata > Mammalia > Sirenia > Dugongidae > Dugong > Dugong dugon. The sequence goes on from CM057483.1 coordinate 69,868,961, forward strand.
CATATGGGACAGTAGGGCAGGTCTAGCTGAAAAGGAGTTGCTGGAATGGGTTATTTGTGGCACTTACTATGGCCACCAGGGTGGTCTGGTAATCAGTGCGTGGCAGGTTCCGGTAGGCAGTGCCTGGGCTGCTTGGTGGTGTGCTGTTCATTGCAAGGTGCAGGTAGGGAAGATGGAGGGGGGAGACTGTGATGTGTGGGGCTAAGATGGGTATGGGAGAGAGCAGAGAGGAACAGGGGCCAAAAACATACAAACAAAAAAGAGTGCTAGGGGAGCTTGCCTTTGGAGTGGAGAGATGAGAGACTACGAAATGGAGAAAAACAAAAAGGAGAAGAAGAAAAAAGAAAAGAAAAGAAAAAAGTGAATAAATAAAAATTAGAAAGAAAGAAGAAAAGTAAAGCTCCCGGGGATCCCTCTGGTGTGACTGCAAGGTCTGCAGAAGTTGCTTCCAGGCTGTGAAGTATAGCCTGGCTGGAAGGGGTAGAGGTGTCACTCAGTGCCAGGTATTCAGGGAACAGGAAGAGAAGGAAAGTATAGACAGACAAGATACTGTGTAATGAAGAAAGACAAAAAGGGAAAAAGAGGGAAAAGAAAACAAAATAAAAAAGAACAAGAAAAATTCCCAAAGAAAAATGAAAAAAAAGCCACCCCCCCCTCCCAAAAAAAAAAAGAACAAGAAAAAAGAAACTCCCTCGATGATCCCTCTGGGCATCTGCACAAACTGAGGGGGTAGGTCCCAAGCTGTGCTGTACTGCCCGTTAAGAATGGGCTCCCAATTTGAGAAAAGAAAAAGAAAACAAACAAAAAGGCCCGGGATCCTAGCAGTGTGGCAGCACAGGCAGGGATGCAGTTTCACATTTGAGCAGTGTTTCACAGCCTTTCAAAAAGAAGCAAAGACTGCACACGGAGCCAGGATTTTGAGAGAAAGGAGGGGGATGTGGTGAGAGGTAAATAAGAAATCTAAAGAAGCAGGAAATAGCAACAGCAGCAGCCAACAAATGCCACTTAGGGAGCTGACCAGTGCAGGTGGGTGGAATCCAAGTGACACGGGAGTGAAGGTGGTGCTTCCAGGCCAAGAGACTAGCCACAGGATGCAGAGCAGGCTGAGTAGTGGTGAAGAAGGGTGGTAGGTGGGAAAGCAAATATTGCTGGTTACCAGTTGTTCTGTCTCCTGCTGAAAGCTCCATGAAGCTGCTTTCTCATACCCCTGTTCACTGATCTCTGATAGGAGTCCAGGATGGAGGATCCATGCTTTTTTAGCTGATAGGGGACCTCTGCATGTATTTCTCCTCGCTCTCTGTTCTCTGTCGGTTTCTTATTCCACTCGGTGCTTGACTGAGTTCGTTATCTCTTCATTTGATGCTTAGGATTTCGGGATTGCAATTTTCTCTGTTTGGCTTAGTTTTTCGGATCTTTGCTGTGGAGGGATGGCATGGTTCTTCTGCCTATAGTGCCATGTTGCCCAGAAGTCCTCAGGAGTAAATTTAAAGACATGCACAGATCTCTACCAGTAATTAACTAGGTATTTCTATAATTTCAGAGAAGATTTTGAAACACAACAAAACAAACACTACCAAATACTGATTATCAAGCTGTTCACCACTGAAGAAGCTTTAGAAAGAAATAAGTAAATGACAGAAGTGCTCCAGATGTATTGAGTGCCAGAGATCCATTTCATGTAACCACATACTACATCATCATTGACACACTTGAATCTTGCATAAAAAGAAGGGTGAAACTGTATGAATTTCCTTCAGATAGATTTTCCTTCTTAAACAGTGTGGATATACCTGATGAAGAATGCATGATAGCATCCAAGAAATTAGTTCAGGCCTATCCTGATGACTTAAATACAGATCTTTACCGAGAAGTGTGACAATTTCAATTCTTACATGAAAACTAAGTTTACAGATTCAGGAAAGACAAATTTTATGCATGTAGGCATGTATGATTCTATAATAGAAGATAAAACACATATGTATTTCCCCATGCTGAAATTTCTTTAAGCATATTCATAACTTTAATGAACAGAAACTGCACAACAGAAGCTTCATTTTGCCCCTAAAGAGACTCGAAAACACTCAGTGTACAGCAATGATTCAAAAAAGACTCGATTCATTATTCTTGTTATGTAAAGAAGTAAATATTGTTTGGCAGCTTAATTGTGATAAAATCATTGAAGAATTTGTAAGAGCAAACAACAGAAAGAAATGTTTTTAATTATAACGTTAGAGATGAAAGATCTACCTAAAAATAACATATAGTAATTTGTTGTAATACTTATTTTCTGATCATTAATTTTTCTTTTATGACATCTTTTCATTTGCTCATTTATAATTATAACATTTATTACAAATCATGCATCAATATTGAAGGGTGAGCAGTTTAAAGCAAAATTGGTGAAAGTCAATTTTTCGTTGTGGGAGATCAACAGAATTTTACACTGATGTTGAAAAAACCAAGTTCACTGACTCATTTTATTTATTTTAGAATATGTGGAATATTGTTTTTATAGAAAATGCGTTATATAGTAAAAATCTTGTACCTGCATCCACTAAAAATTTTATAATCCAGTTCATCTCATTCCACTAAAATGGCATACACCACTTTTGTGTTCAATTGTTAATACAGTGGCATTTAAAAAGAAGTCACATTATGGATAGCTAACACACACACACACACACACATATGCATGTATATATCTGACTCACATGTCCTTTTCAAATGCATAAGTAAGCAGAGGAGGAGGCATCACAGATTATCAGTGTCTAGGGCCTTCACATACCTTAAACCTGCCCTGGCAGGAAGTATAACCACCCTCTTCTGACCCAAAAGAAAGTTTTGGGTCTAACATTTTATAAAGATCCAGGATTATTTTATTATAAAGCCTGAATGCATATTCATCTTGAAGAAATATTATTTTTAACTCTGATTATTTTGAACTTCCCTAAGTATGTTTTTATTTTGTTTCATCCTTTTGTTTTCTAGAAGTTATTGGCATACAATTCTGAACTTAAAACTTTACAATGTGTGTGAACATATTGCATTCCATAATGCATACCTTTAAACCAAGAGCCTTCAGTTCTAGAAAAGAGTGATTATTTGCAAAACACTGTAGACATTATTAAAGGATTAAAGTCAATTTTTGAGGACTGAGCGTGAAAGGAAGACAAGCTTGTGATACAGCCACAACTTCTCCCATTCCAAGGGACATATATCATTTTAGTTGAGAATACAATCACAATCTATTGTCTTTTTGCTTTCTTTAAAGAAAATATATACTCATTTTTCTTTGTAATGACAAGTTGTGGGCAAATTAATATTAATGGAAATTCGTGTATGAAAAGATTAAATATTAAAAAAATATACTTTGATTTTTATCAGTTCAAACCATGTACCTTACTATTGAATGGTAAATTTCCAATTAAACTTCTAGAAAGCAAATATTTTCATATACTTTTAAGGAAATTATAAAATAGAGAACTTTAACTTCATCGGCTAACTACAAATTTTACTATTCTACCATCACAATCAAAATCAGACACTTCCTCAACACCTGTCTTGGCATTGCTCCCCTGACATTCAGGAACTTGCCCAAAACACGAATCTTCACTTTATTTGAAACTTGCTTGTTTCCTTGGCAATCCATCATGGCGTAAGATAGCAACTAATTACCTTTATGAACTTTTCAAGTGGGAGAGGTCTGTGGAAGTTATCTGAGTAGAGCTAGCACATTAGTAGTTCTGATAACAGGAATTTTCAGGCATCTGTAAGTGGAAACTGGTACAATGTTGGTCCTTAGGAGAAATCACTAATGCTGTGCATCTTGAGTTAGAATAAAAGGTCAATTCAGACAAAAAACTAACAATAAAAAAAATCAGTCAAACGGATATAAACCAAAATCAAACTCGTAAATCCTAGTTATTTAATCAGACAGTTGCCTTCTATCATGTTGACAGCCATAGTATTATTTATTTATTTTTATTAACTGTTAGGATACCATTGATGGGAAGGGCTTTTTTTTTTTTTTGTAATAAAAAAATATGTAACAAAAACATTTGCCATTTCAAGATATTTTACAATGCACAGTTTAGTGACATTAATTATGTTCATTCTGTTGTAAACCATCACCACTATACATTTCCAAATTTTTCCATCACCCTTAACAGAAACTCAGTGCCCCTTGAGCAATAATTCTCCCTTTCCACTCCCTCCCACCTTTAGTAACCACTGATAAACTATGGTCTCTATACCTTTGCCTATTTTAGATATTTCATATAATTGGGATTGTATAATATTTGGTATTTTGTGATTGACGTATTTCACTCAGCATAATATTTTCAAGAATTTTTCTTTGATTGTTGGGAACCTAGACTATCAGTTCAAATGTTTTCAGTTATAAATAATGAAATATCCAAATAAAATGGGCTTAAACCCTAGAGGTTCATTACTCTCACACAGGAAGAATAACAGAGATAGGTGGTTCAGGTATGGGTTCAGTAGCTCCTTCTATTCTCTTAGCCTTCTCCTGGAGGGATCTTATCCTCACATATGTATAACTGAAGCTCCAGTGATCTCACCCTGACAACCTATATTTGAAGGAGGAAAGGACAAGGCAAGAAATTATCCTAGGGTATCTCTCTTAATCATGAGAGAAAACCATTCTCAGTTCCACACTCCAACCCAGCAGATTCCCCTTCAGATCCCACTTGCCCGAATTGATTTCCAAGTTCAAACCCTAGTGAAGAAACAAACACTAGGGTGATATGAACATCCAAGATGTTTACATCTGATCTGAACGAGAATATGAAAATAGTGTTTATATTATTAGTATTTAAAATAAAATGGCCTAAAGAGGAAAATAGTTCATTTCTGTTAAAATTAGCAATTCAACAATGAATCACATCATTTGATATGCTTACTGTAACACCACTCCCACAATTTTTAACCTTTGTTAGTATAATTTATTCATTTTTTGGCTGTCACTAATTACTTTAAGATTTATGTGATATGTGAAGAACAGAACTATCTTAACAGTGAGACTTTCATTGAATTAATGTCTCAGTTTAAGCTGTCATCACTTGTGAAATTTATAACTACAGAAGAACAATATGTGAGAGACAGAATAAAATACAAATATAACAGTCTGCTGTATTCAATCTAGCCATACCATATTTTGTTGCAATGAAAAGTATTGCTCTGAGGTTCATGGAGTTTTTTTTAAATTCCTTCAGATATAATTCAGGATAATAAATTACTTGAAAACATGTTGAAACTAAAAGACGTAGTTCCTCTTTTAGTTAAAAAATGGATTCAGTTTATAATATTTGATTGCTTACATTCTATGATGAGAAGAATAGTTTGATATGGTCAGTGCCTAATAATAGAATATGTAAATAATTTTACAAGCATAAATTCATGGTATGTAATAGAATTTTTTTCTTTTTCTTGAGTGTTCCAAATAGGGTGATGAACCATTGCAGTTTGCCTAGAACTGCGGGGTTCCCTAAGACACTGGGCTTTCAGTGCTAAAACTGGGAAAGTCTCAGGAAAACCAGGACAAATTGATCATTGGAGTTTCACAGCTTCTTAAAGCCTGGACGAATGTATTTTAAATTGTTGTTCTTGTTGTTAGGTGCCGTCCTTTTGGCTCTGACTCATAACGACCCTACGTACAATAGAACTAAATGCTGCCCGGTCCTGCGCCATCTTCACAATCATTGCCATGTTTGAGCCCATTATTGCAGTCACTGTGTCAATCCATCTTGTTGAGGGTCTTCCTCTTTTTCACTGACCCTCTACTTTACCAAGCATGATGTCCTTCTCCAGGGACTGGTCCCTCCTGATAATGTGTCCAAAGTAAGTGAGATGCAATCTCGCCATTCTCACTTTTAAGGAGCATTCTAACTATGCTTCTTCCAAAACACATTGTTTGTTCTTCTTGCAGTCCATGGTATATTCACCATTCTTCACCAACACCACAGTTCAAACCTGCCAATTCTTCTGTCTTCCTTTTTCATTGTCCAGCTTTCTTATGCTGGTTTTTCATAGTTACCATGATTTTGAGACTGCTGGATTTGAAGGCTACTATGGAGCTGCAGGAAGAGGAAGAATATGGCAAATTAAAATGTCACAAATTTGAATTTTCATACTGAGATTAATCTGTTTTTCTTGAAAATGCATTCCTTGGATTGTTGCAAAACTTTGGCCAATTTCCAGGGTTCTAAAAATGTTGATTTTGACAATTTTTCCACTGTTCTCTTGGCTTTTTTGAAGAAGTATATTTGTGGAGGTTCTAACTCTGCCATTTCAGAAGTTCCTGGATGTCATTATAGTATTAATATTCATGATATTAACTGATATTGAGTTGAAAATATTGCATGTAGATATAGGCCACTTGGATTTCCTCTTTTGTGAAGTACCAGCTTGTCATGGATTGAATTGTGTTCCCCAAAAATATGTGTATTAATTTGGCTAGGCCATGATTCCCAGTATTGTGTGGTTGTCCACTATTTTGTCATCTGATGTGATTTTTCTATGTGTTGTAAATCCTATCTCTATGATGTTAATGAGATGAGATTAGTGGCAGTTATATTAAGGAGGCAGGACTCAATCTCCAAGATTAGACTGTGTTTTAAGCCACTCTCTTTTGAGATATAAAAGACAGAAGCAAGCAGAGAGACACGATCGACCTTATACCACCAGGAAAGCAACATTGGGAGCAGAGCGAGTCATTTGGACCCAAGGTTCCTGAGCTGAGAAGCTCACAGACAAGAGGAAGATTGATGATGGGGACCTTCCCCCAGAGCTGACAGAGAAAGAAAGCCTTCCCCTGGAGCTGCTCCCTGAATTTGGACTTCTAGCCTACTAGACTGTGAGAGAATAAATTTCTCTTTGTTAAAGGCATCCACTCGTGGTATTTCTGTTAAAGCAGCACTAGATAACTAAGACATAGCTTAAGTATTTTCCCCATTGTTTTAGTGAGTTGCCTTTTTGTTATTGATTCATAACAATCTCATCATCAATCCTAGATATGAAGTTTTTATTAGTTAAATGAGTTGCAAATATGTTCTCTTTTTGTACCTTTTGATAAACAACAGTCCTTTATAGTAGTGTATTAGAATCTATTAAAATTTTTTAATGGCTAGTACTTTTGGATCTTACTTAAGAAATAATTTCTTATCTGCAGGACATGAAGATAGTATACTATTTTATAATCTAAAAGCTTTAGAATTGCTTTTCTCAATTTTGTCTTTAGTGCATCTGAAAATATGTATACTTTATTTTTGGTATGGGGTGAAATAGAGCTTCAATTTTTTTTCATGTTAATACCCAAATTATCCAGCATCACTTTTTGAAACTTCCATAGTCTCTTCACTGATTTACAATGTCACTTTTTTCACACATCAAGTTTCTATATGCATTGCTCTGATAATAGGGTTTCTATTATACTACATTTGTCTGTTTGACTTTAACTGTGCTAATACCAGGGGCTCTGGTGACTGAGTGGTTAAGAGCTCAGCTGCTAACCAAAAGGTTGGCAGTTCAGATCTGTCAGGTATTCCTTGGAAACCCTATGGGGCAGTTCTACTCTGTCCTGTAGGGTCGTTATGAGTCGGAATCGACCTGATGGCAACTGGTTTTTTTGCTAATACTACACTAACTTTATAACTGCTTTATGTTGTGTTTTGATATCTGGTAAGTCAAATACTCTCACATTATTGTTCCTCCTCAGGAATGTCATGCTTGTTCTTGAACTTTTCCACCTGAATATACATTTTAGAATCAGCTTATTTTCCACTAAACAAAATGAAAACAGTTGAGATTTCATTTAGAATTGTTTTAAAACCATAGATTAAATTTGAGAGAACTGACATTTTGAAAAAATTCAATCTTAGTCCAAGAATATGATATATATTTTCATTTAAATATTTTTAAATGTATTACAATAAAATTAAGTAATTTACACCATAGTGATTATGTATATCTTTTATTAGATTTATCCCTAGGTATTTAATATTTTTATGTTTTTCAAATAAAGACTTCTTTAAAAATGAATTTTCTGTTTTTTCTGATATATAGAATGGGAATTTATTTTTCAGAGAATATAGAAAAGCATGCTCTGGCTCTTATACAGTTTGATTGGAAGTTATATATATCACTCACATTTAAATATTATTAGCCAAACTAAGTGACAAGGTCATGCCTCAATTTAGCAAGGTAGTTGTCTTAGTCATCTAGTGCTACTATAACAGAAACACCACAAGTGGATGGTTTTAATGAAGAGAAGTTTATTTCCTCACAGTCAAAGTAGGCTAAAATTCCAAATTCAGGGCGTCAGCTCCAGGGGAAGGCTTTTTCTCTCTGTCAGCCTTGTTCTCTTCAGTGTTCCCCCGGACTAGGAGCTTCTTGGCGCAGGGACCCCAGTCCAAAGGACGCGCTCTGCTCCGGACCTTGCTTTCTTGATGGTATGAGGTCCCCCAACTCTCTGCTTGCTTCCCTTTCCTTTTATCTCTTGAGAGATAAAAGGTGGTGCAGGCCACACCCCAGGGAAACTCCCTTTACATTGGATCAGGGATGTGACCTGGGTAAGGGTGGTGTTACATTCCCACCCTAATCCTCTCCATCACAAAATTACAATCACAAAATGGAGGCCAACCACACAATTCTGGGAATCATGGCCCAGCCAAACTGATACACACATTTTTGGGGGGACATAATTCAAACCATGGCAATAGTGATATATAATCCTCCTAAAGGGAATCAGATACTGGAGAGTGATAACTCAGATACCACAGTCCACCTTACTTGAAGTAGATCTTCAATCTATTCTCTGTGGCCTTACCAGATATATGATTTGCAACTATTTTCTGTCACTGTGTTGGTTGTCTTTTCACTTTCTTGATAGTGTCCTTTGAAGGACAAAAATTTTTAAGCTTGAAAAAGCCAATTTATCTATTTTTGCTTTTGTTACTTGTACTTCTTATAATATCTAAGAAAGCATCACCTAATCCAAGGCCATTAAGATTTCCACCTATGTTTTCTTCTCAGAGTTTTATAGTTTTTGATCTTACATTTGTTATTTAATCCGCTTTGAGTTAATTTGTATATATAATGTGAGGTAGGGGTCCAAATTCATTCTTTTGCCATCCAGTTATCCTAGCACCATTTGCTGAAGAGATCATAATTTCCTCACTGAATTGTGTTGGCATCCTTGTCAAGTATATATATATGTGTGTTTGTGTGTATTTGAATTATGAATGAATGTTTAATTTTAACAACATTTCTCTGCATGTATGAAATATATTTTCCCATAATTTATTAATGTGTTAGATGTTTTAACCTTATACTGTCCTTGCATTTCTGAAAGAAACCCAAACTGTTTCTCATACATAAATATTTTTATACATAGCTGGATTGAATTTGATAAAATTATTTAGGATATTTAGTCTATATTCATGGAGAAGAATGTAAATTGTGTTGTTGGATGGAGTGTTCTATATATGTCTGTTACGACTAGCTGACTTCAAGTATTGTTCAATTTCTCTATTTCCTTTTTGATTTTCTTTCTATATGTTCTATTGATTATTAAAAGTGGTGTACTGAAGTCTCCAACTATTATTGCATAACTATTCTTTTGTCAATTCTATCAGTGTTTGTTTGTATATTTTGGAGCCCTGATAGGTACATATATATTTGTCATTATGATATCTTCTTGATGAATTTATCCCTTTAGTATTGTATAATGTTCTTCTTTGTCTCTTATAACAGATTTTGACTTAATGTCTTTTGTATGTTATTAAAATTGCTACCCAAATTGTCTTTTGTTTACTATTTGCATGGAATATTTTTTCCATCATTTCAGTTTCAACCTATCTGTGTCTTTGAGTTTATGGTGTGTCTTTTGTAAAGGATATAGTTAGATTGTGCTTTTATATATATTTTTAAGATATTTTCTTAGTAGTTTTCACAGGGATTACAATTAACATCCTAAATTTATACCAATCTAAGTTGAATTGATACCAACTGTCTTAATTACCTAGTGCTGCAATAACAGAAATACCACAAATGCATGGCTTCAACTAACAGAATTTATTTTCTCATAGTTTAAGAGGCTAGAAATCCAAATTCAGGTGCTAGTTCTAGTGGAAGGTTTTCTCTCTCTGTCAGCTCTGGAGGAAGGTTCTGGTCTCATCTGAGCTTCTGCTCCTGGCGATCTGCATGTGGTTTAGGATCTCTCTTCATCTATCTCTGCTTCTCTCATACATGAACTTGTTTAATCTCTTTTATATCTCGAATGAAACTGACTCAAGATACACCTGACACTAATCCTGTCTCATTAACATAACAAAGAAAACCCATTCAAAAATGGGATTATAACCACAGGCATAGAAGTTAGGATTTACAGCACATATTTTGGGGGGCATAATTCAGTCCATTACATTCTACCTTTCCCAAACCAAAAACTCATTTCAGTCAAGTAGATTTTGACTCATAGAGACCCTATAGGACACAGTAGAACTGCCCCTTATGGTTTCCAAGGAGCAGCTGGTGGACTCGAACTGCTGACCTTTTGGTTAGCAGCCAAGTTCTTAACCACTGCATCACCCCAAAATTCATGTACTTTCCACATGGAAAACACATTCACTCCATCATCCCAAAAGTCTTAAATAAACTCCAAATCCAAAATCTCATCTTCTGAATCATCTAAATCAAATATAGGCGAGACGTTAGGCATATTCCAGCCTGGAACAAAATTCCTCTTCATCTGTGAACCTGTGAGATCTAGACTAAAAGTTATGTTTCCAAAGTACAACGGTGGAACAGGCATAAAGTAGCTATTTCCATTACAAATGGGAGAAATTGGAGGGAAAGAAGGGAAACAGGCACCAAGCAAGTCCAAAACCCAGCAGAACAGTTTACATAAACTATCAAGACTTGAAAATAATCCTCTGTTCTTTGGGACAATCTGGACAATGGCTCTGCCCTTGTAACCCAATGAGGGTGGGTTCTGCCGGGTGTGACCCCTCAAGAAAATTGAGATACATCAAGCCTTTGAGAAAGACAAAGTAGACTTTATTGCAAGCTGGTCAAGCAAGGAGATCAGAGACTAAATCTCAAATCAAGCTCCCCGATGTTGGGTATTCTAGAGCAGTTGTAGGGTTGAAGATAGGGAACTTATGTCTAATTCATGAAGTTTCTGGGAACAGGTGAGCAATTTCAGGAACTAATGGGTGCAGTGGGAGGTGGAATATGGTTACTGGGGTGTGTGTGTTTTTTTTGGGACATGACGCATGAAGTTTATCTACAGACAGCTTTGCAGTTTATTGCTCATGTCTGAATGGGGGAGGGTGGTTGGTGAGTAGTGAAGCGTCCTTGAACAGAGAAGCAGTAAGACAACCTTGGGCTGTAACACAGAAATGCCTTATCAGGAACTCACAGCCAGGGTGGGGGGTGGCTGATGGGAGGAGGGGGAACATTTTAACCTCGTTGGTTACATTCCCTTCTCTTGTTTTCAGGGTCTTCAATCTTGAAGATAGATCTTTATGTATGTGGGGGCACAGACATCCAGAAATTTTGAATTTTCTGACTGGTGTAAGTGTGTGCATTGTAGGATCTGAGGTTTGTTAAGAGGAATGGGGTCAGACATCTGAAGCATCATGATGTTCACAGCTGTTGGGCGATTTTTTTTTTTTTGTCTTTCGACATTTATTTTATTTGTTGTTGTGCTTTAAGTGAAAGTTTACAATTGAAGTTAGTCTCTCACACAAAAATTTATACACACATTGTTTTGTGACCCTAGTTGCTCTCCCTGTACTGTAACAGCACACTCTTCCTTTCCACCCTGGATTTTCCGTGCCCATTCAATCAGCTCCTGACCCTCTCTGCCTTCTCATCTCACCTCTGGACAGAAGCTGCCCATTTAGTCTCATGTATCTACTTCAGCTAAGAAGCACACTCTTCACAAGCATCATTTTATTCCCCATAGTTCAGTCTAATCTTTGTCTGAAGACTTGGCCTCTGGAATGGTTTTAGTTTTGGGCTAACAGAGAGTCCAGGGGGCCATGTCTTCCAGAGTTCCTCCAGTCTCAATTGAACCATTAAGTTAGGTCTTTTTACTAGAATTTGAGTTCTGCACCCCACTTTTCTCCGACTCCATCAGGGACTCTCTGTTGTGTTCCCTGTCAGGGAGGTCATTGGTGGTAGCCGGGTACTATCTAGTTCTTCTTGTCTCAGGCTGATGAAGTCTCTGGTTTATGTGGCCCTTTCTGTCTCTTGAGTTAATATTGTCCTTATGTCTTTGGCGTTCTTCATTCTCCTTTACTCCAGGTGATTGGGACAAATTGATGCATCTTAGATGGCCACTCACTAGCTTTTAAGACCCCAGATGCCACTCACCAAAGTTGGATGCAGAACATTTTCTTAAAAAACTTTGTTATGCCAATTGACCTAGATGTCCCCTGAATGCATGGTCCCCAGATCCCTGCTCCTGCTACTCTGTCCCTTGAAGTGTTTTGTTGTATTCAGGGAACTTCTTAGCTTTGGTTTAGTCCAGTTGTGCTGAATTCCCCTGTAATGTTTGCTATCCTTCCCTTCACATAAGATAATTCTTGTGTACTTTCTAGTTAGTGAATTATCCTCTCCCTCCGTCTCCACCCTTGTAACCATCAAAGAATGTTTTCTTCTGTGTTTAAACCTTTTCTTGAGTTCTTATAATAGTGATCTTATACAATGTTTGTTCTTCTGTGACTGATGAAATTCACTCGGCATAATGCCCTCCAGATTCCTCCATGTTATAAGATGTTTCACGGCTTCATTGTTGCTCTTTATTGTTGCGTAGTATTCCATTGTGTGAATATACCAAAATTAGTCTATCCATTTGTCTGTTAATGGGAACCTAGGTTGTTTCCATCTTTTTGCTATTGTGAACTGTGCTGCAAAGAACATGGCTGTGCATACATCTATTATTGGGACAACTCTTATTTCTCTAGGATATAGTCCAAGGAGCAGGATTCCTGGATCATATGGTACTTCTATTTCTAGCTTTTTAAGGAAGTGAAAAGTCAATTTCCAAAGTGGTTGTACCATTTTACATTTCTACCAACAGTGTATAAGTGTTCCAGTCTCTCCAAAACCTCTCAAACATCTATTATTTTGTGTTTTTTTGATTAATGCTAGCCTTGTTGGGGTGAGATGGTATCTCATTGTAGTTTTGATTTGCATTTCTCTAATGGCTAATGATTGTGAGCATTTCTTCATGTGTCTGTTAGCCGCCTGGATGTCTTCTTTGATGAAGTGCTGGTTCATATCCTTTGCCCATTTTTTAATGGGGTTACTTGTCTTTTTGTTGTTAAGGTTTTGCAGTATCATTTTTTAAAAATTAATTAACTAATTAATTTTTTATTGTACATCAGGTGAAGTCTTACAGAACACATAGTTTTTCATGAAACAGGAGTACACATGTAGTTTTATGACATTGGTTAACAACCCCACAACATATCAACCCTCTAACTTCTTAACGTTTTTTTTTGGTGAAAATATACATAGCCAAAGATACACCATTTCAAAAACTTCTACATGCACAGTTCAGTGACATTGATTGACTACGCTCTTCCAATTGTGCTGTTATTCTCACTTAAGATGAAGGTTTACAGAAGAAAATAGTTTCTCATTTAACAGTTACTACACATGTTGCCCTATGACAACGGGTAACAATCTCACAACACATCAACAATATCCTTACTCAACCTTGGATTCCCTCTCACCAGCTTCCTTGCCCCCTTCTGCCTTCTGGCCCTTCTCAGTGGACTCCTGTACCTCATTAGTCTCATTTGGTTTTATGTGGCTGTCCACTCCCAGGCTGAACAGTGAACCTTGGAGGTAACTTCACCACTGAGCTAAAAGGGTGTCTGGGGGCCATACTCTCAGGGTTTCTACAGTCTCCTTTAGACCAGTAAATCTGGTCTTTTTTTTTGTGATTTAGAATTATGCTCTACATCCTTCTCCAGCTCTGTCCAGAACCCCCTGTTGTGATCCTGGTCAGAGCAGTCAGTGGTGGTAGCCGGGCACCATCTAGCTGTACTGGACTCAGTCCGGTGGAGGCCTTGGTAGCTGTGGACAATTAGTCCTTTGGACTGATCTTTTCCTTGTATCCTGTTCTCTTCATTCTCCCTTGATCCCGAAGGGATGAGACCAGTGGAGTATCTTAGATGGCCGCTCACAGGCTTTTAAGACCCCAGACACTACTCACCAAGGTAGAATGTAGACCATTGTCTTTATAAGCTGTGTCATGACAATTGAGCTAGATGTTCCCTGAGACCATGGTCCCCATAGCCCTCCGCCCAGCAATTCAGTCCCACAGGGAGTTTGGATGTGTCTATGGGGCTTCCATGACCTTTCCTTGTACAAGTTGTGCTAGTTTCCCCTGTATTGTGTACCGTCTCACCCTTCACCCAAGATACCACTTATCTATTGCCTATTTAGTATTTCCCCCCCACTCCTCCCATTCCTGGTACTCAAAAAAGATTGTTACATAATGTGTACGAACTTTTTCATGAGTTTTTACATTAGAGGTCTCATACAATATTTGTCCTTTTGTGATTGACTTATTTCACTCAGCATAATGTCCTCCAGTTTCATCCATGTTATGAGATGCTTCACAGATTCATTGTTGTTCTTTCTCGTTGCATAGTACTCCATTGTGTGTACGCACCATAGTTTGTTTATCCACTCATTAGTTGATGGGCATCTAGGTTGTTTCCATCGTTTTGCTATTGTGAACAATGCTGCCATGAGCATAGGTGTGCATATGTCTATTCGAGTGACAATTCTTATTTCTCTAGGATATATTCCTAGGAGTGGGATTGCTGGATCGAATGGTATGTCTATTTCTAGCTTTCTGAGGAAGCTCCATATCATTTTCCAAAATGCTTCTATCATTTTGCATTCCAACCAGCAGTGCATAAGAATTCCGATCTCCCTGCAGCCCCTCCAGCATTTGGTATTTCCAGTGTTTTTGATTCGTGCCAGTAATGCCAGTGTGAGATGGTATCTGATTGTGATTTTAATTTGCATTTCTCTAATGGCTAGTGATCGCGAGCATTTCCTCACGTGTTTGTTGGCCATTTCAATGTCTTCTTTGGTGAAGTGTCTGTTCATTTCCTTTGCCCATTTTTTAATAGGATTATTTGTCTTTTTGTTGTAGAGGTGTTGGATTTTCTTGTAGATTATGGAGATTAGAACTTTGTATGACTTGTACTGTCCAAAAATTTTTCCCAGTCTATAGGTTCTCTTTTTACTCTTTTGGTGAAGTCTTTTGAAGAGCATAGGTGTTTGATTTTTAGAAGATCCCAGTTATCTAGCTTATCTATTGGGGTTTGTGCGTTGATGGTTATGGTATGTATCCTGTTAATGCCATGTATTAAGGCCTGAAGTGTTGGTCCTATTTTTGCTTCTATGAACTTCATAGTTTTAGGCTTTATATTCAGGTGTTTGATCTATTTTGAAGTAATTTTTGTATATGGTGTGAGGTATGGGTCCTCTGTCATTTTTTTGCAGATGGATATCCAGTTTTGCCAGCACCATTTGTTAAAAAGACTGTCTTTTCCCCATTTGATGGACTTCGGGCCTTTGTCGAAGATCAGGTGATCACAGGTGGATGGATTTACATCTGGGTTCTCAATTCTGTTCCATTGGTCAATGTATCTGTCATTGTACCAGTACCAGGCTGTTTAGACTACTGTAGCTGTATAGTAGGTTCTGAAGTCAGGTAGTGTGAGTCCTCCAACTTTATTCTTCTTCTTCTTCAGTAGTGCTTTAATTATTCGGGGCTTCTTCCCTTTCCATATAAAGTTAATGATTAGTTTTTCCATGTCTTTGAAGAAAGTTGTTGGTATTTGGATCGGGATTGCATTGTATTTGTAAATTGCTTTGGGTAGAATTGTGATTTTCACAATGTTGAGTCTGCCTATCCATGAGCATGGTATGTTTTTCTATTTATGTAGAACCCTTTGGGTTTCTTGCAGTAGTGTTTTGTAGTTTTCTTTGTATAGGTCTTTTACATCCCTGGTCAGATTTATTCCTAAGTATTTTACCTTTTTATGGGCTATTTAAAATTGTATTGTTTTCCTGATTTCCTTTTCATTGTTATCCTTATTGGTGTATAGGAATCCAACTGATTTTTGAATGTTTATCTTGTATCCTGCTACTCTGCTGAATCTTTCTTTTAGTTCCAGTAGATTTCTCATGGAGTCTTTAGGGTTTTCTATGTATAGTATCATATCATCTGCAAACAGGGACAGTTTAACTTCGTCATTACCAATTTGGATGCCCTTTATTTCTTTCTCTTGCCTTATTGCTCTAGCTAGAACTTCCAACACAATGTTAAATAGGAGTGCTGATAAAGGGCATCCTTGTCTCATTCCTGTTTTCAGGGGGAATGTTTTCAGCCTCTCTCCATTAAGAATGATATTGGCCATTGGCTTTGCATAGATGACCTTTATTATGTTGAGAAATTTCCCTTCTATACCTATTTTATTGAGAGTTTTTATCATGAATGGGTGTTGGACTTTGTCAAATGCCTTTTTTGTGTCAATTGAGATGATCATGTGATTCTTTTCTTTCCCTTTATTTATGTGGTGGATTACGTTGATTGATTTTCTAATGTTGAACCATTCTTGCATACCTGGTATGAATCCTACTTGGTCGTGCTGTATTATTTTTTTGATATGATACTGAATTCTATTGGCTAGAATTTTGTTCAGAATTTTTGCATCTATATTCATGAGAAATATTGGTCTGTAATTTTCTTTTTTTGTTACATCTTTTCCTGGTTTTGGTATCAGTGTTATGCTGGATTCGTAGAATGAATCTGGAAGTGTTGCTTCCTCTTCTATGCTCTGAAATAGCTTGAGTAGTACTGGTACAAGCTCTTCTGTAAATGTTTTGTAGAATTCTCCAGTGAAGCCATCTGGGCCAGGGCTTTTTTTTGTTGGGAGTATTTTTTATTACCTTTTCAATCTCTTCTCTTGTTATGAGTCTGTTCAGATTTTCAGCATCACTTTGTTGTAGTTTGGGTAGGCCATGTGTTTCTAGAAATGTATCCATTTCCTCTAGGTTTTCAAATTTGTTGGAGTATAGTTTTTCATAATATTCTGTTGTAATCCTTTTTATTTCATTTGGATCTGTTGTAATGTCCCCCATTTCATTTCTTTTTTGGGCTATTTGTGTCCTCTCCTGTTTTTCTTTTGTCAGTCTGGCCAGTGGTTTGTCGATTTTGTTCATTCTTTCATAGAACCAACTTCTGGTTTTGTTGATTCTATTGTTTTTCTGTTCTCTATTTCATTTATTTCCACTCTGATCTTCAGTATTTCCTTTCTTCTGGTGGTTGTGGGCTTTTTTTGCTGTTCTCTTTCTATTTGTTTGAGTTGTGTAGTTAATGTTTTGATTTTGTCCCTTTCTTCTTTTTTGATATGTGCATCTATTGCTATAAATTGTCCTCTGAGGACTGCCTTTGCTGTGTCCCAAAGGTGTTGGTATGATGTGTTTTCATTCTCATTTGATTCTAGGAATTTTTTGATTGCATCTCTGATTTCTTCTATTACCCAGTGATGTGTAAGCAGGGTATTATTCAGTTTCCATGTAGTTGATTGTTTTTCCTTGCTCCTTCTATTGTTAATTTCTACCTTGATGGCATTGTGGTCAGAGAAGATACTTTGTAGTATCTCAACGTTTTGGATCTTGTTGAGGATTGCTCTGTGGCCTAAGATGTGGTCTATTCTGGAGAATGTTCCATGCGCATTGGAAAAGAATGTGTACTTTGCAGTGGTTGGATGGAGTGTTCTATATATGTCTATGAGGTCAAGTTGGCTGATTGTGACCTTTAGGTCTTCTGTATCTTTGCTGAGTTTCTTCTTAGCTGTTCTGTCCTTTACTGAGAGTGGTGTGTTGAAGTCTCCTACTATTTCCGTGGAACTGTCAATTTCTCTTTTCAGTGTTGTTAGAGTTTGTTTTATGTATTTTGGAGCCCTGTCATTGGGTGAGTAGATGTTTATTATGGTTATGTCTTCATGATGGATTGTCCCCTTAATCATTATATAGTGTCCTTCTTTGTCTTTTATGGTATATTTTGTTTTACAGTCTATTTTATCTGAGATTAGAATTGCCACTCCTGCTCTTTTTTGGTAGTTGTTAGCTTGATATATTTTTTTCCAACCTTTGACTTTCAATAAATTCACATCTTTGTTTCTAAGGTGTGTCTCTTGTAGACAGCATATTGATGGATCCTGTTTTCTTATCCATTCTGTCACTCTCCGTCTCTTTATGGCTGCATTGAGTCCAGTTACATTTGGTGTAATTATTGACAGATGTGAGTTTGTTGCTGTCATTTTGTAGTGCTTTTTTTTGTGGTTCTGAAGTTTTCTTTGTTCTTCTTACTCTCTTGTGCTGGGCTACTTTTGTTTGTGGATTTTTTTTTTCATTTCTTTTGTTTTTGCAGGTTTTGTTTTTGCTGAGACTTTATGTTTTTCCTCTTTTTTTATGAGCATGTTTGTTAACTTTCTTTGTGGTTACCATGAATTTTACCCTTATCTTTCTAAGTTTGAAGCAGTCTACCATTACTTGGTATTGCTTTGCCTTCCTCTCCATTAGAACGTTCTATACATATGCCATTTATTCCCTCTTTTATTGTTTTGATGTTGTTGTCATTTATTGATTAACTGCTCTGATTCCCTGTTGTATTTCTTTTGTTTTTGGATAGTCCTTGAGAGTTCATTTCCTAGATTTGTATCTGGCTGGTATGATCCTGCATCCTAGGTTCTGCCTGTGAGCTGAAGTTGTTTGTCCACAGATCGAAGAGCTCCCTTTAATAATTCTTTTAAGTTTGGTTTGACTTTTACATATTCCCTTAATTTCTGTTTATCTGGAAATGACCTAATTTCACCATCAAATTTGAATTAGAGTTTTGCAGGATATATTATTATTGGCTGGCAATTTTTTTCTTTCAGATTTTATATATGTCATCCCATTGCTTTCTTGGCTGCATGGTTTCTGCTGAATAATCTGAGCTTAGTCTTATTGTTTCTCCTCTGTATGTGACTTCTTGTTTTTCATGCACTGCTCTCAGGATTCTTTGTTTGGCTTTGGTTTTGGCGAGTGTGAATATGATATGCCTCGGTGATTTTCTTTTGGGGTCCCTTCTATACGGGGTTCGTTGAGCTTCTTGGATGGCCAGCTTTTCATCTTTCATGATATTGGGGAAGTTTTCTGTCAGCAGTTCCTCAGTGATCCTCTCTGTGTTTTCTTTTTTCTCACCCTGTTCTAGAATTCCAATCACTTGAAAATTTTTGCTTTTGATTGTGTCCCACAAAAATATCAGGGTCTCTTCATTTTTCTTTGTTCTTTTTTCTGAGTGTTCCTGAAACAGAGTTGTATCCAAGTGTTTGTCTTCAATTCTACTGATCCTGTCGTCCACCACTTCAAATCTGCTTCTCAGCCCTTCTATGACACCATCCATTTCTGAAATCTTGTTGTTTATCTTTTGGATTTCTAATTGTTGTCTTTGTGTAATTTATAGTTGTGAATTTATTTTGGCATTTTGTTCCTGCATTATTTTCCTGAATTTTTCCAATTTTTTGTCTGTATTTTCCATGAATTTTTCTATTTTTTCCTCATGTTTGTCAGCTTTTTGCCTTAGTTCTTGGAGAATTCTGAGTATAAGAGATTTGAATTCCCTATTAGGTAGTTGTAGTGCATTTTCTTCCACCGGAGAGAATTCTGGTGTTTTATTTTGGATGCCTACTGGAACCATCCTGTCCCATTTTTGTAAATGTTTTGATATTTTCTGCTGTCTTCGGTGCGTTCAGTAATTATTTTTCTCGTTTATTGATTGTAGATTTGTTTGTTTTGTCCCTTTTTAAAAAAAAAATTGACTATGTCTGAGCAGGCAGACTGTGTGTTCTTTGTTGTTTGCTCGTCTGTGGGCACAATAATTTTCGCCTCCTTCTCCAACTGACAGGGTCAGTCACTCAGATATGGTACGGCAGGGCAGGTCTAGCTGAAGAGGAGTTACTGGGATGGGTTGTTTGTGGTACTTACTCCAGCCACCAGAGCGGGTCGGTAATCAGTGCAGGGCAGGTTCCAGTAGGCCTTGCCTGTGCTGCTTGGTGGTGTGATGTCAAGGGCACAGTGCAGGTAGGCAAGATGCAGGGGGGAGATTGTTGTGTGTGGAGCTAAGATGGGTATGGGAGAGAGGAGAGAGGAACAGGTGCCAAAAACATACAAACAAATATAAAACAATGCTAGGGGAGCTTGCCCTTGGAGTGGAGAGATGAGAGACTATGAAATGGAGAAAAACAGAAAGGGGAAGGGGAAGAAAAGAAAGGAATGAATAAATAAAATCAGAAAGGTTAAAGAACCGCAAAGTTCCCAGGGATCCCACTGGTGCAGCTATGAGGTTTGTAGAAGTCACTCTCAGGTATTACAGTATAGCCTGGCTAGAAGGCATAGAGGTATACAACTCCAGGTATTCAGGGAAGAGAAAGGGAAGGAAGATATAGAGAGATGAGAAACTGAGCGATGAAGAAAGACAAAAAGGGAAAAAGGGGGAAACAAAAAGAAAAAAATTTAAAAAAAAAGAACAAGAAAGGCCCCCCAAAAAACAGAAAAAAAAAACCCTAAAAAAAGAAATGCTCTCAGGGATCCCTCTGCACGTCTGTGGAAGCCGAGGGGGATCCTCCTTGCCACGCAGCACCGCCTGGCCAGAAAGGGGTCCCAACTCAAGAAAAGGAAAAGAAAACAAACAAACAATTCAAAATGAAGAAACGAACAAAAGCCCTGGGATCCCACCAGCATGCCAACCCAGACCAGGAAGCAGCTCCACACTCGAACGGAGCTCTGCCGCCCCTCAGGAAGAAGGAAAGATTGTGCACGGAGCCAGGTACTCGAGCTAAAGGAGGGGGAGGTGCTGAGAGGCAAGTAAGAAATCAAAAGAAGCAGAAAAAAAAAGCAACACTAGCAGCCAACAAATGGCGCTCAGAGAGCCAGCTAGTGCGGGCTGGTATTTCTGGACAAGAGACTGTGTCTGCGTGAAGCAGAGGGGGCTGAGTGTGGGTGAAGAAGGGTAGAGAGTGGGAAAGCTTATATCATAAATTACCAGAGCTCTGCAGCCCCTCAGAAGAAGCAAAGATGGTGCACGGAGCGAGGTACTCAAGCAAAAGGAGGGGGAGGTGGCAAGAGGCAAGGAAGAAATCAAAAGAAGCAGAAAAAAGCAACACCAGCAGCCAACATATGGCACTCAGAGAGCCACCCATTTGGGTGTGTGGAATCTAAGCAGCCGGTGTTTTCCGGTCATGTGATTGTGGCCGCGGGAAGGAGAGGATGCCGAGTAGGGGTGAAGAAGTGTGGGAGGTGGGAAAGCGTATATTGCAAATTACCGGTTGTTTTGTCTCCGGCTGGATGCTCCGTGAGGCTGCTTTCTCGTACCCCCTGTTTGCTGGTCTCTGATCTGTGCTGCGTTA
Source organism: Dugong dugon (assembly GCA_030035585.1). Lineage (NCBI taxonomy): Eukaryota > Metazoa > Chordata > Mammalia > Sirenia > Dugongidae > Dugong > Dugong dugon. Next base: position 69,890,476 of record CM057483.1, read on the forward strand.
GCTGATAGGGGACCTCTGCATGAATCTCTCCTCACTCTCTGTTCTCTGTCAGTTTTCTCACTCCATTTGGTGCTTGGCTGAGTTCTTTATCTCTTCAGTTGATGTTTTAAGGTTTCAGGATTGTTGTATTCTCTGTTCGGCTTAGTTTTTTGGATCTTTGCTGTGGAGGGTCGGCATGGTGCTTCTGCCTAGAGTGCCATTTTGCCGGAACTCTCCTGCAGTATCTTGTAGATTTTAGAGATTAGAAGTTGATAGGATTTGTCATAGGCAAAAATTTTTTCCCAGTCTATGGATTGTCTTTTTACTCTTTTGGTGAAGTCTTTTGATGAGCTTAAGTGTTTGATTTTTAGGAGCTCCCAGTTATCTAGTTTCTCTTCTGGTGTTTGTGTATTGTTACTTATGGTTTGTATTGTGTTTATGCCATGTATTAGGGCTCCTAGCATTGTCCCCATTTTTTTTTCAATGATATTTGTCGTTTTAGATTTTATATTTAGGTCTTTGATCCATTTTGAGTTAGTTTTTGTGCATGGTGTAAGGTATGGGTCTTGTTTCAGTTTTTTGCAGATGGATATCCAGTTACGCCAGCACCATTTGTTAAAGAGACTGTCTTTTCCCAATTGAAGGACTTTGGGCCTTTGTCAAATACCAGCTGCTTATAAGTGGATGAATTTACATCTGGATTCTCAATTCTGTTCCACTTGTCTATGTATCTGTTGTTGTACCAGTACCAGACTGTTTTGACTACTATGGAGGTATAATAGATTCTAAAATCAGGTAGTGTGATTTAGTAATGCTGTATTTATCTGGGGCTTCTTCCCTTTCCATATGAAGTTGGTGATTTGTTTCTCCATCTCATTAAAAAATGCCATTGGAATTCATTCGAGATTGCATTGTATCTGTAGATCATTTTGGGTAGAATTGACATTTTCAGTGTTGAGTCTTCCTATCCATGAACTAGGTATGTTTTTTCACTTATGCAGGTCTCTTTTGCTTTCTTGCAGTAGTGTCTTGTAGTTTTCATTGTATAGATCTTTTACGTCACTGGTTAGATTTATTCCTAAGTATTTTATTTTCTTGGAGGCTATTGTAAATGGTATTGATTTGGTGATTTCTTCTTCGAAGTTCTCTTTGTTGGAGTAGAGGAATCCAACTGATTTTGGTGTTTATCATATATCCTGATACTTTGCTGAAATCTTCTATTAGTTCCAGCAGTTTTCTTGTGGATTCTTTGGGATTTTATGCATATAAGATCATATCATCTGCAAATAGAGATACTTTGACTTCTTCCTTACCAATTTGGATGCTCTTTATTTCTTTTTCAAGCTTAATTGCTCTGGCTAGGACCTCCAGCACAATGTTGAATAAGAGTGGTGATAAAGGGCATCATTTTCTGGTTCCTGTTCTCAGAAGGAATGCTTTGAAACTCTCCCCATTTAGGATGATGTTGGCTGTTGGCTTTGTATAAATGTCCTTAATTATGTTGAGGAATTTCCCTTCTATTCCTATCTTGCTGAGACTTTTTATCATGAACAGGTGTTGGACTTTGTTAAATGTGCTAGGTGATTTTGAATGAACCTGGTAAGACAGTTTAAGAGGCAGGGCAAAAAGAGACAGATGAGCAAAAGAATTATCAGCAGAGTAACAAGGAGCCAGAGCCAGTGGAAAGTGGGAAACAGGGACGTTTTCTATGACCACCAATCAGACAGTTTCTAGCTGCTATAAAAATAGAAGGTGAACACAATGATTGCCGAGACAGTAAAGGCAATGTAAACATTAAGAGGACAATTATCATGGAGGGTCTCTTAGTTGGAGGGGCACTAGTTATGCATTAGCTTTGTTTTTCTTTTTAAAAACAGATATTTTAAGTCTTTCACAGGCTCGCCGGTCCAGTTGTTTTTTTGACGTTGTTCTTGTTGCAGAGGATGTTTCAAGTGCAACGCAGGTTTGAGGCGAGCATGATGTACCCAAGCTTTGATGTTTTTGAGTTTAGCTGCCGAGTGGGTGGTTGAAAGAACAGTGTATGGTCCAGTCCCCCGAGGTTCAAGGGGCTCTGCTTTCCAGGTTTTCAGCAGAACTTGGTCACCAGGATGGAATTGGTGAAGCCTCAAGTCAACGGATATTTCAGATGGCTGAGAGCATGCCTGTGAATAGAAGATAGGACACCAGAGAACGACAACAAATATTTTTGGAGAGTGAGCTTCCCGGTGACAGAAACCTGAGTATTGGTTGAAGGCAAGTGATTTTTTTTTTTTATTAAATATTTTTTGGTACTTCAGGTGAAGGCTTACAGAACAAACAGTTTCTCATGTAACAGTAGTACACATGCTGTTTTATGACTTTGGTTAATAACCCCACAACATTTTAACCCTCTGAATTCTCAGCTTTTTTTTTTTTTTTTTTTTGGTGAAAATACACATAGCCAAAGATATACCATTTCAAAACTTTTTACGTACACATTTAAGTGACATTGACTATGCTCTTCCAACTGTGCTGCCATTCTCGCCCAAGATGAAGGCTTACAGGACAAAATAGCCTCCCATTTAACAGTTAGTACAAACGTTGCCCTATAACAGTGGTTAACAATCTCACAACACATCAACAGTATCCTTACTCAACTTGTGTTCCTTATCATCAGCTTCCTACTCCCCCTCTGCCTTCTGGCCCTTGTCACTGGACTCCTGTACCTCGTTAGTCTCATTTAGTTTTACTGGGCTGTCCACTCCCAGGCTGAGCAGTGAACCTCGAAGGTAACTTCACTTCTGAGCTGGAAGGGTGTCTGGAGGCCACACTCTTGAGGTTTCTCCAGTCTCCTTTAGGCCGGTAAATCTGGTCTTTTTTTTTTTTGGAGTTAGAATTATGCTCTACATTCTTCTCCAGCTCTGTCCAGAGCCCTCTGTTGTGCTCCTGGTCAGAGCAGTCAGCAGTGGTAGCCAGGCACCATCTAGCTGTGCTGGACTCAGTCCGGTGGAGATCTTGGTAGCTGTGGTCAATTAGTCCTTTGGACTAATCTTTTCCTTGTATCCTGTTCTCTTCATTCTCCCTTGCTCCCGAAGGGATGAGACCAGTGTAGTATCTTAGATGGCCGCTCACAGGCTTTTAAGATGAAGGCAAGTAATTTTTAAGAAATGGTTTTCCATACATAATTTTGAAAGGGCTCAATTTGAGCACGCTTCTGGAGGCTATCTTTACCAGCAAGAGGGCTAAGGACAAAGCTTGGGGCCAGGTTATCTTTGTTTCTTGACAGATTTTGGCAATTTGGTTTTTAAGCATGTGATTCATCTTTTCAACTTGTCTGCTTGATAGTGGTCTCCAGGCTGAGTGTAAGTTCCAGCTAATTCCTAAAAGTCTAGAGACTTCTTGTGTAATTTGTAAAGTGGAGTGAGATCCATTGTGGCTTCCAATCTTTGCAGGCAGGCTGAACCTGGGAATGATTTATTAAGGAGTCGTTTCATAACTTTTGATGCTTTCTCTGGTTTACAAGGGAAAGCTTCTACCCAACCAGAAAAAGTCTTAATGAAAACTAGCATAAATTTATAATTGCCAGGGGCTTTTGGCATGTCAGTGAAGTCAACCTGCCAGTCTTCTCCTGAACTCTGTCTTGATATTGGATTACAGTAGTAGGGGGCCCGGTTGTTTTTGGGTTGTTTTGCAAGCATATTTGGCAGGAATGGGTTGCCCGCTGAATGACTCGATGAAGGTTTTATCCAATAATGTGTTTGGAGACCAGGTTGTAAAGGGTTTCATGCCCATAATGAGTAGAACAATGTGCTTCTTGGTGAAGGGGGTCCATCTAGTGTCCTGGAATCATAACTTTTTCTTCATGGGTACATTTCCATCCTTGACAATCTATCATTGTTCCCCATTAATTACTTAACAGGCGGCTGGGTTCAGGGTAGAAGTTACCTTGAGCATGATCTCTGGATTGTCCAGGAGCTGGGCTTGGTAGCAGGCCATTTGGCCTGCTGTGAGTCAGAGCCCACCTTTCTGCTCCAGTATGGAGAGAACTGCATGAGGCGCAAATACAGTCACAGGCTGATCTAAGGTAAACTTTTCAGTTTCAGCTAAAAGAAGGCAAGTCGCTCCTACCGCCCTAAGGCAGGCTGGCCATCCCTGAGGGACTGGATCTAGAAGTTTAGAAAAATATGCTACCGGTCTTTTCCAAGGACCCAGTTGTTAGGACCCCTGCTGTGACTCCTCCTGATTCATGTACGTACATTTTGAAGGGCTTTCTGAGGTCCGAAAGTCCAAGTGCCAGGGCAGAGGCTACCTTTTCCTTGCTTTTTAAGAACTCTCGTTGACGTTCTTCTGTCCATTCAAAAGGGTCAGAGTTCTTTCCTCGGGTGGCTTCATAGAGAGGCTTTGTTATTAACCCAAAGTTCAGGATTAAATCCTGCAAAAAAAAAAAAAAAAAAAAAAAAAGCCATAACTAGAAAGCCTCGAAGTTGCCTCTGGGTGGTAGAAGTGGAGCTCTGAAGGATCACTTGTTTGTGCTCTAGCAGCAGGGCCCATTAACCTTGAAAAATCTCCAAACCTAGTTATCTTTTGTTGTGAGATCTGAGCCATGGCAGCAGATACTAGATAAGTGGCCTGGGCTAGGAAGTTCAAAGTTAGAACTGTGGTTTCACCTGAGTCTTCTTTGGTAGGACTAGCAATAAGGAGATCATCTACATGTTGAAGACGGAAACCCCAAACCATCTGTAGACTCAGGAGATCTTTTGCCGGGGCTTTTCCAAACAGGGTGGGGCCATTTCTGAATCCCTGAGGGAGAACAGTCCAGCAATATTGTTGTTTTTCCCTTGAATATGGTTCCTCCCGTTCAAAGACAAGTATTTCCTGAGATTCAGGGGCTAAAGGAATGCAGAAGAAGGCATCCTTCAGGTCTAGGACAGTAAACCAGGCATAGTCTGGGGACAGAGAGGTTAGGAGAGTATAAGGGTTTGGAACCATAGGGTGCAGGTCTTCAGTTACCTAACTGGTCGTAAATCCTGCACAAACCAATAATCTCCTGTTTTTGGCTTCTTTACTGGAACACTGGAGTGCTGAAGGTGGATTTACACTGGCAGACGAGCCCTGCTTGTAGAAGCATTTTTTGTTACCCTGATTACTTGTGTAGTTTGGGGAGAAAGTGATCCTTTCAGGTGTTTCAAAATAGAATAGGTTGCTCCTGTATCAACAAGAAAATCTACAAGGTTATTTTCCACCTTTAATGTAACCAATGGCTCGGTGGATGAAGCTTGGAGGTGGGTGGATGCCCTTGGTCCTTGTCAGTCTGAATTTTCAGGCTGGGCAGATTGAAGCATGTTTGGGGCAGCCGGGCTTCGGCTGAGTTTCCGATTCAGACATTCCTTCTTCCAGTGTCCCCCCTGTTTACAATAAACACACTCATTATGACCTTGGGGGAGGCTCCTTGACAATGCCAGGGGCAGTTGTCTCTTCGGACAGTTATGTTGGCCTGGTTCAAAAGGCCCCCGAGCCAGAGTGGCCATGAGGAAAGCTACTTCCTATCTGAATTTCTGTTTTTTTTTTTTTCCTTTCCTGGACCTGGTCTCTGTTGGTACACACTCTGAAGGCTATTTCAACTAATTGTGCTAGGCTCATACCTAGACTCCCTCAGCTTTTCGTAATTCTTTCTTATGTCTGGTGCACTTGAAAGGGGCTGCGTGGGAATTTCACATTTATTGTCAGCTGTGTAGGCCTAGCGTCCTCGGTATTGTGGTACTGTTAATGCATAGCTTGCATAGTTTACTTCTACATGCTCCTATGATTCTGATTTACTTTTCTTCTCTCTTCCCTCCTGTTTTCCCATGATTTTATAAAAGTTTAAAAATTAACCTAAGTTCCTCTTTGGGAGGTAGAACAAGTGATAAAATCTGAAGGCAAGACAAGTGAATAAAGGATCTTCAAGAATACCAGCAGAAGGTCAACATGTCTGGAACAAGGTCATTGTGCCCACCTCAAAGGGGAACTAACATTCCACAGATTCTTCAGACCCTGACCGTGTCCCGATAAAATCCTCTGATCGGCCTCCACAGGAGGTGGTAGATTTTGGAGGAGCTCATTCCCCTCTGTCTCCTGTATATTGATATACAATAAAACACTCTTGCTGCTCACCTCACCCCTCTCTCAGTACTGGCTTTTGCAGCAGGCAGCTCAGACCTAAGTTTTGGGGTAACACACTTTGCCCAATAAATACCACGTTTATCATTTTTACTTTCTCTGGGTTTTCTGAGTCTACATCAATATATTGTGGAAATGTGGCAAACATTTTTTCAAGGAAGGTAGATGGATCCTCAGTCTGTCCATGACAGACCTCACAGACCTTATTTAAATTTTTTGTTTTGGAGCATATCTTTTCAACCCCGCAATGAGACAAGTCCAAAATGGTTGAGCCTGTCCTTTCCCAGAGTATTATTAGGGTCCAGCTAGGCTCAGAAGAAGGTACTGGTAAATCAGGAACTTGTTGAATAGGGTTGTTGGGCTAATGGAGATGCTCTGCTTCTTTCCTGGCTATTTCCAAGACTAATCTCTCCTCCAGGTTCAAAAGAATATCCAAGAGTGCCTGACAATCAGCCCATGTAGGGCAATGGGTAGTGAAAATGGAAGTAAAAAGATCTGCCATACATTTTGGGTCCTCCGGATAAGGAAGGAGATTGTTTTTCCAATTGAACCAATCAGATGTAGAGTATGGAGTGTGTACCCAGACTAAACCAGGAGTTCCATTTTTCTCCTGCCAGGTAGAAACTTGTCTTAGTGGATAATGCCCTGTTGCCTGTTGCCCTGTTTCCCGTAGGGAAGTCCCCTGTCTGAAAGTCACATCACTTCTCCTGTGCAGCAGGAAAACCATTTCTGAGGTTGACTCAGCCAGCCAAGACAGTTCCCGCAGATACAAAGGTGGGGCTGACGGTGGAAGAAAAGGGAAAAATCATCTTCCCGTGGGGACTCAGAGAACTTTTGTCTCTTTATCTCAGTTTGAGCTATAATTTTACATTGCTTTGGAATGTTTTTGTTGTTATACAAAGACATAAAGACATCAACATACATTTTCTCATCCCATTTACTTTCCTGAGTGCAAAACAAATCTAACTGGAGAATAGTATTACAATTTAGGGAACGATTTTGAGGCTAACATTCTCCATCAGCCAATTGATATTGTGGCCAGGCAACATTGCTGAAAAACTTCATCCTATCTTTTTTTCCAGAGGATCGTAACAAACAAAAGAAAATAAAATCCTGATTAGTTAGGATGTATCCTAGGGGGCTGCACTGTGGTATATCTTGTGTGTTCCCCATACCTGAGCATAGGCCAAAATCAGAAACCAGAAAAACCAGGACCTAGGCTAAAACCAGAAAAACCAGGAGTACTAGAACCACAATAACCAAGGTGCAACAGGAGTTTCTTGTGACTGGAGCATTTTAACCCTCAACCACTCATATTCTGACAGAAACGGCAGTTCTCTTGGGCTCGCCCCTGGCTCCTAAGTCACTCCCCCTCAGAAACCCTTAGGTACTGGTGACACGGTTCGCACATTACTCACCAGATTAGGATCCTTACCCAGAGTCTGTTTCTCAATCTCAGAAAAGCGAGTCGCCATGGGTCTAGGTGCAGCTCCTCCTGTGAAGGTTGGTTCTGACGACGCCTCCCAGAGAAATTAGTCCGATACGCGCTGAGAGGAGGCCGTCCTGCTTCGTGGCTGGAGGTGCTCCCAGGAGTTGGGCGGTCTAAATTAGAAGAATAAAGGTCCTATCTGGGGTGCCAGAATTTGTAACCAGATGAGGGTAGGTTCTGCCTGGTGCAACCCTTTGAGACAATTGAGATACACCAGGCCTTTGAGAAAGAGAAAGTAGACTTTATTGCAAGCCAGTCAAGCAAGGAGCTTGGAGACTAAATGTCAAATCAAGCTCCCCGAGGTTGGGAATTCTAGGGCAGTTATAGTGTTCAGGATAGGGAAATTATGCATGATTCATAAAGTTTCTGGGAATAGGTGGGCAATTTCAGGAAGTAATGGGTGCAGTGGGGTGTGCAATATGGTGACTAGGGGCATGTGTTTTTTGGGTAATATGACTCATGAAGTTTATCTAAGGACAGCTTTGAGGCTTACTGCTTATGTCTGAATGGGGGAGGCGGTTGGTGAGTAGTGAAGTGGCCTTGAGCAGAGAAGCAGTAAGACAACCTTGGGCCCTAACATAGAAATGCCTTATCAGGAACTCACGGGGGGGGGGGGGGGGGCTGGTGATAGGAAGAAGGGGAACAGTTTAACCCTGTCGGTTACAACCTCCAGACATGCTCTCTGGATTTTGGGTGGAGGCCCCTCAGCCCTGGGCTTCAGCTCCACCTTCCAGGAAATCAGGATTGGCAACTCCGCTCCCTCAGCTTTAGGTGGCCCCGTTATCTTAGTCCATCTGAGTGGTGACCTCAGCCCCGGAAGCCCTTGTTCTACTGCCCCCTGGGCATGGCAACTCAGCTTTGGGTGGCTATCCCATTCACATGGCAGACCTTAACTGCAGCCCCACACTCCTGAACCAAGTTGACAAAGACCTGACTCTTTGAAACCTCGGAGGCTGTGGCCCCATCCTTTGAGAACCAGGAGACTGTGGCGCCCCCCGGTGAAACCCAGAAGGCCCTGCTTCCTGTGCCCTTCCAAATGTTCTGGGGATCTCCAAGCTGCTTCAGGGATGGTCCTTTTCTTTTCTTGAAGGACAAGAGATGTTGCTCTTTTGGACTATTTCCTGCCTGCAGAATTCCAATAAGCAGACAATGTACTTTCCATTTCTTCTTTTTCTGTCCCCTTCAGTCTAAGCTGATGGGTTTTATGCTGTCGTAGTTGGTTAGACAGAATAATAGTTGAAATATTTTCAACAATTGGATGAAACACTGAAAGTGCTAACTTGTCTATGACAAGAAATTTGGAAGACAGCTACCTGGCCAACTGATTGGAAGAGATCCATACTTGTGCCTATTCCAAAGAAAGGTGTTCCAATAGAATCCAGAAATTATCGAACAATATCATTACTATCACACACATGTAAAATTTTGCTTAAGATAATTCAAATACAGTTGCAGCAGTACATTGACAGGGAACAGCCAGAAATTCAAGCCTAATTCAGACGACGATGTGCAACAAGTGATATTATTACTGATGTTAGATGGATCTTGGCTGAAATCAGAGAATATCAGAAAGATGATTACCTGTGTTTTATTGCTTATGCAAAGGCATTCAACTGTGTGGATCATAACAAATTATGGATAACTTTGTGAAGAACGGGAAATCTGGAACACTTAATTGTGCTCATGAGGAACCTGTACATAGTCCAAGAGGCAGTAGTTCAAACAGAATAAGGGGATAGTGCGTGGTTTAAAATCAGGAAATGTGTGCATCAGAGTTGTAGCCTTTCACCATACTTAATCTTACTGTCATGGATTGAATTATGTCCCCCAAAAAATGTGTGTATCAATTTGGCCAGGCTATGATTCCTGGTATTGTGTGGTTTTCCTGTATGTTGTAAATCCTGCCTCTATGATGTTAATGAGGGAGGATGAGCCGCAGTTGTGTTAGTAAGGCAGGACTCAGTCTACAAGACTGGATTGTATCCTGAGGCAATCTTGAGATATAAAAGACAGAAGTGAGCAGTGAGACAGGGGGACTTCATACCATCAAGAAAGCAGTGCTGGGAGCAGAGCACGTCCTTTGGACCGGGGTCCCTGTGCACAGAAGCTCCTAGTCCGGGGGAACACTGAAGAGAAGAAGGCCGAAAGAGAGAGAAAGCCTTCCCCTGAAGCTGACGCCCTGAATTTGGACTTTTAGCCTACTTTGCCTGTGAGGAAATAAATTTCTCTTCATTAAAACCATCCAGTTGTGGTATTTCTGTTATAGCAGCACTAGATGACTAAGACACTTACTTAATCTGTATGCTGAGCAAATTGTCAGAGAAGCTGGACTATACAAAGAAAAGCATGGTATGAGGATTGGAGGAAGACTCATTAACAGCCTGTGATATACAAATGACACAACCTTGCTTGCTGAAAGTGAAGAAGACTTGAAGCACTTACTGATGAAGATCAAAGGCCACAGCCTTCAGTATGGATTAGACCTCAACATAAAGAAAACAAAAATCCTCACAACTGGACCAATAAGCAATATCATGATAAATGGAGAAAAGATTGAAGTTGTCAAGGACTTCATTTTGCTTGGACCCACAATCAACACCCATGGAAGCAGCAGTCAAGAAATTAAACTACATTTTGCTTTGGGCAAATCAGTTGCAAAAGACCTCTCTAAATTGTTAAAAAGCAAAGATGTCACTTTGAGGACTAAAGTACCCCTGACCCAAGCCATAGTGCTTTCACTGACCTCATATGCATGCGAAAGCTGGACAATGAATAAGGAAGACTGAAAAAGAATTGATTCCTTTGAATTATGGTGTGGGCGAAGAATATTGAATATACCATGGACTACCAGAAGAATGAACAAATCTTTCTTGAAAAAAGTGCAGCCAGAGTGCTCCTTGGAAAGGAGGATTGAGAGACTTTGTTTCACGCACTTTGGACATGTTATCAGGAGGAACTAGTCCCTGGAGAAGGTCATCATGCTTAGTAAAGTAGACAGCAGAAAAGAGGAAAACCCTCAGTGGAATGGATTGACACAGTGGCTGTAACAATAGGTTCAAACATAGCAAAGACTGTGATGATGGTGCTGGACCAGGCAATGTTTCGTTCTGTTGTACATAGGGTCGCTGTGAGTCAGAACCCGCTTGAGGGTACATAACAACAATTGGTTAGATTCATTAGTCACAGACTTAATCTATTTAGCAAAAGATTGTGTAGCCACATCCATGGTGAACTTTTTAGGACACTTGTCCTTAGTTAGTACTACAGAATTTTCCAGATCTTTAAATTGTATTTTATTTTCCACAGTTCATTTTTAAGCCCATCTCTTACCTCTTGCATTTTACTATAAGTGACCCCTTTAAGATCGTGGAGAAACCTCATGTCCCCTTTATGATCTTGCTTAGAAATCTTATCAGCCAGATAGCCAAGTTCATCACTTGCAAGTTCTGTCTTCCACCAAATATTTGAACATAATTCAGACAAGTTCTTTGCCACAGCATAATAAGCACTGACCTTCATCCATTGTCCAATCACAGGTTCATCATTTCTTTTAAAGTTTCACCAGAAACACATTTAACATCCACATTTCTAGCAACATTATGTTGCTAGTGCCATATGCATTCTCCAAGATGATAGAGACTTTATAGCTCTCCTCACTGCCTTCTGAGCTCTCACAAGAATTGCCTTAGACATCCACGATTCTACCAACAGTCTCTTCAAGGCAATCTAGGCTTTTACTATTAAACCAAACCTGTTGCTGTCAAGTGGATTCTGACTCATAGCGACCCTGTAAGGACATGCCAGAACTGCCCCATAGGGTTTCCTAGCTTGTAATCTTTATAGAAGCTGATTGCCACATCTTTCTTCTGGGATTGAATCTCTGACCTTTCAGTTAGCAGCTGAGTGCTTAACCAAGGTGCCACCAGGACTCCTTCAAACTATTGTTGTTGTTAGGTGCCGCCAAATTTGTTCTGACTCATAGTGACCCTATGCACAACAGAATGAAACAGTGCCCTGTCCTGCACCATCCTCACAATTGTTGCTATGCTTGAGTCCACTGTTGCAGCCACTGTGTCAATCCACTCGTTGAGGGTCTTCCTCTTTTACGCTGTCCCTCTACTTTACCAAGCATGATGTCCTTCTCCAGGGACTGATCCCTCCTGATAACATGTCCAAAGTACGTGAGACCTAGTCTCGGTATCTTTGCTTCTAAGGAGCATTCTGGTTGTACTTCTTCTAAGACAGATTTGTTCGTTCTTCTGGCACTTCATGTTATATTCAATACTCTTCACCAACACCACAATTCAAAGGCGTCAATTCTTCTTCAGTCTTCCTTATTCATTGTCCAACTTTCACATGCTTATGCATTTGATGCATTTGAAAATTGATGCAATTGAAAATACCGTGGCTTGGGTCAGGTGCACCTTAGTCTTCAAGGTGACATCTTTGCTTTTCAAAACTTTAAAGAGATCTTTTACAGCAGATTTGCCCAATGCAATGAGACTTTCGATTTCTTGACTGCTGCTTCCATGGGGGTTGATTGTGGATCCAAGTAAAATGAAGTGCTTGACAACTTCAATCTTTTCTCTGTTTATCATGATATTATTTACTGGTCCAGTTGTGAGGATTTTTGTTTTCTTTATGCTGAGGTGTAACCCATACTGAAGACTGTGTTCTTTGATCTTCATCAGAAAGTGCTTCAAGTCCTCTTCACTTTCAGCAAGCAATGTTCTATCATCTGCATAACACAGTTTGTTAATGAGTCTTCCTCCAATCCTGATGCCCCATTCTTCTCTATATAGTCCAGCTTCTCGGATTATTTGCTCAGCATACAGACGGAATAGGTATGATGAAAGGATATAACCCTGACGCACACCTTTCCTGACTTTAAATCATGCAGTATCACTTTGTTCTATTCGAATGACTGCCTCTTGATCTGTGTACAAGTTCCTTATGAGCACAATTAAGTGTTCCGGATTTCCCATTCTTCACAATGTTATCCATAATTTGTTATGATCCACACAGTTGAATGCCTTTGCATAGTCAATAAAACACAGGTAAACATTTTTTCTGGCATTCTCTGGTTTCAGCCAGGATCCATCTGATATCAACAATGATATCCCTGGTTCCAAGTCTTCTGAATCTGGCTTGAATTTCTGGCAGTTCCCTGTCGATGTATTGCTACAACTGCTTTTGAATGATCTTCGGTAAAATGTTACTTGTGTGTGATATTAATGATATTGTTCAGTAATTTTCTCATTCAGATAGATCACCTTTCTTTGGAATAGGCATAAATATGGATCTTTTCCGGTCGGTTGGCCAGGTAGCTGTCTTCCAAATTTCTTGGCATAGACTAGTGAGCATTTCAGCACTGCATTTATTTGTTGAAACATCTCAATTGGTATTACATCAATTCCTGGGGCCATGTTTTTCGCCAGTGCCTTCAGTGCAGCGTGGACTTCTTCCTTCCGTACCATCGGTTCTTGATCATATGCTACCTACTGAAATGATTGAATGTCGACCAATTCTCTTTGGTATAGTGACTCTGTAAGTTCCTTCCATCTTCTTTTGATGCTTCCTGTGTTGTTTAATATTTTCCCCCAAAGAATCCTTCAGTGTTGCAACTTGAAGCTTGCAATTTTTCTTCAGCTCTTTCCACTTGAGAAAAGCTGAGTGTGTTATTCCATTTTTTGTTTTCTATCTCCAGGTCTTTGCACATGTCATAGTAACACTTTACTTTGCCTTCTCTAGCCTCCCTTTGAAATCTTCTGTTCAGCTCTTTTACTTCATAGTTTTTTTCCTTTTGCTTTAGTTGCTTGACGTTCAAGAGCAAGTGTCAGAGTCTCTTCTGACATCCATTTAGGTCTTTCTTTCCTGTCTTTTTAATGACCTCTTGCTTTTTTCATGTATGATGTCCTTGATATCATTCCACAACTCATCTGGTCTTTGGTCATTAGTGTTCAACGTGCCAAATCTATTCTGAGATAGCCTCCGTATTCAGGTGGGATATACTCAAGGTCATATTTTGGCTTTAGTGGACTTGTTCTAATTTTCTTTAGTTTCAACTTGAACTTTCATATGTGTAATTGGTGTCTGATTTGCAGTCAGCCCCTGGCCTTGTTCTTACTGATGATATTGAGCTTTTCCATCCTGTCTTTCCACAGATGTAGTAAATTTGATACCTGCGTATTTCATCTGGAGAGGTCAACATGTATGGTTGCCATTTATGTTGGTGAAAATGGTATTTGCAATGAAGAAGTCATTAGTCTTGCAAAATCATATCATGTGATCTCTGGCATCGTTTCTGTCACCAAGGTCATATTTTCCAACTACCAATCCTTCTTTGTTTCCAACTTTTTCATTCCAATCATCAGTAATTGTCAGTGCATCCTGATTGCATGTTTGATCAGTTTCAGACTACAGAAGTTGGTAAAAATCTTCAATTTCTTCATCATTGGCCTTAGTGGTTGGTGTGTAAATTTGAATAATAGTCATATTAATTCATTTTCCTTGTGGGTGTATGGATATTATGCTGTCACTGACAGCATTGTACTTCAAGATAGATCTTGAAATGTTCTTTTTAACGATGAATGCAACGACACTCCTTTTCAAGTTGTCATTCCTAGAGTAGTAGACCATATGATTGTTCAATTCAGAATGACCAATACCAGTCCATTTCAGCTCACTAATGCCTAGAATATTGATGTTTATGTGTTCCATTTCATTTTTGATGATTTCCAATTTTCCTAGATTCATACTTCTTCCATTCCAGGATCTGATTATTAATGGATGTTTGCAGCTGTTTCTTCTCATTTTGAGTCATTCCACAACAGCAAATGAAGGTCCTGAAAGCTTGACTCCATCCATGTCATTAAGGCCGACTCTACTTTGATGAGGCAGCTCTTTCCCAGTAGTGTTTTGAGTGCCTTCCAACCTGAAGGGCTCATCTTCTGGCACTATATCAGGTGATATAAGGATTTCATTGGCTAATTATTTTCACAAGTAGACCCTCGGGTCCTTCTTACTATTTTGTCTTAGTCTGGAAGCTCAGCTGAAACCTGTCCACCATGTGTGACCCTGCTGATATTTGAATGTAAGTGGCATAGCTTCCAGTATCACAGCAACATACAAGCCCTCACAGTATGACAAACTGACAGATGCATAGGTCAAACTATTATCCACCTTAAACCTCTCCAGCCTCTACCCATTACCCAATTCCAACACTCCTTCCACATTTTAGGTCTCTGTTAAGCAGCACCCTACTCTTCTGGTACCAAATTCTGTCTTAGTTATCTAGTGCTGCTAAAACAGAAATACCACAAGAGGATGGCTTTACCAAAAAGAAATTTATTTTCTGTCAATTCTACCTAAAGTGATCTACAGATACAATGTAATTCCAATCCAAATTCCAATGACATTTTTTAATGAGATGGAGAAACATATCACTAACCTCATATGGAAAGGGAAGAGGCATTGCATAAGTAAATCATTACTGAAGAAGAAGAAAAAAGTGAGAGGCCTCACACTACCTGATTAGAACCTATTATACTGCCACAGTAGTCAAGACAGCCTGGTACTGCTACAGCAGATACATAGACCAATGGAGTAGAATTGAGAATCCAGATGTAAATTCATCCAGCTATGAGCAGCTGATATTTGACAAAGGCCCAAAGTCCTTCAATTGGGAAAAGACAGTTTCTTTAACAAATGGTGCTGGCATAACTGGATATCCATCTGCAAAAAACTGCAAAAAGGTCCATACCTCACACAATGCACAAAAACTAACTCAAAATGGATCAAAGACCTAAATATAAAATCTAAAATGACAAAGATCGCAGAATAAAAAAATAAGGACAATGCTAGGAGCCCTAATACAGGGCATAAACAGAATACAAAACAAGTAACAATACACAAACACCAGAAGAGAAACTAGAAAACTTGGAGCGCCTAAAAATCAAACACTTATGCTCATCAAAAGACTTCACCTACAGACTGGTAAAATAATTTTGGTTATGACATATCCGATCAGAGTCTAATCTCTGAAATCTACAAGATACTGCAAAACTTCAACCACAAAAAGACAAATAACCCGATTTAAAAATGGGCAAAGGTTATGAACAGGCACTTCATCAAAGAAGACATTCTGGAGGCTAACACATACATGAGGAAATGCTCATGATCATTAACCATTATAGAAATGCAAATCAAAACTACAATGAGGTACCATCTCATCCCAACAAGGCTAGCATTATCCAAAAAACACAAAATAATAAATATTGGAGAGGTTGTGGAGAGACTGGAACACTTATACACTGCTGGTGGGAATGTAAAATCATACAACAACTTTATAAATCGATTTGGTGCTTCCTTAAAAATCTAGAAATAGAAGTACTATATGATCCAGCAATCCCACTCCTTGGAATATATCCTAGAGAAATAAGAGACATCACACAAATAGATATATGCACACCCATGTTCACTGCAGCTCTGTTCAAGGTAGCAAAAAGATGGAAACAACCTAGGTGCCCATCAACGGATGAATGGATAAACAAAGTATGGTATAGTCACACAATGGAATACTACGCAATGATAAAGAACAAAGATGAATCTGTGAAACATAACATGGAGGAATCTGGAAGGCATTATGCTAAGTGAAATTAGTCTGTCGCAAAAGGACAAATATTGTATGAGACCACTTTTATAAGAACTGGAGAAAAGGTTTAAACAAAGAAGAAAACATTTTTGGATAGTTATGAGGGTGGGGAGGGAGGGAGATGGGAATTCACTAACTAGATAGTAGACAAGTATTATCTTAGGTGAAGGGAAGGACAACACACATTACAGGGAAAGTCAGCACCAGTGGACTAAACCAAAAGCTAAGAAGTTTCCTGAATACAACCAAACACTTCCAGGGACAGTATAGCAGAGGTGGAGGTCTGGGGACCATGGTTTCAGGGGACATCTAGTTCAATTGGCATAACAAAGTTTATTAATAAAATGTGTTGCATCCCACTTTGGTGAGTGGCGTCTGGGGTCTTAAAAGCTAGCAATTGGCCATCTAAGATGCACCAATTAGTCCCAACCCACCTGGAGCAAAGGAGAATGAAGAACACCAAAGACGCAAGGAAAATATTAGCCCAAGAGACAAAAAGGGCCAGATAAACCAGAGGCTCCATCAGCCTGAGAACAGAAGAACTAGACGGTGCTCAGCTACCACCAATGACTGCCCTGACAGGGAACACAACAGAGAGTCTCTGATGGAACGGGAGAAAAGTGTGGTGCAGAACTCAAATTCTAGTAAAAAGACCGGACTTAAATGGTCTGACTGAGACTGGAGAAACCCCAGAAGACATGGCCCCCAGACTGTCTGTTAACCCAGAACTAAAACCATTTCTGAAGCCAACCCTTGAGACAAAGAATAGACTGGGCTATAAGACATAAAATGATACTCGTGAAGACTGTGCTTCTTAGTTCAAGTAGATACAGGAGACTAAATTAGCAGCTCCTGGTCAGAGGCAAGATGAGATGGCAGAAAGGGATAGGGGCTGGTTGGATGGACACGGGAAATTCGGGGTGGAAAGGAGGAATGTGTGGTCACATTATAGGGATAGCAACTAGGGTCACATAGCAATGTGTGTATAAATTTTTGTATGAGAAACTAAATTGAGCTGTAAACTTTCACCTAAAGCACAATAAAAAAAAAAAAAAAGAAATTTATTTTCTCACAGTTTAGGAGGCTAGGAGTCCAAATTCAGTGTACCAGCTCTAGGAGAAGCCTTTCTTGCTCTGTCAGCTCTGGAGGAAGATCCTTGTCTCTTCTGAGCTTCTGCTCCTGGGTGAACTTCATGTGGCTTGATATCTGTCTTCGCCCATCTCTGCTTCTATGGCTTGTTTAATCTCTTTTATATCTCAAAAGTGAATGACTCAAGACACACCCTTCACTAATCCTTCCTTATTAACATAACAAAGACAACCCATTCCCTAATAGGATTATAACCACAGTCATAGAGTTTAGGATTTATAACACATATTTGGGGGGGGGAATAATTCAATCCATAACACCAACTTAGCCTAAATAACTCTTCTCCTATACAGCTTCTTTCCCCATTATATAATTGTAACAAACTATAAAAATTGATTCATTTGAATTATGGTGTTGGTGAAGAGTATTGAATATACCATGGGCTTCCAGAAGAACAAACAAATCTGTCTTGGAAGAAATACAGCCAGAATGCTCCTTAGAAGCGAGAATG
Organism: Dugong dugon; assembly: GCA_030035585.1. Classification (NCBI taxonomy): domain Eukaryota; kingdom Metazoa; phylum Chordata; class Mammalia; order Sirenia; family Dugongidae; genus Dugong; species Dugong dugon. The sequence continues at coordinate 69,908,335 of CM057483.1, forward strand.
GCCAGACTTTGTCAAGTGTACTTTGGACAAGTTATCAGGAGGGACCAGTCCTGGAGAAGGACATCATGCTTGGTAAAGGAGAGGGTCAGCGAAAAAGTAGAAGACCTCAAGGAGATGGATTGACACAGTGGCTGCAACAATGGGCTGAAACATAGCAATGATTGTGAGGATGGCACAGGACTTGGCAGTGTTTCATTCTGTTGTACATGGGGTCACTATGAATTAGAACCTACTTGATGGCACCTGACAATAGTACATTGTGGGCCTATTAACATAGACCTATTTTTATGTATTTGTCTTTTAAATCAGGTATGGAATAGAAACATGAGTCAAAAACAAAAACAAATACAATAATATGTATATTTACCTACACAGTTAGTTTAATTTAAGAAAAAAAAAAAAACTTTAGCTGTTGAGTTGATTCCAACTCATGGCGACTCCATATGTTACAGACTTGAACTGCTCCATAGTGTTTTCTTGGTGGTGCAGTGGTTAAGAGCTCACCTGTTAACCAAAGATTGGCAGTTAAAATCCACCAAGCCACTTCTTGAAAACCCTATGGGACAGTTCTACTCTGTCCTATAGGATCACTATGAGTTGGAATCGACTCAATGGCAATGGGTTTTAGAATCTTTACAGAAGCAAATTACAAGGGCTTTTACCCAAAATGTCACTGAGTAGGTTGGAACCATCAGTCTTTAGGTTCATGGTTAAACTCAAACCTTTTTTCATCACCCAGGGAACTAGCTACTTTTATAGGAGGTCTTTATTTCTTCATATGGCTGTGAGTTACTATCTAGTATCATTTCATTTCATCCTGAAAGGCTCTTTATCATTTATTGTAGAGTACGTATGCTAAGCATTGAATTACCTTAGCTTTTGCTTACCTTAGAATGTCTTCATTTCTCCTTCATTTTTGAAGGGTAGGTTTTTTGTTAAATTTTTTTATTGTACTTTAGATGAAGGTTTACAGAACAAATAGTTTCTCATTAAACAGTCAGTACACGAATTGTTTTATGACCTTGGTTAACAACCCCACAACATGACAACACTCTCCCTTCTCGACCTTGAGGATCTTTTTTTTGGTGAAAATATACAAGGCCAAAGTTACACCATTTTGAAAGTTTCTACATGTACGATTCAGGGACATTGATTACTTTCTTCCAGTTGTGCTCTTATTCTCACTATCCTTTTCCAAATTATTCCATCACCCTGATCTTCAACTTACCGTCCCCTAGGCTTCCCATCAAACCTTTTGAGTTGCTGTTGTCAATTTGATCTCACATGGATAATTCTTTTTTTTTTTTTTGTACCTTAGATGAAGGTTTGTAGAACAAATAGTTTCTCATTAAACAATTAGTACACATATTACCCTATGACAATGGCTAACAACCCCATGAAATGTCAACACTGTCACTTCTCAACCTTGGGTTCCCTATCACCAGCTTTCCTGTCCTCTCCTTCCTTCTAGTCCTTGTCCCTGGACTGCTGTGCCTCATTAGTCCCGTTTTGTTTTACGAGGCTGTCCACTCCCCGGCTGAACAGTGAACTTCAGGTGGGGCTTCACCACTGAGCTAAAAGGGTGTCCGGGGCCATACTCTCGGGGTTTCTGCAGTCTGTCAGGCCAGTAAATCTGGTCTTTTCTGTGAGTTAGAATTCTGTTCTACATCCTTTTCCAGCTCTGTCCAGGACCCTCTATTGTGGTCTCAGAGCAGTAAGTGGTGATAGCTGGGCACCGTCTAGCTTTACTGGACTCAGTCTGGTAGAGGCCATGTTAGCTGTGGTCCATTAGTCATTTGAACTAATCTTTTCCTTGTGTCTTGTTCTCTTCATTCTCCCTTGCTCCCGAAGGGGTGAGACCAGTGGAGTATCTTAGAAGGCTGCTCACAGGCTTTTAAGACCCCAGACACTACTCACCAAGGTAGAATGTAGAACATTGTCTTTATAAACTGTGTTATGCCAATTGAGCTAGATGTTACCCAGAACATGGTTCCCACAGCCCTCCACCCAGCAATTCAGTCCCTCAGGGAATTTGGAAGTGTCTATGGAGCTTCCATGACCTTTCCTTGTACAAGTTGTGCTGGCTTCCCCAGTATTGTGTACTGTCTTACCTTTTACCAAAGTTACCACTTATCTGTTTAGTTCTCCCCCACCCCTCCCATCCCTCATAACCAACAAAGATTGTTTCTTTTTGTGTGTAAACTTTTACATGAGTTATACAGTAGAGGTCTCATACAATATTTGTCCTTTTGGATTGACTTATTTCACTCAGCATGGTGTCCTCCAGTTTCATCCATGTTATGAGATGCTTCACAGATTCATCATTGTTCTTTATCTTTGTATAATACTCCATTGTGTGTATGTACCATAGTCTGCTTATCCATTCATCTGCTGATGGGCATCTAGGTTGTTTCCATCTTTTTGCTATTGTGAATAGTGCTTCAATGAATATGAGTGTGCATATGTCTATTAGTGTGACAGCTCTTATTTCACTAAGATATATTCCTAGGAGTGGGATTGCATTTTGTTGTGCTTTTTTCTGTGGTGCTGACCTTTTCTTTGTTCCTCTTGCTCTCCTGTGATGAGTTCCTTTTGTTTGTGGATTCTTTTCTCATTTATTTTGTTTTTGTAGGTTTTGTTTTTACTGAAAGATAGTTTGTCAGATACAGTATTCTTTGTTGACAGTTGTTTTTTGTATATTTGTTTTTTAGGACTTGTCTTAGTTATCTAGTACTGATATAACAGAAATACCATAAGAGGGTGACTTTAATGAACGGAAACATATTTTCTCACAGTTCAGGAGGCTAGAAGTCAAAATTTAGGGTGCTGGTTCTAGATGAAGGCTTTCTCTTTTTTGACTCTGTGGGAAAATCCTTGTTCCTTGGTTTCTTGGTCATCTTCATGTGGCTTGGCATCTATCTTCCCCTGTCTCCCCTTGCTCACTTAATCTACTCTTTTATATCTCAAAAGAGATTTATTTAAGACAAATTCTACACTAATACTGTCTCTTTAACATAACAAAGAAAACCCATCCCCAAATAAGATTCTAACCACAGGTATAGGGCTTAAGATTTACAACATGTGTTTTGGGGTGATAAAATTCAATCCATATCAGGACTGTATATATGTTAGCCCACTGTCTTCTGTCCTCTGTGGTTTCTGATGAGAAATTAGCTGTTAATCTTATCAAGGATCCTTTTACATCATGAGTGTATTCTTTCTTGCTCCTTTCAGGATTTTTGCCTTTGGCTTTTGTCAGTTTGATTATAATGTGTCTAGGTGTGGATTTCTTGATTTTATTCTACGCTTTTTGGATGTGTAAAATCCTCTTCAAACAAATTTGCATGGTTTTTAAACATTATTTCCTCAAATATTCTTTCTGCCCTGGTCTGTCTTCTTCTTCTGGGACTTCATAATACATATATTGGTACGCTTGATGATATTATCTTTCTTCACTTTTCTTCATTATTTTTTTCAGCCCTGCAGACTGGGTAATTTTAATTGTACTATTTTTAAGGTCATCTTCAAGGTCACCTATTCTTTTTAGCTGCTGATTCAAATCTGCTGTTGAACCCCTTTGGTGAATTTTTCATTTCAGTTATTGTACTTTGAGCTCCAGATTTCTATTTTTTAAAATAAATTTCATCCCTTTATTGATGCTTTCATCTTGTTCATATATTGTTTTCCAGATTTCTTTTACTTCTTATCTATGATTTCCCTTAGCTCTTTGACCATATTTAAGACGCTTGTTTTAAAGTCTTATTCTAGTAATGCTGGTGCCTGGAATTGGTTAGCGACCATTTTTCTTGATTTATTTATTTATTTTTCCAGTGAATGAACCATACTTTCCTGATTGTTTTGTCTTGTAAGTTTTTTTTTTTTTTTAAAGCTTGACATTTTAAATACTGTACTGAGCTAACTTTGTAAATGTTGCTCTCTCCCTTCCCCGAGGTTTACTTTGGTTGATTTTTTTTTATTATCTTTTTTAAAAAATTTTTTATATTTTATTGTACTTCAGGTGAAGGCTTACAGAACAAATAGTTTCTCATGAAACAGTAGTACACATGTTGTTTTATGATATGGGTTAACAACCCCACAACATATTAACCCGCTAAATTCTCAAACTTTTTCTTTATCTTGGTTAAAATACACATAGCCAAAGATACAACATTTCAAAAATTTCTACATACACAGTTCAGTGACATTGACTACGCTCTTCCAATTGTGCTGTTATTCTCACTTAAGATGAAGGCTTACAGAACAAAATAGTTTCTCATTTAATAGTTCCTACAAATGTTGCCCTATGACAATGGTTAACAATCTCACAACACATCCACAATATCCTTACTCAACCTTGGGTTCCCTATGACCAGCTTCCTTGTCCCCTTCTGCCTCCTGGTCCTTGTCACTGGACTCCTATACCTCGTTAGTCTCATTTGGTTTTACGGGGCTGTCCACCCCAGGCTGAACAGTGAACCTCGGAGGTAACTTCACCACTGAGCTAAAAGGGTGTCTGGGGGCCATACTCTCAGGGTTTCTACAGTCTCCTTAAGGCCAGTAAATCTGGTCTTTTTTTTTGTGAGTTAGAATTATGCTCTACATCCTTCTCCAGCTCTCTCCAGAAACCTCTGTTGTAATCTTGGTCAGAACAGTCAGTGGTGGTAGCCGGGCACCATCTAGCTGTACTGGACTCAGTCCGGTGGAGGCCTTGGTAGCTGTGGACAATTAGTGCTTCAGACTAATCTTTTCCTTGTATCCTGTTCTCTTCATTCTCCCTTGCTCCCGAAGGGATGAGACCAGTGGAGTATCTTAGATGGCCGCTCACAGGCTTTTAAGACCCCAGACACTACTCACCAAGGTAGAATGTAGACCATTGTCTTTTTAAGCTGTGTCATGCTAATTGAGCTAGATGTTCCCTGAGACCATGGTCCCCACAGCCCTCCACCCAGCAATTCAGTCCCTCAAGGAGTTTGGATGTGTCTATGGGGCTTCCATGACCTTTCCTCGTACAGGTTGTGCTAGTTTCCCCTGTATTGTGTACTGTCTCACCCTTCACACAAGATACCACTTGTCTATTGCCTATTTCGTATTTCCCCCCCACACCTCCCATCTCTGGTAACCAGCGAAGATTATTACAGTTTGTATACGAACTTTTTCACAGGTTTTTACAATAGAGGTCTCATACAATATTTGTCCTTGTGTGATTGACTTATTTCACTCAGCATAATGTCCTCCACTTTCATCCATATTATGAGATGCCTCACAGATTCATTGTTGTTCTTTCTCATTGCATAGTACTCCGTTGTGTGTATGTACCATAGTTTGCTTATCCATTCATCTGTTGATGGGCAACTAGGTTGTTTCCATCGTTTTGCTGTTGTGAACAATGCTGCCATGAACATAGGTGTGCATATGTCTATTTGAGTGACGACACTTATTTCTCTGGGATTATATTCCTAGAAGTGGGATTGCTGAATCAAATGGTATGTCTATTTCTAGCTTTCTGAGGAAGCGCCATATCATTTTCCAAAATGATTGTATCATTTTGCATTCCCACCAGCAGTGCATAAGTGTTCTGATCTCCCCGTAGCCCCTCCAACATCTGTTATTTCCAGTGTTTTGGATTCGTGCCAGTAATGCCAGGGTGACATGGTATCTCATTGTGGTTTTAATTTGCATTTCTCTAATGGTTAGTGATTGCAAGCATTTCCTCATGTGTCTGTTGGCCATTTCAATGTCTTCTTTGGTGAAGTATCTGTTCATTTCCTTTGCCCATTTTTTAAAAAGATTATTTGTCTTTTTGTTGTAGAGGTGTTGGATTTTCTTGTAGATTATGGAGATTAGACCTTTGTATGACTTGTACTGTCCAAAAATTTTTCCCAGTCTGTAGGTTCTCTTTTTACTCTTTTGGTGAAGTCTTTTGAAGAGCATAGGTGGTTGATTTTTAAAAGATCCCAATTATCTAGCTTATCTGTTGGTTTTTTTGCCTTGATGGTTGTGGCTTGTATCCTGGTAATGCCATGTATTAAGGCCTGTAGTGTTGGTCCTAGTTTTTCTTCTATGAACTTTAGAGTTTTAGGCTTTATATTCAGGTCTTTGATCCATTTTGAAGTAGTTTTTGTATACCGTGTGAGGTATGGGTCCTGTTTCATTTTTTTGCAGATGGAAATCCAGTTTTGCCAGCACCATTTGTTAAAACGAATGTCTTTTCCCCATTTGATGGACTTTGAGCCCTTGTTGAAGATCAGGTGACCATAGGTGGATGGATTTACATCTGGGTTCTCAATTCTGTTCCATTGGTCGATGTATCTGTCATTGTACCAGTACCAGGCTGTTTAGACTACTGTAGCTGTATAGTAGGTTCTGAAGTCAGGTAGTGTGAGTCCTCCAACTTTATTCTTCTTCTTCAGTAGTGCTTTACTTATTCGAGGCTTCTTCTCTTTCCATGTAAAGTTAATGATTAGTTTTTCCATCTCTTTGAAGAATGTTGTTGGTATTTGGATTGGGATTGCATTGTATTTGTAAATTGCTTTGGGTAGAATTGTGATTTTCACAATGTTGACTCTGCCTATCCATGAGCATGGTATGTTTTTCCATTTATGTAGATCCCTTTGGGTTTCATGCAGTAGTGTTTTGTAGTTTTCTTTGTATAGGTCTTTTACATCCCTGGTCAGATTTATTCCTTAGTATTTTATCTTTTTAGGGGCTATTGAAAATGGTATTGTTTTCCTGATTTCCTTTTCATCGTTCTCCTTACTGGTATATAGGAAGCGAACTGATTTTTGAATGTTTATCTTGTATCCTGCTACTCTGCTAAATCTTTCTATTAGTTCCAGTAGATTTCTCATGGAGTCTTTAGGGTTTTCTATGTATAGTATCATATCATCTGCAAACAGGGACAGTTTAACTTCTTCGTTACCAATTTGGATGCACTTTATTTCTTTTTCTTGCCTTATTGCTCTAGAACTTCCAGCACAATGTTAAATAGGAGTGGTGATAAAGGGCATCCTTGTCTTGTTCCTGCTTTCAAGGGGAATGTTTTCAGCTTCTCTCCATTAAGAATGATGTTGGCTGTTGGTTTTGCATAGATGCTCTTTATTATGTTGAGAAATTTCCCTTCTATACCTATTTTATTGAGAGTTTTTATCAGGAATGGGTGTTGGAGATTGTCAAATGCCTTTTCTGTGTCAATTGAGATGATCATGTGATTCTTTTCTTTCCTTTTACTTATGTGGTGGATTATTTTGATTGATTTTCTAATGGTGAACCATCCTTGCATACCTGGTATGAATCCTACTTGGTCGTGGTGTATGATTTTTTTGATATGATGCTGAATCTATTGGCTAGAATTTTGTCCAGAATTTTTGCATCTGTATTCATGAGAGATATTGGTCTGTAATTTTCTTTTTTTGGGACATCTTTTCCTGGTTTTGGTATCAGTGTTATGCTGGATTCGTAGAATGAATCTGGAAGTGTTGCTTCCTCTTCTATGCTCTGAAATAGCTTGAGTAGTACTGGTACAAGCTCTTCTGTAAATGTTTTGTAGAATTATCCAGTGAAGCCATCTGGGCCAGGGCTTTTTTTTGTTGGGAGTATTTTTTATTACCTTTTCAATCTCTTCTCTTGTTATGAGTCTGTTCAGATTTTCAGCATCACTTTGTTGTAGTTTGGGTAGGCCATGTGTTTCTAGAAATGTATCCATTTCCTCTAGGTTTTCAAATTTGTTGGAGTATAGTTTTTCATAATATTCTGTTGTAATCCTTTTTATTTCATTTGGATCTGTTGTAATGTCCCCCATTTCATTTCTTTTTTGGGCTATTTGTGTCCTCTCCTGTTTTTCTTTTGTCAGTCTGGCCAGTGGTTTGTCGATTTTGTTCATTCTTTCATAGAACCAACTTCTGGTTTTGTTGATTCTATTGTTTTTCTGTTCTCTATTTCATTTATTTCCACTCTGATCTTCAGTATTTCCTTTCTTCTGGTGGTTGTGGGCTTTTTTTGCTGTTCTCTTTCTATTTGTTTGAGTTGTGTAGTTAATGTTTTGATTTTGTCCCTTTCTTCTTTTTTGATATGTGCATCTATTGCTATAAATTGTCCTCTGAGGACTGCCTTTGCTGTGTCCCAAAGGTGTTGGTATGATGTGTTTTCATTCTCATTTGATTCTAGGAATTTTTTGATTGCATCTCTGATTTCTTCTATTACCCAGTGATGTGTAAGCAGGGTATTATTCAGTTTCCATGTAGTTGATTGTTTTTCCTTGCTCCTTCTATTGTTAATTTCTACCTTGATGGCATTGTGGTCAGAGAAGATACTTTGTAGTATCTCAACGTTTTGGATCTTGTTGAGGATTGCTCTGTGGCCTAAGATGTGGTCTATTCTGGAGAATGTTCCATGCGCATTGGAAAAGAATGTGTACTTTGCAGTGGTTGGATGGAGTGTTCTATATATGTCTATGAGGTCAAGTTGGCTGATTGTGACCTTTAGGTCTTCTGTATCTTTGCTGAGTTTCTTCTTAGCTGTTCTGTCCTTTACTGAGAGTGGTGTGTTGAAGTCTCCTACTATTTCCGTGGAACTGTCAATTTCTCTTTTCAGTGTTGTTAGAGTTTGTTTTATGTATTTTGGAGCCCCGTCATTGAGTGCGTAGATGTTTATTATGGTTATGTCTTCATGATGGATTGTCCCCTTAATCATTATATAGTGTCTTTCTTTGTCTTTTATGGTAGATTTTGTTTTAAAGTCTATTTTATCTGAGATTAGAATTGTACTCCTGCTCTTTTTTTTGTAGTTGTTAGCTTGATATATTTTTTCCAACCTTTGACTTTTAATAAATTCATATCTTTGTTTCTAAGGTGTGTCTCTTGTAGACAGCATATTGATGGATCCTGTTTTCTTATCCATCCTGTCACTCTCCATCTCTTTGTGGGTGCATTGAGTCCATTTACATTCAGTGTAATTATTGATAGATGTGAGTTTGTTGCTGTTATTTTGTAGTGCTTTTTTTTGTGGTGCTGAATTTTTCTTTGTTCTTTTTACTCTCTTGTGCTGAGTTACTTTTGTTTGTGGATTTTTTTTTCATTTCTTTTGTTTTTGTTGAGATTCTATGTTTTTCTTCTTTATTTTTATGAGTATGTTTATTAACTTTCTTTGTTTTTACCATGAATTTTACCCTTATCTTTCTAAGTTTGAAGCAGTCTACCTTTACTTGGTATCGCCTTGCCTTCCTCTCCATTACAAGGTTCTATACCTATGCCTTTTTTTCCCTCTTTTATTGTTTTGATGTTGTTGTCATTTATTGATTAACTGCTCTGATTCCCTGTTGTATTTCTTTCGGTTTTGGATAGTCCTTGAGGGTTCATTTCCTAGATTGGTATCTTGCTCGTATGATCCTGTGTCCTAGGTCCTGCCTGAGGGATGAAGCTGTTTGTCCTCAGAACGAAGAGCTCCCTTTAATAATTCTTGTAAGTTTGGTTTGACTTTTACATATTCCCTTAATTTCTGTTTATCTGGAAATGACCTAATTTCACCATCAACTTTGAACAACAGTTTTGCAGGATATATTATTTTTGGCTGACTTTTTTTCTTTCAAGATTTTGTATATGTCATCCCATTGCTTTTTAGCCTGCATGGTTTCTGCCAAATAAACGGAGCTTAGTCTTATTGTTTCTCTTCTGTATGTGACATCTTGTTTTTTACGAGCTGCTCTCAGGATTCTTTGTTTGTCTTTGGTTTTGGCGAATGTGAATATGATATGTCTTGGTGATTTTCTTTTGGGGTCCCGTTTATATGCGGTTCATTGAGCTTCTTGGATGGCCAGCTTTTAATCTTTCATGATATTGGGGAAGTTTTCTGTCAGCAGTTCCTCAATGATCCTTTCTGTGTTTTCAGTTTTCTCCCCCTGTTCTGGAATGCGAATCACTCGTAAATTTTTTCTTTTAATTGTGTCCCACATAACTCTCAGGGTCTCTTC